>JAQPPZ010017083.1:6771328-8211771 GCA_028583015.1 Wollemia nobilis
GAGCTTGGAAGTATTCAAGCATAGAGTAGAAGAGGCTAAACTTGGAAGTAACCAAGCATAGAGAAGGAGATCTTGAGTTAGGTAGCACCCAAGCATCCAGAAAAGGTGATCTAATTCAGTTGGTATACAATAGAGAATAATGCTTAAGAAGCGCTCACATCGTAGATCATTGGCAATAGAGAATAACACTCATGCAAAAGAACTTAGATAGTAGGAAATAGCGCTCAAGAAGTGCTCACACAGATGATCATAGGCAATAGGAAGTAGCACTCAAGAAGCGCTTACATAGAAGAATTCAGGCAGTGGAAAGAGTCCAAGTAGCACTCAAGAAGCGTTCATCTAAAGCAATCATAGGTAGTAGAAAGTAGAAAATATACAAGCAAGTGTACATAGAAAAAAGAGCTCGAGTAGATCTCAAGAAGCTCTTGAGATAATTGATAGTATATGACTAAGTGTGTTCATAGGCAGATCCTATACAAAATGCATCCACAACCTTGGTAATTACTTTCAATAGAGAGAAGAGGAAAGCAACCCTATCGAGAAAGAAGTCTTCTAAAAAGAAGAATGTAAAGGGAGAGACAAACATCTAATATAGAGATAAATATCTAAGGAAGAGACACGTAGAGCAGTGAGGAAGCCTCTGAACATAGACATAAAAAATAGTCAATCAAGAGTCTAGATAGCAGAGAAGAGAGACTAGTGAAAGATCTTGCAAAGCATTAATTGAAACGATCAATGTAATATGGAATATAATGCCTATTCTTACACTCATAAAATGGCCATTGCAAATGTCTTTTCTAATGCCTAATCTCATGCATATTTGAATGCCATGTAGACGTCTTTCAACAAGTGTTGAAGGTCATTGAAGGCATCAAGAGGAATAATAAAGTTTGTAGCAGTCTATAAGGGCGTTAAACAAGATAGCAAATAGGGGAATAATGTAAGTGATATTATCTTAATGCATAATTAAATACCTAAGTTAGAATATTAATATCTTAGGTACTTTAATTATTAAGTTGGAGTTAAAAGGTTTTTATATTTCAATGATTTGATTATTAGGTGGGAGTTATAAGGTTTTCTACTATAGTTTGAAATTAATATTTCATTTTTTTAAATTTTGAGTTTTTAATATTTATTAAAGTATGGAGTGATAAGGTTTTCTACTTCAAATAGGTTTCTTTGATTTGGATTTGATTTTTTAAGTTTGAGATTTGAAGTTTGAAGAGTTAGTAGTTTTGTTGAAATTTAAAGAAGATTTTTAAGATTTGAATTTTAATTTTTTTTTGAAGTTATTGAAGTTTTCTAGATGTTGAGAAAATTTAAAATTTGAAGAAATTTTGAAATTTTGCAAATATAATTTAATAGGCAGTTAAAAGGATTACTACACCAAAGGTTTATAAAATTTAAAATTTGCAAATTTTTTCTTTGAGTGATTAGTTCTTTGAAATTTCAATTTATTATTTCTATAGATATAAGGTTTAATACTTCAAAGAAATTGAAACATTGAATTGCATATCATGGAAGAAATTATTGAAAATGCATTCAGTGAAGATAGTGAAGAAATGGAGAACAAGTTAAAGTTTGATTCTCAAAACTTGATAGATGGAAAGAAGAAAATACCAAAATGGTTTAGAAATATACTTGAGAACTCAAAACTAGATCTTATTATTGTTGTAGAGCTAAAAATGCGACACCAAAAAATGCTAAATAAAACAGAATTCAAATGAACCAGATATTGCACAACAAATGAGATTTTATAATAAATGGAAGGAGCCTAGAAACTCTATTGTTATAATAATGGATTCAAGAATCCTATTTGACACATGTGGAAAGAAATGGATGATGGAGTATTATTTTAGCAAAATTTGAAGTTTTAGGGAGGAAATGTGATGATTTGTGAAAAATAGAACTGATTAGCGAACATTGGCTAGCATATTGGTAATTGGAATTGTAATTGGAATTGTGCTTTTTATGACTTTTGATCAATAACAAAAATTATGCATCTAAACTGATTTTTGTTTTTACAAAACTTGATTTTATGATGGAATTGATGTGTGGATGAAATTTGGTGAAATTTTGAGGAGGTAAGCTACTGATTTGGTCGATTTTTCCTTTTCTTTATTTATGTGTTAAATGCTCGCATGTGTTTCTGAGGTCCAAAAAATACCCTTGCACGCTTCAGCCTGCTTGTAAATGCCCATGTACACTTTAGCATGCTTGAAACACCCCAAGGCACTTCAGTGCACCTACAATTGCTATAAATAGCCTATAAGTTGGAAAATTGAGCTCATTTGTGCGTTTACAAGTTTGAGAAGTTGCATCTAAGTGGAGTGGACTGAGGAGTGAAGTGAGGTAGTGGAATTTGGTGTGGAAGCTATGGTGGTGGAAGGAATGAGTGTTGTGGCTAGAGAAGAGGTAAGATTTGCCAAGGTAATGCTCTTGAAGACTTTTTTGTGCTCTGCAAATTTTTGTTATTTTTTTTTACTAATGAAATGTGTTTATTATTGCAGTTGTGGATTTTGGATCCATGGCATCGATTTTCTCCTCTTGTTCTTGGGATGAGAAAATTGTTATCAGAAGTAGATTGGGATTTTTATGAGGCGGTGGGGCTAGAGTGTACGGATCGAATTGACATGGTGAGAGCAGACGAGGGGTATCTTTCAGCTTTGGTTGAGAGATGGGATGCAGATAGGGGGACATTCCAGCTGTCGATCGAGAAGGTGACTATTACCCTTGAGGACGTGTATCACATTCTCAAGGTTCCAATGGAGGGGTTGAAGGTGGAGACAGATTATGATAAAAAGACACAACTGAGTAGGGTGTTTGGAGATAGGTGGGATGAGGTGAAGGTGGAGTGTGGGGGAATTCCATACGTGACCATGTATGTGGCCAAGAAGTTGGAGCCCCTTCCAACCTTAGTTATGTTCATATTGGTGAACATAGTGATCCCCAATAGTATTAGCTATAGGTTCCCATGGAACCTATTGGGATTAGTGAGTGATTTGCTCACTATAACGTAATGATATGCATGGGCTCCTACTTTATTGGTGCAGATGTACCTAGAGTTATATGAGGTGACACGGTGGAAGAGAAAGGGCTTGGGATGTAGATTTCTTCTCCAATATTGGGAATGAGAGCACTTTAGTATGGCATGACCAGAGGGTCTGCCCTATAGTGAGTGGGATGGTGTGCAACCCTATGCTAGAATATGGGTAGTGGTGGAGGAGGTATAGTCGAGTCATCTGATGCGATCCATCCAGTGGTACCAGGATATGTGGTCTAGCTTAACCTCTGCTCATGTGACATGGAGGTCGTGGTGGAGGACCACATGAACTAGGGATAGGGAGCATTTAGGATGGGTAAGGCAGTCAAGGTGGATAGTCAAGAGGAGGCAGAGCAAGGTGGAGTACTTCCAGTTCTCATGGGTGTTACGATAGTTTGACCTACAGTAGGGAGTACCTGATGAGCCAATGTTGTATAGGGGAAATCGAAAGGAGGTGGGGCTTCCATGTGTAGATTCATGGAGGGAGATGATTGACAATGATGAGGAGCTAGCGGTCCCTGATGTGGATGATGCAGGTATGACCCTGAAGTATGTGCCATGGTTTGGTACCCAACCAGTATGGGTACCTAAGGTGGCGACTAAGAATGGGGATGATGCTAAGGAGTCTGATGAGACTCCAAAGTGACTGAGATATATCCAAGCTAGTAGTTGAAGGAATAAATCAAGGGGTGTAGTGTAGCAGACTCCTGGGTTGGTGGATGGGAGGATGAGGAGGATGATAATGATATGGGAGAGATATCAGAAGTGTCGAGGCTATGGGCAAATATGGAGTAGCTACAAGATGAGCTGGAGAATTTGGTGTAGTCTCATGATGATGCTATAACACAACTATGGGTAGATATTAGTTCATGGGATGTGATGATAGCTTAGATGCAGACAAAGCGAGCAATGATAGGAGCTGGTGGATATGATCGCGAGGCTACCGATAGATTTTCTAGGCAAAGAACATCGACATGGGTTGGAATTATGATGACTTCGAGCTAGCGAGGCATATGTGAATTCCTTGGAGGATTTATGTATGGCTAATCATATCATATTGCCAAATCCTCCATCTTTCTCTACGATTGAGTCATCTAGGCTGGATAATTCTAGGTAGAGTTCTAGGTCTAGGGCTCCTACTAGGTCACAGGGATCCACTCATAGGCATTAGCTAGTGCTTAGATGCACTTTTTGTATATGAGCCTTGGTGCTCTATTGTATGTAGCCTTTGGGAAATCATTGTACATGCAATAATTATAGATATATATACATGGATTTTAAATTTTGTGTTATATGTGTTTGTGTGAATGCTTTTGTGTTATGCATATTTTCTATGAATGCATATTCTATGTTATGGATGATTAATGTAAGATGGTATGTATGGATGATTAATGCAAGATGGAACGTATGGATGATTAATGCAAGATGGAGTGCTAATGATCATTTATGGTTTAGATCTTTGCTATGACCATTTTCTAGTATTGTTGTTTAATTAGGGGTACCGAACTTGGTGGTATGTGGAGTGAAAGATTCATGAAATGACATGGATGTTGACAAGGAAGAATATATGGATGTTGATGTGGAAGAAGATATGGATGTTGATATAGAAGAATATATGGATGTTGATATGGAAAACTGACTATTTTACAGAGACTCAAACATACTAGTGGTATCAGACAAACTCACTAACATTGCCTAATCCCTCAAGGACCAAATGTGTGTGTTGTGGATTCATTTACCGAATCAAGAGCATGGTAATGACTCGAGTCAATCAAGAACCAATGTGTGTGTAAGTGAGTTCTTTAACTCATCTTGAGTAAATTGGATAAACCTGTTATGGATGAAACCAAGAAGCTAGCTTGTCCTTATGTGAGGTCAAAGATCTCTTTGAAAGAGACGTGTCACCATGCATGAGCGTACTCCACTGCCAGTCAAGAATCTATAGCTCTGATGGAGGTTAAATCCATAGTCCATGACTTTTTTTGTTGATATTTTGAATTTTGAGGATGACTACCTAACTGTCTGATTGTTAATGTATTACGATACTTACAACCCAATGATCAATGGTGTGTGACGTACAAGATTTAGAGTTTTTATTAGGAATTTTTCCCCACTCTTTCTTTTATTTTTGGAATTGTGATAGTGGTAGTAACCACTATTTTTATGGACTATGTTTCATGATGGTACTAGCAAGGATGACCCCTTTCACTTCGAGGTTCATACCAAGTATGGTTTTATCTCTCTTTGACACAAGATGTTTTTAAGATGTGAGAATTGTGTTTGGTTCAAGAATTTTTTGGATTCAATTCCTAAAACTCAAGGTTTTCTTAATGTATATGTGCAATGGTCCTAAAGAGAACTCGATATGTATTTTGGATGTTTCTTAAAACACCTAGGGCTTTTATGAAATTATGGTTTGTGTGAATGGCAATATGAATTAATGGAATTGTGTGGATGACTTTGTGAGGGTGCCCCTGATTAAGGAAACATGATTTTATTTGACCAATGAAGACCCTGAACTGGATAAATGATCCCTCATATGAAATATGAAATTTGGATGTGAATGTAATGTATGACATGCAATTTTGTAAAATGCAATATGAAATGTGGGTGAATGCATTGTTTTTGAAATGTATATGCAAGTGAAATGCAATGTTATGAATGAAGTGTATGCAAATATTTTTTTGTATTAGCCATGTATATATACATATATAGTAATCAAATCATGCATAAAATATTCTTATGTGTATAAAATTAAGTGGTTCGAGTTCTTCCTCTCCTTCTAGACTAGCAAGCCTATAAGTACCATTACCCACTCTTTGTGTAATAATGTATGGACCTAACCAATTAGCTATGAATTTATCACGAATATGTGATAATGCATTGGTATTTTGTTTGTTCTCTTTAAGGACAAGATATCCTACTTAGAATTCACGTAGATGGAATTTGGCATTGTAAGCATACTTTAGGCGGTCTTGATACACTCGTAAGTGCTCTAAAGCATTGACTCGAATATCATAAATAAGTGTGAGTTGGTCAAGACATGCTTGTCTAGTGGTGTCATCATATATGAATTCTTGCAAAAAAAAATTCAAGGAAGGGATCTCGAGCTCAAAAGGTATGATTGTTTCAGTTCCATAGACCAATGAGAATGGTGTTGCCCATTTAGGCATGCAGATGCTTGTTCGATAAGCCCATAATGCCAAGGGAATTTGTGTATACCAATATATATGATTTTATTTGACAAGTTTCTTAAGAATAGCAGCTAAGGTCTTGTTGGAAGCTTCAGATTGTTCATTTGCTTATGGACAATAAGGAGTCGAGAAACTATGTTGAATGTTGTATTTATCGTCTAAAATGATTTTTGAGGGGATACGAAAACGACAAATGATATGATGAAGTATGAACTCCATAATTTTTAGGTCCTGTCATGCTGGTTAGAGGAATTGCCTCAACCCACTTTGTGAAGTATTTAGTGGATGTGATGATGAATGTATGTTGTCCCGAAGAAGGAGGTGAAATTTTGCCAATTAGATCTAGATCCTATTGTGAAAAGGGCCAAAGGCTTTGAATAGGCTGTAAATCTTGTGATGGTACACGAGTTAAATTAGCATTTTATTGGCACTTTTAGCAATGTTTGACATAGGTACAACAATAACGTTCCATTGTGGGCCAATAATAACCCATATGTAAAATACACTTTGCAATGGCCATTCCACTAAAATGACCACCATAAGTACCATCATGGGCTTCAGCTATGGCTATTTAAGCCTCAATAGCCTCGAGATAATGAAGAAGAACTCCATCATAACCATATTTATACAAGATGTCCTCCAAAAGAACAAAATGAGCTACCTTTTGCTTGAAAGTGTGTTTGGCAGTTCGAGACATATCATATGGGAGTGTTCCAAACTTGAGAAAGGCTACTATTTGGCTCGACCAAGGCTCATATGAATCAAATTGGATAAAGAAAATATCATTTTCATCCTTAGAATTAGTATGGGTAATTGTAGATTTAGAGACTATTGAAATGATAAGGGGTTGCACCTCTCCAAATGAGTCTTTTGGAATCAATGATCCAAGAGAGGCCATCACATCTACAAATCTATTAGTCAAACGTGGCAAGCTATTGATTTCATACCAATCAAACTTAGAGAGAAATTTCATTGCTACTTCATGATAAAGCTTAATGGTAGGTTCTTTGCATTGGTATTCTCCTTTGATTTACCTGAGGACAAGTTGAGAATCACCAAATATCCTAATACTCTTAATGCTCATAGGTATAATTGATTGAAGATCTAATATTAAGGCTTCATACTCTACAGTGTTGTTTGTGCATTAGAAGTCGAGTTTGAATGATAAGGGGATAGGTACCCCCTAGGGTGTATGAAATACGACTCTAATATCTTGACCTTTCATGCACTTAGAGCCATAAAAGAATAGTGTGATATTGATATCTTCCTTCGAAATGACATCTTCTTATTTAGTGACAACAAATATCGAATCATCTAGGAGCTCAATCATCAAAGGATGATCACTAGGTAGTGGAGCTTCCACAAGTTTATCAACTATTACCTGACATTTAATGGAATTTTGGCTAATGAATTCCAGGTCAAATTCAGTGACGAGCATTATCCATTTAGCAATGCGGGTGTTGTAAGTGCGAGACATCATGTAACATAGAGGATTTTCTCTAGCTATGATGTATGTTGTGTGGCTAAGAATGTAATGTCGAAGTTTCTTAGTGGCAAAAACCACTGCTAAGCATAGTTTTTCTACATAAGCGTATCTAGTTTCATAGCTTACCAATGTTCGACTAATGTAGTAAACAACTTGTTCTCGATTTTTTTCATTCTTTTGTGCAAGCATTGTCCCTAATGCAAAGTTCGTTGCAGAGATATAAAGATAAAATGGGACCCCCAAACGAGGAGGAGCTAATACTGGTAGAGAAGCTAGGTATTGCTTAATGTCATTGAAGGATTTTTGACATTCATATGTCCAAGAGAATGACACCCCCTTTTGTAGTAGGTGATTGAATGGCCTAAATTTTTCAGAAAGTTGCATGATAAAATGACGGATTGATTGGATTTTTCCTTGTAAACTACGTAATTCCTTTAAGTTAGTTGGGGGAGGCATCTCCAGGATAGCCTTGACCTTGTTGGGGTCCACCTAAATGCCCCTCTTGGAGATAATATATCCTAGAAGTTTGCCTGAGGTAACACCAAAGACACATTTCTTGGGATTCAACCTTACATTATTTTCTAGGAGTGTTGGACATTTTGAGTCGATGAAGTTGTCATTGATGTCAAGGATGAAATGTCATTGATGTCAAAAGGTCAAAAAGAGTAATGCAAAAGGTTGATGGCAAAGAGCTTCATAATATTTATTTTTAAATATTATGTGAAGCACAAAATAAAAGGTTTTTATTAAAACTATGGTTGGATCCGCTCATGTAGAGAAGTTGGAGAGCAAGTGGGTAGTTAAAACTCTCCAGTTATCGAGAGGCCCAGGTTCAAATCTCTCCCCTCACATGTTGCGGATATGTTGTATATAAAAGGTTCCTCATCAAAAAAAAAAAAACTATGATTGAGCAAAATAAAAGGTTTTTATTAAAACTATGATTGGGCAAAATAAAAGAGAAAAGTTTAATTTATCAATTGAGCCAAAGGTTTAAAAAAGGTTGATTGCCCAAAATTGAAATCATAGCCAAAGGTCATTTAATTTAAATAAATAATTTAAAATTAAATAATTAAATACTATGGGTCACGAAGTTATTTGGAAGGCAAAGATTTATTAAAGATCATTGTGCCCAAAAGACATTTTTAAAACATTACTTCAAACAGCGCACCGACGATCGAACGGAGGAAAGGCCAAAGCGCCGACGTCTTTTTAAGGCCATTAATCATGTATAAAAAAGGGAGCCCTATTGAAGGTTTTATAAAAAAAAAAATTGCTTGTGCTCTAGAAGGTAAAATCGATCGGCGAAAAGACCACGTGCCATATTTCAGAGGAAGTGTAGATTATTGTCGAAATAGAGAAGTTTGATTGGATTTTAATCATGCGGCGAATATTGTAGAAGATGCCTTAATTTTTGTAAATGAATCTGTGCAAGAAACGAATATACTTTATTTAAAGGACATTTCAAAGGTTTAAAAAGTAATGGCATGTGGAGTGGAAAGATCAACCTGATCGGCAATTGAAATTCGATCATAATAATCTCCTTGATCTTCTGCACGATTGTCGAAGAGGTTAGAGTGAATAGTGTGCCAGCGAGTATTTTACGATGCGGTAACGACTATCGAACTCATGAGTTTCAAGGAAGCAACACTGTGTGCTTCGAAGAAAAGTTTCGGGTGCACAATTCAAAGTTTTAACTGCCAGGGCATTCCATCCAGGACATCGCAGTTGGTCTAGCAAGGTACTAGAGGAAGCACTAGGTCTCGCAAAGAGAGACGAAGTCAAAACACGTCATCAAGAAGGATAAAGACATTAAATTAAGATAAACACGCCTAGCTCGAACGGTGGAATCTATTCATTCTAAGATTGTGGCAAATATAAAGTGCGGAGTTCGAATCTCTGTGCATGCGATGATAAAGTTTTTATAGAAAGGTATGTGGTCTACAGGAGTCATTAGGTTTTAATCAATTTTTTTATTTGTGGCATGTGTTCAACTAGGGAGTCATAAGGGGTTTCAAATTTGAATTTTTTGATTTGTGAGATGACATCGTAGAAGGAGCCATAAGGTAGAGTAGAGAATTAAAGTTTTTATAAAAAGGTATGTGGTCTATAGGATTCATAAGGTTTTGATCAATTTTTTTATTTGTGGCATGTGTTCATCTAGGGAGTCATAAGGGGGTTTCAAATTTGAATGTTTTGATTTGTGAGATGAGCTCGTAGAAGGAGCCATAAGGTAGAGTAGAGGATTATTTTTATATATACTATAAGATTTGGCAAGTATTGATAGGTGTAAAGCAGAATATTCTTATATATTGAATTCTATCTTATAAGGGAACATAGTGTCTTTATTTTTGGAGTGATAAGGGTGTATCAAGTTTAGGAAGGTAATGCATTTGGTTTGATATGAAATTTGAATGAAGTTTTTTTTTTTTTGAAAAGGAAGGAGTTTATAAGGTGTTTTTAAGAATTGTTTTTTGAAAAATAATGTTTTGGTGAAGGTTTTTTTTTAAAATGGAGTAATAAGGTGTATTTGAGTTGATTACTTTTGTGACTAAGAAATGTTTTGAAGAAGTGTTAGAGTGATAATTCTTGTCATCTAACTCTTTGTGCTTGGCAAGGACAGTGGTTATAATTGAGACAGGTTTTGAAATCTATTCTTCATCAAGAAAAAAGTATGGGCATATTCTTCCTTGGGTGAAATAGTTGATTGGTTGTGAATTTATGAAAACAAGATTGGAGTGAAAAGGACTTGGTTAAGTTTCCTTTATTGGTTTGATGAGTTGATGAGTTTTTTGAAATACAAGTGAATGCTATAAACCTTGTTTGATAAGCATTGTTGAGTAAAGAACTTGAACTAGGGCTTGCAAAGATCATGAGTATCATTGTTACGTGAGATAAGCATTGTTGTTGAAACAATTAGTTGAGTTGAGGGTTTGAAAAGATCATGAGTATCATTGTTATGTGAGATTGATTGATGAGCACTATTGGAAACATATGAGTACGTGTTCATATGCTTGGACTAGGGTTTGTAAGCAAAGATTATTTCATTGAGTGATTGGTTGAGTAGAGTTGGTTGGGCCTAGTCAAGTGGATGTGTTAAAGTGATAGTTCAAGTTCTATGAAATAAATTGTTCTATATTCTGAATTGATTTGAGAAAGAGGTTGAGTGTTGATGAATGTGAAACATATTGAGTCTCTAACAATTCTCTATATGTTTCTAGGATAAAAGAAAGATTGAAAGTGATTGAGAGTTTATGAGTGTGAAGCATATTGAGTCTCTAACAATTCTCTATATGTTTATGTGGTAAAATGAGTGATTGAAAGTAATTGAGCATTGTGGTGAATGTGAAACATATTGAGTCTCTAACAATTCTCTTTATTTTTCTATGAGATTGGACAAGTTCTAGTATGGACTTGTTGAGCATATTTGAGGTAAGTCTTTGAGAAGACTTGTGGAAAAATTCGTGTGAGCTTTTGTGGAAGCTTACAATACAGATTGAGAGCATATTTGGATAAGTTCTAGTGAGTACTTATTGAGCAGATTTGGACAAGTTCTAGTGAGGACTTGTTGAGAGCAGATTGGACAAGTTATTGAGAGGACTTGTGGATAGATTAGTGTGAGCTTTTGTGGAAGCTTACAAGGCAAATTTGAGACAAGTATTTGAGAAAACTTATGAGCAGAATTGATTGATTGATTTGTTCAAACCTTGAGTGAAGGTTTGGGGCAGATCTAGTAGTGTTGATTTGTGATTGGATCAAGCTTTGTGTTAAGGCTTGAGGACAGAGATTGAGGATAGATTTGTGTTAGATCGAAGGAATGTGTTTAGTGTAGATCAAAGGATAGAGATTGAGGACATATTTGTGCTAGACCGAAGGATTGTGTTTAGTACAAATTTGAAGATAGAATTTGGTGTAGATTTAAGGACAGGTTTGTGCCAGACCAGAGACATAGATTGAGCATATTTGTGCTAGACTGAAGGACTATGTTTAATGCAGATTTGAGATATGAAGGTGATAGAGTATAGAGGACAATAGTCTCTAGTGGATAGAGATCCATTAGCCAAGGTTGTGAGGACAAGTGTCTTTAGTGGATAGAGATCAATTAGCCAGAGTAGTGTGGGCAAAATTTCTTCTAGAAGATCATCAGTTAGAGCTAAGGAGAAAGGAGTTCTCCTATGGATAGAGATCCACAAAATTGATTAGGGGATTGGTGTCTCCTTTGGACATTGATCCATAAACATTGTAATAGGGAAAGGATTGCCAAGAGATTTATTGAGAAAATATTAGTAAAATATTTTCTTCGTGGAGTAGCCCACATTGGGTGAACCACGTTAAATTGGTGTCTCTATTGTGTGTGATGATTTATGCATTGCTTTGGTTACTGCTACTGATATTGCCAGTGATTATATTGGATAATATTTTTAAGAAAGAAAAGTAAAAAGTGGTCTTATATTGTTCACCCCCCTTCTCAGTATAAGCTTGTGTTCTTCAAGGATTTGGTCAAAAACTTTCTCCAATATACCAATATGTTCTTGTCGAGTTTTGGAAGAGATTATCCATATAGTCTTCGATAATATTATGCATGTAGTCATGGAAGATGTATGTCATGGCACGCTGATAAGTGACACCTGTATTTTTGAGACCAAAGGGCATCACCTTGTAACAAAAAGTTCCCCAAGGTGTAGTGAATGTTGTTTTGTGTTGATCATCAAGATTTATTTGGATTTTTTTGTATCCTAAAAAATCGTCCATGAGTGAAAGCATTTCATGACCAATGCAGGTATCGACAAGAGTATCAAATCAATGTTTGGGAGAGGGAAATCATCCTTAGGGAACACTTTGTTAAGATCTCAAAAGTTAGTGCAAATGCGTATCGCTCCGTTAGGTTTTTGAACAGGTATTATGTTTGAGAGTCACTCAGGATAGTCTATAGGAACAATGAAGTTCACATCTAAGAGTTTTTGAAGTTCATTTTTTACCATGAGGGCCACAATAGGATGCATTCTCCTAAGGTGATATTATGGACAACCAAACTAGGGTCTAGACTAGGCATATCCTTATAAGACTATACAAATATGTCTTTCTTCCTCTTGAGGAGAGCAATTAATTGCTCTTGTTCATTGGGTGATAAAATTTTACCAAGCTTGACAATTTGGGGATTGTGTTTGTTTGAACTAAGGTCCACATCGATGGTATCTTCAATGGACATGTGGAAACCTTACTCAATCTGGTGGGGTGTAGGGATCAAATGAATGTCATCTATAATATCATCAAAATATTTTGGCTTATACTCATCTATTTCTACCTAGAAAACCTTAGGATCTGAAAGTGAAGGTGAAGGTGAAGATGGCGGGGATGGAGGAATATAGTTTCCTTAAATTTTTAAAACTTAGGTATTGTGAAATCTACCGGATATGGCAGGGATGGTACCGAAGGATGAATTGGTTGATTGATAAATTGGCATAAGGTTGGTTTCTAGTTTGAAAAACTAGGAGTATATTGAATCAATTGATCTATCTATTTTTGCATGGCCTTAATTTGAGGGTCTTCTAGTTTGACTAAGTGATGATGAGTTTGGTAATGATGGCTACACAAATTTGATGAAAATTGATGAATGGGAGATTGCTGATGAAAAAATGAGGAATTATGGAATTATGTTGATGGATAAAGGCTATGGGTAGGATGGCTAATGGGAATAGGATGGGTGATGGTATGGCTTGGTGGTGGAATAAGGATAGAAACCACAGAAGACTATGATGCCCATGATGGACCCTAGTTAACAAGGACAGTCTGATTACAATTATGTAAAGGCTTAGGGTTTTCCTATACTTGTTGTTGAGCATTTTGATGTTGTCTAATAAATTTTTTCAGGTGTTCCCATGCCTCGCCAATCTCTCTATCAAAGGCTAAGGGTATGGAAGTAGATGGTATGGAAGATGTGGTATGGCAACTTGTGAGGCTGAAACTTGTAAAGCAACATTTACATTTGCTTCATACAAGGGATTAGTATAAGTATAGGTGTATGAGGTGCTAGGAGCACATGAGGGTTTAGGAATAGATACATGGGAGGATGGTGCAATTGATACGTCAAAAATAGGATTGGTATACACTTGGATAAAGGTGGATGGGGGCTGGGAATAAATATGATCTTGTTGTAAAGTACAATCTTGTCTAGGTGAATTGGGAATAGACCCTAAGACATAACTAGAAGACTTCATGAAAGCTTCTACTCTTGCCATGTCTATATGGGTAATGTGATGGTTGATGGTAGGGGAGGTTGAATCTTCTTGGGGCATGGCCATATGGAAGGCTGTGGATGGTAAGGAATGTGAGGGACCTATAGACAAATCTGCTTGTGTCACACTCAAGGAATCTACCACATAAGTGGTGGGGAAGGTGGATGAAGGCTCCATTAAATTATCTTGATTTATAGATCTCTTTTGATTTATTGTTAATACCATAAGCAAATAAATCAAAATACAGATTAAACTATCAAATGTGACACAAAAATGAAATTTGTTAAGGAGTCAAAAGGAAACAAACAACCAATGCTAATTTTTTAACCAATGTCGTTTACCTTGTTTATTGATTATCTCCTTTTTAATGTGCATTCATTTTAAGTATCAGTCTTGTGTGTTTTGATTTTCTAATCTTGATTAATGAAACAAAGGTAAAAACTATGGTGAATATAGGGCAATGAGATTCTTGCTGGTGATGAAATCTAGCAATTTTGCATTCATTTTAAGTATCAGTCTTGTGTGTTTTGATGTTCTAATCTTGCTGGAGATGAAACCCACTATCACCAAATCTCAAGCAATGGCTGGTGATGAAATCCAACCACTAATATTTTAAGTGAAATGTGTTATTTGTGAATTGTTCATTTGAAGGTTTTCATTTATTAATGTGGACAAACAATTTTAGGAGCAACTAATTTCATAAATATAAGTCAAAATCCAATAAGAGAATGCCAATTTCTCCAAAGGGTGTGATATACACCGCTTAAGACCCCTTGTCAAAACAACCAGCGGGTTCATCCACCCCTCTGTCTGGAATCACCCAATGTCATGAATAATCTTGGAATCGTAATGATGTTCCTACTTAGATATATAAAAGAAGATACTTCTAACCCTAAAATGCAACTCTAATTAATGCATATTATCATTTCAAATGCAATCAGAAGGCAACACTTTATATTTGTGAATACATCAAAAATAGAAACCCTAACATGAATATGTGAATGGATGCAAAAAGAAACCTAAAATGCAAACTAAAATAAATTCTTTTACAGATTACTTAGTGATTGTTCATTTTATGCGTGAAATATAAAAAGAAAATATTAAAGAACCCGAAATACGTAAAATAGTAAAATTGGATTTTAGACAGTGGACTTATTGGATAACCTATGTATCTGCTCCAAATCACTGTAAAATGCACCTAGGTGCTTCTAATATACCCTAGAGCACTTATGGAACACCTCCAAGCATTTTTGGATGATCCTCAAGTGCCATAGAGCATTCACGCACTTTCGACAAATCTTCAGAAACCCTAATAGGCGAAAAATATCTAATTTGCACTCTTGAAAATCTGCAAAATAAGGTAACAAATAGTAAGTTAGATGGAAAGATAAATCAAAACATAAAACCCTTAGGGAGTGCCATTGTGATTCCCATTTGTAGAGTTAAAAATGTGACACCAAACAATGCTAAATAATACAGAATTCAAATGAACCAGATATTGCACAACAAATAATATTTTATCTTAAACGGGGGCAACCTAGAAAATCCATTGTTACAATAATGGATTCAAGAATCCTATTTGAGACAATTTTTACAAATCTTGCTAGGGTTATCCAAAACCCTAGCCACAACAGATGATGGTGTCTTCAGTTGCATCTCTGCTCCCAACAAGTGTGAGTGGGCTTTTGCATATTCGATGCTGGATCACTCTAGCTTAATCAACTATCCAATACTTTTGATATACTATCTAACCTTTCTCTTGCTTGTTGTCTACTGAAAGATGAGTCCATTGCAGGTCGATGGTGGGGGTGTGCCCTAGCAACACTCAAGGATCTTGCTTGTTATTAGAATAGGGTTTTGAAATGCAGCAAGGTGTTTAGGAGGTCTACAAAGAGCAGAAGGATGCTCGGGATGTTTGTGGAGAGTAGTAGGGTACTTGGGATGTCTATAGAGAGCACCAAGGCACTCAAGAATTTGACGAAGAGCAACACGGTACTCAAGATGTCTACAGAGAGCACCGGGGTGTTCAAGAGTTCAACGAAGAGTAGTAGGGTGCTTGGGATATCTACGAAGAGTATCAAGGTGCTCAAGAGGTTAGATTATATATACAAAAGCATATTTGATGAAGGTGAGGAATGCAATTGTGGTGACAAAGAGCGAGGGAATAGGGAAGATGATGGATGAAGTAGGGTTAGGGTACTAATGGTTGGGTTGAAACTCTAAGGCACTTCAAAATATCTAGAAACTCAAGGACTCCAAAAAATTAGGGAGAGACTTCGGGAAATCAAGGGTTGAACCATCAAAATGACTCCTATTTATAATCCAACCTAGGGCATGCTAGGGTTTCAACGACACTAATCATGTGGCTAAGATAAAAGCACATCGGAGGGTGGATATTAAATTTAGGGTGTGGCATGGATTAAGGTAAATGGATGGATGAGATTAAATGAAATTGGATGGTTGAGATTAATTTATCTATATAAATATATATTTATTATATATATAATATAATATATATAAAATATTATTATTTATATATAATATATATATATATAATATTATTATTTAAATATAATAAATATATATATATATATATATATATATATATATATATATATATATATATATATAATATTATTATTTAAATATAATATATAATAAATATATATAAATTTATATAAATAATGGGCAAAAATGGCGGGAAAGCTAAAATGGATGACAAATGGCTATGTTTTGGTGGTGGAAATGGTGGGAAAGCATAGATGGAGGATAAGTGGCTCGATTTTGGTGGTGGAAATGGCAGGAAAGCATGGATGGAGGACAAGTGGCTAGATTTTGGTGGCTACAATTGTAAAGTCACAAACTTGTAGTTTTATAGCAAAATCTACAACTACATAGAATGCCATGGATTCTAAAAACATTCATCTTATTTATAAATAAAATAAAGGAAGGATAGCCTTAATAGTACATAATTGGCTACGTTGTTTCCTTAAGAATATGGATGAAACATTCATCTTAGTTATAAATAAAATAAAGGAAGGATAGCCTTAATTGTACATAATTGGCTACGTTGTTTCCTTAAGAATATGGATGAACACAAGATATTAGCATGGAAGCATAGATCAAAGAAAGGATATTGCATTCAGTTGAAGTGTAATTATTGCAATAGAATTGGGTATGAAGAAGTTAATTGTTGGAATATTTATCCATGTAAATTTTGTGGAAGAAAAACTCATTCTCCAACATTTTGTTGGTACAAAATAAAATATTATGAGAGATTTGAAAGAATGCTATTATTCAGATTAGACAATTTTCTTCAAAAAATTATTTTTGAAGCAACTCCTAACAATAGAGAAAAACGTATTGTTTTAGAAATGCAGGACAAAATTGAAACATATCAAACCAAAGAATAAATATCTAATATTATTAATGATGAAATTTTTGATGTTTTAGAAAAATAAGAAATAGGAAAATGGATCAAGTATGGTCCAAATTTATCTTACAAAGTAATCAGGAAAGAAGCACATGAACTAGAGATCAAGAACAATAGAGAAGTTCAAGCAATTCATGGACAAGTAGTGAAGAAGAAAAAGGTGAATATGGATCTCAAGCAAAAATTCGTGCTCAATGCAAGGTCACATGAAGATTGAATATGAAGACAAAGATTGAAGACTAAAGTCTTCAATAACCAAATAATGTAATACAAGAGTGTGCTAAAGAATATTATATTATTTGGTACATAGAAATGTACCCCCATGGTACCTTTATGGTACAAATGTAAATATGTAATAGATTAGGGTTTGAGTCTATATTTTAGATGAGTGATTTATATTTCCCCTTTATGTAAGTATCTATGTGCAGGATATGCACAAGTGTCATGTAAGTAAGAGTACAAGTGTGTATTGAGAAAATATGTACAAGTGTCTTGTATTAGGAGTTCATATAGAATATTAAGAGTCATGTAGAAGTGTGCAAGTGCCATAGAGTTAAAGTATGCATATAAGAAGAAAGTGAAGAGTCTAGTATACAAGCGGTAAGATGAGAAGCCAAAGGTCAAGAATAGGAAAGGTTGCATCTTCTAGATATGTGAGGAATGCAATAGACAAGTATTGAAGAGTCACATTACTATGTCTATATTATGGAGACAAAGCTCCATACAATGTAAGGAAAAACGGTCTGTAGCGATCACCATATAGCAAGCATTGATAATAAAACTTGTATATAGATTTTGAGCAAATTTATTGTAAGTATTCTTCATGTATATACATGAATGATTTTGGCCATTTACATTCATATTTGATATTATAAGTGAATGTTATTTCATTATTATATTGGCCTGGATACGTAATTGATTGCTTAGATATATAATTCTACTCTTGATTATTAATATTTCAACTTATAATATTGTGGTTTATTTATATTGGGACCTGTAATATTTTGAGATACCTAGGCTAAAAAGCCAACATGTACTAATATCCTATGTAGCAAATGTATTTCTTTTAATTAGTTATTTCTAGGAAACTAAGTTCTAAAATTAAGGTTAAAATTTAAACTTAAATAAATATATATCAAGTAGAAAGATAGGCAAACAACTAGTTCACAAAGTAAGAATACCAATAAGTAATGCCTTTGCCTTTAACCTCTTCCCAAACATATAGTTTATGTTGTATTTGGTAAAAATAATAAATTTTTAAAAAATTTAAAATATATTTTAAGATGACACATATATACCACTTTGAAATATAAAAATAAATAGTTATGAGAGAATATTGGCCACAAACAAGTGTCCCCTTACCTTTAATCTTTTTTAAGATTTATACTTTATGTTGAATTAAATATGATGATTTTTTCTTATTTAATTTTTTAAATATGCTTCTTGATTATTATGATGGTTTTTATGAGAAATAAAAAGCTTTAGGATCTAGCAAAATTATATTTCAATTTAATTTATTGATTTCAATAGGAAGAGCTTTAGATTGTTTGATATTATAACTTGTAAGTCATTGATTTAAAATACAACTTTAGATAAAATGTTTAAAGATCAAAGTTATAATTTTTTTTATTTGTGGAGTTTAGAGTGTTTAGGTGGTGGGAATATTTGGTTGGTCTACTTTGATGCTTTGCCATCATTGATAGATATATTATTTCTTCATGTTGGCTAGAGGTTACATTAAGCCCAAGTAGGATTATGGTTTTAGAAATGGATTTACAAAGTTTGTTTTTGTTCAAACCTCTTTCACCCAAGTATTTTTTATAAATGGTTTGATTATGTTTTCCAAGTTGAGATTAATTATAAACTAGAGAATCTTTCCCCTACTCCAAACCATTTTGAAGAAGGAAAATATCATGAATACAAAACCCACTATACATGTTAACATAGGCATTCACACATAGTTCAAATTAGGGCTAGCTTATCTAAAAAAGAGCAAGTCATATTTAATGCCTTGGTTAAGGAGTACAAAGATATCTTCACCTTGGAATATTATGACATGCCTAGAATGGATGAGTATTTGGTTGTCCACAACATTGTTACCTATGAGGATGCCACTCACGTCTAGTAAAAGCAAAGAAGGTTCTCTCCCATTATTCAAGACTTGTGTAATATTAAAATCCAAAAGTTGTTAGATATCAATTTTACAAGACTTATTAACTATTTGGGATGGGTATCCAAAATGGTGTTTATAAAAAATAAAGATTATTTTTTAATCTAAACTTGCTATGATTTTAAGAACATAAACCTAGCTTGTCCTAAGGATAAAATTTTCCTTTACCTTCTATTGATGTTATTGTCAATTGTATTGTAGGGTACAAAATATTATCCCTATGGATGTCTATTCAAGATAAAATCAAATACAAATCACCATTGAGGATCAAACTAAAATAAATTTTACTATACCTTGGGGCACATTTTGTTATGTTGTCATACCTTCTAGATTAAAAAATGTTGGCACTATTTTCAATAAACCATAACAACCATCTTTCATGACTTGATGAGAAATATAGTATAATATTGTATGGATAAAATTTTGGGAAAGAAGGTCCGAGGTGTAGACCAATTGGTTCATCCAAACCCCATAAGGGGGGCGGAGGTCCAAGGTTCAAATCTTGGGCCTCGTCGGACTGAACGCTTGTCCCTTTCCTGGTGCTTTCAGCGGCGTAAAAGGTTTAAAATGATTATGGCATGGCGGTTATAGGGGGCGGACTACGCGGAGATCTGTGTGGCAGCTTCTGGGATGGACATCGTAGAATACTGTGGCGGTCATAAAAGCTGGACAGCCTGCCCGGATTCATGGCGACTACCGATTCCACCGTGTTAAAAAAAAAACATTGGGAAAGTCTAAGAAGTGGGCTAACCACTCAGCTTACCTTCATATCATTTTGGAATGACTATGTCACTATAAGGGTAGACTTAATCCCAAGAAATATGTGTTTGGTATTACTGATAGAGAGATAATTATATGTCCACTAATGAGATGCTAATCCATTGCCCCACATCCCTACCAATTCCAAGGGAGGGATGAATGTGGACCTTTATGAAATTAGATCCGACTAATAACATGGTAATTATCTCTTGAATATTAGAGTGGTTTTGATTGATGCCTTAGGGTCATGTCTTGTTTTTTTTTATATAAGTACTCAACATTTTGTTAGGTACCTAAGTCTATGCTTATGGGTATATACTATAATATTGTATTATGGTATGGTTCACACATAAAATTATAATAATATAGAAAATAATACCATATTATAATATTATACAATTTGTAACTCATGGAAGGTGAATCACCACATGGGTGACCAACTCATAAAAGTGAACCATCACATTCTTGTATAAAGATGTGCCCCCAATTATAAAAGGAAGTCATATCAAGTATTCTTTGTAAGGGTTTTGGCTCGTGGAGCGGAGATATTGTGGAGTGATTCCTTCTTTAAGGAGTATTCTTGGTGTTGCCCTACCTTAAGGGTATTATCCATCTCTATTTTATTATGTGGATTGTTATTGTAAAATTTATTGTGGTTGCATGCTTTGATATTTTGTATATTGATAAATGATTTATTGTTAACTAGAAGAGATATTCATAACAATTAGTATCAGAGCAATAATTCTGGTAAAGTGAGGTTGTTTTTGTAGAGGTAAGGCATAATTTTCCAAAAAAATATCCCATATTGCGGGGGTTATATCTTTTTTCAATAGTAATTTTTGGAATAGTTTTGTTCCAACCTATAGATAATTTTGAGTACTATAAAAAATAACTCATTTGTTAAATTATGATAAATATTGAGGAAGTTATGGTTGTTTGAATTTGGGTTATTTATGTTGTTTTTTGGTTACATGATTTTTTCATTAAAAAAATTCACATCAATTATTTTAGCAATCATTTTCAAAAGATATTTGTACCATTGTGTAGATATTTTTTAGTACTATAAAAATACCTGTTTATTTGTTAAACTCTATAAAGTATTGAAAACGTTATGGTTGTTTGAAGTTGAAGTATTTATGTTGATTTTTGGTTACATGATTTTTTTTTCAAAAATAAACTTTAACAACCAGTTTCAAAATATTTTTTCACCATTGTATATATTTTTTTGAATACCTAAAAAATGAGTGGTAACTTGTTAAATTCTAATGAGTATTGAGGGAGTTACAACTATTTGAACTTGAGCTTTTGATGTTTTTGGGTTGCATGGAAAATTTGTGATAAGGAAAAAAATTCATATCTCCCAATCTAGGTTAGCAAATTAGTTATCGCTTGTTTAGTTTTGAAAAAAAAATATGTAGATTTATTTGTTTGTTGGAAGGAATAAAGAGAAATTTTGTTTTTGAGATTTTTTGGTTATGTAAAACCCTAGCTACTTTGGGATTTTTTTTTGTGTGGATTGAGGTCATTTAGTTACTAATATTCATTGGAAATGATGATAGTAATGCTTGGGAATGGTGAAATTTTTTGAAGTCTTTAAATTCTTCTAATTTTTATGGAGATGTAAGCTTTATGCTTATTTACAAGGGGAAGTTTTATCTTCATTTATGAACTTTTCTAGTGCCCATAATCTTACATACACATGGGAAGAATTTGATATTGCTTTGATCTCTAAAGGCCCCAACCCCAAGACTATGGCTGACTTTAGGCCGGTTAGCCTATGTAATATATCCTATAAAATTTTGTCCAAATTTTTAGCCAACCGTTTGAAGAAAGTTCTACCAGTTATCGTTGATCCAAGTCAAGGAAGTTCTGTACGAGGAAGATCAATCTTAGATGGAGTTATTACTGTTCATGAGGCTCTTCATACAGCCGCTCAGACCAAAAAAGCAGTCATGGCTTTAAAGTTAGACATGAACAAAGCTTATGAAAGGATAAATTGGGAATTCCTAAAGACAGTTTTATTAAATTTGGCTTCAACATGAAATGGGTCAAGTTAATAAGAGAGTGTATTTCTAAGCCTTGTTTTTTAGTTTTGGTTAATGGGTCTACTGTAGGTTTTTTTCAAAGCAAATGTGGTCTAAGACAAGGAGATCACATAAGTCCTATGTTCATCATTGTAGTTGAGGCCTTGGGAAGAACCATTAAGGCAGCAGCGGTAGCTAGACTCATATCAGGTATCAAGGCCACGTCGCTAACTACCCCGATGACACATCAACAATTTGTTGATGATACATTGCTACTGACTTTGGCTTCTGTGGTTGAGGCAAGAAGGTTTAAAATATTCTTATAATGTATGAAGAAGCGGCTGGACAGAAAGTGAATTTTGATAAGAGCAAACTTTATTTCATCAATACCCCCATTCCTAGGCAAAACAGCATAGCAAGGATCATGGAATGTCAGATTGCATCCCTTCCCACCTCCTATTTAGGTCTTCCCCTGTTTATGGGGAAACCTAAAGGATCAATGTGGAACATAGTTCTGGAGAGGATCCAAAAAAAGCTAGTAGGTTGGAAAGGACATATGTTATCTCAAGCAGGAAAAGTAGTTTTAACTATGGCTTCACTTCAAAGTATACCTGTTTACTTCCTATCAATCTTCAGAGCTCCCTGCAAGGTGTATCACAAAATTGAGCAGCTTCAAAAAATTTTTCTCTGGTCAGGGACTGAGGATAAGAAAATGATCCATTTAGTAGGTTGGAACAAGGTTTGCAAACCTAAAGCTGATGGGGGGTTAGGATTGAGGAGAGTTGCTCATCTCAATACATCTTTGTTAGCCAAACAAGCGTGGCGGTTATTGACTAAGGTCAATAATGAATGGATTGCCATAGTTAGGAGGAAATACCTCCAAGGTGTGAACTTCCTTAATGACAACTTAGCAAGTAGGGGGTCTGCTTTTTGGAATGGAATCCTCATGAGCAGGGATCTTGTCAAGAAAGGTCTTAGACGAATTCTAGGAAATGGGCAAACAATAGACTTTTGGAAGGATCGATGGGTGAGAGCTGAGGAGTTATCCCAAAATCCTCATTTGGCTAGGATTCAAGAGTTATCCCAGAAGGTTGCAAATTATATGTGGCAGGATATAAATATCAATAGGTGGAAACACATCAGAGTATAGGGTTTTGAAGCAGAGTCTGAAGAGCTTTATAACATTTTAACTTAACAAATTATTCCATCTAGAGAGGATGAAGATCACATTGTTTGGGTTGAGACTGAAAGTGGTGACTTCACAGTTAAGTCTGCCTATAATTTGCTTTTCAATGTGGAAGGTCAACAATTTCAACCGAGTTTGGTTTGGATCAAAGGCTTAATTCCTAAAATATCCTTTTTTTCATGGCTAGTGATTCAAGAAAAAATCCTCACTATGGACAATATGTTATCCAAAGGTATGGTTATTGCTAACCGTTGCTACATGTGTAGGGCAGGATGGGAGACAACCCAACACTTGTTTCTGGAGTGTCCGATAGCGGAGTCCATCTTGGATGAACTTTTCCAAGCCTTTAGGATCTCGTGGGTTAAGCCTGCTCTTATATCCGAAGTGTTCCATAAATAGCCTCAACCCTTTGTTAGCCTAAAACTTAAGTACCTATGGAAAATCTGTTGGTATCATTTTCTCTGGCATATTTGGCTAGAAAGGAACCATAGAGCCTTTAAGGATACTATTCACAACCCAAAAACCATCGTCAACAGGATTATTGTCTTTGCGAAAGAAAACCTTAGCACCTTAGTGGATGAGAACCACTCAATTCTTCCCCAATAAAAACAATTAGCTCGGGCCTTAGGTATTGAGGACAAACCTTCCATTCCTTTGCCCAATCCTAGAAATGGGATTTCTTGGGAGCCACCCCCCAGGGTTGGTTTAAACTAAATTTTGATGGTGCAACCAAGGAGAACCCGGGAAGAGCTGGAGCTGGAGGAATACTCAGGGATCAACAAGGAAATTTTGTCAAGGCCTTCGCTAAACCATTGGGAATCAGAACTAATAATGAAGCAGAAGCTAGAGCCCTTTGGAGAGGGTTGCAAGTAGCCCAAGCAACTCAAGGTAACTTGATGATTGAAGGTGATTCTATGAACATCATCAACCTGTTAACCAATGGCAAAAAACCTCCATGGAGAATCAAGGGAGTCATCCATGAAGTGAGGATACTTTTTGTGGCAAGACAGAATAGGAGGGCTTGCCACGTGTATCGTGAGGTCAACAGGTCAGCTGAAAAATTAGCCAACATAGGTGTTGATGTTGGTAGTTTGGTGACATGGACACAAGGTGTGCCACGTGAAGTGGAAAACATTATTAGTCATGAAAAGAAACCTATCGATTAAGGAGAAATATGAATGGGTGTTCTTTCCCCATGGAGCTGGTAATAACTATGGGGTTTCCCTCTAAATCATACCAAATTAGAAATGAAGGTAACAGGGTGTAAGCCTTGGAAGATTTCGACAGAGAATAGGAAATGGGCAAGCAACAGGTTTCACAAGTGCAAAGTTCCAAACTTCAATTCTTGTCAATGTAAGTAATGTTTACAGTTATGTTTAGGTATGGGTGTGCTTTGTTAGTAAGGCGTTGTAGGGGATTCAACACAATTTTTGGTAATAAAGTTTCAAGGATGACTAGGATCTACAATCTTAGTAGAAGGCTGGATATTGTAATAGGTTTTGGGTTAACCTGCAAAACCCAGTAATTAATGAAGGCTTTTATTTACCAAAAAAAAATGGGATCAGAGAAAATGGATAAAAAACTAGCTAGGCTCTTGGATGAACAAAAAGAATTAAAAAGAGAGCTGAATTTTTTTAAGAAACCCATAGAAATAAAAGATAAGGGTGATAGTGTTCAAAAATATTTATTTGAATATAAAAATTTTATTTTGCAAGTTCATGGTTGTATTCAAAAGAAAAAAGTTATTGTCTTTATAAACCCTAGAAGCAAGCATAATTTTATTAGTAGTGACTTGGCTAACAGTTTGAAATTTCCAATAATTTTATTATTAGTAGTGACCCAATGGAAGGAGAAGAAACCCCGTTTAAAAAACATGCCAAGAATCAAGATATGTCTACAGAAGAGGAAAATCAAAGCCATCAATATATAAACAAGGGAGACCATAATCCGTTAAAAGGAGTGGAGGACCAATAGGGAAGGTAAAACTCTCCAAAACAAACTCATTCAGATTAATAAAAACAAGGGGAGATACATGGGCATCAACGACTAGAGACATGAGGTGCAATGATAGTTTTTAATTAGAAACAAGAACCAACTAAGGATGTCATCATGGGATTAGCAAAAAAAATAGAGAAAAACTAATTCTAGGAATTAGTCAAATGGAGAAACAACATAAAAATGCTAGTTCTCATGGATCAGGAAGAAGATAAAATAGAGAAAGAGGGCAACAGTAGGGGGAAAATTTGAGAGTCAGGTATGGTTAAATACATAGCCAACTTCTACAATACAAAAACCCAATGATTATAACTACCTAGAATGTAAGGTGAATATACAATCACCCTAGAAAATTGGTTGTTAAGAGAATGATATTAGAAATAAATCTAGATGTGGTGCTATTACAGGATACTAGAACATATCTTGAAATAATGCCACCTATTTCAAAAATATGTTGGAGGTAAGGTGATTATGTGGCCCAAGCCTCTCAGGGCTACTCAGGAGGGATGATAATAATGTGGAATATGGACACCTTTCAATTACTGAGTTCAACAAATGCTTGAGGAGTGCTGATAACTAGATTAAGAGATAGAAACTCAGGGAATGTATGGATGATCATTAATATGTATGGAATGCAAGGAGTACGAGAATAAAAAATCCAATGGAAATAAATACAAGCAATCATGGAAGCCTAACTCGAAGACCTCTAGATGGTGGGAGGGGACCTGAATGCCAAGATGTCAATAAATGACCAAGAAGGAGGTATAGCACAACTCAAAGAAAAGCATAGGCTCCTCATAGCCCAATTTGACTATTTAGAGCTGCTTGATATAACCCCACCAGATTGCAGCAATACATGGAAAAATAAAAGAAAAGAGAGGCAAACAATAAAATCCAAATTATATAGGTTTTTATTAGGGGATAAATCTTTCACTCTATGGCAATGTCAATCTGAGACCCTAAATCGATTGGCTTTAGATCATTTTCCAGTAAGCCTTTCCATAGCAAAAAGAATTTTGACTATAAGAAAACCCTTTGGATTTGAGAAATTTTGGTTGCAAAATGAGGATCTCTATGGTTTGGTACAACAATGGTGGCAGCAAGGTAATCTCACATATGGAACAACTCAATACCAACTCTTCTTGCAATTAAAATTTGTTAGACAAAGCTTGAAAAAATGGAGCAAAATATAGAGAACTAACTTCCAAAAATAGAGAGCAGTGATATCAACAAGTATGGAACAAGTGGTAGCTCAGATTTTACTTACAATTATCTCAGAAGAACTTCTACAAAAGGAAGAAAAATTGATGAAACAAGAGGAGAAGATAGATAAGGAAGAGGAGGCATATTGGAAACAACTGGCAAGGGTGACATGGCTAAAGGAAGGAGATAGAAACACTAAATTCTTTCACCATACAACTCTTGCTCGAAGCCTTCATAACAGGATGGATGCCTTATCAAATGGCCTAGAGAATAGGTAAACAACCATACCAGGTATGAAAGATGTAACAAATTCTTATTTTAGCTCCTTATTTTCTACAAATCCAAATATTTCTATCCATCAACAGCAGGAAATTCTAGTCAGTATTCCTGAGATGATATCTCAAAATCAGAATGAGGAACCCCTAAAAGAAATAACAGAGGAAGAATTCAAAAGTACTATACTTTCTTTGTAGATAGGAAAGTCCCCAGGACTGGATGGGATCCAAGTAAAATTTTACAAAGCTTTTTGGGACATAATAGCTAAGGATCTAACTAAAGTATTAGAGGAAGTAAGAATTAAAAAAAGAATCCTCAAAGCCAGCAACCACACCCATTTAGCCCTTATACCAAAAGGAGGATAGGTGGAGGACATTGCAAACTACATACCAATAGCACTCTGTAATGTGGTGTACAAGTCATGACCAAGTTGATGGCAGAAAGGTTAAAAAAGATCTTACCAGACATAATATCACCAGAACAGGGAGGTTTTGTGTAGGGTTGGCAGATTCTAGATGGAATAGTGGTGGCCCAGGAATCTTTCCATACTATTAACCAAAAAGGGAATAAGGGGATATTTCTCAAGCTAGATTTATCCAAAGCCTGTGACAGGGTTAGCTAGAAGTTCTTAGCATAAATTTGAAGAAATTTGAATTCAAAGAAGAATGTATATCATGGGTGATGGAATGTATATCCTAGGATTCCTTATTAGTGATCATAAATGGAACCCCTCCCAACCTTTTCAGACATCTAGAGGTATCAGACAAGGTGATCCTCTTTACCATATCTATTCATTCTCTATGCAGAAGGAATGGGAAGAGTAATAAGAAAAATAAAAATGGAACGAAGCATTACATAAATCAGTATTTGCAATGAGGTGGACCTTACCCATATTCAATTTTTGGATGATACAGGAATGTGGGAAGGTCCACCTCATTGCAAATAATGATTTCTGTACACCACAATATGTGCAAATTGTATTTCTTCCCCATATTCTAGGAATCAATCATCATCCATGATCTCTTGGATTGTATAAAACAAAGACATATCGATTGGTAAATGAAAAAATTCCAAAGTGGTTTTCTTCAATGCTAAAAGAGTAAGAGAAAGGATATCCTATATTCTCATATTCTAGGAAGCCCATATGCCCCTAGAATACTTAGAAATCCTCCTTTCAGCAAAGAGGTTACAAATCAAAGATTGGAAAACTATTAAGGATAAAATCCATTCAATACTAGCTCATTGGACAAATAGATGGCTAAGTTTTGGAGGTAAGTAGCTCTCCTTAAATATATCCTTCAAGCAATACCTCTGTATCAGTTCTCTATCTTGGCTACCCGAAGAGTATGTTGAAGGATCTTGATAAAATAATGTACAAATTCTTATGGTCATGGGCAAAGGGAGATCAAAAAATGACCCTAGTCAATTAGGACAAAGTATGCAAACCAAAGAACCGAGGAGGCCTGGGAATTAGAGCAGTAAAAACAAATAATAAGGCTCTCATTACCAAATTATACCGGATATGGATGTCCAGTCAGGACCAAATGTGGTTCCAAGTATTATCTTCAAAATACTACCCAACCCACCCAACAAAAGAAATTCCTCGTCTTCCAGTCATGGGGGAAGGTTCAGATATCTGGAAAGAACTAAAAAAAGGATCCCCAATCATTAAGCAGTGTCTATTTTGAAAAATTAAGGATGGGAAAAATACAAAATTATGGGAGGACTTATAGGAGTAGCACCCACCAATAGATAATACTCACCCTCATCTAGTAGGCCTCAAATGGATTTGCACATCCATGGATAGTAGCAGGTACTCCACTATATCAAACCTCCCCATCAATAAGGACCTAGATCCAAGTAGTGGAAACCTAAGGAGGAATGATCGAGTGAAGAGTGGGAAGTAGAGAAAAGTGAGCTACAAAATATTTTGGAAAATAGACAATGTTTAAAAAGGAATGAACCAGATAAGATAGCATGGGGTCATGGAACTATGGGAAACTATTCAGTGAAGGATGGTTATAAATTTATAACTTCTCCCAACCACCCAATAGAACAACCCCCTTGTTAGAAGCTATGGTAAACTAAGGTATGGATAAATATAAACTATTTCTCTTGGTAGATGGTCCACAATAGTATTTTGACCCAAGACAATTTACGTAGAAGAGGATTTATTGGGCCTAATAGGTGTATAATATGCAACCAATATGAGAAAATAGTTTCTCATCTCCTTTTTTAATGCAATTTTTCCCAAACAGTGTGGAAGGAATGGTATATTACTTTTAACCAAGTGGAGGTTCAAATTCCAAGCATAGATACTTTATGGGATTATTGGAAAGCCAACAAATTCATAACAAAGAGGATAAAGACCACATGGGATTTAGGTTTAGGATTTATTTGTTGGTAAATCTAGCTAGAACAAAATGGAAGAACTTTCAAGGAGGAATTCAAACCAACAGAGAGCATATGGAGCACTATAGCAAGAGGTGCTTGAAACAATTGATGCAAGAAATATGGAGGCCTCTCAAATACACAAAGGATACAATGGAGAAGGCCAACAAAGGATAACAAAACAACTTGGAGCATAATAATCCCTACCTTCATATGGAGCATCTGGTTAGAATGAAATAATAGAATCTTTAATAACAAAGAGAGAAGTCCAAATGAAGTCCATATAATCTACAAGGCAAACATAGAGGAACAACTATTAGTCATAGCTCCTAAATATGAAAATAAGTAGAACATAAGAAAAGAGATGACCAAAAATGAAGTCTAACCTCTAGATGGTTGGGTGAAGCTAAGCTTTGGGGGAGTCACAAGGAAGAATTTAGGTCTTGTAGGGGGAGGGGAGTGATCATAAAAATTGAAGGTAAGGTGTTGCATATGTATGTTGAACCATACAAATAGACCTCAAAAATTCAAGCAAAGTCTAAAGCTTTATATGTAGGAATCACGGTGATAAAAGACATGAACAAAGAAAAAGTTATTATTTAAGGAGATTTCGTTAACTTAGAAGAAAGCATGAAGAACACAACACAAATGGGTTGGAGAATGGGTCCAATATTAGAAGATATAAAATTTAGGATAGGAGATCTCAAGAATTTTAAAATCTATAATACCAACAAGGAAGGAAATAATATAGCAAATAGACTGGCTAGATTAGGAATGGAGCTAAAGGATTCAAAAATTTGGGTTGAGAACTTCCCTATGTGAAGAAGGAGACACTAAGATAGTTACCTAGTGGAATAGCTAGATAGTTGATTAGGGAAAGAGACTATCATAAAAGAAAAAAGGAATAAGGGGCATAGAGAATGATAGACAAGTAATATAATGGCCCTCTTAGACTCTAAGGCCAAGATGTTTGAGCCCTAGACCAAGGCTATAGTGAGACTAGGGAGCTTAGGATCTAGTTAGCTTACTAGATTCAGTTCTACCAAACTAGAAATTCATTGGAGAAAACAAGCCAAACTATACAAATATCACTAAGTTCAAAGGAGTAGATCCACTACCAAACACATGAGAACCTATCTCTACGATGCACTATAATGGAATCCAAAATGCTAGCAATGTTAATCAAGAACAATAACAACCTATTGAAACCAAGATGTAATTGATATGGGACCCAAGGCACTTGTAGTCTAGCTCTAAAATTGTTTAATCTAGGACTACCAAAACCTGTGCAATCCAATAGAAACAAAGGAGTGATGAGTAGGCCTCATGGACCCCACAATCCCATAAACGATGCACATGGTTAATCCTATTGAGAATTGCTTGATGAAAGATACATGGTACCCATGCGATCGAAAGAACCAATTTTTCCATCAATAACTCTCACAAGGTAAAGTAGTGCAAGAACAAGGAGGGACATCATATTGAAAGGTCGAGGATCCCACTTGTTTGACCATATCTTTAAAAATATTGATGAATCTCATGATCTAATGGAGAAGTGTTGTAGGATCATCTTTGTAGGGGCCCACATGACCTTAGAGACTTATAGGCAACCACATAAGACTTTTTCAATAATCATGTGAGATCATAGAATTAAATCAGATCCATAACTTCTGATTCGATAAGGTAAGAGTCATCAAATTGTCCTTAACTATGACACTTGTGATCATTGAAGCTCCCAAATATGGCCCAAAATACTATAGGGTAATAAATCAAACGTGTCAAGATAGTCTTATGGGCCAACAAATCCTAGGTATTCATCCTTGAGTAAAAGTATTGGCACCCCACTCTCCCATGCTTTTATAAAATCTATATTTTCAAAGTGTGTGAAATCCTTGGCCTCTAGTTCTCTTTTTTTTATTTAGTCTTGACATGTCCATATTATTTTCACCCTTTTAGCTTCCTAGGATTTTTTAATTTTTGGTTATCTCTCCTGCCCGTGGTTTCTTTGTAAAAGGGTAAGGATCCCTTTCAAAATCTTCTTTTTTAATTATAAAAAAAGGAAATCAAAATTCCTATCAGTAATAAGGTGTCACAAAAACTAAATCTCTACACATTACCAAGAATTTTATCATCAATATATTGAATATGTAGAAGTTCTTCCCTTATTTCCTATGGCCACCACTTAGGAGGGTGCTCATGGCAAATGAGTTCTCCCTTGTCCAAATCCCAGATTGCCATACCATCAACTTTATTATTCTGCTCTCTTGGGTTGTTGGTCAAAGAGAAGTTAACCTTTATGTGGAATATGTAAAACCAACCTTCCACTGTCTTACAACCATGAACCTTATTATGTGAGGAAATCATATCAAAAACCTTGCCATCTTTGATTTTACTACATAATTGATCCTATCGTACAACTAGACTACCATACGATTGAATATATCATACAGTTAGAGAATTTGTCATAAAACTAGACCAACCATACAATTGTATGATTCCATACAAGGATGGTAGATGTGCCATCTCGAAGGAGTGTCACCTTGTGCAATGATGCATTTTCATCTTATAGGACCATTGTCTTAGGAAATTATTGTCATAGGGGTTTTCTTATTGATTGCACATGAGATTACCATGCATCTTGAGGATAGGAACTTATTCTACTTGAGAAGGTCATCCATAGGAGGATTCTCTTCTCTTGTTTGCATCATTTGGTATCATAGAGGAATTTTAAAGGAAGATAACATAACAAAGATGAGGAATACTATGAGGTCCTCATGCTACAAATAGGAATCATTACTCAATTATATGCACTTGAAATTTCCCAAAGGAGGTGCATTCAATTAGAGGATATAAGTGACAATGAAGAGCAGGAAATGGGCCAACCAGAATCTTGCAATGATAAACAAGAAGGAGATTTAGAAGAATGACTAATTCAGGCAATTTCTAGCATGGGTAGGAATCCAAAGTTAGAAACCTCATCATTTAATGGAAGTTTAAACTTCTAAGGAACTCATTGATTGGATTATGGAGATGGATACATATTTTTATTTTGTATTAATAGAAGACCCCAAGAAGGTGAAATATACCTGTATAAAGCTAAAAGGAATTTTCCAAATATATACAAGATTTACATCATGAAGTAAAGGCTAAATTGGAGAAGAATGCTAAGAAATACAAGCAACATGCTAACCTCAAGCATCAAACATAGAAATTTTAGGTTGGAGATTTAGTTTTGGCACATTTGTGAAAATAAATATTCTAAAAAAGAACTTATAACAAGCCCAATTAGAAGAAGATCAGACCTTGTAAGTTTTTAAAGAAGTTTGTAGCCAATGCCTATAAGATCAAACTCCTAGAAGGAGTAGACATCTCACTAATTTTTAATGTAATAGATTTGTATCCATATTATGAAATGTCTATAGAGTTTACCAAGGACATCACTTTTATTTTTTTGAGTAAAGAATGGATAACACAATTGTCATAAAAGGAATGGGATGAAATTGAGGCAGTGATAGATTCGAGAGTAACCAAAAGAATTAGAGGCTAGGTATATTATGAATATCTAGTCAAGTGGAAGAACCAACTACCTAAAATGGCAATATGGATGAATGATTTCAAGATTGCTAAGTATGGAATCTCAATTATAGACTTCAAAAATATTCATGAGCTTCACCATGAAACATTTTCTCTTAATTGACGAGCATGACATAGGAGCGTCCATTATAGGAACCTCTAGTGAACTATTTGTAACCGTTTGAATTGTATATGACTAAGGAAGCAAAAATGATAGTGAAGTTGTTTATGTGAACAAAGAAAATAAAACAAAGAGGAAGTGGAATAGACACATGGGATAGTAGTCGAACATAAGCCAAAGAAGAGATAAAAGAAAGTGAAATAACACACAACAAGAAGAAACAAGAAGAGAAAACAAATGGTGGAAAGAGGAAGGAGAAGGGAATATAAGGTAAAAAGGAGAGAAAAGAGAGAGGTAGAAGGTCAGAGGAAATTTTGGAACAACATAGGAGAGAGCTAAAAGGTCAAGAAGAATATTGAGATGACATAGAAGAGAGATCGAAAAAGAGATACAATTAGAAAATATGTAGAATTGCCTTCTATAACTTCATTGTAAAGGCAGCTGTAAGCTTACTATAGTGGTAAAATATTTGGTATCTCTTTGAGAGGTCCAAGGTTCAAACCCCACCCAGTATGAGGGGACTAGGACCCCTCATAAAAACTCATGTAAACTCATTGAAAAAAAAAATTATAAAAAGGCTTGATGGCCTGGCCCGTTGGTAAAAAACGCTCCCTTGGGAGGGTGGAGACCATGGTTCGAATCCCTCAGGCCTCATAGAACTAGAGGGTGTGTCGTGTGAGTGTCATTGATTATGTTAAAAATTTTACTCAGCATAACTGGAGGTTATAGTGGCAGCAAGAAGCAGGATTCAAACCCATGACAAGGCGATGAAAAATGTGATGAGTTACCGATTCCTCTAGTATATGCAAAAAAAAATACTTCGTTGTATAGGCAGATGGATAATAAAATATCTTTAAATTTGAGTGTATGTAATGTGTGAATGAAAACCACATTGTATATATTAGATTGTATGTCTAGTTTGTGTATGTAGGGGGAGAGTGTTGGAGGAGGAAAGGTTGTTGAGAACTTGACCTTTGAAGGAGAAAGAGGGCATGTGATTACCATCCAAATCATGCCTTTCAAAGTTGGAACACCCACATTGTCATTCATATGAGGATTAATATCATTTGGAATGAAATGGAAGAGCTGAACTAAGTCCCATTGAACGTTTAGGTCATTATTCAAAGATAATTCTTATTGTCTAAAGAATATGTTATGCATAAGGAAACCTTAGTATAATTGTTCAAATGATTTAAAGTGTCGTATAAACTTAGAAAAACCTACCATACAATCAAGACCATAATTCAATGAAATTTTCGTACGACTAAGGATAGCCATACGATTAATTGATCGTACAATGAAGGTGATTGTATGACAAAGAGGATATTGTTGTATAATTGAATGACGATCGTACAAGGAGGATATTGCCATATAAATGTACGCCATCATACAAGGAAGCATAAAGAGTTTGCATTTGTATTGTTGTCTTGAAACTTCTTAATTGCATATGTGATTATTGTGTGTCTTGAGGTCTTGAAATGAAAGGAAATTTTTGTTGCTTAAGAAGGTCGTCCATAGGAAGATTCCCTTCTCTCGTTTGCATCAACATACTATCATCCACTTCATATAAAGATACATTAATTAGAAATTGTGTAGGGTAGAAAAAATAAATGATATATTTTTCTACATAGAGTCATCGCGTTGTATTGGATTTGAGTAAACAAGTAGCTTGTATCTTTTATTATTCCATTTCACAAGAAACAAATATTTTTTCCTCCACGTAACTTTTAACTAACATTTAATATTTAGAATTTATTTCTATCCATCCATGATAAATTATGCTCTAGTTTGATGTTTCTTAGTTGCTTAAAGTATTGACACATAGGAAAGGAACCTATTGTAAATGTATTATAATGAAGTGTAGAAGTATCATCTTCTATAAGAAACATGGTATAAGTATCATGATCATCAACTAAAGACTTAAAAAACTATTTTGAACACAAATAACTAATTATTAGTGCTATGTTTTTTCTTTAATTTTTTTTAAGGAAAGTAATTAAACTTTATTATTTAATATAGCTCTACCTTCTTGAAAATCATCAATAAAATATCCGCCTGTGTAGCGCAAGTGGTGAGGAGAAGGCGAGCTTGGCCTTGTTGAACAGGAGGTCCACGGTTTGAACCTCGACAATGCAAAGGAGGATATACGGTTGTATTAAAACCCAACATTATCCCAAAATTTTACCGAGAGGAGACTTAGGTTCCAATCCCACGGGCGTGCCCATGCATAACTAGTAGCCCGATTCGAATCTTCTACATGTTGCACCTAACTGATGATGACAATCTGTTTCCTGCTTGCCTGGAGGTCCCCTTCATGCCACGTGTTGAACCAGACTGACAAAGACGATACGGACCCTGTACGTCCAACGGTCCCCGGGTTACTGAGTCAGGTTACCATTAACGAGACGGTGGGTGTGTTGGAAGCCTTCGTTGATAGTTTGAACCCTGCCAACTGTGCTGGCAATTATTAAAAATTGTGATTGTAACCAATTCATCTATGTAACAAAAAAAAATCATTAATAAAATAACATTATAACATATTTAAAAAAAAAAACATAATTATATTAATTATTTTATATTTTATTTCATCAAACCTTGTAATAATCAATAATATTACAAGTCAAATAAATAATATTTTTTTTAAAAAGACACGCAACTTTAACAAACTACAGTTATAAATATAAACAATATTATGTTTTTTAATAAAAATATTAAAAAAATTGTTTAACTTAAAGCTTAAAATAAAAGTATTTATTTATAATTTTGGAAAAAATTATTTAAAAAAATATATTTATTTTAATATGTTCCTGTAGACCAATACTAGTTGTGAAGTACGAATAAAGAATCACCGGCACGGGGATCCAGTCCAGCAATAACTAAATTCTGCAGCACACTTCCTTAAAATAAAGAATCTTTTTGGATAGTAACAGAGTACATGCTTGTGTATAAATTGTTTTGGTTAAATTTTTTTTGGTTAAATTTTTTTTGGAAGATCAAAATCTGTTCTCTTATAAAAAATTTATACTCAATAAAAATAAATAATTTTTGAGAATATGGGCGGAGATTTATAGAGTGAAAGCAACAGAAAGAAAATGCATTTGATTGGAAATTCCAGCAAGAGGACTTGTACAGGCTGCAAATTTTCCGTCTTGATTTTACCAACTTTTGATAAGTGCGAGTACGGCAAAGTTGAAGGGTCTTCATAATTATGAAGATTCTATCAGTCTTTCTTGAACACTTTGTTGACTGGTCTTGACTAGCCCGGCCCAAGTATCCACCGACCATTCTTCCGGCGACTCTACCCTTTTATCTCAAAAATCCATTTCGTAAATTCTACGCAAATTTTTTGTGTTCACATTAATCCACATCCTCTGTTTCCAAATGTCAATTTAACTCCCTTCTCTTAGCATTGCCCATTTACCCTATGCCTTCCACGCACTTTGCTCTGTTACAAATTAAGCCCCAAGCCCATTCGGCCTTTCGTTTCTCTATTTTTCTCAAATTGTTTCAGTTCCGTAGGATTTAAGTGAATTTCATGGCATCTACCTCCTACTCTTCCACCAATGCTTAAGGATAGACTATATAGATTATATCAACCAAAAGTGTCTACCTATCTTTATTAGGAAGATTATGGTAGTTTGATAGAAAGATAATGCATGATGGTAGGGTGTTTAGGTATTGTCTCTATAAATAGGCTTTCTAATTTATATAGAAGAATAATATCAATATTAGTTGTCAAAATTATTCAATTGCAAAAGCATAATAATAAATTTTATTAACTTTCATTTTATATATTTTCATAAATTAAATTATTTCAGCTCAGTTTACTATCAAATCATTTCAGCTCAGCTCACTACACTATGGATCCAATTATATCAAAATGGATAAACAATCAAGAGCGAATTCTCCAAGGTAATATTACAACCACTTGTATTAGTCATAAAACAAACATACACAACCACCTGAAAAAAAGGTATTGTTGAAACTAGCAAAGGAGCTGCATGAACCTGAGCAAAGGAGGAACCTGTTTAGGACAATTTGCAAATCAAGAGTCAAGTGTTGCAAGGTGATTGTGGATAGTGTAAGAACTAACAATTTAGTGTCAATAAAGATAGTAGAAAAACTTGGGTTGAAGAAGATCGAATACCCAAATCCATATAAGGTATCATGGTTGCAAAAGGGACAACAAATTTTGGTGAATGAACAATTTATTGTAGACTTCCAAATTTGTTCTTATAGAGATGAGATCTTATGTGATGTTATGTCTATGGATGTTTGTCATGTCTTGTTAGGAAGACCATGGTAGTTTGATAGAAAGGTACTGCACAATGGTAGGGTAAACACCTACACTATTGAGAAAGATGGCAAAAAGTACACATTAAGTTCATTGAAGGACAAAAGAAAAAAGGTGTGTAGCAGTTCAAAAGTTTATTTGATCTTTGGAAAACAATTCTTGAAGGAGATGAAGAAAGGAGAAGCATGTTTTGCTTTCATTGCTAAACCCACAAAAGATGAGACAACAAATAGGATGGATGACATTCCACCTGAAGTGAAATATTTGTTGGAAGAATATGTTGATATTATTTTAGAAGAATTATCTGATGGGTTCTGCCTATGAGAAGCATTACCCATCAAATAGACTTCATACCTGGCTCAGGCTTGCCATCCAAGGCAACTTATAGGATGACACGAGTAGAAAATGAAGAATTGAAGAGACAAGTCCAAGAGCTATTGGACAAGGGGTTGATTAGGGAAAGTTTGAGCCCATGTGCAGTACAATTGTTCTAGCACCCAAGAAAGGAGGAGAGTGGCATACGTGTATGGACTCTCAAGCAATATATAAGATCACAATTAAGTATATGTTTTTGTTATCTCATATGGATGACTTGATGGATTATTTGAGTGGAGTAGAGTACTTCACAAAGATTGATTTGAAGAGTGATTACTATCAAATTCAAATCAAAGAAGGAGATGAGTGGAAGACTACATTGAAGACCAAAGAAGGCTTATATGAATGGTTGGTCATGCCATTTGGACTGACAAAAATACCTAGTAACTTTATGTGGTTGATGAATGAGGTTTTGAAGCCTTTTCTAGGTAAGTTTATGATGGTTTACTTGGATGACACTTTGGTGTTTAGTAAGACGAAGGAAGAACACCTAATGCATATGAGGTTAGTTTTACAAAAGTTGAAAGAGGAGAAATTGTTGATTAATTTGAATAAATGTAGTTTTATGAAGAAAGAGTTGGTATACTTGGGTTTTGTTATATCCAAGGAGGATTTACGGATGGATCCATCAAAGGTGAAGACCATTATGGATTGGCCATAACAAAGAAGTATGTACAAAACCAACAATTTTTATGGCTTGACAAGTTTTTATAGAAATTTCATTAGGAATTTTTGTGGAATTTGTGCTCCAATCATGGAAAATATGAAAGGAGGTAGACATGAGTTCAAATGGATGACTATAGCAGAAAGGAGTTTTTGAATCCTGAAGGAGAAGATAACAAAACTACTAGTTCTAGCCTTTCTAGATTTTAACAAAGTCTTTCATGTGGATTGTGATGCAAGTGGTAGAGTGATAGGATTTTTGAGCCAAGAGGGAAATTCATTGCCTATTTTAGTGAGAATCTAAATGAGGCAAAGAAGAAATACCCAGTCTATGACTAGAATTTTAATACCATTGCGCAAACATTGAAGAAGTGGAGACATTACCTATTACCAAAGGAATTTGTGTTGTTTATAGATCATCATGCTTTGTAGTTCATAAACAGTCAGGGCAAGTTGAATCAAAGACACATGAAATAGGTAGAGTATCTTCAAAGTTACACATATGTGTTGAATCATATGAGTGTTAGTTCAAATCAAGTAGTTGATGCCTTGAGTTGAAGAAATTTGTTAGTGAATGCAATAAATATTGAAGTGATAGGTTTTGATGCTATGAAAGAGTTGTATGCTAATGATGTGGACATCAAGGCAGATTGGGAAGCTTATGATAACCCTACTATGGGAGATAGAACACCATGTCTAGATTATTTTATCCAAGAAGGATTATTGTTCAAAGGATAAAAATTATGCATACCGTAGAGCTCAATGAGGGAAAACTTGATAAGAGAAACATGGTGGAAGACTAACTAGATATTTTAGAATAAATAAAACTTTGAAAAAACTTTATGGAAGCTATTATTGGCTAGGGATAAGCGTAGATGTGTGAAGATTTGTGCAAAGTTGTGAAATCTATCAACATGCAAAAGGAAAGAGTCAAAACATTAGGTTGTATCAACCATTATTGATACCAAAAATGCCATGAGAGGATATAAATATGGACTTTATGCTTGGATTTCCTTGAACACAAAAGGGGAATGATTCAATTTTTGTTGTTGATAGATTTTTGAAGATGACATATTTCATACCTTGCAGAAAAATGAATGATGCTACTTGTATTGCTAATTTGTTCTTTCAAGAAATTGTGAGACTGCATGGTTAGTTGAAAAGCACTATATCAGATAGAGATGTAAAGTTTATAGGTCACTTTTGACATACCTTATGGAAGAATTTGGGTACAAAATTAAGTTTCAGTTTAGCTTATCACCCACAAATGGATGGAAAAATTAAAGTAGTGAACAAAAGCCTTGGGAATTTTCTAGGGTGTCTAGTTGGCAAGAAGTCAAAGATATGGGATACCATATTGGCATAGGCAAAATTACATATGACAATTCAACAAATAAAAGTACAACCAAGAGTCTATTTTAAGTTGTCTATGGAATCTTTCCAAGAAGAGTGGATGAGTTGTAGAATAGAACTGATTTGCAAAAGCCTAGTGCTATGGAAAAGGATTTTGCCAAATATATACAAGATTTACATCCTGAAATAAAGGTTGAATTAGAGAAGAATACTAAGAAATACAAGCAATGTGCTGACCTTGAGCATCAAACATAGGAATTTTAGGTTGGAGATTTAGTTTTGACACATTTGCAAAAACAAATATTCTTAAACAATATTTATAAGAAGCTCGATTGGAAGAAGATCAGACCTTGTAAGGTTTTGAAGAAGTTTACGACCAACACTTATGAGATCAAACTCCTATAAGGAGTAGATATTTCATCGATTTTTATGTGGTAAATTTGTATTCATATAGTGATATGCCTATAGAGAATATGAAGGACATCACAACTAATTTTTTGAGTAAATAATGGATAATATAGTTGCCAAAAAAGGAACATGATGAAATTGAGGTAGTGATAGATTCTAGAGTAATCAAAAGAACAAGAGGTACGATATATTATGAATATTTGGTCAAGTGGAAGAACTAACTAGATGAAGTGACAACATAGATGAATGGTTTCGAGATTTCTAAGTTTGGAATCTCAATTATAGAATTCAAAAATATTCATGAGCTTCGCTCATGAAACACTTTCTCTTACCCGACAAGTATGACGTAGAAACGTCCGTTATAAGAACCTTAAACAAAGTATTTGTAATCGTTAGAATTGTATACGACTAAGGAAGTGAAAATGACAGTGAAGTTTTTTATGTGGCCTTGGAAAATAAAACAAAGATGAAGTGGAATAGACACATGAGATAAAATTCAGACATAAGCCAAAGAAGATATTAAATAAAATGAAACATGTGATGGGAAGTGATAAGAAGAGAAAATAAATGTTGGGAAGAGGAAAGAGAATATACTTTGAGAAAAAAAAGAGAGAAAGGAGAGAGGTAGAAGGTCAAAGGGAATTTTGATATGACATAGGAGAGAGGTAGAAGGTCAAGAAGAATTTTGAGGTAGTGTAGAAGAGAGGCCGAGAAAGAGATATAGTCAAAAATATGCAAGATTACCTTTTGTAATGTTGTCATATAAATAGATGAATAATAAAATACCTCTTAAAAATTGAGTGTGTAATGTGTGAATTAAAACCACATTGTATATATTAGATTGTATGTTGTCTAGTTTTGTGTATGCAGGCGGAAGAGTGTTGGAGGAGGAAATATTACTGAGAAATTGGCCTTTGGAGGAGAAAGAGGGCATGTGATTATCATTTGAAACATGCCTTTCAAAGTTGAAACACCCATGCTGCCATTCATATGAGGATTAATATCATTTGGAATGAAATGGAAGAGTTGAGCTAAGTCCTATTAAAAATTTTGATCATCGTTCAAAGATAAATCATCCAAGGAAGATATTATGCATAAAGAATTCTTAGTATAACCATTCAAATGATTGAAAGCATCATACAAACTTAGAAAAACCTATTGTATAATCAAGACCACAATTGAATGAAACAGTCGTATGACTAAGGAGAGTCTTATGATTAATTGACTGTACAACAAAGGTGATCGTACAATAAAGAGGATATTGTTGTACAATTGAATAACGATCATACAAGGAGGATATTGTCATACAAATGTAAGATGCCATACAAGGAAGCATAAAGTGTTTGCATTTGTATTGTTGTCTTGAATCTTTTTGATTGCATGTGTGATTACCACACGTCTTAAGGTCTTGGAAAGAAAGGAAAGTTGTGTTACTTGATAAGGTTTGCCCATAGGAGGATTCTCTTCTCTCTTTTGCATCAACATACTATCATCCTCTTCATATAAAGATATGCCAATTGAAAATTGTGTAGGGTAGAAAAAATGAATGATATAGTTTTCTAAGTAGAATCATCGTATTGTATCAATTTTGAGTAATCGAGTAGCTTGTATCTTTTATTAGTTTCCATTTAGGAAACAAAGAATTTTTCCTCCACGTAACATTTAATTAACACTTAATCTTTTGGATTAATCTCAATTTATCCATGATAAATTATGCTCTAGTTTAATGTTTATCATGATTTAGGGCATTGACACATAGAAACAGAAAATAAAACTATTGTAAATGCATCATAGTAAAGTGTAAAATTATCATCTTCTATAAGAAACATGGTATAAGCATCATGATCCATATTAAGGACTTTGTCAATAGTCTAAGTGTCAGTTTAGCAATCAAGGTATCAAATAAAGACTTTCAAAGAAATATTTTAAACACAAATAACTAATTTTATTATTGTAATGTTTTTTCTTTTTTTAAAATTAACTGGACAAAAAATTCAATGTCACTCTTAATCTTCTTAAAAATCCTAAATAAAATATTATAAGAAAATAGAAGAACAATAAGATTATAGTATCACTTCATAATTTATATATTATGATCATCAAATCTTATAAAAACTAATATTATTATAAATACTTTGAAAGACAAATAAAAATAATATTTAAAATTAAAACATTTAAATTTAACAACAAACGTTATAAATATAAACAATCATATTTTTAATAAAACTTAAAATAAAACTACTCATCTATAATTCTGAAATTTTTTTATTAATAAAATATATTTATTTTTGATATTTAATATTTTTCATTTTTCGTTGTTCCTCTAAACTAATACTAATTGTCATATGAATAAAGAATCAGGTCGTATGATACACTAGATCCAATTTTAAGTGATTTGGTAAGGATGTTAATTGTATTATTTGTGATATGATTCGGTTTTAATCTTTATGATGGATGTGTAAAAATATTACTCAATAAGTTATCCCATTTTTTTTGGGATATATGTAAATTATTTTAATTTGATTTTTTTGAAAGATTAAGTTCCTGTTCACTTTATCATCAAAATAATTAGAAACCATTAGAAATTGCTGGGTGAAAGCAAGAGAAGAATTTGATTGGAAATTCCAAGGACTTGTGCAGGCTGCATATTTTCCGTCTTGATTCTTTTCACCCACAGACTTGTGATTAGTGCGAGTACGGCAAAGTTGAAGGGTCTTCACAATTATGAAGATTCTTTCAGTCTTTCTTCAACACTTTGTTGACTGGTCCGGCCCAAGTATCCACCGACCATTCTTCCAGCAACCCTACCCTTTTACCTGGGAATTCCATTTCGTAAATCCTACGCCATGTTTTTGTGTTCACATTAATCCGCATTCTGTGCTTCCACGTGCCAATTTAACTCCGCTGGTGTTAGCATTGACCATTTACACTTTGCCTTCCACTCACTTTGTTCTTCTAGAACCCACTGGGCCTTTCGCTTCTTTTTTTCCTCAATTTGTTTCAGTCGCTTATAATTCAAGTGAATTCCATGGCGTCTACTTCCACCGATGTCAAAGGATATAGGAGATTCTTGCGTTCACTAATTATTAAAAATAATGATTGTAAATAATTTTTTATCTAAGTAAAAAGACAATCAAAATAGGTCTGTAATTTGCATAGAAGAATATTAATGTCATGTTTCACAAAGAGTTGTCAGAATTATTTAATTGTCAAAAGCATAAGTGACAAAGCTCATTAACCTACATTTTACATATTAAATCACTTTAATTCGGCTTACTATAGATCCAATCATATTAAATTAAATAAATAATAAGGTCCGAATCTTCCAAGGCAATATTACAACTACTTGTATTAGCCATAAAGCAAACATATATAACCACCTAAAAAACGTTTTTTTTTTTGAGATCAGCATATGTGGTCTTTTGCAAACGCGGTATTGAAGATTAATGCAAGTTTAGTGATAGCACTAAGACATTCTTGAAATTAGAGAACTTATATCAATTATTAAAAAACAATAAGCATATTGGCAGAGGAGGTATAATAGCATATACAGAGATTCTATAATTGTCTAAGTTTTATGCAATTGCTAAAGAAGTAGCTCCCATGGTAGACATGGTGTCACATTAGCCTTATCTCAAGGCCAAGTTTATGTTATCGAGCGCCAACAACTTAGAGAGGCTCAAGCCCTACATAGATGCTTTCTATGACATTTTGGAGACGTTCAAGCACCAAGAGAGTTGACCTCTCTTCCCTTCTCTCCTACAAACAACCTGCTCTCACAAAAACAAGACAACCTTAAATTTCTTTTTACAAAGAAAAAACCACTACCTCAAACATCGTCTACTTGTACAAAAGCCCCAAATTATTAATATATTTTAAAAAACATCATAGCCTATGCTTAGGTGAACTAAATTTAGAGTTTTAGATCTTGATAGAAATCCATTGTGATACATTATTATCTTTACGGTCCCATATTCACTACAATATAAATAACACCAAACACTTGATTGCTTACAACAATTTACTATTTTGCTCTTAGACAACCACTCCCTTCAAATAATCATTTTATGATTTAAAGCTCAATAATGGCTAGTTCAAACTGCGTTGCAAGGCTTGACAACTCTCTCATATTCATCATGATGCACAATACCTCTTCGTATATAACATAGTATTCCATGCCTAGTCAAATTGGGCTTACTCTCAAACTCTCAATATTTTTAGATGATAATAATACACCCATGCCCACAACCATTCATGGCTCTCATACCATGTTGAAAGATAAAACTAGGATGTCTCATGGTATTGCACAAACATGTATACATAGGATTACATGTAGATTGCATCGACCTTTTGTATAAGTCTCTCAAGTACTCGATGGTTAGTGCACTAGTTGGTGCATTAATTCACCATCAACATTGATTTCCAGAATGTTGAGAATATCATTGATGAAAACAAATTCTATGGCAATAAATTATTGATTGAGTAAAACATATACAAGTCTGTATGGTTTGGTGGAGGTAGGGAAAACTATTGGAGCAATGGAAAGTTTCCAGACATTAAATGTATTATTGCTACCATTGATTCCACCACTTTGTCCTCCATTTGAGTAGTTTATGTTGTAGACAAGAATACCACCTTTGAGGACATTGACATGGAGGTGAGGAAATAACAGTCTTAAGGTAATAACTTTAATTCACCCTAGGGTTGTTACATTATTGGATATGAAGTCTTTACTAATTCATTTATTGATGTGCCTTCAAGTGGATTTCCAAATTCTAGATTAAAATATGAAAAAAACCAATGGATGGTATGGTACTAATTGTGGGAAATGGACCAAGGTGAAAGGATTGAGATTTGAAATCAATATTTATATGTATGATCCATTTGATGTGGAAGATGAAAAATCAATTATTATTTTTTGTTTATTTTTATAGTAGATGTGATTAGACTCCACAATCATGGGAGTCCCACATTTTTTGATGCCATAGAGCTCTACATATTATCATCATCTTCATATAAAGATATACCAATTGAAAATTTTGTAGGGTAGAAAAATAAATAATTTAGTTTTCTAAGTAGAACCATCATGTTGTATCAATTTTGAGTGAATGAGTAGTTTCTATCTTTTTTTAGTTTTCATTGCATAAGAAATGAAGATTTTTTCTTCCACATAATTTTAAAGTATCACTTAATCTTTTGGATTAACCTCAATCTATCCATGATAGATTATGCTTTGGTTTGATGTTTCTTATGATTTGGGGGATTAATGCATAAAAATAGGAGAAGAACCTATTGTAGGTGCATTGTAGTCAAGTGTGAAAATATCATCTTCTATAAGAAACATGGTATAAGCAGCATGATCCATATTAAGCACTATTTTCAATAGTATAAGGTGTCATTTTAGGCAGTCAAGGCATCAAATAAAGACTTTTAAAGAACTATTTTAAACATAAATAACTATTTTTTTTTTTAATGGGAAATAATCAAACTTTAGGATTGAACATCACTTTAACCTTATTTTTTTTGTGGAAAACATCCTATAAGGGATGCCACTTTTGGGTAATATCCAAGGAGGCAAGGGTATCTCTTCCGCCAAAATCACCCAGGGCTCGCACCTAGCCTACCACCTTTGACATACTCAGAGAGCAAACCCGAAACAACAAAAAATAAGAACACACAAACACAAACACAAACACACAAAAATATTAATAAACAAAAAATAAAAAAGCATGCTCCTTGAATGTGTCAAAAAGATAAATCACAAGCAAACACACACAATAAGAAAAAACACAATACAAATCACATAGAAAAACATAAGAACAAGATAACAAAACACAAACATAATAAAAAAACAATAGAACACTACAAAGATACAACCAACAAAAACTTGAAAAACAAAAACAACAAAAACCTAAAAAAAAAAACCAACAACAGACAACAGAGAAAAATAAAAACATAGAAAACACTCAAACACCAATTAACACAAAATACAAAAACACAAGTACAAGAACAACAAAAATATAAGAACAACAACAAAAAACACAAAACAACAAAAACACAAGAAAAAAAAAACAACACAAAAACAAACAAAAAAAACACACACATTAAAGAAAAAAAAGAAAAAATAGAACACAAAAATGACCTTTCTAGACCAAAAGACTATCAAGGCAAAAATCAATAGAGGAAACAAAAGAAATATTAGTTTGAGCTAGGGAACTAAAATACCTTGATTGAACCAAAGAGAAGCAAAAATAAAGCAAGAAAAAATTAGGTACCTCCAAAACTGGAGCCATCCAAAGAAATGATAGAAAGAAGAGCTTCCCTTATTTGTGAAGCCCACCATTTAGGAGGGTGACCGTAGCAAGTAATATCACATTTGTCCAAAGCCCAATTAGCTAAAGCATCAACACTCTTGTTATGATCTCTAGCCACATGATTGTAATCAAATTTCAAAAATCCCATATGGATTAACTGAATCTTCTCAAAAATTCTTTTTATTCTCCAATCAACCTTATGAATCTTAGAAGGAGTCTTCAAAAGATTAATCATGAATTGAAAGTTAAAATTAACTAGTACCTTTTCCCATCCAACCTTAGTAGCCTCTTGAAGGCCTCTAAGGATACCATACCCCTCAACAAGGTTATTGGATAGAAAACCCAAGTTCTCAGCAAAAGAAAAAACCAGGGAGCCATATGAAAATCTACCAATTTATCCCACACTAGCTTTTCCAGGGTTCTCTCTAGGGGCTCCATCAGTATTGACTCTTCCAAAATCCTTAGGAGGAGGTTGCCAATTCCTTGTTCTATCCATCTTGGCTGGTTTCTTTTAGAAGAGTTAATATTCAATATTTGCATCACTTAATCCCATATTTGGTGGGAGTTTTGGGGGTGATTAAGGAGCTGATGGACCGATTCAATTAAGTTGGCAATGATATTTTTCTAAATATAGTGAAAATCCTTCATTTCTTGACTAAAAATTTGGTTGTTCCTCTCATTCCAGATATTCCAAAGAAGAATGGTAGAACCCATCCAATCTAATTGCCTAATAAAATGATCAACACCCTCTTGATTAGGCCAATCCCTCCAAATTTGTTCAAAAGTAAAACAAATTGGACCACTGTAAGCCAAGTAAAGTGGCAATTCTCCTCCAAAGCTCAAAGGCTAAAGTACACTAAAAAAAAATATGGCTGAGAGTTTCCACATTCTCTCCACACATTTCACATCTAAAAGGGCCATGAAAACCACACTTTATAAGATGCTCCCTAGTAAGCACCCTGTGATGCAATAAAATCCAAGTAAAGAACCTCACCTTAGGCTAGAGCTTTTGAGCCCACAATTGAGAAAAGATATTAGATGATTGGTTGGGATTATTATGGCATAAGGCCAAATAACCTTGAGCAACTGAATACTCACCCTTAGTAGTGTTGTTCCATCCAAAACAATCTTTATCATGGGACCAAGAGAGAGATATCATATGAAAGATGCACTAGATATCTTGTCTTTACCTTTCTGGTATTTGAATAGGTCAATCCTCAATAGGGATCCAATATCTATCGACCTCTAAATTACCATTATGGTACCAATAGTAATTAGCCACCTTTATCCACTTAACTTAGTGAAGCTCCTCCATCCAATGCCTCTAATCGAGAAACTGAGTTATCAAAGGCTTGTGACCATCCCAAGAATCTATCCAAAAATTTACCTATTGACCATTATGAATGATCCAAAATAATTTTTATTTATCAAATCCTCACCAGTCTTAAGAACTGCTAAAATGGAAGAACCTTTGGAAGGTAATTGATAGCGAACAAGGTCTTCAGGACTTTTGTTCTCAGCATATTTAGCATGAATATTCTTGGTCCAAAGAGCATTGGGGTTACGCAAAATACTCCAATATAATTTAGCAGCTAAAGATTTGCTATTATTAATAGCAGATCGGAATCCTAACCCCCCTTCATTCTTAGGAAGACAAAGTGTTCCATTTCACCAAGGCCCATTTTCTTTTCTCCTTAGTACCACTTCAAAGGAACCGATGACTGATTTGATCTAGTTCTTGAAGAACAACCTTTGGTATATTCAACATGGTAGAAACATAAATAGTAATATCCGGAAGGACTGATTTTACCAAGGTGATTCTATCCCTAGAAGAAAGCCACCTATTGGTCCACTTTCCAATTTTATTCTTGATTTTGTCCAACAACCAATTCAAATCTTTTTTTTGTCTTCAAATATTGATGATAATACCTAAAAAAGTGATTGGAAGGGAGGTCTTCTTATATATTAATTTATCCAAGACCATGGATTCCTGTCTAGTAGAGTAGTGAAAGAAAATGACTTTAGATTTGTCTTCATTGATCAATTGCCCAATAGCCTTAGAAAAATAGTTAGTTATTTGCTTAATAGTAGAAGCTTACTTAACTATAGCTTTACCTAAAAGAGTAGAGTCATCAACAAATTGAAGATGAGAGATAAGTCTAGCTTCGTGAGCAATGGTAACTCCATCAAGGGTTTTGTCTTATCTTTTTGGTTAGCCCTACCTAAGCATTTAATAATAATGATGAATAAATAATGGGATAGGGGGTCACCTTGCCTAATACCTCTAGAAGTTAGGAATAATTGAGAAGGCCTGCCATTGATAAGATCTAATTAGAAAAATGAAGGGATACATACCATAATTCAATCTATACAATCATGAGAGAAACCAAATTGCCTTAAAACTTTGATAAGGAAGTGTCAATCCACTCTATCATAAGATTTAAATAAGTCTAATTGAAGGAACATGGAAGGATATTTTTTCATATCCATGGAATGGATGGCTTCCTGAGCAAGAACTATCTCATCAAGTATTTGACGCCCTTCCACATAACCCCCTTATTCAAGGGAAATAATCTTATGCAAAAGAGGCTTCAACCTTTCTACCATGATACTAGTAATGATTTTGAGAAGAACATTATGTAAAGCAATAGGTCTACAATATGAGATATGTTCAGCCTCTTGAGCTTTTGGAACAAGAGTAATATAAGTTTTATTGATATCCTTCAAAATTTTTTTGGCTTTCCTGGCTTCTTCCACCACCTCTAATAAATCAACATGAAGGATACCCCAAAACTCTTGGTAGAACTCAATGGGAAAACCATCAGGACCTGGGTTTTTCCCTTTTGCATTTTAAAAACTACTTGTTGAAGCTCATTGATAGTAAAAGGAGCAGACAAAATAGAGTTCTCCTCAGAAGTGATAAGAGAAGGGATTGCTTGAAGAACATTTTGTTGAGAAGCCGAGTCAAGAGGAGTAGCAATAAAAAATATTGTAAAATTAATTGACAACAATAGATTTCATGCCATCCCAAGTGTAGACAACATCTCCAGAATATGATTTCAAGGAAGAAATAAAGTTGTGAGATCTTCGATCTAGAAGAGATTTTTGGAAGACATTTGTGTTTCGATCACCTTCTTTAAGCCATTGAATTCTAGATTTTTGCTTCCATAAGAGTTATCTTTTACCCTATTACTCTAACTAAGCTACGAGTTTAATTTCATCTACACTTGTACTCTTTGTGAGGCCATCTAAACGGATTTTCTTATTCAAAATTTTAAGTTGAGCAATAACTTCATGGTTTTTTTTTAACATCCCCAAACTCCTTCCAATTCCAAATCTTGATTTTGGAATTAATGTATTACAATATTTTGGTAAGACGGAACATCTTAGTCCCATACCTAGGTTTGCCTTCCTTCCACCATTGTTGCACTCGAGGTTTAAAGGAACTATCTCTAAGCTACATTAACTAAAATCGAAAAGGAGAGAAACTCACATTGGTTTTCCATATTTCTACCATGACAATCCAATGATCCGAACCAACATTGTTAAGAGTCTTCACTTTAGAAATGTGACCATGGATTAATAAATTATCAGAAAGCAAGAACCTATGCAATCTCTCCACTATACAAGCTAAGCCTTGCATTCTATTAGACCAAGTCATAAGGCCATTATCTAGTTGGATGTCCACAAGATGAAGGTTTATAATATATTCGCTCATGAGGTCAGTGCTCTTATCCAAATTTCTATTTCCCCCAATTTTATCATCTAGAGAGAGGATAATACTGAAATCTTATTCGATCAAGATCCAAGCTTCAAGAAAATGAGAGATAATATAAGTAATATTCTTCCACTATCTTCTTTTTTCCTCTAAACTAGTCGGAGCATAAACAGTAATGCAGAGCATAATTTGGTTGGAATGTCTACTTTGAATAGCTATAGCTAAATGACCCCAACTACCAACCATATGGTGAATAACTACCTCTTTTAGGTCCCAAAGGCAAGCAATGCCACCGAAAGTCCCCTCGGAACTGAGGGAAACCACTTTTTTAGTTGGCCAAATTTTACTAGCAATTGATTCCATATCCTCTATTGACATCTTTGTTTCTTGAAGGAAAACAAGATGTGGATGATTTATCTGAATCATTCTTCTAATTTTATTTTGTTTTGAAAGACTCCCTTTGAGTCCTCTAATATTCCAAGTGATGATCTTCATTACTACCAAGGCTAAAAAAGTTGGAAAGGGCATTAATATTACCTTCCTCTACAAGCTTTTCACCTTCTTTTACCATATGATATTTATTAGTCTTGTGACCCACATTTTGATTAGAATCCATCTTTAGTTTTTCTTTTCCTATTTTTTGACTTACTCCAATTGAATCTGAGATGGCTTCTAGCATTGAAGAATGCTTGTACATAATCAAAATGTTACCAGAAGGTTCAATAGAGTATATATTGGGAGATGTATTATTTTAAGTTTTAACATTTAGAATATTGTTTTTCTTGTGAATATTTTCTTCCTTTTTTTGTTGAAAACCTTTGATTTGTTGGTTTGTCTCTGAATTCTTCCCTTTATATTTAAATTATGTTTCTAAGATTTTTATTTCCATTATTTCATCTTCCTCACTTGGGACCTCATTTGTGGAAAGAATTTTAAACATATTAGTAGATAACTTTGATTGATCCTTCATAACTAGTTTTTTCTGAGTGTTCTTCTTCTTAGGCATTTGAAAACCTGCTGAATTTATATCTTCTTTATTTTGATATGGAATTTTATTTGGGCAAAAACTAGCCAAATGACCATATTCATGGTAAATTCTACAAGGAAAATGAATGTTCTCATAGTCCACTACTTGCTCCCAAGTGTCCTCCTAAATTGTAAAGTGATATTTTTAGATAGGGGTTTGTCAAAATCCATTAAAACACAAATTCTAGCATAAATAATATGTTCAAATTTTTTATTATAATTAGTAGTCATCATAAATATTCCTAAAGAATTTCCAATTGAAGACAAAACAATCGGATTCCAGAATTCAATTGGGAGGTCAAAGAGTCTAACCCTCACATGACCTATAGAAGGCATATCTTCTTCAGATTTAAATTTAGTATGCCAGGGCTTCATGAAAAGCCCCACCCTTCCAAAGAACCAGGGACCTCCTTGAAAAGCTTTATCTCTATATTCATTATTAGCAAATAAAACAAGAAAATAACCATTTGGATAAATAGAGATTTGTAACTCACCTTTACTTTTTCAGCTTTTTGCAACCTAGACTTTGAAAGCAGATAGGCTTGGACGAAAACCCACAAAATGATAAATTAGTCCTCTTTTTTCTAGATCTTCAATGCCAGTATGAATGTTGCCCATATCAAGCTTAACAATAGGAATTCCATCAATTGCTTTAAGACATCCTAACTCCTTTTTCTTGGGATAAATCTTAGGCATTCTTAGAGATTTACAGGAAGCCCTAAGATTAATATTAGCATTATGCTAAGGCTGTCCACCACGGAAAACATCTCTAAAATTTATTTTTGGGGCTGATTATTCAAAATTCTTACCCTTAATAGGGGTTTCCATAGTAGATTTATTTAGTGGGTGCACCTTAGCACCAGATTCACTTGAGAAATGAGCCATTTTTTGATCAGCTGCTTGAAACTTGTTTCATGATCTCTTTAATCCATTGTCTAGAAGTCGTGGAAAGGTATAATTTTCACTTTTCTTTTGTGCAATAAATTTGAAGTCATTGTCACTCAAGTTCATAGCATGAATATCTGTTGAAAGATAGATTTCTAACTCTTCTTAGATCCCCTGCAACATTTACTGCTAAAATATTTAGTAAAAACCACAAAAATATTGGCCTCTAGGGCCCAGAGGTCCTGAAAACCAATCTCTAGAGCTGCTTACACTTAACCCAGATGAAACCTTCGCACAGTCGCTTACCAAAAATCTTGTTCAAACATAGGGATGTGCTAGGATCTTTGTTACTCAAAATGATCTAAAAATTGGTGAAGACATTCTAGGTTTTGTCAGGCATCTACCCTCACAATTTTAGCTTAATTCGAGTTTGTATGAATGAAATATGGCCAAAACAAGTTCGACGGTTTGGGCAGTCCTACAAAAAATGTCCCTCAAAATTTTTCCCCACTTTAACCTTCTTAAATAATATTAAAAAAATTTAAAAAATAGGAGGATAAAACAACATATTGATGAGGACCACTTTTGAGAGTTGTAATGGACTAGGTTTTTCTTAGTTTATTTATTTTAATTATTTTCTAAGTCTAAGTTAGCAATAACTTAAAAAAAGCTACCAAATTGTAATGTTGGCAAATGCAAGGAGTTTGTAAGCAATTTGATTTTGTTAGCTTAGTTATATTATTATTAACATCTTAGCTTAAGTGGAGCTTTTGGTTAAGCATCTTCAAAATTTGAAAGATATGGTTGTACAAATGCTTATTTAAGCATATTTCTCAATGCAAAATATTATCTTATTTTTTATCCATATCAGTTGCTATCAGAGCTAGAGATCAGTCATGGAGTTCTGTCGAGTTTATATCTTGCTCATTTGGGTTGAATTGTTTTATGCAATTCCTAGAAGCTCTCTTGTTACTAAGTTTAGTTTACAATAATATTTAGTAACACAATTTGATTTCAATTGTAGGTTGATAGTTGATATTAAAACAAATTTGGTATGGGTGTGAAGCATTAGTTTAATGCATGAAATATTATTTATTATTATTTAGCTTTAGTTAACCTAAAGCTAAAAAAAATCAGAAAGACTATTATTAATATTTATTTTTTCTTTTTAAGGCATCCAAATTCAAGTTGGATCGACCAACCACAAGCACTTGCTCACTATATTCCTATGACCTTTCAACCTCCTAACATCGAGGGCCTCTTAGGAACTCCTAACACCATCCTCTTCACCAACACCCCTTCCAACAAGCTGATCGAACAATAAAGGCCATGTATTAGCCTTCTCCATTTCAGTTTGCCAATGATTGGTGTTGGCCACCGAACACCCACCCCCTCGACAAACGCTCATCAAAATCTGGATATTCCCTTGATAACTACTTCTTGGTGATCTCAGACATGTCCCCTAGACAAACCATATCCTAACAACAAAGTTTTTGATGGCTTTGAACTAATCACGGTTTCCTAATCAATTGATGAAGATTTTCTTGATGATCTGATGTTTTTCTCAACTTTATTGGCATCGATCTACTTTTCCATGGTCAACACGATGTGTTTTTAGGTTGATCCATCAATTTTCCACCCTCTCTAGTTGCTTTCTAGTCGCCATGATGCTTTCAACGTTGAGTAGACAATTTTGTTTATAGAATTTGGGATCTAGATATCCCACATTTAGGGCATTGTAATTTTATACGCCCTTTAAAAACAATTGGTTTCAAATTTTTGTTACCTAGCCTCAGGCGACTGGTTGTAGTTGCTACATGACGATAATTTTTAAACTAGCAAATTAACCTCCTGTTGACCAATCCCTCCAGTTATTTGGCCGACACATAGCAATCAAACTTTGGTTGTAATTTTTATTGTGCAATGGTTTGGAGGAAACTAGCTAGTGATTTGGTGGAAACTGGTTACCCATTTTTACAAACCTAAGGATAAATCCCACATGCAAGAGGGATTTATAATTCGTGTTATTCTAAAGTACTAACAGGTAAGGCTTGAATTAGCCAATCAATAGTGGTTGGCAGTGCATTAGTGGTGGTTCATTTGTGCGGTTGGTGGCATGTGACAATTGAATCTGACTATTGGGCTCACCATTAGATTTTCATTTTAGCTAATTTTGCTTGCCAAGTGGTGCCTTACCCGATTTGATTTTGGTTGACTTTTTAGCCAAGTGGTGCCTTACCCGATTTGATTTTGGTTGACTTTTGTTGACTAAAAAAGGTGGAAATTATTTTTAGTGCAAATTCAAGTGCTTTAGCCTTTAAAAAATTTTGTTGTAGGGGGAGTATATGTTTTCAATTAATTAAGTATTTTTCTACTTATTATTATTTTTTTTTGTCAAATTGGCCAAGTTTTTGCTAATATTTGTACAATTGCATAAAACAAGATCTTTTTGTAAAAAACACAAGTTGCTTTACTCCCTCTTATAAAATATTGTGTAAGTTCTATCTTATACTCAATCACAAATGGCATAAAATTTAGTCAAACAAATGTTTGCTCTAGCCACAATAGTTGGTAAATTAGCCAATAAAGTCCAACAAATTATAGTGCCCCTGAAGTTAAAGTCTACAATAATGACCTAAGGACAGACAAAATTTGAAGTCAAAACCTATGATGGGTCTAATAATATTGATGTCCTTGGTAGTTGGATAATTGACATGGAGATGTGGTTCTCCTACACTGATTTTGCTCTTGAGGAAAAAACACCTTTTACAAAGCTCAAATTATTTGGGTTGGTCAAAATTGTAATTATGGAAAGACAAGAGGGTCAAAACCCCATTACCACTTAGGATGGTTTGATCAAAGCCTTGAGTGATATATTTTACCATTCAAATTATGAAAAAGAGTTAAATGTTAAATGGTATATATTGAGACCGACTTATAATATGCTTGTTCAAGACTATGTCTTTCAATTCAATAGATTGAGAATTTTGTTTCATGTGAAGGATCCAAAAAAAGTCCTTATCATCAAATTTACAAGTGGACTACTTGAACCTTTGTATTAGGAGTTGAAATATACTCCCTTGGCTACTTTGGATGCAACTTTCAATCATGCACAATTGGTAGAGGAGAAGCTTGCTAGCCAATTAAGAGGAGCTCGATCTACAGGACCCACAAAGGTGTCAAATCAACAACAACAAGTGAAAAAAACATCTTCTTCCTTTTCTTCTCCTTTCCCTACTTCCTCTTCCTCTTCTTCTTATTCATCTAAAAGGTCTTCTAATGCTTCTTATTCTCAAAAGTTTTGTAGTTTTTGTAAAAAGCAAGGGCATATTAGGCCTCAATGTTTTCAGTTACAAAATATGAAGAAGAAATCCTTAGTTGTAAAGTCTTCCAATGAGGACCCAAAAGATGGTCCCATTGAGACTATTGGAGAAGGAAAAACATATCAAGAGTTAAAGGGTAAATTGAATAATTTAACTCTTATGCATCACAACTCTTCATTAAGTGGTTGTGACAAATTGTTCATCACAAGGGCTCACTTAACTCATGATTTTTTTACTGATTACATAATTGACAACAACTCACAAAAAAAGCTAATTGTGAGTTTCGTTGTCAACATATTGAAGCTTCTTTTGTGCTCTCATCCTCATCCTTATTATTTGGGATGGAAGGATAGTGGGAACACATCAAACATCATACACACTTGCACTATCTCTTTTGTATTTGGTCTAAAATTAATGGATAAAGTGGTATGTGATGTCACTCCTATGGACTGTTGTGGATTGTTGTTTGGCAAACCCTATCAATATGATAGGAAAGCTACTGATGATGCTTTCAAGAACATTTATACTTTACAGTTAGATAACAAAGCATATCTAATTTGTTGCACTCAACGAATAAACAACTTGGTTTTAAGTTGTAGACAAGTATGGAAGGCTATAAATCAAGTACATGATTTAGCACTTATATTCATAAGACCACAAATGAAGACATACAAGCACCAATTCACAAATCAAACAAGAATGCTTCACTTAACAAGATTTTACAATCTTATTCACATGTGTTCAAGGAACCTTCTACTCTTCCTCCTGTTAGAGAAATAAATCATAATATAGAACTTATTCCTAGTGTGTCTCTCCCTAATGCACCCATGTATAGACAATCAATTCTTCAAATGGAAGAAATCAAAAAGCAAATTCATGAACTATTGTCTAAAGGATTTATCAAACCAAGTACCTCTCCTTGTGCTTCACCCATCTTACTTGTCCTCAAGAAAAATGGTACTTGACATCTATGCATTTATTTTAGGGCCTTGAATAATATCACCATAAAGAATAGGTATCCACACCCTAGAATTGATGATCTATTGGATCAACTACAAGGGGTAAATATCTTTTCAAATATAAATCTAAAAAGTATGTGTCACCAGTTCTGAGTACAAGTAGAAGAAACATGGAAGATAAGATGAATTTGAGCCTATTTGTGTGGCTTGTTATACCCTTTGGTCTTACAAATGCACCAACTACATTTATGAACTAATGAATGAGGTGTTTAGGAACAACCTAGATAAATTTGTGATAATTTACCTTGATGACATTCTTGTTTTCTCACACACTTGGAAGGAACATCTAGATCACTTAGAACAAGTTCTCAAAACTCTTCAAGAGAACAAATTGTATGTCAACCTTCCAAAGTTTTCATTTGCTCAATCCTCCATCTCCTACCTTGGTTTTATCATTAATGATGAAGACATTCAAGTGGATCCTTTGAACATCACAAAGTTAAGGAGTTTCCTAGGACTTGTAAATTTCTATCGTAAGTCCATCCATAGTTTTTTATTATTGCAACCTCATTAAATCATTTGACTAAAGCTAAAGTCTTATTTCAATGGACAAAGGATCATTCTCACTCATTTGATACTCTGAAACACAAATTGTGTACAACTCTTGTCCTTGTTCTTCCTGACCTTTCTTATCCCTTTGAGATAGATATGGATGCCTCGTAGTTTTCCTTTGGAGTAGTATTGAAGCAACATGGCCATACAATGGCCTACCAATTTCAGATATTCTCAGCTACCAAAAATAACTACTCCACCTATGATAAAGAGTTGTATATCTTGATGCAAGCCATCAAGCATTGAAGATATTATATTCTTAGAAAGGAGACTATTATACATAAAAATCACATGCCTCTTATGTTTCTCCAATCATAAAACAAGGTTGAAGAAACATGTCATACATAATGAGCAACTTATTTACAATAGTTTCATTAGTGATCAAGTACAAGAAAGGAACTAGTAACAATGTAGTATATTATTTAAGTTACCCTCCAATAGATTTCACATTGACATTTGTGATTACTTCCCATATTGGTTTCTAAACTTGGCCTACATAGTATGCTATTGATTCATATTTTGGTAAAGTTTACAAATACCTTTTACATCCTTCTTATTCATCTAAGTCATTTTCAAGATTTTTCATATGAAGGGTGAATTGTATAAATTGGATAAACTTTGTGTGCCTCAACAGAAAACATTATCTCTTCTTAAAGAGGCCCACTCTTTACTCTATAGTGGACACTTGGAAAATATAAATCTTCACTACTTACAATGATTTTTCTACCGATATCATGCAGCATGATGTTTTACAGTTTTTAAGACAGTGTGTTGTTTGTTGTTGCTCCAAGCTAGGAAATAGAAAATTAGGTCTTAGTGTTCCTTTGCCCATTCATTATCATCCTTGGGAAAGCATTTCCATGGACTTGTTAAGTGGTTTTCCAATGACAATTTGACAACATGATTTTGTATTTATGGTTATGGATCGATTTAGTAAAATGTCTAAGTTTATTCCATGTCAAAAGACTAGTTCTATACCTAACTTAGAAAAAAAATTCTTTGAGATAGTATGACGTTCCTTTGGTCTACCTACCAACATTATATTTGATAGGGATTCACGTTTTATGGGCCATTCTTGGTGATCATTGTAGAATATTTTAGGAGTTTCTCTTAACTTCTTTATGACTTTTCATCCATAGTTAGATGGATAGATTGAAGTAGTTAATCACTCTTATTCATAGTTTAAGGATTTATCATCACACTTATCCAGAAAAGTGGGATTTGATCCTCATTCACATAGAGCATGTCTACAATAGATCAGTTCACACATCCATGGGATACTCTCCTTTTGAGTTTTGTCTTGGTTTCAACCTTTGGCATCCTATGAGTTGCCTTTATCCTTTCTCTCTCCAACTACTATGCATGTTAAAAAAAGAGCAAGATAAGACATCTTCATTTAATCAGTATTTATAGTCTTCATTCGAAGGTGGTTCAAATTCTATAGAAGACTCAACAACAATGGAAAAAATATATGGATAAACATCATGTTCCTTATCCATTTCAGGTTAGAGACAGAGTTTGGATTTACTTAGATAAATGATATTTTACAAAAAATGCACATACTATGATCAAACAACTCTGCTATTGGCCTTACACCATTCTTCAACAAGTATTTGAGAATGTCTTTCGTCTTGATTTTCTAGCTCATCTTGGTATCCATGACATCATTAATGTGGATCTTTCGAAGCCATATCACGATTCCACCTTGGAACTCGATCCTGTCATCAACCATCCTGTAGCTGTGGTACCTGATTTTCATCTTTTGCTTGCTACAAATGGAGTGCTCGATACGAAGACTCATCAAACTCGAGAAGGTCCTTCTACATCATACCTTGTTCCCCACAAAGGTCAGCTTCCATACCAAGGTCGTTGGATATCGCACCATCAGATGTTCCATGATTTTCCATCCCTTCTACAAACATTGGAGTCCAATGTTTCTATGGTAGGGAGGGATGATGAGGACCACTTTTGAAAGTTGTAATAGACTAGGTTTTTCTTAGTTTATTAGTTTTAATTATTTTCTAAAGTCTAAGTAATAATTTTCAAATAAAACTACCAAATTATAACGTTGACATATTTTTAATGGCAATAACTTTGTAAGCAATTTGATTTTGCTAGCTTAATTAAATTATTACTAACATCTTAACTTAAATATAAATTTTGATTAAACATCTTCCAAATTTGAAAGATATGATTGTACAAATACTTATTTAACCTTCTTTTTTATCCCTATCACATACTAATCATTTTATATTTTATTTATCATAAAATTTATTTATTATGGTCATCAAACCTTTTAAAATCCATTATTACTATAAATACCTTATTTAAAAAAAAAAAATTAATTTAATAAGTCAAACTTATAAATATAAAAAAATACTAAAAGGCCAATAAAACTATTAAAAAATAAAAATTGTTTAACTTAAGACTTAAAATAAAACTTTTCTCAAAAGAAGTTTTGACGTTCGTGTGGACCAAAACTAGTTGTGAAGTATGAATAAAGAATTAGGTGGAATGATCCACAGGGAATCCAATTAAAACTATACCTTCAAAAATTGAATTCTATTAACTTTTTCTTCAATACCTTTCCTATAAAAATAAATAAATTATTAAAAAAATCTCCTCCGAAGTCACTTGGAAATTGCTCGATGGAAATTTGTAGAGTGAAAGCAACGAAGAACACACATTTGATTGGAAATTCAGTGGATCTGCCTGTAAATTTTCCGTCTTCATTCTTTTCACCCATAGATTTATGATAAGTGCGAGTACGGCAAAGTTAAAGGGTTTTCACAATTAAGAATATTCTTTCGGTCTCTCTTCCACTTGACGAACACTTCGTTGATTGGTCCAGCCCAAGTATCCACCGCCCATTCTTCCGGCAACCTTTTACAATAGAAATTTCGTTTCGTAAATCCTACGCAATGTTTTTGTGTTCACATTAATCCGCATCCTCTGTTTCTACATGCCAATTTAACTACCCTTGTCTTAGCATTGCCCATCTACCCTTTGCCTTCCGCCCGCTTTGCTCTGACAGAAACCAAGCCCCAAGCCCATTCGGCCTTTCGTTTCTTTATTTTCCCCAATTTGTTTCAGTTGCGTATAATTCAATTGAATTTAATGGCTTCTACCTCCTACTCTTCCACCGATGCCAAAGGCAAGGGAAAAGTCTTTGAAGATATTCTACCACAGTCACTTCCTCCATATGCATCCTCCTCCTCGACGTCATCGATGGTCTATGATGTATTTCTCAATCATCGCTGGGACGTCAAAGAGAGACTTGCCACAGAAATCTACGATGCACTTAACCGCATGGGATTGCGAGTCTTTCTAGACAAAGAAGTTCTTGAATATGGAACTTCCATACCAGAAGAGATAGAGAATGCAATGCGTAGTGCTTCACTGTGTATTGCAATTTTCTCTCCCAAATATGCAGAGTCTCCGTGGTGTTTAGAGGAGTTGTCTTTTATGGTTATAAACAGAACCAAAATCATTCCCATTTTCTATAATGTTGTGCCTTCTGATTTGCGATGGGTGGCTGAAGGAAAAGGAGTTTATGCCTCGGCGTTTTCCCAGCACGCAGAGAAGACTAGATATACGGCACAAAAGCTTGAGGACTGGAAAAGATCTCTTTGCAATGTTTCATTTCTTTATGGCCATGAGCTGAAGAAGTAAGTATAAAATTTTTTAGATCTATAAAAAAAAAATTAGATTACTTTAATTACTTGAAAATCTATTGATCTGATTTTTTTAATTTTTTATTTTATTTTTCAGAGATGGTAAGCCGTTGGAAAGTATTGTCAATTCTGTACTTAAAGAACTGCAAATGCAATTTGTGCCATTAGAGGTAGCCGAACATCATGGGGGAGTAGATGAGATTGTAGAGGACTTTGAAAAAAGTGCATTTAAATCTTCTCATCGTGATTTGGATGTTAACATTGTGAGGATCTTAGGGATGGGAGGGAGTGGGAAAACCACACTTGCAAAAGCATTGTACAATAAAAAATGTCTCAATATTGATAGGCGTAGCTTTATTTCTGATGTGAGAGATGCTGCTGCTAAAAGTACCCTACATAAATTGCAAAAACAACTTCTGCGAGACCTCCTATCTGAAAGGTTCAAATTAAGCATTGACAATATAACACAAGGGAAGGCAATTTTGGGAAAACGCTTGAGCTCTTTGCGCGTTCTTATTGTTCTGGACGATGTAGATCATGTGGATCAGATAGATGCTCTTTTACCAGAAAAGGGCATCTTTGCAGCGGGTAGTTTGATTATTTTGACAACAAGGGAGTCAAATGTTCTTCAATCTTCCAACATCTCTTGTATTTATAGAATGAAAGCCCTGGATCGCTTCCATGCCAAGCAGCTTTTCTGTTGGCATGCTTTCATATCCGATCCAGATCAGGAATTTGAAGGCCTTGTCCAGGAGGCTATGAATGCCTGTCAGGGGCTTCCATTATCCCTTAAGGTCTTGGGACGACAGCTTTATGAAAAGCCAAAGGATTATTGGGTTTCTCAGTTGGATAAAATCTCTAAAATATTGCCCGAAGATATTACAAAGAGATTAAAAATAAGCTTCGATGCTTTGGACAGAGAGGCCAAAGAGATGTTCTTGGATACAGCGTGTTTCTTTCTTGGAGAAGCAAAAAGTTTAGCCATTGAAGTATGGGATGGCTCAGGTTGGAGCGGGCTACATGGTTGGGAAACGCTTCTTAGTAAGTGTCTTGTTGAACTCGACCGGCAGAACCGCATATATATGCATGATCACCTACGTGATATGGGAAAACAGATTGCAGTGGAACGGCCACCCTATCGTCTCTTTCCATCATCGAACTTGGATATCTGGAATCTGGTGCAGGTGAGTTTAATACCTTCTTTTATCAGCTCTCCTTAACCATGGAATGGAAACTTGTTTTAACAGCTTTATTGATTTTGCTTTTCCATTCAGGAAAGAATGGTGATTCGGGGGATAATGGAAACATCAACTAGTTCTCGTCGGTGGGACACGCCCCCTTTAGACTATAGGCCACTTTTCAAAGAGTACATAGAGCTTAAACCTTCCAGTCGCGGAGTAAAACTTCTTGTAGGTGTGAACAATGAGTTTTCTGAAGAATATGCAAAGCTGTCAAAAGAACTACGGTGGCTTCGCTTGTTTAAGTTTAAGCAGTCATGTCTTCCGTCATGGCTTTCATTAGAAAATCTGAGAGTTTTAGAGTTTCACGATGCTCCGTACTTAAAAGAATTGTGGCAGGATAATATGAAAGTAAGTAATTTATTTTGCTCTCGAGGTCTGTAAATAGTATATTTTCAATCTAACAAATGTTGCATGTCTTTTGTTTTAACTCCAATGAAAATTGGTTGCAGCAACCTCCTTTGCAGTTGAGAGAGCTGATTATTGATATTGGATTGGAGAATAGTAGTTTCGAAAGATTTCCAAGGTCAATAGGACTTCTTCGGCATTTGAAAAAGTTATCCTTCAAAGGGGGAAACCTTCACAATCTGCCAACAGGGTTCTGTAATCTGCAGTCACTGGAGCACTTGGAATTACAAGGATACTGGAGTCTATCATCACTACCCAGCCGTTTCGGGGATTTAACAAACCTGAGGCATCTAAATCTTGGGATGTGCTTCAATTTGGAGATGTTGCCTGATTCCTTCAAGCAACTGAAACACCTGCAATATCTTAACTTAAGAGTATGTCACAAACTCACATTTACGGAGCATACCACGGATATTTTTGAAAACATCACAAAGCTAGAGTACTTGAATTTTTTTGGATGCAAGGGGTTGCAAGTGTTGCCTCATCACATCACAAAGCAGACTTTCTTGAGAGAACTGAATTTGAAAGGAACAAGCCTTAGCGAGCTTCCGAGCAGCATAGGTCAGCTCCAGAGATTGGAAGTGCTGGAAATAGGTTCGGAGCAGTTGGAGTCATTGCCAGATTCTCTGGGAAATTTGTCTAGCTTGGCTAAACTTTCTATCTGCAATTGTCAGAATCTGAGATCTCTGCCGGAGTCTCTGGGGCGTCTTGCTCTTTTAAAAGTTATAGACATAAGCACCACAAAAGTGATGTCTTTACCCAAAGCATTCGGGCCCCTGATTAGTCTTCGAACTTTGTCCATTTCTTCGTGGTCAATCAGAGAATTATTTTCTGAGTCCGAAGAGTCTTCTTCATTTCCCAGGCTCAAAAGTATACATCTTCAATTTACGAAGATGTCAACCTTGTCAATTCCCGAAGACTTTTGTGCCAGTCTTGAAAGTCTGAGTCTAACATCTAATTATTCTTTAGTGGAGATCAGAACCCTACCGAGAACAATCCACTCTATAATCTTGATGCGTTGTCTAAAGTTGAAGGATATAGTGGGCATTGGTAGTCTGCGATACCTTCAAAGTCTGATCATAATGGAGTGTCCGGAGTTAGATGAGCTCCCAAGTTTTGCAGAGTTCACTTCCATGAAGGAAATTGAAATCAGAGGATGCCAAAGTTTAGGAAAAATAGAAGGATTAGAGAAGCTGACTTCATTGGAGACATTGACAGTCCACACTCAGTGGGAGGTGCCGGGTATAACAAGTTTGGAGCAGGCGCAGGGATTGAGGAGATTACGACTTTCAGCCGACAAGATAGGGGCTCTTGAACCTTGCATAAGGACATTACAGGTAACTTGTGTTTTTTAATTTAAAAAAATTGCTAATTTATTTTTGTTTTGTTTTAAACGCTTACTCTCACACCCTCTACCCGTGGTTTGAACCTGTTTACTATAATAATCATGATTGCTATTACTTATGGTGTCCATTATTGGGCGAATGTTTTGGAATATTGGCAGAAATGGCCAGGCGAAGTGATGATATGCGCAAGGGCATTGGGTAGTGTGGAGTCACTAGTCAAAGCTTTCGCGTCTGCCAATCTTATTGTCGTTGAAGGATGTGAGGAGTTCCGTATGTTGTATAAGAAGGACGACGAAGACGACGGGGATGACGGGGATGTGTCCAGATTAAAATATAGGAAGACGTTTTGGTACCCCAGGCGGGAATTAAGATATCCGAAGAGTTGTTTGTCCCATGAGGCGACTATCGTATGTTTTGTCGTAAATAATCGTTGTAATTGTTTTTTTAAAGATTTTGTATGGGTTACAAAGCATATAGGGGAGGAAGCAGAGGAAGAGCATATAGGGGAGGAAGCAGAGGAAGAGGATGTATTCAGATGGTGTGGAGAGAGGAGAGAGAAGGAAAGGGAGTGTTATTGCCCGATAAAGCTGGGTGAAGGGGAATGGGTATGGATGCATGTCGTCTCCCACGCTTCACCACGCGTGGAAAGCGGTTGGAGAATCGGGTTAAGTGACGGGGACCGTTCTTGTCGCAAAGAGTTGGGTTGTACGAGCGATAGAGGACTTGTGAAGAAAGGACTTCTAGCGACAGGTGACGGGAGAGAAGTCAAAGATCTGTTTTATCACGTGTTGGACTCCCTTAATACTTAAAAAAAAAATTTGTAAGCACATGTGCTAAACTCAAGTTTAAGATTTGACAAGGAAATGGTAATGAGTTTCTTGTTGGTTTGTTATTTTTTTACGTGAATGACCAATTTATTTATTTTTGGGATAAAATTAATATTATTAATTTTTATAAATTTTAAGTATTATGTTGAGGTTAATTACATTAAAAATAAACTTTTTAATATTAATTTATATTAAAATAATATATACAATTAAAAATATAGGATAAGTTAAAGTTATTTATGTGAATGTTTTATTATTATTGTTTTTAAAGGAAGTTTATACTATCATTGCAACATATATAATTATAGGGTCTTAAATTGTTCTCAATGTTCCTAGTGGTATGTGGTTGAACATCCATCTAAACTATCCAAGTTTGAATCATGAGGAGGGAGGCCCTTGTTCAGCCTTGGGAGAGTGTGGCTCCTAATTGTGTTGCTCATTTTACTTCGCCTTATTTCAACAAAAAAATAAAAATGCTCTCAACCTATCATGGATAAAAAACAACAAAAACATGAAGTATCTAAGTCTATACACAAAATGGGCCAATATACAACATAGCCTACTTCGATCCCTCAAGGTAATAGTGAATTGTTCAATATAACCACTAATACGTAAACACATAAGAACCTCATGGGTGGCTACTAAAGGATTTGAAGAGAGGATTTTGCACTAAAGGACTCTCTAGGAAAACAATAGATCATAGGCAACAAGTGACTGTAATATTCCATCCCAAATCTGGATATTTTTTTGTGTTTCGATTTGTCTTGCAAAACTATGACTTAATTTGCTATACGCATTAATACCTGTATGAATAGAAACCATAACTATAACACGCAATGATCACCCAGATGATTTAAGCACTGAATAATCAATTTTATACAACACCCATAAACATGCAATAGGTTTAATAGCATAAACACTAAATATTTAGCTTTCTTGAGGAAACCCTCAATCAATAATCTTATATTTTCAAATCTGCAAGTTTACAACAATTATTTAGTATACTCAGATGGGTAATTATCTTCAAAATATCAAATTAAACATACCCATTTGTTGTTGTTCCAAATCTGTCCATACCCACATGCAAAATGGTGTTTTTCAGCCCTAAAACTTTCACATTAACTGCTAAAACTATACAGACAGGTATAAAAAAAGTACAACAACAAAGATGATACTCAAATATGCCTGAAAACCCTTGAAACCAACTTCAAAATCCACGCTAGGTCTTTGCTGAAATGATGCCAATAAAATATATCTATAATTAATCTGATGTTTGCTCCTCTAAAACCCTAAAGAATCACCTGCAATCAAAGCACAATACATTCCCTATCACAGAAATGCTCTAAATCACTATGAGGATGTCTTTCAATCCCGAAAGTGATGTCCTTGCTGGAGGATTTCGTCTTCGAACAAGCTGAAAAACCTTGTCAAAAAACTCTGCAAGTCTCCTCAATGTTTGCTCCAGTAAATAACAAGCCAATAATGCCCAAAATGAAGCCTTGAATGTGCTTTTATAACTTCTCCAATGGGTCGACCTCCTTGGTGGGTAAAATATAAATAAATAATATATATTTTTTAATTTCACTTTATTTACATAATAAAATATTATAAGATTCATATGAGTGACATCCCCTTTTTTTGCTAGGAAAATAAGTCACTTTATAATATTATAATATAACTTAAGTGACTTTTTTAATAACCACATAACTCCATTTTATAAAAATATTAAAGTAAACTATATTAAATTAAATATTTAATTTAATTTAATAGAATTACACTTCATTCATTAAAAATCTAACCTTTGCCACTCCAATCCACAAACTAGAAGTAGATTCGGACACCCATTTCTCCAAAGAGTCACTTTACTATCCAATATGTCTGAAACCCTAATCCACTAACTTAATAAAAATAGTAAGTCCATACTCCAAGGCTTAGATTGATCCAAAAATATGGCAACTAAAAGCATTCTGAAGACTGAAGATGACTACAAACCCTCCAATGGGCTTCCCAACACCTGAAATAGCCTACAGTAACCCAAGAGTAGGCTAACTCCATGTGATCCACTAAATAGCTAGGAAAGGGACATTACAGTCCACCCTTCCCAAAGATTGTTTGTCCTTAAGCAATACTCCAATATACTCTAGTCAAATATCTGCTCCTGGATGTAGTCACAAAAATATCAGGATCCCAAACAATCCTCAGGAGAAATCCACCATGCTGACGCTGCGCCATTCTAATCTCAATAGGAAATCCATTGTGCACCAACTACACTCCCTGCTCCTGCAACCAAATAATATGCTCATCCTCAAAATTTGAATTAGATTCCATGTAGCGGCCAAACCCTATGTCATGAAAATTATCATGCCAAAGTATCTCTGTATGATCAACTCCAGTGCTCCCACTGTCCAACATGGTATTGTGCATCCAAGAATGAAATCTGCTCATCAGAATAAAATATTGCTCTGTAATTCTCACCTCGATGAACCGATGAAAGTACTGATCAATATCCAACAAGAAGCTGATATAGAAGTGGTTGCAATGTCAATTCTACAAATAAGCATCTTGGGAATGCTTTCGCTAACAAGGTCTAAGAATATCAAGTTGTTACTCAACCTCCAAGTGATCATATATTCATTCCAGGAGTAACCACACACTCAAACAACAATGAATCTCAAAGCAAAATCAAAAATTGGGAAATTTATCAACATGAGTTGATTGACAAAATTCTTACCCAAAGGCTGAATGATCCGAAAATGATCAAAACTAAAGTTGTCCAACTCTAAAATTAACATCTCAAAGTCTGATTTTAGAAGAATCAACATTCCATGAGAAGCATAACTACTGCAAATAAGAGACCTACCAAATAGAATGCAAAGTTTGATCATACCATCAATTGAATTAGCCTCCCAAAGAGTCACCAATCCAACAAACCTCTGGTTCATCTTCAGAATCTCCCTCCAATCCATATAGCTATTCAAAAAGCAAACAATAACATCCCTTTCACTCTTTTGGCTAACCAACTCCCAAGGCATGCACCTTCCATCGTTCTCGATGCCTAGAAACACCAGCATGCGATCTTGGGTGTAGAAATTCACCTCCTCAAAGGCTTTGACACACTGAGGCTGCACCATACCAAACATCATATGAATGTCATCTATATATGAATTAGGAATGTTTGCTGATACATCACAAAGCCTCTCCATCACATCAGTTGTTGAATATTTATTAATCTCCTCTCCCTATGGTGAATCCACAAGGTTCAACACCATGTCACAAAGATTCGACCCAACATGATCCGTCAAAGGAAGTAAATCATCGTTATGATGCATCTCAAAGAGTGGATTGTTATAGGTTGTCTCATTATCCACCTCAAACAATAGATTGCCAATCCACTGGATCTCATTACTGTCCTCATGCTCGAACCAATCAACCTGCTGCTCTAAAATAGTGTCTTCTGATTTCGTGGGACAATGGACTAATTCAAAGTCCTCTTGAATGCTATCAAGCTCTTCAACCAACTGCCCAATCTCCTTGGATCTTTCTTGATTCTCTTGTTTAGTGGAATCTATTACAACAACAAGTTTCATATTTGTTTCATGTAATGAAATGTGTGCCTCTAAAAAAGAACTTCTAGAAGACTTAAGATCAACAGTGAGTCTATCAACCTCTTCCTCTTTTCCTTTTAATGCACTATGGGTCTCTTTAGTAAGTCTGATGTAATGGTCCCTGTTTGCAAGTATGTTCATGAAATCTGATTTCATAGTTCCCAAGGCTGCTGTTAATGTCTTCAAATATGCAATAGTGACTAACCCTTCAACACCCTTCTTCCTCTTCTCAATTTGGACCTTCCAATATAGTTCTTCAGTGAATTTATGGGTGTCATCAAAATGAGTTAATGCAACAACAATTATGTCTTCACTAGTTATGACATCAAAATCAAATTTATACATTAAGTTTCTAAAATTATTTTCCTGATGATATTTTACAAAATCAACATCTACTGGGGTTTCATCTTTGCACATTATATGCTCCATTGTTTTTTCTTTACTTGGGATAAGAGGAATTTCACTCCCAAGAATTTTTTCAACAATATTAGGTGTCAACACACCCGAATCCCAAGGCACTGAGAGCTGATCTCTTAATTATGCTTCATCATGCATGTCTATCTCAGTACATAAATCGCTTTGTAGATCATCAAAGAAAATGAAGTTACCTAGCACACTTACTTTCATAGGTTTAGTTTTGAAACTAAACCCACATCCATCTATACTATCATCATCGAAGTGTGATAGGGAAGTGTCATCATGTGCTGATTAAAAATCTATATCACCTTCAACATGCTTAGCATCTGAAAAAGAATTAGTGAACTCATCATAATAAGCTGCTATAACAAATTCATAATTATTTGTCTCTACATTGGCATTAGTAAACTGAACAAATTTGTCATCATTAGCACCAGTTCTAATAGTGCCATCAAAGCATTGGTCAACCTTAGAGCTTCCTTTTGAGTGGTCTAAATCATCGACAAAGTTTACTGTAGTGTTATTTTTCCCTTGTTCAGTTTCATCAACGAGTGCATGCATGTTATTAAAATCAATCTAAGACTCATTCATACATACCTTATGTGTGGTGTCATTGCCTTCATGAGAATTTTTTGATTTAAAATCCTCTTCTTCCTAGTGCTCATCAATAATCAAGAAGGGCTACAACCTTTTTTCACACTCTTGAACTACACTGTTGACCAAGTCATGTGCTATAGGTGAAGCAACCAAATAATATCTCCAGACATTCATTAACATAGATATGAGTGGTTGGAAAGACTCATCACTTATATCACTTTAGTTTATAACCAAAATCATAATGCCTCTCATGGCTGCAATAATATCATCATCATGTTCTTCTTTGGTTATAGTAATAAAATGATGAAATATTTTGTAAATCAGCTTATCCATGTTCAAATTTAACATGATGTTGCCCATTCTAGATCTTGCAAATGACTCAAGTATGATAGCTCTTCTGGATGTGAACTTGTGACTTTTTCCATCCCTCTACAACTATCAACCAACATCTGCATAACTTTCCTCAAAGTGTCATCGTTGTAAGAAGCTTTAGGTGCAGATATTCTCAAGATCTCACTCAAGCAAGAAGCAACCATGAGTCTTACCTTCTTATCTGAGTGTTCCAACAACTTCGGCTCAACCAATGAAAACATCAAAGGGTCCATAACTTGTTTCATTATATTAGAAGGTGAGCTCTCAAGAATGTCTAAACATTTCTCCACATCCCTTAAGGTATTGAGAAGGATTTCTTTTGACAAAGAGGGATGTTCAAGCTTCTTACCTGCAATGTAAAGCTTCATACACAAATTTTCAGGGTTCCTTTTTAACTTTCGATCATACTTTACCATCATATCCATGAAGTTTGTAAATGATATTTTAGCTTGATACATGGCTCCCATTGATTGGTATGTTTTATAATATTTCCAAAAAATCTTTTCTTCACTAAGTGGCTCCATGGAGCTGCCACTAAATATTAATATGCAATTGTTGCAAATTCATTATGAAAACATAAATTTGAAGACCATGCAACAAATATCAACTTCCCAACAGGCTAGTAGGGAAACCTGCTCTGATACCACTGTAATATTCCACCCCAAATATGGATAATTTTTTTTTTTGATTTGTCTTGCAAAACTATGACTTAATTGCTACATGCATTAATACCCAGGTGAGTAGAAACCATAACTATAACATGCAATGATACCCATATGATTTAAGCACTGAATAATCAATTTTATGCAATACCCATAAACATGCAATAGGTTTAATAGCATAAACACTGAATATTTAGCTTTCTTAAGGAAACCATCAATCAAGAATCTTATAATTTCAAATCTGCAAGTTTACAACAATTATTTAGAATACTCATATGGGTAAATATCTTCAAAATATCAAATTAAACATACCTATTTGTTGTTGTTCCAAATCTGTCCATACCCACATGCAAAATGGTGTTTTTTTAGCCCCAAATCTTTCACATTAACTGCTAAAACTATATGGATAGGTACTGAAAAAGTACAACAAAAAAAATGATAATCAAATATGCCTAAAAACCCTTGAAACCAAATTCAAAATCCATGCTAGGTCTTTGCTGAAATGATGCCAATAAAATATATCTGTAATTAATCTAATTTTTGCTCCTCTAAAACCCTCAAGAATCACTTGCAATCGAAGTAAAATACATTCCCTGTCATGAAAATGCTCTAAATCACTCTGAGGATGTCTTCTAATCCCGAGAGTGATGTCCTTGCTGGAGGATTTTGTCTCTGAACAAGCTAAAAAACCTTGTCAAAAAACTCTGCAAGTCTCCTCAATGTTTGCTCCAGTAAATAACAAGCCAAGAATGCCCAAAATGAAGCCTTGGATGTGCTTTTATAACTTCTCTAATTGATCGACCTCCTTGGTGGGTAAAATATGAATTAATAATATTTTTTTTTTGTAATTTCACTTTATTTACATAATAAAACATTATAAGATTAATATGAGTGGCATCCCCTTTTTTTGCTAGGAAAATAAGTCACTTTATAACATTATAATATAACTTAAGTGACTTTTTTAATAACCTCATAACTCTATTTTATAAAAATATTAAAGTAAACTATATTAAATTAAATATTTAATTTAATTTAATATAATTAAACTTCGTCCATTAAAAACTCTAACCTCTGCCACTCCAATCCATAAACTAGAAGTAGATTCGGACACCCATTTCACCAAAGAGTCTCACTTTACTATCCAATATGTCTGAAACCCTAATCCACCGACTTACTAAAAATAGTAAGTCCATAATCCAAGGCTCAAATTGATCCAAAAAGCTGACAACTAAAAGCATTCTGAAGACTGAAGACGACTACAAACCCTCCAATGGGCTCCCCAAAACTTGACATAGCCTACAAGAACCCAAGAGTAGGGTAACTCCATGTGATCCACTGACTGGCTAGGAAAGGGACATTACAGTGGCACTTCCAAAGTCTATCCATGAGAAAAATATATTGTTATATAAAAAGGTGAATGTCCCACTTCTCATAAAGTTGATGAGAGTAGTCAAAGGAAGGGATTAGGTAAGGAAATAGTTATTTAGAATGGATGGCTTGTATGGGGTAGTTGTTCAACCATATCTAATAAAATCAAGAAGACAAAACAAAGTAGTTCATTTTGATAATAACCATGTTAGGAATAGACTTGATAACATTCTCAAGTACCACTCTATAATGAGGAGGAAGAAGATAGTGAAACCTTGCTTGCTGCCAAGACAACCACTTCCCGAAAGACTCATCATAAAGATTTGAGAGTGGTAGTAAGCCATTGGTTGCTAAGAGCAGGAGATTGCATTCCATAGAAAGGGCTAAGGGGATGTCATATTTTTGGATAACAAGGTTCAACAATATGCTATGAGTGGTTATGGAAAGACCATATTGCAAGGAGTAAGCCTTCCATTGAATCAAGATGGTATAGGCTTGTCAAGCTATCCAATTCCTACAAAGAGGTAGTGAACCATTGATTCAAAAAAATGATGACATGAGAGCTATTTCTTACCAAGGAATATGAATCTATTTGTGTTTATAGATAGCTACAAATATCTTGGATATGATAAGGACCTTCTAGGGATCACCTCCCATTAAGGATCTAGTTATCGACTTTGTTGTAAGACATTTACCTTGAGTGATTGGATTATTAATGCCAAACCTACCTTGGGCCTTAGAGATGATGCAAAGCATCCAAGAGATAGCTAGTATGAAATGATTCTCATTCTATTTTCTCCATAGAAACCATATTAGTATAGAGGTGAACTTATGACAACAATATTGAGTTGGAAGCTAGAAAGAGGAGTAATAAGCATGTGATATTGTAAAGATCTTGTTGAGAACTTTGACTTTACCTACTAATGATATAAATTTAGTGGTCCAAGTAGAAAGTTTCCTCTGGACCATATTGAGGACCCAATACCATATGACCTTTGGAGAAGCATCAATCCCAAAGGTCAACTTGGTTGTTTATCAAATATGGTCCTTTGGGTCATATGGTATCAATCCAAAAGGTATGGGTCATATTTGATAAACAACTTTCCAACTAGGAGGGACATAGGTATCATTAGAATTATTGAGTTGTCATTGATGTCAAAGGTCAACTTGGTTGATAGAAAATAGTGGATGAATTATTCAAGGCAAATATATTTTCTTCAAGGGTGATGTAATATCAAAGGTTGAAATATTTAAATAAGATATTTAAATATTTCTAATGTGTGCAAAGGACAAAGGTTGAAATATTTAAATCAAAGATTTAAATATTTCTAATGTGTGCAATGGGAAAAGGTTGAAATATTTAAAAATTAAAAGTTTTAAGTATTAGATTTATTATATTGATGAAATGCATATATTGCCCGACTTCTAGGACGCCAAAGCAACCTATTAAATATATTTGTATAAATACAAAGCCAAAAAAATATTTCAAACATATATTTTTCAATCGTGTGTCCTCGATATCTAGAACAGTGGGTGAGACGTTACAGTGATGAAAGGGATAGAACATGGCAAATGAAAATAAAACATGACAATTTTGAGGTAGGTAGATTGGAACATGACCACAACACCATTGGAGAAGGATATTATTTTTTTGTTGGTGCAAAGGGGAAGTGACACTACAGATGAAGGTTTAACTTTTAAAGATTGCATTAGAGGTAGACACACTAGGTAGTCTTTGCTACGTGTACCAAATAGGAAGGCAGACTAGTCGTTGGGATCCGCTAAGCGTCTATTGGAGAAGATTAGTTTTGAAACATAAGAAATTGAAGTGCCACATATTTGAAGCCTGCATCAATTCTAATATTGGATTGGCAGTTGGAGATAGTCACTATGGATGCCCAACTGAAAAACAAGAGTAATTAAAAGCACCAATCCAACAAAGTTATATTCAACAATGTCTAAGGAAATATAGCACAGTCCAGGTGAGATATACAAGTGAAGTAAGACCACATCAAAAGGTATTTTATTTAGGGTCAAAGGAGGCAGTAAGAGTCTATTCATCAACCAAAAATTATCAAAGATCATTGTTGAAAGATCAACGCCATTAAGAGAAAGTGGTATTTGGAAGCAACATCATTGATAATAGATATCGTGAAGATCATCAAGCACCCTGTGTAACGTTGAAATATTGGAAGTTGAGCATAGGATATTGGGTGCAGATACAACGAGTTCATTTGGTCACAACAGTTGGAATACAGTGAAGGGATTATCACTCTACATCTATAAAGAATATGCTAGCGCCAAGGAGCCGTTACAAGAAGATCAAGCAAACTGTTGACGCAGCCAACAAAAAATTAGCAAGGATAATGAGCTTTTACGAGCGTTAACAAAGTTGAGGACAACCAATAAAAATAATACCAAGAAAGAGCATCAAAGAATGGAGTGAAAGCCACCCATACACACACACATCTAGCACTCATAAAGGTCCACGTCAGTGAGCAGGAAACACATACAACACAAAGGTGTTGTTGGGTCAACATGGTTTGAAGGCTAGTTAACCATGCCAAAAACAACCTTCACTCACTCCTATATTCGTGCATGACAGAGTTACCAAAGTGGAAGGTGCATTCATCAATAGACGTAGGTAAAATACATTTGTTGTACATGTCATTGTAGCTGTCGATGCAGACAGTGGGTACACAATGTGTTTTGAAGTTGCATTTGTTGGAGGGTAAAAGGTGTTAATAGCGCTACCACGAGGAAGAACAAAAGGTATAAGGGAATTATTTTGTGAAATTTAAGTTCTTTTTATTGAAGTGATAAAGGTGTCACATAATGCAAGGATAGAGTGAGAGGATTAGTGCACATATTCACCCAAGCATCCAATTGAAAAATAAGGACAATTCAGCCATCTACAAGAAGAAGTAAAGGTGCACAAGATAGTGAAGGAAGAGCAAGAAAGACAACCCTCACAATTAGCATCCATTCCATACAACTTGCTAATCAAAATCAACATTTACAAGGTGAGTAACATTCATTACTATATTGCAAGTTTGATATCCAAGTACATTAGTAAGTTGAAGAAAGCAAACTCAAGAAAAGGGAAGAATTTAAAGAGTAAAATCAAGGTACAATAGGAAGTATAATATCTTAATGAACAGATATTAGAGTGCAAATTCAAGAAGATATTATGAAAAAATTATGTGCAGTCATGTATGCCATTATTCATCAGATTTTGGAGCAGACCTGAGTAGAGTTGTTGATAACTATTTTGAAGCAAACCTAAGTAGAGTTTTTAATCATATTTGTGAGCATAAGGTTGGTCCCTTCAGACCTGATATTGGTGCATCAAGAATATTGGTGTCTCCTGCAGGTTGGTGCCTGCATTATTGTAAAAGGATATTGGTGTCTCCCATAGATTTGTACCTACGTTATTGTAACAAGGAGATTGGTGTATCCTGTGGGTTGGTGCCCACACACTTACACAAGGAGATTGGTGTCTCCTGTGGGTTGGTGCCCATGAACTTGTACAAGAGGATTGGTGTCTCCTGTGGGTTGGTGCCCACGAATTTTATTGAAGAAATATAAGCAATATTTTGCCATGGTTTTCTCCCAAAAGGGTGTTTCCACGTAAAACTCTTGTCTCTTATGTGTGTGGATTTTTTGCATTAATTTATTATTGCATTCATATTATTACAGTTATTATTTGGAAGGAAAAGTTTTATCTTATACTGTTCACCCCCATCTCAGTACAAGCGCGTGTTTATTTAATTGGTATAAGAGCGGGTTCCTTCATGAAAGCCTAATCGCTTAAAGAAATATCTTACAAGAACACACATGGCTTACCAAGAAGGTTTTTCGTTAAGTAGGGCTCCATTATTCGATGAGACTAACTATGCTTTCTGGAGCATGAGGATGTGAACCTATTTGATGGCACATGGCTATTATATATGACAATATATTGTGGATGGGTTCAAACCACCTACAACTCCTCCCACGGATCAAAATGGCAATAAACCATTTGAAAACAATGCCAAGGCAATGAATGTAATATTAAGTGGGTTATGTGAATCAGTGTTTGTAAAAGTTATTTAATGCACCTCGATAAAAGAATTATGAGACAAGTTACAAAGAACATATGAAGGAGACGACAAGGTTAAAATGGCAAAACTTCAAACCCACAGGAGGAAGTTAGAAGACTTGAAGAAATATGAGGAAGATATTGCTAAATATCTACTCCACATTGATGAAATTAGCAACACCATTCATGGACTTGGATAAAGTATTGATGATTCTAAGATTAACAAAAAATCTTAAGGTCACTTCCCATGAGGTTTTATGCAAAGGTCTCGACGATTGAAGAAATGAAGGATCTTAAAACTTTAAGCATGTATGAGCTACATGGAATTCTTACATCCTATGAGATGAGGACTAAAAAAAATCAAACATCCAAATGGGAGGTCATGTTTAAAGCTTCAAAGAAGACAAAGAATAAAGAACCAGAGTCAAGTGAAGAATCGAGCAATGGATAAGAAGCTAACTTTGTGCGAAGAAATAAAAAGGAACAAAGAAAACATAAAGGTTAGCATATTGTGAAATGTTTTAATTGTGGTAACATTGGTCACTATGAAGCTCAATACCCACAAGCTGGAAGTAGTAGCAGTGAATAAGAAGAGGAATACAAGAAAAAGAAGGAAAGAAAATTTTATCATGAAAAGAAAAAGAGGCACGGTAAAAGCAAGCATGAGAAGAAAATATTTCAAAGGCATAAGAAGAGTCTTTATGTTGAGGAAGCAATCAGTTCTTCCAACAACAGTGATGAAAGTCTTCCCAATAGTAAAAGAGAAGAAATCCTATTTTTGGCCATGGAGGTGAAAGAAGATGCTCCTATTGTTGAAAAACAAGAAGAGGAGAAATATCTAGAAAATGAAGAGGAAGCCATAGTTGACATAGAAGAGGAACTTGTTTTTGCTCTTGAAGAGTTGAAAAGGCTTAGAAATAAGAACTTAAGATTGAAGACTCAAGTACAAGAGGATGAGAAGACAAAGGTAAAACTTTCACAAGATCTCACCAACTTAAAAGTGAAAATTGAACAGGCAAAGCGAATAGAAGAACGTATGACTGAGCAGTTAAAGACAAAAGAGTTAGAATGTGAAAATATGGAACATGAGATTCTCTTTGAGAAAATATAATGATAAGCTACAACAAAATATTAGGTTATGACATTATCAAAGCACAAATATTTTTGGTTATAAATATTGGACTTGGTTTTTAAGAAAGTCAAAAGAAACAAAAGGAGTCAAGCTCAAAAGGAATAGAGGCATAAAAAAAATAATTAAAGAAGAACCTAAGACCTATGCTGATGTGTTGAGAAATGGAAGCATCAAGAAGGAAGAAAAAAAAGCATCATCATGCACCAAGGTCCATCATAGAAACAATAATGAGAGAACCATGTGGCCATATCCTCCAAGGCAATCAAACAGGTTTCAATATTTCTTCTGAGGTTATTGCTTTTCATGTCACCAATTTTGTCATAGAGCTATAAATTGCAAGGTCCGTGCTAAGAATTATTTTGGCTTCACCGAGAGGAATTTCAATTCATTTGCACCTCTTATGGACTACAACATCATTTGTTACAAATATAATAATTTTGAGCATACAACTAGATGGTGTAGAACTGTGTTTCCTGAAATTATGAAATCAAGTAAGGAGGATGGACAAAGTGTCCAAAAGAATATGTATTTCAAAGTTTAGAAAAAGGAAATGGAACAAGAAAATGAGCATACTAAGTTGGGAGTAATTTCACTCCCATCTCATCATTGAATGTCTCAGTTAGAGCAGCTAGTAAGGGGGAGTTGTCCAGTGCCTTATCATTTAGCCCTAAGAAGCCTTTGCCATTGATGTCAAAGGGGGAGAATTTCAGTAAGGGGGAGTAGTTTGGAATTTCAGTAAGGGGGAGCATCTTGTGATCTTGTTGCAATAAATGATAGTTTCCTTGCAAGGTTACCATCAATGACAAGGGAAGAGATTGTTAGAATTATTGAGTTGTCATTGATTTCAAAGGCCGACTTGGTTGATAGCAAACAGTGGATGAATTATTCAAGGCAAATACATTTTCTTCAAGGGTGATGTAATATCAAAGGTTGAAATATTTAAATTAGAGATTTAAATATTTCTAATGTGTGCAAAGGGCAAAGGTTGAAATATTTAAATTAAATATTTAAATATTTCTAATGTGTGCAATGGGCAAAGGTTGAAATATTTAAAAATTAAAAGTTTTAAATATTAGATTTATTATATTAATGAAATGCATATATGGGCCAACTTCTAGGGCACCAAAGCAAGCTGGTAAAAATATTTGTATAAATACAAATCCAAAAAACATTTCAAACATATATTTTTCGACCGTGTGTCCTTGATATTTGGATCAGTGGATGAGAGACATTACAACAGTGAAAGGGATGAAGCATGGCAAACAAAAATGAAATATGATAGTTTTGAGGTAGGCAGATTAGAGCATGACCATGACACCATTGAAGAAGATTGCTACTATTTTCATTGGTGCAAAGGGAAAGTGACACTGTAGATGAAGGTTTAACATTCAAATATTGCATTGGAGGTAGACATGCCAGGTAGTCTTTGCTACGTGCACAAAATATGAAGGCAAACTAGCCATTGGGATCCGTTGAGCATCTATTGGAGAAGATCAGTTTTGAAACATAAATTGAAGTGCCACATATCCAAAGCCTACATCAATTATAATATTGGGTTGGTAGTTGGAGATAGTCATTGTGGATGACCATCTAAAAAACAAGAGTAATTAAAAGCACCAATATAGCAAAGTTATATTCAACGTCTGAGAAAATATAGTGCGGTCTAGGTAAGAGATAAAACGAAGTAAGACCATGTCAAAAGGAATTCTATTTAGGGTCAAATGAGGTAGTAAGAGTCTATCATCGACCAATTTTATCAAAGAGCATTTTTGAAAGATCAATGCCATTGAGAGAAAGTGGTGTTTGGAAGCAACGTTCATTGATAATAGATATCGTGAAGATCATCAAGCACCCTATGTAACATTGAAACATTGGAAGTCGAGCATAGGATATTGGGCACCAATACAACGAGTTCATTTGGTCACAATAGTTGGAATACAACAAAGGGATTATCACTCTGCATCCACAAAGAAGATGCCAGCACCTAGGAGTCGTTACAAGAAGATCAAGCAAATTGTTGATGCAACCAGTGAAACATTAGCAAGGAGAAGGAGGTTTTACAAGTGTTAACATAGTTGAGGACAACCAATAAAAAGAAGACCAAGCATGAGCATCTAAATAATGGAGTGAAATCCACCCATACACATACATGTCTAGCACTCATAAAGGTCCAAATCAGTGAGCAGGGAACGCATACAACACAAAGGTGTTGTTGGGTCAACATGGTTTGAAGGCTAGTTAACCGCACCAAAAACAACCTTCACTCACTCCTATATTCACGCATGACAGAGTTACAAAAGTGGAAGGTGCATTCATCAATAGTCATAGGTGAAATACATTTTTTGTACAGGTCATTGCAGCTATCGGTGCAGACAATAGGTACACAGTGTGTTTTGAAGCCACATTTGTTGGAGGGTAAAAGGTGTTAATAGTGCTACCACGAGGAAGAATGGAAAGGTATAAGGGAATTATTTTGTGAAATTTAAGTTCTTTTTATTGAAGTGATAAAGGTGTCACATAATGCAAGGATAGAGTGAGAGGATTAGTGCACATCTTCACCCAAGCATCCAATTGAAAAAGAAGGATAATTCAACCATCTACAAGAAGAAGGAAAGGTGCACAAGATAGTGAAGGAAGAGAAAGAAAGACAACCCTCACAATTAGCATCCATTCCATACAACTTGCTAATAAGAATCAACATTTACAAGGTAACATTCATTAATATATTGCAAGTTTGATATCCAAGTACATTAGTAAGTTGAAGAAAGCAAACTCAAGAAAATGGAAGAATTTAAAGAGTAAAAGCAAGGTACAACAGGAAGTATAATATCTTCATGAGCAAATATTAGAGTGCAGATTCAAGAAGATCTTGTGATAGAATTATGTGCAGTCTTGTATGCCATTATTGATCAGATTTTGGAGCAAATATGAGCAGAGTTGTTGATCAAGATTTTGGAGCAAACCTGAGCAGAGTTTTTAATCAAATTTGTGAGCAGAAGGTTGGTACCTTCATACCTGAGGTTGGTGCCTCAAGGAAATTGGTGCTTGTGCTATTGTAAAAGGATATTGGTGCCTCAAGAAACCAAACTATTCTATTGAGGTGTCAAAAAAAACCCTTTTAACCTCATAGCAATAATCTTGAAGTTAATTTTGTATATAGTATTACACAACGATATGGGCCTATACTCCCAAAATGATTATGAGTTATCCTTCTTAGGAATCAAGGCCAAGAAATTTGTATTGATAGACCTGAGTACCTACCTAGAAGTCCTTGATTCCTCAACCACCTTTAAAAGGTCTTCTTCAAACAACTCATAAAAACTCAAATAAAAGTCAATGGTCTAGCCATCTAGTCCTAGACTCTTCCATTTATAATTATGATTTAACTATTGTTTATAGCTCCTCCTTAGTGACTTCTAAGTGTCTTTAACTTCATAATTGACCATATTAGGTAGATAAAGTGCTATCTTTATAATTTCTTCAATATTTGCTCTATTAGGGTCTTGATAAAATTTCTTAAAGTGGGATACTCCTAATCCTGGTAGTTTTTGAAACCATATCATATTTCTTCCATCCTCCCCTTTCATCTCCTAGATTGTATTTATCATTTTTCATTGTTTTTCATACTTTTGAAGTAATTTTATATTCTTATCCCTTTGTTCCAACCAGAGTGCTCTACTTTTTAACCCTCACTTTGCATCTTCCCATTATAACAATTCTCTCTTCTTTTTTCCAACTCATTTACCTACAAATTCTCCCTGTTTGAAAAAACATCATTGCCTTTGTGACTATATAACTGATTTAATTTAGATTCTATATCCACTATCTTTGTCTTTACTTCCCAAATTTACCTTTCGTCCATGCATTTGAAGCAAATATGATTCTCCTCATATTTTTAGAAAATTGAAACATAGTCGTCTTTTCTATTGTTAGGTGAATATATCTCCACTCATATTGTACTATATTTATAAATTCCTCATCTTTTAACTAGATCACATTGAACTTCAAAGGTCATATTGGTTTCTCTTGATCCTTTTCTAACCCTAAGACAATTAGTGAATGATTAGATCCCCCACCTTGATCTATTCAAGACCTCAATATTTTTGCTTCAAGTATGAGGTTTTTAGACACTAAAAATCTATCCAACCTTTTAGAAATACCTTTTCCAGTTCTTTGATTCCTCCAAGTAGATACTAATTTAATAGGTTATACATCACACAATCTTGCATCCTAAAGTTTTTGTAGGAGAAATTCAGCAAGAAGATCTATTTTGGCCTCCTCTTCCCATATTTCTACTCTTTTATGTATAAAGTTTAATTTCACTCCCAACACTACATTTCCCTTTTTAAAAAGTCTTGTATAAATAATTATTTCCAAAATTGCCTTCTACTACCATGAGGACCATACAAATTGACTACAAAAATCAACTTACCTAGCTCCATAGAATGTAATTCTGTAACCACACCTGCATAAATATAAAACTTATCAACTACCTGGAAGGAGGAATTCCATCATGTTACATTTCACCCTAATACTCTTGTTGTGGAAATATTTCGTGTCCTTTAATGTTGGGTTTCACACCACAAAATACCTCTTTATCATAAGCAATATTGCAAACTCTGATGAATCTGCATCTTTAACCCAGGAATAGATTTTTCTTATGACTCTTAACAGATTAAGTAGGGTTAGGATATTCCTAAGGTAAACTTAAAGAGTTGACACTTAAGTTCATGCTCATCGGGATATAAAAGGGTATAAAAGTTATTATTCTTTGACCAAGATTCATTGTACCTCTTTAGTTATGCCTTAATGTATGATCGGTACCTAATCATTGAACCATTGTAGCAATATTTAAAACACATTCATGTAACATAAAGAAAAATAAAGGAGACATTGAGCCAATTAAATTCATTCAAATGATGTAACAAACATAATTGGCTATCAATGAAATAAAGTGTCAATTACACATTCAAATTATATAATATGTAAGAGACACACACACAAGAATGAAATAAAAATTGATAAGGGAAGAAGCTTGGAATTATATTAATATCAATGAATATTACAATGAGAGCTGGCTTGAATTACCTTGAAGGTCTTTTAGATTAATACAAAAATAACTCTCATTCAAATTATGTAACAAGAATTATTCACCCTCCCATTCCAATATGGTAATAGTAAGACCTCTAAACCTCTGAATCATTTTTTAGAAATGATCTTAGTTCTTGAATACTTCCCTATCAATACCTGCACAAAAATGGAAGGAATAATGGATAGCAAAGAGAAAATACACAAAAGGAAATACAATGACAAAGACAAGGGCACTCAATTATACCTCTATCATAAATTGCTATGCAAAAAGCATGATTTTTTTTTACTGTAGCAGTCCTTTTTATAGATTTGGGTGCCTTGAATCTATTATAAATACTTTCATTTGGAACCTCCATCTATCCTTATTTCCTACCCTTTATTGGTTGGGTGTGCTACAGTATTATAATAGCTATCTTTATCTGTTTTATTAAAAATTGGTAATTATTTTCTTGCAAAATTTAGATTTTCAAATGGGGTACAGTTGTACACCACTTAGATTTCATGGCTGGCCTATATTTGGGTCTTTGTCTTCTTCCATTGACTCATTTTTGCCAAATTTATCTGTTAGTAAACTATATTGCACTTTTTACGATCTTTGGTTAGCTTGCCTTTATTTTATCCCTATCTGATTTATAAGGTCATCTACAAACTTGGTGAGCCAATCAAAGTATGACAATCTGGTTCTCCCGCTTGAACAACATCATGTTGGGGTACAAGGCTTTGTCATGATATCAAAATGCATCTGAGCCATGCGCTTCTCCATTAACAAGGCCATCCATAATGTCCATTTTAAACTAATTGCCATTTAGCGCTAGGGTCATGGCATTCAAATCTTAGGGTGCCATGTGGCCAAATTTTCTCTTTTAAGACTTTAGGCATACATGGTGAAGGGATTTATTTTTTAATGAAAAATGGGTGCATGAATATGAGGTGCTATAGAACTTAGAAATATAAAATAATATTTTCATGGGGGGTGGAACATTAAACTATAAAAAACTACGATTAATTTTTGAGGCTAACTCAATACTAAGGCTATGACATTAGAATAGCTAGGTATATGTGTTTGTGATCCTTAATGATTTTCAGGAACCATGAGGAGTATGACCATGGATTGGGAATTGATATAAGTGAATGATGTTATGAGGATAAACCTTTGGAATTATGGAAAATTCATATTTATGAATGATTAAGGTTTAAGGGGCTTTGAAATTTCGGACTTTGGATAAATGATTATTATGCCCTTTAATGTGGATAGACATTTTAACCTAAGTCGAGACTAAAAAAATCATTTCCCAAGGGGTACAACTTTTTTGTCTTCTTCTTCCATCCAATCGCCATCCAATGTCCAATTTTGGTGACCAATTAGAAGATTCTTCCCCTTTAAATGGTAAATTAGAGTTACTCGCTTTATTTCAATAGAATCTTAGGAAAAATATTCAAATTTTCATGGGGGTCCTTTTTATTTATGTTAATAGTTCTCTAAGGTCGACGCAATGTTTATGACTTTGGAACAGTGAAGGGGGGAGAAGTGAAAAAATGTTACCTTAGAAAACATGTATAAAACTTTAGGAAATAAGATACACAATCATGGTAGGGGGGACTTATGAATTTATAAAGAAAAACCTCAAGAAACCTAAAATAATTTGGGTAGCGGTAGGATAATATATGAAAGACAAAGGTTTAGGGTTATTGAGACTTAAGATCTTAGAGTTTTGACAAAATTATCCTGCCTTTAAATCGATATATTTTTCCTAGCCAACTACCTTGAAAATTTGGTGATACAACTTCTTTGGCTTTTTCTCGTCATGGTCCATCTCTTTTATCTTATTCCAACCAATCACCATCGAGTGCCTGAGTTTTAGTGGGCCAATTGGAGTCATCCACCACCTTGTGGCATGTGAATTAGGACCCTTCATTTTTGACCAATCGCTAGGCGACATTCGTCTTTTGATGGATGAATCAAGATTACCCTTTTCTAGGAAAATCATCATTCATCACTTGATTTTTGTGAACCAATTAGATGGGTCTGTCTCTCTTTGGTGATGAATAAAAACTACCATATTATTTAAATGAGACCTTAAGAAAAATACTCGATTTTATTATGTTGCACATGTTTTTTTGTGGGAGCTATGACTTTAGGCTTTAGTACAAGGGGGTAAATTATATTTCAAGGACCTATCTTTCGGACTTAGGAAAATTTTATTGTGCCACCTTATGAATAAATTTTTACCTATTCAAATACCTTCACTCCTTATTTTTTTCCCATCATGGTACAACTCCTTTGTCTTTTTCTCCTCCATGGTACATTTTCCTTTATCTTTTTCTTTTTGCCAATGAGAGATCGATGCCTAATTTCTAGCGGGCCAATCATAACCATCTACCCTGTCATAGCGCATGAATCAGAATCATCCATTTTTAAGCCAATCACCATATGATGCCTAAGTTCTAGTGAGTGAATCAATATCATCCACCCTTATCATGGTGGGGTCTTCTAAATCATTTTTTTCTGACCAATCACCATCGACAACCTAGTTTTTGGTAGGCTAATTAGTAATGCATGCCCCTTTTCGGTGGTGAATCAAAATTGCCAATATGAAAACCTTAGGAGGATTTTATTTTTTTAATTTATTCAAATGTGACCATGGACTTAGAAAGATTAATTACCTGTGACATGAGACTAAGGTGAAGCTAGTAAAATGCGACCTTGGACTTTAGTGAAATGGAAATGATAATGATTCTATGGTGTAAATTAAACACAAAAAGGGGGACTACGATTTTATGGGCTTGTGGTGATTTATGAATAGAAAGTATTATATTTTGGAATACTTAGGGTAATATGGAATATGAAAGGGGGGAAAATGAAGGATGAATGACTTTAGGAAAAATATGGGGGTCTTAGACCTAGGGATTTATGAAGGGGGAAATAATGAATGGAGGTTATTGCTTAGGGATATTTTGACGATGACCTTAGGGACTAAAAATTTGACATTCAAGGACTAAGACTCAAAAATTACAACCTTGCAAAAAAATAAAGCTTTGAGGACCCTTTTGAGAACATACATACTTTCAACTATAACAATATTTCAAGGGACTATCAAACACAACATTTTGAATTATACCACTTATCTTGATTCCAAAAATTTGAAACCCATTTTTCTTTAACTCAATGAAAAACACCTAAAATTGACAAAACACCTAAACCTAGGACTTTAAAAGACTCTTCAAAATTTAAAATTAGGGGTCACTCGTAAGTTGGAATTTGAGGATCCAACATAGGCTCCAATTGGGATAAGTGAGAAAAACTTGAAGTACTTGAGAACCTTAGAATATTTGATTGATACTGACTTGTTATCACATTCTTAAATAATCTAAATAAATAGAAAGAAAATATGTTCTACCTAATCCCCTATATGAATACACTAACAAAAAGACTAGAATAAACATATATTGACACTCTTTGTTCTAATCACTTAAACACTTGAAGATGAAGGGACTGAAACAAAACATACTTTATTGTATCTAATTATATAAGGATAACTCAAAGGACTTGAAATATATCTCTTTTTTTTGTGGGGAAGAGATAAGTACAACTTATTCTCTCCTAACCCGAAAACAAGGGTTGTATACTTTAGTATGCTAGCCATTGATGGAAATCTACATTTGTTCTCCTTCTAGTGTTTGCAGCTTAAATGTGTGTTGTCCAACAATCTAAACTATCTGATATGACCCTAGCCACCTGGTATCTAATTTACCTCTTTCACCATGCTTATTATTCTTGGGGTCACAGTATATGACTATATCTCCTTCAATAAATTGTGTGCCTTTGCCTTACGTATTGAAGAGTTGCACTATTTTTTGGGTTTGTTCAGTCATTCTATTTAGGGCTTCTCTTCTCCTATTGTAATTGTGTTATTTGATCCAATATTATTTGTAGTGAATTTGGATTTTCATGGTCTTGAAGAAGTAGAGATAAGGCATTTTTCTCTATTTGAGGAGGCAAAAGAGTATTTTTTCCAAACACTAGCTCATATGAGGATCTTCTCGTGTTTCTTTTGACAGGTAACCTATCTGTCTATAGAAAAAAAATTAGCTCCTTGTCCTAGTCTCTTTTGTTCTTTCCTAGTGATCTCTTGATCCTTGTAATTAGATTCTTATTTGATGAATCAGCAAGGCCATTACCCTAAGGATAGTAATTTGCAGCATGAGAAAGCTCTATATTATATTTATCACAAAATTCTATCATTTCAAATGAGGTGAAGTAATTACCATTTCTGTGACCAATTTCTTAAGGACCCCAAATCTTGTTAAGATATTTTCTTCTAAAAATTTGATAACCAACTATGTTTTTAACTTATTTAAAAGAGTTACTTCTACCCATTTTGTGAAATAGTTAGTTGCCATGATAATCCATGTGTCCTCTTGAAGAGTTAGAATTCATCTCACCAATGAGGTCAATTCCCCACTGCATGAAAGACACTTCAATAATAATAAAATTTAAAGGTATGGCTTCTAAATTTTTCTTCCCTACAAAAACTTGATAGCTATGACAACCTCTCACATATTGATGAACATATTTAAATAAAGAAGTCCAGTAATAGCCAACTCTCATGATTTTGTTAGCAGTAGATTTAGATGCAAATGACCTCCACTCCATCGTGATATTGTTTCATCACATTAAGAACCTCCTTTTCAAATAATAAGAGTAATAGGATTCCATTTAGATATCTCTAATAAATTTTACCTTCTTAAACATAGTATTTTTGAGATTGTTGCTTCATGGATCTCATTTTGTTTACAGATATACCTATTGGAAAGGATAAAGTTTGGAGATATGATAAAATGTCATGATACCATTTGCATTCTACATTATCTTTCCTTTTAATGTCATGCATTTCATCCACCATGATAACATTGTTCATGTTATATCCTTACTTGTTAGCCAAGTACTTTTATAGAACCTATCCCTTGATAATCTAAACTGCTTTAAATTCAATATCATACTGTAGTAGTTTAGCCATCCATCTAGCTGGACTACTTGTGGGTTCATACTGAGTGAGGACATATTTTATGGCTATGTAAGGAATACAGGCTATGACTTTGTTGGATCCATTTTTTTTTTTGAAATGCTCTAGGGCCCTTATCAAAGCATAAGTCAGTTTCTCTATCATGGTGTATTTTAGTTCATATCCTTTTAATCATGTACTCATAAATGCTATGAGTCTTTCATTATTTTCATAATATCTTTGAGAAAGGACTATAACAATAATATATTCTGATGCAAAGGAATATATATTGAATTTTTAGAAAAATTAGGATAATTCAATACTAGGGCAGTAGTAATAGCATTTTTGATGCTTTGAAAAGTTCTAGTACTCTCCTTTGTCCATTTTATATCTACATATTTCTTTATCATATCATTTATTGGTTTAGCAATCTCAGTAAAATTAGGTACAAATCTCTTTATAAAATTTCTTTTACCAAAGAAAGACTGATCCTTTCAGGTTTTTTGGAGGGATTTTTGCAATAGCTTCAGTTCTTTGTGGGTTGAGGCTAATACCTTCCTTTGATACTACATGCCCCAAAAAATTCTCTTGTATGGCCCCAAAAATATACTTCTTAGTATTTAGGGATATTCTATATTCTTTGCATCTGGTAAACACTATAGCTAAGTGTTCAAAATGGTCCTTTGGATTCTTTGAAAACATTGTTATATCATCCAAGTACACAACAACTATTTCAAACATCAAATATTTAAATTCAAAATCCATGGCTCCCTAAAATTTTGCACCTACATTTGTTAGTCCAAATGGAATTCTTAAATATTCAAAGGTCCCCTAAGGAGTAGTGAAAGAAGTCTTATACCTATCTTCTAGATTCAACAAAATTTGATTGTATCTTGAAAAGCCATCTAACAGAGACATTCTGGCTGATCTAACAACCACATGAAATAGCTAATCCATATTTGGAAGTGGGTAATTATCCTTAAGTGAGCTCTTGTTCAAGTTTTTGAAGTCTAAACACAATATGATATCCCAAATTGTCTTTCTAATTGATACTAGATTTGCTATCCAAGAAGAAAATCTCACTTCTCTAATTATTTTAGCATCCAGTAGTTTATGTACTTTTTTTTGCATGATTGGAAATAGGGTGGGGTTGAATTTTCTCTATTTTTGCCTAAAGGTTTTTGCATCTTCTTGCAAATGTATAATATGAGTCATAATATTTGTATTGAATATCCTCAATTCTTCATAACTCCAAGCAAAAAAATCTTTATTTTTCTTTATAAGGTTCATGTACTATTGTCTCTCTTTCCTGATAAAGCTTTGTTTATCTTGACAAGTATGGGATTTTCTTCTATCCCAATTTTAACATTGCCAACTTCAGATACTTGGAAGAGATATTTTTAAGCTTTTTCAAAGTCATAAAATAATATTTCTAGAGAAACCAACCCCTTAGGAGTTCTATTTGTTTTTAGTTGGATTACCTCAATTGGTTATCCAATAACATTTTTTAATTTCTCTTTATCCTCTTTCGCACATATCACATCTGCATACTGATTCTGAAGAGTCATGAAGTCTATGTCATCCTTAAATACTTGAATATAAACAACATTGTCTACCACAAAAAGGTTTATAAACATAAATTATAGGAAATATTTCCATGTACTCTATATCTATTTTTGGACAGTCTACACTAGATGCATTTATGGCTAATAGATCTGCAATGTGATTTTGTTCTCTGGAAATATATGATAAATTGAATGCTAAAAATTTATCTATCTCTTCTAACATTGCTTGTTTGTACTATTTGAGTCTTGGAGTCTTAGCTTGGTATTTACCTTTTATTTTTTGAATGATAAATTTTGCATCTCCACCGATAATCAGATAATTGATATCTAGTTATTTGATTTTCTCAATGCCAACAACAAAACTTCATATTTAGCTACATTATTTTTGCATGGAAAATCTAGTCTATAAGGTATTCCTATGTAGTTACCCTTAATATCAGTTAGGTTAATTCTTACACCTATCACATATTGATAATTTGTCCCATAAAAGGTCATGGTCAACATTTCTTGAGTTAGAACCCTAGTGGATTCTACATCAACTATTTCTCTAGTTTTAGGATCCATATCTTTGCGTTAGGGACTTCCATTAAGAATGGAGTATGCCAGACTAAGTATACTCCTATTTCGTTTTCCTCATCAAAATTTACTATATTTACTATTGTATCATCAGATTTTCTCAATTCTACTGAGTACTTGTTGAAAGGTTCTCTTCTTAGGGTAGTATTTTATTTTCTTGATATTGGAATAGTGGCATAAGATCAATATAGATAAATTGAGCCACCTAGTTTTTCAACCCAGTTTCTACTTAGAATTAAAGAGAAAAATGGGTCTACATCCATAAATGCTACATTCATAACTATGCCTTTCTTTGGATATTGATCTAAGAATACTAGCAAGCTAGTAATTACCCCCACACATGGTATCTATCTACTATCAATCACTAAAATAGGAGAAGAATATCTTGTGTAAATAAATCCCAAATGATCTACTATTTATTTTGTCATAATATTGTGTGAAGCACCACTATCAAGCATACAATTATGAATAACATATTGGTCTCCTCAACTTGAGTTGTATTTGAGAGACACATGGAAGGGTATGACTGATGAAGGTGTTCTGGTCTCATGAATTTTTTGTATGGTAGCATTACATGACTGATTTTCCATCTATTCTATCAAACCAAAGGCTTTACAAACTTGGTATCTATATTTTGGAATTTTCATTAATTCTCCAAATTTTATATTGACCTTTTGCTTTGTTATCTTTGAACTGGCATCAAATTCAATTTTCTTGATGTATAATGCCTTGGTATATTTTTTGGTTTGTTAGTTTTCTAAATCTTTGTCTACCTCAATTGCTTTAGGAATAACTATTTTATATTTATGTTTATTTTCACTTTTTTCTTTGTAAATGTTTTTATTTAGACTTATCTATCCTCTGTTCCCACTAGTAGATACCTTTTCAGCCTTGTATGGCATTTTTATATTCCTTAAATTTATGGCATGGATTATTTCTAGCTCTTCTATCTCTTCTACTGTTGGGATCAATTTTTCTTGCTTCATTTTGTCATATCTTGAATCTTGTGATCTTTGCATGATTTTTACATTATCAACAACTAGAATCTTAGGACGATGGTTAGAGGTATATAAATCCATGTTTTATTCAAATAAATTTTCTCTAGATTCATCCTCTTGAGTCCAACAAACATTAATTCTAATATCTTCCTCAGATTTACCATAAATATCTACATTATTATGCATACTCAAATAGATTCCACAATCAACTGGGTTATGAGAAGCATCACAAGTAGAGCAAAAAAAAAGAAATTATGTTGCTACATTAACAGAAGGGATAGGATTTGGAAAAATATCTTGGTCTTTTTCATTTTTCCACTTTTTCCAATTGTTTCCATTGTTTTTGTTTCTATTTTCATTATAATTGTTGTTATTTTCTCAATTCCTATTAAAATTTCTCCTAAAAGGAAGTTTCTTATCCCCTTGCTATTTATCTCCCTAAGAGTTTGAAGACTCTGCATTATTCTCTTTACTTCTTTCTATCCTTGCTAATTTTTTATTCATTGTGTTAAACATCTGTGTCATATGATTGACCAACCTTTCCATAGGATCTTGCTTTGTTTTTATTAATAGATTGAATCTTACCTTTTTAGGATTTTTATCAGGCTAATTTAGCTATAAGGAATAAGGATTCATTTTACCATTATCTAATATATTCATTTCAATTTCTATGTCTTTATCCATGCATAAATTGATAGTAACTGCCTATTCTTGTCTTAATTCATAATTAAACTCCCATGGGAATGCATTTTTATAAAAATAGATAGATTAAACATCATTTGGCCTTAACCCAGTAGGGATATTATTTTGGATCTTGATAAACCTTCTATTGAAATCACTTATTCACTCATTCTATTTATTTTTCATGGTAGCCAATTCTTCAGAAGGGACTGTTCATTCTTCCTCTCACCATACTTCTTGAGAAAGCTTTCTTGCATTTGGTGAAAGTTCTAAATAGTGCCAACTACAGTTCTATTGAACCATTCCATGGTATATTTTTCTAGAGTCTATAAGAATGGCCTAAGAACTACGTTTTCTTCATTCACTTTGAGGCTATCTATAGCGTAAAGAAAATATTTGAGGTGATATTCACCAAAGATGACATTATTTCCTTATAATTTAGGTAGGTATTTGTGAGCTTTTGCAGGCAAGGGATGTAGTACAAGAGGTAGGGAAAAAGGGAGATATCTATTGGTTCTCCATTGGTGCAAATTAGGTTATGGTGGAGGATTGGCCATGTTAACTATATGGGTAGTTTTAATAGTATTTACAGTAATAATAGCAGGGGGAGTAACAACAAAATTATTATCTATATGAGTAGAATCTAAATTTTATCTAGAAACAAGACTTCTTAATGAGGGATTGGAAGTATGAGTTCAAAAAAATACCTTTGGGTTTGAGAATTCTAGTAGCAGATCTTGAGCGGTTCTTCTTATTGATGCTAGAACAATCTACTCTTTCTTTCTTCATTTTTTAATTTCTTGTTTTTTGGGTATTAGCCAATTAGAGTCACTAGCACAATACATGTAGAAAGAATAGGAAGTTTTGGTTAAGATTGCTTGAACTTTGATACAATCAGTATCACAAGGTGTTATACACTTAAGGGATATAGGTAATGTGGTATAAGGAAATTCAAGAAATAAAAAACCAACAAAATCCATGAAATTTTAATTTGAATTTTTGAAAAATTAAAATGTTCTAGGAAAACTCAAAAATTCAAAAATTTGTTGGCTAACTGTTTATCGGTAAAAATATTTAAAATATCGTTGAGAAGTAAAATCAGAAAAATAATCTGCAAATGAAATAGAAATTCACTCCCCAACAACGGTGCTAAAATATGTTGGCTAATTGTTGCTTCTAAAAAATAATTGATAAAGAAAAGAATCATGTCTTAGAACCTCGACAATAAGAATATTAATTTCTAACAATGGCACCAAAATTTGTTGTGTAAATATTATGTGTCCTTTAATGTTGGGTTGTCACACCATAGAATACCTCTTTATCACAAGAAGTATTGCAAACCCCAATGAATCTACCTCTTTAACCCAAAAATAGATTATACTTATGACTCTTAATAGACTAGGTAGGGTTAGGATACCCCTAAGGTAAACTTAAATATTTGATAATTAAGTTCATGCTCATCCAAATAAAAAAGGTGTAAAAGTTATTATTATTTGACCAAGATTCACTATAGCTCTTTAGTTATGCCTTAATATATGATCGATGCCTTATCCTTGGGCCATTGTAGCAAGATTTAAAACACATTCATGTAACAAAAAGAAAAAGAAAGGAGATATTGAGCCAGTTAAATTTGTTCAAATTATGTAACAAACATAATTGGTTATTAACAAAAGAAAATGTCAATTACACATTTAAATTATGTAATATGTAAAAGAGACACACACAAAAGATTGAAATAGAAAATTGGTAAGGGAAGAAGCTTGGAATTGTATTAATATCAATGAATATTACAATGAGATCTAGCTTAAATTTTCTTGAAGATATTTTAGATTAATAAACCAATAACTCTTGTTCAAATGATGTAACAAGACTTCTTCACCATCTTGTTCCAATATGGTAACAATAAGGCCTTTAAACCTTTGACTCAGTTACTAAAAATGATCTTAGTTTTTGAATACTTCCCTATAAAGACCTATACAAAAATGGGAGTAACAAAGGATGGAAGAGAGAAAATAAAAAAGAAAATACAATGGCAAAGATAAGGGCACTCAAGTATACCTCTAGCAAAAATTGCTATGCAAAAAACTTGATCCTTTTTTTTACTGTAGCAGTCCTTATTATAGATTTGGGTGCCTTGGATATATTATAATTTATTTCATTTGGACCCTCCATCTATACGTATTTCCTACCCTTGATTGGTCAGGTGTGCTACAGTACGATAATAGTTGTTTTTATCTATTTTATTAAAAATTGATAATTGGCTGCATGCAGATTTTATATTTTCAAAATGGGATACAGTTGTACACCACCTAGATTTTACGACTGACCTATCTTTGGGTCCTTGTCTTCTTCCATTGAGTCTATTCTACCAGATTTATCTATCAATAAATATTATTGCACTTTTCACTATATTTGGATGGCTTACCTCTATTTTGTTCCTATCTAATTTATAAGGTCATGTGCAAATTTGATGAGCCAATCAAAGTACGACAGTATGGTTATCCTAATTGAATAGCCTCATGTTTTTGTACAAGGCTTTATCACGATCTCAAGATGCATCTGAGTTGTGCACTTCTCCATTAGTGAGGTCAACCTTACCATCCATTTTGAACTAATCACCATTCAATGTTGGGGTTGTGGTACCCGAATCTTATGGTGCAATGTGGCTAAATTTTCTCTTTTAAGACTTTAGGCGTACATGGCCAAGGGATTTGATTTTTAATGAAAAGAGGGTGCAGAATATGAGGGGCTATAGACATTAAAAATATAAAATAATCTTTTCATGGGGGGAGGAACATTAAAATTTTAAAACTATGATTATTTTTAGGCTGACTCGTTACTAAGGCTATGACATTAGAATAACCAGGTATATGTTTTGATGACCCTTAAAAATTTCATGAACCATGAGGAGTATGACCATGGAGGAGGAATTGATATAAGTGAATGATGTTATGAGGATAGGCCTTTGGAATGATGAAAAATCAATATTTATGAATGACTAAGGTTTAAGGGGCTTTGAAATTTAGGACTTTGGATAAATGATTATTATGCCCTTTAATGTGGATATAATTTTTAACCTAAATCGATACTTAAAACAAATTTATTTTCCAAGGGCTACAACTTGTTTTTCTTCTTCTTCTATATAATTGTCATCCAACACCCAAATTTGGTGACCAATTAGAAGTGTCCACCCCCTTAGAGTTGCCCATTTTATTTCAATAGAACCTTAGGAAAAAGTATTCAATTTTTCATGGGGGTCCTTTTCTTTATATTAATATTTTTCTAGTGTTAACACAATATTAATGACTTTGGAATGGTGAAGATGGGGGGAGAAGTGAAAAATATGTTACCTTAGGAAACATGTATAAAATTTTAGGAAGTAAGGTACACAATCATGGTAGGGGGGACTTATGAATTTATAAGGACAAACCTCAGGAAAACTGAAATAATTTGGGTAGCAGAAGGATTATTTATGAAAGATGAAGGCTTAGGATTATTGAGACTTAAGACCTTAGAGTTTTGACAAAATTATTCCACCTTGAAATGAATAGATTTTTTCTAGCCAAATACCTTGAGAATTCGGTGGTACAACTTCTTTGCCTTGTTCTCCTCATGGTCCATCATTTTTGTCTTCTTCTTCCAACCAATCACCATCAAGCATTTGAGTTTTGGTGGGCCAATTGGAGACATACGCCACCTTATGATGTAAAAATTAGGACCCTTCATTTTTGACCAATATCTAAGCGACGTTCCTCTTTCGACATGCAAATTGGTATTGCTATTTTCTAGGCCAATCATTGTTCAATACCCAATTTTGGCAAACTAATTAGATGGGTCCATCCCTCTTTGGCGATGAATAAAAATTACAATATCATTTCAATGAGATCTTAGAAAAATATTCAATTTTCTTATGTTGCACATGTATTTATAATATACAACCCAACTTGCTAGTCTAAGTTTTGAGGTTTATGTGTTAAGTTTTCAGTTTGTGATTTTGTTTGATTTGAAGGTTGCAATAGGGATTTTGATGAACTTTTGCGTTCATATAATGATCATCATGCATAATAACAGAACAAGGAATAACTGACAACAAATGCTAAGCAAGGAAGAAATTATTTATTATTTAATTCTGACTTGAAAAGTATAGTATTGTACTTGCAAAAATTACACAGGAAAAGTACAGCTGTAGCATTCATTTTCTCATAACTTGAGCTCTAGTACTTCGATTTTGTTACCGTAAAGTGCAGAAGGACCACCCAATGTAGCCACCCAAGTTGTGACCCTCAAACTTGTGAAATGATGCCCTGTTTATTTTTGCACGCACTCCAGGGTGGTTAGAAATAGATGTATGGCTGGGTCAAAGGTTCAACCTTGTTTGGAAATTTGTGCCCCACTCCAAATGACTTCCAAATGCCACTAAAATGATTAACTGGTGAGCTGAATAGATTGGTAAATTGCCCAAAATGATTCAAGGATACATTTCTCAGCTATGAACAAATGGAACGGTTCCCTAAGTGCCCATATGATGTACGACCAACTCCAACATGGCATCCAACACTCCAAACTAAATCAAAATGACACTGACCCAAAAGAAATATGGCCAAAATAATACAACCCAAATGGTCAGTTTGTCAACCCAGATGATTTCATAAATTAGCAAACCCTGGTATGCCTCTGGTAAGCTCAAATAATTCCTCTGTATTGAGAAATTCAATCCATGATCAACTAGAGATGATATTCCACATCTGAAACTGATAATCCTATTGAGAAATCCACTCTCAAAAAGCCCTGTGATCTTCTGGTGAAAATCCCTGAAAAGCTTCTCCAAAAAATATAAATTCTTCCATGCACAAATGAGCCTCAAAAAGCTAATTTAAAGAGAACATCAAATTAGGGTTTGGGCACCCATTTTAGGTTTCCACAAGTCTTTATTTTTTAATTTTTAATTGATGTCTCTTAATTTCATTAAAGTGGTCACCAAGTCCTAGACAAATAACTTTATGATTTTAATTTATAACACTATAACTTAAAGTTATAACTTAACATTAAAACATGTCCCCTTTCACTTTGCCTAGCGACCCTTTTCCAAGGTCAACACTTGCAAATGGTAGAATTATACCATTTGAATGTTGGGATTCTCTCCAAGTTGAGTTCCTAACCAAACTATTTAGCCTAGGGGACCCCTGTAACTAGGCTAACAGGTCTCTGCTCCATCTACTGCAAAGAAGGAGATATTACAATATTTTTGTGGAAGTTATGACTTTAGGCTTTTATTACAAGGGGGGTAGATTATATTTTAGGGATCTATCTTTCAAACTTAGGAAAAATTTTATCACACAACCTTATGAACAAAATTTTACCTATTAAAATACCTTCACTCATTATCTTTTTTCCACCATGGCACAACTCCTTTGTCTTGTTCTCCCCCATGTTACATTTTCATTTATCTCTTTCTTTCGGCCAACTAGAGATCGGTACGTGATTCTTGGTATGCAAATCATAACCATTCGCCCTGTCATGGTGTTCAAATAAGAATCACCCATTTCTAAGTCAATCATCCTCCGATGACCAAGTTCTAGTGGATGAATCAGGATTGTCCACCCTTATTACGGTGAGGTCTTCTAAGTCGTTAATGTTTTACCAATCACCATCCACCACCTAGTTTATGGTGGGACAATGAGGAATGTCCACCCATTTTCAATGATGAATCAGAATTGCCCATATGAAAACCATAGGAGATTTTTTATTTTTGAATTTATTCAAATGTGACCATGGCCTTAGAAAGATTAATTACTTATGATATGAGACTATGATGAAGTTAGGAAAATGCAACCCTGGACTTTGATGGAAAGAAAATAATAATGATTCTATGGTATAAATTAAACATGAATATGGGGACTCTGTGTTTATGGGCTCATGGTGACTTATGAATAGGATGTATTATATTTTGGAAAAATTACGGTAATATGGAATATGAAAGGGGGGAAATGAAGGATGAATGAATTTAGGAAAAATATGGGGGCCTTATACCTAGGGATGTATGAAGGGGGAAATAAGGAATGAAGGCTATTGCTTAGGGATATTTTGACGATGACCTTAGGGACTAAAAATTTGACATTCAAGGACTAAGACAAAAAAATTATGACTTGCAAAAAATGAAGCTTTGAGGACCCTTTTGAGAACGGGCATACTCTTGACTATAAAAAAATTTCAAGGGACTGTCATAAAAAACATTTTTAATTATGCCACTTATCTTGATTCCAAAAATTTGAAAGTCATTTTTATTTAACTCTATGAAAAACACCTAAACTTGACAAACCACCTAAACCTAGGACTTTACAAGACTCTTCAAAATTTTAAATTAGGGGTCACTCTTAAGTTGGATTTTGAGGATCCAACACTTTCTTTTGAGTCTAATCCTAAAAATTTTCAATTTGGTAGGAGAGAGACGAGTATGGTTATTATATTTTTTTCATCTAGCATGGTCTCCTGGATTAAAATTATATCTGGTTTATGGAGTTTAAAAAATGCTTTAGGGATATTTTTTATGAGGGGCCCCAAGCCCTCTAGCATTTGAAGAGAAAATGATCATTTATACCCTTTCCCTTGCGGCTATCCTGCTCTAAGAACCCCAACTATAGATTTTTTTTGCTAGATAAAATTTCTTTAGCTTTTTTCTTGTGCAATTGACTTGTCTCAAGTAGGATTTCCTTCCTATTAAAATTCCTAAGATTGACTTATCTCAAGACCCAAGCCCCTTGATACTGATCATATCCAGTATCTTCTTTACCTTTTTTCATGGGTCTTAGAGCACATCTGCTAGAATATGTGCTTGTATTATGGATATTTGGAGGACTTGGTGGAAAGAGATCCTACTAGGGTTATTTAAGCCTTGCTTGCTTCCTTGTCCTAAAATATCTCTAGCTAAAGAGAGTAAAAACTTAAAAAAAATTATACCTTTCTCCTCTATTTGTTCTAAGCCCTTGATGGCACCACTCTCTTGAAATGTCCTATCTAAATTATGGCCAGTAAAACCCTCTATATAGGAGCTCTACCCAAGACAAGATGATATATCAAGTTTATCATTATTAGAATTCAATCCTCCATCTTAGAAAAATAAAAATTTAGGTTTAGGCTTTGTTGGTTATCTGATAAAATACCTCCATACGCTTTGTTAGTTGCAGGTGTGGTTTCCTTTTTCTAATAGAAAGCTACCATATTAAAATTGTTGGAAACCAACTCTTTCTCCTTTGACTAGACATTGATGATAGCAAACCTTTATTTAAGCGATTTAGGAGTCTTGATCATGTCCTTCTCTATTATGAGCTTTGATCATCACTACCTCCTTTGATTGTTTTTACCAAAAGAACCTTCAACTTCCTTTTGTACAATATCTTGCCTTCTCTTTTCGATTTCATAATTTAACTTAACATGACCATTATGATGATAATTACTACATCGAAAAGACACCCTGATGTAGTCAAGATTTTGTAAGAAAGTCCAATTTCTTGATACAAACTCCATGGTATTTGGTAACCCTAAACTGAGATCAATATCCACTAAGATATGAGCTACTATTTTATGAATACCATTTAATTTTTCCATGTCTACTCCAAGGAAAATTCCTAAGGAGTTTCCAATCTCATGTATCATTCTTTCATTCTAAAATTCAAGGGGAAAAGAGGTAGCTTGACCCAAATAGGATGGGTATTAGTTTTCTTAGAGTGTGGATCAAACCTGGGAGTCCATAATTTTAGATTCAAAATATTGAGCCCCCAAATCCATTATCCATTTTTTTTATGATTGCATATTCTATCTTTTGGAAGAAAACAACCATCAAACCCTTCATCATCACATGAAATGTAAGAGTATAGACCAAAACTTCCAACGAGTTATTTTTTATTCAATCTCACAAATTTTTTAGTTTCATGGAGCAGCTCATAAATATTTCTACCAAAGCCTTATCCTTAAGTAAAAAAACTTGCTCTAACATTAGATCCTCACCTACAATTATTCGAACCAACTCCTGCAACTTTATACAATATTTTTGTTTTTTTTCCTTTTCTTCTCAGTTTGTTTATCTCCTAATTTGGTTGGACTACCCTTTAGTATTTCCTATGGTTTATTTGACAACACTTACCTTTATTCAATCCCCCCCTTGTCTACCCTAGGTTTAGGGTTTGAAGCTAAATGGATTGTTAGACATGGGTCTAAGTCGAGTCCTCCACGTTCTTCATCCCCCTTATACCACAATTCAAAAAGTTCTTCCTTAGATAAAAAATTGAGGCCTTCAAATATTCCTCAGGCTCTTCACTATAGTTTACTACATCTTCTTTATTTATCATTGACTTAGTTGTATTGCCATTGTTAGTGATTTTTAGGCTAAGTATGCACTGGTTGAGAGTTCCTACTGAATTATTTTTTAAAATTTCCATCCTCTTCTCTCCTTTTTGGCTTTTTTGACCAAAGCCTAATGATGGTAGATTCATTTTATTGAGTGCAAGAAATAATTGTCTTTTGCTAGATCTTGATGGTCACCCTTTGCCATACTTTTGTGATGATTATGGCCCCATACTCGACACTGTAGTGGCACTACCAATACCATATTGTCATCTAGAACTACATTCCTTTGCCTCATCTACTTCCTCTCATTTATAGCTTTTAATTGAGCTATAACTTCATCCAAATTCAGTGATGGTGGTGTCTCCTAGAATGATGTTTCCTATTGTAAATACAATGATGGCACCGTCTACTATGATGATCATTTCTATTGTGAACCTGATAATAGCATCATTCATTGTAATGGCATCATCTATTGTGGACTTGGCAATGACATTATCTAGTGAAATGGCCATATTTTTTATGAACTCGGTGATGGCATCATATTATATTCAAACCTTATATATATAATTCCCCAAGGCCTATCTCCTACGATTTCTAGTAGAAAACTCTTTATTTATCAACCCTCCTCACACTAGGGTTTTATCTCCACCACCTGCTTCATTTTTTTTGTTTAAACTCTCTGTATACTTCAGAAAATCAATTTTCTACCTCTTTGCACTAGGGTTTGATCTTCGTCACTTGCTTCAATTTTTTTGCTCTCTAGCTGCTTCAAAAAATATGTTGGTTGACTCATCGTCTACTTTAGAAAATCCACCCCCTACCTTTGAAAAAAATCCTCTCTTCCTTAATAATCAACCTTTGAAATCTGCTACTAAAATTATTTCATAAAAAAATTAATTACCTATAAACATAAAAACTACTTTACTTATGCTTTAAAATTAATTATAAACATAGATATTAAAAATACAATTACAATTGCTTGCTCATAAAAAATAGAAAATAGTTTTTAACATCTCCAAATTCATAGACCATATGAAATGACCCTTGTTTTATCTACTATATAGTTATCCAACCATACTTCAATTACTGAAGCATGATGTACAATCCTACCTCCACATGATATACAACCCTACCACAAGATTCAAACCTTGAATATTTATACAAAGTTTCAAAATATCTACTTTTAAACAACTAATATCATTACTATAATAATAAAAACTACTAATAATTTTTTATAACAAATATTAATTAACTGATAATAATATTAAAAAATTATTTTGAAATTTACCGTAAGGGTTTGCCCCATTTTTGCTTATAACTAAACTTGAAAGCTAATGAAAGTAATACCATGAAAGTAGTCGATGAGAAAAATAGAAATTTGCCTAACTAGCCAAATAACCATACCTCAAATTTTTGAACTCCCTTCGAGTAAAAGCTTCCCACAATCCAATGATGGCAATATGAATTATCCTAAAAACAATCATCTTTATCAAAACAAAATCATACATTATTTATTAAATGACTTTAGTATAATTAGTTAGATTTTTAGAAATTTTATTTTATTTTATTTATTATATGAATGAAGGGGTTTTGAAAGTTACCCCAAATCTTTTACAAAAGTGACACAACCAACCTTCTAGTAACAGGGAAGGGAAAAGCAAAAGAACAACCCAAAAGGATGCAAGGATTTGAAACACAACTAAGCTTTACGAAGCTGAAGAGAAATAGAACACACCATAGCTAGAACTACCAACAAACTATAGCTAAAACTATCAACAACTAAAAACTAGAGAACAAGAACATCCCACATAGGGGACAATACCATTTGAGGGAAGCAGAGTCAAGCAAAACCCCCCACAAGGGAGGAGGCCCAGGAGTAACAATCACAAAACTAAAAATTCACAAAGAAGCCAAGGATTTGGGCATCAAATCTTAGTTCCACTAGGACCTATATTCCTTAGAATTCTTCTCGCTCCCCAGACCCTGAGAATGATTTTGGTCTTCTTAGGATGCAGAGTAAAATCCTTAGAATTGAATTCTTTGATGCAAAGAGGGGCCTTACCAAATTTGGCTAGCTTGGTGAAGTACTTGGACCATCTGGTTTTCTCATTGTTGCCTCTTGCCTTGTTTGACAACATATTCACCATCCTTGTCGCTAACCCCAAAATGGGGGTGGTATTCATAATTTCTTGACTAATTGACTCAGTACCTTCAAATTCGAAGGATTTTGGATAATCTACAATTGGTGTTGATGATCTGTTAAGAGAGTTAGAATTTCCTCCCCATCCAAACCTTTGGACTTAAGCACAAAGTCAAACACCATCTTAAGTAAGCCTGGTGAATTGGATCTGGGGCAATCTCTTTTTTGACCCTACTCATCGATCTCGCCATGGACTAGAAAAGGAAGGAAAAAATGTTCATCAATCTCTTGTGGTGCAAGTGATTGACGAACATGAAATTGAAGCTTCTCAAAATCTTTTGGTTCTCGTCCGAAGTAAAATATTGCATTGTGACCAATGCAATCCTATCCCAGGGAGCTTTCAAGAAGTTGCGATTGAACCCATTATGGATTCTAACAAGCTCTTCTTCTTTGATTAGGAATATTTGAGACTCCTTAGCAAGTGAATGGTTTTAATTATTGTGGACAAATCCATCCATAGCTAAACCTATCACCTCTTTGATTAGTGGGATGTTTATTTCAAACTCAAGAGTGTCGATCCTAACTGCTCCATTGTTCCAAGAGTAGACCATGTGCTTGGCCATTTCTCTATGGTGATCAACAAATTTCAAGATATTGTAAAATTTTACCTCTCTTCAGTCTACCATAAGAGAATTTAGCTCCAAAAACAAGGTGGCCATACTCCCAAAAATATTTCACTAACGATGCCATCGCTACCCCACAAAATCATTATCACCCTCAATAGCACCATAGTCCCACATGAAGAACACATAGAAATCTAACAGGAAATTAGAATGCAAACAATCCTAATATCCTTATGCCTTGGATACTCGTGATAAATCATGGCATTCCTCGAACTATTTTTCAACCATACACCCAATAAGGGAGAAAAATGCTCCTCAGATCCAACCAATCTAAAACACCTTCACTGCTGACATGCCACCTCATGCACTGGGAGTTCCACCACAAAAAATTATCATTGTATTTCCAAAGCTTCTTGGGTTTCTTGAGATCCTAGTAGAGATGCTTTTGGAAACCAGACACCCTAAACCAAGTTGAAGGGTGGTGATAGCCAAATAGTGCCAGTGGGACACTCTACACATGTAAGAAGGCCTCTAACTTGGGATAATGATATCGCTTGAGTCACATCTCCAAAAAACAATTCCTCCAATGCTAACACGATGTAATGCCACCTTGCCAAGTCGATCATATTATTCGTGTCATCGCACCTTTGCCAATTTGATCATATAATTCATATCATCACACCTACTTGTCCAAGCCATCCTCCAAACCAATACCCAAATCCACTTCTAGATATGATCTTTAACACAAGTGTGAGCTTTGAAACTTTACACCATAATTGAACTGGATATCGAGACCCAAACTTCTAAATCATGGCCTTTTATCTCCCTGATTGTGAAATAGATTTTAATTTGAAATTCCTTTGTGCTTGAGTAATTAGAATCACCAGACACTAGAAAGTGCCTCTCCTGATGCCTCCACTTGAAATCCACACCTGTCTCCTTGATGAGTCTAATTGTGCCAATGTTTAAAAAAATTAATACTTCGGGCCTGATCACCAATTGAATCCCCCGAAAGACCTTTTATTCTTGTGACTAAAGGATCTAGCTACCTCTGCTTGTGTTATGTACTCTTGATATTCATATTGAGGGCACGAAACCTAATCCATTTCAAATTCAAACTATAGTGGCACTTTAAGTTCAAATGCCTGCAGTCAGTAACCCTTCCCATGAAAGCCCAACTAACACAAACAAAGGGTAATTTGAAGAACAAATTACCTTCTTGTGATTTCACTATCTAATTGATTTAAACTAACTGGGAAATCTTCCTACCAAATTGTGCACCTTTCCTGAGAAAACCTCAAGTTTGTTAAGAAATCCGCAGATTTATTCCCTTCCCTATAAACATAGTTAAATTAAATAGTTTCGAGGGCTTGAATCCATCTCTAGGCTTCGTCTAACTCATTTGCGATTATCTAGAAATTTAATTATTTTGTACATAGTTAATTTTTTTTTTTTGAAAAAAAAATCATAATTATATGTTAAGTAAATATGAAATTACATTCTTCATATGTCTTTTTGGTATTTTTTTTTAAATTTCAATAGTGACCTAAAATTCAAGTGGCTTATACATCATAATTAGTTATCTCTATTAGGATAAGTTCTATCCTTAGACACCTTTCCAATTTATCAACCAATATCCTTTAAATCACTAATAATTTCAGTGTTTTTTTTTTTAAATTGCTTTACATTATCCAACTGTGATAATCAAAACATCATCTTATTTATTTTCATTAAAATTAATAAAATTATAAAAACAAAATAAAATCAAATCACATGAATTAATTAAAACCCTACATTTTAATTTAAACAGTAAATTTAAATCTTGTTAAAGTAATACCATTCATAAATCTTTTCTAGATGTGGGCTATTGTGAATGTTGAGATGGCACTTCTTGAGTCGAACTCCCTGTAATTTGAGACCAATTTCGAAGAAATTATGAAGAATTATGGGTTTATGTCTTTCTTTCGTAAATTCAATGGGTGCGACCCCGAATTATCTCTTGAAATTGCTAAATCCTGGGATAATGGCCGCATCATCTGTGGGCTTAAGTTCAAGGTTGGTGTTCTCATGCTTGCTGAGGTGACGGAGCTTCCAACGATGGAAAAAATGTTTGTCATGATAAACATTCTTTGGCGGTGGAGCTTAACTATTTCAGAGATAAGGGAAAAAAATTGGCAAGAAATAAAGGCAAGATTATGAGGGAAGGCTTATCGATAGGATCATGATTCCAATTCTCTAGTTATTCATGATTTAAAAAGTCAATGTCCCTCTCAGGAGTTTCTACTTGGTATTTTTAAACCACCTGAGGGACATCAAGGCTATCAACGTCTCTAAGTATTTGTTTAGATCTATGGAGCTTTCTGCGAAAAGTGTTAGGAAAACTACCCAAACACACCTGAAACATCAAGGTCTCCATTTGATCTTATACAAGCATATCGTATAGAAGGAGTCTCAAAAGATCGTTCTCTTCATTGTTGGCAGTCTTGTGGATCCTCCTATTTTAGTTCCCAGCCAAGGGATCACCATGAGCGATGATGAAGTCACAAAGAAGGCCTTTGCTGACACTGTCAAAATAGAAAAAAGCTAAATTTTGGATCTACTACTACTAACACCCCTCCTTCTGTTAAGACGGAGCCTCACCACCGCTTGTCTAGAGGTAAAGTTTCAGGGGGCAAATGGAAAACACCCACTTTAATCGATCAAGACAAGGAGGCCCCGGATGAGTCTCCAATGCAGTTAAAAAAAGCAAAAGATTGAGGGGACCCCGGTTCGGTCTCTCTCCTTGAAGGAAGGCGATCCCCCAAGTGGACCTTCAAACCGTATCAAGCAGAAAGCTAACTCTGATCCTTTCTTATATTGTGGAAATGTTGAAAACTGCGTCCAAGGCATCCAACACTGCCTGGACCATCCTTCAACAAGTTGAGAAGATGGTCAGTGCCATCAAAATGATGGGAGCACCCAGGTCTCTGATGATGAACACTTTGCAAGCGGTGGCAAGTGGGATCCTTCCGAGGCATCCGATTAGCTGCGGTTTCTCCGACCGTTCTTTTTTTCCATTTTCTTGGGTTCCTCTGCCCCCCATTTTTGTGCTTGTTCTATTTTCCCCTATTTCTCTTGTCGACGTTTCTCATAGACTTTCTCTAGGCTTTATCGTTTGGTTTCTCATTTTGTTGTAATTCTGGGACTGGTTAAAGGTTGTCTCTTTTTTATTATCTATATTATAAAAAGTTTGGGTTCCTTTTAATTTTTTTTTTTTTTAACTAATAAAAAAAATTATTAAAAATTTATATTTATTATTATAAAAAATATAAAACTTTTGAAATGTCCTTATACCATACATCCCATTCTAAAAATTAAATAAAATTTTCTACCTTATGTGACTCATAAAAATAAAAATAAATTATTCAGGCGTACACATGTTCATCTTTTGGTGTTAGTAGACAACCAACCTCATCTCATCCTATATATTTTTGTTATTTATTAAATTTTATTAATAATTGTAATATTTATTATAATGATAAAAATATGGATGGAATATAATTTTATTAAATTATAATTTAAAATTATGTAAAAAATAAATTTGTCTCAAGGATTGATCAAGGGAATTTATCTCCCTTCCTCCCCTAAGCATTTGATTAATGGTTATTTTGCAGATGATTCTTTCTTGACTATTACAAAAGATGATATCTCTATTACTCACGCTTTAGATTGTCTTCATAAATGCTACTTAGCTTTTGGCTCTAATATTCAATGGAGAAAAACTTCTTGTATTAGACAGTCTGGAAAAGATATGCCTCCCTGATTAGCTGATAAGCCTTGGAAGTGGATTCAACCTGGGAAACCTTTAAATTTTTGGGTATTCCTTTTGCTTTTTTGGGTTCTCCTGCCCGTTTGTGGTATTATGTTGTTCAAAAGGTTGAGAAGAAGCTTTTGTACTGGTGTACCAAAAAATTATCCTTAGCTGACAAGTTTCATATTTGTCCCAAGGTATTGGCCTCTACTCATGTGTATTACTCTTCTTACTGGGTCCCTTCCAAGACTTGTTATGCTAAATTGGAGAAGTTGCTTCGAGATTTTCTATGGTCCAATGCTATTGGTAAGAAGGGATTTCATAGGGTGGCTTGGGATATTTGCTGTCTTCCTAAAAAATTTGGAGGAATGAGATTGTTTGACTATGAGCGACAAGGCTTTTCCATCTGTGCTAAATGGATTGTGAGATATACAAGGGGGGAAGCCTGGAAACTTTTAATTCGTCACTGCCTTTTCACGGGGCTTCCTTTTGGTAAGAAGGTGTGGAAAGGGCTTGATTTGCAAACCATTCTTACAACCATTGTTCCAATTAAGATTTTTGGGTCCTTTGTTATGCAAAGCATTTGGAAGGCTTGGGAGGCCATTAAACCCTAGATTTCTTGGAAATGTCACAAGGGGAATCTGGGGGCTTCAATACCTTTTGTTTAATGTCTGGTGGTCTTCAACCATCACTTTACAGGGGAATCTCCTTGCTCAAGTCTAGTGGATACATGTTCAAAAATTTTATAAACGAGGTATTGCTCGGTTATCTGATTTCATGGATTTTCATTCAAGGTCTTGGATACCTTGGGAAATTTTTAGATTTTTTTTATTTATCTTTTGCTGATAAGACTACTTAGGAGGTTGTTATTGATTCCACTCCTTTATCTGTTTGGGGTAAAGTTTTTCGATATTATCAGAAACATTGGTGAACTGACTGGTCTTGGTCCAAAGATGTTTCTCTCACCAAGTATAAACTTCATTTGGCATACTCTTGGCTTTCCCCTGTTGTGCCTATGGCTGAGAAGCTTAATTCTAGGTGGGATGTAGTATCTCTTCAGTCCAGATGGAGTCTCAAATTTAATACACTCTGGGCAAAGTATCTTGAACCTAAGCAAGTCTTTTTTGCTTGGATTTTATTGTTTCAAGGGCTTCCTATTGGTCAGCGACTTAGCTATTTAGGTGTGAATGATATTTCTTGCAGATCTTGTGGAGTAGATGAGGATGTGCATCCTCTGTTTTGGTCTTGTGTGAGAGCTCAAGAGGCTTAGTAGTGGATTTTCTCTTTTTTCAGACCATATATGACAGGTCCCTTTTCTTGGGTGAATATTTTATTAGGGGATCCACTTCAGTTTCTGAGAAGCTTGTTCCTATGTGGCATATCTTTAGAGTGGGGATTATTTTTTATTTGTGGAAAACTCGCCACAGAGTGATTTTTAGCCAGCAGGAGCCTTCTTCTACTTTTTCTCTTGTTGATAAGTATCAGGTTGTCTATGATTGTTAGTTGCAGCTTTCAGTGCAAGCAGAAAAAGTGAATATAGAGCTTCATCACTTACGGGACCTTATTGATCATTGGGGTAATGCCCCTTGTGCAGTGAATCCTGTTCCTCCAGCCCCTACACGACAATGATGCATAGTCTATTAGTTGTTTTTTTAGGCAGTTCTCTGTTTGGTTTTCTTGTGAACTTCTGTAAGTTATTTTGGTAGCTCTACTAGCTGTTTAGCACACAGTTAGTGTGTTGGTTGTGTGCTCGGGGTGTGCTAATTCCACCCACATTTTCTTTTATGATTAAACCATTTTAATATAATGTTTTTTCATCCAAAAAAATTTATATTTATAATGAATATTTTTTTTTTTGGTTATGTATAGTTATGCATACATCCACCCTCTTACACACTCATCCACATCATGGTTTTGAACCTTGGACCTCCCAAAAAAGAGCCAAAGCTTGGACCATTCCATAATGAACATTTTTATTTAAGGAAAAATAATAAAAAGTATAATATAGTCCTTAACAAATTTCTTTGTAAACTAATATATAATATATTTTTATTATTTATAATGAAGGGTAAAAAAGAATAAAGTAGTTCTAATGTCTCGAGACCATAGATCATATGAGATGGATATTGTTTATCATATATATGGTTATCCTCAACCATACTTAGATTATCTAAACATGGTGTACAACCCTACCACCCTTAGCATTCAAACCTTGGAATTTTATTTGAATTTCTAAAGTCTCCACCTCTATGAGTGAGTTTGAGCTAGGAGCAAGTCCCACTAGGTAGTATGAAAAAAAGTCGTATTTGAAAGTCTTATTGGGAGGTCAAGTTGCCCAAGTTGAAAGAGTATATGCCAAGTTCAGTCTAGGGAGCAGATGTTACAATAGAAGTGATTATCAAGGATGAGATACTCGAGAATGATATAATTGTTATTTAAAGTAGAGGGTTAATATGTAAATTCCATGGATATTGACCAAGGTTTTTGGAGATTTAAAATTGGGTCAAATGGAAGTGGGGACTGAATTCAAATTACTATGTGACTTTTCTTCCTAAAGGTTTTCTTCACATCATCTTTTCCAGTTCGAAAATCAAGGACAAAATAATGGGTAGTGGTCCATGGTTTAGGGGAAGATACATCCTTTATTTAAGACCATGGTGTGAGAATTTTTTAAGACAAAAACTATTGAAAATATTCTAATGTGAGTTACACCTTTTTTACTTCCATGTTAGCTTATCAATAAGAAGGTTTTGAAGAATATTAAAAATACCCTAGGGGATTTCATCAAGAGGGACCAACTACTAAGGACCAAAATCAAGCTATATATACCTAGACATGTTACTATGGATACTTCAAAACCTTAACCATAATCCATTAATATTAAATCTGAATCAAGAGAATGAGATCTACAGGTGGATTATAAAAACATTGCATTTTGATGTTGCATTTGTTATGAGACTTGACACATGTCAAGGGATTGCAAAGTGAAAACAAAAAAGAAAGAGATCTAAAATTTTGATCATGAGAGTGTCTCAAAATAAAACAAGGAAATCATATTGTAATAGAAGTTGGATTAGATCAAGAATATTCCACTCCAAAATAACAGGTAAAGAAAGTCCATTTACAACACCATATGGAAAAGGCCATCATAGTTCACTTAGATCAATTGTTAGAAGAAACAAAGAAGGATACAAGAGATGAGAAGGTACAATGTGCAAGTTCAAATTAGAAGGAATTGAAGGTGCAAATAAAGATGTGGTGGAAATTATCAAATCAAAGATGACATAAAAGATCAAATATATTGTAGGTAAATCATCTGCATTTTCCTCTAGTATAGTATCATATCTTGACAATATAAATGAAAATAGTGTAAATATTATCCCCTGCACTTTAGGGTTCCAAGAGCAGCATAATAAATAAAAGAAGATGGATAAAATTCATAGTATTAAGAACTCTAGGGCATCATAAGAAGGTAATTACTATGGAGGGTGTCCTTGCACTTTAGGATTTCTAGGATAACATAAAGAATTAAATGATTTTAAGGTTATTCCTTGCATTTTGGATTCTTTAGAGCAAGACAAACCTATATATGATAAGTCTCACTATGAACAATGTGAAAAATCAAAGAGATTGATGAAGATGAAAGTGTTGGTCGAATTGGAAAAAGAGAGGAATACCCAAGAAGCAAAAACAAAGATAAAAGTCAACTCAAAGGGATATTGATATGGGAAAACAAAGGAAATATCACAAGTGTTAACAAGAAGTGGGTTAAGACCACAAATAAAAATAAAAAGTGATGATTAAAATCTATTTGCAAGAAAAAGGGGATATCTCATAAAATTACATAAATTAATACAAGATAAACCAAAATGCCTACATCAAGATAGTAAAGACAATAATTAAGAAATTAAGGCTAAAACCATCCTGACCTAAGTAGAAATTAAAAGAAAGCATTCAAGAGTATACTACACCAAGATTATCTATGAAAAGTGAAAGGTAAGGATAAACCTAATGAAGAGAAATAAAATAATTGACACCCTAGGGCATTAAGTACCATAGCATCTATAAAAAATTATAATAAATTACTCATTTATACCCAATCTTGCTTGCTATGTCACCATAGTAGGTAAGAAGAGATCACATCTGGACTATATGTAGAGGGTATGAAATATCATGGAAACTGGTCCTTAAGCAGTAATTGTTGATCTTTGGCTATAAATCCTAGTAGAGCATCCTATCCTCCCCCATGGGAGGTAGTGAACCAATGCAAATAGCTTTGGTTGTACTTGCATGGGTAGGAGATAGAAAGATAGTAAGAAGGTTGGCTTTTGTAGAAGCAATAGAGGTAGAGGGCTTGAGAACAATATTAGCAATAATAACAATCTATAAGTGAATGTATGGTAATAGTATGGTGAGGTGAAATGGATATTTATAATGAAGAAATTTTCTTTTGGATCCAATGACTAAATTTCACTCTTTTTAGAGCCATAAAATTGTAAAACTTCATTCAAAGGATACTTCATTTGAACCCTAGGTGTAAAAAAATGTTAGAATCATAAGTATATATCAAAAACCATAAAATTTATCCAATGAATAAACTTCCAACTTAAAGTGATAGTCTTGGCACCATTGATTTTTAGGATTTGTGCTTTAGGGGACACATGTAAACATATCCTTTAATCGTAACTTTGTTCTTATTTTGAGATTTTGAGAAAGCTAACAAGCAAAAATATCCAAGAGAAGGTGGAAAAAAAGCAACAACTAGGTGAAGAAAAGGAACCAAAACCATTGGCCAACATGGTTTGTTACCATCCTATCCAAGAACTACCAAATTTAGTCCACCTCTAACCCATACATAAGAGGACGAGACTCTCCACCACCTACAAAGTCACTTGTTAGTGCTCTTTTTACAAAAACATATTACCCCTCCCCTAAATACTGTGGGTGACACTATTAGGGATAACCACTCACGAATCCTTTTGGAAAAAAGAAAAAGAACAATGTGCAATAGTTGAAGCAAAAAAAAAATTCTACGCTATAGAGGAATTTTTTTTTTTTTTTACTATCTATGCAAAATTTAAGAAATTTAAAACAAATAGGAAAAAAATACAAAAACACCTAATACTTCCTTGTATGTGCCTTTAAAAATTTTAATTGAAAGAAACTAATTGTTACTTACCCCATGCGAATAAAAAGGAATTTACCTATAAAATACCTAAAGCACTAAAAAATTCTAGTTGGATGAAAATAAACAATAACAAAGTGCGCATATGACTCTAGAGTGAGCCAAAACCCCTAGATTCACTATCCCTATGATATCCTTGTAAAAAATTATAGAATAGTAGTGTATAGAAATATAGGATGATGGCACTTGAAGGCCCATGTACTATATTGTACCTACATGTAGCATATTTTTAGATATATATGATAATATTTGGTTACATATGATTTGTGTCGCTTTTAGTGACATATAAATTGATTTATGATATGTACTTAGGGTTTGTGTAGCATTCAATGATGTGATTTTTTTATTCTAGTTGCATGTATAACTTGAGTGGAATTCAATGACATACATCATGATTTAGATTTTGAATTTCTAAAGCATAAAATATTTTGGTAGCATTTAGTGATATGCTCACCAGAACTTCCTCCCTCTAGTGTTGGACATGCATGAGGTGATATTTTGTCTATACATACCACTATAATAGGTAGGCCACATGTAGTATCTGGAAACTGTGAAGTACCAACAATCACACTCGTCACTATAGTAGGATGAGCCAAGATAATCCAACTTACTCTAGGTACAAATATAAGTATATATCCCTCAATCCTTAAAGGAATCACTATATAGACAGATAAACACCATTAAAATTGATCATGTCCATCCACTGCTATGGGTGGCCCAAGGGAAGCTAACTTATGCCATGAATGGTACACAAATATAATTCCGCTAGGCCAAATCATACCCTATCACTAATGATGTATGCATTGTACAATAAGGCATGCCCACCATGATAGGGGAAGAAGAAACATATAGTAAAAAATGGGATAGATAAATTGAAATATACCCCAAAGAAAGTAGATCCCATGGAAGAGAAAGACATCATTCCCCTATTCTAATAAGTCACATACTACAATATTGGCCGATGACATTGTTCAATAAGACATACTTACCACTATAGTGGGTGAGGATAGAAGGAATGGATACAAATGGGCTAGATACATGTTACAATGCGCCCTAGGGAAGGAATATCCCATGAAAATGAAAGTCACCATACCCCTATTGCAATGAGGGTCACACATTGTAATATCCAACCAAGTGTGTTCAAGAAGATACACTTGTTATTGCAAATGGAAACCAAAATTTATTGGTTTATTGAAGTGTATATTGCATAAAAAATTAAAGGAATTTTGCCTTGCTTTTTTGACCACATACCATATAGGAAATGGCATGGATTGAGCTAAGGCAAATATTTTATGGAAATTAAAGCAGGGTACTAAAACAAACATCAAATAAGACTTTGAAGATATGATGGTGTCCCTTATTGGAAAGAGTGACACCATGATGAATAAACAAAGCATAAAACTCAACAATAATAAATACCAAAAAAAAAGGATGGAAAACAACAAACAACAAGCAAAATGAAACACAACTCACATAATAAGATCAAACAAAGGTAAAAACTTGATAAAAATAGGAAAATTTGAGCTAAAAAATCTAGAACAATCTAGAACACTACTTTAAGTGTCAGTATTCGTTAGGAAAGAGAAAATATTAGAAAGCACACCAAGATGTGCTAAACTGAATAATGCATAGGAATAACACTCACAAAGAAAAAATCAAAACAAAAAACAATGCACCATATTCAAGAGACAAACCAAAAAAACACATAAGTTGTAGAAATGGATTGGAATATGAATACACAAAAGTATTTTACATCTGTGGAACTGGTGGATTTGTTGAAATAAACTCTTTCCATTGTTTGCAATTTCATTGCCCCAAACCCAAATAATTCTTTGACAGTAAATGGACCAAGTCATTTCTATATAAAGTTGCTCTTTCACTTATTAGACACATTATTGAGCTTGAAGGATAAGATCTACTATGCTGAAATCATGATAATAGACCTTCTTATTATATTGTTTGAAAACATTATGCTTATAAGGTCTATTATGATCAAGAGCATGTAGGAACCTCTCATCAAGATTAGTAAGTTTGGCAAGATATATTCTTGATACACTTGATGGTACTCATCATGACTCAAAAAATTCTTCAAAGAAATATGTAAATAAAGAAATTTTATTTTAAGTGACAAAACAACTTCATTACATAGTCCAAATAAATAGAGTTTACCCCTATGGATGTATAAATAATAGTGCAATATGCGTATAACGCAAGATATAACTTTAATTTCTAAATTTTATTTGATTCTTTAATTATCCTTTTCAAAATGTTTACCAAAACCTTATTGCTATATTTAGCTTGACCATTCCCTTGTGGATAGTAAGGCATGAAAAAATGATGTTGAATCTCTAATGATATCAAAGTAAATGAGATACCAAAGTGATGCACGATCTAATTATTTTTTTTTTGGATATGGTGAGGGTTGTCTGATTTATCAATGGCATAACTTCCATATATTTTGTAAAATATTCTATTACTACGATAATAAACCTATGCCCATATGAGAACACAAGAGAAAAAGGTCCTACAAGGTCAATGCCCCAAGTGAAAAAAGGCCAAGGAGACTTAATTAGATGAATAAATTGGATAGGGGTATAAATTTCATCTTGTAAATGATATTTTTTACATGCTTTGACATAATTATTAGTGTCAACTCCTATTATTGGCCAAAGGTAACCCATTCTTAACAATAGTTGTAGAATGACCAATAAAGTGTCCTCCGTAGTTGTTTCTATGAATATCAAAGAGAGCTTTGGATACCTATAATTCTTTAAGGTATTGTAAGAGAAATCCTTCATGATTATGGTAGTATAAAATACCACTAAGGACAACTTATCAAAATGTTCTCTTATGGAGGCAAGCCTGCTATTTAACATTAGCCATAGATGGATAGGTTTGATTATAAAATAAGCATAAAATGTTTTCATACGAAGATCATCATTAAAAATATAGAAATAATTGGCATTGACCTTGATTGTAGAACAACCATTAGACCTTCACTAATGAAAATCACAATTTAATCATGAATGACCACAAAATTTGTTTATGAATTTAATAGCCAAACTAGTTAGAGAGTTAGACTTGGCATTTTTTCCCCTTGGGGAATGTCTAATGAATAAGGACTCAAAAACATTGATTAAATTTGTAGCCATTTAATGGTAAGGAATCAAATTGGGAGCTTCAACAACATATTCACCAAACATTGATGGACTACAATTTGGGAATCTTCTAATACTTTGTTGTATTTAACATTCTTATGTTGGGTAGTTAGGAGCCCTAAAATCAAAGCCTCATATTCTACAACATTATTAGTAATGTAAAAAATATATACAAGAGGCCATGAGAACAAATAGGCCAGTGGGAGGATTGATAAAAATACCAGATCCTACCCTAAATTCATTCTTTTCTCCATCTAAGTAAAGGATCTAAGTATCAAGGTGAATATCTTCATCAAAATATTGGGAAGTAGAAGGTGTGTCATACTTAGATTTAGCATTAGCTTCATAACGTCTATTAGAATTCGTACAAGACTTGAAGAGAACCTTTTTTTGATTAGTAAGATAGTAAGGTATTGACTCCTAAATAAGGCTAGAGGTAGTGGAGGAAGAAAATATAACAACCTCACAAGGAGCACAAGATATGACCATTATGTCCTCATCACATAATACCTTCTTTAAGGGTTGTGATGTTGGGTCAAGAGATACCTCCAGTCAATTAATAATCATTTGAGCTTTCATAGCTTTTTGTGTGACAATATGGAGATCGGATCCTTGCATCATAGTGATCCATTTTCCATATTAGATATCACTAGAAATGTAAAAATTTTGTAACAAATACCTCAATAAATTAGTTTTAATGACCACATAAGTTGTCTAATACAACATATAATATCTTAATTTTTCATATGCAAAGTAGATAGCCAAGCAATATTTCTCTATGGGAGTGTACCAAGTTTCTATTGGAACCATTGTCTAATCAATATAATACATGACATACTCCTTATTGTTATCATGTTATTGTTATCCTTTGAGGATATATGCAATGATTGAGATCTATCACAAGGTCCTAATAAGATGAAGAAAGTATGAAAGAATGTAATTATGTAGTATGAGTAAAATATACCATAAATAGAAAGTGGTTAAAATACAATGCAGTATGGAGGTTATGGTCACTTCGTTAATATAAGCTAAAGAACTATATTGTACTCCATCAAGGAGTTCTACCACCATATACTACTGTCTACTATAATGAACTTGATGAACTTGATGTACTTGATGTATATGATCACTCACTATGAGGCCTTTTATATAGGAAGATATATTCCTTGGCCAACACTCTACCTAGTTGTACAAGGGGACACCTTGCACATTGACACTTGTGCATTTATTACATTGCTTAAAGTAACTATCTAACTTCCCCCTAAAGTAATATCCTACTCTAACTATGTACCAAAGGTGGTACATTTACATGATCCAAATGATGTAATATACTCTAAAACCCCCTCTATTCCATTATTTGGGTATTTGAAGACTCCTATATTCAATATGGATCTTCTTCTATTGGGTACCGTAACTTGTATCCTCCTTCATTGCTTACTGTAACTTGATCAAGCAAGTAGTTAGTGTCTTCATATGATGCAAAGAGAGTTGTAGTTGAGGGTTCTTATATCTTTTTAAAATTCCCATTTGGTTTAATATTTATGGTTTCTTTGCTATTCATGTCTTCTTTGCTATGATCTCTTCTAGCATGTCTTTTCTTCCTTTTCCTCCTTCTCCTATGATTCTGCATTGATACTAGTGGAATTTCTACTTCATGAGGAGTTATTCTATCATTGCAATAATATTTATTTGTATTGCTAGCTTGCTTCATGTGTTGAGTGAGTACAAACACAATTAATGATAGGTAAATCATCAAACACTCCTCGGATGTGAATATAACTATCTTTTGTGAATTCCACCATGCCTTGAAGAGGTTTTCATGAAGATAACCAATTAATTCTTCAAAGCTACCCTCTTTTTCTTATTTAATAAATAAGGAGAATCTCTCATTATCACTAGTTGATAGATTCTCATACCCTTCAAGGGTATCTATCAGGTTTTGAGAATACAATTCCATTTCATGAAATAATTCTTCATTAATAAAGGCATTTCTTAATATTTCATCCATATTCCTTCTTGATAGTGTTTATTACTATTCCTTAGGGTTGTAGAAATGGATTTGATAGAATATTTATAGTATTCTACCTTATATCTCCCTATTTAAGAGATGTGAATTAATTTGATAAAACCTTTATAGAACTTAGGTTTTGTAGAAACCTTATGACTCCCAAATGGATTGAGTACTTGATAAAATTTGATAGATGCTATTATTATCAAGTTTTGTAGAATACCTTATGTCTCCCTAGTGATTTTGTATATGCTATATGAGTGATAAAGTGCTTTTTGGAATAGTAGTTCAATTTTGGGTTGATTTTGTAAAGTTTTGTAAATAGCAAAAATCAACTTCTATTACTCCTTATTTCTCCTATTGAACTAAGAACTTGTTAATTTGATGAAGTTCTAATGGTTGGATTTCTTTTATCCCTTTAATGTGATTTTGAGACAAGTATACCAATTAATTCCAACCCTTGATATTCCTTGATGAACTTCCTTTTATAGCCTTTTAATGTTTCTAAATTCCAATAATCTAATTTTGGTGTAGTATTCCTTATAACTCCCTAATTTGGAATATTAGAAAACAATAATATTTGCAATAATAGAAATTTAATTTTTCCAAGTAGAAATCCTTATTTATCCTATATTTTAAATTGTAAATATTAAGCTATTTTTTGTGTATAATTCTCCTTTAATTTTTCTTCCAAATGTGGTTGATTTCCCTATAGTTTCAACCTTATATTATACCCTTATAACTCCTTTTGATGAAAGCAAATTAAAATAAGGTAAATTCTTACCTTTATAATGTTGCAAACCTTAAGTAACTAGCACTGAATTTGGATGTGGATGACAGTAATATTTAATGCTTCTCTTGGGTGCTATGACCAATGGTAGGCTTTGATTCTTCCTTGACTTCAATCCTTGAATGGTGGCACCTCAAATATGGCTTCTTTGACCTGCTTTGAATGTCTTGACCAAGAGCTTTAAATGCTCTTCTCTTTTCTTATATGCTGCAACTCCTTGCTACTATGAATGTGCTTCCCTCCTTTGTTTTAGGCACCTTAAATAGGAAGAATATTTTTTAGAGAATGACAAGTGTCATGGCAATTTTATTTCAACACTTGAAGAAGGTAGATGCTCTTTGACACTTGGAATTTGCTATAGAATGGAGGATAGACATTATAGTATTTATATGAGTGCTTGTATGCCTTGGTTACAAGTGTCACCTCTTCTCTAACACAACCAATGCTCTCATGTGTAACACTTCCTTGGACTATTCCTTTCACGCGTGCAAGCTTGAGCGTTATTTTGAGCACTCAAATGGGAGATGTTAGGGTTTCTTCAATGGTGACAAGTGGTACCTTTTCTCTTTTGCATGTACCTTCCTCTTGATTCCTCTTCAATGTATTCTTGCAAGCTTCCTCAATGTATTATTTCCAACTCTTTCTTTGCTGTGTTTTCTCCTCAATGCTTCGATGGTGCTTGGTATGTGAGTTGGTTCCAGCTAGGATAATGAGCAATGCTTTGACGAATTTGAGCTAGGATTGTGAGCAATGTTATGGTGGAGATTTTGTGACACTCTAATGGTGATTTTGAATTCTCCTTATGGAGATACATCTAGCTCTTGGTATTACTTTCTTTATGCTTTGATTTTCTCCTACTGTCAAGTTGTTGTATTTCTACATTTGTGGATGATAGTTTCTCCTTGTGCTATGCTATGTATGCTTTGCAAGTTGCTTATTGTGCTTATCCAAACCATGGATGATGTGAGCTTCCTTGAAGGCCATTTTTACCTTGCTTGGATGATGCTTCTCTATGGCTGCTTTGAGATGTTCCTTCCTTGTGAAGAATGTGTCTTTATGACACTTAGAACTTGTCCTTTTTCCTACGTAGGATAAAATATTATGGTGCAAGATAATGTAAATAAACTTTGTAAAAGGAATACCTTATTTTTGCACCTCATTTTGCAAGCTTTTTATGTTGGTTTTAATGGCGAATTTCTTGTAGGCAAGGGCTGATTTGACGTTGTCTCCTTTGCTAGACAACTCTCTCCTTTTTCTTGGTTAATTTGGTAATAAATCCAAGCTAATAACCACATATATAGAAGCTTTTGAAGAAGTAGTTTCTGCACTAATTTTTTACCTATAAATAACCCTTAGTGCACCTCGAATCTGAGACTCACCAAGTCTCGATTTGTAGCTTCTTTTACTGATTTTTTGGTGGTTTTATTCTCCACTCCTTGGAGGAATATGATCTATTTTTTGTGGCTTCTTTGGACCATGAATTGTTGCAGGTTTTGTGCACCAAATAGTGTCTCTAGAAACTTTGATAATCTGTTGGTTTTGTGCCCTTGATCTTAACAATCAAAAAACACAAACTAACCCTTTTGAGAGTAACTAGTTAAAGATCAACTAGTATAGTGCAAATGGATTAATAATAACTTCAACTTAATGCACTTTAATGGTAACAATAATCTCACCTTATTGCTCCTATAAATAAACTCTCAAAATAGTTTCTAATGCACTTAATAATATCTGCAATTCTTAAGAGTAATTATAATGAACCCTTAAAAACAATCTATAATTTTTCACTATAATCAATGTTGTAGGATGTAGTCTTCTTGCTTTCTAGATAGATAATAGGTAGATGATATATTTATTTCCTTAAAAATACATCCAACTCCTATTTTAATGTGCAAGTAAATCTCTTAAAAAAACTATCTTTTGCACCTTCTTGAAGATTGTAATATGAGCCCTTCTTTTTGCAACTTTAATCCAAATATGGTGCTTAATGATACTTGATAATGAACCCTAATTTAAAGTTCAACTAATTGCATCCAAGTTTCTTACCTTTAATGTCTTCTGTAGATGATGTAGATCTTGGTGTTTAGATTCACCAAGTTGTTTCCTTGAGATGAATGAATTCCGTAGCTTCTTGTTGGCTATCCAAAATAGCTTCTTGCTTCACCAAACTGTGGTCTCGAACCTTCTATCTTGAGCCTAGGGTTTGGTGGCTTGATCCTTCAAGTGATATTCTATTTTTTCTATAGATTTAAAAAAATCTTATCTCTAAAATGTGCCTTCTTTTTGTGAGAGGTAATCTCCAAATATCTTGGATTTGGTAGGCTTCTTCTATCTGAATCCTCCTTCAATATTCTTGTTGAACTCTGACTTCAAACAGGATCTTCTTCTTAATATTCTGAATGTCTTGAGGTCTTCACTAGATTCTTCTTCAATATTTGGAACTCTTTGCTAAATTCTTCTCCTCTTGGGCTTATTTTCGGATGGTGATAATTGTCCCAAGTCCTTCACTATCAGGAGCTTCTCCTTGGTAGTGGATTTCTCCAATGATTTCTTCTAGGAACTCTTTTGATGATGCTTCTACGAGCTCTACAACAAGGCTCTCCAAGCCTTCTTATTTTTCTCCTTGAGACCTCTCCAAGGTCTCCAAGGTCTTCAATCTTATAACTTCTATGGTCTTCCAAATGAGACCTTTCCTTCAACCTTCTACTTGTGGAAGTGTTGGTAATGAGATCTTCTTCTTGGATCTCTAAAATTTTCTACTTCTTTGATCAAGAACAAGACTTTTCTAGTCCCTCTTTATCTCTTCCATGATTGGAAGTTTTCCAATGAGATCTTCTATGGATCTCTTTAACTTCTTCAAAAATAAGTCTTTAATTAGTAAAGGAGATCATCAATCTCCTATTTCATGGACTCTTCTCTAGAGTATTCTTCAGGAACTCTTCTCTGGAGTCTTCTTCTAGATCAAGAACTATTCTCTAGAGTTTTATTTTGGATAAGGAACTCTTCTCTGGAGTTTTTTTCAAGAACTCTTCTTTAGAGTCTTCTTCTGGATCAGGAACTCTTCTCTGGAGTTTTCTTCTAGATCAAGAACTTTTCTTTGGAGTCTTCTTTATAATTAAGGCTTTTGTGGCTCTTTCATCTTCTGTGGCCTTATTTATTTTGGATCAAGGCTTATGTGTCCTTTTCTTATGGATCAAGGCTTTTGTGGCATTTTCTTCTGGTACAAGGATTTTGTGGCCTTTTCTTCAGGTGCAAGGCTTCTATGGCCTTTTCTTCTGCAATGTGAATTTTTTCAATCTAGCAATGGAGATCTCCAATCTCCAAACTTCACCATGATTCCTCTCCTAGAGTATTTTGTGCAATGTCCTTTTTTTGCAAAAAATAACTAATCTCTACATGAGGAAAGCACATAGACTTTCAGGCAACAAAGGTGAAATCCTTCTCTATCTATTGTAGGAAGTGTCCCAACTTTTGAGAGTTAATTTTTTGCAACAAAAAACTTTAGACAGTAGTTAGCATGAAAAAATTCTAGATCTCTTGAGATCAATAGTCTTCACTAGTTGATTCGTCAAACTAGTGGAATGAATGTTGAGTCCTAGTCTTCATGAGTTTTCCTGCAACTCTGTGGAAAGACTCTAGCCAAATGTAATCTCAGAATTTTTGTAACTAAGATTTGTTTCAGTCCTCACTTGTGACTCTCCCTAATCCTATCTAGATGCACCATGGCTCTGATACCACTATTATATTTTAAGGATATATGTAGTGGGAGAGATCTATCATAGGTCCTAATAAGATGCAAAAAATATGAAAGAATAGAATTATGCAATATGACTAAAATATACTATAAATAAAAAGTGGTAAAAATAAAATACAGTATGGAGGTGATGGTCACTCCATTAATATAAGCTAAAGAACTATATTGTACTCCATCAAGGAGTTCTACCACTATCTACTACTCTCTACTATAATGAACTTGATAAATTTGATGTACTTGATGTATCTAATCACTCTCTATGAGGCCCTTTATATAGGAAGATAGATTCCTTGGCCAACACTCTACCTAGTTGTACAAGGGGACACCTTGCACATTACAAATTACACATTGAAACTTGTGCATTTATTACATTGCTTGAAGTAACTAGCTAACTTCCTCCTAAAGTAATCTCCTACTCTAACTATGTACCAAAGGTGGTACATTTACATGACCTAAATGATGTAATATACTCTAATAGTTATTGAGTGAGGAATGCTCCCAAGGAAACCCGAGTAGTTGAGGTATACTAAATGAATGACTTATTTAGGTTGGGTGCATGTAGAGTTTGGGGCCACAAAACAAAATTTTTAGATTCAAGAAAGGCTTTGTTACAACTTTCATCCCATTTGAACTAAACATCTTTCTTTAGTAAGTGTTTAAGTAGATAAGCTTTGAAATAAAAATCAAGGATAAATCTCCTAACAACTCTAAGCTTCCCTAAGAAATATTTGATATCTTTAATAGTTTTAGGGGGAGGCATACCATCAATGAATTTGATCTTGTCATGATCAACATCTATGCTCATATGAGATACCATAAATCCTAGTATATTACCACTAATAACACCAAACACATATTTTTTGGGATTAAGTCTAAGCTTTTAGTGATATCATCACTTATAAATGATATGAAGATCAACTGGGTGGTCATCCACTTCTTAACTTCCCCAATAGATCATCCATAGAATATTCTACCATATGTCCCATCAAGTCATAAAATATGGTTGTCATGGATTGTTGATAAATAGTGATAATATTTTTCAATCCAAAAGACATGGAAACATAAAAAAATATGCCCTAGAGCATAGTAAAAACTATTTTAGTTTGACCCTTAGGGTAAATATAGTATTGGTTTTACCCTAAATAGCCATCCATAAGGGACAACATTTTGTATCATATGGTAGAATTGATAACAACATCAATAGAAGGAAAAAAACAAATATTCCTAGAACAAGCTAGGTTGATGTTCCTACAATCATAGCAAGTCCAGATAAAGTTCTTTTCTTTCTTTTTCAAAAGCACCATGTTAGATACCTATCCCAAATAATCAATAAGTCTTATAAAATTGACATTAACAACCTTTGGATTTTAATATTAAACAAGTCTTGAATGAGATAGAACCTTATTTGATTTCATTATATGGAAATGGCATCCTCATAGGTGATAATTTTATGTACAACCAAATACTCATCCATTCTAGGCATGTCAAAATATTCCTAGGTGAAGACATATTTATACTCCTTAACCAAGGCATTAAATATGGCATGCTTTTTTTTAGATAAGCTAACCCCAATTTTGACTACATGTGGATGATTAGATGTGCCTATGTTAATATCTATAATGGTTTCTATATTCATGATATTTTCCTTCTTCAAAATGGTTTGGAGTAGGGGGAATATTCTCTAGTTTAGAATTAAACTCAACCTAGAAAACATCATCCTACACTTGTGCCTCCCCCAATTGATATTAGGTACTTAAAGAAACCCTCTATTATGATATTTTCTAGGGATCCTTTCCTCTCTAGAATATAAAAACTCTAGTATGGCCTCATTATTGGGAAATGATAGAAGAAAGAGGATATTATCTGAGATTTGAACTACTGGTTCTTTAGCATACACTTTGTCAAGAAGCCTAGAGAGGATGTGAGCATGTGACTAGGAATTGAGAAATATGGAGATGTGGGAACTAAGGTATGGTTCTAATTGCTTGTAAAACTTCATCGAAGAATTAATAACAATCCCGGTTTTTAATTCAACCAAAAACTTAGTGCCTTTCTAGACAAGTGGGTATAGGACCAATTAAACTATCAATCCACTTGTTAGATAGCCTTTTTGATAAAGAATATATATCTAGATCTAGAAGTATGCCAATAAGGGAAATAGTAAATACCTATGCATTCACTATTTTCCAAAAAATAATAGGAACCAGGATCACCATATTAAAACATATGATCATGATTGTAGAGAACTTTCATAAAAAAATATCAGATAGTCCAAACACTATAGGATTCTTATAGGTTAGACAATTAGGGACTATTAAAATAGTAAAAATAGGCACAAAAAGAGCTAAAAATTAGTTTTGATCAAAATTTCCACTTTAAGAGGTGATCTTGGATCTAAAAGAGCTTCAATAGAAGGTAAACCAATAGTGAGTTTTGAATCAAGACAATTAAATATAGTGCAAGATATTTTAGTTTTAAATATAGAACTATTGGTCTATCTTCATAGAATTTTTTAAATTGATAGATTTTAGCCTTTGTTAAATACCTAGGAAAGGGAATGATTATTGTTTCACTTAGCCTATTCAAAGGTTTTGATGTAGAGATAATGGAAACAATAACTATTCTATGCCTATCTAGCCTAGTTTTGTATTGGTTACATTCAATATTATTGAGAATACAATAGGCAAACAAATTATTGTTATCAATTTCACAAAAAATTATATCAATTTGACTATCATCATAATCTAAAATAGGAACTTCTATAGAGTCTACTTGATAATTCTAAAAACCCACCTCAATAATAGGATTAGTAGAAGAAGTATTTTTAGTTTGAATGTTAAAGGAATGATTAAAATCACTATTTGCAGCACTATCAATGTTATGCTCCATTTTGTAATTATCCACATAAATTGTTACTTGCTTTAATTTGGAAGCATCCTCATGGAATTTAGGTAATTTGGCAAACCATTGGTAGAATAAAATAGGATCTTCTCTTTAATTAGTCTTTAACAATGTTGTAAATAACATCCATGTCAAGTTTATCATCTTTGGATTCATACCTATCTTGGGGGAAATTTAAGTAAGATTCAGGGTGTCCCTTGTATGAATTCCTTCTATAAGTCCATTGAGGATTAGGTTCATAAATAGGAACCTTTTGTATCTCGTCCATAGAAAGAATAAAAAAACTTTCATGGTTTGAAGGATGAGGTCCCCAAGGATATGAGTATCCCTCAATGATGAAAAATTTATCATCATAGGTATATTTAACCACTCGACAAGTAGAAGAAGCTATTGATCTCATTCTACTAATCAAAGGTCTACCTAATAGAATATTATAGTTGGTCTAAAAATAAAACACCATAAGCTTCACTATAACTTTTTTAGGCCTAGTTGAAATTGACAATCAAATGCAACCCACAAGAACTTACAACTTACCATTGTAAGCACAACAACAATTTCTAGTAGAGAGGACTTTTTCTCTAGGGATCTTTTGTTTTATATCAAGGAAAAGAACATAACACATGTACTACCTTCTTCATTTACCAAATCCCTATAGATTTCCATGTTATTGTAAAAAACTATTATCATCAATGGTAGATTATTATCCTTTTCTAAATAATCAAATAGCAATCATATTTTTCAAAGGAAAATTTATAACTAAATTAGGGCTATTATATGTATCAATGAAAGTTTTTTCTATATGGGATTGAATATATTGTACTTAATAAGACATTGGAACCATGGGCATAATGTTTGCAACCCTTCATATAGGCATCTCCATATCATGGAATAAGTATCTTAAGCATTGTAATTAATAGAAAGATGTCCTAAGTAATTCTAAGTATGAGACCTTGCAAGGGGTTGTACACAACTCTTCAACAATGTCCCACAATTTAGTTTTTATCATTACTGCTTTAAGCAACAATACCTTTGGCTGGGTAACATCCTCATGTTTTTCTATTATGGGTGCCAAGATAATTGCTTTAAGTGGTGATTATAATCTTTTAGTGTATTTAGTAATAATAGGTTCTACGGATTGGGTTGAGGTTTTCTCATGAATGTTTTATATGTTTAGTGATGTTTTTTACATTTTTAGCAAGTTCTTGGAAGACCAAAGGAGGGTTTGAAATTTTATAACTATGGAAATATTAATTTTTGCCTAGATAAGTTCTTTTACTTTATTTACTTTATGGGTCAGGATTCTTGGTCCACCCCTTGAATTCTAGGAATATGAGCTATTTGAAAGTATATCCAATACTTTCAAAAGATTCCTAGCTATTGATTATGTTATGAAGAAAACAAAAGGAGTTATTTTACCATAATTTATCGGTTGCATCTAGGAGTAAGCTCCTAGATCACATAAAACTAGTTTCCAAGTGGGAAACTTGGTCTAAGGCTTTTATTTTTGAAAATGATCCATTTAGCTATAAAATGCATCTTAAAATAGGTCATATAACAAGGAATTGCTTGAAAAAAGCAAAGAGAAATCTAAGAAGAATATAAAAGGTAAATTCTAAATATAAAGAGGGTATTGGTGGCAAGATGTGGAAGAGGAAGGTTGATAGCTTTGATCATCTTGAAGCAAATATACCTATAAATATTGTTGAGAGTAGGGAGGATGAAGTGTTTGAATCAAAGATAGATCATGTTGTTGATAAAGAAAAGGAATTCCCTCATATTTATGATTTTAATAAGAATATAGAAGGTAGCAACTATTGAATGAAATGGTAGAGGATAAAATTTGTGAAATGCATTCAAGTCCTATGGGGGACAATATTGGAAATATGAAGCATATTGAGTTGTCATTGATGTCAAAGGTGTATAGTCATTGATGTCAAAAGTTCATAAGGCAAGAATATTCTTCAAGGATGGACAATATCATTAAAGTCAAAGAGAATAGCATTTATCCAAGGCAAGCATGAAGCAAAGCAAAGATAATATTCAACAAAGGGTTATAATTTAAATATTAAAGAGAAAGAGAAAGGTTTATTCAAGGTTTGGTTAAAATAAAATTTTAAAAGAGAAAAATATTTAAAATGCAATGGACCAAGGTTTAAGATACATTGGAATAAAATATTCCAAGAGGAGAAAAAGATTTAAAATGAAATAGACCAAGGTTTTAGAATCAATATTATAATATTTTTAAATATTATAATATAAAGAATTTAAAAAAGAGAAATGCGCAAAAATGCACATAAATAAAATAATTTCAAATTTCATATACGTCGATCTCCCCATGTGAAGTCAATTTGCATATTTAAAAGGGAAAAATATTTCACCTAATAGTAAGGAGTGAAATCAATTTTCGTTCGCACAAGTGGTAGAGGGCAAAAGAGGAGAGAGGAGGAGCGCACACGTTGTCTGAAGAATAGGACAAAATTGAATACAAATATAATTAAGCACTTAATTGATCCCAACTAGGTGGCTAGTCCAAGTGGTAGGCTAGCTTACGCTAAGGCACTGTCAAATAGGAGGTTAGGAAGTCAAATCGCGGTGGCTCCAGTTTTTGTTAAATTTTTTAGCACAGAAGAAATCACAGAAGGTAATTGAAGAATTTATTCATAGTCTTTGTTTTTCATATGGGTAGCTAGCTCACGTGGCAGCGTAGCTTGCACTAGGGTGTAGGTGGATAGGAGATCTCAAGGTCGATTCACGATGGCACCATTTTGGCTAAGGTTTTTGACCAAAAGAATTTCAGGGTGGCACCTTAAATAAGATATCGTGTAATTTGTTTTTGTTCGAGTGACTAGCTTGAATGATAGCATAGCTCGCACTAGTACATAGGCATACAAGAGGTCTTGTGGTTGATTCACGGTGGTTGCATTGGTAAGGGTAAAATTATTTTGATTAAAATTATTTTTTAGAAAATATAAGGTATGCATTATATTTGATGTTGTTAGGGAGTTATAAGGTGTGATGGAATTAATTATTTTTGCATAGTATTTGAAGTCATAAGATATGTTGTTTTGATAATGTTTGTGGGCATTATAAAGTTGAAATTATTAAGTGAAAATAGGATATATAAGGTGGTATTTTTGAAAGCTTTGTTGTGCACATTTGGAAAGATGATTTTTGTTATCTATGCATGGAATAGAAAACTACTAACCAAATTTTGAAGGATCAAAGGAAAACTATTTTTCCAAGATAGGTTTTTAAAGTACATCATCATAAAAGCTATTTTAGAGGTATATGATTTAATTCCTTATTAAGGTGGTTGAGTTGTCATATATTTGGAGAAATAAGGAGTGATTGAGTATGCATTAATTTGATAGAAATTGAAATAAAAGTGCAAGGGTTCGAAAGTAAACTTGATGTGCATTAGTGATTGATTGAAGTTGAGAACAAGTTGTGCATGATTATTGAATAAAATTGGAAACATATGTGTTAGGGTTTGAGAACAAAGTTGTGCATGAGTATTGAATGAAATTGGAAACATATGTGTTAGGGTGTGATAACAAAGTTGTGCATGAGTATGAAATTAAATTGGAAACATATGTGCTAGAGTTTAAGATAAAATTGGTGCATTAATTTTGAGTGATATTGGAAATCCAAATGCAAGAGTTATAGATAAGATTTGTGAAGCCAATTTGTGCATCTTCATGATTGATTGTGTGAGTATATGAGAAGGACTTGTGCATTGTGATTGACTTTGAAGTAAGGTGCAACTCAGCTATAACCATATTAGTTATCAAGAAGGCCTAATGAGGTACTCATGTACGATGAACTTACTAATAAAGGATATGGTAAAAAAACCACATGGGAAAAAATATCTTTTTAGAAGAAAAAAAAAGAAGAGCAGTAAAAAAATAAAGGCATTTCCTCGTATGGCAAGGATTGTCCTCTTCTAAATTGATCTTCTCAAATATATTTAACTGAATAAGCACCCTTCTAATGCAAATGCTTAACCCAAAGTATCTCACGCAATTGAATGTAACGCGGAGAAGGAAAGGATTTGGTGAAGATGTTTACAATTTGATTTTCAATGGGAATATACTCCAAGTTTAGATCCCCTTGCTGAGAACAAAGTGCATGTGAATCTCAATGTGCTTAGTGCGTTGATGCTCAAATGGATTATGGGAAATATGAATTGTGCTCTTATACCATGTTGAAAACTCCCCAAGAGTAGAGATGCAAAGCATTACAAGAATTTGAAGAGAATAATAGAACTGATTGATTATTCCATGGGATCAACTTTGTATAAATAACAAAGGTGATCAATTTGAGTCGTTGGATTACAACTCAACAAATTTGAACTGGTCTAAACTGAGAGTTCACCTGACTCATGGAAGAGTGGTAACTCAAGTTAGACTATCCTAGCATAACTTAAGAGAATAAAGATTTATTCTAACAATATATACATCTTGAGGAAGTATGTAGTACTTTGTATAGTGCATGGGTGTATAAGTACCCCTTGAATCTGTAATTGTATTTTTGAATTCTTGTAATTATCATTGATATATCTATCTTTTGTGGAAGTCTGTAGCACTTTAAATAGTGTGTGGGTGTATAAGTACCCCTTGAATCTATAACTACATATTTGAATGCTTACAGAGCAACATTGACATATCTGCCTCTTAAATAAGTCTATAGCACTCTGTATAGTGTGTGGTGTATAAGTACCCCTCGAATCTATAATTGCATCTCCGCATGCTTGTAATTTCAAATATGTTATCGAATAAAAAAGCATTTTTTTATTATCTACGTTGCATCTCCTTATGTTGGTTGTCTTTGGTTGTGGCATTGCTGACATCAATTTTTTTAATTTCCTTTCTAAAAAATATAACTATAGAAAGAATATTTGCAATTTTTCTTAACTAGAAAAAACATATTTCAAATAGGTACCCAAGACAATTGAATCAATGTCCACTATTAAAAACTTTTAACTTTGTTTTAATAATTAACTACCCCACCATGCAATAAGCAATGTGAAAGAGAAAAAATTAACTTTTGAGCTTCATGAAGATAAAGTGTAATATAAATTACCCATTTAGCATTTTAAAGAAGTTTGACATTTATTCATCAGATGCATTAATTTTCCACACCATCAGATGTGTTATTGAATTTTTTGACTAAGGTAACGTCTTACCAATGACATTTAGACATGATGAATCAACACTGCTATATTTCCATTTGAGTTCACAATCTTCTCCATATATCCCCAAATTATTCTCTATCACATGCTATCTAAATATTCTATCTATTTTAGACTATGGAAAGTTCCATTACATGCATTCTAGAGCTCATGTGTCATTAAAAAATGAACATACACTAGCAATTTCGATTGCACGAAGCTTAGTGAAAAATTAATATTCTTTAAATCTCATGCTTTAGATATAAATTTAGACTATTTTTTTACATCAATCGTTACTCGTAGAATAATTTTATTATCAAAACCACCTTCTTTGTGTTATTCCAAAAATACTTTTTTGTCTCAATGGCTAACTCTTACCACTTCCACATGGCTATTGGCACAAGAAATAATTCCTGCATCATATTTTATCTTGAGAAGATGTAAAAAAAAATGCTTCTATCAAAATTTCTAGTACAAATATTATTGTCTTCATGTTCTTCCTTTTATTGAAAAATTGTGCATGCAAAGTGATATCTTCTTTTGTAGAAACCAGTGTCTTCTATTCACAAAAATCCTTTAAATACTTCTTCTATAAGCTTCTTTGTAATGTCTCAAGCAACACATGATTTCATGTCTCATTAAAACAAGGAGACGTTTGACATAAACTTGAGTGTTATATTTGCCAATCTGGGACTACTTCATCTTGAATCATGTCCGTTCATGTTACTTTGTATTTTGTGTGACTTCAAATCGAATTTTTAGTATATATTTGAACAAAAGCAATGTTTACCACTTTTATTATGTGGAAGATATGAGTTACTTCTTTTTTTATTCAAGCATGGTATAAAATAATTTAACACTCTCAAATGACTAATTTAGACTTGGACATATTACTTCAATGTGCTTATGATAAATTTAGACTCACACAATAACATGGTATTCTTCACTTGCATGAGTTCATAGATAATAAGCTTGAATAGAATGAACTTTGGATAGAAAATAAGTAATTTTATATCAAGGAGATAAAGGAAAAAGTACAAAATATTTGGGTACCAATAGATATAAGCAAGACTACTTAGATTATTTCGGGGAATTTTTCTAAGGTTTCTCATAGACATGAGAAAATTACTCACATAGAATATGTTATCAAATGACAATGATTGTCCCTTCAACACAATAAATGCCTCAGATAAGATTATTGTGGCTCTAATACCACATATTAAAAATAGGGAGAAGACAAGCAATAAAAATATGCAAAACTATTAAGAAAGTATAAGATTAAACACTCAAGTTATATCTCAAATATTAGCAATATATTTTCCCTTAATTTACCAATCTTCGTCATCCATTGCTTATATAAAACATGCATATTTAATGCATCAATATGTCTCTTCATATTTGAGACTCTTCAATATTTGTAACTCTTGGCATTTCACCTTCAACTATCTTTTCATCTTCTCACATTCTCATGGGAGATGTGACTATTCAATTTTCTCATATGGAAGAAATATTTATTAATCTCCCAATAATTACAAACATCAAATAATCACATAACTCCAAATGATAATATAATTACAAATAATGTAATAAGGTCTAACAAGGGATTAATATCATTTTTTCATGCCTTACTATCCATAAGAGAATGGTCAAGTTGAATCTAGCAATAAGATTTTGGTAAATATTTTTAGAAAGATAGTTAATAAATCACAAAAATATTGACACTTAAACTTATACCCCACATTGTGGGCATACCACACTAGTCTTTGGACGTCCATAACGGTAACCCCTTTTTCTTTGGTTTATAGTACTAAAGTCATGCAACTACTAAAAATTGAATTGCCTTCTTTGCATGTTTCTTAGAAGAATTTATTGAGTCATGATGAGTACCATTAAGAGTATTGGGAAGCTCATCATACCAAACCTACTACTCTTCATGAGAGGTGGCTACATGTTTTTAAGAATAATAAATCCTATAAGATTCATGTTATAAACCAATACAATAAGGTCTATCATCATGATTTTCAAGTCAAGGGTCTTTTCATTAATCTTGATAATGTGTATAAGAAGTGTAAGGGTAATTTTATACAAAAATATATTGATCCATATACTATCAAATAGTTTTTTGTATCTGGGGCAATGAAATTATAAACAATGGATAGAGTCAAGTTGGAGGAATCCACAAATTCCATGCATGTTAAATGCTTCTACTTGTAGTCCCTTTCTAACCCATTTGTATAATCCTTGTGTTTTTTAGGTTTTCCTATTGACTTTGGTTTCTTGTTTTTTGATTTGATTGATTAGGCTATCTACTTTTGAATGGGAGTTGTGTATATTCTTTATTTTGGCACATCGTGGTGTATTTTGTGATGGTTCCTCTCTCCTCACTAATATTTCCACTTAAAGAGGGGGCCTTGGTTACTTTGGATTTCTAGTTCATTTCTTCTTGATTTTAGTCTATCTTTTTGCATCTTATTTTAATCATTGTTTGGTATTTTTGGTCCCTTTCTATTGGCATTTATTTCTGCTAACTTTGCTTGCATTTTTTTCTTCCTTCATCATGGTGTTGCTCTTGTAAATAAAGGGTTCTATGATGTCTTCAAAGTCTTCCTTGTTGTTTTATATCAGTACCTTGTTTTAAGTACCATAAAGAAACCACCTTAGTTCAACCTTTACCATATCCTATATGGTATATGATTGAAACACCAAGACAACATTCCTTTGAAATTTTATGCAATAAAAAATATTCAATCTATCTAATTAATCAATCTTTTTTATGTCCCACTATAGTGGAAAGTGTGTCTTATTGAACAACACACTTGACTAGATATAGGAGTGAGTGATCCCAATTGTAGTAATGGTATGGTGACTTTCTCTTCCATGGGATCTCCCTCCATGGGTTACATTGTAACATGTATCTAGCCCATTTCTGACCATTTATTTCTATCTTCACCCTCTATAGTGGTAAGTGTATTATGTTGAACAACGTGCTTGGTCAGATACTATAGTGGCTAAATAGTTGCAATAGGGGCATGGTGGATTTTCATTGTAGGAGATCTCCCTTCCTTGGATCATGTTATAGCATGTATTTAGCCCACTTTTTACCTTATGTTTCTTCTTCCCCTATCATGGTGGGAGTGCCTTGTTGAACAATGTGTCCATCATCAACAATATGGCATGAGTTGTCCTAGGGGACATATTTTCTTACCATTTATAGAAAATGTTGGAATCCCTTGGGACATCTCATAGTAGTAGGTGGGTATGATTAACTACCATAGTGCTTATTTATGCCTATCTTGCATTTCTTTTTAGGATTGAGGAACATATACTTGTGTTTATGTATGGTGTAAGTTGGATTATCTTAGTCTACCCTATTGTAGCAATAAGTATATTTTTTGGTACTTGGCACTTGTTAAATATTGCATATGGTCTACCTACCATAGTGGTACGAATGGTTGGAATATCACCTCATGCATGGATAGTACTAGATGGAGGTAGTTTATTATGAGCATGTCATTGAATGCCACCCAAATATTTCATGCTCTAAAAATTAATAATTTAAGTCATGATGCATGACACTAGATGTTATCCACATCAGACATGCAATTAGCAAAGTAAAAATGATATGTCATATAATGCTACACAAATCATAAGTATATGCTATGAATGTAGTAGCAAAGCAATCAAAAGGTATGCAAATCATGTGATAAAAGATAAGGAAGAATCATATATATTACATAGCGGTACAATGTGATACATGGGGTACCAAGTGCCATCATCCCACATTTCTAAATATTTCCCTAGAAAAATGGTTTTATACATAATATTTTTCTAAGTTTTGGAGGGATAGTACTTCTAGGGGTTTTGGCTCACTCCAAACTTGCTTGTGCACTTTGAATCTACTCATTTCACACCTAGATAATATTTCTTAGTATTTTGGATATTTTGTAGGTAAATTCCTTTCACATTGCATTAGGTAGGTAGAAATCACTTTCTTCTAGACAAAATTTTTATAGGTATGTACAAGTATGTGTCAAATATTTTTTCCACTACTTTCATATTTTTGGCTGTGTTTTTATATTTTGTTGTCGATTAATTTAAAAAAATTGTATTTTGCATAAATAATAGAGTCAAAAGTAAAAAAAAAAAAATTACTTCATAGCATAGAATTTTTATTTTTGTTGCTTTGGCTATCCCATATTGCTTTTTTTATTTTTCCCTAAGTACTCATGAGTGACTCTCTTGTAGTGGTGCCAATGGTCCTTAGGGAGAGGCTATATATATTTGCAAATAGAGCACTAACAATTGACTTTACAAGTCGTGCAAAGTCTTATCCTCCTACATATAGGACAAGGGTGGACTAACTTTATTAGTCCTTAGGTAGGAGGATAGTGAGCCATGTTGGCCACTGGTTTTGGTTTGCTTTCTTCACCTAGTTATTATCTTTCTTCCATCTTCCTTGGTCAATTCTATTTGCTAACTTTTGCAAAACTCTAAAATAAATATAGAACCATGATTAAGGGATGGTATGACATGTGTCCCCCAAAGCACATGTCCTAAAAATTAATGGTATCAGAATCACCACTTAAAGTGGCTATCATAATCATCTATTGAATTTTAGGGTTTTTATGTATAGTTACAATTCTAATGTATTTTAAACCTATGGTTTGAATGACGTGTTTTTCAAATTAATAGTTGTAATTTTTATGGCTGCAAAAAGAGTGAATTTTTTTATTGATAATTGGGTTTTGAAAGGTCCCCAAAACCTTATACAAATGGGTCAGGGAGAGGATCTCCATAGGGAGAGGGTCTCCACAAAGCGAACACATAAAAAGACATAATCCTGGAAGAACAATCTCACAAATCAAAAAGTTGTACCATCCTACACAACACAAGCAAGGAAGATCGGCTTATGGGAGCCCAGGACAAAGATTAACAACAAGATTAAAATTCAACTAAATGGAGCCCGAGAAAAATAGAAAAAAAAAGCTTAAAATAACCCGACTAATGGTATCCTGGGACAAACAATAAGAGGAGACACCCGTCCGAAATGGGAAAAATTGGCAACAGACTTAAAATTTGAAATTTAAAATCAAAACCCCACCCAAAAAGGCCTAAGAAAAGGAGTCCAACTGGAACAGTTTGAAATCGGGCATCTCGCCCAAAGGAAAACAGCCCAAGACAAAACCAGACCCCAAGAACCTTCTAGGGAAAACCAAAAAACTATAGAAAAAGAAAACTCTATCCAGGAAGGAATGGGAACAACCAGTGAATGAAGAACCCATCCAAGAAATCATAGGGAAAGCTTGAAAATTAAAAAAAACTCGTCTAGGAAGACACGACAAAATCTTGTAAATGAAAAACCCATCCAAGAAGGTACGGGACCAACCTAGATAAGAAGAAACCTGTCTAAGAAAGAATAGGAACAACCAGGAAAGATAAAACCCAGTCAAGAAGGCATGGGACCAACCTAGAAAAAAGAGCAAGCATCCAGGAGAGATCTCTTCAGGCATCGAGGTCTCACTACAAAGGAGATGAAGATCACAACAGTAGGTAATTAAACCCTAAAAATCAATGCATCGTGGCACTCCATGGCTAAAATGTATCAAGCCATCGAGATTGTCAACAAGAGATAATCAATAGCATTAGGCACACACACACCAGGTCACCCCTAGGCCAAAAAATGTAAAGTTGAAATTCAAAAGAGAGCCCTAGAGCAAGGAAACCCACTAGCCCTACCAACTGTCCATCAAGAGGAGATCTACAAACTCCAACACCCGTAGCAGCATGAGAAACTCAAGGCCCTACCACAGAGGCCAGAAAGATGTAGCAGAGATAGGAACCTTAGAAAATCTAAGAAAGACACTGAAACCTACTTTAGTGGGCCCACACCATCCATAACCGAGATCCACTCAACTATGAATGATAAAACCGTGGCCCAACCCCAAGGCCAAGAAATAAGTAGAGAGCAAACCCCAAGTTGAGACAGTAGGACCAAGCAAAGCGGGAACCCCTTTAGATGTTGAATCTAGAAACAGAGTCGTGAAAACAAACCAGTTGTAAGCAATAACGTACATGCCCCTCCCAAAGCCAACATGACTGCCGAGATAGTCTTCAAAATTCCAACTCCTAATTCAAGCCACCTAAAACCAACCACCAGCGAAGGCCACTATGGAAAAACTCAGGGACATTCTAGCCAAGCTCCAATAATTTTTTTGGGATAGGAAACACCACTTGGAAGGCCCCAGGATGATCTCGTAATGGATTAGGAAGCACAGTAGGGTTGACACAGGGCCATCCCTAGTTGGGAATATGCAGGATGGGAGGGAGGAAGCAAAGGGAAAGTTATTTATTTCTTCCACTATAAATACTCATTTCACTTCATTATTTTTCTCACCAATACTATACTATTACCATACATTTACCAATTGATAATTATTACTGCTAGCATTGCTCTCAAGCTTTCTATCTTTGTTGCTTTTATGACATGTGATATTCTCTCTCTCTCTCTCTCTCTAAAATTTCTAGCAGGTTCATGGAAGCATTCAAAAGGAATAGGTTATTATTTCCAGTGACCCTGGTAGCAGATATAATTTTATTAATACTACGTTGGCTAAGAGGTTGCAGGTTCAAGCAACAAAAATTAAGGAGATATTTAATGTGGTTTCATGGATACCACTCCATAAGAGACACCAATCCCCTCTGCTATGGTTTTCTCTCAAATCTTCTCACAAATCCTACTCAAATCAGCTCCATATCCTGCTCACCACTCTGCTCAAAAACCTGCTCAAATCTACTCACATAACCTGCTCAAATCTATTCACAAAACTTGGTCAAATATGCTCACCAAACCTGCTCAAATATGCTCATAACTCTACTCAAATATTGCATGCACACAATGCTCATCTATTCCCAAATATTGCATACAAAATAATGCTCATCTATTTCCAAATCTTGCATACAAAACAATGCTCATCTATTTCCAAATCTTGCATAATGATGTCATCAAGTTCTTCACCTATTCTTCAATGTGCTTTCCTCAACTAAAGCAATTTAGATATATTCTACCTAGAATTATTTTATCTTCATGAACATATAGAGAATGATATGCACTAAAAAATACCCAATATGTTCTTCTTCTCAATTGAATCCTTTCACACTATCCTTGCACTTTGACTTGTTTCTTATTTTTAACCAAAATACATCTCACAATTCCTTACTTTAATGTATAAAATCAACAATAACTTTCTTCAAATATTAAAACTCTAAAACAACAATTTCTTTTCTAACTCATTTCAATGCAAGGTAATCAATAATTCCTTATACCTCCCAAAAAAAATAATTTTCTTCAAATAATAAACTCAACACATTAAGCTTTCTTTTAATTCATTTCAATGTAATATTTTCAACAATTCCTTATACCTCCCAACCAGAAATATTTTTCTCAAATAAATCCAACCACCTTGAGAAGGAATTAATTTATCATACCTCAATAAAAATTAATTTATCATACCTCCAAATCTTCAATTCTACTCAAACATTCCTGCTTGTGCGTTCAACTCACAGTAGGTCAACATATTATCTGAACGGCGCAAATATCCTTCAATCAATGGTTACCTCAGCAAGTCTCTCAAATTATGTCATGTATCCGCAATATGCCAGTGCCCTTCAACTGGATGAATCTCCGTATGGTATGCAAAGCACCAGTGCCCTGCAACTGGGAATTGTGGGCACCGTGAGGTGTTCACAATTTTCTTATTGTGTGCAGGCTCTTTTAAATTTCTTCACGTCCTTTGTGGGACAGATGTGGAATTTAATTCCCCAATACAATCACAAAGTAAATTTTTTCCAACAAGATGATGTTACTTAGCTTTAGAAAAAAATCAAATATCAAACTTTAATTTATTGGTTGCCTATGCACTCGTTGTATCTCTGTCAGACGTTTGACTCAACGAAAACCTTCTGTGATGTTTTTACCCAAAATGTAGATCCACAACATCTGCCTTATTACTCTTTCTACTGCATGAGTCTCACAGTCATGATTACAACTTGTTGTCCAAGATTTTCAATCCTTCGTTTGTTGGTTCAAAGTGCTCTTCATCGTGTGTAAACTCTTCAATACTTCTATTGTTGATTCCAAGTGCTTCTTCACTTTCGTTTGCTGGTTCCAAGTGCTTCTTCACTGTGTATAAGCTTCTTCAAGCTTTCATTTTTTGGTTCCAAGTACTTCTTCGCTTTCGTTTGCTGGTTCCAAGTATTTCTTCGCTTTCGTCTGTTGGTTCCAAGTGCTTCTTCACTGTGTATAAGATTCTTCAAGCTTTCATTTGTTTGTTCCAAGTGCTTCTTCACTGTGTGTAAGGTTGTTCAAGCTTTCAAATCGTCGGTCTTGTTGTGCACAACCTCTCACCATGTGCAAGACTCCTTCAACTCCCAATAGTTGGTCTCACCATTGTGCAAACTCTCATCATGAGTAACCTCACACTATGCGCAAGCTTCTTCACTCTCTGATCACACCTTCGATCGTTGGTTCCAAACACTCTCTGTCTTTCGTAGGATGTTGCTCTTCGAAAAACATATCGCTTGAGACAATCATTAAAGTCATGAGCTCTTCATGTATTTATATCATATCTTTCAGGCGCACACATAGTCGGCTCAAAGAAACTTCACATTTACAATATTTAAATTTATCATTTAAATATTATAAATTTAAACCTTTGCTCTATGATATCCTTCACTTCATCAAATCTTTCAATCTTGTTATTAGTGCAGGCTCATTGGAACTTCATATTTATAATATTTAAATTTGATATTTAAATATTATAAATTTAAACCTTTGATTCATGATATCCTTCTCTTCATAATATCTTTCACTTTATAATATTTAAATTTATCATTTAAATATTATAAGCTTCACTTTTATTTTGCCTTGCCTCTCTTTGAAATATTTTTGCCTTGCTTCACTTGAATCATATTTGCCTTGCTTTCACTCATCCATTGTTTGTTATTCACCACGTTGGCCTTTGACATCAATGACAACTCAATCATCTCAATAATTCTAACAGGTTTCACATGGCACATTTTTTGATAACAACATTTATGGTAAGCATTTAACAAATATGATTTCTAAAAGCAAAAGCAAACATTCATTAGTTTAATCAAAAGTTTGGGAATCTTCCCCCAATTGGTGGCCTTCGACAAAACCTATGAAGACAATGCAAAAAATACCCTTTTGAAATCAATATTAACACATCTCATATGATAATCAATAATTAATACAATTTGTGCTTTTATTTATGTTGGCTTTTTATCCAAATTATTTCAAGTTCCAATATTTAGGATATTCAGTAGACTAAAATATAAGAGCAATCAATATATTAAATGGCCAAAATTAATGAACATAACATTTATGAAAATAACAATAATATAAATAAAATGGCCAATATCACTGATAATGTTCATAAATACACTTACAATATAATTGCTCAAAATATTGCATACAAGCTTCAATATTCTCTTATGAGTCTTCTATTACAATGGACAACATTCTTCAATAATCAGATAAATTACATGGAACTTTATCTCCATAATATAACCTTAGAAAGGCAACTCTTCAATACTTGACTATTGCACTCCTCACATATCCAAGAGATGTAACCTTTCCTATTTCATACATAAGATAAATCTCATATATCCTTTGGATTTTCATCTTGCCACTTGTATACATGACTCTTGACTCTATTTACTTGCACACTTTACTCTATGATACTTGCACACTCCTACATGCACACTTGCACACTTTACTATATGACACTTGCACACTTTCTCACTCTATACACTTGCACACATTGTTACATGACACTTGTGCACATCCTACACATAGATACATAAAGGGGAAATATAAATCACACTCCTAAACTATAGACTCAAACCCTATTCTAATATTTACATTTGTACCATAAGGTACCATGGGGGTACATTAGCATATACCAAATAATATAATATTCTCCAACACTTTCAATACAATTCAAGTTCTATGACACTTAAGATAGTTTTGACATTACAAAATTATTAAATCATAATCAATAAAATATAGCATTAATTAAATAATCCAATTTTAAATCAAATTTTGTAGCACCAACTTCAACTCAATTCTATTAATTAGCTAGTGCTAGGAATAAATAATCACATCTTTATAAGGAAATAATGTCTCCGTAGAAATAACAAATATAAATAGTAGCATCTATAGTAGGCAATATAGAAGACTTAATTATATAATAAAATATCTATCCCATTAGTACAAGAAATATTGAATAATGTTATTTTAATTATGCAATCTAATCGGTGAATTTCTAAAAGGTTGTGTTTACTATTATTTCATAAAAGTATTTTATCAAAGACTTCAAGGATTTTCCCACCCCTAGATCTTTTCATCTTGTTTAATATATATGCAATCTTTATGTTCCAAATTCATTGTGAACAAAGATCAACAAAATTTGTTTTAAGGCACATTTATTGTATTTGCAATCACTCTTAATAATGAAAAATAAGATATTATATTACCAAATACAAGATGTAAAATTAAACAAGTGCAAAGTAATGACATTTAAAAAATACATAATATGATCTTCCTTTGTGATTACAAATTTTCTTAGCTCAATATAAGGCATTTTCAAAAGTTTTATTTGACCAAAATATAAGAGAACCCTCCTCTTATCTCTCACGTTAAACTAGAATTTAAAGGCAATATAAAATAAATATTACTTCTTATTGTCTTTCATGAATAATGTAAATCAATCCAACCATCCTACAAGACATATATCATAAGTAAATTTATAATCTACCAAAAATAAATTTAAAATATTATATTATGCTCTATATCTAATGAAATGTTAAGACATACAACTTCAAGATTTTTTTGATTGATAGTAGAAGGGGTTTTAAAAGGTTCTCAAACCAATTACAAGTAGGGTTTTGAAAGGCACCCCCAAAACTTAGATCTAGCAATAAGACATCAAGAAAGACTGAGTTAGATTCCACGAATCAAACCTTAAAATCCAATGAAGCAACCTCCTAGCAAATAAGCCGTAGATTTTTATCAAGCAAATACAAGAGATTATCCCATGGTCAAACCACCGTGTGCTCAGGAATCTAAAGCACTAGAGAAAAATAGCAGAATAACAAAAATGTTATCGATTAAAACAAATTTACAAATAAATATTGCCCAAACCGAAGCATTTTTTACCTCACAAGAAAGGAGAACAGGGGAATCCTATCATCACGATCAACAAATCCATCCAACAGAGCATGTAACAGGACAACCCCTCATAACAACAGTCAGTTTAAAAAAACACTAGAAAATATCGGCCAACAAAATCCACAGCATATCAAAAAGCAAGCCCAAAGGGTTCACTTGTCTAGCCAACAGAAGACCCACCAAATGGGAAACATCATAAATAATCACGAAGAAACTCATATATGGATAAAACCACTCTCAGGGCATTTGAAAAGAAAAAACAGAAAACACCCAGCGCAGCACCTAAGAGAGAAAAAGGAAGAATCCCAGATAAAAATGTGAGCGTTGGAACCTTGGGATTTGACTCATCCGCCATCCTACCTTAGTTGAAAAAATATACCAAAATAAAACTACCCGAACCGAAGCACACTATGAAAACAAAACAAAACCAACCGAAAGAGAAAATGTGCAACAAAATATCCCGAAGATAGGAAAACCTTCCAACACAAAACATGATATTAAAATAATGAAATAATACATCTAGGAAAAAATATTTATATAAAAAAAATTATTACCTCTCCTTGTACTTTACATAATAAAAATTCACAATAAACAAATGTTTAAGAATCTAAAATAAATCCATACAAAAACTTCATCTAAACAATTCTTAGTTGGATGGTGATACTTATCAAATACATTTACCAATTATTTTTATTCTTTGCATGTAAATTTTAATAGGCATGCAAATTGTTCGTTGCAAGTTAAAGGGTTGAACTTATCAACTACCTCTAATAGTTGGATGGCATTTCATTACTAAGAACACTTTATATTTCTATGCATTAATTTATATTCATGAATATACTATAGTAATAGACTTATTATATTTGTTTGCATGGAGAAAACTTTATTATTGGTTAGTATTTATGAATTTTTAGTTTTCATTGTATTTAATTTTTTAAGTTATTTTGTAAAATAATATTAAAAAACTTATTAAATATATTATATAGAGTAGAACCCTATAAAGTCAAATATATATTGTCCAACTCCTAATACATATCTTTGAATATAATACACTATGAACTTATCAAGGTCTATGATAAGTCTTTGAAGTTTTTTTAATTTTATTTTATTTTTTAATATGTAATATATGATAATGTATAATTACATTATACATTGGGAAAAGTAAAAAGAAGCATATTTTATCCTTTGTATGATTTGAATTGCATTTATTACAAATTTTTCATTTTTAGATTGTTGTGGTCAGATTTGTTTAAATATTTTTAATAGGTTAGATGTGAATTTTATTGGGGTCATTCTCGTCAAAATAATAAAATATTATATTTGTTGCAACATATCTTTTTATTATAGTTTTTCATTTTTTTTCTTTTTAAAATATTTTTTAACTTTTTCAAAGTGCTATGTTTCCACAATCAATTCCTTGATATCATTTTTATTAAGACATAAAATCTCACTTGGTCATTTGCTTTCTAAAATTTGAATTTTACGAGGATGAAGACCAACACCATAATTCGCCAATTTATCTGCTATCCAATTTTCTTCTTTATAAATATGTTCACACTGTCAAGAGATTGCCTCTAGTAATATATGATGAATATGATTAAAATCACCCCCAAGAGAGTGGCATGAGAATGCCACCCTTCTTTCCAAAGGAGATAGAACAATATTAAAATCATCCCAAGAATCCATAGAACACAATGAATCATTATTGTATTTGACAATAATATGCTAAGGTCCTTCCAACATCTTTCACGAGGAGTAACTATAGTTGGAGCATATACATTTATAACCCCAACTTTGATATTTTCCTTTTTTTGCACAATAATCCAGCAACCCAATTACTTTTTGCTTCTAGTAGTTGTCCATTCCATTTGCATTTATCCCATATTATTGCAATACCACCTAAAGCTTCTATAGAAGAAACTACTAAACAATCATATGATTTCTAAATCTTCTTAAAAGCATCCTTACATTCCTCACTACTTAATCTTATTTCTTGTATTAAATAAACTCAGGGCTATAACAACCTATTAATTCCTTAATAACTCCTTTCTTAGGGGTTTTATTCATACCCCTAATATTCCATGATATCATTTTCATCATCAACACTTTTTATTTTTATTAGTGGGCTTAGTTCCACTTCTTGTTAACACTTGTGATATTTTTACTTGGCTTCCCTGATCAATATCCTTTTGAGTTTCTTGTTTTCTTTGTTCTTGCTTTGATGGCCTTCCTCTCCTTCTTCCATTCCCACCAACACTCATCTTCATCAATCTCTTCTATTTTTTTATATTGTTTAAAATAAGACTTATCTTCTAAAGATGTATGTTGCCCTAAAGAGCCGAAAGTGCAAGGAATGGCCTCATTAGCATCTTCTTCGTTATGTTGCCCTGAAAACTCTTAACTGCATAGATAATTCTCCAAAGTCATCACTTTCTTATTTTGGCCTAAAAACCCTAAATTTTCCTGGGTATCCTCCATAAGATTTTCTCTGCTATATTGCTCTCGATATCCTAAAGTGCAAGGAAAACACTTCGTACTACTTTAATTTTTATTGTAAGGAGAATATTTTAAGCTACTTGAGGATAATAAAGGTCATTTACCTAGATTAAGCTTGACCTCCTTCAACTCATTTGCTTTAAAATTCGTCTCCTCATCTTCCTTTGTTTTAAACTTTGTCTTCCCCTCTTCCTTCACACATTTAGCTCCTTCTATATTTGAACTTGGGAATTGGACTTCCTCATCTCCCATAGTATTTATTTCTTCTAATGATTGATTAGAGTGAATTGTAATGGCCTTTGCCATTTGATGATGTAGAGGGATTTTTCTAGCCACTTTCTTAGGAGTGGAAAATCCTTCATTTGACCTAGCTTCTCCTGTGATATGGTCTCCTTGTTTCAAATTGAAGCTACCCTCATGCCCAAAAAAATCCATTTCTTCCTCCATTTTTACTTTACAGCCTCTTGCAATGTCCCCAATTTCATGATATTTGCGACATACAATATTTTCATAATCCACGTGTTGATCTTATTCTCTTGATTCGGATTTAATCCTAATTGACTATGGTAAAGGTTTAAAAATATCCATGGTAACACATATTCAAGTGTATACAACATGCCCTCTCTCCTTAGTAGTTGGTCCCTCTTGGATTAATTCAACTAGAGTATTACCAATATTCTTTAAAACCTCCTTATTTATGAGTTGATAAGGATGTCCAAAAATCCTAATTCATACGGGAAGCGTTTTAATAATTTGTATCCACACAAAAATTCTCACACCAATGTCTTAAATATAATACATCTTTACCCCTAAACCATGGGCCTCCATCCATTATTTTATCCCTTATTTCTGAACTGGATAAAATAATGAGGAAAAATCCTTTTGGAAGAAATGTCATGGAGTAAGTTGAATTTAAACCCTACTTCCACTTGATCCAATTTTGAATCTCATAAAAACTTGGCCAATATCCATGAAAATCACATATTAACCCTTTGGTTTTAAGAACCATTATATCATGCTCAATCGTCTCATCCTTGATAATCACTTCTAGTGTAGAATCTACTACCTGGATTGGGTTTGCCATAGATTTGATCTTCCTCTTAATGCTAGCTATGGCATCCATACTTCCAAATTGGCCATTCATACTTTCAGTAAGGACTTTTACAAATGATTTTCTTTCCATGTTACCTAGATATTCTTCAAATAAATCCTTTAAATTCTTCGGAACAAGAAGTGACACTTGTTCCTTGATCACACTTTGCTTTCTACTTTCTGCTTTCCTGCTCACACTTCCTCCTCACTCCTGGCTCATGCGCTTTTGGTTGCACTCACTCCCGATTTGCGCTCGCACTTGCTTTCGGCTACACTCACACTCTCTTTTGGTTGCACTCACACTCACTTCTGGATCACACTTGCTTTTTGCCACACTCACTCTCGGCTCGCGCTCGCACTTGCTTTCGGTTGCACATTCTCAGCTCACACACACACTCACTTTTTTTGTTCAACCATATGTTCTCATCTTTTTTCTTGTTTTTATTTTGAACAAGCAAAGAAAATAATTGAAAATTATATGGTTACAAATATTTATATATTAAAGTGTAATGTCATTATACATTGGACAAGTTAAGGGGAAACACTTATCATGCTTCATATTATTTGAATTCCACGATTTATAATTTTTAAATTCTTAAATGGTATCTAGTTTAATTTATTTAGTTTATTGGTTTAACTATTTTGTTCTCATATTTTTTTCTTCTTAAATAAGTTGTGTGCCTTCTACTAAGGGGCACTTTGATGCAATGACAATATGGGGCTATTTATCTTCAACAAGTGGTTGGCAAGCAACCTCAAATGGCAAGTTTTCCTGCTTTTAAGGTATTTTCTTCTTTCTAGATGACATCACTCCCATTGATGTGTCTATGATGGCACAATCATGATGACAATAACTAATTGTTATAGAAGGTTGGATGGGTTCCAGTCAACACCAACTCTTGATAATGATCCTTTCGATGTTCGCAACTCCTAATCTCTTGGCGACGGGATCCTCTTTCTCGTCAACAACTCCTTCATGGTCACCATCAAACCATAATCTTTGTCAGCAATCTTACTTCTTCTAGCTGACACCTCTTTCCCTTATCTCCGATGGTACTCTTCCATGACCACGTCATCTATATTGGTAAATTCGTTTGCGATTATTCACACTTCCTAACTACAACCTACATAATCATCAGCGTAACCTACAACACAATAATCTTGAATGCATACAAAATTTACGCATAAATATTCCAACACACTAAGGAAAATAATGATTTTTATAAATCATTGCATATACAGCCTCATTGCTACATATAATGTCTACAAAGCACACATAGCATTCTCATAAAAAAATATTTCATTCTCTTTGTCTGGTGCTCTCTCTTCTCCTTTTCCTCTCACCACCACTCTTTAATTTTTTGCTCTTTATTTATAAGCGTACGAACAATAACTCTCTAGCTAATCCTAACAGTTGAACTTCCAATCTTCCCTAAAAACAATGGTTGTCCAACTATTCCCAATAGTTGAACTATCAATTTCATATTAATCCTTCTTATTTGATCTTCTACATGGAAATTCTAATTGTTGCATCACTTGTCTAGTTGTCATGTGGATGCTCCTACATCATACTCATCGGGTAATAAAAATGGGTCATGAACATTGTCGAAATCCTTAATGGATACTCCATACTTGGTGATCTCAAAAGTGTTTAGCCACATTGTTGTGTCAACATCCAAGCTCTTCCACTTAACTAGGTATTCATGATATGCCTTGCCTCTTTTCCTTACCACTCTAGAATCTATAATAGCCTCAATTTTGTCTTGTTTCTTCTTTGGAAACTATGTTATCCATTTCTCTGTTGGAATATCAACTATCTAATTGTCATCCTTATCTCTAGGTTGATCATAGTATGGATACAACTTGGCTATGCTAAGTATAGATGAAATGTTGATACCCCTTGGACGCTTAATTTCTTATGCATTAGCAGAAAACTTCTTCAAGACCTTACAAGGTCTGACCTTTTTCCATTTGAGCATGTTGTAAGTGCCTCTGGAAAACCTTTCCTTCCATAAATGCATCAAAACTGAATCTCCAACCTGGAATTCCAATGTTTGACACTTGAGGTCAGCATGTTGCTTGTATTTCATAATATTATTTTCGAAATCATCCTTCACTTCATGATGTAAGTCTTGCATATATTCAACAAAATCCTTCGCCAAAGCATTAGGTTTTTGCAATTCAGTTGTGCTCCGCAACTCATCTACTACTTTGAGACAATTTTTATACATAATTTGAAATGGACTTTAGGTTGTACTTCTATAAATGAATCAATATATGTAAATTATGCCTGTGCCAATACAATCTCCCACAACTTCAGCTTCTTTCAAACTAGACACTACAACAAATTCCTAAGGCTTCTATTCACTACTTTGGTTTGTCCATCTGTTTTGATTAGTTGAACTAAAGCTTAATTTGGTACCCAACTTCTTCCATAAGGTACACCAAAAATAACCTACAAACTTTACATCCTTATCTGACACAATTATCTTCAAAAAATCATGCAATATCATGACTTATTTAAAGAACAAATCAACAATATGAGTAGCATCATTCATTTTCTTGCAAGGTATGAAATATGTCATCTTCAAGAATTTGTCAACAACAACAAAATTGAAATTATTACCTTTTTGTGTCCTCAGCAACCCAAGAACAAAATCCATGCTCGTGTCCTCCCATGGTTTCTCTAGCACTGGTAATGGTTGATACAACCCAATATTTTGACTTCCCCCCTTTACATGCTAGCAAACTTGACAATATTGCATAAATATTCTTACATCTGTATTCATTCTAGGCCAATAGTAACTTGCACAAAGATGTCCCATCATGTTGTCTACTCCAAAATGTTCAGCCAGTCCTCCACTATGTTTCTTTCTTATTAGGTTCTCCCTCATTGAATTTTGTGCTATGCACAATTGTTGTCCCTTGAACAATAATCCATTTTCAATGAAATACTCAAGCCATGGCATCGTGTCTCTTGTAGTAGGATTACTGCATGCTGCCCAAGCTTTCTTGAAATTTAAAGCATCAACATAAAGCTCCTTCATAGCATTGAAACCAACTATTTTGATTTACATCATGTTCACTAGAAAACTTCTTCCACTCAAGGTATTAGCCACTCGATTTGAACAGCCAATTCTGTGCTTCAAGACAAATGAATATCCTTGCAAAAATACTACCCTCTTCATATGGCTTTGATTTAACTTACTCTAGTTAATAAACTACAAAGCATGATTATTTGTGAAAAAAAAAAATTGGCAAATAATACCTCTATTTTTAGGGCTTGCACAATGATATAAAACTCTTGATCATAGGCTAAGTATTTTTCTTTGCCTCATTTAAATTTTCACTAAAATAGGCAATGGGTTTACCTTCTTGGCTCAAGATTCCTCCTATTGTTGTTCCACTTGCATCACAATCCATCTAAAATACCTTCTTGAAGTTTGACAAAGCTAGAATTGGTTGTTCTATTATCTTCTTCAAGATTAAAAAAATTCTTTCTACTACAGTCACCCACTTAAACTCATGTTTTCCACCTTTCATCATTTATGTGATTGGAGCACAGATCCCATTGAAATATTTGATAAACTCCTTATAAAAATTGGTTAGACCATGGAAAATCCTGACCTCAAACATACTTCTTGGTGATGACCAATCTACAATGCCCTTCACCTTCTTGAGATCCATCCATAACCCTCCTTGGAAATCACAAAATCTAGGTATACCAATTCCTCTTTCACAAAACTGCATTTCTTCAAGTTGAATAGCAACTTTTCTTCCTTCAGTCTTTGTAGGACCAATCTCAAATGTGTCAAATGATATTCCTTGCTCTTCCTAAATATCAAAATGTCGTCTAAATAGACAACTACAAACTTGCCAAGAAATGGCTTCAACACTTCATTCATCAACCGCATAAAGGTATTGGATGCATTTGTCAATTTGAATGGCATAACTAGCCACTCATACAATCTATCATTTATTTTGAACGTTGTTTTCCACTCATCTTCTTCTCTAATTTGGATTTTATGATAGTCACTCTTCAAATCTATCTTTGTGAAGTACTTTACTCCACTTAAGCAATCCATAAAATCATCCATTTGTGGCAATGAGAATATATACTTTATAGTTATCTTATTGATATCCCTTGAGTCTATATACATACACCATTCTCCACCTTCATTTAGTGCAAGTATAGCTAGTATTGCACATGGGTTGAAGCTTTCCTTGATCAATCCCTTGTCCAATAACTCGTGAAATTGTCTAATTATTTCTTCATTCTCCATTGGCATCATTCTATATGTTGCCTTATTGGTAAAATTGATCCAGGAGTGAAATCAATGTGATGACTAATAATTCTTACCAATGGCAATCCATCTGGTAATTCTTCTAACAAAATTTCTACACAATCCTCTAGAAAATCCTTCACCTCACTTGGAATCTCTTCCTTCTTAACTACCATCCCATCCTTATTGAGTTTAGCAATAAGGCAAAATATGTCTTCTTCTTTATCATATCCTTAAAAATTTACTTTTCTAATATTTTAGGGCCATTGTTCTCTCTTTTGTCCTTGTACTTCAACAAACTCTACAAATTTCTTACTATCTTTTATAATGGTGTAGGTGTTTTCCCTACCATCATGTACTACTCTCTTGTAAAATTGCCAAGGTCTTCCAAACAACACATGACAAGCATCCATAGATATAATATCACATAGGACCTCATCCTTGTAGGATCCTATCTAAAAATTCACCTTACATTATGTACTAACTAAGATATGGTGTCCCTTTTGCAACCAATAGACCTTATACAAATTGGGGTGTTCTATCATTTTCAATCCCAACTTCTCTACCATATCGGAAGATACTAGATTATCCATGCTCCCACTATCTATAATGACTTTGCAATATTTTCCCCCTAATTTACATATTATGCTTAAAAGACTTCTTTGAACAGGTTCACATTTCTTCTTATCTAGATTCAATAGTACTCTCTTCATCATGAGAGATTCTCCTTGCTCAGGCTCCTCTGTATGTCTTGGGGAAGCTACACTCTTCGGCTTGCACAATATGGTTCCTGATCTCCTTTTCTTTCTTGTTGCTTTGTTACACGATTTGACATTCAAATACCCAATGACCATCTTCTTTGCATCTATAACAGCTTATGAAGAATACTTTACTTCTTCCTCAACCAAAACCACATCTTGCTCGTGAGGAGTCTCCACCTCCTCTGGTGTTATGACTGAAATCACCATGAGAAGTACTAGTTTCTCCTTGTTTTTTATGTCCTCTTTCATTGTTTGTTTGTTCTCATCCTCACAAGAACCTTTCTATTCCTCTCTGATTCTTTTTTTGTTTTCGTAGCAACTTTTCGTTTGCCTTTAAGGCATACTGGTAGGATTCTTCTATCGTCCTTATCCTTATCATACCAACTTCATCTTATATATATAATCAGAGTCCATTAATGTACTCTAACACTTTCTCTTTATCATCTTCCATATGATCAGCTCGAATGGGAAGCCTATAGAATTCCTTTGTGTAATCCTTCACACTAATATCCTTTTGTCTTAAGTTCTGCAACTTCCTAAAGATACCTAATTGGTAGTCCAATAGAAGAAACTTAACCTTCAATTTGGTGATTATTTTCTCCCATGTCTTGATCATTTCCTTTCTTTTTCTTCATATTTTGGTTTGAACATGGTCCCACCACAAGGACACATGCCCTTTTAGCTTCATGCAAACAAATTTCACCCTTTTGGGGTCTTTTATTGATTCAAAATAAAAATACTCCATTTTAGTAAAATTAGTCTATGAGTTCCTCTACAATCAAGCTTATGTTATAAAATGAAGTTTCTATCTTCAAATTTTGACCCACGTTAGAAATTGCTCGAATCAATCACTCATTTGGTTCCTCCTCTTGCTCTTCATCTCAAGCTTCTACAGGACCAACCTCTTCTTCTTCACTATCACTAATCTCCTCAAGATGAATGTCTCTTCTTACAATTTTAATTCCTTCAAGTCAGGCGATAATTCCCCTTAGCATCTCAACTATGTTTGTAGGTCAGGATCCTCATGGTCTCCCTCATCCACATTGTGCCATTGCTTCTTCAACTTACTTCGCAACTCCAAGTTTAAAATATGGCTTTGATACCAAATGATGTAGTGGCAATGTGGGGTTATTTGTCTTCAACAAGTGGTGGTAAAATAACCTCAAACAATAAATTTTTCTACTCCAACGATATTTTTTAAAATACGGTAGCACTCCTGTTAGCAGGCCTATGATGGTATAATCATGACGATACTCACTAACTATGATGGTAGGTTGAATTGGTTCCAGTGAGAACCAACTCTCAACAATGATCCTTCTGATGTTGGTATCTCCTAGTCTCTTGATGATAGGCTACTCTTTATTGTTGTAACCCTTTCATCGATAACACATTCATCATCGTCATCAAACCTCAGTCTTCATCAATAACCTTACTTATTCCAACTAGAACCTCTTTTCCTTATCTTTGATAACACTCTTTCACGATGACATCATTTGTGTCGATAGATTCGTAGGAAATAATTCACACTTCCTGACTGCGTCAACCTGTAATAATCATCAGTTTAACCTACAACACAACAATCTTCAATGCATACAAAATATACATAGATTGCAACATACTAAGAAAAATAATGATTTTTATTAATCATTGCATATATAGTCGCATTGCTACATATAATACCTTTGAAGCACATAGAACATTCTCAAATATATTCTCCTCTCTCTATCTGATGCTCTCTCTTCTCATTTTTCTCTCACCACCATACTCTTCAATTTTCTACTCTCTATTTATAAGCGCATGAACAATGACTCTTCAGCTAATCTTGAAAGTTGAACTTCTAGACTTACCTAGAAATAATGGTTCTCCAACTACTCCCAATGGTTGAACTACCAATTCTATGTTGATCCTTCTTATTTAATCTTTCGCATGGAACTTCCAATTGTTGTATCACTTGTTCGGTTTCCATGTGGATGCTCCTACATCACTCTCCCATTAAAATAACAAAATATTACATTGCTATCAAGTTAATTAAACTATATCCAATTTATCTTCTTATCAAAATATTTTTCATTTGCCTTTCTATTAATGATATTCGCTATCTTCCTGAAATTGCTAAGTTTCTACAATCAACTCCTTGATATCATTTTTATTAAGAGATAGAATTTTACTCCTATAGTTTCCTTTTAGAATTTGACTTTTGCAAAGATGAAATTCAACACCGCAAATGGCTAAAATATTTGCTACCTAGTTTTCATATCTATAAATATATTGTCTATAACAACCTAACAATTTCCTAATACCTTTTTTAGGGGTTTTATTCATACCCCTAATATTCCAAGATATCATTTTTGTAATCAGTTTTTATTTGTATTCATGGGTTTAGCCCTGCTTCTTGTTAACTCTCTCTCTCTCTCTCTCTCTCTCTCTCTCTCTCTTTTATATATATATATATATATATATATATATATATATATATATATATAAAATACCATATCAATATCCCTTTGAGTTTCTTTTTCTCTTTGTTTTTGCTTCTTGGATCTTCATCTCTTTTTATATATATATATATATACCATATCAATATCCCTTTGAGTTTCTTTTTCTCTTTGTTTTTGCTTCTTGGATCTTCATCTCTTTTTGTCATTTCCACCAACACTTTCATTTTCATCAGTCTCTTCGATCTTGTCACACTACTTATATAATTCTCATCTTATTTCTTATATAACCATTTTATTATTATTTTCTATTTGTCTTTAATTTTTAGATAAATGAGAAAATTATTACAAGTATCCACAAGTGATTAATATATAAACTGGACATTTTTTTGTTAGGGTGAAAATATGGGGTTTTTGAAAGAGGTCCAACCTTTTTTACAATACCAATCCTCTACATTAAATCAAACAATGAGGAATTAGAAAAAATAAAACAAAAAGGAATGAGCAATTGTTGAATGTCCCTCAAACTAGAATACCTATTGATATTTTTTCCATTGCTTGCCATCAATTCCTCTATTTATAAAATATTTGACTTTTGTTTTGAAGGAATTAGCCAAAAGGTTTCTAGTAGGATTCAACTCATCAATCAACCCTAGAGGAGTATCCATGAGCCATGAGTCTTCCTAGAAATCAATCTAGAATCCATCTCCAATATTCCACCAAATTCCTTTTCGAAGAACCAATATCATCTTAACCAGATTATTCCAAAGAGAGGAACCTACAAGAGGGTTTGCACACCTTAGAAAAGAGTTATTACTCTATAGATATTTAGCTTTGATTATATTTATCCATAAGGTCTCATTCTCTTGAATCAACCTCCATCCAATTTTGCTAACCAAGGCTTTATTAAACCCTTTCATTTTTCTCAGTCTCAATCCTCCTTCCTTTTTAGGATTACAAACCCTATCCCAAGATACCAAGGATATTCTTTTTTTTTCCCTTATACTATTCCATAAGAATCTCCTTTTAATTTGTTCCAACCTATTTGTTACTTTGGCCGACATTGTAAATAAAGATATGTAGTAAATAGGTAAGCTTTGTAGAGTTGTCTTCACTAAGCTCATCTTCCTAGCTTGGCTTAAAAGCACCCTTTTCCACCTTGCTAGATTTTTTTTACTTCTTAAATTTTACCTTTAAACATGGGCATCCCTAAGTACAAAGAGGGAAACTCCCCTACTCCACAATTAAGAAGTCTAGAAATTTTGTATTACTTCATTATTAGAGTATTAATGAAGTAAACCTTGCTCTTAACAAAATTTATCTTCTGATTAGAAACCTTTTCATAAGTTTCAATAATATATTTTATCTCCCTTGTCTCAATTACCGAAGCTTGGCCCACTAAAATGGTATCATCAACAAATTGTTGATGAGTAACTGCCTCAAGATTTAAAGGTAGTTTAAAACCCTTAAGCCTGGTAAAAACCCTACCTGTAGAGAATGATCTCCCTAACACTTCTGCTATGACAATAAAAAGATATGGGAAGATAGGGTCTCCTTGTCTTAAGCCTCTCTCACTACTAAAATACCCTGCAAGTGTCCCATTAACAATTATCAGAACATGGCAGAAGAAATACAAGTCCCAATCCATTATCTCCAATGGTCATGAAAGATAAATTTTTCCAATATTTTGTTAAGGAAGTACCACAAAACTCTATTATACGCTTTATTCATAATTACTTTAAGGATCATCTCAACATTTGAATAACTTTATGAGTAGAAATTGCTCCATCCAAAATTTGCCTTCCCTTCACAAACTGCCCTTGCTACTGAGATATCACTAAAGGGAGGAGTCCCTTTAATCTATTGGCCATTATTTTGGTTACAATTTTGTAAACAATATTACAAAAACTGATCGACCAAAAATCCTTGAAATTGTTTTCCCCTATTTTTTAGGAATTAAAACCAAAAAAGTAGAGTTAGTCTCTTGGAAGACTACCTGTAACTTAAAATTCCCTTATAGTCACACTAACATCTTCTCCAATTATATGCCAAAATATGTGAAAAAAACCAACTGGAAATCCATTTGGTCCTGGAGCCTTATCCTTTGGCATCCCAAACACTACATTCTTCACTTCTTCCCCTAAGAAGGGTCTTAAGATATTTTCATTAATTTCTTCTAAAATGATCCTTGGAATATGAAGTAGTAGTTGTTTGATTGCTCACTCATTCATATCATGTTCTTTAGAGAGTAATTTTTTGAAAAATAAAACTGCTTCATTTTGGATTTCTATTTCATATTTGGTCAAGCTTCCATCATTATTAATTATTTCTTTGATTTTATTTGCCCTCCTATGGCAAATAGTAAAGAGATGAAAATTTTTGAATTTTTGTCGCCTTCTCTAAGCCAAAGAGCCCTAGGCTTCTACCCCCACAAGACTTCTTCTTTAGCTAGGGTAGAGTCAAAATATTATAATAAAAGTTTTTCTTTCATCAATATTTCCTCCATCATTTCCTATACCTAAATTTGGGTTTCTATATCCTTTAAATTCTGGACCAAATTTTCTTTCTGTTAAAGAATATTACAAAAAACCTCCCTATTCCATTTTTTATATTATATTTAATATTTCTTAACTTCTTGGAGATCTTGAACATGGGCATAGCTTGAGTATCAACACTCTCCCATTCTTTAATTTTTCCCTCCAACGCAGAATGAAAAAGCCATATTGATTCAAATTTGTTGGCTTTTGAAGCCTTACTATTAATGTAAACTCACAAGACAATTTATTACAAGATCAAATAATAATGTAACAGAGATAATAAGCTAAAATATGAATGTAATAACATGACTTACACAATATTAGTTGCCTAATTGTATGCAATATGTATTTCTCCTCTTTCTGTTACAAATGTATCATAAAACTCTCATACACTGATATTGATAATACTCACTATGTAGACAATGTAGGTGATGTAGGTGATATCTCTCTATGCCTCTCTATGGAGTAATATATAGCCATTGTAGGGTGACTCTTTGGTTACTTGACTCTTCCTTTCCATATGCCAAGTCTTGCGACTCTTGTATTTTCTACTTGACATTTCCATACACATGACACTATATTGTATGCACACTTGAATATGACTCTTGACATAACTCTTCCTAATACAAGGGTACATGTGCACACTTACATATGAAACCCTTGTGCACATTTACACTCATAACACTTGCACACATATTTACACGACACTTGTGCATTTCCTATACATTATTACATTACATAAAATATTTACTCACACTCTAATCTAGAACATAACCATAATCTAGTATTCATAAGGATGTACCAAGGTGATACATTGGCATGTACCAAAATAATGTAATATTCTCCAACATCCCCTTATATTACATTATTTGGTTATGGTCTTCATCCTCATATGATCCTGGAACATGTGATTTCTCTGCTCTCCTTTTGCTTTCTTCAATTTTCTATCTTTTTAGATTATGATTAAATGAATGATTAGTACCTTTCAAAAATTCATCTTCATAGATCACTAATTTTGTTGTAAGATCTTTGATTTCATTTTCTTTAGTAATCTTCTAATTCTTGAATGTCTTAAATTTCTTGATCTAGATGACCCTTTTGATTTTCCTCTATATTGCAACTAAGGTTGATTATAGTGATACTGAGAAGGATATTGACGTTGATATTATTGTCATTGTGGATTGTATTATCTTTGATATTGTCTAAGTTGTGCTAACCTATATATTTGATCACTTTGATTTATTTGATTTCCTTTAAATTGATTCCTTGGATTATATCTACAAAAAATTGTACTATGTCCCCTTCTTTTGCATACTTGACAATATCTATTATTCCATTTTGATCGATCTCTAGAAACTAAAGCAAGATTACCTTGTGAATTATATTTTGATACTAAAGCATTGTTAGTCATTTCATCCTTGACTGAATTTTCCACTTCATGCTCTTGTAGAATATTGACTAACTCATCAAATGAAGTATCTTTGCTTAGAATTTGTAAATATGTAACTAGATGCTTGTAGTTTTCTAGAAGAGCTCTCAAAATCACTTGAACAAGAAATTTATCCTCTACTTTTTCTCCTAAAGTTAATAGTTTTGATTTTATATCTGCCACTCTTCTTAAAAATAGTTCAATACGTTCACCACTATTAACTTTTAAAGAATGTAACTGAGTTTGAAGATTCAAAATAGTAGCTTTGTTTTTCCCTTCAAATATCTTAGCTAAAGTATTCCAAGATTTTGTAGAGGTTTATGTTGTACTTATATAAGGTTGTATTTCATCAGTAATTGCAAATGTTATTATCATAAGTGCTTTGGCTTCTCCATATTCATATTTTTGAATTTCTCTATCATCTTCAACAGGTTTTGTTTTTGCTCCACTAACTATATCCCAAAGTTTTTCTACTATCAAAATTGATTTCACTTTATTTTTCCATGAAGCATAATTTTACCCTTTCAAAAGTTGAGATTCTAAAAGAAAGAATTTGTTGTTTGACATGCTGGCACTCATATAACCTTTTAAGTAGTCTACCTTATGTCTCCCTAGGTTTCAAATAATTTTTGAGTTTCCAAGTTTCACAAAGCTATAAAGTAGAATTCCTTGTCTCCCAATTGTTTAGAAACTAAGAAAATAAAATCTTTGCAAATTTAATTTTTCTAGATTTGAAGTAGACTTCCTTTCCTCTACAAAATTAATTAATTTACAAATATTCTATAAATTTTGAATTTCAAAAAATATTTAAAAATAAAACCTTCAAATACTTATAACTCCAAAACTTTACTTTATTAATCTCTATTTTTAATCTACTTATCACTCCACTATCTAATAGCAATCAAAAAATTAATTCTCCTATTAAAATACTTATCACTCCAAATTAAATCTTCTAACTTTATAAAAAATTAAATATTAACCTTATGCCTCCAATCCTTAATTTAAATTCAAATTTCAAATTCGGATTTAATAAACCCTAAAATTATACCTTGCTCCCTGCTCAACGATATCTTCGTGAGTGTTACACTTGGTGTTATCTTGAATAACGTCACATGCTTCATTGTTCAACCTACCTTGGAATGTGTGATCTCACTCATGCAAACGTCCTACTTGAACACATCTAAGACGTTTTGATTCAGGTTGCGCTAACATTTCATCTGCCTTCGAATATCATGTGAAACTCCTACCAAATAAGCTAGTGCAAAAGTTACGTTCTTCTTTCTATCGCTTGATGATTCATTTTTATTTATGTGGTGTTGGTGTTTCGATTGGATTATTTGTTTGGTTCCTTTCCTTTGACTATCTTTGGCTTGCTTTGTTTCACTAATCTCTTTGATATTTGGTGCTTTGTTTCCCTTCAGCTCGTCTCCTCTTGAAACTCACTTTTCTTTGGCTCATCTCCTCTCGACGCTTTGCTTTTTGCTAAGTATTTTTCCTCCTCATTGTGTTGCCTCATTACAGTATGTTGCCTACGTAGTTTGGTTAGCCTTTGCATATGTCTGGTTGGCTACTGCCTTGATAGCTAGATTCTTCTTCTACTAATCTCTATTTTCTCTGCCTGAGAGTAGATGAATTTTTACCTATGCTTAGTTGTTTCAACAGCCTTTTATTGCTTATCTAACTTACCATATTCTTTGTTGCTCAATGCAAGTTCAGATAGCACTCATAGATGCACACTTAAGCTTTTACTTGCCTAAAGAGACTCTTTTCTTACATGCTATCTCCTTTAATGGTTGCGGTTTTCTCTTTCTGTTGTCTCACGGATAGCTTTCTCGAACATATGTGTTTGTTCTTTTGCTTGGCTTTCTCTCTAATATAGCTTTAGATGGATTTCTCCATTAATGGATTCCCTTAGCAATACTTTGGCTTAGGTGATTCACAACACTGCTTTACTACCCTCAAACAACTGCTTTCAACATTCTCAAACTTGCTCTTGCACTTGTTGGTCGTACCCTTGCATATTATCAATCTTTAGATATCTATTTCTTTGGCTGCCTAGTACACTTTTATTACCTTTAAGTTTTCATTCCTCTATGTTTTCCTTGACTTTACCTTAAAGGATCTATTCCTTTAATTTATAACCTTTCATTTGCTTCTAATGAGCCTATATCTTTGGTCGAATCTCTTTATCTATACCAAAAGTATAGTATGTTATCCTCTATATCTTCTTTCACTAAATCTCTGAATCGTGGAGCTAACCTCTTCTCTTTATTAATAAGAGCCACTATCTATTCTTTATAATGGACCTCTTTCTATGGGTGTCATTCCTTAGACTTCTTTTAAAGAGCCTTTATATTTCCTCAATGGGACCTCTTTCAATGGGTCTCCGATATCTTTCAATATTTGTCTCTTCTCTTAGACCAATCGTCAAGGTCAAGAGGACTTGAATCACTAAGACTTTTATCAAGGCCTTTTTCCTTAAAACCTAAATCCAAAATATCAATATCAAGGTTTATATTTGAGACCTGAAATTTCTTATAAACCGCCTTCTATTCTGAATAGAATCTTAGAATAGGTAAAGTTGATCCATTCTCTGTGAAGGTCTATTTTTCAAGACATGAAAACTTATAATAGACTACAACTTGAACCAATCCATGCTTGAAGATGAAAGTCTTCTCTATCTGTTATAGGAAGCTTCTCACTTCTGAAGATCAATATTTACTACAACAATATCTTAGGTCGATGCAACTTGAATCTTCTTCTTTTTCAAGGTGATAATAAACTTCCCTGATACTCCAAACAAGATAGCTTGATTGTACCAGCTTCTTCAACTTTCTTGATAGAAATCAGTTACCAGGTATTTTTTTTGTCCCTAAAAACTATTCTATCAATATCAAGATGGCTATTGCCTAAATGACCAACTTTCTCCTAAGTTGGTTCTGCCTCAATATTCAATCTGCAAATCTTCAAATGTTAGGGTTGGCTATTTCCCTAAATAATCAATTGTCTTCAAGTTGATTCACCTAAATATGGGTCCTAGTCTTCACTGGTTATCCTTCAACCTAGTGGAAAGACCCTAGCTTTCTATTTTATTTAATGGAGTTCATATCTAACTCCCTTTAAAGTAGATGGACTCTAATCAATTTTGCCATGCAAGACACATTAATTTTGCAACGAAACAAATCTTGTGCAAGCAACTTCTTGCTATAGCTCTAATACCACTATTGGCTTTTGCAGTCTTACCATTTTTTAATTTTATTTATAATGAGTTATATGGGATTGAAACGAGCTCCACATGTATTACATCATCACCACATATTGGTATTACAACAAAGCTTGGATATTATCCATATATCGTTTTGGCACTTGAAATGTTGGGAATTTAACCTTGGTCTCCTTGAAATATTGAGGAATCTAACCGATTGAGCTAATGTCACTTGATTCCTTTAAGTTTATACGGGTTTTTATGAGGGATCCCAATCTCCTTATACTAAGTGGGTTTTGAACCTTGGACCTTTCAAAGAGAGCCCAAAGCCCTTACCATTTTGAAGTCTTACTATTAATGTAAACTCACAGGATAATTTATTACAAGATCAAATATATGATAGTTGTAATATAACAAGATCAAATAATAATATAACAAATATAATATGAGATAACTAATATGTATATATCAAGGCTTAACAATATATCAAATAACATTCATTAATAAGCTGAAATATGAATGTAATAGCCTGAATCATACAATATAACAAGACTTACAATATTAGTTGCTCAAATGTATGCAATTTGTATTACTCCTCTTTCTGTTACAAATGTATCATAAAACTCTCATACAATGATATTGATAATACTCACTATGTAGACAATGTAGGCGATGTAGGTGATATCTCTCTATGCCTCTCTATAGGGTAATATATAGTCATTGTAAGATAACTCTTTGGTTACTTGACTCTTCCTTTCCATATGTCAGGTCTCATGACTCTTGGCTTCTCTACTTGACATTTGCATACACATGAACTATCTTGTATGCACACTTGGATATGACTCCTAACATTACTCTTCCTAATCTAAGGATACATGTGTACACTTACATATGAGACACTTGTGCACATTTACACTCATAACACTTGCACACATATTTACATGACACTTGTGCATTTCTTGCATATTATTACATTACATAAAATATTTACTTACACTCTAATCTAGGACACAACCCTAATCTAATATTTACACGGATGTACCAAGGTGGTACATTGGCATGTACCAAATAACGTAATATTCTCCAATAAAATATGATGTGATTTTGAAACTTTTCTTATTATCTTCAATTTCCAACAAAAGAGGGTTGTGGTCTAAGTCAATCTTAGGAAGCGTCGATAGACAAGCATTACAATTCTCTAAAAACCGGTCTTGAGTGACCAAAAATCTATCCAATCTAATTTGAATAAGAATTTCTCCTAGTCATCTATTACACCAGGTATACTTGCTCCCCCTAAATCCAATCATTTTGAAGATTCTTTTATAAAATAAAATGGACACTATTTGCTTATAGTTTTGATTGAAATTTAAACCAAATCCATTAAACTTAGATCTCATAAACCCATACTTTTGAAGAGTTTACACATTTGAACTACAACTTAATGTAGGAATCTAGGTTAAATATTCTTGTTTCACAAGCATATGGAGTATCTAATAATCTATATTTAAACCAAATATATATATATATATATAATTTGATTAGCTATAAAATAAATTTTACTAGTTGAGTTTTGCTATTAAGTCTGATTTGATTCAATTTTATATATTATAAATGTTAATAATATTTGTATCTAATAATATTATAGGAGATATATTATAAATGTTAATAATATTTGTATCTAATAATATTATAGGAGCCAAACAAAATAAAACATTGTGTTTTACCTTTCATGTTTCATCTTCAACTTCATATGAATTGAGTTAGAAATCACATAGTAAAATTATGTGATATAAAAAAATATTTTTTTCGAATTTTAAAATTAATTTTACTGTAATTAACTCTTTTCACCTTTATTCAAAATTACTTGAATATATGGCATGAAAAAATATACATAAACAATGAATTATTAGCTATATGGTGCTAAAAATATGATTTAATGTTTAATGAAAAATATAGTATTCAATGGTACAAATGTATTTTCTAAGAATTTAAAATCTCAAATTTTGAAAAGTGATTTTGTTTATGCAATTGTCAAGATAATTGATGAATGCATCTAATATTTGTGCATTGCATAAACTATCTTTTAATTGGTTATTTGGGCTTAAAATCCGTCCTACCCGTATTACATCATGACCACATAGTGGTATTATAATAATTTAGCAATTATGCATGTATTATTAGGCAAGATTCAGCCCTAGGTTTACTTGAAAGTTAAGAAATATAACAAGTTCAACTAATGCCATTTGATTGCATTATATAAACTATTGTGTAAAATTAAGAGTTCTTATTTTAAGTGTTAGTCTATATCTTTTAAGAGAAAGGATAATATTCATCTTAATCTAATATCTTACTATTATTAAAATATAATTTAATAGTTAAAATTATTACTTTCACTAATTTCGTATTGTTGAATAAAAAAATTTAATTCCTCTTTAAAAAATATGTATTCAATGGTACTCAATAACCATGGTACATCTTTGAGTTGTATTTATAGTTTACCAGAAAGAAAAAGATAGTTAACCTACGTGATGTAGTTAAGAAAACATTATAATAAATTTTAATTTAAAAATAATAAAATGAAAAGTATAATGAATTTTATGCAACATAATGTACAAGGAATGTTTCATCTATTTTCCATGTTGATGCCTTCAATATCATTACTTTTCTCTCTATTACTAGTTGTGGCAACAACATAATAGGCTGCACTTGAAGCCCCATGAAGGAAACACACCACACCACCAATTGCCAAAAAATTATGATGAGTTAGACTACAAAATTCTTTAGACTTTGAATTTGAAATTGCTCCAACTATTAATAACCCTAGTCCTCCAGCCAAGAGTATCCTGCATCAAACTTTATTTTGTTAAATATATTATTTGTATAGTGTACTAAGATTAACTTTTTGTATTGCTTCTTATTACTTTGTATAATTATGCTATACACATTTTAAGAAAATAGAAAAAATATTAACATTAAATTCTCATCAATATATTTTTTTTTTCAAAACAAAATTAATATTTTTTTCTTATTGTTTAAACAACAAAATATTAAATAAATTGTTAATTGTTTTTGGAACCTATTGATCCAATTAAGGTTATTAATGTGAATAATTTGATGGTCTTATTTTTGTTAGGATAACCTTTGAAGAAGAGGATGAGCTACCTAATATATTTTATTGTTTAAATAGAAAAATGTAAAAGAAACTCCGACTAAATAAAATTATTGAGTAATTAGATATAACCTAATACAAAGATCCTAGAAACGTTTTAAAAAAAAACTAGAACACCAATATCTACCATTTATCTATGCATAAACTAATTAACCACATATTTTATAAAAGAACTAGCACGTATAGAAATTAAAAATAACAAAAAAAAAAATAGTTATAGGATAACGCAAGGACAGTGTGCAACACGATTTAATAAGCATAGCTCTCAACTTTACAAAAAAATTCATGGTTAGTAAAATTTCTCACACTAACCAAATCAAAAAATTAACTTAGTTAACATCCACAAGGTAAATAGCCACACAAGGTAAATAGCCACACAAGAGAACTTCGTGAAGTACCACACATGTTTAACAAAGTTTATTGGTTGGATAAATTTTTTTTTAAAATGACAAAGATATAGTAGCAAAGTTCTACGCAAGGATCTTTGCAATATAGTGTAGCATCTATTTATATGTTTTCTATGCTAAAAATAGTACATATTATTTGATAAAAATTTATAAACTAAAATAAAGTGAGTGTAAACTCAAGTTTCATTTTTTTTTGTTTTAGAAAGAAGTGTTGAAGCGAGTGAACAAGAAGTAAAATGAGATTAAAGAGTAAGTGTCATTTTTTTTTCTAAATTATAAAAGAAATATAAAAATTGAAGAATTTTTGTGAAGAAATCTAAATAAATGAGTTTTTACTAGAAGTATACCCTAGTTGGAATGATGGATTCCCTAGTTAGAGATAATAGAAAAACAAAAAGTGGTAAACTTTATCCAAGTAGCAAATAATACATCAAAAGTGGTTATAAAGAATGAGATAATCAGGCATGATATAATAGTTTTTAAAGCGAAGGGTTAATATGTAAGTTTCATAGATACTGGCCAGGTCTTTCAAAGATGTAAAACTAGATCAAATGAGAGTGGAGATTAAATTCGAATTACTATAAATTTTGTTCTAAAAGGATTTTTTCTAATCATCTTCTCTAGTTTAAAAATCAGGGGTAAAATAATGGATGATAATCCTTCATTTAGGGACAAAGATGCATTATATTTAAGACCATGGAGTGAGAAATTTTGTGTGGAGAAAGAGACTATTAAAAGGATTATGATGTGAAGTAGACTTTTTAAACTTTCTTTTCAACTTATCAATAAGGAGGCTTTGAAGATATTAACAATATTATAAGAAATTCATCCAAAATGGACAACTTTAAAGGTGAGAAGGCATGTTATACACATTTGAAAGTGTGTTGCTATGGATATTTTAAAACCTTTACCATAATTCATTGGAATTAAATCCAGATCAAGAGAATGGGATCAACATATAGATTATAAACACATTGCATTCTAAAGTCACAAATGTTATAAGATCCTACATATGATAAAAAAATTATAAAGTGAAAATAATGAAAAAAGAAAAAAAAAAATAAGCATGAGAGTGATAAGAATTTATCGTATAGTATAAATATTCAAGAATTATCTCAACTATATAGTTGATAAGATAACAATAACAAACACCCTCCTTCTCATTGTGCATATGCATCATTTTGATCAATAAACCATCCTCTTGGTCCCAACATGTAACATGTGGTAACAGAGTAGGCTATTGAGCAACATGTAACATGTGGTAACAGAGTAGGCTATTGAGCGGTTACGTTCATTGGTCATTCCAAGAATGTGAATGAGATGTGATCAAGAGCAGCAGAGATGAGAGATGCGACCCAAAAAAATCATGATGGAAGACAAAGAAAATGGAGGACGTGAAATACCAGGATTCTGTTGCAAACTAAACAGGAAAGAAATTAATTGTTGTATGCGAATCTAAATGCCTGTTATCTGGTCGAAGATGTATGCATTGTTGAAGAGCATGAAGTTTTGATCTGAGACGTCCATGGCAGTGGAGAGGATTGGCTATACACTAGAGAAAAGCATAGAACGTAGGACGTGGACAGTGAGCATCGTGAAAGACATTTGTTGCATAGATGCTGCATTGTGATAGAAGAAGACATCACAAGCAAAAAATATTTCAAAAGTAAACCCTAAACCATAATTCACACCACTGATTATCAAGAATCTATGGTGGAAATTGATTGCATGCACACTGTCACCATTAGATCAATTGAATCAACTGTGGATGTCACTTGACTGAAGAGGATCATTATTGATCCAGTGCTGATGTCTTGATCTTGGGGCTGTGATGAGTTTGACATCATTACTTATTGAGAAGTTGAGCCAAAGAGGAAGCACATGCCCCTTTGAAGGTCATTCCATCCTAGAAAGGATGTGATGATTCCAGAAGTAAATTTAAAGATAAGAGTTAATGACTGGTTTTTTGGGTGGTCAATCTGCTATCCGAAGGCCTCTTCTTACTTTCTTTATAGGGCGTGATTATGGACTGGTGAGACCTCTGCTTTTAAAGAATGGGAAAGGTACATATAACAATATACAAGTCATTTTCATTCGAAATTTTTAATAATTAAAGTTTATAAAAATTCCTCACCAAAAATAACCTTAAAAGAAGTGTCCTATTATGACATGACGTGGAAGAGCAAATATTGCCTGTGCCCAAGTGGATATAAGGTAGTAGCCCTCGACTTGTGAGGCAACTTTTTTTAAATTTTCCAGCTATAGGGATATTGGAATCGGCAAAGAAGTGAATTCACCAGAGACATGCTGGGAGAGAGCATTGTTGCATGTAGCTAAGAAAAGAAGAGGATGAGATCTGAGATGTAAGCAGGCCTTCCAAAGTTTCAAACTATGACATCCAATGAATGTTGGATTTGATTTTTAGGTAATAGTAAATATAATAAATGGTATAATTAAAATTATATTTGGGGCTGGTCTTTGCTTTCTAACCTGTTAATGTGATGATACAAGTCTAGTGGCATATTTTATGATTGGAATTTCGCTCCACGTTAATACCTATCTATCTTGTTAGTGTAGTGTGTGTTTTTGTGAATAATCCCACATTAATTGTGTTCCACGTTAATACCTATCTATCTTGTTAGTATAGTGTGTGTGTTTTTGTGAATAATCCCACATTAATTGTGTTGTGGGACTTGAGTGCTTTATAAGCCCCAACACTTGCCATACTTTTTGCCAATGGGGTAGCAGGTTTTAAGGGTCAAGTCCTTGGTCCCATTTTGTGGGATTCCTCACCCTATTAATATCCAGTTTGGGCATGTGTGTGGGGTACTGGCCCTCTTGCTTTCTAACCGATTTACTTGATGATGCAAGTCTGGCCCTATATGAATAATAAGTGTCATCTAGCTAGCTGAGACATGCATAGGCGCGCTCAAAAATACTTCACACACAAAAATAATCTTCGTCGTCCCATGTCCGATTGGTAGACATTCAATTTAAAAAGCGATGTCACCGGAATGAACGTGACTTTACTGTGGAGGTCAAAGCAATGCTTATCCCACATGTTTATGACTTGAAAATATAATATTCATACTTGTGTGAGAGCTTGTGTTTAAAGAATTGTTATTCAAGTAATGTATTCCTCCTATCCTATTAAATTTACCAAAGTTTATGGTAGTTATATTATGACTTGACAATGTAATATTTATACTCGGGCTGTGAGACGCATGTGCACCTTGATGTTTGTGTCTTGTGACATGGTGATATGTTATTGCTTGTGCACCTTGATGTCTGAGTTGCCATGTCTCAGGTGGAAAGATAATTTAATTTGTGGGCACACGTGGTTGTTTGGATAATTGATGAATATTCTGAGCCCGTGAAGATAGATATCAAGGACTTTTGAAGACCATTGTATAAAAACATTGTTCAATTTGAATAGTTTATATGATTGACTTAATTGTGATCTATTTTGAAGATTGAATCAGATTGTATTGTTTACAAAAGATAATGTTTCATTCAAGAGAAATAAATCCCATATTTTACGGATGGTAGAGTGTGTTCCTATTCATAAGTAAAGTATTATACCTCTGAATATTTTGTCATCACAATGAATCAATGGATGAATATTCCATCTACTTAGACAATTGATGAATATTCCGTCATCACAATGGATCAATGGATGAATGTTCCATTTGCTATTCCATCCACTTATTTGACTGGATAAAACCAAATTAGTTTTTACAAATCTTACAAATTTTGGAGAACTAGATCTAGATGAAATTAATATTTTTTCTACCATCCTATTGTGAAGTACAGGCATTATTTATATTTGTCAAAAAGCATTTTTGAGCCCGATGTAATCATTATATTGAAGACAAATCTCATAGACTTTTAAATATCATATGTATAAATACATTGTTCAATTTGATGGGGTCACATGATTGACCGAGTTATTATCTATTTTGAAGATCGAATTAGATTGCATTGTCTACTAAAGACAATGCTTCATTCAAGCGAAGTAGATACCTTATGTTTTGTGGATAGTCGAGTGTGTCCCTATTCATATATAATTTTGAGAATGGGTGTGTATCCCTATTCTCAAGCAAAGTATTATACTTGTGATTGGTTGAGGGTGTCCCTAATCATATAGGTTTGTAGATAAATGAGTATGTTCCTATTTGCAACTATGTAGATGGATAGCATGTGTATCCTTATTTACTTATGATGTAAAATTTTGGATAGTTGTGTTTGTTCCTATCCTTGTTTGAGTCCAATGTGGTCAGTCCTACTAAAGTGAGCAGTTGAGTTTATCATTGTTCACGGTGATGTAAATCATGGGAAAATGTGTGTCTAGTCCATGATCTTTTAAAATATGTGAGTTGATGTTCATACCCCTATTAGAAGTATGATGTATTAAAGGGAGAATTCTTAGGAATATATCACATCATGTAATATGGATAACTAAGTATTCAAGAGTTATCCTGACCAGGTGGTTGATAAGAAAGTAAGCAATAGCAACCACTATCAACCTCATTATACACATACATTTTGATTAATGAAAGTTGTCCAACACCTTCTTGGTCCAACAAAGATAAACTTTAAAATGAAGGAGATCATATCATAGTAGAAGTTGGGTTAAATCAAAGATTTTGTTTTTTATGACACACCCACCCCCTCATACACTCGCCCACGCCACGTTTTAAACCTTGGACCTCGCCACGTTTTAAACCTTGGACCTCCCGAAGAAGAACCAAAGCCCAAACTGTTGTGTTGTCCCCTTGGGATAAATAAAAAAATTCCACTTTTAAGAAAGTGTAAAAAAAATCCCTCTACATCAATAAATGGAAAAGGCCCTTATAGTTAACTCGAATCAATCATAAAAAAAAACAATTGATACTTTTCTTTACGGTTTAAATTTATATTTTGCAAGCATAAAGACCTAATGAAACCTGGTTTTCATGGGTGGTGTAGGCTTGGGCTTTGGCTCTTCTTTGGGAGGTCCAAGGCTCAAATCGGACGTGATGTGGGCAAGTGTGTGGGGGGGTGGGTGTGTGGTGGCTTTGTGTTAAATTCCCTATTGATAAGTATAGCTCTCAACTTTAGGAGGGATCATGGTTGGGAGGAAACTGCTCAGCCCTTGTACTTCGGTCATAGAGGTTTCTCACAATAACCCAAAACATTTTATATAGCTCTCAACTTTAGGATGGGTCATGGTTGGGAGGACGAGTGTGTGAGGGGGTGGGTGTGTGGTGGCTTTGTGTTAAATTCTCTATTGATAAGTATAGCTCTCAACTTTAGGAGGGGTCATGGTTGGGAGGAGAATGCTCAACCATGTACGGTGGTCACAGGGGTTTCTCGCAATAATCCGAAACATTTTATATAGCTCTCAACTTTAGGATGGGTTATGGTTGAGAGGAGACTGTTCAGCTCTGTACGTCGATCATAAGGGTTTCTCACAATAACCAAATCCAAAAAAAAATAAAAAATAAAAATAAATTATTTAATTAAAAAAGCAACCCAAGAAAATGTTTTATTTTCTTTTTGTTGTATAGGTGAATCAATCATTTTTAAACATCATATCCCACCCACCAATGTTATGTTCGAACAACCCAAGCAATTTTATAAGTTTATAGATAGACCAATACAATGTTTTTTTTTTATTTTTTAAGTAGTGTGAAATACAACTAAGGGTCACCTTTTTGGGTGCAAGAGGGACCACCATCTCTTTGATTCAAACTTCTTTTTGGGGTACAAGAGGGACCACCATCTCTTTGATTCAAACTTGGTATTTTGGATGGGAGTCCAACAACATACCCTTGTGATTCAAACTTGGATATTTGGATGGAAGTTTTACAATATATCATTGGGATATCCTAATAAAGACTAAAATTATAATATTAAAAATAAATTTTAATATCAAGGTTTCTTTTGGATTGGGACAAGGCCATATGGTGCATAAAACCATGACAGAGACTATTATTATAATGCTAAAAATAAACTTTAATATCAATATTTCTTTTAGGTTGGGAAGGTTATATGGGTGCATGAAACCACAAGACAGTACCAGGTACATATAAAAATATAAGGGACGCAATCTGAAGATACAAGGATAAAAATACATGGAATAAAAAAGTAGAGTATATAAAATTATATTGAGGTATATATTAAAAATATCTATACAATTTTAAAATGCAATTATGTTGCATTAATGTGTTAGTACATTATTAAGGTGTGTAATGTGCATAAATATGCATCTTTTATTTAAGTCCAAAATCATGAATATATATAACCAAACAATAATAATAGTTGAACATAAAAAATTAAAATATTATATAAATAATGCATAATTTTTAATTTTTAGAAGATGCCAAATGCATAATCTGTTTTAAAAGTTTACTTTTAAACTATATAAAATTAAACTTAATCTCATCTCTATTATATTAAGAATATCAAATTTAAAAGTTTCAAGAAGCCAAAGATTTTGTGGGACTTACCAGGAGAGTAGGAGAGACGCAGCAGCAATTTGCCTGTGAAGAGTGGATTGCCCAAACCCTTGTGATGTAGCGAAGCAAATGCATCCTCCACTTACATTTGCAATTATGTGAGCCACCAACAATATGGCAGCTGCCGCTATCCCCAGTCTATACGCGCCATAGCTCGGCGCAATGCACTCAAAAACCAGGTATCTGATGTGTTTCACCTGCTCCACATATCACCATATGTATCAGACGATCCATTAGAACATCCATTATAATAATATTAGACGGAACTCAATTTGCGGCAGATGAAATTACCCTGTCTTGAGTGAGTTCGGCTTCCAAACCAAGAATTCCTGCAGTGACATCCAAAACAACGACGAGAATGCATATCAACGGTCCCCATAACTTCATCTCGCAAAATGACGACAGTCATAAATATGATGTTGATGTCTGGACTGGGGTTTGAAGCCACACATGAAATTTTAGAAAGGAATCCCCAAAGCAGAAAACAGAGAAGAGAAGAGCAAGAGCAAGGCATATGCAGTACCCTCAGTCACATCAATTTCACTTTTTACAGCTGTAACGCAACATGACCCCCTTATTATTCCCCCTGTTGCCAATTTAGAGACCAAATTACTGTACCTTGATATAATTATCTAGGGTAGTAATTTTTTTTTTTTGAGAATCTTAGTTAATTGGGTGAGGTGAAGTTTATAAGATTTAATTGTGCATAAAATCGAATCAGTTTATTGGCAAGTATTTTATTATACACAGTCCATTGGCAAGCATTCCACTATACACAAAATCGAACCAATACATTTGGCAACACTCACCCGGAATCAGTTTTCCAGTCTATTGACAAGCTTCACTATACACAAAATCGAACTAATCCATTGACAAACACTCAACCGAGTATTAACCTGAGTATCTTTGAAAGATGGGCTATTAACTTTACTTTTGCAAATTTTATTCCACAATTTACATTTTCCACAAGCGGCAAGAAAACTAATCCAGCTTTGAAAAATGGGCTTACCAAAGAAGTTCGAACATGTACGGCATCTGAAACTGTAAGTGATAACATGAGAATCTTGATTCAGAAATAAGAACGCAAGAGATAGTAAGTGCCACGTAGTGGCCATGTTTGATGGTACATGTATTTTTGAATTGAGTGATAAGATGAGAATCTTGATTCAGAAATAAAAACGCAAGAGATAGTAAGTGCCACGTAGTGGCTATGTTTGTTTTTGAATTGAGTTGATATATTATAGCATTAAATTTTATTTTAATAGTTGATATTTAGTTTATATAGTTGTGGGTTGATTTTTTTATGGACAGAAGAGTTTAAAACTTTATACTTTCTTTGCATACCAATAAGGATACTCTAGTTTATGTTTGGGATGGAATGAAGAAAATTGTTATAGATTTTTTTGAGGAATTGTTTTTTTTGGCAGTCTTTTTAGATTATAAGGTTTAAGAGGAAATTTTACCGGGAATCTTTTTTCTTATTAAGAAAGATAAGAGAGAGGATAATGAGATATTGATAGCATCAGTTTTTATGATAAAATTAAAGAAAGTAGTTTTAAGGATGAAAAAAGGAAAACTCTTGGTCCAGATGGTTTTCCCATCGAGTTCTTCCAAGAAATTTGAGACCTGTGTAAGGATGATTTTCTTGCAATGGTAGCAAAAGTGTGGGTGGCAAAGTCAATTTTGAAAGAAATTAATAAAATCTACATTGTGCGCATATCTAAGTCCCAAGAGGCAGATCAATTTTTTGGCTTTAGACCGATATGTCAGTGTAATGTTCTCAAAATCGTTATGACGGTGATAGCTCAAAGGTTGAAACCCTTCCTCCCTATGATAATCTTGTCTGGGCAAGGAGGATTTGTGGGAAGGAGACAAATTGCAGACGAAATAGTGCTTGCTTAGGAGGCCCTTCACTCCATGCAAGCACAAAGCTCCCCCTTTGTTGTCCGTTTGGACCTCTCCAAGGTTTATGATAGGGTAGATTGGGATTTTCTTTTACAAGTGTTGAGAAAGTTTCCCAGATTAGGTGGATTGGATTAGAGGCGTTATTTCCTCAATATATTATGTTATGATGATAAATGGTAGTTTGTTTCCTCTATTTACTACTTCCAAGGGACTATGCTAGGGAGATCCTCTTTCCCCTTATATGTTTATCATTTTGGTATGTCTAGACCATATTCTCTCAAAGGAAAGGAATAATGGATCCATTCAAGGAATTAGATGTGCATCGACAACCCCTTCTCTCTCTCATTTACAGTTTGTAGATGACTCAACCTTGATAGGTCGTGCTACTGCATTGGAAGCATCAAGATTCAAAAGAATTCTAAACCTCTTTTCGACAGTCATAGGATAACTTATTAATGAGAAAAAGTCTAAAATGATATTTTTCACTGTATTGATAGAGTGGAGACCATGATTCGAAATATTTTGAATTTTAGATGTGAATTTCTTCCAATCTCTTATCTAGGAGTTCCCTTAAAGGTGGTGTTGGTCAAAAATTTATATAATAGTAAGGATTATGCGCCCACAAACCTTGCCCAACGTTGAATGACCCAAAGACCATGAATCTTAGGGTCAATCTTCGAAGTAGGTCGGCTCCTTGCAAATTCTAAGTAAACGCTTGGGAAAAAGGGAAGGAAAAGAGACTAAAGAAAACGTAAAGCTAGAACATTATGTGGTGCAGATCCAATCGCATCAAGATACATGCCCAATAAGTCTGAAACATGATATACAACATTCATGGACTACCAGACTAGCCTCTGGTTCCATTAATCATTTACACACATAGCTCTATTGAGAATTCTAGAATTAAAGAATAAACAACATGAAATCCAGATATCATAATTAAAGCTAGTTCATTCACTTAATTTTAGCAAAAATAATCAACAGAGCAAAGATCATACATACATGAAAACAATTGAAGGCCATATAGTAATCCACTTATATTGCAAGTGCATCAAACTATACATGCAAGTTGTAATGACTAGAGAGCTGACACTAAAAAATACATTACAAACATGTATATATAGCCCTCAAGGAGTGGGCTTCAGAGGTCTAATCAATACTTCATTAATGGAGGATGGGAATGTCAGTGTCTAGCTGGTTCGAATGACTTCTTTTGTGATTGCTTTGTCACATACGAAACGTTCTTCACTATATCCGGACAAGAACTACTGACATATTTTATCTGAGCTTTTCTTTCATAATTAAAGAACTTGATGTCATTATTACCCAAACATATCTCCTTATAAGCTGAGGTAGTTGCACTTACATAAATTCTTCAGCTACCATCTTACATGCTCAAACGGGTCAGTCATTAAATTTGCTCATATGCTCAATCCTTGGATCCAACATTCCGACATTGTTGGTGGGAAGGGAGATTTTGAATTTATGGAGCTTTCTTTGTAGTCGATCCTTTGTGCATTTATGATCGGATAAGACGGAACTCTAGGCTGAATGCATACCTTGATCTTGTCCTAATATTTCGTTTGATAATACATTCTTTTGGGATGGGGAAATGGGGGCCTTTACTACTCCATTTTTTCTTCTCTTTCCATCTACTTCTGGGCTGGATTAACTTCGGGCAAAATTCTGGGCTTACCTTCTCCTTTTCTACTTCTGAATTCTCTGTCCATATGGGTTTACCACTTGGGTAACAATTTAGGACCGCCTTATTTTCCATTATTCTCTTGATATTTCACCCGATTTTGGTCGCTTGTAGATAAAATTTTAGGAATTCCTATGATAGGTTCATAGTTCCTTCTTCCATCCAGTGAATTCCTTGATCCGTCTTCTTTCGGACATAAGTTTCGAATAGCCAATGACTTGGAAGTGATCCATTTCTTCGTCCACCTTTCCACTTAGCCATTTTTTAGATTAGCCCTTTCCCCAAGCCTTTTCTTCTTCATGGAATGGAACAAGTGGGTGCAAAAAACTCACCCACATTCTTGGTGACTTACAGGGGGCTTTTACTAGGTGAAAGATACATAACCCAGCTATCAATGAATTTTGCCATGACTATAACACACCAAAAATACAAGAAAGAAAAATAAAATGAATATTAACCTTTATGGCCACATCCTTTGGACCACGAAGTCATCAAAACTGAATGTATTTAAAAATGGAACACAAAATTCGTCTTCTACGACTTAGGCTAGACCTGATGGGTCTCTTGACCATTGCACTTCCACTCTAGAGGATTCGACATGGGTAACAACTACTTGAGTCACTGCTCCACTTTGCAACTTACTACACATATCTACCCAAGCATCCATGGAAGGGATAGGAGCACTTTTCATCTGGTCCATAATATACTTGAGCTTGCACCCCTCTTTGCTAAGGGGGTCATTGTATCTATCAATCATATGATTAGGAATTATTGAAAGACTAAACAACTTGGATATTAGATTAAAAATTTGATCCAACGTTATAGGCTCTTGCAATGCCACGATCATACTCTCATCTTCTTCAAGATCTTGGAACAACTTTTGAAGATTTTCTTCTAAATACAGTTGATGATCACTGTCCCAAAATCTTGGTGACCCATGTGCTTTGAGTTGTTCATTAAATTTATTCATTGCTCCAAGCTCCTTCTTCAGCATATCCATAAGCTTGGTCCCTTCATAATACAAGTCTATTAGATGCAGAACTTGTTGTATCATGACATCATATCGTTCTCACTCATGCCTTTGACAGACATAGGGATTAGTGCTATTACTGAGCATCATGCATAAAGCAGTTGCTAGTTGGTCCATATTGTGTATGATGCCCTTCTTTCTGTTAAACTCAACTTTTGCTTCAGAATATCTCAAGACTACTTTCTATCACAAGTGTGAAAGGAGAAACAATTTTCAAGGTTGCCTCCCTTGCTTTCTTCAAATGAACAAGCCTTACTCTCCTAAGGTTGTCCTTTGAAATGGTTGGCCTAGTAGGCTTCTATTTTTCCTTCTGTAGCTCTTCAAGGAGAAGATTAAGCTCACTCTCTTGTCGTTGGATCTTGTTTTTGCATTCATTGAGCAAGAGTTCCTGTTGTTGCATCTTTACTTTAAATTCTTCATCACATTGCTCCTACATGCTACTAGTTTCTTGCAACTCATTTTTTAGTGTAGCAATTTCTTCTTGCTTCTGTTTAGGGTATCACTCAACATTTTGTTTCTATTTTCAATAACTTTCTTTTCACTTTGTACTCGATGAAATTGGACCTCAAGGTTGTCCACTTTCTTTTATGTGGCCTTCAACTTCTTTTTAGCATTTTTCAATTTCAGGTATAGGGTATCAGAGTTTACATGTGATGCTTTCAACACTTCGATGGAGGGAATATCATCAATATGCCTGGTGAGGTGCTCAAACTCCTAGTCATCATATTTCATGTCAGCCTTTGCCTTTTTGACTTTGGGCTTGGCGATTACCTTATGTTGTTTTCCCTCAATCGGATCAAGCTCATGCAAGATCACCATAGTGACCTCTTCTTGACCTTGATGCTCCTGTTGCAGTTGCTCTTTTGCCCATTTCTTTTGATTATCTCTTGCCACACACACGACCTTGAAAATTTTTGGTTCTTCTTCCTCTATTTCCTGGGATGGAAGTGGAAAAGACAACATAGAGGATAATGGAGACACGGGGAGTGTCATCAGTGCTTGCTCTTGGTTTGGACCAGTTGATTGACCTAAGGTTTTAACCATGACTGTGTCGATGATGATTGGAATTGTTGAGATAATGTTTTCAAAGGAGGTGGAGGGGTGATTGAGGGTATGAGAGTGACTGATGGATTGGATGAAGACATCGGGATGGATGATTCCAATGAATTCAGAGGAAGGTCAGGCAAGTGGCCTAGATACGAAGGAGAAGTTAATGGAGGTTTAAGGCACTCTTTATTTATCATAGGTCCCATGGCTGTAGTTGCCTTAGAAGACTGGGTAAAAGAGGTAGGACTATTCAGCAGATTGTTGGGAGGAGTCTAGCTCAGAAAAGGTGTGTTGAGTTGTACTTGCAAGGGACTTTGTTCTTCTCTAAACTCCACAACCTTTTGGTTCCATTTGGTGTGATGCACCTGCATTTTTTATTCTTTCACTTGCACCACCTTGGATTACAATCATTGATGTTTATGCTCTAACCCTTGTTCCTGACGGGTGACAAGGCTAGAGTGAGTCCTTTTCTTTCCACTTTGCACTGATCACTGAAGGGGAAGATCCAGATGAGTGGCATGTCTCTTGAAGGGGATTACTTGACCTCATTATTCGAATGCTTTGCCTTTTCTGTGAGGATGAGACTTCTGGCTTGGCTTGTCCTTCATGAGTTGCATCGTCATTGGATTCTTACTAGGAACTAGGAGCCTCCTGCTCCTGATCTTATTCTTGCTCATCATTGCTTCCTCCTACAACAGGTTCTATGGAGTCATATTTCTTTAACACTTTTGGATAGATATTATCATCCTTCCTTTCTCACCACTTGCCAATGTGAGCCTTGAATTCCATTTAAAATTTAGCATCAACTATTCTTGGGAGGATTTCCCTAAGATCATCCTTCTCACACTTCATTATCCACCACTGCTCAACCTTTTCTTCATCATCCCAATCCTTCTATTCTGCAAATTATTCAAAGAATTTGGTTCCTATTATTTGATCAAGATTCCTCTCATGATCAAATACCCTTTTATATGAGTATGGGGTCCTCCATGGTGGGTTCTTATGCAATTGGAACTAGGTGAATGACACCAGCTTATCATTTGGGAGATTCCTAAATTGTAGGACATCTAGATTTACCTCATTCTCCTAATGCTCAAATGGTCGAGGCTTGACATTGTTAGCCAGATTTTTTTTGATAACTTCATCAGGATCATAGTGCCATCGGGGAGGTACTACTGGGAGACCCAAGGCACACAATTTATTATCTAGTTTTTTATATGTGGGTTGATCTCTAAACGGATTACTGATAGGGCTATGCGACACTGGGAACTAAAAAATCATTCTCTTCTTTTCCCCTTGGCCATGCTTATCTTCTACTATAATAGCCTGCCTACAAACCTCCAGGCCAAAAACCCAATCCGTTACATAGTAGGGGAGAAGGAAGGGGAAGCGAAAAATCCATATAACCTTATACATGTACCTTTTTCCAGAAATTACCAGTCCTCTACTTCAAGGAATTTTGTTCTTAAAAATTGTATGGCTCTCTCAGACAGGCGGGGACAACTACCATAAATGTATGCCAAAGCAAGACCAAGGAAAATTTTATTGAACTCTAAGTAAGATTGACTTTTTCTAAGCAAATGCATCCAGTCAATGACTGGGTGAGGGTCATTCTCGGTGATCTGTACAGAGTGCGCTGATCTAGGCATGAAGTAAAGAAACAACCAAGCCAAATAAGAAGGGTAATGAAATTCCATACTCTACATGGATTGATAGTCTGTTATTTGCCTTCTTATTTTTCTAGCCAAAAATTCCACTTAGTCCATCCTCAATGATCTATGAGCTCTCAATACAACGTGTGCCATGACTATCTACTATGGGAATACTATCTTGTCTGTTTCAGCACCCTACAATATGGCTATCATGCACAATATGGGTTGAACCTCCTCCTTGAACTCTTCCAACTTCCAGGTCCTTTTTGAATAGTTCTCAGGTAAGATTCTTAAGTTCAATACTTCCATCATCCATGCTCTCGGGCCATCTTCCGCAAGCTTCCCTCTTTGGAATTTTTCTTTAATAATTTTGAGATGCTTTATGGGTACATCTTCAAGGGAAGGATTTGGAGTTGCAAACACTTTTCTGATATTTTGAGTGGTTATTTGAAATAGAGGCTATGCATCTTGCCCTTTGATCATCCCCATACTAGCATCATAGAACTTTGACACAACATCTACTAGCTTAGGACACGGGTGCACAACAATTGGCAAGAACATTGTCAATTGTGTGTTCCATGGAGTGGTCTTTGTGACACTTGAGTTAATTACTTTCACTTTTTGTCCCACTCCCATTTGTGATAGCTTTGCTTTGGCTTTAAGGTAATGCATGTGTCCACAATTCCCTCAAATGAGTCCTCTAATTTTTTCTTTGGCTTTGCCTTAGTCATCTTGCTTGGCTCCTTATTTTCTTTCAAGGGCTACTGGACCCAAAACACTTAGAATTATTTTGCTAGCAACCACATCACCTTTTAAGTGTATTAGCAATATTCAACAATCACTACATCATCATGGAACTTCAATAGGTATCCCCTCCTTTTATAATGCTAGAAATATAGAGCTGATGGAATTAACTATTAGAGATATTGCAGAAGATCTTGCTTGCTACGAGGCAAATCCTATTGAAGTACAATATTACTACCATATTATCTCCACCAACTCCCTTTGGTTTATGGACCACCAACCAATCGAATGATCCGGGAGAGCTGAGCATACTATTAAAATAGTTAGGTTACTATTTTCTCAGGCAGATCACACTTCTCACCCACCTATCATTTATGATGCATGCTCAAATTATTCTGAAGAGTGTTCTTCCATCGATCCTTCTGATAATGCCCAACTTCATGCCAAGCTTTCATTGGTGCCAACTGGATGACCATGCCTCCTTGGTCATTATGCACGTTAGAGATTATTGATGCATGTGCCTACAAAATTCTTCTTGATTTTATTAGGACAAAGAATTAGCCACTTGCACGCATGTAAATATATTACTATGCATACCTTCCAACTCGATCATTAATCTTCCTAACAAATCAGGGTAGTTGATATTATCACATATACACCCACTCTTGATGACTGACAGTTGTAGGTCATAGCTTCTCTTTCTTTCCTTCTATTTGAATGATATTTTTGGGACTTGCTTTTATTACTATATATCTTATTATTCCATCCCTGGTAGACAAGCAACTAACTGATCACTTGTTGTTAGTATTTTAGGTTGCTTGCACCTTTACTCAGCTACCCAATCTTTAATCCAAAAATTCTTATATTAGCCTAGGAACCTGCTACTTTTCATGAGGAACTTCTCATTCTTCCACCCTATTTGAAGTGAATTTTTAGGGTCCTTCCATCAACTGAATATTTTCCCATTTGTCCATCCATTTTTGGGTTTTAATATTGCATCAAGGGAAATATATCTCAAAAGTTGGAAAAGCCTAGGCCTACTAATTATATAGCAAAAAGCATAATTACAACCTCTTTCTATAAAAAATAAAGATTAGGCTATATACATATATACACAACTACCATAGGTAGATTCAAGCATAGTGTTTTAGATGTTGATTGTTCACTGGAATCGGAAGCAACCGACCCTCTAAATCTCGTAACTGATATGCATTTGAAGTCTTACATTCTTCAATGAGATATGGGCCCATCCAAAATGAATCAAACTTATCATGAGCACCTGGCTTAGCCTAATTTACATCCCATATTAGTACAATATCACCTCTGGAGAAGTCTCTTAATTTTGCTTTCTTGTCAAACCAGTGCTTGACCAAACTCTAATGCTAGGTTACATTATTAAATGCCTTTTCTCGATCTTCTTCTAGTTGCATCAACTATACTAATCTCTTCTCAACTGGTGGGAAGTCTTCATCATCTATCTGATTTAGAAATTTTAGTGCTAGAAGTTCAATATTAATAGGAAGGATAGCCTCTTTGCCATACACTAGGGAGTATGGGGATGTTTTTAAATATTTCTTTGGAGTTATCCTGTCTACCCATAATGCTTGATTCAGCAAAAGATGCCAACTTTTGGGATTCTACTCGATATTCCTTTTTATAATTTTTAATAAATTTTTATTTGAAGACTCTACTAAACCATTGCCTTATGGGTAATAATTTGAGGCTGCATTCTAGTATATTCCATATTTTCTAGCAAAGTCCATTATCTTAGCACCTATGAAAGAAGAGCCATTGTCTGAGACGATAGTGGTTGGGACCCCAAATATGGTAATTAATCTTTCCAAGAAATCAATGATTGTCTGTTGGTCAACCTGTTTAGTTGCTTCAACCTCAGTCCACTTAGTAAAGTAATTTGTTGCTATAAGAATATACTTGTGATCGACTGATGAATTTGGATTTATGACCCCAATGAAATCTAACCCCCACTGTTGAAAAGGTTCTTCTGCTATTATCAACATTAAAGGCATGGCATGGTGCTTTTCCTTCCCAGCAAACCTTTGGTATTTATCACATCTTCTGACCAACTTGAATGCATCTGAGAATATGGAAGGCCAATAAAATCCTACCCTCAATATTTTGGTCATTGTGGTTTGTGCTGAGTAATGGCCTCCCGAGAATCTAGAGTGAAATTCCTCAAGCATCTCCCTTGCCTTTTCCTGAGGTATGCAATGCAATAAGACTCCATCAAAATTTCTTTGGTAGAGAATGTTATTGACTAGTGTATATTTTCTAGCTTGCAACTTGTATTTGCATCTTTGTGGTGTTGTCAATCCTTTTGGGCATTTGCCAGTATTGAGATAACAAGTCAAGTGGGTGATCCAAGAGTCAAGTGGCATCTTTGTTTGTGTTGATTTAGTATTATCTACTGCTTTTATACACAAGTTGGAATTTATCACTACTACTTCTGCCAAATGTTGACAAAGCGCTCGTCCCTTAATCAACTTTGTTGGCCAAATTTCTACATCAAACTCTTGAATATTTGTTGTCCAACCAGCCCTTCGATCACCCCATTCTCCTTGGATTATGAAACTCCTGACATCTGGGTGTACCACATATACCACTATTTTACTCTGTGAGACAAAATGCCTGAATTTCTTGAGGGATTTCATAACAGTATATACTTGTCTTTCAATGAAATTATATCTTTCCTCATGATCATGTACAGTCTGGATGAGAAAAGTGATTGGTCTTTCATTGCCATCATCTCCTTTTTGTGTCAAGACTGCCGCGTAACTTTCTTCTACTCCAAAGGTATACAAAATAAAGTCCTTGGAATAATTGGGGTTAATGAGAACTGGAGCTCGTGAAATAGCTTCCTTAATGCTCCTAAAAGCATCTTTTTGAGCATCTATCCATTTGAATTCTACATACCTTTTAATAATTTGAGTCATAGGTTTTACTATTTATGCAAAGTCAGATACAAACTTTCATACAAAGTTGATCTGCACAAAGAAAGATTGAAGTGCCTTCTTATTCATGGGTATTGGCAATTCTAAGATGGCATTGATCCTATCCGGGTCTATGACAAGCCTTACTTTTGACACAACATGTCCCAGGAGCTTACCTTCTTGCACAACAAAGATTGATTTCTTTGGATTCAATGATATCCTAAACTCTCTGCATTTCTCAAAAATTTATCGGAGATGCTCTATATGGTTTGCCTTTCGTGAGAAAATATGATCATGTCATCTAGGTAGATAATAATTACTTTATTGATCAATTCACCAAATATGAGATCCATCACCCTTTGAAAGGTAGTGCCAGCATTAGATAGGCCAAATGGCATCCTCTAGTATGCAAATATTCCCCATTTTGTGGTGAATGTTATCTTATGCCGATCTTCATCCTTAACCCACACTTGGTTAAATTCCAAAAATCCATCCAGTAATGAGAACCATTATGCTTCTGCTACTATATGCAGTATCTGATCTATCTATGGTAGAGGATAATGATCTTTCAAAAATACTTTGTTTAGATTGTGGAAATCTATGCAAAGCCTAATATATTTATTCCTTTTCTGACTCGGATATATAATTAGCTACCCAAATATAATGCTTAATGGGATAGATTATTTTGGGATTCAATAATTTCAACAACTCTTACTTCATCAGGACTTCTATTTTTGGATGTACTGGTATCTGCTTCTGCTAAAAAGGCATTGCATTAGGCTCTAATTCAATGGTGTGCTGAATAAAATATTTATTGTACATCTTAAGGTCATCATATGTCCAGGCGATAATATCATCATACTTTATACACAATTCTTGGATTTGGTGGACTTCCTCTTCTGAGCAATCCACCCCTATCTTCAAAATTTTGCCCACTGAGATTTGGACTTCCTTATAACCTTTGGAGTCAACTTTGATTATATGAACTTTTGGCCGGTCATTATTATCAAACAGGATTTCTAGGGTGATTAGTCCCTTTGGAATGTGATTATTTTTAAGTTGGATGAATCCTTCTTCTTCTTGGTCATCTTCAGTTTCAAAGGACCCATTAGCTAAGCAATTCATTTTGTGGATTAAAAAATCCACTATCTATTTGTCATTTTTAAATACTTGCCAGAAGATGTTCTTATCCGGGACATATGGTCTATATACCAACCTAACTAATTTTGCTTTATGAATGGTATTAGACACTGGACAAAAATTTACTCCTATGGACGCCAATATATCAACATGTCTATTTTGATCCCTAGGGATAGCTTTAATATTAAGTGTCTCAAACGCTTCTAACATGTCCCACACTTTATTCCTGTAAGCCTTTAGGTAGTGTTGCTTGCTAATACACTTTTTAGTAATTTGATTAATCACCAACTTAGAATCCCCAAATATTTGAAAATGCTTGACTCCTAGCTTTTTCACCTTTTTGAGTCCCAAACAAAGGGCTTCATATTATGTTGCATTGTTAGTACAACTCCATGTTAATCTATACGAGAAAACCTTTTGGTATCTTGTAGGAGAAATCAAGACTACTTCGGCTCCTACACCATTTTTGCATCTTGCCCCATCGAAATATAGTTTCCATAATTGATGGGATGAAGACGAAAGTTCTTCATGAGTGACTGGATTTTTTGTCTCTGGTTTCTCAATGGTATAAGTGCCAACCCATGTTTCTATTATAGCATTGAATTCTTTGAGAGAAAATTGATCTTCTATTTATAGTTCTTCCAAGGCCTCTTCCATGAGATCTCCTTCCTCAGTAATAGCATTTACTATGATTGCTTGTTGGTCTACCTCCTCCAGTATTTCTATATGAAAGGAAGATGGTTTTTTTGAATAAATCTTCACCCTCCTTCCTTTATATGGAATTTCCATATGAGAGTAATCAAGAGAAAGGTATCCGACCAACTTAGTAGTGAATTCCCTGGAGAGGCACATCCTAAAGTAGGGTTCTAGGTTGGAAACTCCTTTTGGCTTCCCTTATTTTCATCATGGTAACCTCATTGGATAGATTTTTCATGAAGTCCTACATCTCTTGTAAGGTGGCAACTTGTGAATCTGGAGTGGGTAATGCATGTACTAGAAGAGGAGTAGGAAGAGCCAATATTACAAGTGGGTAAGGGAGCACTGGCACTACAGATGTGTTAGGCCATTGAGAAAAGCTCATAGGAGGTAGGAGTGTCGTATAAGTAGGTGTTATGACAGCTAACTATAGTTTATCATTAAGGAAATCGAGGAAAATAGGCATCAAGGACTTGGGAGGCAATCTGCCTATAGCAATAAGGGTTTGTTATGCCTTTACAACCTCTTTGAATATTTAAGGGAAGGCAAGGATATTTGATTACCTTAATTAGTCCTAGATCTGAACTGAAGGCTCTTAGATAATAATAAACGACTTGCTCATGGGTTGGTCTAAGACCTTCAGGCACTGTTTTCCAAGTGTGACTGAACCTAATATTAAAATCCATGGTTTCTTCTTGTGGATGTATTTGTATCACTATGAAATGAGTAAGCAAGGAAAATGGGTCTACTTGTTCATTGAACTCTTCTATTAGCTTAGATGCCAAGGCATTCTAGGAATTTATACTCCCATCAGGTAGAGTTCTATACCAATAAAGCATCTTTTCTTTTAGAGAAATGACCAATAATTTAATTGTCACATCCTCATGTTGAATGTTGTGCATGACAGAAAACGGTGCCACATCTTGGACATGTTCATATGTTGTTTTTACAATACCATAATAGGTTGGAAAGGCTTTCAAGGCTACTTGTGGAATAACATGTTGATCAGCTAGGTTAAGGGGTCCTGTGTTATTCCAGTTAGGGACTCTTGGGTTTTGATTTTGGGCCATTGCTATTTTGTGGAAGATGGGCACTTGGGATACAAGTACCAAATGAGTGTTAATATGATCTTCCTCTTATTATTCAATAAAATCAAGAGCTTCAATGACTAGCTCAGGTTGCTGCATTCTAAAGGATAAATCCAAGAACTCAACTGGTTCTTTTGAAATACTAGCCCTATGTCTTGTAATCATGAAATAATTGTAGGGCTGATATGGCTTTTCGGGCATATCTTAAATGGATTCACCAGGTTATTAAGGAATATATACAAAACTAGGTATCACCAGACATTTTGTTTATCCAAACTATGGGAAAGTGTCCCATCGGGCGTGCCAGAAACTGTTGGTCAAAGTTTTTTCTAATGGTAAGGATTATGCATCCACAAACCTCGACCAACGTTGAATGACATCAAGATCATGAATATTAGGGTCAATATTTGGGGTAGGTCAACTCCTTGTAAATTCTAACTAAATGCTTGGGGAAAAGGGAAAGAAAAGAGACTAAAAAAAATGTAAAGCTAGAACATTATGTGGTGCAGATCCAATCACATCAAGATACATGCCCAATAAGTCTGAAATACAATATACAATATTCATGGACTACCTAACAGACCAGCCACTGATTCCATTAATCATTCACACACGTAGCTCTATTGAGAATTCAAATTAAAGAATAAACAACATGAAATACAGATATCAAAATTAAAGCTAGTTCATTCACTTAATTTTAGCAGAAATAATCAATAGAGCACAAATTATACATACATGAAAATATTTTAAGGCCAGATAGTAATCCACTTATATTGCAATGCATTCCAAACTATACATGCAGGTTGTAATGATTAGAGAGCTGACACTAAAAAATACATTACAAACATGTATATATAGCCCTCAAGGAGTGGGCTTCAGAGGGCTAATAAATACTTCATTAATGGGGGATGGGAATGTCAGTATCCAGCTGGTTTGAATGACTTATTTTATAATTGCTCTGTCACAGACGAAACATTCTCCATTATTTCCAAACAAGAACTACTGGCATCCTCTGTCTGAACCTTTCTTTCATAATTAATGAACTTTATGTCGTTATTTCCCAAACATGTCTTCTTATGAGCTGAGGTAGTTGCACTTACATAAATTGTTCAACTACCGCCTTACGTGCTCAAATAGTTCAGTCATTAAATTCACTCATCTACTCAATCCTTGGATCCAACATTCTGACATCATTGGCAGGAAGGTGAATTTTGAATTCATGGAGCTTTCTTTGCAACCGAGTATTTATGCATTTATGACCGGATAGGATGAAAATATGGACTAAATGCATACCTTAGTCTTGTCCTAATATTTTGTTTGATAACACATTCTTCTAGGATGGGGAAATAGGGGCCTTTGCTACCCCGTTTTTTCTTCTCTTTTCATATACTTCCAGGTTAGATTAACTTTGGGCAAAATTTGGGGCTTACCTTCTCTTGAATCTGCTTCTGAATTCTCCATCCATATAGATTTACTGCTTGGGAAGAAAATTAGGACCAGCTTCTTTTCCATTATTCTCCTGATCTTTCGCTTGATTTCAGCCACTTGTGGATGGACTTTTAGGAATGACTACGATAGATAGCCTGTTCTTCCATCCTATGAATTTCTTGATCCGTCTTCTTTCGAACGGGAGTTTTAGATAGCCAAAAACTTAGAAGTGACCCATTTCTCCGTCCACCTTTCCACTTAGCCATTTATTACATTATTCCTTTCTCCAAGACTTTTCTTCTTCATGGAATGAAACAAGTGGGTGCAAAAAACTCACCCACAGGTGGTAAAGCAACAAACACAAAATGGGGGTGGTTGATAGAGAAGATACAGAGTAGGATGAACAACTAGACAAATCAATGGCTTTCTATTATAAGTAGGTTCACTTTGGTTAATTATGTTTTACAATCTATTTTCATCTATGTCTCAGTAGTTTTGAGTATTCCTAAGGATGTTATGAGAAAGCTAGACAAGATTAATCAAAGGTTCTTATGGAGTAGGGCAAAAGCAAAGCATAAGTGGGCCCTATCAAAGTGGGATCAGTTTTATCTTCCAAAAAAAAGAGTCTTGGGCATTTTATCAGTTGTTAAAAACAACTTAGCCTTGGTAGCAAAATTATATTAGCAGTTAATTACTTCCCCTAATGAGTTATAGGCATAGATCATAAAAGCCAAGTATGTAGAAAATCAAGATCATGGAGGTTTTACTAGATATCAACTTCCTCAACAAGGATCTCTAGTTCTTGAGGTACTAAGGATAGGGGAGACAATTATCAAACAAAAATTATTTCGGATAGTGGGGAATGGCCATCAATAAAATTATTGGACAAATTCTTGGAATGGTTTACCTCCATTATCTCAAATAATTTTGGAATGACGAGACATCATGGAACAACTTCATAGTCAAGGTTGGATAAAGATATTATATTCATCTAGATTCTTCCTTTTCTCTTTTGGTATGTGCATGAAAGCATTACATCCAAAAATGCGTAGATGAGATATGGAGGGTTTTCTACCACTCCAAGCTTCCTATGGAGTCATTCCTTGTAGGGCCTTTGTGGGTGCCCTATTTAACAGATATACTATTGTGGTGATATCTTCTGCCCAATATTGTTGCTCAAGACTAGCTCCTGTGAGCATGCAACGAACCATTTCCATGATGGAACTGTTCCTCCTTTCAGCAACTCCATTTTGCTGAGTATAAGTAGTAGTTAATTGTCTTGTGATCCCATGTGCATTCAAGAATGCAGAAAATTCTTTAGAGGTAAACTCCCCCCTCGATCTGAGCGGAGGGTCTTTATAGAAGCCCTTGACTCCTCAATAGATTTCTTGAATTGCTGGAAGAAACCAAATGTCTCAGATTTTAGATTAAGAAATAACACCCACATATTTCATGAGTAATCATCCATAAAAAATTGAAAATACCTCTTTCCCCCACAACTGATGGGTGTGAAAGGACCGCACAGATTGGTGTGAATCAACTCTAGAGTTTTTTTTGCTCTTATAGAGCTCTTCTCAAAAGATAATCTATGCTGCTTTTCGGCCAAGCAGTTAGAGCACACTATAAATGTGGTAGAAATGGAAGGAAGACCCTTTACCATCTCATACTTACTTAGCTCAAGTAAGTAGCCAGAACTAATATGACCATATCTCTTGTGCCATAGGGAAGTCGCATCCTTTGTAGATACTGTCATGGCTACATGTGGAGTAGAGATAGCATCTAAGGTAAATAAGCCATGCTTATATGAAACGGTTGCAATGTTCTTACCTCTCCTGGTAATGGAACAACACTTCCTGCCTCCTCAACACTAAAGTTCACAACCATATCCTTGTCCAGAATTTGTGTGACTAACAACAAATTGTTTGCCAATCTTGGAACATAGAGGAATTTTTCAATCTGACACTTGCAATTAGGAAGAGTTACTGAAACTGTGCCTTCTCCTTGAACCTTCTAGGTTTTATCATCAGTAATAGTGACAGGTTTGCCTCTTTGGCTTCAAAGGACTAAAACCATGATTTATCGCCAGTCACGTGCTTACTAGCACCAGAATTGACATACCAAATAGGATCATTCTGCTTGGAAACTATGGTGGTCATAAGCACCTTGTGTGCCCTCTCATAATATGAGTCAGATTCTTCGACAACAACATTCAATTTGGGTTGCTTATTCTTGTTATATGGTTTGTTCTGGCCTTTCTATTTAGGTTGTTTATTCTTATACCAACATTTGTTTGTATCATGACCTTCTTTGTCACAAATTTTGCAATATCTTTATGTTTGTTGAGGTTGTTTCCCTTTTGAATATTTGTTAGAATTTCCTCCTTTCTAAAAATTACCCTTCCTCTTAGGACCCTTCCTGTTGGAATAAAGAGTTGTGTTAGAAGAATCATCTCTCTAAAGTTGGCGTGCCTCCTCCTCTTGAAGCATGTTGACCAACTCAACAAAGGTAACTTTTTGTGGTGAAACTTGAAGGGAAGTGATCAACACCCTATAAGAATTAGGTAAAGCTCTCAATAAAATTGATGTAAGGAGCTTGTCATCAACAGGTTCTCCCAAAGAATTCAATTTTGCTTTCAACTCAAACACTTTGTAAAGAAAATGTTCAACTATCTCTCCCTACATTATGCTTATACTGTGCAATTGATATTGAAGGAATAGAATAGTGGAATCATTATTTCCTTCATATATAGTTTTAAGGGCATCCCATGCCTCTTTACTACGTGCACAATCAACAATGTGGGGTTGAACTTCGTCTGAAACAACAAGCAAGATGAGCATTTTTGCCTTGCTGTCTTTCTTGTTAAAGTCTATCTGAGCAGCAGCTGGAGATGTGGCTGTTGTTGATCTAGTAGCACGTGAAGGTCTGATTGTTGCTCCAGAAACAACATCCCATAAGTCATCCATGACTAGGATTACCTTCATTTTATTTTTCCATGGTGTGTAGTTAGGACCTTTCAACAACTGATGAGCATCAGTCATTAATTTTGCAAATATAGTGAAGGTTCCTTATATCACCAAATGGTCCCCCTTTTGATATACCTTAATGCCAGGATGTTATACCATACAAAATACCTGCCCTTACGTGAGGGAGACTGTAGGTATTTTGAAAAATCAGAGAAATTACCCACCCTTACGTGAGGGATACTATAGGTAACTTCTTTGATTATACAATACGTGGTACTTAGGCGGTACTGAAAGGGAATCGCCTCGTTGATGGCACCCACCTTAGAAAGTTGTCAATTTGCATGCGTGGGGCATAACTTCCCCTAAACACTTTGGATGTCAGAACATTCGTCGGGATTTAAGCCTAAACACGAGAGCGATTAGGGTAGTGGATGGAGTAAAAAAAATACAAAATGACGTACTTATTCCTCCTCGAAGATTGATAGAGAACAAGCTCAAACGTCTTTTTGGCAGCTATATTAGGTGGTGGATATAGTAGCGCAATCACTACAGCATTACCTGTAAGTGTTGGCCAAAGGTATCACAAATACCGAACGCTGTAGTGCAATAAATTACACGGATGGGTTTTATTTATTTTGGGGACTTAGGGAGTGATTTTGATTTTTAACTTTAATGAAGTAGTGCATAAAAGAATGAAAATGCTACTTACAACAAAAAAGTGCCCACAAAAATAAACCCATAGGTGTCGGGCGCTACCGAAAATGCACCTTTACAATTTTGCCAAATTTGCTTTTTCAAATTCTGAAAAAATTACTCACTTTCCCCCCTTTGATTTTTGAAAGAAATAGGCCCCCCCTTAAGTTTTTGAAAAAAAATTCCTTTTCTAAAGCCTTAAAAAAAATTCTTTATTAAGTTTAATTAATTAAAAAAAATTACTTGATCACAAAAAAATTATTAAACAAGATAATTTAATTATGAATAAAGTAATTAATTTTAATATTAAACTAATAATAAAGAAAAATTAAAAAGAACTAAAAAAAAAAATTAACAAAAACTTAAAATAAAAATTTTATATACCTTTCCAAGGTACTTCGGGGGGGGTCGACGGGTTTTGACCCCACGACCTCGGGGCTCCCTGAGTCCCTACCGCTCATCCCACGACCAAGTGGTCTAGCAGGCTAATCCGAAAGGATTAATGGGCTCCACTTATTTGAGAAGGCCCCTTGAGCCTCTTCGACATGCGGGTTGCCTCTCCTCCACTCGACGGTGACTCCCTTGGTGGCGGCTCCCTTGGTGGCGATGACACCAGCTACAACAACGACACCAAATGCTTCGACTCCATGTCTGTAGTTGCTTCGTCTTCACTGTATCATGTTCACCGAGCAACTCTACAAGCTAAAACAATAGATGCATACAAAAAATATTGTGAAAGGCCAGAATCTCCTCCATAAACCACCTGCAGCACGTGACTATGATGGGCACGGGAGGAGGAGAAGAGATTTTTGGGAAGAATGAAGGGTTAAATAAAAAATCTAATCCGCCCAAACTGCATGAAATCTCCCGCAAAAACCATCCATGGCTATAGAAAACACATGCAACGTGAGAGGAGTTAATGAAAAACTGAAATCGCTTTTCTGGTTTGATGCTGGGACGGGTTTGCCAGTGTTGCAGGTTTTTTTTTTCATAAAATTATTATCCCACATCTATATGGGAGTGGGCAACGTTGAGGTTTAAAAAAAATAATACTCCCCCATTGGAGTATCTCCTCTCGGGGAGATGTTTCCCGAGAGGGCGACGGGCTTCTCCCGCGTGGGGGCAGCCGTCTTGGTGGCTGCCATCGAAGGCAGGTTTGCTGCTCTTTCGATCTTCCCCTTCGATCTTGCACCTTCGATCCCAATTTTTTGGGAATTTGAGTCCAGCTTAGGTCTTAGGTAGCATCTTGTGTCTAGTCCTCGCGTTGGCTTGTCCACCCAGGCCTGAGTCATTTGTCGGCCTTGTCCAGGCCTGTCCGGTCCCACGTCCCTTGTCGAGTCCTCATGTCTCCCAAGATGCAGGTCCAACCCTGCCTCGGGTTAGTGTTGGATAGGGAAAAAAAATGTGCCCAAAAAAATCAACAGCTTTGATACCATGTAGAGCGAATCAACAAGTTTATTGATAATAAAATGATTTAAATAATACACCAATGGTCTAGAATAGCCCGGAGGTTACGGAACCACCCGAGGCATAATTAGACATTGTTACAACAAATTAACAATAGTCTAAAATAATGAAATAATAAGTTACGCTAACAATTTTGAGGATAGAGTATGGATTCCAGTAAGGGATTGGCCAATCTTGGTAACAAAGGATGTCAAGTAGGATATTCAATAGATTATTATAAGACAGTTACTTTCTTGAGCAAAAGATAAAAATAAGCTAGGATGGGGCTCACATTCTAGCGATGTGTATACTGCAACTCTAAGATATTCATTCCTCATTTATCATAGAGAAAATCCACTCAGTGATGTATTTAACCAAATTTGGCAACTTCTAACTTGACCTAAAGTGAGACTCTTTATCTAGCTCCTACTCCACAAGAGGGTTCTTATAAGAGACCAATCAATGAAACAATACTTTTTTGGTCTGTTTATATGTGATTTATGTTGTTCAGAGAACAAGACTTGAGACCACCTATTTTCTTTTGTCCCCTAGCCATTCAATTGTAGAAATGGTTAGAAACCTTTTTAGATGTAAGATTTTATCAATTCACCTTTTGGGAAAGCATAGAGAACTTAGCGCTGAGTGAATGGGCTGGACAGTTCAATGACATATATGGCCTTGGTCATTATCTATCTGATGCTCTAGAATCTATGGAAAGAAAGGAATAAAATAATCATTAAAACAATTCACCATAATTTTTAATATATTTGGAAAAAAACTATAGCCAATATTAGGAAAACTACTTTACATACATTGAAGTCCCCTCCACATTATCTTAACAATGGCATAGTTTAATCTCTAGGCTTTAACTCCCGATGGATGAATGGAGATTTAGGCATCCAAAAGGTCCTCAACTTACTATTGAAAAGGATGGATCATGGCAAGCCCCTCCCAGAGGCATGGGGAAGACCAACTTTGATGGCACATCAAGAGGTAATATAGGAAGGGCAAGTATAGGAGGCATAAGAAGATTATCAGATGGTACTTATGGTTTTTTTTTGTAGATAACCTTAGCTCCCTCTCTAACAATCTAGTAGAAGCATATGTTATCCTTCGCATCCTTTAAGAAGTTGCTAGGGTTGGTTGGTTTGTAATAATGTAGAATCAGACTCACAAGTAACCATTAATCGATTGAAGGCATCCACCAGGATCCCCTGTTAGGATTGGAAGTTACAAAGGGTGATTGAAAAGATACATGAACTTCAATCTAGATCTAAATAGTAGAGTTTCTTCATGCTTCTCGAGAACAAAATAAGAAGACAAATGTTATGGCAAATTGAGCTTTAGACTATGGAGATCTGACTTGTTATGGAGATCCTCCATGATGGTGGATGCAAAAAACTAGGGAATATCTATACTGCATACTACATATCGATGTTGATAACTCTAGTTTTTGTATGTTGTGACTAAAAATAAAGCCTTATATTTCTCTATTCTTGTATTAGCAAGAGGCACTTAAGACATGTTTTTCTATAAAATTTTGGATGAAAGCATTGTTTGCATGGCAGGGCAAACAATGATGCTTTCTTATTTGGTTATAAGTGATACAATAACTTTCTTTAGCAAAAAATAAAATTTTATATTTGTTGTCATGTTAATTATATTATTTTTAGATTGTTATTTTATAAAATATTTTTTTAATTTATTTTCTATTAAATATGTTTTTCATCTCCCTTAAACTAGTATGTTTTGTCAATCAACACTTTGAAATTATTTTTATTAAAATAAAATCTTACTTAGCTAGTTGCCTTCTAAAATTTAAATTTCATCAAGAAAATTAACAACACTACAATTGTCTAAATTATTTGATACTTGATTTCCTTCTCCATATATATGTTCATGTTTCTAGGAGATTGCCTCTACCAATAGTTGATGATCAATAATAATGTTAATTTTATCCAATTTCCACATCCATTTTATAATGAGCCAACCTCCAAAAATGGTAGTAGTAGCAATAAAACTTGTGAATGTAAAATAAAAATTGTTCTCTAGAACATAATTCATATTTTACACAAGTAAACCAAATATCTCAAATAATAGATCAAAATTCTAAATCACCAATAAGTCCCATCCACTTGGATACGGTGAAGTCTCATAGCCACTTGGAGAGAGCAAAGGTGACTTAAGATCACAAGTATGAATGATATTACACCTACAACATCTCTATTTATAGACTATAACACAATAACCCTAATGTTCAAGGTCTAACAAACATAACCCTAAGGCCCAACTTAATAATAATAGAGATAGTCAATGCAATCATGTTGGGATCATTGCATGGTTCTTCCCTCAAAAAGCTTTGTCCTAAAAGTTAGAAATGATTAGAGAATGCTCATGGGTTAGAGTAACTTTTGCACATAGTGAGACCACAAAGTACACACTCGATACTACAAAATAGCTTTCGGTTAGAGGTTTTTTTGCTTGTTGGACATATTACATTATTTGGTACCTTGCAAGATTTAATGCAAGGACCATGTAAATAGTTTAGAGGATTGTGAATATTTGAGTATATAGTAGGTGTCATGTAAGTAAGTCTGGAGTTATGTAAGAGTTTATCATTTAGTATGTGCAATAATTAGTGTCTTTTTTCTTATATGAATATATGGAGTCATGAATAGATTTATTATTATGTGGAGTTTACCATGAGAAATATGAAGTGTTAGATCTTTTTTGTGTGTAAGGAGATGAAAAGTTTGTGTAAGTAGAAAGGTTAAGATTTTTATATCCATGTGTGTATATAATGAAGACAAAGCATTGTAATATATGACCAAAGAAACTTTGCAATGCATTGTATTTCCATTGCTTGAGTTGATATATTTGCATTTATCAATAAAATATTTTCTTTGCAATGCATTGTATTTTAATTGCTTGAGTTGATATATTTACATTTATCAATAAAATATTTTTTATGAGTTTGTTATTGAATTGTATGAATATTTTATATTGATCCTATGAAAAATGTTGTTGGATTGCTATCAGTGGTATCAGATCCACATTATAAGGAAGTCTTTATATATTTGAGAGAAGTACAAATTGTAGAATTACGAGAGTGAAAGCTTTCAAGTCAGCTAAAGGAAAAAAAAATGATAGTGCTTGAGAAAGAACATTGGAAGAATGATGTGCAAGTTTAGAGACATCAATTTATTTAAAAGAATTAGAGGGAGAAGGCACCTTCAAAAGAGTGCTATGAAGAAGAGGTTCAAGAAGAACTAGAGTGGATAAGTGAACAAGCTTATAACTTAGGTAGTAAAGAACACGTTGAGAGGTAAAGTGAAGATGACTTAAACATGAGAAGAATGAAAATCGATAAAAGAAAGCAATACATAGCATAATCCTATAGAATTCATGTAAATTTTATGAAAATGTAGAAGTTGAGAGCACAATAGCAAGTAGAAGAAGGACGTCTAAAAATTGATGTTGAAAAAGAAGTTGAAGAGAGTAGATGCTTTAGAAAAGTCAAGGTAATGAGAGTTGAAGGCTAGAGAAATATCCAAACAATGAAATGAGATGGTAATTATGGAGTGAGGAAAAGTTGCAAGCTTGAAACTTAGAGACAATAATAAACGATAGGTAAGAAATTGCAAAATAGGTAGAAATTGGATTGGTAGAAGTAGACAAAACAATCAAAGGTATCTTGAGATTAGATAACACTCAAGCTAGTGGAATCATGTTTAGAAGGTGAAACACCTAGAGACATTGGAGAATGTATAAAGTACGAAGGAGTGGTGCCCTAATTTTAAGATCGAAGGGAATATGTCATCTAAGGTATATAATTGGCCTTGGAATATTTTTTGAATGGCAATGAATGTTTTTTAAAAAGGAGTGCTTTATTTTTTTATTTGAGAACAAGGGGTTGTACTAGGGTCCCCCATCCTTGATAAATCACAACTCTCTTCTTTAGAGCTTGAGAGTTTATAAATAGATTCACTTCTCATCTCAATTGAGATGCTATAGCTAGAAACCCACATCATTTTACATAAAATATTTGAATTATTGATTTTCATTTCTTTTTCATAAAATGTTTGAATTTCTTGATTTTCATTTTTGTTTCTCTTGTGAATACAATATTCTATAATTTAACATCCTTCTTGAAATTTTACTATAGCAGCCTTCACAATCACCTCTATTATATAAGCATTACGTCTTAGTAGAGTAATCTTTCCAAAACATTGCACTATCATAATTTTCTTTACCAAATTTGGATTGGTACTTTCCTTCCTGAAGTACAAGTGCAACCACAAAAATTATAACAAATAGTTTATATGAAAACACAATAATGTTATAAAATAAAGTAGATATTACCAATGGAAAACATTAAAGTAAATCTTAATCATTATCTCATTCAAAGTAGTCAACATCTTCTTGTCAGCTTCAACTAAACTTAATACTTCCTTTAACTATGGAAAAGAGAATTTAACTTCATGATCCTCAATTAAAACTCATCTATTGTATAGCCTATCTATACATTTTTTTCCTTCCCTTAACGTATGAGTAAACCTAATTTCTTCAAACTCTTTAGCAAAATATTGAGTTTCCACAATTATCTCTTGTATGTTCCATTGAGCCTTTGCTTTCCTCAAAATTGCATTTATTATTATGAGTGAATCATCTTCCATACATACTCTATTCCATTTCATTTGTTTGTATATTTTTAACCCTTCTAAAGCCACCCAAGATTCAACTTCATTATTTGTCTTAAGTCCACTATTGAAATCCTAATGAGACAAAATATCTCCTCTATTATTTCTAATTATTCCTCCTCATCTTGTTGGTCATGGATTCCTTTATATGCTCCATCAAAATTCAATTTGACCAACTCCACATCTGGTGGTTTTCATTTTATATTTTTTACCTTATTTTTGTGTTTCTCATGTACCCAACATCATAATTCCATTTGATGACTTGAATCCATCTATCAAGACTCTCTGCTTCTAGATTTGTAATTGGGTGAGTTGATAGGATTGGATTAGACTCCTTTATGGATAAAAATATCTTTCTTTTCATTACCTCTAAACTGATTTCCTTTTCTTTAAATATTCTTCTATTCCTTTCTAGCCATACAGTCCAAAGTATTGTATCTTTTGATATATCCTAGATTGTCTACAAAGCCTCACTTTTAAAAGTGCTTTATAATTGCTTTAACCATTATTCAATTCTACCATTCATCACCATGCATTTACCAAACATATTAAGATTCCATTGCCATAGTTTCCAAACTATTGAGCAATGTCCCAAGAGATGGTCTATACTCTCCTCCTCCTTTTTACAAAGAACACATTGTGAGGGGCCATGAAAACCCCTTTTCATAAGGTTATTCCAGGATAAAATTATTCTATGACCTACTCAGCAAATAAATATATTTGATTTTATGAATGCTTAAGAAATCCCACATATCTCTCCATAGTTTTGTGATATTCCTATTTTTTTCATGCTTTACATTATATCCACTTCTAGTTGTGTATTCTCCTAAGCTATTCAACTCCTAAATCAATTTATCCTTGGCTTCCCTTAGAATAATTATTGTTGTTATCTTTATAAAAATGGAGTGCTTTATAAGGTGAAGGGATAAATGTAGTAAGCATATATGATTTATTAAGAAAGAAAATACTAAAGAAGTATTTATAAAGTGAAGTAAAGGATATATTAAAAGGGAAATAATTAAAGTGATTGTAAAATAATTGAAAATAAGTTGATAGTGAAAATTTAAAGTTACTATGAGTAGTATTTTTAAAATGAAGGAGAAGAATAATTGGAGTTCTAAAAAGAAATTAATATACTAAAGAAAATAAATAAAATAGGGCAAGGAATGAAAGAACTTAGCTCTACGGGGAGGGAGACAGGAGGTCTCCTGCTCTGGGTGGGAGACCACCTCTTCATTCTTCTTGTTCTCTCCCCTGATCCTCCAATGGTGATCTTGGATAGATCTAGGCTTCCTTGGAGGTGCCTTCTTATCCATATTTTTGGTGTTAGTTGGGATGAGCTTGTGTGTGAGGTTGTCTTTTTTGTGGATCAGCAGTGCCTCGGTGTTCAGTTCGTCTGCTACTTGCCCAATGCGAGAGATGATCTGATTAGTTCCTTTCCACTTTTTTGGATGACCTTTGGTGAGAGACCAGGTTCTTCATATTGTGGAAGAGGGCTTTCTCAAACAGTCTCCTGATCTGGCTACGGTAGAAAAGAGTTTACGACCTACGTAGTCTTCTTGAGAGGCATCTTATTAGAACTCTTTTGTCGTGGTTCTTTGTTTTCTTGGGTAGAGACCAAGGGCTTTATCCTTGTCCATGGAGGAGGGGTTTTATATTTTACCTTTTAGATTGACAGCCTTGGCCCTTTGCCCATGGTGTGGTCTATTGCTTGTTTGATGTGCGAGGTGGTCCTATAAGTTCTTTCTCCATGTTTTTGGTGGTCTTCGAGGGGGAGACCAAACACTTTATTATCATGGAGGAGGAATTTTTTGAATGGTATCTTGATTTGGTAGTAGCAAAGAGGGGTTGTGTAGCCTTTGTAGTTAGCTTATGAGGTGTGTCGATGAACCTCTTTTTTCGTGGCTCTTTGTGGTCTTGGTTGGGGACCCGAGGCTTTCTCGTTTTACATGGAGGAGGGTTTATATATCATTTTGGTTTGACAACATTGGTCCTATGGCCATTGGTGTGGAACTCTCAGTGAACCTATATCTACTAATTTTTATTGTCTCGTTGGGAGGATACCTTGTGCTTTCATGATGGCCATAGTTGAGGGGTTTCAATGTTAGCTTATAGGGCTTACCTTTGGACATTCAGGGTTCTTTTCATATTCTAAAGAGGAGTATGTTCCTCTAAACTCTTTTCTTTACAATTATTTGAGATCTTAGGATGAGAACCTGGTGCTTTCTCGATGGTTGTAGAGGAGGGTTTTGGGCTTGGCTTCTTAGTCAACTAGTTGGAGAGGCCCAATGGGTGGTGGCATTCGTGCTCTACATATTCTCAATATTGTCTATTCATTCAACTCTGTTTCCAACTACCTCTTTTTTGTTGGCTCAGTTCCTCTGGTCTAGCTGGTTGTTGTAGGGTTTCCAAGGTGTGGAACCTCTGTCCATGTTTCAAGTTGTAGGAGTTGGTTTCCCTTAGCGAGAATTTTTTTCCAAAATTTTGTTATGTTTCATTTTGATTTGGAAGCTCGTGTTTCAAATTTATTTGAATTTGAGAAGTTTCCTTAAGCGAGAACTTAGTTTTAATTTTTAGTTCGAGTAGGAAGGTGGTTGTTTACATTCTAAATTGTCTTTTTTAATGTTTTTAATGCTAAAATCATCCTATGTAATTTTTACTTGGCAATTTTATTTTCAAATTTTAATATTTATGTGCTCGTTTCTTGTCCTTGTGAAACCTGTCTTTCTGTTGTGCCAGTCTAGAGACAGTTTCGAGAAAATCGTCTCATGTTTTAGTGTTTGTCTAAAGACAATTTCAGGGAGATCGTCTCCTATTTTTATTGTCTTCTTCAGAGATTATCTCCTGGTTCTTGCTTCTTCCTGTTTATTCTTTGGGAGGTTGTATCTCTTGTTTTTTCCTCTTTGTAAAAGGTTCAAGGACCCTTTCAAAACCCCTTCTACCAATAAAAAATAAATAAATACACACACACACATACACATATTTGAATAAAGGTTTATGTTAAAAAAATTAAAAGTTTGAAAAATGATATGACATAAAAAAAATTAAAAGGTAATTATTGATACATTGTTTCAGGGGCAAGTAGACATATGAATGGAAACAAACAATAATTTAATTCCTTTCAATAAAGATATGAAAAACCAATTGCAATTGCAGATGATAAAATGTATGAGGTCAAAGGTATAAAAAATGTATTAATCAACTTATTTGATAAAAAATACATGATTAAAAATGTATTATTTGTACTAGGTTTAGCTGCTAATCTACTATCAGTATCTCAGATGTTAGACCAAAATATAATAGTTGAATCTAGAATTGTTGAAAACAAAAAGAAATGTCTCATCACCATATAAGAAACCATTATAGCTACTATATACTTCATAAATGGTTTATTTGCACTTGATACTTCATAAAATATTTCTCTAATAGTAATAACATCATAAATAAGAGATCTTTAGCATAAGAGGTTAGGGCATATAAGCATGTCATCCTTAAATGAACTAAACAATATCAAATGTAAACAAGTTTACCCAATCTAATATGGAACCCTAAAATCTGTCCATAATGCTTACAAGAAAACAACATACAATACCATTTGAATTAAGCCTACATAGAGCCAAGGAACCACTAAAAATAATACATACAAACTTATGTGGAATAATGAAAAATAGTCTCAAAGGACAAAGGTATTTTCAGCTATTTGCTAATGATTATTCTCAAAAAATGTGGGCTTACTTCTTGAAATTTAAATATGAAGCCTTTATATATTTTAAAGAATTCAAACAACTTGTAGAAACAAAAACTAGATGATCAATCAGGAATATTCTGTCAAATAGGGGTGGTGAATATTTGTTTAACTAATTTGAATAATTTCTAATACAAAATAGTATCAAAAGACAACTTACTATGACTTATACACCACAACAAAATGGTATAGCATAACAAAGAAATCATTCTATTATGAAAATGGTATGTTGCATGCTTAAAAAAGCAAATCTTGGTCATCGATATTGGGCAAAGGCTATTAGTACTACAATATACATTCAAAATAGATCTCCCACAAGAATTATTAGAAATAGAAGCTTGGTCAAGATGAAAGCCTTCAATAGCACACCTAAGAATTTTTTGATGTAAAGCATACATGCACATTCCAAAAAAAAATAGATACAAAAAACTTGTTGCATATTTTTTGGATATGATGATGCCTCAATGGGTTATAGAATAATTGATCCAATCACAAAACAATTCTTTGTGAGCAGAGATGTGAAATTTGATGAAGAATACAAAGCAGATATTGAACATGCAAAGGACAATACAGTTTCTATCTTAGATATCACACCAAATAAAGAAGAATCTTTAGAATAAGAATCAGAAACATTTAATGAACCAGTTAAGGACTCAAAACTTATATCCTCATCACAAAAAAGAGAGGCAAAATGGTATACAAGCACTCTTAAATAATAAAAACTAGAAAGACTATCATATATTACCACTATAAGACCTCAAACTCGTAGTATAACAAAAATAAATATGGGACTAATGAAATTAATAATAGAACCAACATCAATACCAAATGCAATAAGACAACCATAATAGGGAACAACAATGGAATCGAAATATACAACACTAATAAATAATAAAACATGGGATTTAGTTTATCTACTTGAAGGAAAAAAAGCAATAGGATGTAAATGGATTTTCAAGATAAAATACAAGGAAAATGGTTATATTGATAATTATAAGGCACACCTAGTTGCAAAAGGTTATTCCCAAATAGAAAGAATCAAATTCAAAGAAACATTTACGCCTAAAAAAAAAATGACTACTATTCGTACAATTTGTGCACTAGAAACTTAGTTTGGTTGGAAAATAAATCCCATGGATGTTAAGAGTGCATTTCTTAATGGTGAACTTGAAAAGGAAGTATACATGATTCAAACAAAAGGAGTATTTCTTGAGGGACAAGAACAAAAGATTTATAAATTAAAAAAATCACTATATGGTTTGAAAGAATCCCCTATAGCATGGTAAATTAAAATTAGTGACCATCTACTATGACACAATTTTAAAATAAGTGCATATGATTCAAATATTTATATAAAAAAAATTGGATCTAAAATAATAATTTTGGTTGTATAAGTTGATGATCTAGTAATTATAGGAAGTTAAAAAATATCCTAGTAAGTATAGTAGAAATGATATATGGTAGCATATACAACCAAATATTACTTTTGATGTAAATTATCTCTCTAGATCAAAGCAATATCCTAAAGACATCCCCTAGAAAATGATAAAAAAGATACTACATTATGTCAACAATACCACAAAATATGGTCTAGAGTACAAGAAAATAATCATTTCTATTTATAGGGATATTCAAACTCAGACTATGCAGGTTCAATGTATGATAGAAAATCAACATTAGACTATGTATTTCATCTTGGATCATGACCTATTTCGTGGCATAGTAAGAAATAATATGCAGTATTTCTCTCATCGACAAAAGCAAAGTATCATGCCATAAAATATGCTATATGTGAAGCACTTTGGTTAAATTACATTTATCAGATATGGAGATTAAAGTAATTCCTACAATATTAAATTGTGACCATCAAAGAGTTCAAAAATTAATTAAAAATCATGTGTTTTATGAAAGAGCAAAATATATTGAATTTCAATGTCACTTTATTAAAGCTCATGTTCTAGATCATCATATTCAAATAAAATTTGTTTCTACTAAAGATCAACTCATAGATATTTTTACAAAAGCACTTGGATGAAACAAGTTTAAGCTATTTCAAAGCCATCTTTGCATGACAAGAAAATCAGAATAAAGACAAAGGACATTCATACCAAATAATATAATACAAGGGGGTATTATAAGTATTATATTATTTGGTAACTTGAAAGATTAATGCAAGGACTGTGTAAATAGTTTAGTGTTGTAAATATTTGAGTGTATAGTAGGTGTCATATAAGTGTGGAGTTATGTAAGTGAGATGTCATGTAAGTATGGAGTTTTGTAAGAGTTTTTCATTTTGTATGTGCAATCATTAGTGCCTTTTTCTTATATGAATATGTGGATTCAATAATAGATTTATTATTATGTGATATTCCTCCCATGAGAAATATGAAGTGTTATATCTCTTGTGTGTGTAAGGAGATGAAAAATTTGTGTAAGTAGAAAGGTCAAGGGTTGTGAATGTGAAGATTATCATATTCATGTCTATATATATTGAAGGTAAAGGATTGCAATATGTAACCGAAGAAGCTTTGCAATACATTGCATTTGCATTTCTTGAGTTGATATATTTACATTTATCAATAAAATATTTTCTGAGTTTGTTATTGAATTGTGTGAACATTTTATATTGATCATTAGGAGAATATTATCGGATTTCTATCATTTTCCTTCTTAAGGAGGAACCAAAATCTTTGTCTAGTACTACTCCTTTTGACCAATAACCTATTTAAGACAAGAAACATGAAAAATGGGGTGGGTTTTAGAAGTTGGAGGAGGCTCAAACTAATATACCACTTTCCTAATTTGACACATCATAATGTATAGGCCATAGAACTATGATGTCAATTTTTGAATAGAGTTGATCTTCAAGGACTACTTATAAGGCTAGAGCCTCAAAAAGACCATATAACTTACCACAAATTGCCACTTTGAGCAATGTAATTCATATTATCACTTGATATAATTTTGTGCTACATGTACATTATCTACAAGGAATTGGAGAATAAGTTAATGCTACTAAAGAAAATAATCTATTTGAGCCACCGTGGAGGATCCTAGAACATAAGCTACCATGAATTATGATTCCTGGACATACGATGCCTCAAATGGATACATTTAAGGTGAAATGATAAGAAGTATTATACCACCATTCAAGCTAAGGGAATCCATTGAAACCATTTATATTGTGTCTTAGGCAAAACATTTGAGGTATGTACCCAAATGTTTGTTTATAATCTTAGTTTGGCCATCTAACTAAAGGTGATAAGAATATGATCTATTTAACTAACTAGTGCTAAGAGTGAATAGCTCCTTCCAAAAGTTGTTGAAAACTAGGTCCTAACACTAACAATTTACTTCAATCTCTCATGTAGTTTGAAGACAAAGCCAAGGAATACCTTAGCGACTTTTTTGGTGATGAAAGCATTTTGCAAGACACAAAAATGAGCATACTTCAAAAGGTGATTCACCAACACAAAAATATTTTTTTTGCCATTTGATTTAGGTAGACCCTGAATAAAATCCATGGAAATGTGCTTCCATTGATGATCAACGATAACAAAGGTTACAATAAGCTAGGATATTTAACCATCTTCCTCTTAATTCTTTAGCATGACTCATATTCAGTCATAATTTACTTAACATATCCTTTCATATATTTTAAAGAGAATTATTGCTTCACTTACTAATAAGTTTCCAAAAAATTAAAGTGTCAGGCTAATAGAGAGACGTGTAATTCTTATAGAATATTTTTCTTGACCTTAGAATATTTAGAAAGATAAATACAACCATTCTTTTGAAATACCCTATGAACAAATAAGAATAAGGAATTGGGTGGGCTACCAAATTCTACATCATGGAGGACATAAAGAGTCACAATTTGATTGTCATTCCTCATAAAGTTGGAAAGTCTATTATGGAATGAAACTAGAGATAACATTAACAACAATTATATCCTTATATTTGTGAGAGAGAGCATCGACCACCACATTCTTCTATCCTTAAATTTAATGGTGAAGTCATAGTCCAACAAATTGGTCAACCATTTTTTTTTTTTGAAATGTGAGATATGTTATTCCACAAAATGCTTGACGCTACTATGGTCAATATTGATAATAAAGTGATGACTCAAAAAATAAGAAATAACACTAAACCCTATTATAGTTTCAAAAAATAGCAAACATATTTTTTTAATTTTAAGCTATTTAGCACATAAATCATCAATATATTATCAAACTATGTTTAATAGTGATAAAGAAATGCAATCCTCATTACTCCAAGAGATTTACTCTCTTTTTGGTCCTAATGAGTTCATCCTCCATTCTCAGTGACCATATTGGCCCCTAGAGATAAATGTTCAAGTAATCTTGATAATACAATATTTAGTGCATGATAATCATTTCAACCAAAGGTGTATGTATCACTCTATCATATTTGATATCATAGCTCAATCATCAATGAACAAGACATGATACTTTGTTCATTAAAGGTTTAACTTGTCTCAAGCTTAATTTGGTTTTATCATTGCTACAATATTCTAATATTCTATTCAATCCACTAACTAGATTGATATATGATGTAAGACTAGGTTTCCTCTCTATTTTAAGGTTTATTCTTGTAGAAAAGATCAAGTTTTCCTCACTAACAAGGTAGGTATATATTAGTAAAGGTATTTTGGTCTACAAATTTAGTCATTTTGACAGTATGCATAGTTAAAATAAAATATCTCATCTATGATAGTTTCATTTAATAGTTTTGAAAGGAACAAATATAAAGTCTTTCATTGTATAAATGATCTCTTCAGAATAAAAATATATAATTCCATAATCTAAGTATAGTATAATAGTTTTCTATCCCAAAAACTAATGTACATAAGTTATCAAAATTGCTTTTTTGATATTGATAACAATTTATGCCTTCATTCCAATTCAAAGAACAAAACTTACAAGCATAGTTGAGAAACCTTAAAATTAGCAAGGCAAAAGAGTCGAAAAACTTGGGACTTGGCCAAAAACAAAGAAAATGCAAATTTCATTGAAAAAGTATTTTTTATTCATATCACAATTAATTAACATTATATAAATAAAAACTAATATTGTAAGTGATACAAGCTTAAACTACAAATGAAAGTGCTTAAAGCCTTAAACTACAAATGAAAGTGGTTAAACACATCTTAAATATATAAAAAAAATTATTGTCTCCAAAATCCAAATATTCTTATATTGCTTATAAGATAAAAAATGTACAAATTACAAAATGTGTTATGAGTCATGACAAATGCAATACCTAAACATATTTGAATGCCTTTTCCCTTTTCCCTTACAAAAGCTCTAATATTTCTTTGTTGTTGTGCTTGTGCCTCTTCCTGTGCCTTGGATGCTAACTCCACTAGGTTTTCAAAATCATCCATGTAGATGAGAGACTCTTGTTGCTGCTCTTGCTATGGCTCTATGATCCATTTAGATGATGGATCAATATCATCTAGATTAATGGCCTTGTTACTTGTTCCTTTAATTCTTTTATGGTGGAGGTAAAGGTTGTAATAAACTAAAACAAGATCATTCAACTTTTCTTGTATAAGCCTATTGCAAATCTTGGAGTGCACATTCTCAAACATACTCTAATTGCACTCACAACCTGAAGCATTGCATGGTTGAGATAAAATTTTGATGGTGAAGCATTGTAGATTGAGCGTATATGCACCAAAGTCCTCCCACCAAAAATCTAGAAATATCCAAAGAAAAGGAAATCTAATAATTCATGTGTAAAATCATAAATTAAGAAAGCTTTTTAAAACAAGATTAAAAGATAAAATAAATAATAATTCGATGAGGGTTGCCTATCCTCATAGTTGACCTTGCTCGAATGCACTACGAGGATGAGAAAATGATTCTCTCACATTTCTTATAATCTTGCATCTCATCCTGTATCTTGGTATGCATTTGCTAATTAGGGTACATTCGTCCAACATAGTCGAAGGTCCCCATCACCTCATAGTTGACCTTGAATTTATTAGCATAAAAATGGGGTTAAGTTAGTACCCTACTGCATGAAGAGGGTGATGGAGCTTAGATATCCATCATGGATAAATGATATCCCAAATAGGACTATTTGGTGAAGAAATATGCATAAAATGAGGTAATTACCTCTTTTTCACTATCCATTGCCTTATATACATATGTCATTGGTGATTGTTCTCCATCAAAAATATGGAGAGCCCTCACCAAAGGCTTTGACACTTATAAAAAAGGAAAAATAATTAAAAAAAAAAATGCAATAAAAAAATTACAATACAATATTCTCAAATGGAAAAATAATTTAAATTTAAAATTAATAATAATAAAATTAAAAAACTTAATCTTTTACCTTGATAACCTCATTTACGGCTATCTAGAAGGGCTTTTGAAACAAATAGTCACACCTTTTATCCCTCACTAGAGATTCAATATCTAGCAACTTCTTTGGAATTCCACTCATCGCTCACAAACATCTTCTTCAATATCCCTTTTGCATCAAAGATGTTCAACAATGTCCTAAAGTTTGTGGCAAAGCATGTAACTCCAGCCTTCACTAGCTCTCTCTCACCAGTAAATTGCCTCATGATCTAGAGGACTCATCTATGGTTGTAGATGAATTTTGTAATAGTTATAGACTTGTATACAACCTTTAACACCCAAGGTAATTTTCCAATGTCTTTGAGTAGCAAATCAAGACAATGGGCTACATATGGGGTCCAAAAAATGATGGAAAATATCTCCTCTAACATCTTACCTGCTGTTACAAATATTGTTGTATTGTTTGTTATGACTTGGATAAAATTCCCCTCTCCCACCTCTAACACAACCTCCCCTAACAACTATGTAAGTGAATCAAAACTCTAAACATATCTTGATGCATCCACTAACTCGAAGAATATGATTCCTCCTATAGAAGCAACCAAACAATTAATTAAGTTTTTTCCCTTCCCATTGGTCCATCCATCAGACATGATATTGCAACACTTCTTCCTCCATACCCTATGTTAATATTCAAGCAAAACCTAAATTTCATCCATGAATTCATGAAGGAGAGGGCCCCTAATATCATCATAAGTTGGTGGCTTAAATCCTACACCGCAACTTGCGATGGCATCTATCATTCCTTACCAATATGGATACCTTACCACATTCAAGGTAAGGTCAAGAATACCAAAAATTCACAATGATCTTCCTCGATGCCCTATGCCTGTTCTCATTCCATGCAACCATACCCTTAAGCATGAGTTGTAACCCTGGTGCAAAACATTCCATAAAATTGGACTCTTTTGTCCCACTTCCTAGGTGTGCAATTAATGGAATCACACTCTCATAGTGAATTTGACTAAGAATGTTGTAAGTATAGTTTTTATGAGGTCGAGAATGGGGGGTTGACATGGCCTTTCTTTATCTTCATTTAAGTATTTTTTCTCATAGTTTGAGAGGATGGCATTGCATTCTCTCTCAAATTTAGTTGTCACCTATGGGCATGTCCTAATATTTTATTCGTTTTGCTTTTCCTAATGATATTTGAGGTAGTATATACCATGAGAGCCCTACAAAAATTGTAATAAACCTCCCCTTTCTTATCCCATTTCCTTGCATACTTCCATGTTGGATTTCTATTCGTTGACAATTTCTTATGGTTGCATACGATAATAAGTAAAAAACAACTACTTATAAACTTTAGAAAATACCCTAGGGTTTATTAAAATCTAGTTTAAATATTGAAAACTAAAAATGTGGGTTTGCATACATAGTTATTAGGCAACATTACTTAAAAAGAGAAAAAAAAAAAACAAGACAACTAAAAGAGAAAAAAAGGACAATTGAAACTTTGAAAAAGTTTTTCAAACTTCTAGCTCAAATGCAACAGTTGGATGGTTGTTGCATTTGGTTTGAATCTTAAAAAAGAACAAAAAAATACTTGAAATAGAAAAAGAGAAAAAAAAAAGATTTTTTCTTACCTTAAATGAATAAGTTGGGTGATTGTTGGTGGTTTTTGGCAACTATTGATGGTTCTAGATTCCTTTAAAACTATAAAATATATGTTGTTATGATGCACTTTAGTGTTTTATTTTGTGTGATAGCAGGTAGACAAAGCTCTCTCTCCAGTTTTCAATAAGCAAAATAAAAAAATAACCTTTTTATCAGGTTTCTACATCCTATCTTGTGTTAGCCAATTTTTTAATTGAGACACAATTTTTGAAAATTCTGAGACTTGAGCCCATGTGACTCAACAAAGCTAACTCAAACTCAGAATTGACAAAAATCATTGTTTTTTGTCAATTTTCACAACTATGCAAGTTATAATTACATGAACAACATACTTTATTATAAAGGTAAAGTTTTTTTAATATTCAATTATTTCATGTATCCAATCAATTAAAATCAATAATAATTGTTGTACATTCAATATTGTCATATATTCAAGCATGTAAAATCAACAATAATGATTGTACAATACAATGATTTCTAGCTAATCATTTATTTTGATGGACTTAGTCAAAGGTTTTACATTTAATAATGTCATGTTTTTATAATAGTTATTTTTTTGGTAGGTGGTAGAAATTATATTATATAGGTTTTAATTGGATACGATCTATTTTTTATATCTTTCCCACCCCCTTCTTCCCTTTGCATTCTCAACATCGATAGCTAGGAGTTCCCGTAAGGAACAAATCTTCTTCGAAGATTGACTGCCCAAATTCCTCAAGCACGATGATTGTTCGATGTTGACGCAGGTCCGCGAGCGCATCAGGTTTCTGAAGCTCCACCTTCCCTTTAGGTGTTGGATCTTCACCCAATTTTTTTTTGCATGCCTAGTGGGAACCGAAATATCTCATCCCTATAGAGTTTTGTGAAGCTCTGCTATGCAATATCCATCTGTTCACTTGGTGACTCGGTTGCTTAACTAACTGGGTTCCCTATAACTGGTTACTTTCAAGTAAATCAATTTTAGTCACTCTACTAGGAACTCGTAAGGTCTCCATAATTTAAATAAATCAAATTTTGATGATACTTTGGTTTACCCAAATATGGCTAAATCACCTGGCAAATTCTCCAAGCAAAAGGATCCAGATCCAAAGATCAATTGCCTCTTCAACGCTTTGAAAGATCCTGATATCTTGGAGGATTCAAGATTTAATGAGCAATCTTGACCTGAGAAAGGATGCTCATTTGGTGACTCTGACTCCAATGCAAGAACTGAAACCCTTGAATACTAGTGCCATAATGGCTTAATAGTGCTATCACCGATTGGATGATCCTGATCTATTCAATCTCTAATACTATCATGATATCCCTAAGGGTACCTTCAAGGTCTTGCCAAAACATGATGGCACAAGCAAAGCTACACTCAAGCACCTAGAAGATATCACTCCTCTAATGGTCATATTCAACATCATGCATGAGAACATGATGATCATGTTTCTTGTTATTTCCCTAGATGGGAGAGCACTGTTGTGGTACAGATCACTACAAAAGAAAGAATTTCCACATGGAATGACTTGGAAAAGACTCTAACTAAGGCATTTGATGGCTTCCAAGACCTCTTCTTCCTGCTAACTTAGTTATTGTTTATCAAGAATAACCCTCTTGAAAGTATTAAGGACTTCAATGTATGATTTGAGATGAGCTGGAGAAGAATTCCCTAAGAAATCCATCTAACTACTGCTCAAGCATACCACTATTATATTTGGGCCTTTAGCTCTGATATTAGTCTCCTCTTACATTAGTTTGGGGAAAGTTAATTTTTCCAAATATTTTAAGAGGTTGTTAGGGCTGAACAAATTTTGAGTGGGAAGATGCTTCCTAAGGAGGACATGTGGTCACTGTCACCCCTTATATTTTCTGCCCCTAAAAGGCTCGTATCAGACCAAGTTATGCAGAGCATTTTGGACACTATCTCCCACATGGTCATGCAACAGTAGTAAGAACATTCCCTTGGAACCTCAAATTATTAGGCAACAGGGCCATTATGGTAAGAACCTTGCCATAGCATTCACATGTCCATGGTCAGTTCAATAAATCAACCCCAAATTTGATTGGATATGCAAGGTAATAGTACTCGCAACTAGATGTAGGACCCAATGATGGTGAAAAAATGTGCAATAGGACTACTAGCAGGTCATTCTTGAAAATGAGCAACATTGGAGCTTGTTCCTTGACAGAACACCACCAACAAGGTGGAATGATGTGGCAAAGATGGTTACCACATTAGTCTTTGATGGCCTAACTCCCAAAGCACTCAGGAAAAATAAAAAAAATATTATTAATTATGATTTAATTGAAATTATAAGTGACCATGGTTGGTTCCAGATGGAATACAAACAAAAACTCAAATTCAACATAATTTGGTCCGATCATTGCAAATTCATGAGATGATTTGCATAAGCATCATAGGCTCAGACGTGTCTACCATGATAAAATTTTATGGTAAGTAAATAAAATAGTGCAGTAAGCATGCTCGAGAGGTGTCATCATTTTGTTCGTAGCTTACAGGGAAAGTTCTATAGTAACCAATTACCAGCTGGCCAAGGCACTAGAAACTATGAAGTAAGAAGCATGGGAGGATTCCCCAGGTCACACCTTGGAAAAATAACACTTTCATCTCATTTCTCCTCTTCTTTTTCATTTTCTTCCAGGGTTATGCATAAGAGGTAGGACCCGAAAGGTACTTATAAAAAAATGGTGAAACTGTTTCGAAACGACGGCGAAACCTGTCGAACTGCATGTATGATGGCATGGCGAATGACTTTAATTTTTCTCAAAAAATTGGCAAAAAAGGGTGAATTTCAAAGTTTTGTCGGACCAGGCCAAAAATATGTCGGCTACGTTTAAAATCACGGCAAAAGCTTGGACGCGAATTTTGGCCCGGTCATGGAACGGATGCATAATATGGTCCGGCCTCGGACCGGATGCATTATATGGTCCGGTCTCGAACCGGATGCATAATATAGTCCGGCCTCGAACGGGTTGCATAATATGAAACGGTCTCGAGCCGGGTGCATAATAAGTACCGGTCTCGGACCGGATGCATTTTTTATGATTGACAACGTTCAAAATTTGGGTATTCGAGTAAGAGATATGATATGGCGTCTAGTAAAGATAAGGATTGTAGCACGATGCACGTTATCACTATTGGCGTTGTTAGGGGAAAACCCATGCAATATTGGCAAAGTTGATCCCACATAACTATCTATCCCACATAACTATTTATCCCACATGATTAAGTGCACACTTCTTTCAAAGCTTAAATAAGAAACTTCCTTCTTTAGTAAAGTAGGCGAAGATTTAAGATAAGAAGGGTGGCCTCTTTCTGACGGTTGTAGTAGGCAAGAAATCAACTACACTCGTCAGGAAGAAGACCAACGTGTCTTATCTTGGATCTTCGCTTTTTACGATCACGGGTCGGATGCATACCATATTTCGGGTAATGACCGGATGCATTTTATGATCCGAAAGGATAACGTGCATAACGTGTTCCGTGACGACCGGGTGGATATTTTGTGTCGGATCATATGATATGTTTTGGGTAATGATCGGATGCATATTATGATTCGGGCAACGACCGGGTGCATAATATACTCCGATAGAAACCCGAAATATAATATGCATTCGGGCACTGCCCAGAACATATTATGCATCCGAGCTAACATCGAATTATATTATGCATCCGGTCGTTGCCCCGGATGCATATTATGATCCGAGCAATGATCGGATGCATAATATGCTCCGACAGAAACCCAGATCATAAAATGCATCCGATCGTTGCCCGGAACATCTTATGTATCCGGGATAATGTTGGATCATATTATGTATCTGAAATAATGTCGGATGCATACTTTGTCCTGGATGATGTCATTCGTAGTAGGTCGTTGCTCGGATGCATACTTTATTTTGGATATCATCCGGAAGCATAATAATGATTTTGATCGGTTGCACGCTAGGTCCTGGTTTCAGAACTGATTCATATTATGTTTTGGTCTCAGCCAGGGTGCATATTATGTTTTGATCTTGAACCGGGTGCATATTATAGCCCGGTCTCAAACCGACTGCATAATATATTTCATCCTTGAACCGGATGCATAATATGTACCGACCTTAGACCAGATGCATAGTTTGGTCCGAATACCACCCGTACTGCCACGTGTCTAATACTGCATGTCCCATTCTCCATGTCCAATACGATGTTGCCACGTGTCAAATATGTTTCAAGTCTATAAAAGGGCATCAACAGTCATTTTCTCATTTCGTTTCTATGACTACTACAACCAGAGCTAACCTTTTTGATCGACCTTTTAGTTTTGATTCCCAATCCTTTTTCTTCCACTTCCAACTACTTCCAATGGATACCCCTTCCACAATCGCACCAAAATTCAAGAATTTTGCGTGCACTTTGATATCAGATCTCATAACAACACCAGGGATGAACTTTTAGTGGCTCCATAACGTAGGTTTATCAACCCTCATTTCCATGCCACATTTTAGAATAGACAAAGGGCTCCTGCAACATATTATCTCTGGTTATGACCATGACAAGGGTACTGTAAGCATTAAACTATGAACTAGAAATGTTGTTTTCAGCATCACCCCTACAGATATTCACAGATTGATAGGTCTTCCATTCATTGGTTTTAATCAAGTGTCGTCGAGGTCACAACTTTCTCCAGATGACAAAGCACACCTCGATAACAAGTACGGTCTTTCATCGAAATATTTGGCGGGTATAAATCTTGTTAATTTTATTTTATTAATTTTCAATGTTTTAAATTTGTAAATTGACATCAAATTTTTTTATGCAACTTCTAACGCCAAAAAAAAAGAGGTTTAACGATTAACGATGTTTACCATCAAACTCTGAAGGCCATTATCGAGTTTTTCTAGGCCAGGCTTATTCTGTTGGGAAGACCAAAAATTCTATTTTGGGCATTGTATTATATTGTTCAGTCTGAACAAAATCACAAGTTCGATTGGTGTACCTATATTTCAGATCGAGTCAGGACTGAGTTGCATGCGGTCCAACTTGCAACCGCCAAGACTCAGCCCCCCAAGACTCAGCCCATTGTGGGCACTGTAAATTATCTTTTAGCTTTATATTTTGAGTCTTTTCATAATTTTTCAACTACTCTTGTACCAACTGTTATGCATTCAAAACTACACTCTATTGCCATGACACTAGAGGAATTGAGGGTAATAACTACATCATTGTCTTTGACATACTATTTTATATTTTACCACATTCCCTTTTTAAATTTTTTTCATCTATATGCAGGCGAAGGCAAAAATTTCAAGGACTAAATAGATTGCTGCCAATAGGGGTCACAAGCCGAAGCAAACAGGTGATTCTGAAGATACGGGCTTTGAAGCAACACTTGTTACTATGCAGAGGTCACACAAACGTGCAAGGCAAGCAACTACTCCTGGGGTTTCTCATACACCTAGGTATGCACAAAATGTGCAAGCCGAATCTAGTGTGGCCAACCCCTCCCCCAATGCAGGACAATTGCAACACATTTCATCAGGTAAATCTATGATTCTATGTGTAGTTAATCAAAATTTAGATTTTTTTTTATTTTAAGAAGAATTGTAACAAAATATTTTTGACTATTTTTAGATGATTCTCATGTTCAAGTAGTAACAACACAAGTTAGAGGGCATATGCCCCCACCACCTCCACAAGCATCACACTCACCGGTTACACGCAATCAACAACAGGGATAGTCACAACCTCAGCCTATGCGAGGGCAAGTCTGTGTTGGAAAATGTTTGTTTTCACAGAGATCACAAGCCACTTCACGAAGTTCTGGGCGTGGGATTTCACACCCACAGAGATCACACATGCCAACAAAAATTCATGGGCATGGATGGTCTCAATTTACATTTTCTTCAAATACACAGGCACCTGAATGTTCTGGATAGGGATTGGATAATATTCCACTTGATCAGGATTACATGTTTTAGGGCAACATTGAAGGCTTCAGGGCAACATATGTGCTTAAAGATCTAGCACGAGAAGAAGAAGTCCCTACATCTCAGTAGACATCAGAACCAACCGCCCAAGGAGACAACCCTCATCCTCAGGGTCCTCAAACTGAGGATGATGTTGTCAATTTTAATGAAAATGTTTCATTGGCAGCAAGTACTGAGTCAACAATTCAGGAGTTTGTTTTGAAATATTTGCAGGAGTTGAAAGAATGGGAATATCGGGAAAAGGTCCTTATTAGGGAAATTAATGCCCGATATAAAAATTATGAAAAAAGGATTCTATTTATTCTTTAGTCAAATATGAACCTAAAAAGCTTGATGGCTTGCTAAAACAGGCTACTTCAGGAATTGTTAAATCTGATTTTATTTATGATGATGATGTCTTAAATGTTGTTGTTGGTAGATTGGAGAATGTTAATGTTGAAGCCCAAGCATTTTACAACTTATGGGCTTCGATAAGGACAGAGGTTGCAGTTGTTGAAGCTGCAAAAGAATTGGTTGAGGTAAAAAGTTATATATATTCCTATTTTCTATTGCATTTAAATTTTTATATTTCTTGAAAAATTGTAATAATTTCAATATATCCCTTTTGAATTAAGTTTTCAATTTGTTTTGCAGTCAAATTTTGAAAACTTGAAAACACAAGTTAAGAGCATAGATGTCAATATTCTTACAACAAAATCATGTTTGATGAAATCAATGGAAATGAAAAAGAAAATGCAGGCAAAGGTTTTAGAAAACAATCGTTTAAAAAAATACATCAGAGAGAAGTTGCATGAAGATCCGAAAAAGGTGCTTGAGAAAATGAAAGAAACGCTTCCAACAATACTTGAAGATCCAAACAAAGAAGAAGTTGCATGTGTGTCAAGTATTGTGAAAGTACGTGACAACCTTGTTAGAGTTGGAGCACTGCCGGAAGAGAGTGTCATAGAAGCTGATAAAGGAAAGAGTGTCACAGAAGTCGATAAAGGAAAAGAAACGACAACTCCAAACACTAGTGAAGCATCCAAGCACCAATCAAAAGATTGAAATTTGAAAATGTTGACAATGTTTTAAAAATACTAAAATATGTAATTTCTATTTGAAATTGGTATGTAATATTTGAGACTTGAGTTTGAAAATATTTTCAAAAGACTAGAATATTTATTTTTGGTTTGAAAATGTTATGTAGTATTTGAGTTAGAAAATGGTATGTAATATTTGGGTTTAAAGTGTTTGAAAGATGTAATATATGTCTTTTTGAAATAGTTAATTTGTAGTTATGATGCACATAATTTGGGTTTGAAAATGTTATGTAATATTTGAGTTTGAAAATGTTATCTAATATTTGGGAATTTTTGTTTGAAATTGGTATGTAATATTTGAGATTTGAGTTGGAAAATGTTTTAAAAAATATTGCAATATATTAATTTCTGTTTGAAAATGTTATGTTATATTTGTGTTTACAAATGTTTGAATGATGTAATATGTTTCTTTTTGAACTAGTTAATATGAAATATTTTGTTTGAAAATGTCATGTAATTTCTATTTGATAATGTTTTAAAAAGATTGTAATATCTAATTTCGGTTTGAAAGTGTAATGTAATATTTGAGTTTGAAAATGTTATGTAATATTTGGGTTTCAAAATGTTTGAACGATGTAATATAAATCTTTTTGAACTAGTTAATATGAATTTTTTGTTTGAAAATGTTTTAAAAAGCTGCAATATCTTATTTCGGTTTGAGAAAGTTATGATGCACATAATTTGGGTTTGAAAAAGGCTGCAATATCTAATATCTAATTTGTAGAAATTATGCACATAATTTGGGTTTGAAAATGTTATGTAATATTTGAGTTTGAAAATGTTATGTATTATTCGTGTTTATCATTGTCAATGAAATGAGAGTTGAGACACTAAGACCCAAACATACAATTTTACAATCTACAAAAATGATATAAGCCATGTAATTTTAAAACAATAATGTGATTTAAAAAACAATTCATTGAAATAATATAAATCTGGAACAATATTCAGAAATATGCTATCAAACCAATTTGTGTTTATCATTGTCAATGAAATGAGAGTTGAGACACTAAGACCCAAACATACAATTTTACAATCTACAAAAATGATATAAGCCATGTAATTTTTAAACAATATTGTGATTTAAAAAATAATTCATTGAAATAATATAAATCTGGAACAATATTCAAAAATCTGCTATCAAATCAATTCGTGTTTATCATTGTCAATGAAATGAGAGTTGAGACACTAAGACCCAAACATACAATTTTACAATCTACAAAAATGAAATAAGCCATGTAATTTTAAAACAATAATATGATTTAAAACAACAATTCATTGAAATCATATAAATCTGGAACAATATTGAGAAATCTGCTATCAAATCGGTTCGTGTTTATTATTGTCAATGAAATCATGGAAAATTATCACTATGGAAGCTGAAACATATCAGCTTGTCCAGAATCATTATGAAGCATAGCAAAAATCTGTGTCTCCACCATTTGATCACTGAAAGCATCATCATCATCGTTATCAATCGTATTCAACGTTCCTCTTCTGTCTACCAAGGAACTCCAGTATTCCAATGCCCTGTCATACGAAAATGTATCCAAATGATATGAGGACACATAAATTCTTAAACAATTTTCTAAATTCTTGTCGAGTCTGTTGCGGATTTTAGATTTAACAAAAGCAAGTGCACTGAAAACTCTTTCATCTTCGATTGACCCCAAAATCATTGTTTCACATAATTCATATAAACGAAAGTATTCACTTATAGTATCTTTTAAGACTGTGCTTGGATACAATTTTTGCCACAAACGTGCAGTGGAACCAATCTCATGGACACTTGTCATATGTGATGTTTGCAAAACCATTGTTCTTCCAAAATGCGATGATTGTTCTTTCAAAAGTTCACTGTTGAGTATACCATTAATTTCAACACCATTGACTTCCACACTCTTACTGAAATGGTCAATGAGATTACCCATATATTTAATAAACAACTCATTTGCAGAACTGTATTCAGTACAAGGTCCCCAAAACATGGGGTTAACCACACCCATGGACTCAAGCAACTCATCTCTCTGAAACCGTTCTCTTATCTCACCTGTCAAAGTTTTTGCTATATTTGACAAATTACTCTTTGTTTTCTGTATTACAACATGAAATCTATTATGTGTTACAGGAACTTCTTCAAAATCTTCCACAACAATACTTGATTGCCTTTCAAAACAATAAACATGTATCATCTTTTCATGAACATTAATACAAAGATGATCATTGATGTCAAACTTCAAGAAGCTTTTTGGATTGTTCATGTTTATCAATGTATTCCAACTATCAAATACAGGTTCTGTAAAATCTGCATTAGACACATATAATGTATCAAGAAGCATGCATATCTGTTTTCTCATCCTCATAAAATCAACGATATAGATGGATCTCTCTTGTGCAAGATTAATTAATCTGTTCATTTCTTTTAACATTGGAAGAATACCACATAATGTCAAAAGTGTTTCCAAGTCAGTCAAACGGAACAACATATCTTTTGCCTTATCAACTATTATGTGATTTGCATGCATAAACCTTGTCAGTGATTGATATTCTACCAAAACTCTCTGAGCAGGTTGATACAGTGAAATCCATCTTGTATCCACATATTTTAACAAATTTTTCCCTTCTGTAACTCCTAGTGCAAATTGTTGAAACTCTGCAAATATTTTTGGACTTAATGAGAAATAAGAATGAATATCATGAACAAGGTTTTCAACTTTAGCAACATTTGAAAATGTGCTCACAATTTTATATGCAAGATTTACTCTATGAGCCATACAGTGAATGGGGATCATATATGGGGCAACTGTGGTTTGGAGTCGAACACACAGACCAGACATGTGACCTTGCATAATAGCAACTCTATCAGCTCCAACACAAATTAACTTTGTTGCAATGTCTATATCATTCATTCCCGTAATATTCTTTAAACTTTAACAACAACATTATAAATATTTTTTGCATTTGAACTTTCCAACATCTTATGTATTCCCAACAAAATAGGCCTTCTAACATGATTTTGAAATGTGTACACATGCATGCAAATCCAAGAAGTGTTATCCACAGTTGTTACCTCATCAATAGAAAGTGAAATGAATTTGGCAAGTTTTACTTGCTCCCTTAGGTCTTCTTTCTCAACCAAAGATAAACATTTTACCATTTCCCAACCACTTCGGTCTGACCAATGAGAACTAGGAAGGTTTTGCACATTAAAAAGGCATAATAGTCTGCTTATAATCAATAAAATCGGACATTGGTCTACCTTTCTTGAGAATATTGTAAACAATGGCAAACTGCTTACTTTTTGAAGCAAAAATAGTCTTATGTAATTTGTGAAATTGGGCTCCAATTGTTCCACCTTTCTCAACAAGAGATTGTTGTTGCTTTAAGTGATTGTCATATTCTATAGCATATCTTAAATGCATACATTCTGATGCATCCTTCCACTTAACTTCTTTACTAACTTCACCATTACTTTTTATAACTTTTACATAACATTTGCTAGCATGTTTTTCAATTGTATCAATCTTGTTTTGAAGCCTATGATCCTTACCAAGTCTCCAACTGCAAATTTTGCATCTACATTCTTTTTCATCAATTTGGTTATCCTCAGTCATGACAGGCTCAAGCCAGGGAAATATTTCTACCCATTCTTTCCTAAATCCCCTTCCAAGTATCCAGAGAGATGCTTTTCTTTTTTGGAATTTTTGGTTGAAGATTCAATTGACGCTTGTAATGATTTTGATTTATCACTTTCATTTTCAATTGTGATGTCATTTTACGTGTTGTCATCAGGTGTTTGTTGGATGTCATTTCTAAGGGGATTTTCAATGAAAGTCATCTCTTCTTGGGGAATATCTTCAAGTGGAGGCATATCAGGATCGACAGGGTATTCTGCATAGTAGCATACCATAATATTTTTTATCACTATTGGATGAAAAAATTTACAAAAAAATATACAAATCGTCAATCAAGCACATACTGGGAAGTAAAAAATCATTTGTACCTTGAATTTGCACAGATGTCGTTGGCTCATCGCATTTCGAAGTTTGGCTAAAATATTTGAGGATACTCTTTTCAGTAGAAGATTTGGTGCCCTTCTTTCCATCACTGGGTGACATTTTACTAGTGACAAAAAAAAAGTTAAAGAGGGTGTATTTTCTGGAGGCCTTGAGATATTATTGTAAATAGAATAAACAATGTTTGGGTGGTAAATTATACATACTTTTTTCTAGCCATTCTTTATTGTGATTTTATCAGTTTATGCCACTAGTTATTATTCTGGTCAAAGCACTCTAACAGAGAAAAAGAGCATCAATATGTCAATAGAGAACCAAAGCATTTACTTATGTATAATCTTAGCAAGAAAAAAATATCTTAATTAAAACTAAGAATCAAAGAGTTTTAAAACATTCAGAACATGGCAAAATAGAGAAAAACAAGGGAACAGACTCAACAGAGCAATGACATTCAAAACCTAGAAAAATAACAAGCAAAACATGGCAATATAAAGAAAAGCAGAGAAGTGACAGAGAACCTGGTGCTAAAATATATTATATCCATATGCAGAGATACTGGTTTCGATCGAAGGCAGGCAAAGATCTTAGTAAACATAGTTTCGCCCGATTGCACGAAAGTCTTCGGATTCAAGAATGGATCCGTCTAGTTGCACGAAAGTCTCTGGATTCAAAAATTGTCCGTCCGGTTGCACGAAAGTCTTCGGATTCAGAAATGGCCCGATCGGTTGCACGGTAGTATCCGAAAGCATAAAATATCCGTTCGGTTGCACGGTTGTATCCGAAAGCATAAAAGGATCCATCCGGGTGCATGGTAGTTTTCGAAAGAAGAAAAGGATCCATCTGGGTGCACGGTAGTATCCGGAAATTGGGAAAGCATCATTCGGTTTCACGCCAGGTCACGGACACAAAAAGTATCTGATCGGTTGCACAATAGGTCCCGGGTGCAGAAATGGCTCCGTCCGGATGCACGATAATTTTTTGCTGTGGAGATGTTTCGACCGGTTGCACGAGATTCTGGTTCCGTCCGGTCGGTTGTAGAATTAGTTCCGTCCGGTTGCAGAACAGGACACTGTTCCATTCGGTTGCTGAATTTGTTGCGATCGGTAGCAGAAAAGGTTTCGATGTTGTGAAGAATTGTGTAGGTATTTTCCCTGGGGTGTTAATTATATATAGAGGTATACTTGGCGAGTTTGGCGGGATAATTTAGAAATTCTAAAATTTTAGGGCGAAAAGGGTACTTTATTTAGGCGGGATTACTTGCAAATTTTTTAAAATATTCGTGATACTCTCATCAAAGGACGGCTAACCGACACCGAAATTTTTTTTTTCCCGAAAATTTTGGCTACATGGCCGACGTTCGGGCCTCAAAAATTTTGCGAATTTGAATTTTTGAAAATGGGTTTTTTCGCCCCAATGGCGAAGTTTCACCGCTATGCATAACCCTATTTTCTTCATTTTCTTATTTTTAGTCTATTGTTGTGACCCCGTGGTCCAATGGATGCAACCATCAAATACCAAGGCCTCACATCATGCCCTTGGAAATTCAAGATCACATGGAGGATATCTGCATGACTCGATGTATGTCAAACTCACTTGGAGTAAGGCAAATGTGCTATAAATAAGAGCTCATCCATGGTTGTAGACATGACCAGAAAGTATTAGCTGCAAGAAGCTACTAAAACATAATGACCCCATGGTGCATAGTAGTTAGTAAAATAGGGTCCTTGTTGGGTCGTGTAAAAAAATAGTTATAACAAGAGCAACAAATATCTTTGAAAATCTATCTACTCTTGGATGTTGTGGGTCCTTGGTGGGGTATGTTTAGGATATCGCAATCTATGGGGTTATCTCATGAAATGGGACGTTCACCCTATTGGTTTTATCTAATGGAGTCTGAATTGCTTTTCCTTTCGTCTCCCCTCCTCTATGTGTCCTTCCCTTTCCTTCGCTTTCCCTTTGTGTTGGTTGTTTTCAACTCCTTTGGTTGAATACATCCATCCCTATACCTTTGGTACTTCTTGTTTCTTCTCTTTTCACTTGTGTCATCTTCTCCTTGTGTCCTCGCTTTGCTTACTATTTCCACTGATGGTTTTCTTGTCCTCCCTCCTCTCTGTAGTGTTACACCTTGTCAATCGTTTTGCACCATCCATCTTCGTCCATTGTCTTGCAGTCTTGTCTAGCTAAAATTATTTGTTTCCTTTCTTGTCATTCTCCACTTCCCCATTTATTTGCTTAAAGTATTATGTGCTTTAAGTCTCTACCTGGGTTCTCTTTTCCACAAGTAGAAATCCCCTATGAGTCACCAAGAGTGTAGGTGAAATTTTGCACCCCTTCACCCATGCTTCTTTACGTGATAATGATCTACGAAGATTAGCCAAATTTTGAAGCATTGGCGATTGGGTAGAATATGAAAGCAGTGGCACTGATGGGAAACAATAAGTAGCAAAGGGGCAAAAGATCCAGTATAGCTAAGTAAAACTAGTTCTATGAGTCCACCACAAAATTGAGGACTATGCAAAGCATGGGCAAAGAATAAGTTGGGCAAATAATTAGGCTCTCCCTCAAGGCAGAGATATCCTACAACCTCACTCGTTTATTGGATGAAAACTTCAGCCAGTCGAGAGGGTGAAAGTATCACAAATCCTCACCCTTCAGGAGGGCAGAAACTTTCACCCATCGAAGGGTGGAACTTTGGAAAGTCCGAAAGGTAAAACTTTTATTGAACGTCGCCCAATTGTGGATAACGTGATGAGTGAAGTGTAGCCAGGGATATAAGCCCTAGGGACCCACCCTACATTAGAAGATACCGACACGTGGGGAAATAATACTTCCAACCAAGAGATAAAGCAAAGTTGAAATTCAAAGCTTAGGGTGATTCCAACTCGATTACCTGCCCTCTTTATAATGTTGCAATGGGAAAAAGGTTGGGTAGTTGATGAGTAAGAAAGCAAATGGAATGTTCACCTAGTACCAAAATCTCTGCCATCATAGGGAATTTCAAGGGAAAGGTATTAATAACTCTAGCTACCCAATATGAGTTGTTCATGGATGCGAAGGTGGCAATTTGAAAACACATGGCTCCTAAGGTAATCAATTCTAGCCATTTACCACCTACCTGAACGATCATCGATTGATCAAAGGGGTAAAGTAGATGAGGATTAAAGAGCCTGGAAAAAATATCAAAATCATCAAAGGTCTAGATTCATGCGGAAGCACCTAACCCCTTCTGGATAGCCATCATTCTTCTAATAAATGAAGTCTCTACTGCGTATCTATCCATTTCAGAGATGCTTTCTCGTCTAATGTCATTAATGCATGTAATTTGAATTCATTGTAATATTTATATAAATACCAGGATGTTAGACATCCTAAGGGTGGCTCTTTGCCCATTACAATTCATATATAATACTTCTTATTGTTTTGTGAATACAAGCATACTACTATTTGGTATCTGATCTTATCTTTACATCTTCGTGTTGAATTTATAATGCTTGTTTCTGCTATGGATATCTGAGTAATCTCATTTAATTCTATTGTTTGGATTTCATCGGTTTTACTTGAAGGTTCTAGAATTTGCATTATTATTGGGTTGGGGTTTATTTATACTGAAGCTGATCATATGGGAGTGCTTTAATTTTGAATCTTGGATTTCATGAACTCGTTCATTGGTCTTGGAATTCACTTTTCAACCTATTGCTCTAAATAATGAGTGAGGGCATGATTGGTTTATTTGTTAGGTGGCATGCTTGTGTGTTTTCTTGTGATGTCAAGGGTGCATGTGTCTTGATGTGGCCATAACCTATCCTTGTGAGTTCTAATTATGACCTCCTTTTTATCTCTTTCTCACTCCCTTCTTCCCTTTGCATTCTCGACATTGGTAGCTAGGAATTCTCATAAGGAACCAACCTTCTTTAGAGATCGATCGCCTAGCCTCCTTGAGTGCGATGTTCATTCGATGTTGGTGGAGGTCCACGGGTGCATAAAGCTTCTCAAGCCCCACCTTCCTATTAGTTATTGTATCTCCTCCCAAAAATGTTCATGTCAGATAGTATATATTGTAACCACAATGCTTCACACGTATATCTTGCTACCCAATATTTTACTTTAGTAGATGATTGTGTCACTGTATGTTGTTTCTTACTATTTCAATATATAGGCCCCGATCCAAGATAAAAATACATACCTTGAAGTAGACTTTATATCATCAATAGAACCAGCATAGTCTGAATATGAGTTACCTTGTAGAAAAAAATCCTTAACATTCTCCATATAAGTTAGGCCTTAATCAATAGTCTTATTAATATATTGTAAAATTCTCTTTGCAGCTTTTTAATGACTTTCTCTTGAATCTTGCATGAATCGTGAAAGATAATTTATTGAAAAGACTAAGTGAGGTCATCAATTTGTTAAGTATAGAAGACTTCTAATTAATTGGCAATACATGGTTGCTAAAACCAAATGTGTTTCATAATTTTTGAATAATCGAATCCCTTGTTCCATAGGTGTATCTTTTGACTTACAATTCTTCATCCTATATTTTTCAAGTAAGGATTATGCATATTTTGATTGAGTAATTGTAATATTATCTTTATTTTGATGGATTTCCAAGCTGAGATAATAATTCATTAGTCCTAGATCTATTATTTCAAATGCCTTCTCAAGATCCTTTTTAATACCACTTATTAGTTTTTCTGTGCTTCTAGTAATCACTATATCATCAACATATACTATAAGGATTAGTATATCATTTCCAATTCTCTTTATATACATATTAGGACCAAAAGTACTTCATTTGAAGTTTTGTTGTAAGAAGTGATTATTGATTTTTATATTCCATGCTCTGGGAGCTTGCTTTAGACCATATAAGGATTTGTTTAATTTGAAAACTTTATACTCTTGTCCTTTAACAACAAATACTTTTGGTGTTGACATGTAAACTTCCTCTTCTAAGTCACCATTAAGAAAAGCATTTGTAACGTCCATTTGATGAAGTTTCCAATTTCGATGAGCTTTTATAGCATAAATTATTTTGATAGCAGTAATTCTAGTTGTTGGTGCAAATGTTTCTTCATAATCAATTCCCTCAGTCTAAGTATATCCTTTGGCTACTAACCAAGCTTTGTACTTGTCAAGTGTCCCATTTGCTTTATACTTGGTTTTGTAAATCTATCTGCAACCCACAATTTTCTTTCCTAGAGGTAATTCCACTAGATCCCATGTTTTATTCTTTTGTAGTGGAGCATATTCAGACTCCATAGTTGTCTTACAATGTGAGTTATTTAGTTCTTGAAGTTTTGATGTTGGCTCTAATGTATTGCCTAGTAACGCTCTGTTTATTCTACTTTGACTACGAGTTTAAGGTCTAGTAGTAGTAAGATCTGGCATTATTTCTAAGTTTGATTCTTAGAGTGTGTCTCTAAGCCATATTGGTTCTTTCCTTTGATGAATTGTGGATGTTTTCATGTATTCATTATCTTATTCTAGAAATTTTGACTCTGTTTCTTCACTTGTTACATATTCCTTTGAGAAATTTAGGAAAACTTCTGCATCAATATTTTATTTCTCAGTATCTATCTTGAATTTTTCATCAAAAACTACATCTCTGCTTATGTATACCTTTTTTGTATATGGATCTATTATTGTGTTCCCTGTAGATTCATCATCATAGCCAAAAATATTCCTACCATAGTTTTGTCATCTAATTTAGTCCATTTTTATTTTGGAATGTGCATGTAAGCTTTGAAACAAAGAATTCTTAGTTTTTCTATATTTGGTTTCAGTCCTGACCATGCTTCTTCTGGTGTAACATGTCTGAGTATTCTTGTAGGTAGTCTATTTTGTAAGTATATTGTTGTTTTAACTACTTTTGCCCAATATTGATGATTGAGATGAGCTTATTTTAACATACACCTAACCATTTCCATTATAGATCTATTTCTTCTTTCTACAATTTTGTTCTGTTGTGGAGAATATGTTGTAGTAAGTTATCTTTTAATTCCATTCTCTCCTAGAAAAGAATCAAATTCTTTTGATAAAAATTCACCTTCTCTATCTGAATGAAGAGCTTTGATTGCCTCTCCTAATTATTTCTCTACTTGAAGTTTGAATTGTTTAAAACAACTAAATGCATTTGATTTATACTTCATGAAGTATACCCACATTTTCCTGGTGTGATCATTGATAAATAATTTAAAATACTTATGTCCTCCAATACTTGTGACATTCATTGGACCACATAAATTTGTATATGTTAATTCTAATGGTTTTTGAGTCCCATGATGAAGAAGTTCAAAAGGATTTCTATGTTGTTTTCCAGCTAAACATTTTGGAAAAAACAGTAGATTCTAGGGATATATTTGGTATTCCTCCAACCATTTGATATTTGAGCATTTCATTTAAAGAAGATATATGTGTATGTCCTAGATGTTTGTGCCATAGATATGAGGCCTTAACTAAAAAAGCTGAATGTGTAGCAATAACCAAAGCAAATAGACCATTTATAAAGGTACCTGATGCTACCTTTTCTTCTTGTTTAAGAATGTGACACTGTTTTCTTCCATTGAAATCCTTGAACTCTATAGTCATATTTTGATCCATGAGTTGAGAAACTGAGAGGAGATTATTAGTCAATCCTGGGACATATAAAATATTTTTAATTATCCCTTTTCCATTTACTGGATCAGCTAAAATATTTCCTATCCTCTTTACTTCATAAGTTTTACTATATATTATAGTATCTGGTTTCTCATTTGTCTTTTGTAGAGAATCAAACAATTATTTTTTTCCAATCATGTGTTTTCTTGCTCCATGGTTGTGAAGTTTTCAAAATTTCTAATATGAAGATATATTTTATTTTGCAAGTATTTTAATGCACTATGAAACTTGATAGTATGCTTAGATTTCTTAATTTAAGTTGAATTTCTTTTGTCTCCCTAATGTTCAACTTCACTTTCTTACCTTTTGTCTCTCTATTTATTAGTAAATAGAAAGCTAAATATCAATGATGATGCACCTTCAAGTTTTAATAAGGTAATTTTCCTTCAAGATATTTTAGTTAGATTAATGTTTCATAAATTAATTTAAGAGACTAATGTAAAATGCAATTTCCAACTTCTAAGCAATTAATGGTTTTTCTCCTTTAACCTTTACTTCTTAATGGTTTAATTTTTTTAAATTCCAAGAAACTAAAATTTGAAGTAGTATACCTTATAACTCCCTAATTTTGAAATTTTAGAAAATAATAATATTTGCAAATACTAAGGTATTAGAATTTCAAGCAATGTAATTTGAAAAAGCTCTTTTCAATATAAACTTCATCCTTCAATTTGCTTTCTAGAACTTTAATAGAATATCTAAGGTTTTATCTCCTTATTCCTCCTATTGTTTAATAAACCAACCTTAGAGATTAAATGACCTTATAACTCCTTGTATTATAGAAAGTAATTAATAAAGTAATGCACTTATACCTTCTCAATGTTGCATGCTTGAATTGGAATTTGACTGCGCTTTTCAAACCTATGAGCATTGTATCTTCGTGGACCATGAGGTATAATACTTCGTATTAATCAAGCATTGTTATCTGGCACGTTTAAGACTGCACTTTCCTTCTTTAATATTGATTGACCTTTCTATGTTGAATATTTTTGGAGATATGACAAAGGTATGTATGAGGTCTCTATGTTCTTCCTGTAGAAGCCTATTAATACCTTTTTCTTCTTGGAATGAACGTCAAGTGGTACTTTATGTTGCCTTATACCTTATGCATTCTTATTTAGGTGGTGCAAGGATTTTATTATCCCTTTTGAACTGTTACTCCATGAAGTGCAGGCTTGAAAAAAATATTTAAGCATTGGATAATGGTCTTTGAGTGTGTGCAGTGATAATTCATGGTTGTTACTCCAACTTTCACATTACTCCAATCTGAGTGCTACTCAAACTGGGGCGTTACTCCAACCTGGGCACTACTAGTTTGACTAGAGCGTTACTCAATCTTGAATGCTCATTTTTACAAATGTTAGGTTTTGAAGATACCTCTTCCTCCTTTGTACCAAGTGGCACAAGATGTCTTTTATTGTTATGCCAAGTGGAGGCTCCTCTTTAGCATACAATCAACCGCATCAATGCATCTTATTATCTTGATGCACTCTCAAGTCATTTGCAAGTTGTTTCACCTTCAATTCCAATGAGTGTCTTGTATCTCAACATATGGTGGCTCTTCCTTGATTATGGTGGCTCCCCCTCAACAATGGTGGCTCTAGGTGTTTCAACAAGGTCATTGTTATTCTAAGCTATTCACGACATCTGCTTGGATAATAAACCTCTCAGCTTTACACCTTTTTTTTGTTGTGTTTTTCCTTTGCTAGTGATATGTTAGACTAGACTTGCTAACATCGTTACATTGCCCAACTTGGTATCTTATCCATTGCAAGTTATTCTTACACCTTGAGAGATGCTTGTATGAGACCGATGGCATTGAAACTGGTGTCTTTAGACACCTTAAAAACTTGTTGATGAGCCCTTTGTTGGCTTTCTCCCTTGCTTCAAAATGGCCGCTTGAATACTATATATTATTGGCCGTTGTAATACCTTTTAGACATTGTATATTTTGTCCTTTTTTGTTGTGTTTGAAAGGACAAGAATGGTGCTTCTTATGCAATGCAAATGATGTTGTAATAGTTAAGATATAACACCTTAACTTGCACCAAATTTTTAGGTTGAGTGTCTTATTTTTCAAGCTCTCTAACTTTATTTATGAGGTGGCTTCTTACTCTACTCCTTGAGAACAAATGTTGATATAATTTTGTCTTATTTACTATACAATGCTAACCTCTAACTTACTTGCTTGAATAACTAGCAATAATAATTTCAAGCAACTAATATACCCTTCTTTTGGTGACTTGATTTCACTGAGATAAGTTTTAGTTTTTGAGTGCTCAATAGTGTCTCTTGACACTCCAACTTAATCTTGGTTATGCACTAATTTTCATCTTTGATCAATCCTTAATACACCTTAATAATATCTTAAGTATAACTAGTATAGTGCAATAGCAATTTCTCCTTATTGCTTCTATAAATGAACTCTTAACAGTAACTTGTAAGATGCACTATAATCTATGCAACTTTCACTTAAGAGTATTGACTTCTTTGCTTTAACTAGATAATAGGAAGTTGATATTCTTATTTATTTTTAAATATATCTAACTCCTATTTTAATGTGTAGGTATTAACCTTATAAGAGACTATCTTTTGCACTGCCTTGAATATTTTAATATGTAACATTTTCATGCAACTTCTAAAATTTGAAATTGGTGCTTAATAACTTTAAGCACATTTACATCATTGCACATTCTAGAACTTGTGCATTTATTACTTGCACGAAGTAACTACTCAAACCTTACTCTAAAGTAAACTCATAATCTAGTTATGTAGCCAAGGTGGTACATTAACATATATCAAATAATGTAATATACTCTAACAATTGTTGCTTCATGTGATTATGGGCTTGGATCAAATTATCTTTAAGAAGTTATAGCACAACTCATCATTACTATAATACATCATCCTTGAACCACCTTGGAGAATCCTAGAATATAATTTGCCATTGATGGAGGTTTATGGCCATACAAAGCCTCAATTAGAGATATATTGATGAAAGAATGGTAAGAAGTAATGTATCATCATTCAACTAAAGTGAGCCAATGAACCCAATGATGTTGCTTGTATTGGAAATAACAACGAAGGTAAGTACCCAAATATTTGTTTACAATATTTGTCTGGCCATCTAGATAAGAGTTATAATAAGAGGACATATTGAACTGATTGCCACTAAGATGAAATAATTCCTTTAAAAAATTACTGATGAATAAATAGTCATGATCATTGACAATTAGAATTGGGTATACCATGTAATTTAACAAAAAAAACCTTGTTGGTTGAGTACGAATGTTGTAGTGCATAAAAATGAGTGTACTTGGAAAGGTGACCCACTACCAAAAAAATTATCGTTTTTCCCTTATATTTGGGAATTCCTTCAATTAAATCCATGAAAATATGCTCCAATTAGTGGTTAGGAATAGGTAAGGGTTGCAACAAACTAGGATATTTAACAAATTTCTCTTGTTGATATGACATACCTCACATTTGGCCATAAAGGTCTTAATATTTACTTTTAATCCTTTCTAAGAAAATGATTGTGTTGGGAACTTGAAAAAACCCTTGTGCCATGGGTGCCTTGATCCCTTGTGATTGTGATGTTCTCTTCTTCCTCTGAGTGGATGTGTCTGGTACCCTACACTACTTTTGAGATGCTAGTCTTGGGAAATATAGGGAGCATGGGAGGCAACTCCTTTGCATGATCTCTAGGGTTTTCTACCAAGGCCAACCCCTTGATTTGATATGATCTTTGGCACTCATCTTCCTCCCTACGCTAGCCTACTATAATAGATCATCATCATGGAAAAGGAAAAGGGAAAAGTAGTAAAAACTATGAATTAAAATGTAGAAAAGGAAACCCATCTAGCCTAGCTAGCCTATCTATGGATGGTGATGCACCAAATATCTAAAGACCCTTTGTGTCATGGCAAGTTGAAATGAACATATGTATAACAAAAAACAATACACGAGGAACACAATACTCTCAAACATATGTAAGACAGAACACCAAAATCAAAACTAGGACAAATATTTCATAATAGTCATAGTTCCTTATTAATACAAACTTCAAATTACATACATGTCAAGGAAAGAGGATCAAAAACTAATCGGTTGATAATACAAGGCTTGATTCAAGTCGAGACACAAGAGAGAATGAAGGAAATACCCCTTATAAGAATGGATGGATTTCGATGATTTACAATGAGAAGAATTTATATATGTATAGATAATATTTAGAGCCTTCCCCCTCTTAAAATTTAAAATTCTTTCTTCAAAAATCCTACCCATGGTACTCCATATTGATGGTGTGCAATCTTGAGGTCTCTGGATCTAGAGTCATTTGAGGTGAGATCTCGTCACCCATGTTGGATATCTATCACAAATATTTCTTACTACTAATGCTCTCAAGTTGGTAGTCACTCCTTTGGAGAACTCATGATGACATCTTTAATGTTGTACTTTATTTGTAGAGGGAGGATTGTACAACTAAGGAAGAGTACACCTTAACACCATTAATGAGGTCTAGGGTTGAGGCCTTAGTTGGGGGGTGTATGCTAGTGGTCCTCCATGCAGGGGTTTGGGGCAAGAGCCCTCGAAGAAAAACTTGGCCTCTTATATATTTTAAGCTAGGGTAGTGCAAGTTTAACTAGAATCCAAGGGTAGCCCTCCTCATGTTCTTTGTTTAGGATCACGGTTTACCATACTTGGTCTAATCGATGCATCTGATGAGTGTTTATTTAGCATATATTATGGGTGATATATTGTTTGATTTTTGTCTTTAGATCATGAATGTAATGGATTTTAATGGTTATTTCAGTTTATTTTGTAAATTATCAGTTAAAATGATGAATGCAGATTAAATTGATTAATGTATGGATTTTACATGAAATACGTACAAGATGTGTATGCTTGGACATGGAAACGTTAAATGACATTTCATAGGAGTATTATGCGACAATACAAGATTCAAACCAGATGCTAAAAATCAGATAAGATAGTCACAAAGATGACGAATCGAGAAGGCTGTAGATGTAGGTTACAAAACACAGTGGTTGAATACTGTTATAGAACACGGTTGCTAAAATATGTTACAGAACACAGTTTTTGAAGTATGTTACCAAAGATATCTGTTGAAGACTATTATCGAAGACATATATCAACAAGAGTTATGAAAATATTTGACCAAGTCAATTGACCAACACACTGCGTGCCACATCAGTGACAGCATGGCACCCTTACATGGCAACATATGTTACGAAATGAGTCCAGTCAGCATAGTTGGTTGACTTGTCAAATATTATGCGTAATAAACTTATGATTATTGAAGCTAATATAAAGTCGTTTTATAAAATTATAAATTTAGTATATTGTTAGGTTGTCTAGATTCCAACGCAATATTGTTATGTCCTTCCCGTGAATAAAGGGGCATATAGTTATATTGTTATATCTTGCAAATGTTCAAAATAGATGTATTTGTTATGTTCATTCATGAATTACCACTTGGACCACTTAGGTTATGATTAATTCCAAGTAGAATTAGGAAACTATGTCAGTTTAGATTATTTATGTTAGGTACATAGTTGTCGTATACATAGTTGTCGTATTATTGAGCCAACAAAGCCACATGGAAAATACGTGGAAGGATTTTATTCATAATTTTCCAAGTCATATTATATATTACATAGGGAGACCTTTGAAAGGGTCTAATCATAAATCACCTGGCTAATGGAGAAATGTTTAATGCTTATTAATGTTGCGAAAATAATTTTGTATATTTTTTTGAAGAAATGTGCAACTATGTACGCCTGAATTTCTAATAATAAAGTAACAACACTTTATTATTTTGCATATGGTAACTGTATCAATTACTTTTTCTGCATGATTTATTTTATATAATCGTCATTGTATTTTTCCTGCATTCATATATTAGAATAATGTTAGTAGTATTAATGCACATTAGTTACTAAGATAAAATAGTTTAGGGGATTAATACTTACACTGACCTCTAGGAGGCAGGACCCACTCCTACAGTCAGTCCATATTCTCTCGCTCTTGTAATAGGATAGGAATAGTTAGTACGTAAAATTAACTTTAGAATTATAAAATAAATAAAATTACATTATCATAGAGTATAAAGTAAAAATATATAAATAAAACTAACTATTTGCACGAGGATCCTCACCAATAGGTAAAATCATCATTATTAGGTAAATGCACCAATAGGTAAAGTCATTGTTAGGTAAATATCATATTTAATTTATTGCATATTATTTCAATTTTTGCATAATTTTTGTTTACTGCAATTATTATTTTTCTGCAAAACCTGAGACTAAAAGAGATCTTAATCAAGCTTAATAATTAATTACCACGGTATAATCTATATTGGATTTCTACTCTTTAAATCTAACCTTGATTACCCAAGATTAATAGAATTAAATGTAAGCTATTACAGTCGAACAACATCATGTTGTTGACCTATAGTTTGTCTTTTTTGATGTTCTAGTTATTACCTATTGCTTGTGATTACTAAATTTTTATGTCAGGTAAGTGTGCATGAGGACATGCATATCTTTTAGTTTGGCAAAAAATGATGAGTGTTTATTTAGCATATATTATGGGTGATGTATTGTTTAATTTTATCTTTAAATCATGAATGTAATGGATTTTAATGGTTATTTCCATTTATTTATGTAAATTATCAGTTAAAATAATGAATGCAGATTAAATTGATTAATGTATGAATTTTACACAAAATACGTACAATATGTGTATTCTTGGACAGGAAAACGTTGAAGGACGTTTCACAGGAGTATGATGCGGTAATACAAGATTCAAACTAGATGCTAAACATAAGAGAATATAGATATGAAGATGAAAAATCGAGAAGGCTATAGATATAGGTTATAGAACACAGTAGCTAAATACTGTTATAAAACATGGTTGCTGAAATATGTTACAGAACACAGTTGCTAAAGTATATTATCGAAGATAGTTTTTGAAGACTGTTACCGAAGACGTCTACAAACAAGAGTTATGAAAATATTTGACCTAGTCAATTGACCAAAAAATTGTGTGCCACATTAGTGATAGCATGGCACTCTTACATGGCAACATATGTTACGAAATAATTCTAGTCAACATAGTTGGTTGACTTGTCAAATATTATGCACGATGAACTTATGATTATTGAAGTTGTTATAAAGTTGTTTTATTAAATTATAAATTTAGTATGTTGTTATGTTGTCTAGATTCCAATGCAAGATTGTTATGTCCTTCCTGTGAATAAAGGGGCATATAGTTATATTGTTATATCTTATAAAATGTTTAAACTAGATGTATTTTGTTATGTTTATTCATGAATTGCCACTTGGACAACTTAGGTTATGATTAAGTCCAAGTAGGATTATGAAACTATGTCAGTTTATATTATTTCTATTAGGTACATAGTTGTCACATTATCGAGCCAACAAAGCCACATGGAAAATACATGGAAGAATTTTATTCAGAATTGTCCAAGTCATATTATATATTACATAGGGAGACCTTTGAAAATGTCTAATCGTAAATCACCTCGCTAATGGAGAAATATCTAATGCTTATTAATGTTGCGAAAATAATTCTGTACAATTTTTGAAGAAATGCGCAACTATGTAGGCCTCAATTTCTAGTAATAAAGTAGTAGCACTTTTTTGTTTCGCATATGGTTACTGTATCAATTACTTTTTCTACATGATTTCTTTTATGTAATCGTCATTGTATTTTTCCTGCATTCATAGATTAGAATAATGTTAGTAGTATAAATGCACATTAGTTACTATGATAAAATAGTTTAGGGGAGAAATACTTACACTATCCTCTAGGAGGCAAGGCCCACTCCTATAGTCAGTCCCTATTCTCTTGCCCCTATAATAGGATAGGAATAGTTAGTACGTAAAATTAACTTTAGAATTATAAAATAAATTAAGTTACATTATCATAGAGTATAAAGTAAAAATAGATAAATAAACCTAACTATTTGTGCGAGGATCCTCACCAATAGGTAAAATCATCATCATTAGGTAAATGCACCAATAGGTAAAGTCATTTTTACGTAAATATCAAATTTAATTTGTTGCATATTATTTCAATTTTTGCATAATTTCTGTTTATTGCAATTATTATTTTTCTACAAAACCTGAGACTAAAAGAGATTTGAATCAAGCTTAAGAATTAATTATCACGGTACAATCTATATTGGATTTCTACTCTTTAAATCTAACCTTGATTACCCCATATTGATAGAATTAAATGTAAGCTATTACAACCGAACATTTTGGCATCGTTGTTGGGGAGAGTAGCATCATAGTGGTTAATCAAAAAAGCGGTTTGGCTACTCAAGAAGAGAGGTTTATTTGTATATGGAAAGAGGTATGTATGAGTCCTTGGTGTACATACAAGTCAGAGTGGCACGATATGGTCCCAACAAGCCCCTTTGTTTGACGTTGTTAGGTTATTTTCTCTTAAGGAATCATTTTACTACTTTCTTAGTTAAGATTTTATTTCCTACAAATTTTCCAAGCTTTGTGTGATTGCTATTATTTGTTTTGTTCTAGGTTCCCCTGTAGAAATAAGAAGTAAGTATGTGATGGGGGACGGGAAAACGCAAACACACAAATCCAAAAAATCTCTTGCATTAATCTGAAATATGCATACATAAACAACCCGTAGGATTTACATTAACCAGCAGCTACGGCTTGGTTCTTCTCTCACCCACACTCTGCGTGCGTTCTCCGATCCACCACCACGACTATTACATTAAACTGGGTTTTTATAGAGGCCCCGACCCTCTGAAACAACTTACGCATTAATCGGGACACCAACCCAATTTATTACAAAGACTGGGTTTTTATAGAGGCCCCGACCCTCTGAAACATCAACACAAAAATCGAGACACCAACCTGATTTAAGACCCCACTCTGCACGGTCCCTGTCACCGTCGATTCTGTCAGAAAACTCTACGTGCCCATCCTTTTCATTTCCCATGCTTCTTGGTTCTTGTCCACCTTTACTGCACCTTGTGCCATGTGTCATTCTGAAACGGTCCCTGAAAATACTGCCTGTAACGGTTTCCCGCCATCTCTTTCTTCTTCTTCGTCTCCTTCTCTCTTCGCCATGATATCACGACATGTCGCGATATCGCAACGACTTCTGCCTTCGTCTCGATTTCCTCTTTGATGTCGCGATATCCCGACATGTTGTGATATCACGACGACTTCTATCCTCGCCCCTTTGCTTTGCCTTACATCGCGATGTCGCGACATCGTGATATCGTGACAACCCTCCGCCCTTGCATTCATTTCCTTTTAACGTTGCGATTTCATGATGTCACAAAATCACATCACGATTTCACTCCTGCTGCTAACTCCTATCGAGTCTTTACTCCGACGTCATGATTTCGCTACTGCTCCTGGCCTTTGCCTTCGCCTTGCCTTGACGTCATGATTTCATGACGTCGCAAAATCATGACGTCACGATTTTGCTACTCTTGAATTCTTCTGCCCTGGCCTCCCTTCGACGTCACAATTTCACGATTTCACTACAACTTTCAACTTTTGCCTTAGAAAAGTTTTCTTTGCCTTCTTCTTCTTCTTTCTTGAGCCGACTCTTCAGAAGGGGCCCTCCTGCCACTGGTTTCTTCTACATCAGGTGCTGCTGGATGCTCCTACATCAGACACCCGGGGTAAGTGGAGAAGTGATCTTCACTTTTGCACTGTCTGGTTACTGCCTCCTGCAGCACTTCCAGACCTTTCTCTGCATTAGCAGCCTACTCCAACCCTTTCTCCTGGCCCACATAACTTCTGTCTTCCTCCAGACAGATTCTCCCACTGCTGCATACTTCCTTTTTTGTAGCCTGCTTACACTCCTCTTGCCTAGAAAAATCTTTGTCTTCTTCCAGGCAGGTCCCGGCACCGCTGCACACCTCTTTGTCTGTAGACTTTAATGGCTTCAACTTCTGAAGCACTCCATATTTTCTTCTGCCAGTTCCTTCTCCCTGGCCTCTTCTTTTCAGTTTATCCTCATGCAGCTCCTTTTGTAGGGCCTTCACTTGCCTCTACAAATCTCTTATGAGCAGTTCCTCCTGCAGGGCTTGCACTTGCCTCTGTAATGCCTTGAACTCTCTCATTGTCATCATATTTCCCACTGATCCTGGTGTAACTGCCTCATGTCCGGCGATCTGTTACACACTCGGGGATCCTAAACTCTCTCTCCTCTCTCAGAACCCTCCCATAGATCCTGGCGCAAACTGCCTCATGGTCGGCGATGGTCGGAAGGGTCGCGATATCGTGACGTTGCGATATCACGACGTCGCGATGTCGTGACGGCAAGGAAAAAGCCAAGGTGAAGATAAAATTCATCATGATATCACGGCATCAGAGGGGAAAACCAAGGCAAGGGCAGGAGTCATCGTGATATCGTGACATGTCGTGATATCATGGCATGAAAGGGGAAAATCGAGACGAAGGCAGAAGTCGTCGTGATATCACAGGAAAACGCAAACACACAAATCCAAAAAATCTCTTGCATTAATATAAAAAATACATACATAAACAGCCCACAGGCTTAACATTAACCAGCGCTCGACTTGGTTCTTCTCTCACCCACACTCTACGTGCGTTCTCCGATCCACCACCTTGACTATTACATTAAACTGGGTTTTTATAGAGGCCCCGACCCTCTACAACAACTTACGCATTAATCGAGACACCAACCCGATTTATTACAAATACTGGGTTTTTATAGAGGCCTCGACTCTCTGAAACATCAACACAAAAATTGGGACACCAACCCAATTTAAGACCCCACTCCGCATGGTCCCTGTCACCGTCGATTTCGTCAAAAAACTCTGCACGCCCATCCTTTTCGTTTCCCGTGCTTCTTGGTTCTTGTCCGCCTTTACTGCACCTTGTGCCATGTGTCATTCTAGAACGGTCCCTAAAAATACCGCCTATCGTGGTTTCCTGCCATCTCTTTCTTCTTCTTCATCTTCTTCTCTCTTTGCCACGATATCGCGACGACTTCTGCCTTCGTCTCGATTTCCTCTTTGATGTCGTGATATCGTGACATGTCGCGATATCACGATGACTTCTGTCCTTGCCCCTCTGCTTTGCCTTACGTCGCGATGTCACGACGTTGTGATATCACGACGTCATGCTATCACGACAACCCTCCGCCCTTGCCTTCATTTCCTTTCGATGTCACGACGTCACGATTTTGCTCCTACTGCCAACTCCCGCCAAGTCTTTACTCCGACGTCGCAATTTCACCACCACCTTTCGTCTTGCTTTGCTTTCTTCCTTGCTATCACGATTTCATGACATGTCGTGAAATCGTGACAACTCCCACTGCTCTGCTCCGGCTTCGCCTTTGTGTCATGATTTTGCGACACCCTCCTCTGCTGCCAAGTCTTCCGCACCACTTGTGTCACGATATTGCGACACAATTTCTGTCATGATATCGCGACAATTTTTGCCCTCAGGCCTTCCTCTGCCACTTGTGTCACGATATCGCGACACAATTCCTGTCATGATATCATGACAATTTTTGCCCTCAGGCTTTCTTCATCTTTTTCTTCCTTAGCCGACTCTTCTGAAGTGGCCCTCCTGCCACTGGATGCCTCTGCATCTGGTGCCACTGGATGCTCCCTGCATTAGACACCCGGGGTTAGTGGAGAAGTGATATTCACTTCTGCATGGTCTGGTTGCTGCCTCCTGCAACACCTCCAGACATTCCTCTACCTCTGCAGTCTGTTCCAACCCCTTCTCTTGCCCAAAAAAATCTCTATCTTCTTCTAGGCAGGTCCCGGCACTGCTGCACACCTCTACAGCCTGCTTGCACTCCTCTTCTGGGCCAGTTAAATTTTTGCCTTCTTCCAGGCAGATCCTGGCACTGCTGCACTCTTCTTTGCATGCAGCCTTCTTCAGCTTCAGCTTCTGATGCACTCCAACATCTTTCTTTCTCTGTTTCTCCTCACGCCTTTTGCACTTCTCCTCTTGCTCTCGTAATCTTATGCTGAGCCACTCCTCTTGCAGGGCTTTGAACTACCTCTGCAAAGCTTCAAACTCTTCCACTATCATCATATCGCTCTTGCTGTCCTAGCTTCTTTGGGGATGCATTTTTCTATCGGGTCCTGGCATAAACTGCCTCACACTCGGTGAATCTGCTTACGCACTCAAAGACCCTAACTCACTCTCTCTCTCAGAACCCTACCACAGATCTTGGTGTAACTACCTCACGTTTGACGATCTGTTATACACTCAGAATCACTAGCTCTGATACCACTAATGGGGGACGAAAAAATGTAAACACATAAATCCAAAAAATATCTTGCATTAATCTGAAATATGCATACATAAACAGCCCACAGGATTTACATTAACCAGCAGCTATGGCTTAGTTCTTCTCTCACCCACACTCTGCGTGCATTCTCCGATCCACCACCATGACTATTACATTAAACTGGGTTTTTATAGAGGCCCCGACCCTCTGAAACAACTTATGCATTAATCGGGACACCAACCCGATTTATTACAAAGACTGGGTTTTTATAGAGGCCCCGACCCTTTGAAACATCAACACAAAAATTGGGACACCAACCCAATTTAAGACCCCACTCTGCACGGTCCCTGTAATCGTCGCTTCCTGTCAGTTTACTCTGACCGTTGCTCCCTGTCAGATTCCCCTGCGTAATCCATCCTTTTTGTTTCCTGCGCTTCTGGGTAATCGCCCACCTTAACTGCACCTTGGTGCCACGTGTCATTCTAAAAATACCGCCTACCACGATTTCCTACCATCTCTTTCTTCTTCTTCGTCTTCTTCTCTCTCCGTCGCCATATCGAGACGACTTCTGCCTTCATCTCGATTTTCCCCTTTCATGCCATGATATCACAACAACTCATGCCCTCACCTTGGTTTTCCCCTTTGATGCCACGATATCGCGACATGTCATGATATCGCGACGACTTCTGTCTTCGCCTTGGCTTTTTCCTTGTCGTCGCGACGTCACGATGTCATGACCCTTCCGACCATCGCCCATTGAGTCTTCGCTTTGATGTCACGATTTTGCGACGTCGTGATTTCGCTACTCCTGACTTCTGCCTTCATCGAATCTTCATTCTGACGTCACGATTTCACCACCAGCCTCCGCCTTCACTTCTGCCTATCGCAAAATCGTGACGTCGTGATTTTGCCACCACCTTTCGCCTTGCTCTGCTTTCTTCTTTGTTGTCATGATTTCGCGACAGTCATGATTTTGCGACATGTCACAAAATTATGACAACTCCCACTGCTCTGCTCTGGCTTCGCCTTTGTGTCATGATTTCATGACACCCTCCTTTGCTGCCAAGTCTTTCGTTCCACTTGTGTCGCGATATCGTGACACAATTTTTGTCACGATATCGTGACAGTTTTCGCCCTCAGGCCTTCCTCCGCCACTTGTGTCGTGATATCGCGACACAATTCCTGTCGCAATATCGCGACAGTTTCTGCCCTCAGGCTTTCTTCATCTTTTTCTTCCTTAGCCGACTCTTCTAAAGTGGCCCTCCTGCCACTGGATGCCTCTGCATCTGGTGCCACTGGATGCTCCTGCATCGATATGATTGAGTGACACATTCATAGTGAAAAAAGTTCCTAAATAATCAAAGAAGTGATAGAAAAATAACCTTTTACTTTTAGTAATTTAATTTCCAGCAAATTTACTTTTTAAAGCAATATTTTATTTATTTTCCTGTTATACTAAAATTGGCTGCATGGATTCATAGACCGTGAGTTGCACCTAGTTTTATCTATAGCAAGATTGCTCAGAAAAACAAAAACTTTATTTTATTTTTCTATTATGATAAGAATAGCTATAAATTCATTTGTTATGAGTTGTACCTAAATCTGACAACAGTAGGATTATTTTGAATTGGTCATAAAAATAAAAACAAAACATAAACATAAACAAATCAGAATCCAAACAAAACCAAACTAAAAAAAAAAAAAGGTAAAAAAGAACGATTGCTAGATGGTGGAAAACAGTCTACACTTATAGACCTTAGAAAATTACTAATAAAAAAATAAGTTACACTTATTTTTGAACAAGGAAACAGAACATCTAGTAAAGAGTGTGAGTATTTGTATGAATATTTGGATATTATTAAGGAGAGATTATATGAGTTGGGAAAGATCAAAAGAATTGACATAGCAAAAACTCTAGGACCATACTACTATTCACCTTATCTAGATCTTGGAAGGAGTTATGAGCGTTGGCTTTGGGATAGGAGAACATCGATAAATTCAACGATTTACCCTTGGAATCAATATTTTGAGGACTTCCTCATCATTCACAACTTCCTTGCAAACATATAAAAAGGGGAGGTAGCCCTATAATATAGCAATAAATATCACAAGATACCTATAGTTATGTGCTTTAGAGAACTGTGTCAAGATTTATGCTATGAGCTACAATTTGGAAATACCAACCCTATTCCAATACAAGATTTATTCGTTTAATTAATCCAATTAGTAACAAACAACTTTGAATTTAAAGAGGAACACTATATGACGTCTGAACAACTTGATCTAATCAACAGTATTCATAGACTATTCAAGGAATATTAGAAAGGTCAAACACTAGAAAATTTAGAAAATTCATGAGCAGGCCTAGAGATTCTAAGGGAAGGTTTATCAAAATCAATAAGCTAGAAGAAAATTTTCAAAGAGACTTTAGTGAGAAGCCTAAAAATTCTAAGGAAAAAGAAATCAAAATTGCAACATCAACCAAACAAGTTGAAATACTAGAATAAGATGTTGAATCATATTTATTACTTGAACCAGATTTTGATGATCACGTAGATCCTTCTTTTATTTTTACTGATACTATACCTTCTCCATTTCTTGAAATCATATATTCAGTCATGGATTATCAGCATAGTGAGCATGGAGAAGTAGAAGAGAACCAAAGGGAGAATAGAAAAAGACAGAATAGAGACCAAAGGAGGAATGGGCAAAGAAAGATGTTTGCCTTCCCAATTTTACATATAGATGGGACAACAAGAGAAGCTAATTCAGTTTCTATATTTGTATTGCCTACCTTCCATGGGAAACCACATGAATATCCTAATGCTTTTCTCTTTGAATTTGAAGTGGTGTGCCAATCCTACTTTTACACCACCAATAAACAAAAGCTAATATTATTTCTCTTTACTCTTAAAGATGCAACTTTAAGATGGTTCATGGGTCTAGGAGAAAGTGTTTGTAATCGATGGGATGGAGAACATGGATTAAAAGAATTATTCCTTAAACGATATCATGATTAATGTAGAGTTAGTGATAAGAAGACTGATTTATTTTGCATTAATCAAAAAGAAGAATAATCCTTGGAGGATTATCTTGAGATATTTTAAATTCGTTGGGTTTAGAGTAAACATAGATCTAGATGATGAAATCTTGAAATAACTCTTTATAAAAGGATTAAAAGAAAATGTCCTTGAGGTTTTGAACCTTATGGTAAAAGGGGATATTCATCTTATGACATTTTATGATATTGTAAATCTTTGCAAAAACTACTCAAGAAACAAGCCTCTTAGGAATAATAAGTATACATCCCCAAGTGGAGGAGTGACAAGAGCAAGATTGGAAACATGTTGGAAGGTTTAAAAATTGACTTGTTAATTACCTTAACTACATATTTAGATCTTATGGATAAGAAACCAAAAGAACAAGACACTAAAAAAATTTACTGTCATAGATGTACGAAAAAGCACATCTTGAGAGAATGTTCTCTCAACATTACAAAAATTTCCAACATTTTTGCTTATTGCAAAATTTGTGATAAGAATCACAAGACTAAAAACTGCAAATACATCGTAAATGAACCTGAAGTTGAAGAGGTAGAAGATGTTTATTTTGTAGTCCAAATATGGAATGGTCCATTCAAGGGACCATCTAGTTGGTAAAACCCTAGTTATCCCAACCAGCAAAGGTCTAATAAATAGTCCAATACACCAAACTGGGTAAATTGGAACTTGTATTCTAATGAACATACCCATGGACCCACTTTATGGCCAACACTTATGGAAGTGCACCTCCATAGAATAAAGTAATTCCTAGTCAAAATATGCCTATTTGTAGTACCAATGGCCAATATAATCAAGAAGGATTTAGTTGGCCTCAAAATCTATCACAATAATAGAACTTCCAAAACCAATTTAGGGGACAAGCCCCTCAAAATAGACTTCTTCCACCACTAGTTAATACTAAAAATCCTCCTAAACATCCACCTTTTCCAGCTCAATTGATCCCTAATCCTAATAACAACAAGAATGTTCAACAAGTATATGAAACAAGTAAGGCGTGTTCTATATTTGTCGCACCCTATCAATAGATTCAATTAAGATCTGGAAAAGTGTTGGAAAACAATGTAACTCTCACAGAACTTGATAATCCCATTTCATACTTGTTCGAAAAGGAGGATAACAATGGGAAAGAAATAGAAAATTTTCCAGAAAACATTCTAGCAAGACCACAAGAGATCCAAGTTCCTCATATAGAAGAAGTGGAGATAGCATTTTCTCAAATATTGGCAATACCAAAAGAACCATCGAAGCTAGTTTTTAACTTCCTTCAAAAATTAGAAAATGTCACTATTAAAATCCCTTTATTACAAGCTATCAAGGATATCCCTATCTATTCCAAAATTATCAAGAACATATGCACAAACTCAAAAATGAGAAATAAGAATAAAGCTCAAACTATTTGATTCATTGGACAATTGTCTGAGATAATAATAGGAGGTAGGATATTATCAAAATACATAGATCCTAGAATACCTATACTCAAGTACACATTGGTGATATAGCCTTGCAAAATGTTTTGGTCTATTTAGGAGATGTTATTAATGTCATGACTAAAGAAACAACATAATATTTAGGAGTACATAAATTACAATCAACTTCTATAGTACTCCAACTCGCAGATAGGTCCATTGTTAAGCTAGAAGGAAAACTGGAAGATGTTATAGTCTCTGTAAGTTCATGGGAATATCCTATAGATATTATAGTCTTACAACCCAAGAAAAATTTAGGGGGACATCCCTTAATTCTAGGGTGCCCATGGCTTGCAACTGCTAATGCTTACATTAGTTGTAGATTTGGAAACATGACTATTTTCGATGGTAAGAATACTAAGGACCTTAGCTTATTCCTTGAATCAACAATAGAAAAATATTTTCCAAAACAACTATGGTACGGTTTCCCTCATGATTTGGATGATATCTAAACCTTATCAATCAATGTTCTGAGTGAGCCTCTTCAACATGAAATTGAGGGACCATCACCATTATTGTTAGAAAATCAAAAGGAAAATCAAGGCCAAGACAATGGTTGTTCATCTAAATCTACTATGGCTATTAATAAAGCAAACATGAGTCAGTCTCAACAAATGATACCATATGACTATCACTTAAATATTCTTGAACATGAGATGATGGGGATAGATGCAAAAACTAAAAAATGCAAACAGATAGATATCACACTAGGAAGAACTTTGAACATTAGTAATGAGCTCACAAGCATACAAGAATCACAATTGATAGACGTTTTTGAAAAACATCAATTAGTAATTGCATGGAACTATGAGGATATGAAAGGAATACATCCAAATGTTTGTACCCATCGCATCTTTATTCAAGAAGGTTTTCACCCAATAAGACAACCTCAAATAAGATTGAATCTAGCTATAAAAGATGTAGTCCAAGAAGAAATTATTAAACTCTTACATGTCAGATTTATATATCCAATTTTTGATAGCCAATGGGTGTCACCACTTGTGATAGTCCCTAAAAATAATAATAAATGGAGGATTTGTGTGGATTATAGGGAATTAAACAAAGTGACAAAGAAAGACTATTTTCCCTTACCGTTCATCGATCAAGTTCTTGATACCTTGGTTGGAAAGAAGTATTTTTGCTTTTTGGATGGTTTTAGTGGGTATAATCAAGTTTCCATAGCTGAAGAAGATCAAGAAAAGACAACTTTCACATGTCCTATAGGCACCTATGCTTATAAATTCTTACCTTTCGGATTATGCAATGCACCTACCACTTTTCAAAGAGTTGTTTTAGCTATCTTTGCTAATTTAATCAATGAATGTGTAGAAGTCTATATGGATGACTTCACAGTCTATGGTAATACCTTTGAAGAAACTTTATCAAGCTTACAAATTTTTTTGGTCAGATGCCAAGAACAAAACCTCTCTTTGAGTCATGAAAAGTGTTTTATGATGATGAAAGGAGACATTGTTCTAGGACATTATATATCAGAAGAAGGTTTTGAAGTAGATCCTACAAAAATTCAAGCTATTCAAGTCCTTTAACCTCCAAAAACACAAACATAGGTAAGAGGTTTCTTAGGACATGCAGGATACTACCATAGATTCATTAAAGGCTTTAGTAAAATTTTTGCTCCGATGCTTAAGCTCTTAACCAAAGAAAGTGAATTCAATTGGACTGAAGCATGTCAAGAAGCCTTTCAAGTTATAAAAGATAAATTAATTACTGCTCCAATCGTAAGAAGATAAAATTGGAAATTACCATTCCATATACATTGCGATACTTCAGGATATGCAATAGGGGTAGTATTACAATAGATAGAGAACAAAATACCTTATGCTATCTATTATATGAGTAAAAACTTGCATGGAGTTGAGCTTAATTACACCATCACTGAAAAATAATTCTTAGTTGTAGTCCATGCTATCAATAAATTCAAACATTACATAACAGGGTATGAAGTATTTATTCACACTGATCACTTTACCATTAAGTACTTAATGAACAAAGCTACAGTAGGAGGTAGAGTGGTTAGATGGCTTCTTTTGCTACAAGAATTTAATATTATAATCATAGATAAGGTACGAAAGGATAATGTCATTGCAAATCACCTATCTCGTATGCAAATATTTGATGATGATGAGTTAATTCCTGATAACTTTCTAGATGAACATTTGTTTGCTCTTTCTATTTTCACTCCTTGGTATGTTGATATTGTAAATTACTTAGTAACGGGTAAAATGCCTCAAAACTATACACCGCATGAGCGTAGAAAACTAATACGTTAGAGTGTCCCTTATATGTGGACTCATGGAGTCTTGTTTAAAACATGTCCTTACCAAGTAATTAGGAGATGTGTGCAAGAAGAAGATGTATATGACATCATTCGGGCAACACATGAAGAACCCTGTGGAGGTCATTATACCACCCAAAGGACAGTTAGTAAAATACTTCAAATTGGTTACTTTTGGCCTACCATGAATAAAGATGTCCATAATTTTGTTGATAGATGTGATGCTTATCAAAGAGCTAGTAAGCCTACACCTTCTATGGAGATGCCTTTGGTTCTGCAAGTAATATTTGAACCATTCGAGAAATAGGAGATTGAATTTTTTGGACCTATAGACCCTCCAAGTGCAGGTAATAAACACATACTTGTATGTATAGACTATGTTACTAAGTGGGCTAAAGTTAAAGCTTTACCACGAGCACAAGCTAAACTAGTAGCTAATTTCCTTTATGAAAATATTATGCAACACTTTGGAGCACCTAGAGAGTTAGTTTCAGATCATGGATCCCAATTTCTCTCCAAATTAATTTCACATTTTGTTGACATCTATCAAATAAAACATAGGAAAACCTCACCATATCATCCTCAAGCTAATGGTCAAGTAGAAGTTACGAATAGAGAACTTGAAAAGATCATTACAAAAACCATAGTTGTTAATAGGGTTGATTGGGCCGAGAGATTAAAAGAAGTTGTATGGGCATATAATACAACTTGGAAAACTACCATAGGATTATCACCTTATGAAATGGTCTATGGCAAACAAGCTATCATGCCTATCGAATTTGAGATAGAAACTTTTCGCACAACGGTACAACTTGACATGAATTTGGATCAAGCACAAAAAGCTAGATTGGAAAAGTTAAACATTCTGGATGAAAGGAGACTAGAGGTATTGCATAGGACTGAATTAACCCAACAAAAAAGAAATAAATGGTATGATAAACATATTATACCACAAACATTTCAATCAGGAGATTGGACCTTGTTGTTTGACTCCCGCTACCAATATTTTCAAGGTAAATTGAGGACAAGATGGCTAGGACCCTATGAAATTGAAGAGATGTTCGGGAATGGTACAATCAAACTTAAGCCTATAGATGATTCAACAAGAAGACTACTAGTAAATGGGCATAGGCTTAAACTTTATAAAAAGCCATTATCTAAGGAAGAATTCATACACCATCTTAAGCAATAGGCTAATCTACAGTGTATCTCTAAACTACAATCAACAACTATTGAATAGTAACTTCTCTCTCATAAAAAAAATATTATGCTTCCTTTGTTTCATAATGGAGTTCCTATATTTGCAATAATTGTATCTTATTTTCATCAAATTTTAGTCTCAATAATTCAAAAAATAGCCTAAAAGGATATTTCTTTAAGATCTTGTAGGAAAATGACTACCACATGTAGCATAACACCTAGTTTGATAAATAAAATCTAGTTGTTTTCAATTACTCAACCATCACTAGTGTTTTGAGCAAATTTTCATTGAAAGATAAGCAATATTTTGGTGTTGTAAGATATTCCTAGTCAATCAAGTTTTCTCTTGGACTACGCATATTAGAACACATAAAAACATTATGATATTTGGAAATATTAACTCATAAGTTACTATTTCCATAAAGTGAATGGTTTCCCATGCTTATCCATCATGCACATGGCCTAGAGAACTAATGAATTGGAAAAAGGACAAGCTTGTCCTTCACCCTTCAAAAAAAAAATCCCTTGCTCCTCATCTAATCGAGCAAGTATCCCAAAAATATCTTCTTGCTTCCCCTAAAAATAAGCAAGAATCCCAAAAAGCAATAAAAATCCCTTGCTCCTCACAAAATGAGCAAGTATCCCAAGAAAAAAAAAATCAAAGAAGGGTAAAGATATTGAATCCCTAGAATTCTTAGTATCTCGAAAACCATGGGGTGATCCTCATTACAGCAATGGGTTGAATGAAACCCACTTGGCAATAAGGTATCCTTATGTAGTAGCACTAAGTCTAGACAAGACCTATGGACACTCACATATAAGCTAGCTTGTTGGCATAAGTGACCATTTTTTTACTCAATCCTTACTCATAATGGGAAATGAACATTCACTGCACACACAATTGGTCCTTGAGAGGCTTGAAAACATTAGGATAACTTTAACATCATATTGATTTGAGAAATGAGTAGATGAATTTGTTTAAAGTCACTAAGATGTTTGAGTCCTTGTGAAACAACTCTAGAATATCATAAGCAAGCAAAATTCAGAAGCAAATTCCTATGAAGGTACTATAGTTCATTTTATCCTACAAAAATGTGACTTGTATTTCCCAAAATTTTGCACCCTTAAGCAAAAGCCATCACAATGATATTAGAATATCTATCCCATTTTTATTGAAATTATCCAAACCTTTGATAGAAATCTATTTTTGCATATATTGATGACTGATATCAAGTTTTATAATCATCATTTTTCTCTCACTTGGAAACTCCTTAATGAAATTCAGGAAGCACAATCACAAATATTATATATATATATATATATATATATATATATATCCAATATAATTGGAATAACCCCCATAAATAAAACTCATTATATATCATTCACCATAATATAAATAAAACCCTCTTCATTTTGTTTTGGCTATATAGCCAAAAATACAGTTTGGGGGATAAATAAAGACATCCAAAATTTATAATACAGTTTGGGGGGAGAATCAGGTAAAGTATTTTCTTAACTCTACAATTACAATTTTTGTAGAAAGTATCTGTAAAAACATCTTTTGTAGAAAAATTCTATATATGTCTTTTGTAGACAGATTTTTTAGATAGCTTCTATAGATAGATTCTGTAGACAGCTTCTGTAGATATTTTCTATAGACAACTTTTGTAGATGTTTTCTATAAACAGATTCTGTAAAAATCTTCTATAAACAACTTCTGTAAGCACCATTCGTAGATAGTATCTATAGTTGTAGATAACTTCTATAGATGTATTCTGTAAACAAGTTTTGTAAAAATCTTCTGTAAACAACTTCTGTAAGCGCCATCCGTAGACAGTATTTTTAGCACATCATCTAAAATTTTTCTAAGTGTCGATATTTAGACTGGTCCCAAGTGAAAAGCGATACGTGTCAACGCAGAATATAAAAGAACATATCAATGTAGAATATAAAATAAACTTACCAATGTTATTTATTAAGGCTTCTGGAAAAGAAAAAGGGTAAATTGCACGAATATTTATAAAATTTCCCTAGGCCACTCCTGAATTTTGTGAAACTTGACATTCTCACTAAGGTATGGTATTGAAATTAAATTTAATATATGCAAGGTCTAATTAAAAATTAATATGGAAAAGGTATGCAAAGAGTTTATTTTCACAAACACATAGGAGAAAGTTGAAACAATATTTTGGAACGTGTACACCCATGATTGGTGATTGGTGCCATGAATCACAAAATCAAAAGATTTTTTTTAAGTCTCTTTGTGAAAGCATGGAAGTCGATCTAAGAACATTAATCACTAAGTACACGTGGATGTCAATTACAGAGGCAAACGAATTTGATGAACCAGCGTGAATAATGATGCTATGAAAATTGAAATAAATAATAAGGCGATGTAGGTATTAACGTCAGCAATATGGCAGAGCAAAACGTGAAAATAGACGATGTGGGCATTAAGGTCAGAGACACAGTGGAAGAAAAATGTTACATGGCATATACATGTAGGGGTAAAAGTTTATAAGAATTCATTAAGTATGTCATGATGACTAAAGGTATAAGTCGTAAGACATCAAAATATTATAACACTTGGCGCTAAAAACTAACCCTTGCCATTTAAGGTGGCAGAAAGTTTGGTGCTAAGAGAATTAATGAACACCTCAAATCAAGGGGACGAATGACACGTGGGTTCATGAAGCCAATAAGGAAAGACGTCGTGGATAGAAGACGTCGATCGTTTATTAAAACCTAAACTAAGGGCCATGATTAAAGGAGGAATGAGTCACATGATGAGTTCTAGAAACTTCACCACATATCGGCTTCGACTCCCATTTTTAGATATCGTTGATCACCGACACGTAGCTACGATGAACCAATCATGAAAATGAGGTACATACCAGTTTTCACAACCATAAATTAAAATAAAATGGAGGGCTAAGATGCGTTGCATGGCTAAGTTACATGCAAATGAAACAAAAACCTAAAATTTACCTTTCCTTTCGTAGAAGGCTTTGTAAACTTTGATGAAAATGCTCTGTAAATTTGAAACGAAGTTGAACAATTATCCTAGCTAAATGAAATTGTACGTTGGAAGGGGAAATTGCCATAGATGAGCATAATTGTGTGTGAGAAGGGTAAAAACATGGACAAAGAACAATAATCGACAAGAATTTTAAAGCATCATTGTGGGGTGACAAAGAAATTGGCAGATACGAAAGCGATAGAAGGTAAAACTTTTTATTATTTCAAAATTTTATCTTTAATAATGAATAAATTATAGAAAAAAATATATTTTATATCCTAATCATTCTACTACAGGAATTTTTTTTAATTATAATAATTTATGTTGTCAAAAGGAATCATTGTAGAATATAAGACTACTTTCAAATCTCTATGTTTTTTGCATAATTCTTTTATAAAATGATAGAATTTTTTTCTATTTTGCAAAATATAAATTAGTTTTTGTAAATAAAATAATTGTTGTAGGTTTTTCAACCGCTGAAATATATTTTGAAACCATCCCATAAAATTTTTAACCCTTATCTTGTCTACCCTTGCTTATCAAATGCCTCGATCTATGTTTCAGAAGAGGAGTGAACCTTTCTCCATCCAAACGCAGAACCCTAGTGACTCTGTGAAGAAATTATTCCAATATGCTCGATGGTGGGATACCCTTATGAAATTTCAAGGGCATTACCAAGGTGTGGTGAAGCAGTTCATTATGAACTGCAACCCCACGACTATGGTCACCCGTGTTGGAGAAATCTCAATCACCATCAACCCTAGTCTAATTTCTAAAACTTTGAGTCTACTTGAAGTAGGACAACCCTACTATAAATCCTACTCTAAAAGTGTTAAACAAATGATTGAGAAGTTTGGAGAATGGTGCACTATAATCCGTGATAAGGAAGGTTGGACAAAAGGGATAGCCACCTCCTCACTTCCCCTTAAATGGTAAGAAGTTGTACTCATTATAAAAAATTTCATGCTAGAAGGGAGGTTATCTAGTTGTGGGCGATATCATCTTAAAATATTAACGAATTTGAAGTACCCAGGATAGAAGTATTGTACTATAAATTTATTGTATTTCCTATATCATTCTCTCAAGTCTACAGTTCTTCGTATACATCCTAATAATCCTAATGATAGCCCTAAGTTTCATCTGATTGCATATCACGGGCTTATTAAACTACTGGTTTTGCAAAAAGCACATGAATTCAAAATACCTTATGAGATAATTGTAGAGGAATCTAACCTACCAAATCATTCTGAGTCCATTGACAATGAGCCCCATGAAAATAGTGCATCTAGGGAAGAGTTAGAACCAAAGAGTTAGGAGGAGAAACCCGAATCTCCAAAACGTAAATGTCGAACCCATATCAGGTCGACCAAACCTTTCCAACCTGCATAGAAAACTTGACGTGAAAAGTATATTCCTGAAACCCATGAGATAGGAGAAATGGATAGATATGAGTCTAACCTACCTACACCTAAGCCACCCACTGAGTCTTTGTCACATATTCAAGTGTAGCAGACTGTGCTGTAAATCAAAATCAATAAGCTTCGAGAAGATTTTTTAGAACACTCAAAGTTATTTCAATGTGCCCTCACTCTTCAGACAGACCTCCTCAAGCAAATTGCTTCGAATAGGGTGAGGAAACTTGCTAACCCCATCAACCAACTACCACTTGTCGATGTATCTCCAAATAAGAGCTCTACAACTAGTAGGAAACAACAAAAATCAATAAATTTTAGCAAAACCATTGACTTCACCAAGATTCTCGAAGAAGAAATTTCACTACCAATTGTGAGTCTACTTCAACGAAATCATCCTTAGGAATCGAGCCCCTCCACTAAATTTGAAGCCTCAAAGAAACTTGGTCTTGAATTTTGGGATACCCTCAGATATTGATGCAGTCATTAATAATGTGGTTGCATCAGTAGAAAAGCCTCCACCTTCCAAGATGTAGGATAAGATGCAGGAAGAGGGATCTATTGAGGTAGAACATGTCAAAACTATCATGGTTGAAACCCCAACTAATGAGCAAAAAGCCAAAGAATAGGTGCAGAAGGTGAAGTGCGAACAAAAATTTCTAGTAGCACGATCACCATCCTCATGAATTTCTACCCGATGATCACAAGTCGGATAAAAACTAAAATTTGATAAAATTAGTTTCATGATTTTACAGACAAATTTTGTTTAATTTTTTTTTTGTTGAGTAATACTTCTTATACACATCCACCATGGGTATTGAAAATGGGTCACATCACTGATAATGCAAGTGGCATCCTTACCAATAGACCACACTCACGAGGATTCTTTTGTTTGATATTTAATGTTTATATCATTTCATTTCTACATAATGCTTTGAATAATTTGTTTTATATGCTTGCAGATATATTTTATTTTTGTAATATGTGTTTGAAAATAATATTGCAGATGATGTTTATTCTTATGTTTGAAATAGTTTGTTTATACAGTGTTTGATGTTTCATGATTGCAGCTTTGATGAATTATCTCAATGAAATAGTTTCGAGGAGTATTTTTTTTGCCATAAAAACTATCATGATATTTCATTCCTTGCAAGAAATAGTTCTCTGAAAAGCTGCAATAGTTTATTTTTCCTGCAATTGTTTATTTGAAAAAGTTCTCATATATTTCCATATAATGCTAAATGTTTTAAGTCTACTACTGAAACTATTTCTCTTATGGTTACAGTGTTGTTACAAGTATATATCAGTCAAACAGTTGCAAAAATTATAATTTTTAGATCTGTCTGATTGTTTTTTTTGGTAGATAAGATACTATAGCATTAATACCTAGTTTTATAGGTTGACCCAAAACTTTTTACAAAAATCAGCCCAGGGCTGTTGATGAACATGTCCTTACTAAGGATCCTATATATGTAAAATCTACATGTCGCCAAAGCCATTACATCCGTAAGGCACATAACCTGTTATCAAAAAGAAACTTCCCATACAACATTTTGGGTATACCCTGAGAAAACACACCTGCATCATAATTACAAAAAAAGAAACACACATAGATCCCTTACTTCAAACAATGGAGAAACAAAAAGTTGTAGACACACAGCAAAGTACTGAAAAAACTCCCACAAGCTCTGTATTGATAGTTACTCTTAATAATTATTTGGTAATTGCTTTCTTCCATATATGACATGCTTTGGGACCACATCCGATCTTGGCCAATCAGCCTTGGAGAAGTGAACTTGTTGGCTAGATTTATGGCGGTGGCTATCTGGTGGTCCACGTGGCTCTAGTTCGAAGTCTTATATTGTCATTTATTTCCTGCCCTATGATTATCAACCAACCTCAAATTACTAAGATGACTAGGAGCCATGTTCTCTGACATGTGACTGTCCCCATTAGTCTTTATGGTATTTCCAAGTAGCATCCACCAAGACTGACAGCTCGGATAATTTTTTATGAGTCCATTTCAAAAAAGATACGAGAATACTCATAGCCTTCGAACTTACAGTGCCTTCCCTGTTGGTAAATTCAACTATCATTCTTGGCATTATTATTGAATAAGCTCCTCTACTTTGCTCGGGACATTGTGTTCCCATTTGAAAAGTTTGTCACCATCGACACCCAAATTGGCCAGCTTATCAGCAACTTTGTTAGCTTCCCGAAAGACATGTTGGGATTTTATGTCTTGTCTTCCTTGGAAAAGGATCCTAGCCTCTTCAACAATTGTTTTAATCCTCTAAGGAGGTGTTTTCCAATTATTGAGGAGATTTATAACATGCATAGAGTCTCCTTCTACGATCAAATTGCCTTTTAAGTCTTGAGTCATTTGAAGGCCTCTCCACATAGCTCTAGCTTCAGCTTTGTTGTTTGTCCTTATTCCCAAATATTAATAAAATGTGAGCATCATATTCCCATTATGATCTTGCACAATTCTACCAGTGCCTGCTCTGCCAGGATTGTCCTTAGCCACTCTATCAAAATTAAGCTTAAACCAACCCGTAGGAGGTGGGGACCACTTAACATTGGCTCTGGGGTTGAGATCTGTCTGATTGTTCCTGTAACAATCGTACTATCATTTTCATGTATCTGCAAGAGAAATTCTAAAGAAAGTATAAAATTTTGTCTATTTATTGATATTTTATTTATTTGCAAAAACTCGACCATAATATCTGATATATGTGTAATATTTGTGATATTCTATTAATCTCATTTTCTCCATATGCATGAGGACATCCATATCTTTCAATTTGGGGGAAGATGTTGAGTGTTTATTTAGCATATATTATGGATGATATATTGTTTGATTTTTGTCTTTAAATCATGAATGTAATGGATTTTAATGGTTATTTCAATTTATTTATTTAAACTATCAGTTAAAATGATGAATGCGAATTAAATTGATTAATGTATGGATTTTACACGAAATACGTACAAGATGTGTATGCTTGGATAGGAAAATGTTGAAGGACGTTTCATAGGATTATGATGTAGCAATACAATATTCAAACCAAAATCTAAACATAATAGAAGATAGTCACGAAGATGATGAATCGAGAAGGTTGTAGATGCGGTCACATAACACAATGACTGAAGACTGTTATAGAACACGATGTCTGAAATATGTTACATAACACAGTTGTTGAAGTATGTTACCGAAGATAGTTGTTGAAGACCTTTACCGGAGATGTCTACCAACAAGAGTTATGAAAATATTTGACCAAGTCAATTGACCAACACACTGCGTGCCACATTAGTGACAACATGGCACCCTTACATGGCAGCATATGTTACGAAATGATTCCAGTCAACATGGTTGGTTGACTTGTCATATATTATGCATGATGAACTTATGATTATTGAAGTTGTTATACAGTTGTTTTATAAAATTATAAAGTTAGTATGTTGTTAGGTTGTCTATATTCTAACACAAGATTGTTATGTCCTTGTGAATAAAGGGGCATATAGTTATATTGTTATATCTTATGAAATATTCAAATTAGATGTATTTTGTTATGTTCATTCATGAATAAACCACTTGGACCACTTAGGTTATGATTAAGTTCAAGTAGGACTAGGAAACTATGTCAATTTAGATTATTTTTATTAGGTACATAGCTGTCGCATTATCGAGCCAACAAAACCACATGAAAAATACGTGGAAGGATTTTATTTAGAATTATCCAAGTCATACTATATATTACATAGGGAGACCTTTGAAAAGGTCTAATTGTAAATCACCTATCTAATGGAGAAATGTCTAATGCTTATTTATGTTGCAAAAATAATTCTGTACAATTTTTGAAGAAATGCGCAACTTTGTACGCCTGAATTTCCAATAATAAAGCAGTAGCACTTTTTTGTTCCACATATGGTAACTGTATCAATTACTTTTTATGCATTATTTCTTTTATATAATCGTCATTGTATTTTTCCTGCATTCATATATTAGAATAATGTTAGTAGTATTAATGCACATTAGTTACTAAGATAAAATAGTTTAGGGGAGAAATACTGATGAGGATTGATGTTAGATCTTTCATATGACCCCTCTAGTAGTTCCTAGCTAGGTTTGCATAGTTTATTTCTAGCAAATTCATATTGTAAGTGAGTCTCCTTCTCACATGCACTTGTGGGCACTAGTTGTCTTCTAGTTGTCATTTAGAGTGTTAGTTAGTAAGTGTGAACTCAAAGTAGGAAGTGTGTACTTCAAGATAGCTAAAATGGATCTTCTAGTTAGCAATATTCCTTTCTCTTAACTTAGAAGTTTACGTGCATTCTCCTTTGCACCTTTGTAGCTTTTGGTTAAGCATATTGGATCAAATCCATGATTTCATGGGTTGGTTATGTATTTTGGGCCATTAGTGCCTATATATTGAATTGTAAATAATAGAACACTTAGTTGGATTTTCAATCCTTTTCATTGGTATCAGAGCCTAGTTCATGTTTGCACTAGGGCTTGTGAGGTGAGAGGATAGGAGATAGTATTATTATGAGAAATATTTTCTCATTGAGGACTCGGTTTAAGCCCAAAGGGAGCTTGAAAACCATTCGGAGAAGGAAGTTCCTTCGCCGACAAACCCCTCGTTCCAACTTTTTGCTTATGCTCAAGAGGTATAGGAAAAGTTTGCCCCAGAGTTCTTCGTATACTGATCCATGGAAGGGATTGGATCGTAGCTACGGTCCAATTAGGATTAGGGAGCCATTTGACCCTGTTGCCCCCCCATTTTCGAGTACTGAAGAGCTCTAGGAGGTCATCAAAGCTAGGTCGTGTGTCGACTTAGATCTGGGTGCCTTTCAAACGCTGGTCGTGTGTCGACCGGATCTTGAAAGGAGAGCTACTGGTGGGAGCTGGTTGCTCACATTTTTGCAAGTTAAGCTTTTCAAGTTTTGAAATTAACCCCCCTGGTTAATTTTTTAAATTTTTTTTAAATTCTTGTTAGAAAAGCTTTTATTGTAAGTTAATATATTATTTTAATATATTAATTCTTTTACTGCTGCATTGTAAAAAAAAAAAAAAATTAGATTTTTTTTATACAATTAACCCTTGCACAGAGTTCGATCGCATTCGACCGCAATTCGACACTCGCTGTCGGGCTTGCCGTAGCCGGTCGTTGATCGCTCGTCGGGCAACAATGACGACAATCGTTGTCCGTCGGACAGCGATCGCGGCGTCGCTCGACGTGTTGTCGTGGTCGACAGAGATCTCGTCGTCACCGATAACGTGAGCGCTAGCTATCACGGCCATCGCTGTCTCGTCGACAGCGTGGCACCCGGGCCGAGCCGACGGAGCTAGCGCCGACCGCCGCTCGTCACTGACAGTTTGTCGTCGTGGCTTCGATGCAGACGAAGCCGGCCGCATGCAGCTCGACAACATTGTCAGCGCTCGCAGCTTGGTCGCTCGCGACGCAGCGCCTGGAAGGCGGCTGCACGGCCTGTGGTCCGCAGTGCCGAGCCGGCAGCGTCTGTCAGACGTCTGTCGGGCCTGCGGCCGGCAGTGCCTAGGGTCAGCCGCAGTTGGCCAGGGGCCGCTGTGGGCTTGGAGCCCGAAATTCTTAAATTTTTGTGCACGAATTTTTTTAATTTGCACTGGAGTTTGTGCATGGCCAGGGTGCACAAAAATAATTGCACAAGAATTTGGTGTCATTAAAAATTTTGCATGATTTTATTATTAAAATTTTCTGCACTTAACTGGATTTTGCTGTTGGATTATCTGCTCGGGAAGCGTGAACAGGAGTTTTGCCTCGGGAAGTGTGCCACAGTGGTAGCAGAATTTCATGCAGAATTTGGAAGGGTAACTTATTGTAATTATTTATTTAATTTTTACTATTTAAGGTTGCATGTTAAATTTAGTTTTTATTAATTTAATTTTTAATAACTTGATTAAAATTCATTAATCTTTGATTTAATGAAATTTAATTTTTAATTAAGTTATTTTTAAATTAATAAATGTTAAATTGCACCTTAGATTAGTTTAAAAATTTCAAAATTTTCAGCCTTAGGAGTAAAATTTTCAAATTTTGAAGCACTCCATTGTAACAAGGAAAAAGTTCCATTTTTCTTTCCTTGATTAGTGTTGTCTCATTTTTACTCCTGGCTTATACCCAGGAACACATGGCTTCTGACTTGGCTGCCCAAGTGGCAGAATTGGCCCATGTTGTAAACACTTTGGCAGATAAGGCTAATGACACTACCATGGCAGAAGTCCTTGGCAATCTTGCCATGAAGGTAAATGACATTTCTTTGCATAATGCCTCAACTTCTGCTCATGATTCTCGTTTGAGAGTTCGTTGTGAAGTTCCATTGTATGATGGATCCAAGAACCCTGATGTCTTGAATAGTTGGATTCTTGACATGAGTTCTTGGTTTGCTTTCTCTCAACTTTCAGAAGATGATATAGTGCCTTATGCTAAGCTAAAACTTTCTGGCTTAGCCAAAGTACTTGTGGAACGAAAACGAGGACAAGAACTCACTACATGGGATGAGCTTGTACAATGTCTTAAGACCAATTTCTATCCTTCAAATTATTCTAGGGAATTGGTTATTAAATGGTTTCGTTTTCGCCAAGGTACTAATATGTCTGTACAAGAATATATTTTCCAGTTTAACAGGTTCAGAATACTTGTGAATGTGGAGGATGATATTCCAGGTTTGATTCTCAAATTTCAAAGTGGCTTGTTGGAGCATTTGTACAGGGAACTAATGTTTGTTTCTATGGAAACTTTGGATCAAGTTTTCAACCAGGCGCAGCTTGCGGAGGACAAGTTTAAGGCGCAATCGCAGGCATTCCGCACACCTGTTACTCAAGTGGTTGCAAACTCATCAAAAGGGAATAATTCTTTCTCACAAAAGAAGAATTTTGCTCAAAAGAAGAATGTGTCTTCTCCATCTCCTTCTTCTCCTTCCCCTTCCGCTTCTACTCCTTCTTCTTCTTCTTCTAAATCTTCTTCTTCTTCTTCTAAGAAATTCTGCAATTATTGTAAGAAGAAAGGGCATGAGAAAGCTGATTGCTTTAAGCTCAAAAAGAAGAGTTTAGTAATTACTACTCAAGAGGAGGATGCTTCCAAGGGTCCCCTTGAGTCTATAGGAGAGAGTAGAGTATATACGGAATTACGAGGTAAGCTTAATGAAGTTACCTTAGTAAATGTAAGTTCTTCGGAAGGGGCTCGTGATGCTTTGTTCATCACTCGAGCCCACTTACTTCATAATTTTGCAACCGATTGTATAGTGGATAATGGCTCGCAGAAAAATCTAATTGCGAGGTCCATTGTCGAGCGTTTGAAGTTACCTATGGAGCCTCATCCTCAACCTTATTCTTTGGGTTGGAAGGATAGTGGAAGAGGCTCAGAAATCACCCACACTTGCACTTTAAAATTTGCACTTGGCCCACATTTCATAGATCAAGTCACTTGTGATGTGACTCCTATGGATTGTTGTGGGATTTTGCTTGGACAACCTTTTCAATATGATAGGAGAGCTGTTTATGATGCTTTTAAAAGAACCTACACACTTCAAAAATATGGTAAGGTCTTTCTCATTAAAAGCACCAACACTCCTAATATCATTCTAAGTTCCAAGCAAACGAAAAGAGTAATTAAGAAAGGTGGTGATGTTGCTCTAATTTTCATTCGCTCTCAAAACACTTCTACATCTACATCCATTACAAAGCAACACTCTTCAATGGATAAAATATTGCAAAGTTATTCACACATATTTCAGGAGCCAAAGTCTCTTCCTCCAATTCGCACAATTAATCACAAAGCATTGAAATAATTCCAGGTTCTTCTCTTCCTAATGCTCCCATGTATAGACAATCTATTTTGCAAAATGAAGAAATAAAAAGGCAAATAGAAGATTTGTTGTCAAAGGGTTTCATTAAGGAAAGTACTTCGCTTGTGCCTCACCTATTTTGTTAGTTCTTAAGAAAGATGGCACTTGGAGATTATGCATTGATTTTCGTGCTTTGAACAGAATTTCTGTGAAGAATAGATATCCCTTACCCCGCATTGATGATTTATTAGATCAGCTTCAAGGAGCTAAGTTCTTTTCAAAAATAGATCTCAAAAGTGGATATCATCAAGTGCGTATCCAAGCCGAGGATACATGGAAGACAACTTTCAAGACGAATATGGGCCTCTTTGAATGGTTGGTCATGCCCTTTGGTCTTACTAATGCTCCTGCAACCTTCATGAGGTTGATGAATGATGTATTTCGTGAAGTCCTTGACAAATTTGTCATAATATATCTTGATGATATATTGATTTTCTCAAAAACTTGGGAGGAACACCTTAGGCATATCCAGAAAACCCTTGATCTTCTTGCGAAGAATCAATTATATGCCAATTCTTCCAAGTGTTCTTTTGGCAATACTTCAGTTTTTTACCTTGGCTATGTGATTAGTGAGAGTGGAATTCAGGTAGATCCCATAAAAGTTGATGTTTTACTTAAGTGGTCCCCTCCTACAACTCTCACAGAGTTAAGGAGTTTCCTAGGACTTGCGAATTTTTATCGCAAGTTCATTCCTCAATATTCCACCCTTGCAGCTCCATTGCATTATCTCACTAAGTCCAAAACTCCATTTCATTGGGAGAAAAGCCAAGAAGTTGCCTTTGAGAAACTCAAAAAGAAACTGTGTACAGCACCTGTGTTAACTTTACCTGACCTTTCTCAACCTTTTGAGATTGAAACAGATGCCTCTAAAGTTGCCTTAGGAGTTGTGCTCAAACAGAATGGTCATCCAGCTGCTTATCATTCAGAAACTTTTTCTCCTGCTAAGTTGAACTATTCTACATATGACAAGGAGTTGTATGCTTTAGTTCAAGCTATTAAGTACTGGAGACACTACCTTTTGGGAAAAGATACAAGTAGTACACACCGATCATATGCCTCTCAAGTTTTTACAATCTCAAAGTAAAATTGAAGAATCAAGACATATGAAGTGGGCCTCTTACCTCCAACAATTTCACTTGGTGATCAAGTACAAAAAGGGGAAGAGTAATACTGTTGCTGATTGTTTGAGTAGGCCTCCAGCCGCTCTTGCCTTAACAGTTATGTCCACTTCGCACTTGGGATTTCAGACTTGGCCTAATCAGTATTCTCAGGATCCTGATTTTGGAAAAATATTTGAGCAAGTGAGTAAGCCTTCTTCTTCCAATTTGCGTCCTTTCCAAGATTTCTACATCAAAGAAGGACTTCTTTACAAATTGGACAAGGTTTGTGTTCCTTGTGAGCCTAGAGTGTCACTTCTTAAGGAAGCTCATTCTACACTTTATGGTGGTCACTTTGGGAAGCATAAAACACTTCATCATTTGCAACGATTTTTCTATTGGCCTAAAATGCAGAGGGATGTGTTGAGATTTCTCAAACAGAGTGCAGTTTGTTGTCGCTCAAAACCAGCTAATAGGAAGTTTGGCTTAGGCATGCCTTTGCCCATTCCTTCCCATCCTTGGGAAAGCATTTCCATGGATTTGGTTAGTGGTTTTCCTATGACAATGCGCCAACATGATTGTGTGTTCGTGGTGGTTGACAGATTCAGCAAAATGGCTAAGTTTATTCCATGCCGCAAGACAAGTTCTGCATCAGACTTAGCTCAATTTTTCTTTGACAACATTTGGCGTTCCTTTGGTCTACCTACCAAGCATTATCTCGGATCGTGATTCACGCTTTGTGGGTCACTTTTGGCATTCTTTGTGGAAGATTTTGGGAGTTTCCCTTAACTTTTCTACCGCCTATCATCCGCAGTCCGATGGGCAGACTGAAGTGGTAAACCGTACACTTGTGCAAAGTTTGCGAATCTATCATCACGCTTCACCAGAAAAGTGGGACTTGAGTCTCACGCATATTGAACATGCCTATAATAGGGCCCTACATTCTTCTACAGGTCATTCACCCTTTGAAGTTTGTATGGGATTTCAGCCCTTGGCACCTTATGAGTTACCTTTGTCTTTGCCTTCTCCTGTCACTTCACATCTTCAGAAGGAGCAAGACAAGGCACACTCATTTGTTCAACACTTGCACAATCTTCAATCAAAGGTGGTTGAGATTTTGCAAAAGACACAAGCAGCAATGAGAAAAGGCCATGGATCGACATCGAATTCCTCATCCATTTCCAGGTTGGTGATAAAGTTTGGTTGCATCTTGACAAGCGGCGTTTCACCGATAAGACTCATAGCAAAATCAAACCAATTCGCTATGGGCCTTATACTATTCTTCAAGCAGTGTCCGAGAATGCTTTCCGCCTTGATCTTCCCGCACACTTGGGAATTCATGACGTCGTCAATGTAGATCTCTTGAAGTTGTACTTTGACTCTACATTGGAGACTGCACCAGCTATCAGTCATCCTGTGGACGTGGTTCCTGAAGCTCAGTTACCATTGGATGCAGATCAGATCTATGACACGAAGACTCGACAGACTCGCCAGGGGTCTACCACCTCATATCTTGTGGCTCGACGAGGACAGCTGCCGCATCAGGCTCGTTGGATTTCTTTTCATCAGATGTCCCGTGACTTTCCTATTCTTCTGAAAGCATTGGAGTCCAATGCTTCTATTGTGGGGAGGCATGATGAGGATTGATGTTAGATCTTTCATATGACCCCTCTAGTAGTTCCTAGCTAGGTTTGCATAGTTTATTTCTAGCAAATTCATATTGTAAGTGAGTCTCCTTCTCACATGCACTTGTGGGCACTAGTTGTCTTCTAGTTGTCATTTAGAGTGTTAGTTAGTAAGTGTGAACTCAAAGTAGGAAGTGTGTACTTCAAGATAGCTAAAATGGATCTTCTAGTTAGCAATATTCCTTTCTCTTAACTTAGAAGTTTACGTGCATTCTCCTTTGCACCTTTGTAGCTTTTGGTTAAGCATATTGGATCAAATCCATGATTTCATGGGTTGGTTATGTATTTTGGGCCATTAGTGCCTATATATTGAATTGTAAATAATAGAACACTTAGTTGGATTTTCAATCCTTTTCAAATACTTACACTGTCCTCTAGGAGGCAGGACCCGCTCCTATAGTCAGTCCCTATTCTCTCACCCCTGTAATAGGATAGGAATAGTTAGTACGTAAAATTAACTTTAGAATTATAAATTAAATTAAATTACATTATCATAGAGTATAAAGTAAAAATAGATAATTAAAACTAAATATTATATTTAATTTGTTGCATATTATTTCAATTTTTGCATAATTTTTGTTTACTACAATTATTATTTTTCTGCAAAACCTAAGACTAAAAAATATGTTAATCAATCTTAAGAATTAATTATCACGATACAATCTGTATTGGATTTATACTCTTTAAATCTAACCTTGATTACCTGGGATTGGTAGAATTAAATGTAAGCTATTACAGCCAAATAACATCATGCTGTTGACCTATAGTTTCTCTTTTTTGATGTTCTAGTTATTACCTATTGCTTGTGATTACTAGATTTTTATGTCAGGCAAGTGTGCATGTGTTATTTTTTATTTTTATTGCACACATTGCAAATTTGGGTCTTCATCAATACTCTAGTTGTGTCTTCTTTATTGGTAGCTTTAATAAATCGAGTCTAGTTACTGGTCTCGTGCACATCTGTCTCCTTCCAAATTTGGTCATCTTGTATCTCACCTATGTTCTCTCTATAAAATTGGCTAAAGTATTTACTTCTCCCAAGTGTAGTAATAATTCACTATAAAATGCTTCACCTACTAGTAAATTTTAGGAATCCAAAAGTCTATTCAAAGGAAATGTATGCAATTCTTGGAGGACACTAGTCTTAATGGTCGGGGATAAAGGAAGATAAATATGATCCTTTTTGTGGAGAACCCCATCAACATAAGAGAAAATAAAAGTAAATAATAATTAAAATTCTATTTTCTAAATGATTTGATCAGTCTCTGGGTCAAAAAGCTAGTCTTCTCAAATATTGGAAAATCATTGTGGAAGAGGACTAGAGATGACATTGACAATAATTGTTTTCATATTTTTGAGATAGAGCATCGACCACCATATTATCCATTTATTACCTATATTCAATGATGAAATCATACCTGAAGAGCTTGGTCAACCATTTATTCTATTTAGGGAAAGAGATACACTATTCTAGAAATGTTTAAGGTCATTATGGTCAGTATTGATAATGAAGCAACACCTTAACAAATAAGGCCTCAATTTCTCAATACCATGAAGAACAACTACCATTTCCTTATCATAAGTGGATCATCCTAGATTCATGTTGCAAAGTTGCTTATTTTCAAAGGCTAATGGATGTCCATCCACACTCTATAATAAAGGGTTTGCTAAAATTGGGAGTGGCCAAAATATGGGTGGTGCACATAGCCTTATTTAGAGCATGGAAGGCTTGGGAAGCTACTTTAGACCAAATAAACACATCCTTCTTAGTGAGAGTAGTAGCAATTGTAAATCCAAGTAGAAATCTAGAATGTAAAATAACTACAACAGAATTATTCATTCCTAGCTTTAATAGAAATGCTTAACTACTCAGTAAGACATACATACATGTTTTGCATAAATGAGCAAGAGGCCAAACAATAATCTAATATTCATTCAAAAGGTGTATAGCCTTAATCATACAATTATGCCAATTGTAAACGCCAAAGAGTTGACCATTAGAATGACTTACATTCTAGTATATATATATATATACAACTACAATTGGTTATTCCATCATTATAGCTTAGAGAGTGGATTGAAAGTTTGATAGGCTATTGTAGCACATGTGCTCTCTCTTCCAGTTCTTTTTGTTACAACCAATTTGGTATTATAGTGTTGATGTGGCTTGATCTTCTTCTATCTTGGGGAGTGGCAACCACTATGTCTTCATCTAGAGCACTAGATATTCTGATAGGTACATTTTGCTTTAGCTGTCCAAATACCTCCTTAGTTGTAGTAGTACAGGTGTTATTTAGAGAAGCTTGAGGTTGTTAGGATCTTCTAACAGTAGATTCACTTATCGTGTGTATGTTTGGGCAGTTTGGTGCATTTTTCTGTTTGTTTTCTCCTTTAAAAATTTTCTCTTATTTTGTTGAGCATTGGGCTATTTTGGTGCATGTTTTTCTTTTCTATCTATTTTTTGTGCCTTATGCTGATATCAACATTCAAAATCATTCGATACTTCTTTTATCCCTTGTCTTGGTGAAGTGCTTTGTTGAATGTCGGATGCAATCCATGCCTTAGGATTTTCTACTCTATTATTTTGTTGGGCTAGGTTTTTATATTGCACTTGTTGATGTAAGCATTAAAAATCATTTGACATTGAATATTATCATACCCAATAGGTTTACTATTGTGTCAGATGTTAGACTCTCATACCTAGTTAATTGTTGCTTAAAGAAGCTAGATGCTTCCCATTTTAAACCAGATATTTTATGCTCTTCGATTAAAATTAGCATCAAAATAATTCGGCTAGCTGTGTTCCTTTACTTTTTTATCTCAATATTGGATGCTAAACTTTTATAGCCCTTCTACTAACATCAACACTCAAAACCGCCTGACCAACTTCCTTAGACAAAATTCTAGCTTGGGCTTTCTTGATTTCAACTATTATGTGTTCAATATTTTCATGCTAGTTGTTGATATCATCACCCTAGAATTTTTGGTAATGTTCTCATACTTGGCAAAATTCTACATATTTTCTTCAATACTTGGCTTTCTTTGATTTTGCCACTAAAATAGATATTTAACAACCTCCCTTAGCAAATATGTGGGGTATTTTATTGAAAAAATTCATCTCCCTATATGGATATGGATGTGGGTGGATAATTTTACCCTATTATTGGCACCTCATAGGGAGCTTTCTTCTTGTAGAAGCATCGAACCCATCTAGTCTTATCCACTTGGGCTATGGAGTCAAAAATGATACAAAAAAATTAAAATTTTGCTTACACAAGGGTCATCCTTTTAGATGCTTCCCAATTCTGAAGTCTCAATCATATTTCTATATTGTCCTGACCCTTCCAGAGTTGTTCCAGATGTTTCTCCTTGTTGACTGGCAGCTTAGGCTATTGAAATTTCACCTAGTAGCTGAAATAGCCTACACATCTTGTTCCATGTTTGTTGAGAGGGAACGTTTATCGCTCAATATTCATAGAGAATATTTTGTAGCTGATAATAGTGGTCATAAGAAGGATTATTATATATTTGTGAAAGTTTTACAATATTAAATAACATAATAGAGAGACTATGAAATATTACAATGATTTTATCTATCATCAAAGGCTCAAGCAATGTGTCGATTTCATTTTTATTGCTCACCTATTAGTCTAAAAGTTGACTCAACTGCTACTTAGTGTAGAAACACTTGTTTGCATCCCAAAATCTTGGAAATCCAAGCTCGATAAGTTCATTGATTGCCTTATTCACCTTGTTATTTCTTGCCTTGAAGGAATTGATCATCTGTCCTCCTTCTATAATTAATCAACTTTTAGTGATGATCTGATTTGTACAAAGTTACCTTTATGAATGCTTGAGTAGTTGGAAATATTCTTCTTTGTTTCTTAGCATTTGTTGAGCAACTTTTGCCTATTGTATTTTAGCCATCAATTTCTTTTTAGCTCTGGTGAACTCTTCCTTAGCATCTTAGATTAATTTCACAATATTGGTTGTTCATCTCATAAGAGGAAATGCATCCATTACAACATTTTTTTATCTTTATCTAGTACTAGCTCCTAAAATATTTCAACATATTCTTGGATATCATTTGGCCCTTAGGATTCTTTCTCTCCTTCTCTAGCTCTGCTTTTACTATTTCTAAGATATCTTCTTGACCATGTAGCTTCAACTTCACTTCTTGTAATTATTTCTCTTGTGGTTGCATTTTATTGCTTTCTTTCTACAATTGTTCTTCTATTTTCTATATTATTTTACCCTTTTACAGTTGCTTCTCAGTGGGAGATTTGTCTAGGATATGCTTTAGGTCCATAATCTCTTTCTTGAGGCTATAATTTACTATATTTTCTTTTCTCAGCCCTTATTCTAGATTTTTTATTTTCCTTTGTGTAGCTGCAAGTTTCAAATTTGACTGATTACTCTATAGGAACAAAGTATCTGCCTTAGTGTGTAGGACTTGGAGTGTATCTATCTTTGAGTATTTAGAAATGTATTTTTGCACCTTGACATGATAATATTTTGCTATAATTTTTGCAACTAGACTTTTCACCTTTGGATATGCAATCATATTGATGCATCCTCCAGCGATTGGATTTACACCATCATATGTCCTAGTGGTTGTCAACTCTATTCCATCTTATGATTCTTACTACTCTACCCATTTTGAGTGTTTGTTTCAATACCTTGAATCATTGAAAATGCTTTTGATAGAGGATGCTCGACAATAGGGGAATGCATAAAGGTAGGTTGAAAATATGAGAAAATTACAAATGATGTATTTACTACTACAATGGTGGATTTTACAGGGGTTTGAATATTTACAAGGGTTTAGGCTACTTGTGCCTCATGTACATGGGTGATAGCAATGGTTATTTATGGAAAACTATGCAAGGGAATGGCTTCCCTAGCAGGGCTAGGTGGTGGAGGTGGTTGTTTAGATGGAGATTGTTGAGGCAATGGAAAATTTTTATTAAGAGAAGCTATAAAATTAAATGTACCTATTTATTTTGATTTTGGTGTCAGTTTCTAGACTACTATGTCGAACAGTTCAATTTGTGTGTCAGTATTTTGTATAAACTGCTCCAATTGTTATATTTTAGCCAATATTATTTCTTCTTTCTCTTTGGTGCTTGGGTCTTCTTTTCTTTTTTGATTATCACCAAGACTTTCTTACTGAGATACAACTTTGGCCTTTTTTGCACTTATTACATCAATTATTCTCCTTATGGATGCCTCCTAGGCTTCTTCGCTTTTATCATTATGTTTTTCTAGTTCTTTATCTTTGGGTTAAGATAAAATCTCAATTGTCATAGTGTCTTTAGGTAATTTGATTATTTTAGCTCGAGTTCTTTGTCTCCTTTGTAGAGGTACATATTCTACATTTACATCCTCCTTCAAGTTTGAATGGCCTATCAAAGGGACTATCTGTGTGGGAGTTAATTGAGCAGCTTCTTCTTCCTCTTCTTGGTACATCTCCTCTTATCCATCCTTCAATATTATCAAGCCCAAAAATATTTCTCCCTCATGTTTATTCATCCATATATGATACTTAGCTTTAAATTCATCCTCAAACCACTTATCAGAGGTGTTAGGGAAGGCCTTTTTTGAATGTCGTATTCACAACATCATATCCATCATTTTTTTATCATGTTGTCATCCCAATCTAGATCCTACTTAATTATGTCTATGAGATCTTCATGAATCCATTGCTCTTTGTTCCTTTCCAAGTCATAAATTTGTTTATACTCATAGCATGTCCTCCATGGATGTATCTAATGCATATAAACAATATACATCTCCACAAAACTAACCTCATCATTATTTTTTAATTGCTCAATTTTTTACCAATAAAGTGATCAAATATAGGTGATGTATTGTTCAACTAGGCCAATTTTACCTTGAACGTACCCTTCGGATCATAGGGCCACATATGGGGCACAACTAAAAACTAAAGAGCATTGAGCTTATCATGCAAAAATTTGCTTTTCCCCTTATCATTGCAATCTCTTTGAACCTGTAGGGGTAGTGATAGGTGCAAGCATTTTTTTCTTGGGAGCAAAAATGCTCATTCATTTTGTCTATCTATTTGCAAAGCTGCATGCCAAGTACCATGTCTATAATTTAGTACAACAACAGATATGGTGTTTCAAGAAAACCATACAATCAAATTATTATGTCATTCAGCAATAAATACCAATCCCCTATCTCCCTCCTCTTAATCCTCAGCCTATCTATAGCTTTATAACTGAGGTGGGATATTGGACCGCAAATATATGTCAAAGTGGTTCCTAAAAACCTTCTATTAATAATCAAATAAGGAGATATTTTCTTGAGGACCAAAGTCTAATCCACTACTAAATGGGGTTGATTTCTATCTACTTTAGTAAGCTTGATACTATGCAATTCTTGGGGTATATTGAAGAGAAACAACCAGGCTAGAAATGAGGGATAGCAAAAATTTTGCTCTCTTTCAACTTCAAGGAAACTAATTGGTTATGGATTTGAGAGATTAAAAATTCAGCCCAATCAAAGAATACAAGGTTAGTACCAGTGGTCCCCTCATAATTATGTATGTTAGTGACCACATAAGCAAATGAGGATTAATAATCATAGATTAATTCATTAGAATCTAACCCTAGAATTATAGAAAACATAGATAATGTTATCTATAGAGTATGCTTGAAGCTTCCCAACATAATAGGGTTCTTTGAAAAATCCTCAAGAAAGCCTATACGTTTATTCATCCATGATATGAAAGTACATTTTTTTTAAATAGCTTTGCCTTTTTTGCTCAGTTATGCTAATAGTCTTAAGTCTAGTAATTGGTTGCTCTCCCATCGTGAATGCTTATATGATTGCTTTCTCAATGATGGTGAACTACTTTTGTGCATTGTATATCGTCATTATTTTTTGATCATATAATTTTGTTACTACTTTAACAATATTAGGATAGGTATGGATGAACTTGGACACATATATAGATAAGAATGAGTTTCATGGACTAGCATTGAATCTTCTGGTTGACATTTTTTCCCTCATCTCTAGCCCTTCTTGAAAGCTTTTCTATTTTTATTTTATTGTAATAACTAGGTCATGAATGTTTGCTAAATTATATTCTAGATATTTTGTGTTCCTCTATATTTTTCTCTCTTTCCTCTAGTCCTTATACACTTGTCTACTTCTGTGAAAGTGGGCACCAACAATTGTATAGCTTTCTCTTTTTACAGAGGCTTTCAACAATTTTTGAAGAGCACACCAACAATTCTGCAATATTTCTCCTCCTGAGTAAATGTGCAAATACATTTTACTTGTATTGTCCTTGCTTATATATCAAAAAATGCCCATAGTGCATGGCCATTTCTAATTAAATGTTAGGGATTACACGTGCTCAACTTCTTTGACAAACCTTGTCTTCGAACTACAAGTTCGTGTAAGCATTTGTGATGCATATCCTTTCTTCAAGACTACCAAATTCTGGACCAATGACATCACTGAGAATTTTAAAATTGGTGGCTACTAGGCGCAATATTTATCCAATTAAAATGCTTCTATTTACAATGTACTACTACCACAATGTGATTATTTGCATGTGTCACTATTTACACATGTACACAAGAGTGGTACACATTTATATGCATAATGTTTTAAGTATTGGTGATTTATTTGAATTGGAAAAATACAACCATCCATATCTTGAAGTTAATATGCATTTAATTATTTCCTTATCAATATTAGGCATGGGCTAGATCACAACGATTCTAGATTTTTATGCTTTCTGATCTTTATGTGAACATAATTCCCACTTAAGCACTAAATATCCATCCCTAAAGGATTCTAATGATGATTTCTTGTCAAACCACCACTTCATAGCCACTTGGCGTTGATGGAAATCATTATAAGCCCTTTTTTTTTCCTCCAAAAGCAATAATTTTGACAACCTTTTTTCAATCAGTTTGGCATACTCTAATTTTGATTGGTTAATTGTAACAACCCAAAATTCCATCCCACTCGAGAGAGAATTATTTATTTATTTATATATTCATTAGGGATTCACTTATCACCACCTTGCGTAATACCACCTACACAAGTGCACTAAGCATCACCCAAATAAGCCATCTACCTCATCTCCATTATGAGATAACTTATCCCTCTTTGTTTGTTAAGAGGGTATGCTTATCCCCACCCCAAACTTAAGTTCATATATGTAGGTGCACTAAGTTTATTACGAATGGTCTCTCTCTCTCTACTATTCCTTCTAGTCAAAACCCTTGAGCATAACCATTATGATTTACAAGGATTAAACATATAAAAATCATTCACATGCATTTCATTTGAACTTCCTAACCATAATCATATTTCATAAATTAAAGTAATACATCCATAGTAATCTATATATAAGATCATTAAGAAATAAGATCATAAATGAACAATAATCATCACACACTTATGACACGTTATATATCCTGGGAATCCTCATGAGGAATAAAGCCAGCCTCAAATATCCTTGTTTTATTTCATTAATAAATAGCCTTCAATACAATCAGGGGAAAGGAATCCATCATTCCTTTGATACAAACATGGGGCACATGAGAGTCCCATAGCTCTTATGTCTCCACAAGTGATTTGATACCTTAATTCACTTTCCATAAACCAACAAGGGGGTCTCATAATCCCCTCAGATGAACTCTACGTTCATTCATATTTTTCTAAACATCATCACATCAAGTTAAACACATAAATATTCCCATAATTCTTGAGTTCTCATTACATGAATAGGTCCTTTAATTCATATTACAAACCTATGAGGAAATATCATACTTCCATCGAATAATATTTGTGTTCATCCTCCAAAGATATCACCTCCCCTTGATCCAACCACAAGGAGACATCTCCATCTCAAGATCCAAGTAGCCACACATCAACTAGATAATCACACACATCAATTCATTAGAGAGGACCCCATAATGCTCTCAATGAGTTCCAATACAATTTTACCAAGTAGGAAGATAACCCTCCCCTACTTGCTCAAGGTACCATATAATCATTGTAATTTATGGTATTATCGAACAAAACTTAATCAGAAAGGAATATATAGTTTACTATTTAATTTCTATCACATTTGATTTCAAGAGATACATTATCCACTAATGTATATTGCTAACTCATGCAATACCTTATCCATTAACATATTCCAACACATCAATCAAATGAAATACATTATCCACTAATGTACTTTCTAACTCATGAAATATGTTATCCACTAACATATTATAACTCAATACAATCAAATATATTATCCACTAATGTATATCATCTCATGAAATATGTTAAACCGCTAACATATTCTAACTCATCTCAACCAATGGAATACATTATCCACTAATGTAAATTTCCATGCTATGAAACATATTATCCACTAACATGTTTCAACTCATTAAATCAGTCAAATACATTACCACTAATGCATTATCTAACTCATGTGGAATATGATCCACCATCATGTTTCAATTCATCAAAATAAATGAGATACTCTATCCACTAATGTATTATCTACCTCATTAAACATATTATTTGCTAACTATATACATTTTATTAAATCAAGTAAAATCCACTAACATATTTTCCAACTCAATATCCAAATATAATCTTTCATTTAACTAAGTTTTAGCATCATTAAAATCCCTTATATGAAATCATCTATAAGCCAAGGCTCTAGTTAAGTTCTTCATAATTGAGTCCAACCAATACTCAATCTCTCCATGAGATTGATCCTATTTTTACAACTCAATTGTTCCATGAAATTGCCCCTATAATAATTGTTCAAGAGTTCATTCTTAGGAAGGAAAATCCTTTCATTTAATCATATAATTCCTCCTCTTAAACCTTCAAAAGGAGGTAATACAAAGGCCTAATAATTCTCCCTTCTATAAATATATCTAAAAAGCATATTTAAGACATTAATCCCATGGCCAAATCTAACACATATAATTGGAGCACATTTATAACCTTGGCCAGACCATTTTATTTATATCCTTAAAAGCATATACTAAACCTCTCCTTTTTTAAAAATTTGATCCTTGGTCCTTTAAAAAGCAATATAAAAATCATATTTCCTCTTTAGCATACTAAAACAAAGGCCTCCTTTAAATCACATGGCCTCCACGGCCAAATCATCTAAGTCTATAAAAGAGAGGATCTCTATATGTGGCCTTCACGACCTTTAAACATTCTATTAAGAACCAACTTAGATATCATGGCCCCTATAATGTGAAACTATTATTAAAACCGTTACAGGCTATTAAATAAATATCATGGCATTTTTTATTATTTTAATCAATGGTCCCCCCTTTTATATTTACATAAAAACATATTTAAACCTGGACCCCTCCCATGGCCATATAAAAACTTGAGTAAGGTACCCATTTGAGCACTTATTAAAGTATAAGTATATACCACATTGCGGTAGACCAAACCAAAAAATGATAAAAAAGAAGGAAATATTTTATCTTAAAAGTTACTACAATAGATCGAACCAAAAAATAGTCAACCAATAGAAGTGAGTCAACAAGCAACATGCATTCACCAAGTGTTCCAATGAAGATAGTGCCACGTAATTGATGCTAAGGGTAAAATGACCTTCGCTCGGTGGTGTCTTTGACCATTAACCATGGTCGATTCTAAAAGGGGAGGTCTTCCCATTTTGTGGTGTGATCGCACCCCCCCATACTAAATATGGGACTATGGTATGGGAAGATCAAAATTGGTCTTCCCTCTTGAGCCCTCCGCACGCACGATGCCACTGCGTGATGGTGACAAAGGTAAAATAATTAATGTCATACCCTAAGATTTTCCATAATAAACACAATGAAGGCAGTAAATAAAACCAAGGTGGCGATAAAAACAACTTTAGTGTGATGGAGATTAAAGGGAGGTTAAACAGACCCAAGCAGTGGAATGCCAAAATTTAGTTCTAATATTCCTGAAATAAAGGTAGACAATATACAAGAGTAACCAACAACAACAAGTTGTTTGTTACATTAACCCATCAGTGACGGTGAAAGAATACTTGGGTGGTGGGAAGATAGGATCGCATAGCAATGCAAGGGTTTGAATGTGATCCTAAAAATTTCTTACAACAAATCTTAGGGGATAATTAAATAGTTTAAGCAATGCATAGGTATTTGGGATGGAAAAGAATGGTATACAACTTATCAGAACAAAAACCTCCTACAGCTTACAATTGCTTAGTCACTCAAAATACTCCAATAGGATAGTGGAGAAAGAAAAGAAGGCATAAGCTCAGGTTTTGAAGCACACTTAGGTTGCTACATTCATTCATAGAGCTTATCCAAAACAAAATAGAGGAGCTAAAAAAATAAAGTTACCATAATCCTTTGTTGAAGAGCGAAAATGAAGTACAAATGATGAAGGGGAACATGTGCTTAAAAAGGAGATGCTTCACAGTAACATCCTAAGAGTCGTATCACAGTTTGTAGAACTATAGTGAAATAAAAAATACATGGATGCAACCACAAGGTACAAGCATATTCCATGCCTCCACTAAATATGCATAACGACGAAGAAAATGCATGTAGGAAACAAAGTAGGCCTCTACTATGTCTTTTTGGGAAAGTAAAACAAACACATTATTGTGTGCATAGGTAAAGACAACACATACACATGTATGCAACCATTTTGGGTCAGGTTAACCTTCAAATGGGATACCATTTCAGGGGAACATGAGCTTTAAGGTAGCTAAAATACTCTCCCTGCATATAGTGAAACTCAACCAAAGTAAAGGCATCGTCTGCCTTGGGTATTGGGACCATCAAAGGCTGCTTAAGGGAGTTTCTATATATTTTAGAGGGCTAGCAAACATAGATTTCATCAATTAAGAATGATTTTAAAACAACCTAACGTACATCAAAATAAAACTCTAAAATAATAAAATCATCCTCCTGGAGTTGCAAGGAAAGAACCTAAAACTTGCGATGAATTATTCCTCCCCCAACCTTCCTTTGATGGTTTTTTAGTATCATTCTCCCTTCCAAAAATACTCTTTTGGAAGGCCTCCTTCCTCTAGTACCCATAGCATAATGGCTTCTTCTCCAATCCATATCCTCTTCTTTTTTTTCCTTCAACCTGAGCACATTTTTCAAAAGTACCAGGGTAGAACTTCATTGGCGACCTGCTAGCTCAGTCCCAGCTAGTTGAGCTCACACATTTCTTTCCCTAAAAAATGGCCATCCTCTTCAAATGAGACTCACTTTTTTCCTCATATGTAAATTCAAAGGAGGTCCAACATGATTAAAAATTATTTTATATCTCTCATGGTCCTGCTACAATACAAATTGAGCCAACATTTGAAATAATATAATTATTAATCCACTCCTTTTGCTTGATTTTTAAATGGAAAGCAACATCAAAATAAGTATTAAATTATTGGTTGCAAATTGCAATGGCTAGTTACTTTAATAAAACCATTACATGTAGAAATAATATCAAGGTGGAAACTAAATTGCAACATGCCATCATAAATGGTTAGTCATTTTAATTAAAGCCACTATAAGAATTATCTTTGTCCAGCTCTTGCTAATCAATTAAAGGCAACGTCAAAGCTATTATCAAACTGATAGTTTGACAATGTCTACCTATAAGCATGGTTAGCCTTGAAAACCCATAAAACTTAGTAGAATTATAGGCATAAATCACAATCATATGTGGCATAATATCCATGCATAGTTATAGCACCAGCAAAGTTAGGCATTTAAAACAATAAGCTCAATCATATTTGTTAACAATAAATATTAACACCAAAACATATAACAAATCAAAACAAGTAACATGCACAATAAAATGCGTGATTTTATATTGACTAATGGAGCCTTTGATCTCCTATTTTACACCATTAATATACTTCAAATTGCAAGGGATTACAAAATATGATTTTTTAATGATACAATGATTAAAAGGATGAAACCCTTTTGCTTGATCAAACAAATGTGGTGCTTCCAAATTTTTTTTGATAATGAGTAGGCTTGTGTATCCTCTACGGGGCCACTCCAATTGTAATAGCTATCCAATGAGTTGTCACATGTACCTGCATAAAAGCAAACCACAAAAAGGGATCAGTAGCGCATGTGGGGCCTCCACTATGTGAGGCCCGATTCAATATAAAATATAAACCTACAAATCCTAGGTTGAATTTTTATGAAATGTAAAAATGTAAATCAAATAAAATAGTTACCTTGTCAATACTTGATTGCGATCTATGATCTTGAGGGTTCAAAATGTTGTTACACAAATGTTAGAAAACATCTAAGGGCTTTCTAGACGTAGTCATGTGTCTAAGGGATGCCCTGAAGCACTTGTAGACTGTTATAGATGCCTTGCAGCATCTGGTAAATGTGAATATTTGAACTATTAATAACTCATGTGTTCTCTCTCTCTCTTTGCAAATATTCCCACATTTATTCATGAAAAGTGAATAATATTTTATGATTACCTTGATTCATGTTAGGTTTTTGATGATGACAACAAGCAGCCAAGATTAAATCTTGATGAATGGTTGAGATTGCTATTTTAATGAGCGGCAAGGATTGCCACATGGTATGCTAAGATGGGGTTTTTATGAATGGCTTAGATTCATATATATATATATATAATGAATGATGAATAGATATAATTTGGTGTCTATAGATGCTTTTTTTTGTATGACTTTGTGTAACACACAATGCGATGCAAAAACAAAAGACACCTAATTTGATGGAATAGACTCTTTCCTAAGCACGCAAGAAGATTTTGAAAATTTTGTGATTTTGTCTTTACCCCCTCAATTGGCGAATGAGTGAAGAATGGAACCCATGAGCCAATTGATTGAATGTGTATGATGCAATGGATGTGTATGATGTATGTAGATTTTTAGAAATTAAAGTTAAGTTTATTGCCCCAAGTTTGAGGTTGATCTATGTTGTTGAAATTTTACTTTTAGCATGATGTGCAATGTTGTTGACTAACCAACATTGGGTAAACATTATGGTGGAGGCAGAGGCATTACCACCTCTCTTATGAAACCATATTTTTGAACCTAAATATTGGAATGGTACATTTAAAATTTGTAAGAGTTGCACTTTTTACCCACGAAGAGGATTTACGATAGCTTTGAGAAAATTTCCTCAAACATAGTCGCATTCAAAAATTGAGGGATTAAATTGATTTGATTTTGAACAAGATGATGTTGGATGATGATTTTGAGCAAGCATCCTTATGGTGATCTACCCATCCTACCGAATTGCATGGATAATCAATCACTGCAACTACCAAGTTACTAGAGTAAATCACTAGATACGATGTTCACTTGATAACGTAGGTTTATTTGATGATGTGAAATGATGATGTAAATGTATTAATGAGTTGATTTGGTAGTTTTGTGAAATTTTGGATCATTTTGGGATATTTTGAAGCATTTTTGGGTATTTGTGCGACTTTTGGTCGCATTCAAAATTTAAACACCCAAATCAATCCATGTTATCACAAAATATGATATGATGATGTGATGAATGCTTGGATGAATTTTGTGATGATTTTGTGGGGTTTTGCTATGTTTTGAGGCCCTTTTGAAACATTTTGTAGCATTTTGAAATCAAACATAGACCTGCATTTATATCTCCACAAACACGGGATAGTGTCTATCATTCTGTAGATACAGTGGGATATTTGAGTGTGCCTACTAGACACAAAGGTGCATTTGTGTGCACCTGCTCAGCTATAAAAGGGTTGTAAGGGTAAAATTTTATTTTATTCTTGCGTTTGAGAATTTGAGAAGCGACATTTGAGAGAATAATATTGAAAAAGCTTGGCAATGGCGATGGTGGGAGTTGGTGTAACGGTTGGATTTGATGCACGAATGGCAAAGTTAAGTTCTTCTATCCCTCTTGTTTATTTTACAATGTTGTTTTGTTTGTTTCTTTCTTTCTTTTTTTATGACTAAAATAGGGGTGGCAAAAAGTTTTTTTTTAAATGAATGAGATCTTGATGTACATTTGCTTTTGTGTTGTCCTGCAATTGAGGATTTTGGAGGTTTGATATTGGTTTTTACCTATCCTATTGAGGGTGAAAAAGGCATTGCGGAAGACCCATTAGGAATGGTTGGAGCGAGTGGGATTGGATGGTTGCGCACTAATTGAGGTGGTGAGGGCCGATGAGGGGTACCTCTTTGCCTTAGTAGAGTGATGGTCTAGATAGGGGGAACTTGCAGTTCTCAATAGGGGAGATGACAATTACACTCGAGGATGTACACTACATCTTTTGTGTACCTATGGAGGGATTGCATGTCTAAGTTGGACATGACAAGGGGTATGAAATGAGTCAAATTTTTGGTAATGAGTGGAGGGGTGTGAATATCAATGATGGTATAATTTGATACCTATATTTGTACTTGTAGAGGTGGTTGGAGGTATTACCAATCTATATCATGTTCCTATTGGCTAATGTGTTGGTGCCTAAACACACCATATTTTGATTCCCTTAGAACATTATTAAGTTGGTGTTCGATATGATCGATAAGCCTCGAGTGTATACTTGGATACCTACTTTGCTAGCTCAGGCATACATAGATTTATATGAGGTAAAGAGGCAAGGGTGAAAGGGATTGGTTGTAGTCCACTGCTTCAGATTTGGGTCTGGAAGTATTTTAGTATAGCTCATCATGTAGGTCTACCATGTAAGTGGGATAGAGATCATCCCTATGCATTGAGATGGTGGGCAACTGAGGAGATACATTCGAATCATCCTGGTTGTAGTAACTAGGAGTATAGATATCTATGGGTGAGGTTATCGTCTTATCAAGTGTATTGGTGACCATGGCAAGAGGCTAGATGGTATACTAATGAGGAGCAGCTATGACGGATTAGGCAGGCCAGATGGATTATTGGTCATCATGGTAGTGAGGTGGAGTTGATCCAATTCTCATAAGTTTTGCAACAATTTAGGATATGATAGGTGTTTCCTGATGCTCCAATGATTTACAAGTATTGTGTCAATGAGTCGAACTTACCTTGTATTGAGACATGGTAGGTGGAGTATGATGATGATGAGGAGATGGATATCCTAGATGTTGATTGTGTTAGGACCACAACTGACTATGATGTTTGGTTTGCTTCTCTGCCTCCATGAGCACCAAGTTAGTTTATGGATGAGGGTAGTGGAGGTGATGGGAAGGCTATGATTGAATTAGAGGAGACTTCTTGATGATAAATATGTTATTGATCTAGCGATGCAGGGAAGCAGTCGAGGACTACAATAGATCAAACTCCTAATATTGGAGGTGATAGTGAGGGTGGCGGAGGTATAGAGGAGATTCTGAAGAGACCTCTTGGTCGAAGTCATGAGGAGTGGGTTGTGTTCTAGGATGATTGAGATAGCCTAGTTGAGGAGCAAGATCAACTCCTGCAGATGTTGGTAGAGAGGAATGCACGGATGATGGCTCGAGATATTGGGATTGCTTGACTATGGAGAGAAAAAGAGGTGTGGGCTGTTATAGGTGGAGGTGAGGATGTTGATGTGATAGCTAGGTAAGGAAGGATGCATGTTAGAGATAGGACCTATCTTACCTTTGATCCCAATATGGCTACATTCAAGAGCTTGAGGATTGCCTTGTGCAGCATGGCATTAGATTACCAGTGCGACCTTCCTTATTTGTATTTGGATCTGTTAGGCATAGTGCCTTTAGGCATATGGTTCTCACTCTAGGGCTCCGTAGGTTCTTGATCCCTCAAGATCATAGGGGTTTGCCTTGGGGCACTAGCTAGTATCTCTTGTATTTTTGTATATGAGCTTGAGTGCTCTATTGTATACAACCTTCGAGTGTACTTTGTACATGCGATATTTATACATATATACATAGCTTTTCTTTTTTGTATTATTTTTATGTTCCTTTTATTATGAATGTATGTGTATATGATTTTATGGATGCATTATGATGATGATGGGTATGCTTTATAATAACAATGTAAGTGAATTGGTGCTCTAATGATCAATTGTAGTAGTTTAAATTTTTCTTAACCATCTTTGTTGCTTAATCAGAGACACCAATATCTAATGGTGGTATGTGGAGTAAAATAATCATGTAGTCATGTGATTATGGTATGGATGTTGTTTTGGCTTGTGGATAACGGATCTATAATTATTTTACAAAGACTCAAACATCCTAGTGAGTTCGAAAAAACTCATATTTTTAAGCTCTGTCAAATTTCTCAAAGACCAAATTGTGTGTGCAGTGGATGTTCATTTACCAATCATGAGCATGGTAATGACTCAAACTAATCAAGAACCCCTATGTGTGCAAGTGAGTTCATGTGCCCATATTGAGTAAGGTGAAATGAGACCCATCATAGAGAAAAATAGGAAGTTAGTTTGTCATTATGTGTGGTTAGAGGTCTCGTGAAGAGAGATGTGTCGCCACACATGAGTGTACTCCACTACTAGTCAAGCATCTATAGCCCTAGTGGATATTAGACCCATAGTCCAATGATATGATCTCTAAGCTATGGAAAATCAGACTACATAACCATCTATATGGAAGTGTAGTCCTATACTTAGTACTAGGGGACCTATTTTGTGGTGTATAAAAGAGTTAAAGCTTTTGGGAATCGGGTTCTCAACCAAGGTGTGATGATAATTTAACCCTATCCTTACTACTTACTCTTTTATTTTGAAGTGTTGTAAGTGGTGAAAACCACTTTTTTTGAACTTTGTGCATAATGGTACAAGCAAGAAGAAATTTTTGCTTCAAGGTTCAACCCAATCATGGTGTCATCCCTCTTTGACACAAGATATTATTAATAACTGTTATATGTGTTTGGTTCAATAATGTTAGAGTCAACTCCCATAAGTCAATATTTTCTTAGTTGAAATTTACTTTGGTCCTAGATAAAACTTGGCATGCAATGGAGGTTGCTTGAAACACTAGGAGTGGTTGAGTGATCGAAAACACCTAGGGGCGATGAGATTTTATCACATATTGTGACATGAATTATAAAATTGTAAAATGGGACAGATGTTAAATAGAAGGTGCCCTTGATTAAGGCGACAAGACTTATTGGATTAAAAATTATCCAAGCTAAGCAACTGACCACTAGTATGGTGGATGAAATGTACGAAAATTATATGAATGTGATTATGCAAAATGGATATATGGAATGAAGTATGTTTAAATAGTATTTTTGTGTTTTTTTTCTTTTTTAGCTGTGTACATATGTATATATAAGTCACATTAAGCATAGAACGCTCTCAAGTGGATAATTTTCAATTGCTCGGGCTCTTTTATTTCCTCTAGACTGGCAAGCCTATGTGTTTCTTGATCCAATTTTTGTTTGATAATGTATGGACCTAACCAATTGGTCGTAAATTTATCATGAAAATATGGTAATGCATTGGTGTTTTGCTGATTTTCTTTAAGGATGAGATCTCCTACTTGGAATTCACGTAGATGAATTTTGGTGTTGTAAGCACACTTTAAACGGTCATGATATACTCATAAGTGCTCCAAAGTATTGATTTACCTTTCATCGAGGAATGTGAGTTGGTCAAGATGTGCTTGTATCGTGGTATCGTCATTTATGAATTCCTATAATGAAATGTGCAGTGAGGGAATATCAAGCTCAAGAGGTATGATTACTTTGGCACTATAGACCAATGAGAATGGTGTTGCCCCGATAGGCATGTGAATGCTTGTTTGATAAGCCCATAATGTCAAGGTAATTTGAGTGTGCCAATATCGATGATTTTCTTTGACTAATTTATTTAGAATAGCAATCAATGTCTTATTGATTGCCTTAACTTGTCCATTTGTCTGAGGGTAGTAAGGAGTCGAGAAACTATATTGAATATTATATTTTTTACAAAGTGGTCGAACATCCTTGTTTTTAAAAGACTTGTCATTGTTAGAGATTATTTTCTATGGAATGCCAAAGTTATAGATGATATGTTGGAGTATAAACTCCACAATTCAAGGTCCTCTCATGCTGGTTAGAGGAATTTCTTCAACCCACTTCATGAAGTACTCAGTGGCAATGATGATAAATGTGTGTTGTCCCAAGGAAGGAGGTAAGATTTTACCAATCAAGTCAAAATTCCATTGTGAAAAGGGCCAAAGACTTTTAATGGGTTGTAAAGCTTGTGATGGCACGTGAGTTAAAATTAGCATGCAACTAGCATTTTTTACACTTCTTGACATAATTGCAATAGTCACATTCCATGGTGGGCCAATAGTAATCCATGCGTAAAATACACTTTGCGATGGCCTTTCCACTAAAGTGACCACCACAAGTACCATCATAAGATTTGGATTTTGCTTGTTGTGCCTCTATAGGCTCAAGACAACAAAGGAGGATTTTGTCATAACCACATATATACAACACGTCTCCCAAGAGAGTGAAACAAGCTACCTTTTGTTTGAAAGATTGTTTGGCAGTTCATAACAAATTTTATGGGAGTGTTCCAAACTTGATAAAAAAATTTACTTGATTAATCTAAGGATCATATGGTTTCACGTGAATAAAGCAAATGACCTTCTCATATTTAGATTCATCTCATGAAATTGTAGATTTAGAGATTGTTGTGATGATCAGTGGTTGAACCTCTCATATGGAGTTCTTTGGAATCAATAATCCTAGAGAGGCCATCGCATCTACAAATCTATTAGTCAAACAAGGCAAGCTATCAATCTCATACCAATCAAATTTTGTGAGCAATTTCATTGCTACTTCATGGTAAAGTTTTAATACTGGTTCTTTGCATTGGTATGTTCTATTTACTTGACAAATGACAAGTTGGGAATAACCAAATATTCTTATACACTTTGTTTTCATAGCTATAGTTGCTTGAAGTCCTAATATTAGGGCTTCATATTCTATGTTATTGTTTATGCATGGAAAATCGAGTTTAAATGATAAGGGGATAGGTATACCTTGTGGTGTATGAAGCATGATTCTTGCACCTTATCCTTTCTCACACTTGGAACCATCAAATAATAGGTTGATATTCACATCCTCTTCAGGGATGACATCTTCCTCCTGTTCAGTGATGTTAAATACCGAATCATCTGGAAGCTCAATAACCAAAGGTTGATCATTAGGAAATAAATATTTTGCAACTTGATTGACTATAATCTAAACTTCAATGTATTTTTGGCTGATAAATTCAACATTGAATTCTATTAGAAGCATTATCCATTTTACAGTATGAGTATTTTTGTATGTGTGAGTCATCATATAATGCAAAGGGTTTTCTCGAGATATGACATATGTGGTGTGACTTAGCATGTAATGTATGAGTTTCTTATTGGTAAAAACCATTGCTAGGCATAATTTTTCACATAAGTGTATCTGGTTTCATAGCTTACTAATGTTCGACTAATGTAATAGATTGCTTGCTCTCATTTGTTTTCATTCTTCTATGCAAGCATTGTCCCTAATGTAAAATCTATTGCTGAAACATAAAGGTGAAAGGGGATCCTCAGATGAGGCAGATTTAAGACTGGTGGAGAAGCCAAATACTGTTTGATATTATAAAAATCTTTTTGACATTATTTGGTCCATTAAAATATCACTCCCTTTTGTAATAGGTGATTGAATGACCTACAATTATCTGAAAGTTATGCGATGAAGTGATGGATTGATTGGATATTTCCTTGTAAGCTACGCTACTCTTTTGAGTTTTTTGGAGGTATTTCCATAATGGCTTTGAACTTATTTGGATCGACTTTAATGCCAGGCTTGGATATAATAGAACCTAGGAGTTTACCTGACGTGATACCAAAGACACATTTCTTAGGGTTCAACCTTACATTGCTTGAGAATTTGGTCAAAAAAAAATTTCAAGACATCGATGTGCTCTTGACGTGTTTAGATTTTGCCAATATATCATCCACATAGTCTTCAATGATCTTATGCATGTAATTATAGAATATGTATGTCATGGCACGTTGATAGGTAGCACCCATGTTTTTAAGGCCAAATGGCATTACCTTGTAACAAAAGTCCCCCAAGGTGTTGTGAATGTTGTTTTGTGTTGGTCATCAGGATTCATCCAAATTTGGTTATATCTTGAAAAAACATCCATTAAAGATAGCATTTCATGGCTAACGCAAGTGTCTACAAGAGTATCGATGTTTGGCAAAGGAAAGTCATCCTTAAGATATGCTTTCTTAAGATCTCAAAAGTTAGTGCAAATGTGAATTGCCCTGTTAGGATTACAAATGGGTACCATATTTGAAAGCCACTCGGGGTAGTCAATGTGTTGAATGAAACCCATGTCTAACAACTTTTGAAGTTCTTCTTTGACCATGAGGGAAATGGTAGGATGTAACTTTCTTAGTTTTTGATTGACCAACTTAGCATCAGGATGCAAGGTGAGATTGTGAATATAAGACTATCTATATATGCCCTTCTTTCTCATGAGGAGATCTATAAGTTGCTCTTTTTCATTAGCAGATAAACTTTTTTCAAATTTCACAATCTATGGATTATTCGAATCTATGCGTAGGTTCACATATATAGTTTCTTAAATGGCCATGTGTGAACCTTCTTCGATTTGATGGGGTTTTGAAATCAAATGAATGTCATCAGTGACATTGTTAAAGTTTTATGGCATAGTCCCTTCCATTTTTGCTTGGAAAATAGAATAATTTGAGGGTGAATGTGAAGGTTGTGAAGGAATGTAAGTAGCAGAAACTCTTAACAATTCCTCTAAAATAATAAATTCAAAAAAGTATGGTGGTGGTGAAATCTATTCCATATGGATGAGGCTTATGTTAATTGGAATTGGTTTTACCAAATTGTATGGATTGCGGAGTGGTGTGAATAAGTCAACAATATTCATGTTGACTTGGTGGGAGAATGGTGGTTGCGATGTGAAGGGTGGTTTTTTCTTTATCTTTAGAGTTGACAGATGAATCTTGAGAACATGGATAGCAGTAAGCAATACATATAAATGTAAATGACCAGGATATGCAAATGCAAAATGCAATGTTATGCTAATGATTTTTTTGTTTTTATTTTTTTATATATTTTTTGTACATATTTACATCATGCTTTTATTAATGTGGACAAGGTGGTGGTGGTGGCTCACTAGTTGGATTAGCTTACTCCCTTAGAGGAGCAAACAAAATATGGATTTATGGATGGGGAACATTCTGAGATAATACTCATCCTGTTCAGTGAATGGAGTGACTGGGGTTGATTCTTCTTTGGACTCATCTTAAGCTATTGATATGACATCATATTCCTCATACATTTCATCCTTGAAATCATTGTTATCATTATCCTCTTCTTCTTCACTATCTCTTTCAGCATCTATAGTGAGTCTTTGAAAGGCTCATTCAAAAGAGGAAGTGGAAGGTTGTGGACTATATCCCAGGTCAGAACGGTCATGCATTTCTTGATACTAAGGTTCAACGATATCATACATGCCCTGTTCATGTCGTATTAACCCATATTCTTGTCATTTAACCCAATAAAAATATCGTGATGGGAAATCAAGGTTGGACATGTGCTCAATATTGGCACAGAATGACTACCAAGGTTCATTTGGGGGAGGTGGATCAAATGTTGAATCAACCCCTCCATATATGAATTTGACTTTAATTGTTAATGAACCCATGTTGTAAATTGTTCCTATAGATAGAGGTGGGTCACATGGGTGACCATAATCCCTAACATCTTTGATGTTAAGCGGTGTGATTGCAACATATTGAGCCACATACTCACAAATGCTAGGACTAACAATGTAAACTACAACTTGTATGGGCGAATATGTGGATGGATTGGATATGAAAGCTTGGGGATCAAGGGTGACCTATGGCTCAAATGAGTGAAAAGATGTATGCTAGGATGGCATCTCGTAATCTGTCAAATCGACTTGTGAGACATTGGTTGGTTGAGGAAGAGGGGGGTTTGGATGAGGAATTTGATTAATGACTAGAGATTCAGGTTTGGATGAGGTGGTGATAGGTACTTGTGAAGTTGATTTTGTGGATGATTATGGATGAGTGATTTAGATAATGTGGAGGGATGTCCCCCTTGTGTGGATGTTGGAGGTGATGATTGGATCTGACCACATGTACATGGTGTTGGTTGTGATGAAGATTGATATGTGGATATAATGTGATGAGGTGTTGGATTGGAGGCTCTATGTGGATCGATGATAGGGATTTCTTCTATAATAGGTACTTTGGATGAGCTATTGTTACAAGGGGTGGATGGCATGGTTGATGGAATTAAGGATAGATGGGTGGATGGAAGTGAAGGCTCATAGGGGTTGGAAATGAAGTTGCAGTAAATACCAAGAATTTGGTTTTGTTGTGCTAAGGGGTTGGTTTTGCTATTCTAACAAATATTGCACAATATCTCTAAATTTAAATCAATTATTGATGTTATGGCCCTTTTATCGATGAAAAGGACAAAAAAAATCTCCTTATAGCCCTTGCCACGTTTGGTTGGATATTCTAGTTTAACTTCTGGTAAGGTAACTATATGTGTATCATATAACCTTCAGAATATGGATGCATATGATTCAGGAAATGGCATGTAGTTGCAAGGTTGTCAAACGGACAATCGACATTGATTATTGTCTATAATTGACACTGGATTTTACAATTGTTGTGGGGGTGGAATCGCTTGATATGTTATTTATTGCATTTGTTGTGGTGATGGTGATTGTTAAAGATGAAATTGAGATTATTGAGTTTGCATTATTGGTTGACTCAAGACCACTTGGTTAACCTAACCTAATTTAGTTTGGCCATTATAATTTTATTTGTTTTAGCCCTTGTTCTTCCATTCTTTTTCTTAGGTTCAATCTCATCCTTTTGAATCTTTATTTCCTCAATGACTCAAGCTTGGGCGAGAGCTTCATCGAATGTTCATATTGTTGTAATTGTAATTACAAGGAGATAGGTTTTAAAAAACTCCTTGTGAACATCCATGTTAGTTCTTCCATGGGAAGGATGAATGGTAATTTGGTAATTACTAACCTCCAATGCTTTCCAAAGTCATAAATCAACTCTTCTTCAAATTGTTGTAGATTATATAAGTTGATTAATGTGGTTTTCTTTCTAATATTTATGGAGAACCTTTCTAAGAATTGGTTTGCTAGTTGTTCGAATGTATATATCTTGTGGTGTGGTAAATGATTATACTATTCTAGGGCACCCCCTAAATGTTTGAGGAAATATTTGGAGCATTAAGGCGCCATTCTCTTGAATCCTAAAATGTGTATGGATAAGTGCACTTATATGCTCTCTAGGGTCCTCAGCCCCTTTAAATTCATCAAAATTTGGTAGTATTAAATTGGTAGGGTATGGTGGCAATGGTATCGAAGGATGAATTGGGTGATTGACCCACTATATTAAGGTGGTTTTCTGGTACATCATACCAGGTGTGTGCATAATCAAGTTGTTAATTTGTTTTTGCAAATATTAGATTTTGGTATCTTCCACTTGTGTTTGGAAGCCTTGGTTTGTATGATGAGTGTAGATAGGTGGTGTGTGTTGTGTGATGATTTCTAAGATAAAATTAGATTTTGGTTGGCTAGTGGGTTGATGGCAGCAGTTATGTGATGGTGTTGGATGTTCTGTTGGAATTTATTATGGAATGATTGATGGTGAGGAGGTAGAGGTGGAGTTTGGGGAATTTGAGTGTTTTGGGTAGTTGTGATGGCATTGATGTGGTTGAATGGAAGTGTAGGTATAGTGATCATTGGTGGTCACGATACCCAAGATTGATCAAGAGTGAAAAAGGTATTTTGGGTGGGAATGGATTGATGGTTGAAATTCACCACTTGCGACTACTATTGCAATAAAGGATGGGTGTTTTGATTGGTATTACCCATAAGCAATTGGTTTAAATATTGGCATGCTTATTGTATAGTACTTGCAGATGCAGGTTGAATGATTGTATAGGGGGCAGAAGTTGGTAGGTTATGAGTGTTAGTGATATAGGTTGAATTTGGTGGAGGGTAAGTTGTGAAGGGAATCACAACCAACCAAGGACTCGTTATGTTGGGTTGAATCAACAAACCCAGGATAATGATAATGGAATGGTTGATGGTATCTATGAAGCAAGTGTTAGCTTGTGCTTCGGAGAGTGGGTTGGAATGAATGGTGGTATAGTTAGATGGGAGAGAAGTGCATTGGCTAAATGATGATGGAAGAGTTTGATGTAGAGGTGTAGATGTGGCCTCAAAGAGAGATTTGGTGATTATTTGGTATGAGTGTGAAGGTTTTTTCTAAAATGTAGGAACTGATCAGGGTGGAATGGTAAGGAGTTATAAAATTGGATTGGTTGGTATCAAATAGATTCTGATAGCATCAAAATCTATATAGGTGATGTAATGGTCAAAATGTGTGGATGGTTTGGTTTCAAGGATGGAGGTGTGCATTTCCCTCTACATCATATCTATATCGAAAGTGGATGTTATGTGTGAGGGTCTAATGGATAGGTCAAGATGTATTTTTTGCAACACACTAGTTGGGTTAGCTATGGATGATGGTGGTTGGTTGATGGGTATTTGATTCATAGCTCTAGCTTGATTATAAGTCAATACCATAATCTAGAGTTAATTTGGTATTTCAAAGGAAAGGGTGCATGTGTGAAAATGTAATGGGAATGAAAATGAACAACACACAAATCACCCAAGCAAACAGGTGTTTTTTGTCTTTGTAAAAGTTTGTTTTTTGTGTGTGTGTGTTTTTTATGCGAAGACCTAAGCCTAGAGAAACTATGCAAGGTGGATGATGGAATACAACTAAGAATATGTATTCAAACCCACCCTTCTAACAAAGGATGAATCATGAATGATTGAAAATGGCTTCTCAAGGGATGATTGGCTCAAGGTAAACCTATGAAAACAAATAACCCTTGAAAGGGGTTGTGTTGTCTAATATTCTGCTATCGGCATACCCATGCTTTCGCTTAACCTACGTGTTTAGGGTGTGAACAAGAATGAAAACTACATCCACTAATTATTTGAAAATCCCTATGGTAAAAGGGCTTGCTAATCCTTCCCACTTTGGGTGCACCCAAAAGTAGGGGAATTTTTGGTGATGAAATCCAAAAAACCACTCACTTGGGGCTACTATGGTTTCTAGGGGGCAAGCCAACAAATGGAGATGAAACCCATTGTCATTGGTCTCAATCAACAGTTGGTGATGAAATCCAACTCACTAATGTTTAGTGTGAATCGTTAAGTATGTGAGGTTCTTTTTAGGGTTTTGTTTTCTAGGTTTTTTTGAGCAATAAAGTGTAAAAACTATCCTAGAATACTACTATACATTTCATATTTTTTGCCTATAAGTGTAAGCAAAAACATACAAAGGCACACAAAATAGGAAACAGAACATCAAAACAATAGAAAACCTAAGCCAAATATAGTAAACAAGTTTAATGTAAACCCTAGAATATTTCTGATACACAAAGTCCAAAAATAGAATATGGTAAATTTGGAACCCTAATGCAATCTAAAATGTGTTTAAAAATGCAAATCTATCCCTAAATACAATCTATATGACTTTTTGTAATCAGATAAATTAACACCCTAAAACGTAATTTTTATTTTGATTTCCACAAAAATGCCTAAAATACCTACAAAATGCTTAATTATTGCCTTTTAAAACATAAATATAAATATTTCTTTTCTTATTTTTCTTTTTAAAAGCAAAAAAATATAGCTAGGGTTTTAAAAAAAACTTACTTGAAAGTCTTACATTTTCTTCCCTTAGCTTCATAGATGCGACGTCGTGTCCGATCTAACTCCTAGATGCATCTGATTTGATCCCCAGATGTTGTTTAGCATTTATGCAAGCACAAAAAAAACCCTAACAGACTCCAAAAATCCTAAGTTTGAATTTACGACTTTTGCACAATTGAGCTCTAAAAACCTACAACAATAAAAAAGAACATAGATCAATTAATCAAAGTATGACAAGACAAATCAAAACACATAAAGCTTTGGGGTCCCACCATGATCACCATTTTTTGAATAGTAAATATTAACACCAAAATAGATAACAAATCAAAACAAGGAACATACGCAATAAAAAGAGTGATTTTATATTGACTTATGGAGCCTTTGATCTCCTTTTTTACACTATTAATACACCCCAAATCGCAAGGGGTTACGAAATATGCTTGTTTTAATGATACAATGATTAAAAAGGTGAAACCATTTTGCTTGATCAAAAAAATGTGGTGCTTCCAAATATTCTCTGCTACAAACAAGTTGATGAGTGGGCTTGTGTATCCTCTACAAGGTCACTCCGATTGCAACAACTATCCAATGAATTATCACTTGTACCTACACAAAAGAAAACCACAAATAGGAATCAGTTGCGCATGTGGGACCTCCACTATGTGAGGCCCTATTCAATATAAAATATAAACCTAAAAACCCTAAGGTTGAATGTTTACAAAATGTGAAATAGAATACATAAAATGTAAATCAAATAAAACAATTACCTTGTCAATACTTAATTGTGATCTATGTTCTTAAGGGTTCAAAATGTTGTTGCATAAATACTAGAAAATGTTCAAGGGCTTACTAGATGTAGTCCTATATCTTAGGAATACCTTGAAGAATCTACAAACTGTTATGGATGCCCTACAACATCTAATAAATGCCCGAAGGCATCTCTAGACTATGATGGATGCTCTACAGTGTCTAGATCTAGTTTTCAAAAATGGTGGTGATCAAACAATGAATGGAGTGGTGGCTAGGGATTATGTGAATCTTTAGACTCTCGATAACTCATGTGTTCTCTCTCTCTCTCTTTACAAATATTCCCACCAGTATTCATGAAAAGTGAATAATATTTTATGATTGCCTTGATTTATGTTAAGGTTTTGATCATGACAATGAGAGGCCAAGATTAAATCTTGATGAGTGGCTAAGATTGCTATTTTAATGAGCAATAAGGATTGCAATTAATGTGTGGAAATAATTACCACATAGTATGCTAATATGGTGTTTTGATTAATGGCTCATATATATATATAAAGCAAATTATGAATGGCTAGAATTTGGTGTCTAAAATATTGTTCTCTCATCAGGAGTTCCACAAGAGTGGGTCATGACATCCTACCCCCCTTGGACTAAACACACTTCCATGTGTTTCCCTACAACACAAAGCATATATAATCATGAACATTGGTTATATATGCTTTGTGTTGTAGGGAAACACATGGGAGTGTGTTTAGTCCAAGGGGGATAGGATGTCATGACTCCATCCCTGGGACTCGATGAGAGAAAAATATTGTAGACACTAAATTCTAGCCATTCATCATTTGTTATATACATACATATATATACATATATATACATATATATATATATATATATATATATACATACATATATATATATATATATATATATATATATATATATATATGTATGTATATATACAATATATATATATATATATATATATATATATGTATATATATATATATATATATATATATATATATATATATATATATATATATATATGTATACATACATACATATATATATATATATATATATATATATATATATAAAGATATATATATATATATATATATATATACATACATATATATATATATATATATGTATGTATATATATATATATATATATATATATATATATATATATATATATATATATATATATATATATGTATGTATGTATGTATATATATATATATATATATATATATATATATATATATGTATATATATACATACATATATATATAGCAAATGATGAATGGCTAGAATTGTGTCTACAATATTGTTCTCTCATCAGGGGTCCCACAGGGGTGGGTCATGACATCCTACCCCCCTTGGACTAAACACACTCCCATGTGTTTCCCTGCAACACAAAGCATATATAATCATGAACATTGGTTTTCCTTACCCCCACTTTCCATAGTGGCATATAGTTCAAATAGGGATCTTAATGGATCTTACTTTGCCCTATCACCCTCATCATAGAGATAGTTTAAACACAAATAGGATTATCATCATATTATCATGATAAATCCAAAGACTCACCCACTTCATGTGAAAACCATACCAAAGTATTATCATCCACTGATAATAGTCATGCTTACCATGCAAGGTGTCATTCCAAGCCTTATCATATTTTTTTGGTGACATAAATAGCCACACTTGCTCCACAAAATGGTACCATTCCAAGGTATCACCTTCTATTGATGATACAAATGGCCATGCTCACTCCATGTGAGGTGTCATTCTAGGGTACCATCATCTACTGATGATACAAATGGTCATGCTCACTTCATGTGAGGTGTCATTCCCATCATTGAGCAACTAAAAATTATCAATGCCCTTCTTCGTTCCTACCCAAAATAATGCCCCTTCCTCCAAGATTTCCCTTATCTTAGCTCTTTCAAGATGAGCAAAATTAGGGGAACTATGCGCTTCTTGCATAATCATCCCCTTAGTTTCTAAAATTTAGGTATAATTAGATGATTCTTAAGTGCAAGGATCCATCCTAATGCTAAAATATTTATTCTCTTCATAATTTCTCCTATATTTTGGCTATATTCTCACTGCAACATCGCTCCTGAGGTGACGATTTTCTTGACTTAGTCCATTAAGTCCATGAGATTATAGGTCCAATTAACTATAGGCCCTTCTCAGTATCTTGGGCTTAACAAGTTTGCCTAAATTTCAACTTAGGATATGCTCCTAGGATGGGTCTTTTTATACTTCCAAATGCTCATAAACCTCATAGTTTGGCAACTACTTGATCAAATTAGAGAGGATCCCATACTCTTCTCAAGAATAGATTCCCCACCTATTTTATTCAAAACTTTTCTTTATTCCAACTACTATACCAAATACATAGCCTAGGTTTGCCAGGATTCATGGTTGATGTTCATAATGAGTAAAGAGCCCAATTTAATTTCCAAAACACCACAAAATGGACTTATCACAGCCTAAGCTACGCTGCTCATAACCTTCCCTAAGCCTACCCACTTTTGGGAACCATCCTTCATTGTGGTTTAATTAACATTAAAATCCTCTTCATCCATTATAAACCTCAAACAATGGATTCTACCTGTAACCTAGGGGCATTGTATATCAATAGAGAGTTTCATCTTGAAATTAACTATGGTTTGCACTAGACCATATGGAAGATAAATACCCTCATTTGCTATAGAATCTGCTCTAGAATCAGATGTCTCAAGGCACATGATCAATATCAAATTCTTTAAATATTGATCTTAGATTCTTTGCCTTTCTACTCAAGTTAGCAATGCTTTCATTTCTAGTTTTCCATTCACCTTTAATCTTCTTGCAAACAATATTTTTAATCACCTCAAACTTGGAAGCGATCAATTCCTTGGTTTCAAGTATACTTTGATCCTACTTAGCTAGTCCTTGAGTTTGTAAATATCCTCGACTTTACCATCATGAGCTAACTTAATCTATCCATATCATCCCCATGATGAGCTAGCTTAAGTCATTTGTCTCATCTCAATGTTGAGCTAGCTTAGCTATTTGTCTCATCTCAATAATGAGCTAGCCTAAATTATCTATTGCAACTCAATATTGAGCTAGCTTAGCTACCTATCTCATCACCATAATGAGCTAGCATAAACTATTTGTCTCGACTCAATATTGATCTAGCTTATTTTTCTATCTCATCTCAACAATGAGCTAGCCTAAGCTATCGATCTCAACTCAATGTTGAGCTAGCTTATCTATTTGTCTCATCTCAATGATGAGTTAGCCTCAACTATCTGTCTCAACTCAATTTTGAGTTAGTTTATCTATTTTTATCATCTCAACTATCAGCTAGCCTAATCTATAGATCTCAACTCAATGTTGAGCTAGCTTAGCTATTTGTCTCATCTCCACTATGAGCTAGCCATAGTTGTCTATCTTAACTCAATGTTGATCTAGCTTAGTTATTTGTCTCATATCCATGATGAGCTAGCCTTGGCTATCTATATCAACTCAATGTTAAGCTAGCTTCGCTATTTGTCTCATCTCAACGATGAGCTAGCCTAAGCTATCTATCTCAACTCTAATAATGAGCTAGCTTATCTATTTGTCTCATCTCCATAATGATCTAGCCTAAGCTATTTATCTCATATCAATGGTGATCTAGATTAGCTATTTGTCTCATCTCCATGATGAGATAACCTAAGCTATTTGTTTCACTTCAATGATGAGCTAAATCAAGCTATCTATCTTATTTCCACGATGATCTAACTTGAGCTAGTTTCAATTATCTATCTCATCTCCATGATGAGTTAGCCTAAGCTATCTATATCAACCTATTCATGTTTATAAATTTTAGTTATATCTTCCTAAGAGCTAACTTACATCATTATTTATCACCACTTTGTATCCCCATAAGGAGTCATTTTGATTAAAACCAATTGTTACCTCCTGGTAGTTATATATATTATGCTTACCTCGCTACAAGGTACCATTATCCTGGTAGTGACTATGGTGATTCTTGCTCCATGCAAGATACTATTTCCTAGATGAAATTATATGTTATCAATCTCCTGATAATGATAATGGCCACACTCACTCCATGCAAGGTGCCATGTCTAAGTAAAACTACCCTTCCTAGGTTTAATTCTTAAGCATCCTCTAGCTTATTTATAGAAGCATCTAGTCCATCATACCTAGATCTCCTTCATGGAAGCATCTAGCCCATCACAACCTAGAGCTCTGATACCAAATGTAACAACCCAAAATTCTATCCCACTCAAGAAAATGTTTGTTTTATACAATCATTAGGAATTCACTTATCGTCACCTTGCATAAGACCACCTACGTAGGTGCACTAAGCATCACGTAAATAATTCATTTACCTCATCTCCATTATGAGCTAACTTATCCATCTTTGTTTGTCAAGATGTTACACTTATCCCTACCCCAAACATAAGTCCATCTACGTAGGTGTACCAAGCGTATTGTAGATGGGCTTTCTCTCTCTCTACTATTCCTTCTAGTCAAAACCCCTGAGCATAACCATTATGATTTACAAGGATTAAACATATAAAAACCATTCACATGTATATCATTTGAAATTCCTAACCATAATCACCTTTCATAAATTAAAGTAATATATAGATACCAAGATATCTCTAAGATCATTAAGAAACAATATCATAAATGAATAATAATCATCACACACATATGACACATTATATATCCTAGGAACCCTCATGGGAAATAAACCCAACCTCAAATATCCTTGCTTCATTTCATTAATAAATAGCCTTCAATACAATCAGGTGAAAGAAATCCATCATTCCTTTTGATACAAACATGGGCACATGAGAGCCCCATAGCTCTCATGTCCCCACAAATTATTTAATCTCTTAATTCACTTTCCACAAACCAATGAGGGGGCCCTATAATCCCCTCAAATGAACTATGTGTTCATTCACCTTTTTCTAAACATCATCACATCAAGTTAAACACATAAATATTTTCATAATTATCGAGTTATCATTACATGAATAGGTCCTTTAATTCATATTACAAATCTATGAGGGAATCCCATAATTCCCTCGAATGAACTCCGTGTTCATCCTCCAAAGATATCACCTCCCCTTGGTCCAACCACAAGGGAACATCTCCATCTCAAGATCCAAATGGCCACACATCAACTAGAGAATCACACACATAAATTCATTAGAGAGGACCCCACAATCCTCTCAATGAGTTCCAATACAAGTTTACCAAGTAGGAAGAGAACCCTCTCCTACTTGCTCAAGGTACCACATGATTGTTGAACTTTATGGTATTATTGAACAAAACTTAATCACAAAGGAATATGTATTTTACTATTTTATTTCTATCACATTTGATTTCAAGTGATACATTATCCACTAATGCATATTTCTAACACATGTAATGCCTTGTCCATTAACATATACCAGTACATAAATCAAATAAAATACTTTATCTGCTAATGTACTTTCCAACTCATGAAGTATGCTATCCACTAGCATATTCTAACTCAATATAATCAAATACATTATCCACTAATGTATATCATCTCATGAAACATGTTATTCTACTAACATATTGTAACTCATATCAACCAATGGAATACATTATGCGCTAATGTAAACTTCCATGCTATGAAACATATTATCCACTAACATGTTTCAACTCATCAAATTAATCAAATACAATACCACTAGTGTATTATCTAACTCATGTGGAATATTATCCACTAACATCTAATCAGAGACACCAATATCTAATGGTGGTATGTGGAGTAAAATAATCATGTAGTCATGTGATTATGGTATGGATGTTGTTTTGGCTTGTGGATAACGGATCTATAATTATTTTACAAAGACTCAAACATCCTAGTGAGTTCGAAAAAACTCATATTTTTAAGCTCTGTCAAATTTCTCAAAGACCAAATTGTGTGTGCAGTGGATGTTCATTTACCAATCATGAGCATGGTAATGACTCAAACTAATCAAGAACCACTATGTGTGCAAGTGAGTTCATGTGCCCATATTGAGTAAGGTGAAATGAGACCCATCATAGAGAAAAATAGGAAGTTAGTTTGTCATTATGTGTGGTTAGAGGTCTCGTGAAGAGAGATGTGTCGCCACACATGAGTGTACTCCACTACTAGTCAAGCATCTATAGCCCTAGTGGATATTAGACCCATAGTCCAATGATATGATCTCTAAGCTATGGAAAATCAGACTACATAACCATCTATATGGAAGTGTAGTCCTATACTTAGTACTAGGGGACCTATTTTGTGGTGTATAAAAGAGTTAAAGCTTTTGGGAATCGGGTTCTCAACCAAGGTGTGATGATAATTTAACCCTATCCTTACTACTTACTCTTTTATTTTGAAGTGTTGTAAGTGGTGAAAACCACTTTTTTTGAACTTTGTGCATAATGGTACAAGCAAGAAGAAATTTTTGCTTCAAGGTTCAACCCAATCATGGTGTCATCCCTCTTTGACACAAGATATTATTAATAACTGTTATATGTGTTTGGTTCAATAATGTTAGAGTCAACTCCCATAAGTCAATATTTTCTTAGTTGAAATTTACTTTGGTCCTAGATAAAACTTGGCATGCAATGGAGGTTGCTTGAAACACTAGGAGTGGTTGAGTGATCGAAAACACCTAGGGGCGATGAGATTTTATCACATATTGTGACATGAATTATAAAATTGTAAAATGGGACAGATGTTAAATAGAAGGTGCCCTTGATTAAGGCGACAAGACTTATTGGATTAAAAATTATCCAAGCTAAGCAACTGACCACTAGTATGGTGGATGAAATGTACGAAAATTATATGAATGTGATTATGCAAAATGGATATATGGAATGAAGTATGTTTAAATAGTATTTTTGTGTTTTTTTTCTTTTTTAGCTGTGTACATATGTATATATAAGTCACATTAAGCATAGAACTCTCTCAAGTGGATAATTTTCAATTGCTCGGGCTCTTTTATTTCCTCTAGACTTGCAAGCCTATATGTTCCTTGATCCAATTTTTGTTTGATAATGTATGGACCTAACCAATTGGTCGTAAATTTATCATGAAAATATGGTAATGCATTGGTGTTTTGCTGATTTTCTTTAAGGATGAGATCTCCTACTTGGAATTCACGTAGATGAATTTTGGTGTTGTAAGCACACTTTAAACGGTCATGATATACTCATAAGTGCTCCAAAGTATTGATTTACCTTTCATCGAGGAATGTGAGTTGGTCAAGATGTGCTTGTATCGTGGTATCGTCATTTATGAATTCCTATAATGAAATGTGCAGTGAGGGAATATCAAGCTCAAGAGGTATGATTACTTTGGCACTATAGACCAATGAGAATGGTGTTGCCCCGATAGGCATGTGAATGCTTGTTTGATAAGCCCATAATGTCAAGGTAATTTGAGTGTGCCAATATCGATGATTTTCTTTGACTAATTTATTTAGAATAGCAATCAATGTCTTATTGATTGCCTTAACTTGTCCATTTGTCTGAGGGTAGTAAGGAGTCGAGAAACTATATTGAATATTATATTTTTTACAAAGTGGTCGAACATCCTTGTTTTTAAAAGACTTGTCATTGTTAGAGATTATTTTCTATGGAATGCCAAAGTTATAGATGATATGTTGGAGTATAAACTCCACAATTCAAGGTCCTCTCATGCTGGTTAGAGGAATTTCTTCAACCCACTTCATGAAGTACTCAGTGGCAATGATGATAAATGTGTGTTGTCCCAAGGAAGGAGGTAAGATTTTACCAATCAAGTCAAAATTCCATTGTGAAAAGGGCCAAAGACTTTTAATGGGTTGTAAAGCTTGTGATGGCACGTGAGTTAAAATTAGCATGCAACTAGCATTTTTTACACTTCTTGACATAATTGCAATAGTCACATTCCATGGTGGGCCAATAGTAATCCATGCGTAAAATACACTTTGCGATGGCCTTTCCACTAAAGTGACCACCACAAGTACCATCATAAGATTTGGATTTTGCTTGTTGTGCCTCTATAGGCTCAAGACAACAAAGGAGGATTTTGTCATAACCACATATATACAACACGTCTCCCAAGAGAGTGAAACAAGCTACCTTTTGTTTGAAAGATTGTTTGGCAGTTCATAACAAATTTTATGGGAGTGTTCCAAACTTGATAAAAAAATTTACTTGATTAATCTAAGGATCATATGGTTTCACGTGAATAAAGCAAATGACCTTCTCATATTTAGATTCATCTCATGAAATTGTAGATTTAGAGATTGTTGTGATGATCAGTGGTTGAACCTCTCATATGGAGTTCTTTGGAATCAATAATCCTAGAGAGGCCATCGCATCTACAAATCTACTAGTCAAACAAGGCAAGCTATCAATCTCATACCAGTCAAATTTTGTGAGCAATTTCATTGCTACTTCATGGTAAAGTTTTAATACTGGTTCTTTGCATTGGTATGTTCTATTTACTTGACAAATGACAAGTTGGGAATAACCAAATATTCTTATACACTTTGTTTTCATAGCTATAGTTGCTTGAAGTCCTAATATTAGGGCTTCATATTCTATGTTATTGTTTATGCATGGAAAATCGAGTTTAAATGATAAGGGGATAGGTATACCTTGTGGTGTATGAAGCATGATTCTTGCACCTTATCCTTTCTCACACTTGGAACCATCAAATAATAGGTTGATATTCACATCCTCTTCAGGGATGACATCTTCCTCCTGTTCAGTGATGTTAAATACCGAATCATCTGGAAGCTCAATAACCAAAGGTTGATCATTAGGAAATAAATATTTTGCAACTTGATTGACTATAATCTAAACTTCAATGTATTTTTGGCTGATAAATTCAACATTGAATTCTATTAGAAGCATTATCCATTTTACAGTATGAGTATTTTTGTATGTGTGAGTCATCATATAATGCAAAGGGTTTTCTCGAGATATGACATATGTGGTGTGACTTAGCATGTAATGTATGAGTTTCTTATTGGTAAAAACCATTGCTAGGCATAATTTTTCACATAAGTGTATCTGGTTTCATAGCTTACTAATGTTCGACTAATGTAATAGATTGCTTGCTCTCATTTGTTTTCATTCTTCTATGCAAGCATTGTCCCTAATGTAAAATCTATTGCTGAAACATAAAGGTGAAAGGGGATCCTCAGATGAGGCAGATTTAAGACTGGTGGAGAAGCCAAATACTGTTTGATATTATAAAAATCTTTTTGACATTATTTGGTCCATTAAAATATCACTCCCTTTTGTAATAGGTGATTGAATGACCTACAATTATCTGAAAGTTATGCGATGAAGTGATGGATTGATTGGATATTTCCTTGTAAGCTACGCTACTCTTTTGAGTTTTTTGGAGGAGGTATTTCCATAATGGCTTTGAACTTATTTGGATCGACTTTAATGCCAGGCTTGGATATAATAGAACCTAGGAGTTTACCTGACGTGATACCAAAGACACATTTCTTAGGGTTCAACCTTACATTGCTTGAGAATTTGGTCAAAAAAAAATTTCAAGACATCGATGTGCTCTTGACGTGTTTAGATTTTGCCAATATATCATCCACATAGTCTTCAATGATCTTATGCATGTAATTATAGAATATGTATGTCATGGCACGTTGATAGGTAGCACCCATGTTTTTAAGGCCAAATGGCATTACCTTGTAACAAAAGTCCCCCAAGGTGTTGTGAATGTTGTTTTGTGTTGGTCATCAGGATTCATCCAAATTTGGTTATATCTTGAAAAAACATCCATTAAAGATAGCATTTCATGGCTAATGCAAGTGTCTACAAGAGTATCGATGTTTGGCAAAGGAAAGTCATCCTTAAGATATGCTTTCTTAAGATCTCAAAAGTTAGTGCAAATGTGAATTGCCCTGTTAGAATTGCAAATGGGTACCATATTTGAAAGCCACTCAGGGTAGTCAATGTGTTGAATGAAACCCAGGTCTAACAACTTTTGAAGTTCTTCTTTGACCATGAGGGAAATGGTAGGATGTAACTTTCTTAGTTTTTGATTGACCAACTTAGCATCAGGATGCAAGGTGAGATTGTGAATATAAGACTATCTATATATGCCCTTCTTTCTCATGAGGAGATCTATAAGTTGCTCTTTTTCATTAGCAGATAAACTTTTTTCAAATTTCACAATCTATGGATTATTCGAATCTATGCGTAGGTTCACATATATAGTTTCTTAAATGGCCATGTGTGAACCTTCTTCGATTTGATGGGGTTTTGAAATCAAATGAATGTCATCAGTGACATTGTTAAAGTTTTATGGCATAGTCCCTTCCATTTTTGCTTGGAAAATAGAATAATTTGAGGGTGAATGTGAAGGTTGTGAAGGAATGTAAGTAGCAGAAACTCTTAACAATTCCTCTAAAATAATAAATTCAAAAAAGTATGGTGGTGGTGAAATCTATTCCATATGGATGAGGCTTATGTTAATTGGAATTGGTTTTACCAAATTGTATGGATTGCGGAGTGGTGTGAATAAGTCAACAATATTCATGTTGACTTGGTGGGAGAATGGTGGTTGCGATGTGAAGGGTGGTTTTTTCTTTATCTTTAGAGTTGACAGATGAATCTTGAGAACATGGATAGCAGTAAGCAATACATATAAATGTAAATGACCAGGATATGCAAATGCAAAATGCAATGTTATGCTAATGATTTTTTTGTTTTTATTTTTTTATATATTTTTTGTACATATTTACATCATGCTTTTATTAATGTGGACAAGGTGGTGGTGGTGGCTCACTAGTTGGATTAGCTTACTCCCTTAGAGGAGCAAACAAAATATGGATTTATGGATGGGGAACATTCTGAGATAATACTCATCCTGTTCAGTGAATGGAGTGACTGGGGTTGATTCTTCTTTGGACTCATCTTAAGCTATTGATATGACATCATATTCCTCATACATTTCATCCTTGAAATCATTGTTATCATTATCCTCTTCTTCTTCACTATCTCTTTCAGCATCTATAGTGAGTCTTTGAAAGGCTCATTCAAAAGAGGAAGTGGAATGTTGTGGACTATATCCCAGGTCAGAACGGTCATGCATTTCTTGATACTAAGGTTCAACGATATCATACATGCCCTGTTCATGTCGTATTAACCCATATTCTTGTCATTTAACCCAATAAAAATATCGTTATGGGAAATCAAGGTTGGACATGTGCTCAATATTGGCACAGAATGACTACCAAGGTTCATTTGGGGGAGGTGGATCAAATGTTGAATCAACCCCTCCATATATGAATTTGACTTTAATTGTTAATGAACCCATGTTGTAAATTGTTCCTATAGATAGAGGTGGGTCACATGGGTGACCATAATCCCTAACATCTTTGATGTTAAGCGGTGTGATTGCAACATATTGAGCCACATACTCACAAATGCTAGGACTAACAATGTAAACTACAACTTGTATGGGCGAATATGTGGATGGATTGGATATGAAAGCTTGGGGATCAAGGGTGACCTATGGCTCAAATGAGTGAAAAGATGTATGCTAGGATGGCATCTCGTAATCTGTCAAATCGACTTGTGAGAAGTTGGTTGGTTGAGGTAAAGGGGGGTTTGGCTGAGCAATTTGATTAATGACTAGAGATTCAGGTTTGGATGAGGTGGTGATAGGTACTTGTGAAGTTGATTTTGTGGATGATTATGGATGAGTGATTTAGATAATGTGGAGGGATGTCCCCCTTGTGTGGATGTTGGAGGTGATGATTGGATCTGACCACATGTACATGGTGTTGGTTGTGATGAAGATTGATATGTGGATATAATGTGATGAGGTGTTGGATTGGAGGCTCTATGTGGATCGATGATAGGGATTTCTTCTATAATAGGTACTTTGGATGAGCTATTGTTACAAGGGGTGGATGGCATGGTTGATGGAATTAAGGATAGATGGGTGGATGGAAGTGAAGGCTCATAGGGGTTGGAAATGAAGTTGCAGTAAATACCAAGAATTTGGTTTTGTTGTGCTAAGGGGTTGGTTTTGCTATTCTAACAAATATTGCACAATATCTCTAAATTTAAATCAATTATTGATGTTATGGCCCTTTTATCGATGAAAAGGACAAAAAAAATCTCCTTATAGCCCTTGCCACGTTTGGTTGGATATTCTAGTTTAACTTCGGTAAGGTAATTATATGTGTATCATACAACCTTCGAATATGGATGAAAATGATTCGAGAAATGGCATGTAGTTGCAAGGTTGTCAAACGGACAATCGACATTGATTATTGTCTATAATTGACACTGGATTTTACAATTGTTGTGGGGGTGGAATCGCTTGATATGTTATTTATTGCATTTGTTGTGGTGATGGTGATTGTTAAAGATGAAATTGAGATTATTGAGTTTGCATTATTGGTTGACTCAAGACCACTTGGTTAACCTAACCTAATTTAGTTTGGCCATTATAATTTTATTTGTTTTAGCCCTTGTTCTTCCATTCTTTTTTCTTAGGTTCAATCTCATCCTTTTGAATCTTGATTTCCTCAATGACTCAAGCTTGGGTTCATCGAATGTTCTGTATTGTTGTAATTGTAATTACAAGGAGATAGGTTTTAAAAAACTCCTTGTGAACATCCATGTTAGTTCTTCCATGGGAAGGATGAATGGTAATTTGGTAATTACTAACCTCCAATGCTTTCCAAAGTCATAAATCAACTCTTCTTCAAATTGTTGTAGATTATATAAGTTGATTAATGTGGTTTTCTTTCTAATATTTATGGAGAACCTTTCTAAGAATTGGTTTGCTAGTTGTTCGAATGTATATATCTTGTGGTGTGGTAAATGATTATACTATTCTAGGGCACCCCCTAAATGTTTGAGGAAATATTTGGAGCATTAAGGCACCATTCTCTTGAATCCTAAAATGTGTATGGATAAGTGCACTTATATGCTCTCTAGGGTCCTCAGCCCCTTTAAATTCATCAAAATTTGGTAGTATTAAATTGGTAGGGTATGGTGGCAATGGTATCGAAGGATGAATTGGGTGATTGACCCACTATATTAAGGTGGTTTTCTGGTACATCATACCAGGTGTGTGCATAATCAAGTTGTTAATTTGTTTTTGCAAATATTAGATTTTGGTATCTTCCACTTGTGTTTGGAAGCCTTGGTTTGTATGATGAGTGTAGATAGGTGGTGTGTGTTGTGTGATGATTTCTAAGATAAAATTAGATTTTGGTTGGCTAGTGGGTTGATGGCAGCAGTTATGTGATGGTGTTGGATGTTCTGTTGGAATTTATTATGGAATGATTGATGGTGAGGAGGTAGAGGTGGAGTTTGGGGAATTTGAGTGTTTTGGGTAGTTGTGATGGCATTGATGTGGTTGAATGGAAGTGTAGGTATAGTGATCGTAGGTGGTCACGATACCCAAGATTGATCAGGAGTGAAAAAAGGTGTTTTGGGTGGGAATGGATTGATGGTTGAAATTCACCACTTGCGACTACTATTGCAATAAAGGATGGGTGTTTTGATTGGTATTACCCATAAGCAATTGGTTTAAATATTGGCATGCTTATTGTATAGTACTTGCAGATGCAGGTTGAATGATTGTATAGGGGGCAGAAGTTGGTAGGTTATGAGTGTTAGTGATATAGGTTGAATTTGGTGGAGGGTAAGTTGTGAAGGGAATCACAACCAACCAAGGACTGTTATGATGGGTTGAATCAACAAACCCAGATAATGATAATGGAATGGTTGATGGTATCTATGAAGCAGTGTTAGCTTGTACTTCGTAGAGTGGGTTGGAATGAATGGTGGTATAGTTAGATGGGAGAGAAGTGCATTGGCTAAATGATGATGGAAGAGTTTGATGTGGAGGTGTAGATGTGACCTCAAAGAGAGATTTGGTGATTATTTGGTATGAGTGTGAAGGTTTTTTCTAAAATGTAGGAACTGATCAGGGTGGAATGGTAAGGAGTTATAAAATTGGATTGGTTGGTATCAAATAGATTCTGATAGCATCAAAATCTATATAGGTGATGTAATGGTCAAAATGTGTGGATGGTTTGGTTTCAAGGATGGAGGTGTGCATTTCCCTCTACATCATATCTATATCGAAAGTGGATGTTATGTGTGAGGGTCTAATGGATAGGTCAAGATGTATTTTTTGCAACACACTAGTTGGGTTAGCTATGGATGATGGTGGTTGGTTGATGGGTATTTGATTCATAGCTCTAGCTTGATTATAAGTCAATACCATAATCTAGAGTTAATTTGGTATTTCAAAGGAAAGGGTGCATGTGTGAAAATGTAATGGGAATGAAAATGAACAACACACAAATCACCCAAGCAAACAGGTGTTTTTTGTCTTTGTAAAAGTTTGTTTTTTGTGTGTGTGTGTTTTTTATGCGAAGACCTAAGCCTAGAGAAACTATGCAAGGTGGATGATGGAATACAACTAAGAATATGTATTCAAACCCACCCTTCTAACAAAGAATGAATCATGAATGATTGAAAATGGCTTCTCAAGGGATGATTGGCTCAAGGTAAACCTATGAAAACAAATAACCCTTGAAAGGGGTTGTGTTGTCTAATATTCTGCTATCGGCATACCCATGCTTTCGCTTAACCTACGTGTTTAGGGTGTGAACAAGAATGAAAACTACATCCACTAATTATTTGAAAATCCCTATGGTAAAAGGGCTTGCTAATCCTTCCCACTTTGGGTGCACCCAAAAGTAGGGGAATTTTTGGTGATGAAATCCAAAAAACCACTCACTTGGGGCTACTATGGTTTCTAGGGGGCAAGCCAACAAATGGAGATGAAACCCATTGTCATTGGTCTCAATCAACAGTTGGTGATGAAATCCAACTCACTAATGTTTAGTGTGAATCGTTAAGTATGTGAGGTTCTTTTTAGGGTTTTGTTTTCTAGGTTTTTTTGAGCAATAAAGTGTAAAAACTATCCTAGAATACTACTATACATTTCATATTTTTTGCCTATAAGTGTAAGCAAAAACATACAAAGGCACACAAAATAGGAAACAGAACATCAAAACAATAGAAAACCTAAGCCAAATATAGTAAACAAGTTTAATGTAAACCCTAGAATATTTCTGATACACAAAGTCCAAAAATAGAATATGGTAAATTTGGAACCCTAATGCAATCTAAAATGTGTTTAAAAATGCAAATCTATCCCTAAATACAATCTATATGACTTTTTGTAATCAGATAAATTAACACCCTAAAACGTAATTTTTATTTTGATTTCCACAAAAATGCCTAAAATACCTACAAAATGCTTAATTATTGCCTTTTAAAACATAAATATAAATATTTCTTTTCTTATTTTTCTTTTTAAAAGCAAAAAAATATAGCTAGGGTTTTAAAAAAAACTTACTTGAAAGTCTTACATTTTCTTCCCTTAGCTTCATAGATGCGACGTCGTGTCCGATCTAACTCCTAGATGCATCTGATTTGATCCCCAGATGTTGTTTAGCATTTATGCAAGCACAAAAAAAACCCTAACAGACTCCAAAAATCCTAAGTTTGAATTTACGACTTTTGCACAATTGAGCTCTAAAAACCTGCAACAATAAAAAAGAACATAGATCAATAAATCAAAGTATGACAAAGCAAATCAAAACACATAAAGCTTTGGGGGTCGCACCATGATCACCATTTTTTGAATAGTAAATACTATCACCAAAATAGATAACAAATCAAAACAAGGAACATACGCAATAAAAAGAGTGATTTTATATTGACTTATGGAGCCTTTGATCTCCTTTTTTACACTATTAATACACCCCAAATCGCAAGGGGTTACGAAATATGCTTGTTTTAATGATACAATGATTAAAAAGGTGAAACCATTTTGCTTGATCAAAAAAATGTGGTGCTTCCAAATATTCTCTGCTACAAACAAGTTGATGAGTGGGCTTGTGTATCCTCTACAAGGTCACTCCGATTGCAACAACTATCCAATGAATTATCACTTGTACCTACACAAAAGAAAACCACAAATAGGAATCAGTTGCGCATGTGGGACCTCCACTATGTGAGGCCCTATTCAATATAAAATATAAACCTAAAAACCCTAAGGTTGAATGTTTACAAAATGTGAAATAGAATACATAAAATGTAAATCAAATAAAACAATTACCTTGTCAATACTTAATTGTGATCTATGTTCTTAAGGGTTCAAAATGTTGTTGCATAAATACTAGAAAATGTTCAAGGGCTTACTAGATGTAGTCCTATATCTTAGGAATACCTTGAAGAATCTACAAACTGTTATGGATGCCCTACAACATCTAATAAATGCCCGAAGGCATCTCTAGACTATGATGGATGCTCTACAGTGTCTAGATCTAGTTTTCAAAAATGGTGGTGATCAAACAATGAATGGAGTGGTGGCTAGGGATTATGTGAATCTTTAGACTCTCGATAACTCATGTGTTCTCTCTCTCTCTCTTTACAAATATTCCCACCAGTATTCATGAAAAGTGAATAATATTTTATGATTGCCTTGATTTATGTTAAGGTTTTGATCATGACAATGAGAGGCCAAGATTAAATCTTGATGAGTGGCTAAGATTGCTATTTTAATGAGCAATAAGGATTGCAATTAATGTGTGGAAATAATTACCACATAGTATGCTAATATGGTGTTTTGATTAATGGCTCATATATATATATAAAGCAAATTATGAATGGCTAGAATTTGGTGTCTAAAATATTGTTCTCTCATCAGGAGTTCCACAAGAGTGGGTCATGACATCCTACCCCCCTTGGACTAAACACACTTCCATGTGTTTCCCTACAACACAAAGCATATATAATTATAAACATTGGTTATATATGCTTTGTGTTGGAGGGAAACACATGGGAGTGTGTTTAGTCCAAGGGGATAGGATGTCATGACCCATCCCTGTGGGACTCCTGATGAGAGAAAAATATTGTAGACACTAAATTCTAGCCATTCATCATTTGTTATATACATACATATATATACATATATATACATATATATATATATATATATATATATATATACATACTATATATATATATATATATATATATATATATATATATATGTATGTATATATACATATATATATATATATATATATATATATATATATATATATATATATATATATATATATATATATATATATATATATATATATATATGTATACATACATACATATATATATATATATATATATATATATATATATAGATATATATATATATATATATATATATATACATATATATATATATATATGTATGTATATATATATATATATATATATATATATATATATATATATATATATATATATATATATATATATGTATGTATGTATATATATATATATATATATATATATATATATATATGTATATATATACATACATATATATATAGCAAATGATGAATGGCTAGAATTGTGTCTACAATATTGTTCTCTCATCGGGGAGTCCCACGGGGGTGGGTCATGACATCCTACCCCCCTTGGACTAAACACACTTCCATGTGTTTCCCTACAACACAAAGCATATATAATCATGAACATTGGTTTTCCTTACCCCCACTTTCCATAGTGGCATATAGTTCAAATAGGGATCTTAATGGATCTTACTTTGCCCTATCACCCTCATCATAGAGATAGTTTAAACACAAATAGGATTATCATCATATTATCATGATAAATCCAAAGACTCACCCACTTCATGTGAAAACCATACCAAAGTATTATCATCCACTGATAATAGTCATGCTTACCATGCAAGGTGTCATTCCAAGCCTTATCATATTTTTTTGGTGACATAAATAGCCACACTTGCTCCACAAAATGGTACCATTCCAAGGTATCACCTTCTATTGATGATACAAATGGCCATGCTCACTCCATGTGAGGTGTCATTCTAGGGTACCATCATCTACTGATGATACAAATGGTCATGCTCACTTCATGTGAGGTGTCATTCCCATCATTGAGCAACTAAAAATTATCAATGCCCTTCTTCGTTCCTACCCAAAATAATGCCCCTTCCTCCAAGATTTCCCTTATCTTAGCTCTTTCAAGATGAGCAAAATTAGGGGAACTATGCGCTTCTTGCATAATCATCCCCTTAGTTTCTAAAATTTAGGTATAATTAGATGATTCTTAAGTGCAAGGATCCATCCTAATGCTAAAATATTTATTCTCTTCATAATTTCTCCTATATTTTGGCTATATTCTCACTGCAACATCGCTCTTGAGGTGACGATTTTCTTGACTTAGTCCATTAAGTCCATGAGATTATAGGTCCAATTAACTATAGGCCCTTCTCAGTATCTTGGGCTTAACAAGTTTGCCTAAATTTCAACTTAGGATATGCTCCTAGGATGGGTCTTTTTATACTTCCAAATGCTCATAAACCTCATAGTTTGGCAACTACTTGATCAAATTAGAGAGGATCCCATACTCTTCTCAAGAATAGATTCCCCACCTATTTTATTCAAAACTTTTCTTTATTCCAACTACTATACCAAATACATAGCCTAGGTTTGCCAGGATTCATGGTTGATGTTCATAATGAGTAAAGAGCCCAATTTAATTTCCAAAACACCACAAAATGGACTTATCACAGCCTAAGCTACGCTGCTCATAACCTTCCCTAAGCCTACCCACTTTTGGGAACCATCCTTCATTGTGGTTTAATTAACATTAAAATCCTCTTCATCCATTATAAACCTCAAACAATGGATTCTACCTGTAACCTAGGGGCATTGTATATCAATAGAGAGTTTCATCTTGAAATTAACTATGGTTTGCACTAGACCATATGGAAGATAAATACCCTCATTTGCTATAGAATCTGCTCTAGAATCAGATGTCTCAAGGCACATGATCAATATCAAATTCTTTAAATATTGATCTTAGATTCTTTGCCTTTCTACTCAAGTTAGCAATGCTTTCATTTCTAGTTTTCCATTCACCTTTAATCTTCTTGCAAACAATATTTTTAATCACCTCAAACTTGGAAGCGATCAATTCCTTGGTTTCAAGTATACTTTGATCCTACTTAGCTAGTCCTTGAGTTTGTAAATATCCTCGACTTTACCATCATGAGCTAACTTAATCTATCCATATCATCCCCATGATGAGCTAGCTTAAGTCATTTGTCTCATCTCAATGTTGAGCTAGCTTAGCTATTTGTCTCATCTCAATAATGAGCTAGCCTAAATTATCTATTGCAACTCAATATTGAGCTAGCTTAGCTACCTATCTCATCACCATAATGAGCTAGCATAAACTATTTGTCTCGACTCAATATTGATCTAGCTTATTTTTCTATCTCATCTCAACAATGAGCTAGCCTAAGCTATCGATCTCAACTCAATGTTGAGCTAGCTTATCTATTTGTCTCATCTCAATGATGAGTTAGCCTCAACTATCTGTCTCAACTCAATTTTGAGTTAGTTTATCTATTTTTATCATCTCAACTATCAGCTAGCCTAATCTATAGATCTCAACTCAATGTTGAGCTAGCTTAGCTATTTGTCTCATCTCCACTATGAGCTAGCCATAGTTGTCTATCTTAACTCAATGTTGATCTAGCTTAGTTATTTGTCTCATATCCATGATGAGCTAGCCTTGGCTATCTATATCAACTCAATGTTAAGCTAGCTTCGCTATTTGTCTCATCTCAACGATGAGCTAGCCTAAGCTATCTATCTCAACTCTAATAATGAGCTAGCTTATCTATTTGTCTCATCTCCATAATGATCTAGCCTAAGCTATTTATCTCATATCAATGGTGATCTAGATTAGCTATTTGTCTCATCTCCATGATGAGATAACCTAAGCTATTTGTTTCACTTCAATGATGAGCTAAATCAAGCTATCTATCTTATTTCCACGATGATCTAACTTGAGCTAGTTTCAATTATCTATCTCATCTCCATGATGAGTTAGCCTAAGCTATCTATATCAACCTATTCATGTTTATAAATTTTAGTTATATCTTCCTAAGAGCTAACTTACATCATTATTTATCACCACTTTGTATCCCCATAAGGAGTCATTTTGATTAAAACCAATTGTTACCTCCTGGTAGTTATATATATTATGCTTACCTCGCTACAAGGTACCATTATCCTGGTAGTGACTATGGTGATTCTTGCTCCATGCAAGATACTATTTCCTAGATGAAATTATATGTTATCAATCTCCTGATAATGATAATGGCCACACTCACTCCATGCAAGGTGCCATGTCTAAGTAAAACTACCCTTCCTAGGTTTAATTCTTAAGCATCCTCTAGCTTATTTATAGAAGCATCTAGTCCATCATACCTAGATCTCCTTCATGGAAGCATCTAGCCCATCACAACCTAGAGCTCTGATACCAAATGTAACAACCCAAAATTCTATCCCACTCAAGAAAATGTTTGTTTTATACAATCATTAGGAATTCACTTATCGTCACCTTGCATAAGACCACCTACGTAGGTGCACTAAGCATCACGTAAATAATTCATTTACCTCATCTCCATTATGAGCTAACTTATCCATCTTTGTTTGTCAAGATGTTACACTTATCCCTACCCCAAACATAAGTCCATCTACGTAGGTGTACCAAGCGTATTGTAGATGGGCTTTCTCTCTCTCTACTATTCCTTCTAGTCAAAACCCCTGAGCATAACCATTATGATTTACAAGGATTAAACATATAAAAACCATTCACATGTATATCATTTGAAATTCCTAACCATAATCACCTTTCATAAATTAAAGTAATATATAGATACCAAGATATCTCTAAGATCATTAAGAAACAATATCATAAATGAATAATAATCATCACACACATATGACACATTATATATCCTAGGAACCCTCATGGGAAATAAACCCAACCTCAAATATCCTTGCTTCATTTCATTAATAAATAGCCTTCAATACAATCAGGTGAAAGAAATCCATCATTCCTTTTGATACAAACATGGGCACATGAGAGCCCCATAGCTCTCATGTCCCCACAAATTATTTAATCTCTTAATTCACTTTCCACAAACCAATGAGGGGGCCCTATAATCCCCTCAAATGAACTATGTGTTCATTCACCTTTTTCTAAACATCATCACATCAAGTTAAACACATAAATATTTTCATAATTATCGAGTTATCATTACATGAATAGGTCCTTTAATTCATATTACAAACCTATGAGGGAATCCCATACTTCCCTCGAATGAACTTCGTGTTCATCCTCCAAAGATATCACCTCCCCTTGATCCAACCACAAGGGAACATCTCCATTTCAAGATCCAAATGGCCACACATCAACTAGAGAATCACACACATAAATTCATTAGAGAGGACCCCACAATCCTCTCAATGAGTTCCAATACAAGTTTACCAAGTAGGAAGAGAACCCTCTCCTACTTGCTCAAGGTACCACATGATTGTTGAACTTTATGGTATTATTGAACAAAACTTAATCACAAAGGAATATGTATTTTACTATTTTATTTCTATCACATTTGATTTCAAGTGATACATTATCCACTAATGCATATTTCTAACACATGTAATGCCTTGTCCATTAACATATACCAGTACATAAATCAAATAAAATACTTTATCTGCTAATGTACTTTCCAACTCATGAAGTATGCTATCCACTAGCATATTCTAACTCAATATAATCAAATACATTATCCACTAATGTATATCATCTCATGAAACATGTTATTCTACTAACATATTGTAACTCATATCAACCAATGGAATACATTATGCGCTAATGTAAACTTCCATGCTATGAAACATATTATCCACTAACATGTTTCAACTCATTAAATTAATCAAATACATTACCACTAATGTATTATCTAACTCATGTAGAATATGATCTACCAACATGTTTCAATTCATCAAAACGAATGAGATACACTACCCACTAATGTATTCTCTACCTCATAAAAATATATTATTTAATAACTGCATACATTTCATTAAATCAAGTAAAATCCACTAATGTATTTTCTAACTCAGTATCCAAATATAATATTTCATTTAACTTGGGTTTAGCATCATTAAAAGCCCTTCTATTAAATCAACTATAAGCCAAGGCTTTAGTTAAGTTCTTCATAATTGAGTCTGACCAATACTCAATCTCTCCATGAGATTGATCCCATTTTTACAACTCAATTTTTCCACGAAATTGACCCTATAATCATCATTCAAGATTTCATTCTTAGGAAGGAAAATTCTTTCATTTAATCATATAATTCCTCCTCTTAAACCTTCAAAAAGAGGTAATACAAAGGCCTAATAATTCTCTCTTTTAGAAATATAGCTAAAAAGCATACTTAAGACATTAATCCCATGGCCAAATCTAACACATATAATTGGAGCACATTTATAACCTTGGCCATGACCATTTTATTCATATCATTAAAAGCATATACTAAACCTCTCCTCTTAAAACAATTTGATCCATGGTCCTTTAAAAAACAATATTAAAATCATATTTCTTCTTAAGCATACTAAAGCAAAGGCCTCATTTAAATCACATGGCCTCCATGGCCAAATCATCTAAATCTATAAAAGAGAGAATCTCCTTATGTGGTCCCCATGGCCTTTAAATATTCTATTAAGAACCAACTTAGATATCATGGGCCCTTTAATGCGAAACTATTATTAAAACTACTACAGATCGTTAATTAAATATCATGGCCAAAGATATCATGGCCTTTTTTATTTTAACCAATGGTCCCCCCTTTTATATTTACATAAAAATATATTTAAACATGGCCCCCATCCCACGACCATATAAACACTTGAGTAAGGTATTCATTTGAGCACTTATTAAAGTATAAGTATATATCGCACAGCCGTAGACCGAACCAAACAATAGTTAAAAATAAGGAAAGGTTTTATCTTAAAATTCATTGCAATATACCAAACCAAACAGCAGTCAACCAATAGAAGCAGGTCAAAAAGCAACAGGCATCCGCCATGCGTCCTAATGAAGATAATTCCATGCAACTAGTGCAAAGGAGGAAATGACCTCTGCTTAGTGGCATATTTGACCATCAAGCATGGTCAATTCCAAAAGGGTAGGTCTTACCCTTTTATGATGTGATCATGCCCCCACATGCTAAATGTGGGACTATAGTATGGGAGGACTAAAATCGGTCTTCCCTCTTGAGCCCTTTGCACGTATGATGCCATCGTTCGATGACGGTGTTGATGTGGTGGAGGTAAAAGAATTATTGTCATACCCTAAAGTAAAACCTTGGGGTATTCCACAATGCACACAACAAAGGTGATGAAGGAAACCAAGGCGATGACAAATACAACTTCAGCACAACGAGGATTAAAGGAAGGTTAAACATACCCAGGCAAAAAATTGCCTAAATCCAGTTCTAATATTCTTGAAATAAAGGTCAGTGATATACAAGAGTAATCAGTAATAGCAAACTATATTTTATATTAACCCATCAAGGACGGTGAAAGAATACTTAGGTGATAGGAAGATAGGGTCGAGCGGTGATAAGGGCGTTGAATGTGATCCTAAAAATTTCTTACAAAAAAACTTAGGGGATAATTAAATAATTTAAGTAATGCTTAGAGATTTAGGCAATGGAAATAATGGTATACAACTTATCGAAACAAAACCCTCTTGTGGATTACAGTCGCTCAATCACTCAAAATACTCCAACAAGATAGTCAAGAAATAAAAGAAGGAATAAGCTCAAGTTTTGAAGCATACCCAGGCTACTACAACCATTCATAGAGCTTAGCCAAAACAAAATAGAGGAGCTAAAAAAATAATCAAGTTACCACAATCCCTGGCTGAAGAGCAGAAACAAAGTATAGGTGACAATGAGGAACAAGCACTTAAAAAGGAAATGCTTCACAGTAACATCCTAAGAGTCATATCACAGTTTGTAGAACTATAGTAAAATCAAAAAATATGTGGGTGCAACCATAAATACAAGCATATCCTGTGTCTCCACTAAAGATGCATAACAATGGAGAAACTACGTGTGGGAAAAAAAATAGGCCTCTACTGTGTCTTGCTGGGAAAGTAAAATAAGCACAGTATTGTGTGTGTAGGTGAAGACAACACATAAATAGGTATTCAACCATTTTGAGTCAGGTTAACCTTCAAAGGGGACATCGTTTCAAGGACACACAATCCTGAAGGCAGCTAAATACTCTCCCAACATATAGTGAACTCAACTAGAGTAAAGGCATCTTCTACCTTGGGTATTGGAGCCAGCAAAGGCTCCTTAAGGGAGTTTATGAAACCACTACCTCTCGGGGTCTTTTAGAGGGCTAGTAAACATAGATTTCATCTATTAAGAATGATTTTAAAACAACCTAATGTACATAAAAAAAAAAACTCTAAAATAATAAAATCGTTCTCCTAGAGTTGCAAGGAAAGAACCAGAAACTTTCGATGAATCATTCCTCTCATAGCCTTCCTCTGATGGTTGTCTAGTCTCCTAGTCTCTGTATTCCTTCTAAAAATCCCCTTTTGGAAGGCCCGATTCCTCTAGTACCCCCAGCATAATGGCTTCTTCTCCAAGCCATCTCCTCTTCTTTTTTTTCCTTCAACCTAAGCATATTTTTCAAAAGTGCTAGGGCAAAACTTCATTGGCAGCCTACTAGCTCAATCCCAGCTAACTGAGCTCACATATTTCTTTCCCTAAAAAATGGTCATCCTCTTCAGATAAGACTACACCTTTTTTCTCATATGGAAAGTAAAAGAAAGTCCAGCATGATTAAAAATTATTGTATATCTCTCATGGTCATGCTACAATAAAAATGGATCCAGCATTTAGAATATTATAATTATTAATCCGCTTCTTTTGCTTTATTTTTAAATGGAAAGCAATATTAAAAAATGTATTAAATTGCTAGTTTTAAATTACAATGACTATATACTTTAATAAAACCATTACATGTATAAATAATATCAAGGTGGAAATTAAATTGCAATCTACCATCATAAATGGTTAGACATTTCAATTAAAGCCACTACAAGCATTATCTTTGTCCAGCTCTTGCTGGTCAATTAAAGGTGATGTCAAAGCTATTATCAAATTGATAGTTTGACAATGTCCACTTATAATCATGGTTAGCCCTAAAAAATCATACAACTTAGTAGCATTATAGGCATAAATCACAATCAGAAGTGGCATCATATCCATGCATAGTTATAGCACCAGTAAAGTTAAGCATTTAAAACGATAAGCTCAATTATATCGTTTCCTCATTAGGGGTCCCACAAGGGCAGGTCATGAAATTAATCCATTTTAATGCAGGTGATTTGAGGTTGATTGGAAACACAACGTATTTCCTATAAACCAGAGCATATGGTGTTGTCTTCAAGGCATTCTTAACAGTAATTTTTTTTACCCATCACGCTTGATTTGGCATTAAATACCAACTCTTCTAATTATCATCAATATTTTGCTTAATCATCCTCAATTTTTTATTGGAGGATTATGCTAATCCTTTGCTTTAAGGATAGTAATTTGAGGATGCCTTCCAATAAATTCCATACTTTATTGCAAAGTCCATTATTTTAGCTCCTATAAATGCTTTGACATTATTGGACACTATTGTAGAAGGGATTCCAAATTTGGTGATCAATCTTTCTAGAAATTCTATAACAATGTATTTATCTTCATGTTTGGTTGCCTTTGCTTTAGACCTAGTAAAATACTTAGTGGCTATCAATATGAACTTGTGTCTAATATAATAATTTAGGTTAATTACCCCAATAAAGTCTAACCCCCATTGCTGAAAGGGTTCTTCCATAATAATTGTTAAACAATGGTCCTAACCACTCCCAAATCAGTTTTGGAAGGTCAGAGGTCAGTTTTGCACCTTTTAAGCACTTTGCTCCCTATTCGTCCCACCCTGGGATGATTAGAATCCTATTCATCCCACCCCGGGATGATTAGTAGCAATCGCTCCAGGGTGGGACGATTAGCAAGTTTGACTAGCAAAAATTCAAACCTTGACAAATGACAGCCCAAATTTGCCACCTAACTCCGCCTTGAAGGCATGGTATTGTGAGGGAAGGTTTCAAATTAGAGAGGCTTAAATCAATCCTGCCCTGATCATGGAGGCCTCAATCAAGGAGGCCCTAATCAGGGAGAAATCTTATCTCCCCCAAAAAGGCATAATGAGCCAAGTGGCGCCCTCGCATGCACATTCAAAGGAGACCCTTAGGTCTATAAAAATGTGAGCCTCATCACCCAAAAAAAGGATAGAGCTAGAGCATTTGGAGCAATGAAGTGCTGCCAAACTATACCCCCACTCCTCTTTGTGCTTCTTACATCCCTAATCTCTCTTCTGGAAGAGAGGTTATCGGGTGAACACTAGGAATGCAATCCAGATCCAAAAACACAAGCAATCGGCCACAATACCACCCCAAACTCGTAGAAACAACCCCCTAGGAAGTTTTTGACCCATCCCACTTGGATTGGTGTCAAAACTAGGCCCTAAACGATGGGCATCCCAGCCCCGGGCGCCCTCCCCAAACTGTTGTAGTCCTAATCACCCCACCCTAGAGCCATTAGAAATCTGTGCATGGTTTTGTTATTGTTATTTTTGCATTATTTTATATCTAATGTACTTATGTTGTTGTCCAAATTTCATTTATTTCTGACATGATTTGATCGGGTTTCTGTCATTTTATGTGTCTACTAACCTACAGGGAGCGTCTTCAGATACAAGATAACCTATGTAGAATCTGCCAAATATGACCTTCTAGGTCATCTCAAAATTATGTTTTTAGTCTAACCACAAGTTTGCAGGAGTTTTGGAGGCCTCTAGGTAGCACATTTGCAAGGTCACTATAGGGGTATTGTCAGATGCTTTTTTTTGCCAATGAATCTTTGACATTTATCATAGGCATTAGCAATCTTAAAATCATAAAAAGTAGGGTAGACCAATAATATCCAACTTCAATAATTTAAGCAAATATGGTTTTTTTGGAATAGTGTCCTCCTACGAAACTAGTGTGACACTTCCTTAGTATATCTTCTATCTTTTCTGGTTGCACACATATCAGTAGCACACCATAAAAAAAATGGTATAGAATGCCATTAATTAGCTTGTAGTTTAATTCTTGCAGCTTGTACCTATGCCTTTGAGAGGTTGTAAATCTATTTAGACACTTATCAATCTCGATAAATGGATCAACTAATTTACCCATGTTTTGCTCCATCCAAACCTCTTTTGGTTGATGTTGCTCTACTTGTTCATTCAAGAAATTAGAGTCTAGGGTTGCAGAGTTTTCTAGTTCTTCACATAGTGATCTTACTTTGATAAATTAGTTGACTTAATATCTATCATATTCCTATATATTTATGATTCAACCAACTCATTTTTTGCCCATTTCTCCTTGAACTACAAATCTCCAAACATCAGGGTGTACTACATACATTGGTGTTCTATTCTAAGAGATGTAATGTATTAGCTTTTTTAGCAATTTGATTAGAGAAAATACTTATTTAATATAAAATTATATTATTCTTCATGGTCATGTAGATTTTATCTCAGAAAATCTATGGGTCACTCATTATGATCTTTATCTTTCTGAGAGCACAATATGTAGCTTTCTTCTCTCCAAATACATAGATAATAATATCTCTCTTATAGTTTGGGTTAGCTAATACCATATCTTTAGTAGTAGCTTCTTTTATGTTTGTGAAAGCTTCCCTTCTAGATTCTATCCAAATAAAATTAGCCTTATTTTTTAACATTTTTATCATAGGATTTACTATCTGAGTAAAGTTAGATACAAACTTCTAGATGAAGTTGATTTAATCGAAGAATTATTACAAGCCTTTCTTGCTTTGAGGCTTTAACTCTATCTAGATCAATAGCTATTATGGCTAGTATGGCTTTAACTCTATCTAGATCAATAGCTAGACCTTCCTCTAATACTATATGACCTAGTAGCTTCCCTTCATAGAGAGTGAAGATTGACTTTTTTGGATTGAGTGATACCCTAAATTCTTTGTATTTTTTAAAAACCATCCTGAGATGTTTAATATGTTTCTCTTTTTATGAGAGAATTATGATAACATCAAGATATATTAGTATGACCTTTTTCATAAGCTTACCAAAATCTAAGTCCATGGTCCTTTGGAAAGTAGATCTAGCACTGGATAAACCAAAATGTATTCTCTGATAAGCAAAAGTTCTCTATTTTATTGTGAATGCAGTCTTGTGTTGGTCCTCATCTCTAACCCAAATTTGATTAAAACCTAAAAATCCATCCAATAATAAAAACCACTCTACCCCAACAATTGTATGTAGAATCTGATTGATTGGGGCAAAGAATAAGGATCCTTCAATGAAGATTTATTTAGGTTTTTTAAATCCACGCAAAGGTAGATGTCACCATTCATTTTCCTGATCAAGACTAGTTTTGCTACCCACGTTGAGTGTTTGATTGGGTAGATAATCTTTACATTTAGTAGCTTTACCAGTTCTTACTTCATCAATACTTCTATCTTTAGATTGATTGGCTTATGCTTTTGTTGAAATGGCTTGGCATTGGGTAGTAATTCTATGGTGTGCTCTATGGTCTCCTTACTATATACCTTCAAGTCATCATAGCTCTAAACAATGAAATCATTGTATTCTTTGCATAGATTTACAAGTTGTTGAACCTCTTCTATGAGCATCTCACATCAATCTTTAAACTCTTCTCAGGCTCCAATTGAACTCCTATTTATTGATCTTCATCTTTTGACAAATTGGTTGGTCACTGTTGTCAAATAAAATTTTGAGTGATAAGTCCCTTAGGAATATGATTGTTCTTTAGTTGGACCATTTCATCCTTAATCAGTTCTTCGACTGTATTTATGTAGTTCATTTCTTAAATTAATAAGTCTACTATATGCCTATCATTATCAAACACTTTCCAAAAGGTTTATTTATCAGGCACAAATGGCCTGAATACCGATTTGATAGATCTCAAGTTTTTTCTTAAATCAAATGTTGGACAAAATTTGGCTCCATGAGAAGCCAATGCATGAGCTTGCATGTTCAATTCCCCTGAGATCACTTTTATATTCAATGCATAAAATTTTTCAAATAGGTTTTAGACTCTGTTTCGGTATGCTTTGAGGTAATGTTGCTTGTGGTTGCACTTTTCTATCACTTGATTTACCACCAACTCTGAATCTCCATAGATTATGAGCAACTTGATCTCCATATTCTCTACTTTCTTAAGCCCAATGCATAATGCTTCATACTCTACCACATTGTTTGTACAGCTCCAAGTCAACCTATATCATAATATTTTAGTTTCTCAAGATGGTGATATCGATAAAATACCCACTCCGACACCATGTTTGCACCTGGCTCCATCAAAATAAAGCTTTCATTTTTCATGTTGTCAAATATTTTTTTCTATGGCTAAAGATTTTTTCTTTTTTCTCTTGGAAATCGAATAGGCGTCAATCCCTGTTTTGACCATAGCATTGAAATTCTTAAGTGAAAATTGATCTTTAGTCTACATTTCATCTATGATTTCCTCAACTATATCAATCTCCTCGCTAATCATGCCAATGCTATTGTTCGGTTGTACCTCATACTCAATATTCGCTATTAGGTAGGTGGATGGCTTTTCAATAAGGACTTTTACCTCTCTACCCTTATGGGGAATTTCCATGTGTGAATAATCCAAGACAAATATCCACCTAGCTTAGCAGTGAATTCACAAGAGAGGCACATACCAAAATAAGACTCCAAATATACAACCACTACTTCTTGTATTATAATTATTTGAGGCATTTTGTGTAATACCATAGGAATGTCTTTGATTACCCCAACTATTTTTACCAGAGTTCCATCCAGCTATAACAACCCTTGAATTGAATAAGTATATTCCATACCCATTGATTTGCATATTGCTTTTGTCATCATTTTTTTTGCTACTACGAAATGCACCATGTAATTATGCGTAACCCATACTTACATGTGTAAGGACATGTAAAAAGGTGGTAGCCTATTCTTGCTTGCTTTGAGAGCAATTTTATCTTATGCTAAATTAATTTTTGGTTGTTGCTTATCCTTTGATCTAATTGACTTCAATGATGCTCTTAAGAGATCAATTTGTCCCAAAATCATCAAGGCATCATACATGCTAGCCTTAGATGGTGTCTTCTTTATCTATTCCACTATGTTGAAGCTAGAAAATTTTGGCTACCTTTTTTCTACTTTCTTCGACTCATCGAACTTCTTTCAATATGCTTGTGTTGCTTCAATCCTTTGTTGCTTAGTGATAGAGGATATCAAAGTCTATTTCAATCTTACTCTTGTATTTTAGCCTTATTTTATTGCATTAGCTTAGGTTGTTCCTTCAGAGGCTCTTATATGGGTTGTTCTTTTGGTAGAGCTGGTTGAGGTGCTTCCCTTTCTGGTTGTTTGCTTTGCTGGGTTTGAACCTTGAAAAAATCTACTTTTTGTTATCTACCTGTAGTGGTTTCTTTCCTGACTGTGTCAGCACTAAAATTGTCTCTTCCTCTTGCACCATTAAATTTTTCTCTTATTTCCATAGCATATTTATCTAGCATTTTTGTGTCCTTTATACCTTTTTTTATTACCATCTTTTGCATTTGATATTGGTGAAGCATGTATGTGATTTCACCATGTGGATCACTAGAAGTCAAACACCAATAATTTGCATTTGATGTAGAGGTAGAAGGAATGTATTCCTAGTTGTTATATACTATGGTGGGCTTTGCTCCAAAATTGCTAGTAGAAGCACCTTTATCTTTCACGATGTATGGAAATCTCCTAGGCTACAAATTTCTCTCAACTTCTCTCATCTTCATTGTAGTAATCTCATTAGTTAAGTTCTTTAATGTTGTCATGATGTCATTCGTACTAGTAGTCTGATAATTAAGGGCTAGTAATGTTAGTACAATGGGAGGTGTAGGCAATGTTGGCATTGGTAGTGCTAGAAAAATTAGTGCAGATATAGGAGCTACATTGGATAGATGAGTGATTTTCACTGATGTTTGCTTCTGTGACTCTAACTATGAGATTTTTAGAAAATTTAGCATAATATTCTTAGGTGAAATTTTGCCTATGGATATTAAATTACTCTCTACAACTATAGTTGCTTGATATATTTCTAAAAATATCAATACATTTGAATGTCGAATCATTAGACCTAGATATGTTTTGAAGGCCCTCAGATAATAGTACAGAGCTTGGGCATGTGTTGGTTTGATTTATTATAACACTCTTTTGTAGGTTTTTATAAGTTTGATATTTGTGGGTGCCTTTGAGTGGTGGTGAACTAGGTTAATAAAGAAAATGGATCTACTTGTTCATTGAAATATTGTACCAATATACTAGCAAGTTATACCCATGAATTGATATAACCATCCTAAAGAGTTTGGTACCAATAAAATACCTTCCATTTTAGTGATATGATTAATAACCTTATCGTAATATGTTCATCATAAATGTTATGAATTATAGCTAGTGAGACCACATATTAGTAGTGCTTATATGTTGTCTTCCTAGTACCATCATATGTTGGCAAAGCTTTAAGATCTACAAGAGAAATCAAATTATGGTTGGGTAGGTTAAGTGATCCCATATTATTCTAGTTTGAGAAATTTTGTAGAGGCTAATTTTGAGCCATTGGTTGGTATCTGGCAGAGTGGACTGAAGTTGGAGATGAGAAATGAGTAGATCCCTAACTTTCAATAGAGCTTACAGAAGATGGTGATGAAGGGGATGATGTGGATCTATTCCTTCTAAATGTTAGAGGTGGTTATTTTATAAATAACACTAGTTCTTCCAATCATTTAGGTGCTTCTCACATGAGCATAAGCTTATTGTAAATTTTCCAATCCTAGATAACTGTTGTCCTATGTTATTTTAAAATAAATCAAATCTGAGAATAATTTATTCAAACATGCAACAGTCACACAGATGGCTCGAAAAATAAACAACATGAACAACATAAGTTAAATATATTTTTGAACCTGAAATATTACAAATAAAGGAGGCTACAACTACAACATAACACTTTTTCTCTCTTGCTATTTTTATAGCTAGCAATTTCACTGCTCTTCTCCTCCAAAGCTTGTACTTTTCCTTCAGCAATTTGTTCTCCTTCTCTTATTTTTTATGTGTAAAACACTATTGACCTTCTCCTTTTATCCTTGAAAAAGGTAACCCTAATATCTCTAACCCTAAGATTAGATATCATATCATCTTGAGATGTAAGGTTAAAAATAGAAAATCACTTAAGTGAATTACAAAATAGAATCACTTAAGTGAACTTAAAAATAAAAAATCACTAAAGTGAATTTCAAAATAGAATCACTTAAGTGAATTACAAAATAGAAACACTTAAGTGAACTTAAAAATATAAAATCACTTAAGTGAAGTTCAAAATAGAATTCAAAAAGTCTCAAACCACTTCTAGCACGTTCATACTGAAGCTTGTGCAAGAATTTCCTATCCAAGTTACATTTCTCAACACTCCCTTTTGGTGAGGAAGGAATTCTGCACCAATCCAAGTTTGTCTCTGAATGCTTCAAACTTCCCTTTCACTAAGGGCTTGGTCATAATATCAGCTGTCTATTGATCTATGGAAATATATTGGAGCTTTACAAATCCCTTCTGAATCCTATATCATATGAAGTGATATTTGATATCTATGTGTTGGACTTGTCATGAAATACTTGATTCTCAAAGAGTTTGATACAACTCTTATTATCATAGTATATCATCGTGGGATACAACTCCTGATCAATCAATACCGTAAGCAACTTGTGAAGTCATATGGCCTCACAAATAGCAATATTGGCTGCCATGTATTTGGCCTCTGTTGAGCTAAGTGCCATAGAAGTTTACTTCCTACTGAACCAGGATATGATGCCTAATCCCAAGCTAAAGTAGCACCCTGAGGTGCTCTTCTTGTCTACTATATTGCCTACCCAATATGATTTTGTATACCCCTGCAACCTCACTTTATCATATACAATATATCTTAGACCATACTCCACCGTATTCCTCAAGTATTTGAGCACATGTTTTGCTTCTACCCAATGCTCCTACCTTGGCTTCACCATGAACTGACTCAAGGTATTCACTACAAAATATATATTTTGTCAAGTTTTGACCAAATACATCAAGGATCCTATCAGTTGCCTATACAATGTAGGGTCCACCAATTATAAATTTGAAGTTTTCACCTTCTTCAAATTAGTGATAATGGGTGTGGCCATAGGTTTGCAGTCCTCCATCTAAAATATCTTCAGGATCTTAATTGCATACTTATCCTGCCCAAGAAATATCTCCCCTGGTCTCTGCATCTAAGTCATCTATATATAGCACCAAAATGAGTAGATTTGTCCCAAGAAATATGTAATATAGATTAAGATCTGCATCACTTTTGGCAAAGCCCACACTCTACAATAATCCATCTATCCTAGAATACCATGCTCTCGATGCCTATTTGAGCCCATATAAGGCTTTCTTCAGCATAAAAACATGGGACTCCTTTCCTTTTACCTCAAATCCCTTAGGTTGCTCTATGTACACTTTCTTCATCAATTATCCCATTAAGTTGTCTTCACATCCATTTGATGAATCTACCATCCCATATATGAAGCTAAAGATATAACTACTCTAATAGAAGTGTATCTGGTGACTGGAGCAAAAGTCTCCTCATAGTCCACTCCCTCTTTTTGGGAGAACCCTCTCACCACAAACCTTACCTTGAACTTCTTGATGTTGCCATCTGCAGCATGCTTAATTTTGTAGAGCCAACAAGAAATCACAACTGACTTCCCCTCCAGTATTGGCACTATGTCCCAAACATCATTCTTCATGATGGAGGTGTACTCCACCATGGCATCCTACCAAACTTGTTGGTTTGTTGCCTCCTGAAAACTAGAAGGCTCTGAATTTATGATGGTACTCATCAATACCATGTACTTTAAAATTTCCTTAGTGGTTTTCTATCCCTAATCATGCTACTAGGATCATCAACATACTCTTGATCATCCCTCAATTTTTGTGTAAGCCATTGAGTTCTCCTGATAGAACTAGAAGGGGATAATGTCTCCTCCTCCTCGCCTGAAGGTTGTCCTAAATTGGAAACCACTGGTGTCTTTGGTGACCTTGTCTCAACCTTTGAAGATTCCTACTCCTCTCTCTATCATTGTAATAGGCTCATGGGACTTCTTGGATCCAACGTCCTCCTCAAACCTTATATCCCTAATCATTACTATCTTCCTCTTCTTTGGAATATAAACCTTGTAAGATTTTGAAGTCTCACTATAACCTATAAATAAACCCTTCCTACTAAAGTGCTCCAACTTGATCCTTTTCTCTACCAAAACATGGATATAAATTGGACATCCAAATATGTGGAAATGACTCACCTCTAGTTTCACACTAGTGAATGCCTCCTCTGGTGTCTTGTCCTTCAAGATCCTATGAGGACACATATTCTGGATGTAGACTAATGTGTTGCATGCTTCTACCCAAAGAAACATCAACAAGCCCTGATCATAAATCATGGCCCTAGAAACCCCTATGATGGATTGATTCTTTCACTCTACAACCCCATTTTTTTATGGGTTGTATGGAATAATCAACTCCCTCTTGATTTCTACCCTTGCAGAAGCCATTGAACTCCTTGGAGGTAAATTCACCCCCATTTTTTGATCTCAAGATCTTGATCTTCTTATCTGCTTGGTTCTCAACTAGAGCTTTAAACTCTGGAAACCTGCTAAAGCCTTCATCCTTGGTCTTTAAGAAGTATATCCATGTCTTGTGAGAGAAATCATAAATAAAAGAAACATAGTACATGCTACCTAAAATTGATGCTACTAACATTGATCCACAAACATCTAAATGTACTAGATCTAGTATCTCCTTAGACCTATGCTCACTGTTTGGAAAAATAGCCTTGGCATGCTTACCAAGCGTGCACCCTCTGCATACTTCCTATTTTAAAATGCTAAACTTTGGAATACCTATGACTATCTCCCTTAAAATAATAAATGCTCTATGATGCAGGTGCCTCATCCTCTTGTGCCACAACTCACACAAGTTGCAACTGCTATGAACTAGGGCTCGAATAGGTTTACCCTGAAACCTATATAGACTGACTTCTCCCCTATTACTTGTATTATTTTTTAGATTGATTCTTTTGGTCTAATAAGGACATGTTGGTTCTTGAACTCCATTGTATAACCCTTATCCTCCATAAACAAAATTGAAAGCAAGTTCTTCCTGAGATCTGGAATAAAAAAAACATCATTAAATTCTAAAGATTTCCTTGACCTGAGTAAAAAAAGAATGGTACCAATTCTTGCAACTGGATATTTGGTATCATCACCAAGCTCAACCTGAACCCTTGATTCCTTCTCTTGTAGACTGGTAAAATACTGTCGAGTTGATGTCATGTGTCGAGATGCCCCACTATCCACATACTAAGCTTTTTTTGGAATTGTGTTGGTAGAAAGGCAAGATACTAATGATAAATCCTTCTTGAATTTGGTAGTAAACTTGGTCATATGAGTTTTTGCAGAGGTTGCTACATGCATTTGCTACTGCTTCCCTTTGCCCTTCTTGTTTGGACACTATGATGCATAATGGTTGTGCTTATGACAAATAAAGCACTTGATCTTGCTCAAGTCCTTCTTCCCTGAATGTGATCGACTCCTCATTCTTTACCTTACCCTTGTTGGGTCCTTTACCTTTGCCCTTCTTGGTTTACCCAAAGAGAGCTAGGTTATCATCACCACCTTTCTTGTTGGTCTTTGACTCCATTCGAGTCTCCTCCTGGATGAAATCATCCCATAGTTTCTCAAAGCTGGGAAGGTTCTTACAAGCACATATGCCTTTGAAAAATGATTTCCATGAAGCTGAGAATCCATTAAGTGCCATGTTCACCAACGTTGTGTCTTCAACCTTCTCTCCAATTGTTGCTAGTTGATCATGAATCTGCATGATATTCATTAAGTAACTAGTAACGATGTCAGATCCGATCATGTCCATAGATTTAAGTTTTTTTAGCAATATCTTCCTATTTATGTTCTCTCTCTGGTAGAGTCTAACCAAGGCATCGAACATCTCCTTTGCCTTAGTCTTCTCGAATATGTGATGAATTAGATGATCCTTCACTGCATCCAAGATTATTTGCTTGACCTTCACTTCTTTTTGTGAGCTTCCAATTACTGTGGATCTGTAGGTAGAGTCACATTATCCTTGATAATATCCCAGAGATCATTCTCTTCCAATAATAACATTACCCTAACTTTCCAGGGCAAGAAATTGGAGGCACCTTCCAATTTATCCTCAAATATGAGGCTAGCCACTGTCATCTCTAAGATTTACTATACAAAATTTTAGATCTGATATGAATTACTCAAAAAATTGTCTTGCAAATAATCTTAGTCCTTCAAGTAAAAAATATGAAACCCTCTAACTACAAATAATTTTAGTTCTTCAAGAAAAAATATGAAACCCTTTAACTGCTCTGATACCATGTAAATTTTCTAGCCCTAATTAACTGTTGTCCTATGTTATTTTAAAATAAATTAGATCTAAGAATAATTTATTCAAACATGCAACAGTCACACAGATGGCTAGAAAAATAAATAGTATAAACAATAGAAGTTAAATATATTTCTAAACCTTAAATATTACAAATAAAGGAGACTACAGCTATAGCAGAACACTTCTGCTCTCTTGCTACTTTTCTAGCTAGCAATTTCACTGTTCTTCTCCTCCTAAGATTGTAGTTTTCCTTCAACAATTTGTTCTCCTTCTCTTCTTTTCTATGTGTAAAACACTCTTGACCTTATTTTTTTATCCTTGAAAAAGAACCCTAAGATTAGATCTCATCTCATCTTGAGATATAAGGTTAAGAATAGAAAATAACTTAAGTGAATTACAAAATAGAATTACTTAAGTGAACTTCAAAATAGAAAATCACTTAAGTGAATTTCAAAATAGAATCACTTAAGTGAATTACAATATAGAATCACTTAAGTGAACTTTAAAATAGAAAATAACTTAAGTGAATTTTAAAATAGAATTCAAAATATCTCGAACCACTTCTAGCATGTTCATATTGAAGCTTGTGCAAGAAGTTCCTATCCGAGCTACATTTCTCAATGGTTATAAGGTAAATGGCATCTGGGTTATCATAAAATAGCATTTTAGTGGAGTCGTCAAGTGATTGGATTTTGATATGCTAGAGCAAACTATCACAAAAATTCTACTCAATCATGAAATTGCCAATACTCTTGGCACATTAGATAGCTTATGAGTGTTTGAATTTGATCTCTATAATAAGATAAATGCTACCTAATTAGGTGATTTTGGGATTTTGGGGCATACCAAAAAACTCTTGGTCCAAAATCTTCCTAAGTGGATGAGTTTCACCCTCAAGACCTCAACCAAGATTAGATGCCTTAGAAACAGGGGTCCTTAAGTCAACCTCTGGAGAAAGTTGACTCCTATGTTTCTAGATAATCTAACTAAATGGGGTGTTGTATACTAAAGTAATAAATGGAAGAGGGTTAGAATGCTAAGCTAAAAGTGGTACATATTCGACAACATAAAGATACATAGTGCAAAGAGTGTCATAATCTAAAATCAGACTAAACTACCTAACAGACCAAATTACGTTGCTTATGCTTTTTAAAAAAAAATCATGAAGAACTTTGAGCATTGCTAGTCATTCCAAAACTATAACGGTAAATCCAAGTAGAAACCCAAAATGTAGAATAACTTTAACAGAATGATCCATTCCTAGATTTAACATAAATGATTAACTACTTAGTAAGACATACATACATGTTTTGCACAATAAGTGAGCAAGAGGCCAGACAATAATAAAATCTTCATTTAAAAGATGTATAGCCTTAATCATACAATTATGCCAATTATAAATGCCAAAGTGTTGACTATTAAAATGGCTTACATTCTAGTATATATATATTTACAATTACAATTGGTTATTCTATCATCATAGCTCAAAGAGTGGATTGCAAGACCGATAGGCTATTGTAGCATGTGTGCTCTCTCTTCCAGTTTATCTTGTTACAATTGATTTGGTATTATGGCATTGATGTGGATTTCTCTTATTCTATCTTGAGGAGTTGCAACCACTATGTCTTCATTTGGTGTACTAGATCTTCAGACAAGTTTATTCTGCTTTAGTTGTGCCACTACCTCCTTATCTATAGCAGTACAAATGTCAGTCAAAGAAACTTGAGGTTGTTAAGATTTTTTGATAGTAGATTTACTTACCAAGCGCATGTTTGGGCAATTTGGCACACATTTCTGTTTGTTATCTCCTTCAAACTTTCCCTCTTATTTTATTAGACATTGGACTATCTATTTATCTCTATCGAATATTTTGTGTCTTATGCCGATATCAACATTCAAAACTATCGGGTACTTATTTGATCCCCTAGCTTGGTGAAGTGCTTTGCTAGACGTAAAATGTAATCTATACCTTAGAATATTTTACTCTATTATTTTGTTGATCCAAGTTTTTATACTGCACTTGTTGATGTAAGCACTCAAAACCATACGGTATTGAATATTATCATACCCGAGAGGTTTTACTATTGTGTCGGATATTGAACTCTCATACTTAGTCAATTATTGCTTCAAGGATTTGGATGCTTTCCAATCTAAGCCTAATATTTTATGCTCTTATGTTGACATCAACATTAAAAAAATTTGATCAACTATGTTCTTTTTCTTTTTTGTCCTAATACCATATGCCAAACTTTTATATCCCTTCTATTCACATCATACTCAAAACCACCCAACCAACTTCCTTAGCTAAAATTATAGTCCATGCTTTCTTGATTTTAGTTTTCGGATGTCAGATCTTTTCATGCTAGTTGCTGACATCATCACCCTCGAATGTTTAGCAATGCTCTCATACTTATCAAAGTTCTACATATTTTCTTCAATCCTTATATTTCTCTGATCTGACCACTATTCTAGAAATTTGGCAACCTCCCTTAGCAAATATGCAAAGCATTTTATTAACAAAATCCATCTCCATATATGTAGATGGATGTGGGTGGATAATCTTACCCACACTAACCACCTTAAAGGGAGGAGGTTGGATTCCTTGGAGAAGAATTACCTTTCCATTATCCATTCACTTAACATATAGTTATTGCATACTAATAGAAACATCACCAAGTTGAAAAAGCCATTACATTCCAAGATGAAATTTGCACTACCTAGATTCATAGAAAATAGATTGCTAGACCAAGTATAATCATCCATCTAGATGTTAAAATTAGCCATGTGACCCACATATTGAGATATGTCCCCATTTACAATCAATACTTATAATTTATCCTTGTTTGAAGAATTGATATACAAGCCTAAAGACTTTGTTGTCTTGTTATCCTGAATGAATTAACACATTGACACACTTTTGTTTGATGAATCTTGGAAATTTATGGTATGGTGAGCTTGATCCTCATAAGGGAAAAAAGTGAAAAAATCCATGGTATCATCCTTGTGCTTAGCATTGGCTACTTTTTCTAGTTGCTCTTACTACAATGACTCTTCATATTTTGACATTTTTACTTCTTCATCTTCCACTTGAAAGTTACAACATTTTTCATAATCCTTATCTTGAGGTTGATGTGAATGACATTTGAAATAAAAAAATCCTTGGGTACAATCATTATTGTGATTATTGAATTAAGTTTATTAGTATTTAAGACATGCCTCGGTTGGGGATAGGGAACTTGGAGTTTTTATTCTATAGCTAAAGCTACAAGTTCAACATCTTCAAGTATGTAGGGATCGAGCATGTCAAGTTTCCATGGAATTTTATCCTTAAAACCATGGCAAAAGCATAAAACCACCACTGTTGGATCCAATTGGTAGGAGTAGATGAGAAGACTTGTAAAATCTACATAATACTCCTTAACTAATCTTGTTTTCTTGGTTTGCATCAAATAGATTGCATACAATGTGGAAGATCAATCATCAAACTTATGGATGATTGCACTTTAAACTTGGGCCACAAAAAAGAGGTCCCTTTTTAGTAAAGTTCCCATAACCACCATTGATGAGCATGGGTTCCTAAATTTATAGCAACTAATGTAATATGACGCTATTTAGGAACATGGTGTACATGGATGATGTTATCCATCTTGGACAACCACCCATGTCGATTGACACCCTCAAAGGTTGGGATGTTGATGCATGGAATAGAAGCATCATGAGGTCAACAATGGAAATCATAAGGTATAACCAACCATCCCTAGAAGATTACCTATAGTAGCATAAGGATTCACGTGACTACCATAGAAAAATAGAGATCTATGGCTAGATAATTATTGATGGATGTTTGTGTCCCTTGGATTGGTGCTTATTGCATGCTTAACAGTTGCTACCTAGATACTTGTTGAAATTATTGGTCAAGTAATGCATAGTAGGAGGAGTATTGAAAAATATTTATATGTTTGCTAGGAAAATCTTGATTTCGTTTTAGAGAAAAAATGGAGTTAACCACTCTTTCTTGTTTCTTACTTTAGGAATGTATATTCGAGTCAACTATATTAGCAATAGTATTACCAATTATAAGGGTAATGAGAGGAGTCATAGGATGAGGGTTGTTGGAAGGAAGATAGGAAGGAGTGGCACTGGGAGGAGGCAAATCCATGGAATTTAAGAAAGAAAGAGCATGCTAACAAAAACTATTTATATTTGGAGGGGTATTGTGATGCTTGCTTGTATTTATGAGTCGATGCTTCTTTATGTTTATGCACACATCCTTTGAATGACCAATGTGCTACAAAAATTCATTGATTTATAACCAACAAGTAGAAGCAACAGGTTCATCATACATAAAATATACATCCAAAAAACTTGTTGGGACACTTCTAAACAAATATGATGAGACTCTTTATTTTGATCTATTTGAAGATATAATTGCAATGAGATAACTTTCTCACAAGTGTCCTAGCACACCTGATTCCCAAAATAGTATTGTTGGAGATACCTCTTATTTTGACTAGCCAAAGAGATGATCATAATGGGATAGATCTCCCATGAGGGTCTTGACACAATCGATATGTTTTTTTCCCTTCTTTAATCAAGTTCAAAAAAAGGAATCAACAATAGCAAACTCACAATATTATAAGAAGATTAAACCAAAATTTACCAAACGACTAGAAGTAAAACTATTTTATAGAGGTTTTGGAATTGTTTGCATGCCCTTCTGCTATAATTTTTTACTACTATAGGGAGCCAATAGCGATGCTCTAATACCACTTGCAATAAAGCAACTTCCAAAAATATAGTAACAATAGTAAAAATTCAATAATGCACAATAGTAAATGTTCCAATGAGAAAAACTAATTTCAATTCAATGCCACAAATTAGAAATAAAAGAAATCAAATTCCATTTCCAAAATTAATGCAAATCATAGCCATTCAAAGAGGGTGAAGTCTCTTAACCACTATGAGAGGACAAAGTCTCATATGTGCAATAGATATGACTAAGATTCAAATATGAAATATGATTCCAACTACAACATAACTCTTCCTATTTATAGACTAAATGAGTATTAACCCTAATCTTAATACTCAATGTTTGACTACCTTAACCTAGGGCCTGAGCTAATAATAATAAATATAGTTGACATGGCTATGGTGGAGCCATTACACATTTATAGTGTATAGGTTTGATCTTCTAAACATGTTTTCTTTATCAATCCAGATTAACTTTTTTTATCCAAACAAAACAATAATTCAATCAAAATGAATGTAAACAATAATGCCATGCAACTATATTTAACACACAACATGAATTGCAATCAATGATTTTTTATACTTATCTACTTTATCATGCATTTTATCATGTTTCAATAATAATCAGCATACAATTTAAGGAGTACAATCAAAAATTGGAACAACAAAACTCATAATAATCATTGTCCAAGAATTCTTCTAGCTTTATTAGCCATGCAGCATGCATATACCACCTAATGAATTCTTCAATGTTTGTGATACTTGAAAGCATTGTCAGTATAAATTTATAGTTCTTATATGCAACTTTCATGAACAACCAACTACAATTTATAGTCAAACTTTTAGTTTTATTGGAGTGGAAAATAACAATTTCAACACAACAATCATTATATAAAAAATAATCTCATTTTGTGATATATATCAAGAATTACTTATTTGTCATAATGCACAACTGTGGTATCCAAAAGTTCCAATTATATACATGAAAAACTCTATTTTTCTCTAAAGAAACAATAATACTTTAACGAGGCAACAAGTACACATAATATAAGTCAAGCACACACCATTACAGTACTAAGAAATGACAAGATAAAGATTTTTCAAGGAGACTTTATTCAATAATAAGATATTTTCTATATGGAAACATAGTTTAAACAATCACCTTTAATTAAGACCACCCTCTTACTTTGATACCCACAAGTAACAATTTAAAATTAAGATTCATTCTTCCAATTGAAGGTTTTAGCTTAACACATTATTTAATCTCACAAACATTCAAGGTTATACCTTATAATAGGGTGGCTTGAACCCAAATTAATGTGCCATGATAGGGTGGAACTTTTATCTACTAAACCAATTAAAATTTTTGTAACATATATGGTATATCAACTATAAATAGGGTATAAATTAAAAATAAGACGTGTCATTTATGATTAGAACAATACCTTAAAATAGAGTATGAAGTGTCAGTCATAGTCAAATAATGCTTCTAAACAAGGTATATAATATCATTCGCAATCAAATAATGCTTCTAAATAGGATATGTAGTATCATTGATATACAAATAATACTTCTAAATAGGGTGTGTAGTATCATTCATAGCCATAGTATGAAATGTCAATCACAATAAAAATATTACTTTTAAATGAGGCTAGATAAATCAAATACAACCAAACAAAATATTCAATACAAGTATAGATAATGAAATTCTTCCTACCCACCAAGTGCCTTGAAAAATATTTTCAATGACTACAACCAAATTGGACATAGCCAGGTGCATTCAAAAATGAATCTAATTTAAAACACATAAGGTTTGCCCATCCATGACTATATAAGGTTTTATTATAAAATAAGCATAATACATCTACCAATCCATCTTATATCTTAATTTACTTCATGGTAAATATAAATTTCATACCGATATATCAACTTAGGAAGAGAACCCAACCCTACAATCCATTTTTATCTATGTACATTGAAGACCCTAGATAAATTAACACACCCATAATTTTACTTATATTTAGATTAATTTTATACAAGATGGGACACTAAATTAGTCTAAAATCATTCTAGATTAGGCTCTAAAATTCAACTCAAGTATCCCCATGAGTGTGGTCTACCGGCAAGGATGCCACTTGCATTATCGGTGATGTGACACGGGTTCAATCCCCATGGTGGATGTGTATAAGTATTACAAAAAATAAAAAATCAACTCAAGCAAACATCTCGTTGAAAACATTTTTACAAAAAGTAAGGAAACTCGACATAGTTTGGAAGCTTATCCTCTTTTGCTTTTGTTTTTATCTCATTCCTCTTTTTCTTCAACACCTAGCATCCCCATTATAGGATTTATATATATATAAAGATTAACATCCATGCAATATAGTTACACAGGTTCAACATATTCAAGAAGAGAAATTGGATTCCATGCAAATAAGGTAAGCAAGATAAACAATAGAGTGACAATGATGTTGCCCCATGGTTTTCTATTCCTCATCCCATATTTGCTCAAGTAGTTGGGTCATGCCCTAATGAAATCAAGAATGAAACTTCCTCCAAAAATATTCTTTGGTGGTGTCTCACAAAGCTTTAATACCCTCTTCTTATTTCAAAAGAAGGGTTTGCAACTACAATATTATTACATGCATGGTGGAAAGGCTACTTTTTCAAAAGAAACATATATAACACCCATCTCTCCCCTGGTTAAAATGCAACTATGAAATTAATATTAGGTAACACATTCTATTCAAGGAGATCACACTAAGAAAGTAAAGTCATTTTTGTTTACAAGTATAAAACCATTTAATCATAAAAAAAACATTTTATTCACAAATTTTGTTATCTAATGCACTAGAACTACTATTATTTGCAGCTTGACTTTCATACAATTATGTGTTCTTTTTGTTTTTGCAAAGATCATTCAAGTGCTTTGGACATACCATTCTAGAACTTAGGCATTATACAGTACTATAAAAATAGTACCTCAATGCCCATAGTATAAAAAACCTTGGCCATACCATTCTGGAACTGAAATTGAAAACCTTGGCCATACCATTCTGAACTGAAATTGATAATGATAATTTGTGATAAGAAGTAGTTATTTTTGTTCCTTAGCATCAAATAGGTTTAATTTTGGTAGCAGCTCGTGCACTGTAGCGACCGCAAAAATTTTGGCCCTAAAAAAAAAAAAAAATGGTAGATTTTGGAGGCAGCAAGTTGTGACGGATGGAGCAGCAAGGAGGAGGAGCGGGAGGTCTAGGGGCAACAAACCCTAGGTGTGGGGCTTCGGAGGGCAGATCAACAGACGTGGCAGGTGGGGGCTCTGGTGAGATAGTAGGCCCCCAAGCGGAGGATGTGGACAAGGAAGTTCTATTGGAACCGGTCCAAGGGCGTTGGGCGGATGCGGTTGAAGATATCTCTGAGGGGGACCAGGACTCTGTGCGTCAGGATCAAAGGAAGACCCAGGGAAGGAGACAAAGAGAAACACGGCAGCTGGAGACCTTCATATCTTAATGCTCTTCGCGGTAAGCAAAAATTATCCGACTCTTGTTTTAATCTAAAATCTGTCAATGGTAGGTTGCACGTCCGGATACCTTAGCTCAGCATGTGGCTATGGAGGGCAGAACATCTCTGGTGGCAAAATTTATGGGGGTGAGGCCGGACTTGGAAGTCATAAGGAGATGGGCCGTCCAAAAATGGCAGCCAAGGGCCGGTATGATGATTAAGGCTTTACCCAAGAGTTTTCTTTTGGTGACATTTCAATGTGAACAGGACATGGAAAGGACTCTCCAAGGAGGTCCTTGGTTTTTTGGGAAAAGGGGCTTGTATCTGAAGCGTTGGTCCCCCGATTTCAACCCCCAGACTCAGGTGTTGGATTTGGCTCCTATTTGGGTTAAGATGTCGGGATTACCTCTACTTTTTTGGAATGAACAAATCTTGGCTGGGATAGCTACAGAGATTGGAGAACTAATAGCTATTGATCCTGCAACCTTGAGCAAAACAAGACTCCTTTCTGCTCGCATGTGTGTGTTGGCGGACCTGAGTAAAGAGCTCCCTAAATCCATTATATTGTCGTCTATGTTTGGCCTTCATACTCAGGTCTTTGAATATGAAAATATGTCTTTTAAGTGTAGTGTTTGCGGGAAGGTAGGGCACCAGGGTATCCACTGCATTTCCAAGAACCAGCCCCCACTCCAAAATACTGCTCCTCAAACCCAGAATAATATCCCTCCCTCGCAGATCTCCATTCCTACCCAACATGGGCCTCAAGGACGTGGAGCTCAAAATCTGAATATCAGAGACCCTGTTCGCCCTATTGTAAGCAAGAGGCAACGTTATAACCCTCCTCCCAAAAATACCTATGCCTCGAAACCCTCTCATAGGGGAGCTGGTCCCTTTGATGGGAACCCTCAAGCTCAACCTGCTCCTAAGATGATACAGCAAGCCTCAGAGCCAAATCACAAAGGAAAGAACCCCATAGATCAATGCCCTGGGGCAAGTAAGTTTGATTGGGTAATACGGGAGGCCTATGGAGGCTCGGTGGAAGTGGTCCCATGTACTACGAGAGGAATTTATGGGAAGAAATTCCAAGGAGATCAACATCCCAGTGGAGAACGGTTTTGATGCATTAAATCATCCGAAGGGAGATCAGATGGATAGCCAAGAAGTGGAATCCGAGGTAGAGGAGACTCAAGAGAAGGATTTAGAGGAGAAAAATTAGAGGAAGGAGCGAGGAAACTAATAATACAGGCAAGGATACTTAGGAGGAAGAGGTGAACCACCAAGATCAGTGTAACCCCAAAGCAGGGAAAAAAGAATCTACTAATCAAGAAGCTAAGAGCACGGAATCATCTCCACTGTCAGAAAGACCAGTTAACCTGGAAAGCCAGATTGTTACCCCAAAGACCAAGACTGACCTATCCAAGATGGTTACTAGAAGCCAAGTGAATCCCAAGGAACCCCAGCCTAGAGCGGATGTATGGGGATATGGTTCGGTAGGAAGAGGGAAACCTAGCAATGCTGCCTTAAGGCAGAAAGAAGCAGAGCGAGGAGTGGCTGATGGCACTCAAGCAGTATTGCTCTTTGGGGTGAAGGCTCGAGGATCCAAAGCCCATAAATGAAGATTCTTTCATGGAATATTCGTGGGAGTAATCCTGCAAAAATAAGAGCTTTGTATGCTCTTAGACAAGAACACAAACCGGATATGATTTTACTGCAAGAAACTAAAATGGAGGAGAGTAGAGTTATTCCTTTTAAGAATAGGACTTGGCGAGAAGCTGAAGTAGTAGGCCAAGAGGCCACTAGAACAGCAGGAGGGTTGTTGGTTATGTGGAACAAGAATGTGATTGATAGTAGAGTGATTCGAATGTCTAGTTGGTTTATTTGTCTCTTATGTGTGGATAAAACCACGCAGGAAGAGTGGATCTTAACGAATGTATATGCTCCAGTTAGACAGGGACTGAGAAGGGTTCTTTGGAGTCAGCTAGCTGAATTGAGGGAGACGGTCCCCAACTACCCTTGGATTGTGGCGGGGGATTTCAATTGCTACCTTAATCCTACAGATAAATTGGGGGGCTCTCAAAGAATAACTACTGATATCTACGAGTTTAGAGATTTTGTTGAGCAACATGAGTTGATGGATGTGGACCTGCGTAGATTCTCCTATACATGGTCTAACAAAATATTGAAGGAAAACCAAATTCAGATCAGATTAGATAGGTTTCTTCTTTCTCAAGAATGCCTGGAGAGGTTTGGGGACTCTTCATTAACGGCACTCCCAAGAATCGGGTCCGATCACAACCCAATTCTGTGGGAAACGAGGGGAGGACTCTAAGAAAAGATACATCGAGACCCTTTCGATTCGAACTTATGTGGTTCCAACATCGGATCTCAAGGATCTGGTTGCCCAATGGTGGGACAAAAAGTATAAGGGTTCGAAACTGGCCCAAGTGGCATGTAAACTAAGGAATGTGAAGGCTAACATTAGAGAGTGGAACAAAACTTCCTTTGGCAATATTTTTGTTAAAAAGGTAGAACTAAAAGACAAGATCAATGAACTACAGGAGAAGCTGAAGTCAGAGCAGCTTACAGAGGATCTGAGAAACCAGGAGAGGGAGCTGTTAGCCGAATACCACATGATGCTAGGATTTGAAGAAACCTTTTGGAGGCAAAAATCCAGACTGCGTTGGTTAAAGGAGGGTGACAGAAATACAAAGTTCTTCCATGTCTCTACTCTTCGCCACGGGAGTACTAACAAAATTAAGGAGATCAAGATGGCCGATGGGTCTAACACCAAAGATATGGAAGACATAAGGAGGGAAGCGGTTGAGTACTTTAAATCGTTGCTAGAAGATGTAAATCCGACTATTGAAGAAGAGGACTCTCTGTTGGCAGCCATTCCACCCCTCGTAACTGAGAATCTTAATGGATTCTTACTTAGTCCTTTCACAAAGGAGGAAATCAAGAAGGTGGTTTTTGACATGGATGGTAACAACTCCCCAGGACCGGATGGCTTCCCCACAACTTTCTTCTAGAAGTTTTGGGATATCCTAGGCAATGATGTAGTGGAAGCTATAATTGAGGCTCAAAAGGACATGGAAATCCCGGAAGGAGTTAATGCTACATTTTTAGTCCTCATCCCTAAACTAGTGGGAGCAATGGAATTTTCCAGTTTTTGCCCTATCAGTTTATGTAACACTCTGATGAAGATTCTCACAAAAACAATCGCCAATAGGCTGAAGGTTATCCTTCCTTTCATCATTGATATGAACCAAGGAGGCTTTGTGAAAGGGCGACAAATACTGGATGGTATCATCACAATTCATGAGGTTATTCATTCAATGGTGGCTAGTAAGGAAGCAGGTATGTTACTAAAGCTTGATATGAATAAAGCCTACGACCGGGTCTCATGGCGGTTCCTCACCAAGATTTTGGGTAAGTTTGGTTTCTGTCCCCGGTGGATTAAGTTGATTTTTAGTTGTATCTCTACTACAAGATTTTTTGTCATGGTGAATGGGTCACCCTCCGGTTACTTTAAGAGTGAAAGGGGGTTGCGACAAGGAGATCCTTTGTCTCCATACTTGTTTATTATTTTAGCGGAAGCATTGGGTAGGAACATTTCAACAGTGATGGCAGATGGTCGATTGGAAGGTTTCAAACCAGCCTCAACAACAGAGCCAGTGTCTCACCAATAGTTTGTGGATGATACAATCATTGTGTCCAAAGCCTCGGTGCCTCAGGCTAGGAAGCTGAAGAGAATTCTAACCAAGTATGAGACAGAAGCAGGACAGTACATAAACTATAAGAAGAGTAGCATCTATTTATTTAACACGCCTGGTGGGAGGGAGGAAAGAATAGCTAACCTCTTCGGTTGTGGAAAGGAGCTTCTACCAGCAACTTATCTAGGCATGCCTATGTTCGAAGGAAGAATGAAGGCTACATTGTGGAACTCAGTCATTGACAGGATCTTCAAAAAGTTAGCAGGGTGGAAGGGCAGCCTTCTTAGCTTCGCAGGAAAAGCCTTATTAGTTCAAACTACTTTACAGAGCATTCCAATTTACTTGCATGTCTCTATTTAGAATGCCTGCAAAGGTCTGAGCTACATTGGAGCAAATTCAACGCAACTTCTTGTGGTCAGGTTCAGAGGAGAGAAAGAGAATTTCGTTGGTAGCATGGAATCAGGTGTGTGCAAGCAAGGATCAGGGGGGCCTGGGGCTAAAGAGAATGAAAGAAATGAATCAAGCTCTGATTGGCAAACAGGTATGGAGATTTATCAATAATGATCAATTGGGATGGGTAAAACTTCTTAAGGCAAAATATATCAGAAATAATCAGGACTTCTTGAAAGCTGATAATCTCCCTAGAGGATCCTATTTCTAGAATTGTTTGCTCGAATTTCGGGAGGTAGTTAGGAAAGGCATCAGATGGAGAATTGGTAATGGAAGACAAGTGGACTTTTGGCAAGACCCATGGTTGGAAGAGGCCCCTCTGAAAGATAACTTAGACCTTCAGGTCCTCCAACATAAACTTTCGAAGGAAATGGGAGGAAAAGTAGGGGATTTTATTGTTGTAGCATAGGAAACTTCCTCTTGGAAGAAAATCACAGTTCATAATCTGTCAGAGCAAGAGAAGGTGGCCCTAACCAAACTCAATGATGCTTTAAGGGTGTTCCCGATCATTCCTGGGGAAGGAAGAGACAAGGCGATTTGGGGCAAAACTACAAGTGGGATCTATTTAGTAAAAACTGCCTATAAGTTAATCCACTCAGGATTCAATGGCTGGACTTCGACTTCTATTATTTGGTTAAATAATTTAACCCCAAAAATAGCTTTCTTCTTTTGGTTGGCAGTTCAAAATAAGATTCTGACAACAGATAATCTGCAAAGGAGAGGTTTCCAATTCATCAATCGATGTATCTTGTGTGAGAAGCGATAGAATCTGTAAGTCATATATTTCTAACTTGTGAATTTTCTTGTTCAGTCTTCCAAATGATCTGTCCAAATTTCATATAGATTGGGTCTGTCCAAATAGCATGTTTGACTTCTGCATACAGTGGGCTTCCCCCTTCCGAGTGAAACTTTTGACTTGGCTCTGGAAGCTCAGCTTACCCCATTTTTTATGGGGGATATGGAATGAGAGAAATAAGAGAGTATTTAAAGGACGTAAGAAAGATCCCAGGTTATGTGGTAATAAAATAATCAGAGCTTTGAAAGAAAACTGGAAAACTTTCTTCTTCAAAAATGAGACCATGTCTCTAAGGGAAAGGAGGATTTTGCGGAACTGGGGAGAGGAACTTCCAGACCTAGACATTACAACCAACCCACGGGATGGTATCAAGTGGATAAACCCCACACAAAAGTGGGTTAAGTTTAATTTTGACGAGGCAGCTAAAAGGAAATCGGGGGCTGCAGGAGCAAGAGGAGTTTTGAGAAATGAGGAAGGAAAAGTGGTCCTTGCCTTTGCAGAGCCTTTGGGAACTCAAACAAATCATTTTGCAGAAGCCCGAGCCTGCATGCAGGCAATGAGAATTTCCAGACTTGAGGGTTATAAGGAAGTTATCTTTGAAGGGGATTCGCTTAATATAATCAAGGCAATTAAGGAGGATAAAGACCCCAGTTGGACCATCTTGGAGCTTATCCTAGAAGCAAAGATTCATAAATCTCATTTGGTTAATGCCCGAATCCAACACACCTTCAGAGAAGGGAACCAAGCGGCGGATCTAATGGCAAATATTGTAGTTTCTGTTGGGGAGATGCAAATTTGGAAGGATAACTTCCCTCAAGAACTATTGGTGTTGGCTTCTAGAGAAGAGCTAAGATCAAACCTGTTAGAGCATCAGGAGATCAGAGGGGTTGATGATGAGTAATCCAACAGATGGAATTAGGCAGAAAAGGCATCCCATTTTTTGGGGCCTAGGAGGTGACAAGTGTACAGTACAACAACCTAGTGGTATTAGTAAGTGCTAGGTGTTGTTTGGTTTTTGTTTTATCCTGAATAGTCAAGCGACAAGTATAGGACTGTGGACTCTAAGTATGGCTTAATGTGGGTCTTAGAAAGATCCATTTTGTATTTTGATTATACGGGCTTGATGCTAGAACCAGCCCATTTTGACTATGTAAAAGGTTTGTGGACCTTATAACCACCTCTACCTTATACCAAAAAAAAGATCATTCAACTGCAACAACAAAAAAAAATTGCATTATTATTCAAATCTATTATTTTCAACCATTTTTAAATGGTGTTTGAGGTCTCTCTTTGTTGGCTACTTATTTTGGATCAGTTGCTTGATATCTTCCCCTTCCATCTCCTAGAGGGTGACCTACCAAAACTTATAGCAAATTTGCAATATAGTCAATTTAATATATAAAATTGATAATACAAAATCAAATTAAGTAATAATTAATAATTATAATTAATTTTTTTCAATTGGTTTTAATCATGATAATTAATTACTAATCATAACAATGAATTATTTTTCATAACAATGATAAATTCATATAACATAACAAATTTTGGGCTATAATTTTTTTTCCCATTAAATAGATTCATCGTCTTGATGAGTTAGGAGAAAACAACTATTAATAATTTCATTATCCACATAAAATATTCAAAACAAAAAGTATATATAACTAAGATTATATTAAACACTTATGTTCCTATACATCTAAAATAAAATATGAGTACATAATCATTATTGAAATAAAATGTTTTTGTGCAATTCTACTCAAGAAAGCAAATGGGGTAGAGTTTTTGAATATTTTTAGCATTCTTCTAGGTGGCACTATTCTTAATATATTGGTACCATTGGACCTTACATTGTGATACTTGCCTATTCCTTAATTGTAAAGTGTATATCTCAAGTACTTTGATTGGATCAACCAAAAGTATGTCTAGGTCCTAAACCTACAATTATTTCCAATACATAATGTATGAAACATCAATATTATGTAATTTTAATAAAGATACATGAAAAACATCAAAAATTTGGGAAATGAAATGTGGTATAATAAGATGATATGCCATTGGGTTTACCATTTTCATTATCTTAAAGTCCTCACAAACATAGGAGTTAGCTTAGTTGATTTTCCAAATTTGACTAAATTTTTCATATGTTTAACACTAAGGAAAATTTTATTTTCTACCATAAACTATCTAGGAGTTTTGTTTCTATTAACATAGCATTTTTATCTATCAATGGCATCCTTGAGCCATTGTTTTATCTATTTCATCTATTCTTCCATTTCTTTTAGCATATCAGGTCTAACAATTAACCCATCCTATACTCGTTTCCAATTGAGAGGTGTTTGATATTTCCTACCATATAATGCTTCAAAAGGAGCCATCCCTATATTAGAGGGATATAAATTATTATAAATAAAATCCACCAATGATAGATATTCCTTCCACTAGCATTGTTGATCCATACAATATATTTTTTGTAAATCCTCTAAAACATGGTTTACTTGCATTGTTTGGCCATTTATCTCTAGGTAATATAAAAAGTTGATGTTAAGCTTAGTGCCCAATATTGTAGTCAATATTTTTAAAATTTAGAGGTTATCTTGGTATATTTTATTAATATTATTACCTTTAGTTCACAAATATTTTTACCATTACAAGAGCATCATCCCTAATATTTCCTAGTATAAACATGTTACATGTGTCAATTTGTCAACAACGACTGATATGACATTATATTGATTATTGGATAAAGGTGGTCCTTGTACAAATTCCATGCTAATAGTTTATTGTTTCTATTTTGGAATATCATGAGTATAAAGAATCCTTGGTAGATGTATACTTTTAGCCTTAAATCGTTGACATTCAAGACATTTGGCTACAAAAGTTGTTATATCCTTCTTTAGTCTAATCCAAAGATATAACTTTTTTAAGTCAGCCACCATATTTGTTACTCTTGGGTGCCTTGGGTATGGAACATGATGTGCTTCTTTGAGTACTATATCTATTAATTCTCCTTCCTTGGGTACATACATGCAACCTTTAAATATCAACAACCCATCTAAATCAAACTAATATCCCTCTAACTTGTGGTGCTTTACATTAGCTAGTAAAGCATCCCTTACCAACTTATAATGTGTATCATCCTTTGATTAACTCTTTGCTTAGTCCTTGAGGGTGATCCTCATAGTGGTAAGTGTTGATACATGTCTCTTTTGGTTTAACATGTTTTCCACTCTATTTTCTTTTCCATTAATGTAACTAATATCAAAATCATACTCATAGAGAAATTCTATCCACTTTTCTTGTTTGGTATTCAAATTGGTATGGGAAAATATGTACCATAACCCTTGATGATCTAATTTTAGCTCAAAAGGTTTATTCAATAAATAGTACCTCTATATTTTTAGAATATACACTATTGCTTCTAATTCTAAATCATGAGGGACATAACTCAATTCATAAGTTTTGAGTTTATGGGGTTTATATACTATTACCTACCCTTCTTGCACAAGTACACAACCACATCCTCTCCATTAAAGCATTGTGATAACAATAAACTTGTCATTTGGTTCATGCACATTTAAGAGTGGGTTTATTATCAACTTTTCCTTGAGAATTTGGAAATCTCTTTCACATCATTCTAACCATTCAAATATTTTTTCTTTATGCTAAATGGATGTTATGGGGTTGGCTATAATAGACACCCTTTGATAAACCTCTTGTAATATCCTTCTAATCCTATGAAACTGCACACCTCATGAATAATTTTTAAAGTTAGTCATTCTATAATGGATTTGACCTTCGTTGGATCCATTGTTATTCCTTCAATAGATATAAAGTGACCCGAATATTACATATTCTATTAAAAAAAGGTGAATTTGGATAACTTTACATACAATTGGTGTCCCCTTAGCTAATTCATTAGCCTTTAAATGTGTTCAAAATGCTTCCTCACATTTTAGAAATAAATCAAAACATATGCTATGGTACTTAGGGATATATATTAGAATATGATATTATATTGTACATGTATATTGTAGTGAAGTTTCACTACACCTGGCAAATCATCCTAAGGATATATTTGGTTGGCCAATTAACTGGTATTGATTTAGAAAAAGAACAAGATAAAAGGTCCTCATAGTGCCACAACTTGTCAAGAATACCATACTATAGAATTGGCAAAGATACTGTTAGGAGAGGATTTTTGGCAAATTTTGAAGGTAAGTATAAAGCCTCTTGACCCACAACAACTACCTCAACCCCCTAATGTCCTATTATATTTATGTCAGTATTTTAAATGATAATTGATTTAAGCCTCACCATTGGATGGAGTCTAGAAACATTTTTGGTGATAACTAAAATGACTCTACCATTGGCTAAGGTTCAACCCAAATAGTGGCTATGGATTTGATCCCTTCCCACATGGGTAAGCCCATAGACCTACCAATATTCCATATTTTATTATGTTCGTTGTAGCTGCCCATGCATTTGTCATCTCCCCAATATACTCATAAGACACAATCTATTGGACATTGGGTCAAGAAGAATTCAATAGCTATGTAAGATAGAAAAATACCCAAAAGTGTTCATCATGAAAAAATTCTATGAATGATCTAATTGTGGCATCTAATGGTCCTGGTATCCCCTGCCACAAATAGCTCTTTAGTATTTTATCAAAGGCACAGTAGGTTAAGCTCCTTTATATCAATATTTCCATCAAGAGGATCTTAGCAGTTAAGAGTTTGCAAGAACACATAATCATATTGGAGCATTTCAAGTTATAAAGCTTCACAGGACATCCAATCTTGTTGATCCATGATGGATGCTAAATTTTGGGGAATTGTAAAAATGCAAAGGAAGTAAGGTGGTGAATCAAATAGTTTTATGGACCATTTGATTCAAGATTGATGAATCATGGAGTTTCATAAAAAAATTGACCAATGAAACAAAGCAAAAGTTTTGTGAATTGTCCAATCATAATCATTGACAATCTATAAAATTCCCCAAATGATTCAAAGATAGATAGTAAAGAAGCATTTTGTAGACTATTAGATTTAGGATCAACAATCCACATAGTTTTAAGATTTTTTTTAGGGCAAATGGAAATGACAAGCACCAAAGGCTGGATTTTTTGAGAGAACTTCCGATGGATGATGGAAAAAGGATTTCTATGGACTATCTTGTAGACACCCAATTTTGACATGCCTTGTGACTTTAACCCTAAGAAAAGACACCAAACATTACACAAATAATCAATTAACTCAACCCAAGCAATCTAGACATCAAATCAGGACTTTTATAAATTTTCCACTCACTGTAATATTTTCTAGTGGCAAATTTGATAGTGTGGGGAATTTGAAAACAACCATTTTTTAGTCATTTGATTGGTCAACTTGACTATTGGTCAAAATTTCCAATCATGTGTAAATTTACCTGTGGAAAAATTAACATCCAATGGCAAGTTTGCAAACACGAGGGAAATTTGTGTGGCATGAACCTAAGGCATGTGGATTCATTCATCCCACTAACTTCTCTAATCATGCATATTCCAATATCAAATTAGGCCTCTAAAATTCAAATTGGTCTTACGTCCTAATGGCACCTTGGACCTAGTTTTACCTCCTCAATTTGCCCTCCAAAAATCTATAAATACAACCCTTGGGATGGGCATTTCATAACACAACTCTTAGTAGCATTACTCTACTAAAAAATCTCTCAATTTTCTTTCATTCTCCTCTCTTCCATTCTTGTATTTGGAGCATTCTTCATCAAGCATTTGGGGTAAGTCAAGTAAGGCAAAGGCAAAATGGAGCAAGGATGCCATCTTGATGCAAGAAGGAGGTCTTTTTAGGCAATATACTCCCTAGATCCTCTTTCTTTTCATCTCTTTATTTTCATTTCATCCTTGTCTATCTTATATATTTTGTTCTCTAACCTCTATTTTCATCTCTCTAATAGTTTCTTTGTCTCTCCATTATCTTATTTGCAACAAGTTTTATTTATTTACTAATTTCTAATCATTTACAAGCTCATTTCCTTTTATTTCATTTCATCTCTCATTTTGAACATTTAATCTCTAATTCTCCTCGTGTTGTAAGTATTTTATGTTTATTCCATCTAAATTTGTCCTATTTGTAGGCTTATTTAAATTTGTATTATCTCTTATGCTCACATTCATCTTACTTGTAGGATTACATGTTCATTTAGCTATTTAGTTTCATATTTCCATGCTTGTATCATTAATATTGGTTGCAATTTCATATTATCATTCATTTGAAATTGTTTTATGTTGTTTTAATCTCATGTTAACATCATTGTAGGCATAACAATCTTTTATTTGTTTTGTCATAGCATTTACTTTGTATTACATAATTTTTAGTATCTCTTTTAGCTCAAAGCATAATAAAATACCTAATATAGGTTTCCTTAAGTTTTAACAACAACATATTTCCTTGTTGCCTCCATAACGTCCATTCATAGAATATAATTTGTCAAATCCTAAGTTTAATTACCTTTTGTAATCATTGTATCATATCTTATAGGTATTTTAGCCCATTTTATTGACATTTAGGCACCCATAAACTCTCATTTGAGATATTCCAAGAAAGCAACTATCATTTCACATTTCTCTCTACCATATGCAACTAGTCCTATAAATTTTGGAAATTTTTTAAACCATTTAGTAATATTTTGTAAATCCCCAAATCATAGACCCTAGGGATTGGTGGTTTTAACCCCTTTTATTGCTTTTGGACCAATTGGACCCAATTGCCTCAAAATGTCTTCTCAAAACTCATTAATCTTAGTTGCAGGTTAAAATCACCACTCAAGCTAGCAACTAGAAATTTTGAATCTTTATTTTTACATAGTCTAAATTTTCCAACCACTATCAAAAGCACTAGTGGATATTTTGCTCTACTATGGTGATTTTGATAGTTCAATTTCAGCTTTTGAATCCAAGGTAATCTCCTTTTAGTACATATAAATGGGGTTTGATAAATTAGGAATATAAAATATCTTTTATTTGCACTTAGACAAGCCCCAAAAAATAGACCTACTTAACTTTTTCCCTTCAAGTTTTGTAGGTTTCAAAATTGCCAATCAGTTCAAATTTGCCAATGGTGCTTCTACCTCTCAATGGTATTTTTTTTATCATAAAAAATAGGTAATTCTACTCTTGTTATACTTTTGTTTACTATTATTTCTCAGTCCACTATGTTTTGCTTCTCTCTTTCCATAATTTCTACTTGATACACACTTATTTTGGGAAATCAAGGAACTCTTAGAATAGTTTCAAAGTTTTTACTTCCAAACAAAATTAAGCAAGAAATTAAAATCATATAGTTGCATAATCCCTTTTTTTTCATTGAAGATAAAAACTCCCTTTAGCATGGATCATCATTCAAATTCTAAAGAGCATCCTAGGTTAAAAATATTTTTTTCTTGCATTATTGTGTGATTGCATTTAGCTTACAAGTTTAAGTGTTCATTTTCCTTAAGTTTAGTAAATTTTATCTTGAAAAAACTTGTTAGAGACAAAAATTTAGGTGTTTGTTGAATTAAATCATAAATCACCACATGCACTTGAACATAAATATAGTAACATAAACATAGATTTGGAGGTAGATCCTACTCACATGAAGCTAATCTTCAAGATATCCTTTGTAAGATACCTCTAGAAGATGTCCCAATGGATCTCCCTCACATATTCAAGGTTTTGAATCTATATTTTAGTAAACCCAACATTAACACACACCTTTGCCATACAAGTTAAAAATTATTTAAACTTAAATAAGATCACTTAATTTGTTTGCATAGTGTAAATCACATTCATCAAAGTTAACAAGAACATAACCAAATTGTTAGTCCTACTAGAGGAAGGATAATGACCCCTTGAGTAAACTAACATACAAACCTTGAGGGTTATTAGCTAGTATATTATAGTGGGCTAAGGGGAGTCATAAGGTAAATAAATTAATCTCCTTTCTCCAAAACTTTTAACCTATCGCTTGACATCCCTATAACACCCATAGTAAGGGTTTATCAATATCAACTTATGAAGCCTTTTTTATCCTTAGGAAGGAGAACCTAAGGAAAATCCTTGGGAAAACTATGAACTTAGAGAAGAAGAAAATGGTGAAAATGTATCATTTAATTCTATGGATCACATTAGAGAATGTGTTAAAAGGAATAAAAATATTTTCTTAGATGTTCTTAGAGAGGAACTTAAAGAACAAAAAATGGGAGGGAACCTCCTACTAATGAAAATATTGAACACTCCAATAGACAATCTACTATTGCACAAATACATTAAAATGGAAATGATATTGCTAGTCTTAATGTGGCTATGCCACATCCAACAAATTCTACAACTCCCCAAACTATATCCATAGGTGTGTCTATTATAGGCATACCAATCTCAACATCATCTCCTAGTATTACACTTCCGATTCCAAACCCTAACTCTACCAATCCCTTTTTGTCACACGACTTAGGGATTAATTATATCACTACACCCACTACATCTAATCAAGTTACCCAACATTTTGTGACTTTACCTCCTATACCTCAAACCCTGCTAATTTTACTTGCACCTTCAAGTGAGTCAAATGAGGAATTTCAAAACATAAATGCTAAACTTGAACACCTTGAAAAGAGAGACTCTAAAATTTGAATAATTAGAGTACCAAATTGCCTATCTTCAAGGATCATCTAGACAAAAGTGTTCTTTTGATGAGTTCTATAGTGAACCTCTAGAACTTATAATTGTTAATCATGCTTATCCACCAAATTTTTAAACACTTAAGTTTTAGATGTATAATGGTAAACAAGACCCCATCAATCACTAAATATTGTTTCAAATCACATATAGTGAAATAACTCACAATGAAAGGTTGTTCCTTATATTATTCCCTAATATACTTAGTGACCTAGCCCTAGAATGGTATTTCCATATACCTCGTCATTCCATACAAGTTTTTAAAGAGCTTATGGAATTTTTTTGCAAACAAGTTTTAGTCTACATAGAAGAAAATACCACCATAGATGATTTATACCAACTTAAGTAAGCTAAAAATGAATATGTTTTTATATTTCCTATCTAAGTGGAGGACCTTGGTAGGAAGACTCAAATATATTCACCCCTCTAAAGAACTATTGCATATCTTCATATGAAACCCTTATGAACAATTTTCTTATCCCTTATAAATGACCAATATTATCTCTTTTGAAGAATCCATAAACATAGCCAAAAGGGTATAATTTGTCCTTATAATATGGAGGTAACTTAACTATAAGAATGAAGAAGACAAATTTTCTAGTAAAATAAAATACCAAAACAAACATGTTATAAGGGATAGTGTAACTAATTCCTACCAAATCAATAATATAAATACAACCCAAAATGCTCCTCAAAAGCTAGTATTATCAAAATAAGATAAATCTAAGCAACAATTTACAAATACTAGAAAAACACAAACCATTATGCTAAGAATTCTTCTTAATTAGAAAATGATAGATCTCCCACACATTAGCCCATGGGATACTTCAAAAGAGTTACCCAATTGGTATAAATAATATGAACATAATGACTATCATCACATAGATGGTCATAAAACTGATAGATGTATCACTTTTTGACATCTTATTCAAGACCTTATAGAAAGAAAATATTTTTCAATCAAAAAGATACTCCTAATAAAAAATTAGAAATTTTTCAAAACCCTTTACTATCCCATAATTAGAAATCTACTAAATTTATAAGTAAAATTAATTTATCAAAACCATCCTACATAGTAACCAAACAACAAGATAAATGTCAATCCTCTAAACCATATACACAACCAGCATTAGTCCTTTCTCATAATACTAAGGTGGATGTTTCTAATAAACCAAATTTAGTCATTTCAATTCCTAAAAATACCCTACATACTTTTTATCTTTGATAGTAGCTAGAAATCATACCAATCAAGACTTATCTCTTGGAGTTTTTAAAAATATCACCTGCTTATAGGGAAATATTGCTTAAACTTTTGAGTGAACAAAAAGTCTCTCAAGACATATCTTATAATGACATTGCCAACATAGTAGGTTTCACTAGAACTAATAGTACAATATTAGCATTCCATGATATAGACACACCTCTTGAAACCATATAAAGAGATTCACCTCTTTACACAATAGCTCAAATTGGATATAAATATATTAAGAGAGTTTTAGTTGACAATGGGTAAACTCTCAATGTTTGCAATGTTCAATTTTTATAAAATTTTGATTTGAGTACAAAATATTTTTCAAAATTTGACCTCATTATTATAGCCTTTTATAATAAAGAATAAAAAGTCATAGGCACCATAAAATTACCCCTTAAGGTAGGACCACATATCCTTAACATCCTCTTTTATGTCATATCATAGGATGTAACTTATAATATGTTGCTTGAAAGACCTTGGATACATGCCATGAAAGCAATACAATCTACCTTACACCAATGTTTGAAATATGAATATCAAGAAAGAATTGTTCATATTCTTGGATATCTATAACCTTTTACATGTTGCTAGTTATTAGACATCCAAAAAAAGAATTTAATATTTCTCCCTCACTGCAACTAACGTTTCCATTAACTTTATCTAAATCAAAGGTAAAGAAATATTGAAAAAACCTCTCATAAACATGGTAGGCAATAGTCAATCTTTAACAAAAGAATAATCTAATATAATCCATCAAAAAACATATCCCTTTGTAGATAAAAACAATGTAATAGAAAAGTCTTAGAAGTTTAAATAAGGACCTATTCATTTATTTATGTCGATACCAATTTCAATGAATAGAGTTGTGGTGGTAAAACCATGTTAAATGAACAAAAATATGCATCATGTTATATGTTAGCTGCATATTTTATTTCTAAATAAATTTTAGTTAAAATGGGCTATCAAGGAAAATGCTTAGGTTGATTTGAACAAGGTATCAAATATCCTTTAGAAGTTGGACCTTGGCCAGGCCATGATGGAATAAGATATATCCCCAATAAGAATGAGCCATTGCTTTACTAGAAGAAGATGATGAAGAAAATTACATATATTATTTGCATGACTCACAATGGGGTGATGAAGATGAGAAGTAATTACGGTCCCTTATCAATATAGTACATTTCATAACCTTACCTTTTGTCAATATTAAAATGTTAACAATTATCCACCTAGAAGTTATATCAAACAAGGAAGTAGAAGACTTTAACAAGTCTTGTATTTAAGATCACATTGCAGAATAACTCAACCAAATATATAATTTAGATTCAACACAATCAATTGGTCTAGAACAAATGATATTAGATCCCAAATAATTTGAATATTTAGGAGTGTTACATGCTTCCCTCAATTCAAGGATGAATCACAAATTTTAAGCAAATATTTTTTAGGCATTATTATTGGTATTGAGGAGAACCTTTTAATCCTAAAATTAGAAAATTTCTTAACATAAGATGAAAAAATAGAATACACTACTTCTAAAGGAATCCAATGTCATATTTGCTTGGACTTATGCAAACAAGCATGGAATTGATCCCTCTTTAGTTGTACATAACCTTGGTGCACATCCAAATTCTAAACCAATTAAATAAAAATTAAGAAAAATACACCGTAATATCACCCTTCTAGTTAAGGATGAACTCTAGAAGCTTTTAGATGTTGCTTTCATCAAAGCTATAGATTACTTAGATTGGATCTCTAATATTATACCTATCACCAAAAAGAATGATTCATTTGAATTTGCACAATTTTTAGAGATATAAACAAAGCATACCCCAAGGATGACTTTCCATTACCAAATATAGACATAATAGGAGACTTTACCATAGGATCTAAAATTTTAACTCTAATGGATGGATTTTTAGGATAAAACCAAATAAAAATTTCTCTTAAAGACCAATCCAAGATGGCCTTCACAACCCCTTGGGATATATTTTGTTATCAACTCATCCCCTTTGGCCTAAAGAATGTTGGAGCCACATATCAAAAATCTATGACATACATATTTTATGATCTAATGGATGGCATTGTAGAAGATTATGTAGATAAAGTTTTAGAATAATTCCAAAAGTGGGAAGATCATATCTGATACTTAAGATGCATCTTGGAGATATTGTGAGAATATAAGGTTTGGTTGAAACCCCAAAAATGTATCTTTGGGATAATATTAAGAAAATTATTAGGATTTATCATGTCCCATCATGGAATTGACATAGATCCCACTAAAATTGTAGTAATAACAAATATACCACTAGCAACAAATCTTACCAAATTTCATAGTCTTCAAGGAAAACTACAAGCTATTTGAAGATTCATTTTACAATTAGCTGATAAATGTGAACCCTTTTCTAAGTCAAATAAAGAACTAAATTTGATTGATATAATGAGTTCTAGAAAGCCTTTGAAGCCTTAAAAATCTATCTATTAACACCTCATATTTTACTACCACCTAATCCAACTCAACCATTATTCTCATACATAGTAGATATCAATCATGCCCTTGGAGATATGCTAGCTCAATATGATAATCAACATCGAGAAGGGCCATCTACTACATTAGTAGAACTTTGATCAGCTACGAAACTCGATACACGCCATTGGAAAAGCTATGTTTAGTAGTTGTCTTCTCCTAACTCAAATTAAGATATTGCATGCTTAGCTAAAAAGACATGTAATAACAAGAGTTAATCCATTATGATATTTAATTTCAAAATCTTACCTTTTGGGACAAATTGCCAAGTGGGTCATTGCCCTTAGTGAATTTGATCTTGAATTTATTAATCAAAAGTTATATAAAGGACAAGTAATCATGGATCAACTAGCTACAGTATTTTTAGAATTAAAACATCCTTTCAACATAAGCTTTCTTAATGAAATGATTCTAACTATAGAGACCCAAGATCCTAAACCATGGATTTTATACTTTGATGGAGTTCGATGCATCAAAGGTGCAAGGGCAACAATTGTCCTTGTCACCACACAATAATAGCTCATGTTTTTGTCCTTTAAAATCCAATTCTCATGCACCAATAACACAATAGAATATGAGGCACTTATCTTAGGCCTTCGAGCTACACTAAATCTAAAAATCAAGATCCTAATAGTATTTGGTGATTCACAATTAGTGATCAACCAAATTAATGGTATTTACCAAACCAAAGATGACAAGTTAAAACCTTATGAATAAATTGTAAATAAATTAATAACTTGTTTTAACAAAATCACAATAGAAGTCATTATGCAATCTAGAAATTGTCATGGAGATGCTATGGCTACAACAACATCTCTTATACCTTTAGACCTAGATTATGAACAAGCATCCATTGTTATATGATCAATAAGAAAACTTGCAACATTAAAATCATGTCAACAACCTTTATATGTTTGTACCATTGAATATATTTCATTGCAAGAGCCTTGGTATTAAGCAATTTTCAACTTCCTAAAGGGTGGTACATTGCCTAAAGGATTAAATCACCTAAAACATAAGCATTTTCAACAACAAGCTTGTAAATAATTCATCATAGGAGATATTTTATACCAATGTTCCTATGAATGCATATTTCTTAGATGCATAAACTTAGAAGAAGCCCATATAATTACTAAAGAAGCCTTGATGGATCATGTGGCAAAAACATTAGTTGACTAGCTATAGCTAGAAAGCTCCTTGGAATGGATTATTATTGGCCATTTATGGAAAAATACACTTGCAATTATGTCAAGAAATATGACAAATGCCAATGACACAATAATTTGGTTCTTGCTCCTTTTCAGGAATTAGACATAATTGGCAAGATTAACCATCAATCATCATGGACATAAATTCATTATAAACACCACTGGGTATTTTACTAAATGGATTGAAGCTATACCTTTATCCTACACAACTAAAATTCAAGTCTCCAAATTTATCGTCAATCAAATCATTAGCTGCTATGAAATACCATCTAGCTTTATTGAAAATAATGGTACACCCTTTAAGAATAAATAAGTTCATGAGGTTTGGACTAAATATAAAGTCCAACAAAAATGTTCAACACCTTATTATCCTTAAGGAAATGGTTAAGCTGAATCCTTACACAAAATATTAATCAAAATCCTTAATAAATTGGTTAATAAAAATGGTTGATATTGGTACTTATAATTATATCCTACCTTATGGGTGTATCGTACCAATGTACGAACCCCTATAGGCACAACATCTTATGCTTTGGTCTATGGCATAGAGGCAATCTTTCCTTTTGAACTTGAAATTACTTCTCTAATATTCTTAGTGCAAGATTCCTTGGTCAACAATGAATATCATTTAGTCCATATTCATTAATTAGATATTTTAGAAGAAAAGTGTATCAATGCCCTAGAACATTTAAGAAATTACTATGATAGACTTCAACATGCCTATCATAATAAATTATGTCAAATATCCTTTGAAATTGGAGACCCGGTCCTCAAAGAAATCCAAAATAATACCAATGCTAAAGATGAGCTTAAAGATAATTTTGAACCTAATTGGTTAGGTCCTTTCATCATCACCACAAAATTTGGCTATGAAGCCTATCATCTAGCCACATTGATGGCAAGGAACATAAAGAACCAATCAACATAATGCATATTAAATAATATTATGCTTAAATTTGCATAGTTTGCTTACTCGTGTGCCTACTTGCACGGTTGATTTATTGCATGATCGCTTTAATTAATACCTACCTAAAATAACATGTTTGATTGCATGGTTCCTTGGTATGCCTACTCATACCATCAAGTAAAGGGGATTCATAATGAGGTAGTGATGATCCTAGCTTGCAAAATGATAACTTGCATTCCATTTGCACTAGGTACCTCATGCTAGTGGTCCTCCCAATCCAAAAAATTGCTTGATTACCTTGCATTCCTCCACTCTACTTTCTTGTGCTTCCCTATTTCTTTCCATCAATATTTTTTCTCTTCTTATTCCTCTATTGGGCTAAGTGATGTTTGATGATCATCTACAACCCTAATGACCCAACCTTATCACTTTATTTTATCCCAAAAAAATGATCTCATCCTAATCAATCATACCTTAATTACTCTTAAATTTCAATACTCATAATATCAATACAATTTTATCATCAAACCCTCCTTATCATAAACTCTTAGGATTATTTAATAGGCCCTTCCAAGGCACTGATTTTTTCTTCTAGTGTACTACAATTCTATAACTTTTTGTAGGCATGGCGTGCAATAGAAGATGATTTTAGTATCTTAACATGACCTATCAAATAGTCATGATATACATTCATCAAATTCATCAAAGGTTTCTTGACTAATAAACCACTTATATAGTGAGGTCTTATTAATCCAATATCATGTGGACCTACAGTCCTTTGTAATACTATTGGTCATTGTATCCATAGGACTTTTCTTTCCTACTTGGATTATCAAAGTATGCAATCAAACCTAATTTGTATACATAACATATCATATTTTCCATCGTGTCAACCACGCACAAGGGTCCTTAGTATATCCAATATCTGACAACCTTGTACTTTCTTGTAAAGTGTGCTAGTTAGTGGATACTTAGAACCCTCGACCATGGTGGGTATTCTTGGAAATACATTCTAAAATATTGTATCATACATATCTTATACAATTATGTTGTGTGTCCCCATGTACCATTCAAACAAGCAGATATTACCTATCCATTTGTACAATCCTTTGTAACTATGCTAATTAATGGATAGAGAACTTATTCTATCATGATTGACACATTCAACAACACTCTCATTGCAAAAGTCCTAATTCCCTTATATATTGTTGCCATAATTAGCAACCCATGCCCTACATCTCGCGTGTCTACAAATATTTGTATATGCACTAGATGAGGGATGGGAGTGGCCAAATACATTAAATGATATACTAGGTGATTCAGGATATTATCACCATCATTACTCTCAAATAATCAGCCTTTAATAATAAATATATAAATTTACCTTACCTATTTATAGAACCACGAGAGTGGAGGGACTTACTGATAAACACTTTGCATACCCATTATAGCTTATGAGTGCACCAAGCAATAGATCATTAAATCCCTATGCTTCTTTATGGTAAATCAATCTTGTCGAGAACATCTTCTTTCATCACCATAATGACAACAAACACTAGTTTTCATACCCTACAAGTTCCATATTTCTTCAAGAAAATATGATATTTCTTACCAATGTTCTGCATACATGCATCGGGCAAAGGCAAGGAATATCCTCTTTTCTTGGAAAATCATGCATTGGTATGGTGTGATATCTTGACCTTGTTGTCACATTTTATCAATACAATCACATATATCTCATGTTAGCAACAAGCCTTTAGCCCTATTCTAAGGTAGAGCATAGAACCTTTATAGAAAGATGACTCCTTTCACCCATGCTCTTTGCATATACAATTTTTTGTACATACAATAGGAAAAGGTGAAGGGCTTCATATTTCCTCAAATATCCATGTGATACCCTGGAACAAAGCCTATAGACTTTTTGTCACCTACATTCTTTTACAAATCTCATGTAAACAACAATTTTTCAATCTTCATACTATGGTTAAGTGTAGACCTCTTAGAAAAGAAAATTTCTTTTACCCATGTTCTATGCATATACAATTTTTTGTACACATGTCCAGCAAAAATGGACTTCATCTTTCCTCAGATATCCATGCAATACCATAGTGTAAATCCTACAAACTTGTTTTTACATTTGATACTATCACATGCTTTAGCTTATCAAGTAGGTCATGTTGGAGGATTGACCCTATTGATCCTATGACTTGTAATCATGCAATTGTTTGTATGCCTACCAGTCAAGGGATCAATGATGTCAAATTTTCTAGCCTAGTCTAATAGAAAGGTAGGAGACAAATGAAACCTTATCAAACATATTTTATTTATGATTAGTTGTGAGGCCCAACATACCACCTAGGTGATTAGTTACCTTGTTTCCTGTATCTTGCATTTTCATAATCATTTTAAAATGTGCCAATCATGGGAGGCAAGGTTTCTATTACCTTAGACAAAATACTTGGTGACACTCTTCTTATAAAATTATCCTAATCTCTTATATATCAATGGGGGAATTGAATCTGCATGACCAATATCTAACATGTCTGTAAATATTTGTATGTGTTAGGTAGTTGTCAATAGGATTTGAATCTCTCACTGGTGTACTAAGCAATCTAAGACATCTTTATCATATTTCAATAAATTAACTTTTATCATCTATCCTTGGGACAGGTTTGCAAGATGTACTATGTCATTCAGAAAAACTAACATATCATATCCACTTTCTTGCAAACTTATAATTACATTATGAGCATGTCAGTTAATGGATATGACTTTCTAGTCACCATGACCAACACCCTTGGCAATACCCTTATCACACAGTTTTAATTTTCCTTGTATATTAGTGAAGTGATTGGGTCTTCATGTTTGATACTTCACATGTCTGTAAATATTTACATATGCATTAAGTAACAAACTTGAAACCCCAAACCTCCCACTAATATATTAAGTGATTTAGGACATCTTCATAACATTAATTTCATTCATCAATAAATACTTATCTTCACATTAAAGTCAACACACCTATACATTTTATTAGGGGCTCGATTCCCAATATCATATTGAATAAACTACATATTAATATCACAATATACACTATTCCTACACTTTCTCCCATTTGGGGGTATATGTTGAAAGATGTATTCAAATTATTCTTCCTTAATCAATATGTTTTTTCTTAATAGACATCATGCATACATTATAATAAATATTTTATCATGCACACAGACATCTTTCATTTTCAAATATGTACACTCTATGACATATTACATCTATTCAAACATTCTTGGATCTATTTTTCTCAGAACATAAGACATTATAAACATTAAATTTCTTTAGACCATGTAAAGTCCTTCGGACCATGCTTCTCACTGTGAGACATTAAAGTCCTTCGATCCATGTAAAGTCCTTCAAATCATGCTTCTCACAGCATTAGACATTAAAGTCCTTTAGGTCATGCTTCTCACAACATGATACATTAAATTCCTTTAGGCCATGCTTCTCATAGCATAAGATATTAAAGTTCTTTGGACCATGTTTCCTACAACATGAGACACTAAATTCCTGTAGGCCATGTAAATTCCCCATCCATGCTTCTCATAACATGAGACATTAAAGTCCTTTAGGCCATGCTTCTCATAACATGAGACATTAAAGTCCTTCAGGCTATGCTTCTCACAATGTGAGACATCAAAGTTCTTTGGTCCATGAAAAGTACTTTGGTCCACACTTCTCACAACGTGAGATATCAAAGTCCTTTAGGCCATGCTTCTCACAACATGAGGCATTACTAACAATCACTAACTACTAACACTACTAACCACAATACATATATCTCTTGTGTATATAGATACCTCATCATGTCTTAAGTGCTTGTCCTTTATGTGACTTCTTAGACCACCATTTAAGCATGATGAGTTTCATTTTATTTTCTAAGTATTTATCCATTATTATGAATCTTAGGCTAGCACTTAGGAATGGAATCATGATCATCACATCTTTAAGTGTTTTTCCTTTATCATGGATCATAATCCATGGATTAAATATGTACTTCTTAGATCATATGTGTACTCATCCCATAAGTTTTTTTTGGGCTCAAAGGTTAACACTCAAAATGGGATCATAATGGGTGCTTGTCCTTTATAGAGTTCAAAGATAATTTCTCATACATAAAATCAAAATCAAAGTATACTTATGAGTGATTGTCTATTATTAGACTTCTATTTCACCACTCAATAATCAAATACATTCACTCCTAGCATTTATCCATTATCAGGTTTTCTAGAACTCTGCTTAGGTGACTTACTTTGAAAAAAACTACTTGTTGTATAACTACATTCTAATATTTTTCTTGTGTATTTGTTTTCTCCACTTATCTATATCATATCTTAATCATGTGCATCAAATCAAAAATCAAATCATGTCATGTCATCATATCACATCAAATATAAAACTAAAGACAAATATATAGTATCATTAAATGCATAAAAGACTTAAAATAATACATGCTTGTGGGTCTAGTGTACCACAATATCAAAAGTTAGCACACTTAGCCCTATCACCCAAAAATGATGCACCACATGATAAAATTGGTGCACTCATCCCCATAAGACAAATCCTACCCACAACTAGATCCTACATCCTCGTCCTCAAGTGCTAGTGAGGGTGGTGGAGACCTAAAGCTCATTGACCTTTATAAGTAGTGACTCATGGACTAATTCCTCAACCTTGAATGCATTAGTTATGGAATATTATCAGCTATAGGTACCTCCACATGGTATAGATGTTTATAGTACCTCACCCTATTCCTTTATAGGTTAGCCTTCACCTCTGTTGACCACAACTCCTCACCCTATCAGCCTTGACCCTCACCCTATTAGTCTTTTATCTCTACCTCATAAGCTCCTCCTCCAACCTCTCCAATCATCACTATGAAGAACTAATCATTGCTTTTACTAAATCTGCACTAACTCCTCCACTCTCTCTATAAAGGATCTTGTCCCTCTCTTGAGTAACCAACTCAAAATCAGCCATAGCTGAGCAATGGTAGCATCCCACTCTATAATGACAACATCCTTTTGAGCAATAATGGCATCTCACTCACACTCCACCATTGGAATCTCATCTCAAAATATTACTACCTCCTCCTCCCATGATGCCTCCACTACTGCTAACTATGCTCTCACCTCATGAAGCTCCTTAGTAAAGCCTCTAACTCAACTCATGTAGCCTCCTCTTTTGATCTACTAGAACTAGCCCCTCTAAATATTATTGGTAGTAGGGACACCATAGCTAAAGGATCCACATCCAATGGGGCATCCTTTATCTTACTCTCATCTTGAGTCTCCCCTCTAGCCACCTCCCTAGCATTCATCTAAGAAACCCCATCCTTATGTAACCTCTGCCAAATACCCATTAGGATCCTTTTTATATCCTCAATCATTAACACTTGCTCTTCATGAATCTCCTCATCGTGTCATTCAATTTGGATGAAATTTAATGTACCACCTCATGCAATCTCTTGCCACTCCAAGATCATCCATTTCTAGATCCGACATCTTAGTATTATCTAATCTTGTTAGAAGTATCAAACCATCTCTCTTGTGTGATCCTTCAAATGCATATCTCTTCAATATTGGGTGTCCACTACACCTCCCCAAATTGACACACCACTATGTCATAACAGTACCCATTGAGTCCTCCTCACATAAGATAACTCTCATTCATCCTTAGACCATGGATACTAGCCCCTCCATGGATGCCAAGTAACCTCCTCAACCTTCCAATGATTAATCATTTTGCAAGCCTATGTCAAAGAACATTGAGTGGACCTAATGCTTCTTGTCCACTTGTATGATTTAGGAATCTCTGAACTCACTCTCCTTAACTCATCTATGGTTGGACATCTCATTGTTATATGATCTCGATCCCACACCTATAGGAGAATGAAACCAATTAAAATCTTACCACTCTAGCAATCTACCCAATATAGTGTCTTGTATAACCTAGCCAATATAGTTAGAGCCCATGCATAGATAATCTCATGATCTCATATACCGACTATCACCTCTCCCCATCCCTAGGGAAGCACCCGTCAACTCATGTTTACCATGAGAATACTAGACAAAATCAAACATGATAATATTGTGAGATAATTTATATGGCTTCCTTGATATGCATTATTAATGCATAATTCTAACTCCATATTTAGATATCTCTTGTTCCCTATCAATAACTCCTTACCCACCTTATCATCCCTCTCAAGGCAAATTGAAGCTCCTCACAAAAGAATATGAAGAATATGCCACACATCCTCAAGTGTCATAGTCATCTATCCAGTAGTCAATCGAAAGGTATTTATCTTAGGATACCATCTCTTAGCTAGTACTATCAAAAGTGGTTGATCAAAATTTAGTTGTAGCATGTGTGCCACAGAACCCAAGCTATCCACAACTAGTATCCCAACATCATGGTCATCAACCAAAGTCAATATGTTATCCATCACTCTTATATGTTACTCTTGACTCACCAACACCCCTAATCCCTACAAACTATACAACCAAAACCCAAAAAACACATTTATAACACATTTCCTCAATTTTGAAAATTTTCCACAAGTGGAAAAAATACCACTGGCAAATTCACCACAAATGCAAAAAAAAACACAAAAAATAGACCCCTAATAAAAAATTTAAGCCTTGATGTTTTATCATACCTGCAAATCCCTCTTTGGATCTAATGTTGATCCTTAAACCAAGTTTATGTGATGCATAGGTCTCCTAGTGTTTGTCATTAAATTCTAGGAATTCACACACAAGCTCTCCAAATTCATTATTTTACACGATGGAAATGAACTCATTTCATTCCCTCTACTCCTTTTACACACCCAACCTTTCAAATTCATCACCAGTCAATTGAGCGCCCCACTTTATCAAGATTTTCCTTTGAATTACATTTTGGAAAAAATATCAAGGGGGCACCCATGGGAAATCAATTATGAGGTACTCATGGGACATAAATTTCAAGGTATACATGTAGCAATGATACTAATCGATCATCAAATTTTCAAATCAGCTCCAATCATAATTTTTTCTTCAACATGGCATTTGAAGACATCAACAAGCATCATAGTGTGAAAATTAGAGTCCTAAAACTTTTTTTTGATGTGATTATTTCACAAAAAATACTTCAAAATGGGGTAAAATGTGTACACTCAATTTTGACACTCCTAGTGAGTTTAACCCTAAGAAAAGACACTAGACATCACACAAGAAATCAATCAGATGAACCCATGCAATCCAAACATAAAATCAATTCTTTTACAAATATTCCACTCTTTGTTATATTCACCAATGGAGAATTTGATCAAGTGGGGCAAATTTGACAATAGACATTTTATAGTCATTTGACCAGTTAACATGATCATTGGCCAAAATTGCTAGTTAGCTATAAATTTTCTAGTGGTAAATTTGACATCCAATGGTGAATTTGCAGAATATTTATGACACAAACCATAGGCATGTAGATTCCTTCATCCCACGACCTCCTCTAATCATGCATACTCCAATATTGAATCATGCCTACAAAATTCAAATTGGTCTTATGACTTACTGGAATCTTGGACCTCAATTTCCCTCCAAAAATATATAAATACAACCCTTGGGATGGGAATTTCATAACACAAATCTTGGTAGCATTACTCTAGTAAAAAATTTCTCCATTCTCTTTGTTTCTCCTCTCTTCCATTCTTACATTTAGAGCATTCTTCATCAAGCATTTGTGGCAATTCAAGTAAGGCAAAGGGGCATTGGAGCAAGGACGCTAGCTTAGTGCAATAAGGAGGTCTTGCTAGGTAGTATACTCCCTAGATCCTCTTTCTTTTCATCTCCTTGTTTTCATTTCATCCATTTCCCCTTTATGTTGGCCTTGTTGGCTTAGATTTTTCACTGTTGCAGCCACTAATCCTTAATTTATTTTATTCTCTAACCTCTATTTGTAGCTCTTTAACTGTTGTTTTATCTCTCCATTATCTTATTTGAAACAAGTTTTATTTATTTACTAATTTCTAATTATTTGCAAGCTCATTTCCTTTTATTTTTCATAGTAGATCTTCATTTCATCTCTCATTTTGAATATTTAATCTATAATCCTCCTTGTGTTGCAGGTGTTTTATGTTTATTCCATCTAATAATTCCCTATCTTACATCTTGATTATCTCTTATGTTCACATTCATCTTACTTACAGGCTTACATGTTCTTTTAGCTATTTAGTTTCACATTTCCATGCTCTTCTCATTAAGCTTGTTTGCAATTTCATATTATCTTTAATTAAAGTCTTTTATGTCTGTTCTAATCTCATGCTAACATCATTATAGGCATAACAATATTTTATTTGTTTTGTTGTAATATTTACTTTGTATTACATACTTTTTAGTATTTCTTTTACCTCAAGCCTCAAAACATCATCAAATCCCTATTGTAGGCTTCCTTAATTTTTAATAGCAATATATTACCTTGTTGCCTCCATAATATCCATTCAATAGCATTTCTTTTATCATATCATAGGATTAATTAGCTTTTGTAATACTCTTATCTTATTTTGTAAGCATTGTTAGGGTATTTTCCTGATATTTGGGAATTCATAGATCCTACTTTGAGATATTATAAGCAACCAATTATCATTTCTTATTCCTCTTGGTCATATAAACTTACCTTGCAAGTTTTGGAAAATTTACAACTCATTTGATAAGATTTTGTAAATCCCCAAGCCATAGACCTTGGGGATTGGTGGTTTTAGCCCCTTTCTCTGATTTTGAACCATTTGGACCCAATCAGCTCAAATTTTACCCTAAAATGCATAAATCATCTGTTGTAGGTAAATTTACTACATTTTATAACAAATGGTAATTTTAAATCTCTGGTTTTACATAGTCCAAATTTTCTAGTAGCAAATTTGACACTTCAACTTCTGCTTCCAAATCCAAGGTTCATTTCAATTTTTTTTTTACAAAAGGGGGTCTAATCATATAGGAAGATAGAAAATAAATTCTTTGCACTCAGACAAGCCCTCGAAAACAAACCTACCTAACTTTTTCTACCTCAAATCTTGTAGGTTTCAAATCCATCAGTGGCAAATTTGTTCAACATTAGAAACAGGTACCTCTATCTCTACAAATCTTTATTTTTTGTTTTCTTACTATTTTCTACTTTCTAATCTCTATTTTTACAATTTTATTTGCTTGAAATTATATTTATTTTGGGAAACTAAGGAACCCTTTAGGATAGTCAAAATTTCTTTTACAAAACACAATTAGGCAAGAAAATAAAGTCATTTAGTTACATCCTAGGATAATTTATTTGTTGCATAATCCCTTTGTTTACCTTTAAAAATAAAAACTCTCTTTAGCATAGTTCATCATTCAAACTTGAAGAGCATACTAGGTTAGAAAACTTATTTTCTTGCATTATTGTTTTATTGCATTTAGCATACAACTTAGGTGATCATTCCTTTAAGTTTAGTAAATTTTATCTTAAAAAGTATTTGATAGAGATAAAAACTTAGGTTTTTGTTGAATTAATCCATAAAACACCACATGAGTTTGAACATAAACATAGAAACTTAAACATAAACTTGGAGGTAGAGCCTACTCACATGAAGATCAATATTTAGGGTCTCCTTTGGAAAGAGGTATTTGAGGGGAAGTGAGGGTCCCAGCAGGTCCCCCCATGTGTGTGTGACATTTTGAATCTACATATTTGACTCAGGATCACTGGCCCATAGAGTTTCACAAATTTTTGGAGATGAAAAGCGAAGAAGTTTTCTGAACGCCGCTTCTTCCAAAAAATTCCCAAAGAAAGAGGAAGGAGATAAGTCTCAAAGAATGAGATGCCCAAGAAATTCCAACAAAGGTTGGAAAAAGAGCTTTTGTAGACTATCCAATTTGAAATCAATGACCTATAGGGTTTAAAAATAAGAACAATTGAGGGTAAAAAGTTCCAAAGGTCGATTCTTCAATAATATTTCAATGAAAAAAGAGAAAAATATTACAAACTTTTTTATAGAAGTTTAGTGAGCTGCAAAGTTTTACAAAGAGTTTGAGATGATATAAAGAATATTTATTTTGCAAACTTCCCAATTAGGAATCAATGGCTTGTATTAGTTTTAAGGAATAATGAAAGTGGAAACACGTGGGAAATTTTCTAGCATACTACAAAATATGACCATCAAATCAAAAGGTTATCTAACTTGGAAAGTCAGAAGGATGAAAAATTATAAGCAACCAATCAAAAACCACAAGTAATCTCCAGACACATTATTGCAAATGCATGTCCTCCTAGAAAACATAGTTGAGCTCATCAAATGAGCAGCTTCTAAAGGACACAAATCCACCTACCTTCACTTCTTAGGCTCAACAATCCAAGGAAAATGGTTGTCCTATTGAATTCAATAATGTAGCAGCCACAACCAAATCATCCTCAATCTTGATAATATTGATTATAAGAGGTGCTTGTGTTTAGTCTTTGAGAATCCCTAGGATGGAAGTTGAAAATAGCAACAACAATTGTACATTTAAGGGCTCAAAATCATTTATCAATGATGATTCTAGTTCCAAATACTTCAAAGGGGATAAATGATGTGATGCATGTATGACCAACATGCAATAGTAAAGGTATTGTTTAATTCCTACACAAATATTGGAGGGAAAAAAATTCCTAGTTTTGTCTATAAATAGTAGATCAATATGAATTGCTAAGGCATTGGATAATTTCCTATTCATGTCTATTATATAGCCTTGCATGTGTATTTCCTTTAATTTTCTTCTGTATAATAGTTAGGACTCAAGCCTTGAGTTGTTTTGTTGGAAATATTTCAAGCCCTTTATTCTAGCATGGCGGTAATGTACTTTATGTATATATATAAGAATCCATGACTACTTAACTTTCTATACCGTTTCTTATATGTATATGTGTTTGTTCTTAATGTTCATGTTTTGAAGAAATTGTGTTCACTTTGCATTCTTGGAAAATGTTGCACATGTTAATTTAAATCCACTATTATATAGAAGAATCACATGATCTTGGTGTATCATCCCCCAATTAGCTTAGGACTTTTTACTTTTCATTATTCCATTTCCTATAGTTTTCTTCCCTTTTTCTTTGTGTACAAAAGTTAGTTAGATAGGCGAGTCCTAAATATCACATCTAATAAGGAATCATCCTTATAAAAATTACTAGAGGTCATCCTCTAAGTGTATCACATGCTCTTAGGATGTTTTATTGTATCGTTCTATGTGAGGCACTAGTATCGAGTGTATCTGACCACTACAATGGATGACCGTGACATTCTAAGGTGACAATAGTTTAATGGTATACTTGATAGGATCAATCTAGTTTATATTCATCCCACAATATTGATTGAGTTTGATTCACAAAGAAGTACAAAGAAGCAAAGCTCAATAGACACCCATCATGCATAACATCGACTCAATTAATAGTCACTATGAGATAAATCTACATGCATTAGGTTGAGATCTTGCTGAAGACCTATGCCTATTTGCTTATTGAAGCATCTAAAATTTTCACATGATGACTCTACTAAAGATGAATACCTAGAAGAATCCATTCAAAGAGATATCTGGTTAAGATTTCATTGAAAAATATTAGTCTATTAGCTTGATGATTGTAGACATGGAAAATTGACCCACCCAAGTGAGCCATTTTTCCTAGAACCCTTGAGAAGGCCCTCAAACTTTTCTAAGCACAAGTTTAGGCCTCTTTTCCCCTTCTCCTTCCCTCTTTTCCTAGCTTTTTCGAAATCGCAGTCACCTAGTATGGAGCACGATTTTGGCAAGTTAGGGTTCTCTTAGAAAACACTATTTTTTGAGCCAACCTTTAGGATGTTGGCCCTCCCTTAGGTTGCCTTTTCATCTTCCTACCCTTTTACCCTCTAAACCTCTTATAAATAGAGGGTTTAAATCCTCTTTTTCCCGTAAGCATGATCTAAGTTATTTTTCTAGGTAACCTTTGACTATAAATTTATCTTGGAAAGCAAGTCTTCTAACAAGATCAAGTGTCTTTTGGTGTTCCACTACTTTGTTGTTGATTTGTTGCTCTTGGTGGATAAGTGTTGGAGCCTTGAGGAGTCTACTATTTTGTGGAGGTCTTCATTCTTTTGTCTGTTATTTCACTACCACCAGGTTTATTCTTACATTTTAGTATTTCTAGAATACTTTATTATGCATTTTACATTATATTTTGCATCAATTTGTCATTCTTGCACTTCTACTGCATAATCATGCCCCATTCGTACAGGGTATGATTTTGATAGGATCTGAAATTATAGTTGCCTCTTATGGGGAATGATTTTGGTTTCATTATGTTTGGGGGTAAATTTTCACTCCTAAACCCTCAATTTGTATTTACATGTTCCATTTAGATCATAACATTGTTGTTTACATTCTATTCTTTGTACTGTTTCATTGCATTGTATCTTTGCTTGTTCATTTCTAAAAAACTCAACAATCACTTTTATTTTCAAATGATTAGCTAAAAGGACCAAGGAGGCTTGACTGTTGCACCTCCAAGATTAGTCATATAGTGGCCTAATCATACCCCCAAACGTTGATCAAATTTTCTAAGGTTTTGTAAAGTTTTTTAAAGGATTCAAAGCTACTGGATACATCTGGATGCAAGTTAAGAGCTCAGGAAAATCATCAAATCAGATAAGTGCCCTAAGTTAATTTCTTAGGTTGTTTTTTTTTTTCTTTCTACCCATTTTGTTCCAAACCTAGATCATAAATAAAAGAAAATAGTATGTTCTTATTTTTTGGCATTTGAGAGAGAAAATCATATAGTTTGCATTATAGGGTTGGTTCTGTTTGTGCATTATCTTAAACCCTTGCTAAAAAAAAAAGATTTATTTTATTGCAAGTTAGGGTTTGGTCATAATTGAAACTCAATAATAATTCTAGGGTTAGTCCTTATTTGTCTACATTTTTGTTTGCTTGCATTATTATTTCATTTTTATATATTATATTTTAGAAAATCCAAACATAGGTGTTCACTCAATATGCACATTAAACATCTCCACACCAAACTTGGAAGGAATTCTTAAATTGTTCTTGGTGAACCCTTCGATCCCCAAGCCCCTGAGTGTAGAGAATATAACACACCCCCGTGGTCACCTCATATCCTAGCGTATCCAATCGAGAATCATATGTTGCAGGGTAGTTTTCCCCCTCTACATCTTTGGTGAACCTGATGTGAAAACACGTCTTAGTGGCCAAGATAGGAAACCTCTTCCTTTTGTTTTTATTTTGAAAACTTTAAGCAAGATCACTAAATTTGTTTGCTTAAAGTTAGAGAACATTAAAAATATCTTAAAAGTCCTCTTGTGTGTCTTATCTAGTTTTCTTCTCTATCCTTTCTCTTCCTCCTAATGGCTCCCAACCTTAGGAGTAAGTGAAAAAATTTAGAATCTAATCAAAAATTTTAAGATGATTGGATTGATAGGGAGAATCCCAGTCTAGATGCGTAAGAGGAAGAACATGTAGAAACTAGTAATGCCTTTGATCCTTTTGAGGGGCCTAATGGAGGCTTCACCTTTTCATCATTTGATCATATACGAGATTCCATGAAATACCATAATGAGGCCTTGATTAAGGCTATGGAAAAGGAAACTCGACTTTAAATGGGTGGGATGTCTCCTTCTCCAACCATCTCTCCTAGGAATGTTCACACCAATCATTTGTTTTAATCTTCACATCATGTTAATCCTTTCCATAAACCAACATATGCTACTACTATGACCACCAACGTTGGGGAATTCCATAGGCTCATCCAACCAGTAGTGCATCCCAAAATTTTGCTTAATTTCCTCCTCATTCTGCTCCATATCAATATTCATGCTTCTGTTCCACCAAATGTCGGTTATCCTTCACAAAAAGATACCACATATCATAACCATACCATAACAGTTTTAATACCTCCAACATTGGTCAAGTTCCCTTTCAATAGCCTACCTATGCTCCTCCCCTAGGGAACCTAGGGGTATTGCACAACAATCTTGATATGCAAAGCTTGACAAGTGTGGTGAAGCAATTGGTTTCAAAAGCGGATATGATTCAACCTCCAAGTTTCACCTATAGTTATAAGGAAATGTGCAATTAACCTTTAGACCCTATTGTCCCTTCTAGGCCCTACCCTAAGCATTTTTCAATGCTAGTTTTACTCATATGTAAGGGAACAAAGGACCCGATTGAACATTTAAGGATTTTTAGGACATCATGCCATGATATTATATATGATGAAATATTGTTGTTAAAGATGTTCCCTAAGAGCCTTGGTGGTATGGCATTGGAATGGTATTATCAACTACCTCATCATTCTTTGAGGAATTTTAAAGAGACAACATAATTGTTTGTTCAACAATTCAGAGCTTATGTTGAGAAAAATATGACTATGAAAGATGTTTATATGTTAAAACAAGGGAAATACGAAAGTTTTTTAGATTTCTTATCTTGGTGGAGAATTTTAGTTGGATGATTGAGATATACTTTACCTCCTTGTTACATGTTAGAGATCTTTATTGAAAAATTACAAGAGCAAATATCATATGAATTGGAAACAACAACTATCACCTCTTTTGACCAAGAAATAGATTTTTCAAGAAGGGTAGAGCAAGCCCTCATTTGAAGAGATCAAATTAAGCCAAAGAAAGAAGAAGATAGGACCATGAATTCTCAGTATAAGAACAAGCATGTAGTTGATGATGGAGTAATGGATAGTAGACCTGTCAACAATGTTGCTAACACCTTGTAAAATATGGTGCTTAGCCAACCTCAAAAACCCCCACCAAGGAATTTTACAAGACTTAAAACACATATTATGGTGGTCCTAAAGCAGCTCTTAGAATCTAACATGATTGAGTTACCTCCCATAAGGCAACCTGATACCACGACTAATTGGTACAAGCCTAGTCAACATTATAAGAATCATAGAGTGGAGGGGCACCTAACAAATTCATGTAAAGGTTGAAACATGTGTTGAGTACTTAATTTATGCATATCACCTTGTTATATAGGGTCCTCAATCTAATCCTCCAACAAAAAATCAACCTCCTACTCAACAAGCAACCATAACTAATCAAGACATGGGGATATTTCAATACCCCCTACCTAATCATAGGTAGCAGGAAGCTAATCACGTATCATATCATAATGTGCTACCTCCCTACAATAATATGGTTGGTATGGTATCGATAACTACAATACAACAAGCTCAATAACAATCAACTCAACGATCTCACCAAGAGATGAGTTTTACATCCAATCAACCTTCAAAACCACCCTTACTTTTGAAAAATACCCAAAAAAAAAGTACAAGGGTAGAAAACCCACATTTAGTGTTGAAGCCACAACCTAGGGTATCCTTTGAAATTCAACAATAGTTGGCTAACACCCCAACCAAGATCTCCCTCTTAGAGCTTTTGCAAACTTCTCGCGTTCATATGGAAGCCTTGTAGAAAACTTCTAAGCCAATAATTTGTTCCTCGATACATTTTACCTAGCACTATAGCTGATGTTGTAGGTTCCCTTAGGATACATCATATCACATTTTTAGATGATGATATTCCTTCCTCATACTTACAATGGGATTCTTCCCTCTACATCACTACATTTATTGGGGAAAAATTTATCAAGTGAATCTTGATAGACAATGGTTCCTCCCTCAATCTATGCACTTATCAATTTTTTCAAAATTTTGGATTAAAAGAGGAATATTTAACTAAATTTGATGTCATCATCAAAGCTTTCAACGATGAGTCCTATTAGGGATTTTTCCTGCATCCAAAGGATAAGATATCATGCTACAGGAAAACCTACTGCCAACGAGCTATTACAGGCTCTGGTCGACCTACCTCTTAACTTGGGAATGAAATTCTTTAATATTTTCTAGATAGACCAAGTATGGTAAGGATACCCTTGAGGTGAGCTTAAATTCTTTAAGTTTATGCTCTTCCATATTTATGGTGATGAATTAACAATCATAAATTTTGATCGAGCTAAAAACAATAACAGTTCTATTATACCTTATGTATGACCGATGTTTTAATCCTTTGGGCTATTGTAGTAGGATTTAATAACATTTCAATGAAAATAGAAAGAAGTAGAGATGAAATAATCGATGCAATTACGTTCATTTGAATATCATAATAAACATAATAGTTGACCAATGAAAGAAGCGTTCATTATGCATTCAAATAATGTAACCCATAACAAAGACACACACAAAGCTAAACACAAAAATATAACAGGAAAGAAGCCCATAATTGTATTAATATTTGAATGAGATTACATGAAGAGTTGGGTTTGAATCACCATTTAACTCTGAGAAAGATTAATACAATAAAGATCCTCATTCGAATATCATAATAAGGACATTTCACTCTTCCATTCGAATACAACAACATTCAATTATCTAGACCTTTTCCTCAATGATCTGGAAATATTCTCAGCTTCTTGGAAACTTTCCTATCAAAAAAACTACACAGCAATAGGAGGAATGAGGAGATGAAAAGGAGAAAGAAAACAAAGGAGATACAACAACAAAGAACGGGCACTCGAGTATACCTCTTAGCAAAAATATGCTATGTCAAAGCTTGATCCTTATTTTGGCTGTAGACATCCTTCTTATAGTTGTAGTAGCTCTGTAACTGCTTGAACCGCTTGCATATAAAATGCCCACCTATTATCATCTCTTGCCTTGTCATCGATCGGGTGTTGTATAGTCTACCTCAAAGTGCATCATCAGAATTAGCTAAAACTCGACCTAGTTATCGCCACCTCCTATTCACTATTTATGGCTTTATTTGTTTGTCCTAAAGTGAGCTCCCAAGTATCTTCTCGTATATTTATCACTGTAACCTAATGCTCATTGACTAAGAAGATGCTAGAATTTAGGTGTATTATCTTGAAGTAGGGGCTTTCTTCAACCGCACGGTGCTTGCCTTGGGATGCAAGGAAGCAAGGGTTCATTACAAGGACCTAATGCATTGGGTGCTCCATAAAAATGGTGAAGGATAGGGAACTGGCAGTACAAAAGTTAAGGAAGCCGCCAATAATGTGGTACTTCTATAACTATACTCCAATGAAGTAACAATACACTAACTATATTTCATCAGGGCATGAGAGTCTTTTGTATATGGTCTTCCATTTTGTGCCTCTTTTTTATCCTACAGCTAATGACATGAGTCCTCTGGATGTGTAGAATTCTTTTTATGTAGCTTGCTAACAACACACTTTGACCCATTTCTGAACTATAGCTTGGATTTTAGAATAGGTGTTGTTCCTATATAAAGGATGAGTTGACGCCAATTATGTTGTTAGTTGATGACAGGTAGCCAAGTCCTATTGATTCGAAAGATGATTCAGTTTGCTTTAACTTGATGATTCTCGGCTCAATCTGATATTTTGCCTTTATTATGTGGTCTACGGGTTGTCCTCTCTCTACTTGGCACATGAGAATTCGCATTTCTTTTGTTGTAGTATGAAGGATACAGTGTTTCTATCTAGGTCGAGACAATACATTTAATTATCTTACTTATTTTATCTTACCACCCCATCCTTTTTTAGTGAATCATCCTGTCATATTTTGTTTCCCTATTTGGAAACTCATGCAATCTAGATGCCAAAAACTAGGGGATTCCGCATTCATGCGATCTTTTAATTGGCATTGATTATCGTTAATCGTGGTTGATTTTGATGTAACACTAATCTTCTTTATGTTAGTTATCCCTCATGTGTGCGTGCCTTCAGTAGGTTGACATGTTTTGTTTGGTACTAGGTAGCATAGGCACCCGTGATCACTGATACTGGTCCGATCGATAGGTTTGAAGTGTTCCCTTTTCAGCCAATCATTTCATGTTCACTATGTATTTTCGATTGTCTGCCTCTATTCAATGGTTGCGTGATTTAAGCTATGTTTGTTTTGCATGAAAATCTAGTTCAAACCTCCGTGAGATGATTAGTTTAATAATATTTGACTAACTATAGTGCATTAGAATCGAAAGATGGTATACCTTAATCTGCACTGCTTTCTTTTTTACCTTTGATTTGACTGGGTTGATCTCTCTCGTTGATTTTGTTTGGCTGATGACTTTGACGGTGAGGATGTGCTCATCTGTGAATACTTAATGCCTTTATTTTTTTAGATGAAATATTTTAATGGTAGTGCTTTGACCAAATCATCGATTGATTTTTACTATTTTTTTGGCTGATAAAGTCTTTCCTTAGGTTAAACGATAATTTTGCTTTCACTTGAGCAATCGTCTTTTGTTTTTTGTCGATCGAAGGAAAATTGAATTTTTGACTTTTCTATCATCTCTTAATTCACTTCAGTCAACGATATATTTTCATCGAGCGATTTGTTTTATATTCGTTTAATTGATATTTTGGCCCACTATTTACTGTGATCGACCGAAAAAGTTTATTTCTTTTGTGGTTGATCGATCAGCTGTCGTTTATCTCATGTCAGTCGAAATGTCTTTCACCTTCGACTGCAGCTTTCTTCTTGTCATCCAAAAAACTTCAGCAGCAATTTTCTTTGTGTCAACCATCTCAAGATTTATGTGTTCTACTTGCTTCAGCTCTTTGGCCTGAGTGGTCGGTCGAAACCTTTTATCGATCGGCTAAAGATTTTATTGCTTGTAAAAATACCATCGACTCTTTTCTCATGGGCATCTACCAAAAAATATTTCAACAATATTTAGTTTCGATCGATCGTTCTTTTTGGTCATCAATTGCTTTTACTGTCAGTTGAAAGGTGCTTTAGCTTTTGAAATTTTCTTTTTTTTGGCAGGAACTTTCTATCAATCGTTCTAAGAGTGGATTATTTTGGAAGGGAAAGGTGGGGAACCCCTTAATTTTTAATGAAATAAAAAATGAGTTGCTTAGGGGTTGGAGATGTTCATGAATCCAAAAGTTATTTTATTCAGACTTGAACTCTTTATTAGCCTATCACCAAATGTGTACCTTCTTAGGACCTTCAAAATTTTGAAATTATGGGTACATTCATGTTGTATCAATTTTGGCTACAAGTCCCAATGGGCCTGCAACCTTATATCTCTCCCCCTTAGGGTTGGACCTAAAATCTTAGATGTCTTGTTTTATGTGGTACCTTGCCCTGCATATTTTAATATTCTTCTTAGAAACCCTTGGATTCATACAATGAGGGTTGTCCCTTCCACTTTTCATCAATGTTTGAAGTTCAAATTTAAAAGTCAACTTGTCACCATTTTGGGTGACCCTCATCCATTCCAATATTGTTCAATGGTTGAGAAAGCTCAATCTAGTATCAATTTATGTCCATCAGTTTCTTCATCTCACATCACCAAGCAACTTTTAAATCTAAATGTGAGTGAGGAACCACTAATAAAAGTCTCATCACAAGATCAGGTCAATATGTTTCTTCAAGGGCCTCTTCTGAATATAGCCAAGATACCACCCTCACCAAGTACTATGGGTTTGTCTCATAAGAATGGTGGAGTAGTACACGTTGGCATGTGTACCTTTATCTTTGTGGGTATGGCCCTCGAAGTAAAATCGTTGGTAGCAGACCTCTTCCTGTAGAATGTTCTTTTACCCATTGTTACTTATCCAATGATTACCTGCTTCCCAATCAAATATTATCTAGTATGGGATATATATGTAAAGGTTTGGGGCCATAACATAAAGGTATTTGAGAGCCTTTGGAAGTTGAGGTTTGGCCTGGGAGATGTGGCATAGGCTACATACCCAATAAAAACCAACCTTTACCATTTGATGATGATGATAACCTCATTAATTATGTTTATTATTTAGATCATCAAGGCTTGGAGTGAAGTGATGAGGATGAGGGACCACCTTATCCCATGAACATTTTGTTTTGCAATGTGGTAACTTTGGTGCATCCATATTTAGTTGTGATATTGGGATAGTATGCTAAAGGGGATACTTTTTGTGACATGGATCACAAGGATAACCTTTGAAACAACTTCTTCTTTGATGGGTCAGTCCCTTGTGTTGCACATGTTGAGTCTTCTAGTTCTCAAGAGGAATTCAATTCTATCTCTAAAATATCTTGAGCAACTAGGAGTGGTCCTTGCCTTGCCTCCTTATGAGGAGGGATCTCATATTCTCATTGAGGATATCATAGATGTTAACATAGGTTGTGAGGACAACCCTAGAATCCTTAAGCTAGGTAAATCCTTGTCCATGGATGAGCAGGAGCAATTGACCAATTTGTTGAAGGAATTTCATGATATTTTTGCTTGGTCATCTTCTGAAATGCTAGGGCTTGCTCCCTCCCTTGTTATGCATTATTTGGTAGTCAATCCTAGTGCTAAGCTTGTTAAGCAGAAACTTAGGAAGATGCATCCTAAGGTCACCCTTTTAGTCAATGAGGAGCTCCAAAAACTCCTTGATATCAATTTCATAAAAGCTATCGACTATTATGATTGTATGAGGTAGGAACGATCATGATATAACTAACTTTAGGGAAATTAACTTAGCATCTCCCAAGGATGATTTTCCTCTCCCCAACATAGATATGATCATAGATTTCACTATTAAAAGTAGAATACTTTTTCTCATGGATGGTTTCTCGGGATACAATCAGATCACGGGTGCTCCTAAGGACCATGCCAAGACAAATTTTATCACACCATGGGGTACCTTTTATTATAAAGTCATGTTTTTTGTCTTTAAGAACGTAGGTGCCACATATTAGAGGGCTATGACTTATATTTTTCATGACATGATGTATGATATTCTAGAGGACTATGTGGATGACCTTCGAGATCATTCCATACATTGAAAGGATCATGTTCACAATCTAAGATGAATTTTTAAAAGGCTTTGATAGTTCAAGGTTCGTCTTAAACCCTCCAAGTGTATGTTTGGAGTCACATCTACAAGTTGCTAGGTTTCATCATTTCTAGGTGAGGTATTGAGGTGGATTTCACTAAGATAGAGGCTATCACTAACATACCTGATCCTTATACCTTAACCAAGTTGCATAGCTTACAAGTTAGATTTCAAGCTATTCATTGGTTCATAGCTCAGTTACTTGATAAGTTTCAGCCCTTTCTTAAGCTTCTTAAGAAAGATGTAGTGTTCCAATGGGATGTCGAGTGGCAATAATCTTTTGATGAACTCAAATGATATCTCACCTCCTCGCCTATCTTAGTTCCTCCTAAACTGGATAAGCATCTGATGCTTTACATAGAAGCTATAACTCATGCTTTGGGGGTCTTGTTGGCTCAACATGATGGTCAAAACAAAGAGTGAGCTATCTACTATATTAGTAGAACCTTGGTGAGCTATGAAACTTGGTATACTCTCTTAGAGAAGCTTTGACTTGATGTAATGTTTGCTTATCAGAAGTTAAGACACTACATGCTTAGCCATAAGATATTGGTTGTTGTGAAGTTTGATCCTTTGTGCTACTTAATGTCTAAGCCCTATCTTTCAAGTCGAGTTCCTAAGTGGGTTTTAGCCCTTAATGAGTTTGACCTAACATTCATATGTCAGAAGGCTATCAAATATCAGGTGGTTGTTGATTAGCTAGCATCCTCTCCCTTAGAATCTGCACATCCCTTGGTTGTCGAGTTTCCTAATGAGTGCTTTAGTATAGAAGTCAATGAGCTAGAGTCTTCGACTTTATTTTTTATGAAGCTCAATGCTTAAACGGCATCGGTGCTAGAATTTTTCTAGTTACCCCACATAAACAACTCATCTCTCTTTCCTTCAATCTTCGTTTCTCTTTAACGAATAATATTACTAAGTATAAAGCCTTGATCCTTGGTCTTAGAGCAGCCTTAGCCTTACAGGTTAGAGTTATTTAAATTTTTGGTGACTCTCAACTTGTGGTAAATTAGATTAACAATTTTTATCAAGCTTGAGATGATAAGCTAAAACCTTACAAAGAGATTGTCACCAAGTTGTTGTTTGCATTCGATCGAGTGACCATAGATTCTATCCCTAGATCCTCCAACCGACATGTGGATGCTATGGTTGATGATTTGTCCTTGTTTTCTTAGATTTGGATGATGATCAAGGATATATTATCATTAGATAACTTTGGGATCCTGCGTCACTTGGTTCTAGTCTTGTTTCGTTAGATTTTTTTACCATCGAAGCTTCCCCATATAAACCATGGTATATTGACATCTTTAATTTCCTCGAGGATGGTTCGATTCTTGATGCTTTAGACCATGATCAGTGTAATATTTTGTGCAAAATAGCATGTTGATTTGTTATAATTGGTAATAATTTATATTGATGTTTTTTTTAAGGCATCCTCGTGTGATGCCTTAACTCTGATGAAGTTTGACTAGCTCTTAGTGAGGTTCATGAAGGCTCATGTAGAGGCCATTTCAGCAGTAATTCCATTTCCAAAAAGCTCCTTCTTATCGGTTATTATTAGCCTTCCATGGAGAAATATGCATATGTTGGCAATTTTGGGTACATTGGGTACATTGCCTTTGCTCAAGTGTTGATGTTGTCATTGATGTCAAGAAGCGGAAGGGTTTTTGTGAAAACCAAGGCAATCAAAATAAAAGATTTTATTTAAAACCATGGATACCAGATTTGAAATGGGTTTTTCTTAAAACCCAAGTTGGCTCTTCGTTTCGTTGAAAAAGGTGCCCCTGTGATGAAGATATTTAATTTTAAATATTTAGTTTAAATTTTATTTATTTAAAATTTAAATATTAAAATTAAATTGAAAGGTCGACGTGTTTGGAAATGCATCATAGTGCATATAAAATAAGGTAATGGAAATCTTTAATGTTGGATTGAATGTGTTCGATATTATTCTCTGTGCTTTTCGATTTCGACATCAAAGCCCATGCTGCGAGGAGGAAGGTTGCCGAGTCGAATCCCATGAAGTCCCAGCTTGCAAAAGGAGTCACATCTTCTGCTGCACAGTTTTTGGAGCCATTTCAGGTGTGTTAGTGTGTGTGCGGCATTCATCATATGATGATTTCAGTGAAGCGAGCAATATAGGAAAGAAATCTATTTGGACAGCAAGCGAGCGAGGTGTGTATGCAATTTCGAATTCGTAAAATCATTTTGAGATGGCAGTAGGTATTGGCGAGAGCATTCTGGGGATGTGCTGATTTCGAAAAGAGATCGCCTTGGAATTTGAAATATTGCCATGAAATTTGAAAGATCGCAATGATTTGAAGCAAGTCTGAGAGATCGCAGGGATTCGTAGCATATCTGAGAAATGGCAGTGATTGCTGAGACACCGTGAGAACGAACATGCATTGCAGTATCTAAGAGGACATGTAGTCCATGTGGCTCTTAAGCCAGAGCTAAGGATTATAAATGGATGGGTACTATTGTCGATATTAATTGCCATGCAATTCGCTTTCGACTTCGAGCTCCAACGCCAAGAAGGAGGCGCACGTGGTGGACAAACTCCGCTGTGACAAGTTAGTCATCGCACCAAGGAAGAATTCTGTTCAGAGATAAGAGGGAGGTCCCTCATCCTCTCTCACGTAGGCGTGGACAGCCCACGCGGTTTAGCCAAGCGTCTTGGCTGAAGGAGACGACGGATCAAATCACGCCGAATCCCCTTTTAGGGGAGTAAGAGGTATTCTCATGTGATCAAATTTTTGCGGAAAAGATAGTAATTAGATATTAATATTTTGATTGCTAAGGTTAGCCTTGGGAGGTATAAGGTTAGCAAAAATTAATATTTTTTATATAGCTTTTGTTAAAAGTAATGGAGTTGATAAGGTGAATATAAGAAATATGTTATGTATGTTTTGTTGAATAAGGTTGAAAGATGAAGACATAGAACCTTGATTATATTTGGACCAAGGAATATTCTTGAGGAAATGTTAAAGAAATATGTTGTCTACTAACCTTCTTGAGTTTGGCAAAAGGTGGTTATGGTTATGACAGATTTGTGAGATCTTCTTCATCTTCAATAAGGTATGGGCACATTCTTCTTATGAGTATGATTGGTGTATGTTTTCCTGAAATAAGATTGGAGTGAAAAGGTATACAACAAGGTTTCCTTTGGTTGGGTGTAAATCCTATTTTTTGGTTTTTTGAAGACTACTTATGCATTGTTATCATTGATGAGAGTTTTGGTGAATGCATAATTCTGGTTTGAGGTAGTGGAAGCATTGTGCACTAGGGTTTATGTTTGTGAGTCTTGATACTTGCTTTGAGTTGGTGAAACCCTTGGATGGCTGTTTTGAGGTTGATGGTTGAGTTGCTTCCATAGAGGTTGTTTGATCAAGTTATTGCTTTTACTTGATTCATGATATTGGGCTTACTCCATTGAGTTGATTTGAACAAGTTATTCTTTGCATTTGGTGATATTGTGTGGGTGGTCTGTTTTGTTCAAATATCTTTGGAGGGAAAAGGATTTCTACTTGTTTCCTTTTCTTGTGATGATTGGTTGAATGCTTCAAGGTTAATGTTGAGTTGAATGATGTTGGTTAAACCTTGTCTTTGAGCATTGTTGTTGAAGCCCTAATTGGTTGAGAAAAGATATTGGTTGTTGGAAAGAACATGAGTATCATTGTTATATGAGATATTGCTTGGTTGGCAATTGTTGGGTTGTGTTTCATGTTCTTGAGAAAAGCATATTACATCTATCTTATTCTTATGAGATTTGATATTGAGTTGAGATTGAGATTGGGAGTTAAGTATAGAACATATTGAGTCTCTAACAATTCTCTTTATGCTTCTATGAGGTTGATGAATCACATTGGGTCTCTAACCATTCTCTTTGTGGGTTCATGCCAAGCAAGTTTTACTTGATGAACTTGTGAGTAGGTTTTGGACAGGTTCCATTGGGGACTTGTGAGCAGATTTGGACAGGTCCTAGCAGAGGACTTGTGAAGCTGAGTTTGATAGTTCTATCAGAGAACTTGAGGACAGAGGTGCTTTGGTTCTATGAGAAGAACCTGAGGACATATTTGTGCTAGACCGAAGGACTGTGTTTAGTGCAAATTCGAGGACCAACTTTTGAGGTGATAGAGTTGAGGACAGAGGTCTCCAGCTAGAGCAAGGAAGACAGGTGTCTTCTGTGGATAGAGTTCCATTTGCTAAGGGCAGCGGAGGCGAGAGGTCTTCTAGAGGATCACCGACCGGAGCGAGAGGTAGGGGAAGGTATCTCTTTTGGGCAGAGGCTCATAAATTCAGATTGGGGGAAGGTATCTCCTTTGAGCCGAGGCTCATAAAAATTGTAATTGGGAAGGTTTCCCAAAGAACTTTGAGATAACTTTTAGAGAAAAGTTTTGTGGATGAACCATGTTGAAATTGTTGTGTCACTTTGTGGATGATCTTGTGCATTGTTTTGATATTGCTTTGGATATGTTGCTTTACTATTTTGAAGTATAAAGGAAAAGTAAAAAGTGGTCTTATACTGTTCACCCCCCCTCTCAGTATAAGCTTGTGTTCTTCAATTGGTATCAGAGCGGGTGCCTTCGAAAAGTCTAACAGCTTAAAGGAAGATCTTACAAGAACACAAATGGCAAGGAAAGGCAAAAGCAAAACCATAAGACACAAGAAGAAGAAAACTCACATGGTCATGAAAGAAAATGAAGATGATCTCAATGTTGCTATTTTGGGGATGGAAATAGATTCAAGAGATGAATCAAACAGTGGAGAACAAGCTAGATTAATAAAGTTTTGCACCAGCTGTGGGAAGACCGATCACTTTATAGATGATTGCTCACAAGGAAGAGAATGTTTTTTTTGTGGTCAACTCTATCAAAATGATCATCATTGCCATGGGTTTAGTAGCAGTGAAGATGAAGATGATCCATTCAAAATTGGTGAAGAAACAGATTCAAAACAAGAGTGTGATGAAGAAGGAAGTGATGCAGAAGCAAATTGGGAACAGAAGCTGATTTCAAACCTGAGTAAAAAGTTTGAGGATGCAGAAGATATAATCACCAGCTTGAAAGTTCAAGCAGAAGATTACAAGAAAATTTTTGAAGATCTCGAAATGCAATCATCTAGGAAAACAAGATATTGCAGCATGCTAGAAAAAGAAATTGACGGTTTAAGAATGCAAACAGAAGAAATGAGTAATAAAGTCGATATATACAGCAAACATGAAGAGGAATCTAACAAAGTTATTAGCAATCTGAAGCTGAAAATAGAAGAGTTCAAAAAGAGTGAAGAAACTCTCAAGTCTCAGATCAAAGAGAAAGAGACTGTTTGTTGCAAACAAAATGAAGATATTGTTTCATTGAAGAAACAACTACAAGAGGCCAATACAACTCTTAAAATCAAAGATGAGCACAGCAATCAAGAAAAGAAGAGTGTCTACCTTGACAAAGCAAGTAAGTGTTCTAGTAGTGATAGTGAAAGTTCTTCAAGTGATAATGAAAATGAGATGTTGTTCATATCAGAAAAAGAGGAAGAACCGAAACATAGATTCATTATCATGAAATGTCTTAGATGTGGAAATTTTGGTCACCTTGAGGATGATTGCACAAATAATGAATTGGTTGCTAGTATGTATGAGGATGCTTCAGAAAATGATAAGGAAGATGCATGTATGGTTTTTGAAAAGGGTAGCACCTCTAGTGATAAGAAATCGAAAAAAGGCTTTGACGATTCTAAAAGCAAACATATAGAGGAAAGTGAAGTAGATCTTAAAGGTGAACTTATTAGTGCTCTTAGTGCTTTGAAAAAGGAAAGAAAGAAGAATGCTAGACTCAAGGATAAGTTAGATTAATGTTGTATGGAGAGAGATGAACTTATAGAAAGTCTTGATGTCTCTATGGCTAAGGCACAAGAACTCAAGAATGAGTTAGAATCTAAGGTGCGTGAGTATAGTGAATTAGAACAGAAAATGGCTTCGTTGAAAGAGGAAAATAAAGAGTACAAGGATAAGTTGTACAAGTTTCAAGAAAGCTCCAAAAAGGTTAAATCTCTTATCAAAGGTCAAAGAAAGACAACAGATAAAACAGGTCTTGGTTTTGTTAAGCCACACAAGAAACAAGTTGGAGAGTCTAGTAAGAGACTCCAAAAGGAAGAGAGTTCTAATGAGGAAAGTATTTCAGATCATGAGTCCTTGAATGATAGATGCATAGAAACAGAAAACAAAATTCAGAATGAGAAGAAGGAGAAGTTTTCAGGACCTAAGAAGTCAAATAAAGGAAAGTTTCAAGGCAGATGTTTTGCTTGTCACAGGTTTGGTCACATGGTTGTACATTGCATGGCTCAAGTGAAGAAGGTAAATAACAGTTTCATAAGTGGTGATTTCTTTTATGGGTATTGCTACTCTTGCAATCGGTTTGGGCACAAGGCAGTTCATTGCAAGGAAAATAACAAGAACAGGTTTAGTCAGAACAGGTGGATTCAAAGAACAGGTATGCCTCAAAGAAATAACATTGTTACTTGTTACAAGTGCAACAATGAAGGTCACATAGCTAGACAGTGTAGAGCTAAACTTCCAAGGTACAGGAATAGAAACAGTGGTATGAACAGGTCCAAGGATCAAGGCATGGCTAAGAACAAGAACAGTGACAGAAATAGGAACAGGAATATGGACAAAGAGTTCAAGAGAAGGCCCGACAAGGAAGTTATAGACGCTGATGATGATCAGTGCCTAATGGGAGTTTTACTCCCACCCCGAATTAATCACCTCAATAGGAGGTGGGGGAGGGACTAAGCTAAGAGGCTCATTCTTAGTCCCGAGCCCCAAAGGTGGCCCTTTGCCATTGATGACAAAGGGGGAGAGATATGAGTAAGGGGGAGAGCTTCAAGTGAAGAGGAAAGCTTCAAGTCGGGGGAGCAAAACTTCAAAGGTAGATTCTCAGTTGTGGGTTTCAGTTTTGGCTCTTAAGAAGTGTTTTTCAATAAAGGTTTGCCATCAATGACAAAGGGGGAGATTGTTGGCAATTTTGGGTACATTGGGTACATTGCCTTTGCTCAAGTGTTGATGTTGTCATTGATGTCAAGAAGCGGAAGGGTTTTTGTGAAAACCAAGGCAGTAAAAATAAAAGGTTTTATTTAAAACCATGGATACTAGATTTGAAATGGGTTTTTCTTAAAACCCAAGTTGGCTCTTCGTTTCGTTGAAAAAGGTGCCCCGATGATGAAGATATTTAATTTTAAATATTTAGTTTAAATTTTATTTATTTAAAATTTAAATATTAAAATTAAATTGAAAGGGCCGACGTGTTTGGAAATGCATCATAGTGCATATAAAATAAGGCAATGGAAATCTTTAATGTTGGATGGAATGTGTTCGATATTATTCTCTATGCTTTTCGATTTCGACATCAAAGCCCATGCTGCGAGGAGGAAGGTTGCCGAGTCGAATCCCATGAAGTCCCAGCTTGCAAAAGGAGTCACATCTTTTGCTGCACAGTTTTTGGAGCCATTTTAGGTGTGTTAGTGTGTGTGCGGCATTCATCATATGATGATTTCAGTGAAGCGAGCAATATAGGAAAGAAATCTGTTTGGACAGCAAGCGAGCGAGGTGTGTATGCAATTTCGAATTCGTAAAATCATTTTGAGACGGCAGCAGGTATTGGCAAGAGCATTCTGGGGATGTGTTGATTTCAAAAAGAGATCACCTTGGAATTTGAAAGATCGCCATGAAATTTGAAAGATCGCAATGATTTGAAGCAAGTTTGAGAGATCGCAGGGATTCACAGCATATCTGAGAAATGGCAGTGATTGCTGAGACACCGTGAGAACGAATATGCATTGCAGTATCTAAGAGGACGTGTAGTCCATGTGGCTCTTAAGCCAGAGCTAAGTATTATAAGCGGATGGGTACTGTTGTCGATATTAATTGCCGTGTAATTCGCTTTCGACTTCGAGCTCCAGCGCCAAGAAGGAGGTGCACATTGTGGACAAACTCCGTTGTGACAAGTTAGTCGTTACGCCAAGGAAGAATTATGTTCGGAGATAAGAGGGAGGTCCCTCATCCTCTCTCACATAGGCATGGACAACCCATGCGGTTTAGCCAAGCATCTTGGCTGAAGGAGACGACGGATCAAATCACGCCGAATCCCCTTTTAGGGGAGTAAGAGGTATTCTCATGTGATCAAATTTTTGCGGAAAAGATAGTAATTAGATATTAATATTTTGATTGCTAAGGTTAGCCTTAGGAGGTATAAGGTTAGCAAAAATTAATATTTTTTATATAGCTTTTGTTAAAAGTAATGGAGTTGATAAGGTGAATATAAGAAATATGTTATGTATGTTTTGTTGAATAAGGTTGAAAGATGAAGACATAGAACCTTGATTATATTTGGACCAAGGAATATTCTTGAGGAAATGTTAAAGAAATATGTTGTCTACTAACCTTCTTGAGTTTGGCAAAAGGTGGTTATGGTTATGACAAATTTGTGAGATCTTCTTCATCTTCAATAAGGTATGGGCACATTCTTCTTATGAGTATGATTGGTGTATGTTTTCTGAAATAAGATTGGAGTGAAAAGGTATACAACAAGGTTTCCTTTGGTTGGGTGTAAATCCTATTTTCTGGTTTGTTGAAGACTACTTATGCATTGTTATCATTGATGAGAGTTTTGGTGAATGCATAATTCTGGTTTGAGGTAGTGGAAGCATTGTGCACTAGGGTTTATGTTTGTGAGTCTTGATACTTGCTTTGAGTTGGTGAAACCCTTGGATGGCTGTTTTGAGGTTGATGGTTGAGTTGCTTCCATAGAGGTTGTTTGATCAAGTTTTTGCTTTTACTTGATTCATGATATTGGGCTTACTCCATTGAGTTGATTTGAACAAGTTATTCTTTGCATTTGGTGATATTGTGTGGGTGGTTGTTTTGTTCAAATATCTTTGGAGGGAAAAGGATTTCTACTTGTTTCCTTTTCTTGTGATGATTGGTTGAATGCATCAAGGTTAATGTTGAGTTGAATGATGTTGGTTAAACCTTGTCTTTGAGCATTGTTGTTGAAGCCCTAATTGGTTGAGAAAAGATATTGGTTGTTGGAAAGAACATGAGTATCATTGTTATATGAGATATTGCTTGGTTGGCAATTGTTGGGTTGTGTTTCATGTTCTTGAGAAAAGCATATTACATCTATCTTATTCTTATGAGATTTGAGATTGAGTTGAGATTGAGATTGGGAGTTAAGTATAGAAAATATTGAGTCTCTAACAATTCTCTTTATGCTTCTATGAGGTTGATGAATCACATTGGGTCTTTAACCATTCTCTTTGTGGGTTCATGCCAAGCAAGTTTTACTTGATGAACTTGTGAGCAGGTTTTGGACAGGTTCCATTGGGGACTTGTGAGCAGATTTGGACGAGGTCCTAGCAGAGGACTTGTGAAGCCGAGTTTGATAGTTCTATCAGAGAACTTGAGGACAGAGGTGCTTTGGTTCTATGAGAAGAACCTGAGGACAAATTTGTGCTAGACCGAAGGACTGTGTTTAGTGCAAATTCGAGGACCAGCTTTTGAGGTGATAGAGTTGAGGATAGAGGTCTCCAACTAGAGTAGGGAAGACAGGTGTCTTCTGTGGATAGAGTTCCATTTTCTAAGGGAAACGGAGGCAGAGGTCTTCTAGAGGATCACCGACCAGAGCAGAGGTAGGGGAAGGTATCTCCTTTGAGTAGAGGCTCATAAATTCAGATTGGGGGAAGGTATCTCCTTTGAGCCGAGGCTCATAAACATTATAATTGGGAAGGTTTCCCAAAGAACTTTGAGATAACTTTTAGAGAAAAGTTTTGTGGATGAACCACGTTGAAATTGTTGTGTCACTTTGTGGATGATCTTGTGCATTGTTTTGATATTGCTTTGGATATGTTGCTTTACTGTTTTGAAGTATAAAGGAAAAGTAAAAAGTGGTCTTATATTGTTCACCCCCCCCTCTCAGTATAATCTTGTGTTCTTCAAGCATATGGCCATGTTCACTGCTATGACAAGTTTCAACACCATGACAACCTTGTTCATGCTCCTTCTCAAAACCTTCAAGTTGTTTCTTCTCCTTGGCCTTTTTCCATGTGGGGATTAGACATCATAGGGAAGATTCATCCAACGTTGTTTGATGGTCACAAGTTTATCATTATAGCAACAAAGTACTTCACTAAATAGGTGAAAGCCATACCCCTGGCCATGGTGACTAGATATTAGGTCTCCAGTTTCATATTCAACTAGATCCTTTGTAGGTTTGAGATTCCTTCAAGGATTATTTTTGACAATGGCACTCCTTTCAAGAAAAGTGATGTCCATAAGCTTTGTGCTAAGTACAAGATTCAACATATGTGGTCAATTTGTATAACCCTAAGGGTAATGGTCATCCAACAAGTCTTTGATCAATATCCTCAAGGAGTTGGTTAGTAAGACTAGTCATGACTAACATATCTAGCTTTATCCTACCTTGTGGACCTATCATACCAGTGTATGAACTTCTATAGGTGCTTATATGTATGTCTTGGTCTAAGGAACTGAGACTATTTTTCATTCAAGTTAGAGGTTCCTTCATTGCGCATCTTGTTTCAAGATGCCTTAGTCGATTATGAGTACCATTTTAATCCTTTGCACCAATTGGAGCTATTGGATAAAAAGCATATTCATGCCTTAGAGCATATTCAAGTCTATCAGAATAAGCTCAAGCAATCTTATTCCAAGAGAGTTTACAATCCTTCTTTTGAGATTGGGGCTCTTATCCTCAAGGAGAACCAAAATAACACCAATGCTCTTTCATATCTTAAAGATAAGTTCTAGCCTAATTAGTTAGGTCCCTTTGTCATAACAACCAAGTTTGGTTTAGGGGTCTATTTTTTAGTTTCTTTAGATGGTAAAGAATTTAAAGAATCAATGATCATAATGCATCTCAAAAGATACTATGCATGAATATGTATTTAGATTAGTTTCATATCGTATTTGGTTTGCTTGCTCATACTGCATGCTTATTTGTCACATTTTTCATGGTTTATCTAACATTCCAGTCCTTTTATGTTTTGCTTGTCATATCATTGCATAACTACTTGACCATATTTGCATGACTGCTTGATCATATAGATTTTTAGGGACTTCATGAGGATGGCAAGTGAGCTCACATGCATTACACTCATACTAGGGCTTTTATGCCTAGATAATCCCCAACCTATAGCCTATTTCCATGCATTTCCATCATTGCATTTGCTCATGTCTTTCTTCTCTTCTTTTACATTCCTTGACCTTGAAAGTTTTCATCATCTCTAATTTCTCCAAGTCAAGGGATATAGTTCATCTCTTGTATGTCCTTTGTCATTTGAAAGTTTTAATAATTTCTTCTCCTCCCCAAGACAAAGGATGTATGTTCCCTCTTCTCTCTACTTTTGCTTTTGCTCACACCTTTTCCTTCTTGATATTTCACCTGTTAAGGTATCCTCGTGGGATAGGGTAGATAACACATGAATATCACTTATGGTGTCCATATAGCCAATAACTATCTTACGCACACCTCTTAGCTCTTGAAATTTCACTAAGGATGCACACACACTTTCATTTTGCTTCTTCATTATTTATTTCTTTTATCCTCTTTTCACACCCACACACGCTCACATTGTTATACTATATTTCGATTTGCTCTTTCATATTTTGCATACACTACACCCCTATCAGGTAGTACTCACTTTGGTAAATCAATCTCGTATTTTACCCATATAGTATAAGCTTCATGGCCACACACGAGGGAAAGGATCCATCTCAGGCATTTTTGAGCATACATCCTAGCAAGTATCTCTTCATCCTTAGCCATTAGCAAGCACTACACCCATAGCGGGTATCACTCCACACTTGACCATCCCTGCAAGCACAACACCCTTATAGGATAGCTTCATGGCCATAAGCAAGGGGTAACCTCCATTCGATCATTTGTGATCATGCATCCCTACAAGGTCCCGCTCCATTTTTTTCTTTGTTTTCTCTTGGTCTATGATCATTTGATCACATTGATCTTTTATGGTCTATGTTGATTCAAACATCATATTCCAAGCACAGTTTTCTTTATTGACATTCTCCCTCTTTTGCTTCTTCTTCTCTTTCTTCTTTTCTTCTTTTCTTTCCTCTTTTCTAAAATCGTGTCTTGTTCGTATGGGGCACAACTTTGCTTTATACCAAAGTCACGGTTCATCTTTATGAGGTATGATATTGGCCAAAGCCATGTTTTTCTCTCCTTTTCTTCTCTTCTTTTCTTCCATCAACTTTTTATTTCATTCCTCAATCCATCCATGCATCTCATTCATATAGTTAGCTTCATTCATCTATTCATGCATTTCATAGTTATGTTATCATTTATTCATGCATAGTCAAACATAAAAGCACATAATAATAACAAAACAAATATAAATGCACACATATTAAATAAAGCAACATAATATTACTTTAGATAAAAAGAAAGGATACATAGGTTTATTAGGTCGATGTTCCACAGTTGAGCCTGATACACTTGACCCTCCCCAAGGATGCATGCCACACTCAAAATTGGCATGTCACCTTGATCCTGTCCCTAGCTCTAGGAGCTTTTCTCTTCTACCCCACCCATTGGAGGTGGTCCTAGTGGGGACATGTTTACAGACCGTTAAACCATTCATGATCTAGACCATGACCAACCCATTGTATGAAAAGAGGATTATGGATGCACCCTCTACTTTTTTGGCATATCCTAGAAGTATAACATCTGGTATAAGGTGTCCCTCTATATTGATACCTCCAATGTCTCCCTTACCCTTTGCAGCTTTGCTTGTACTAGGCAGATTCCCTCACCCTGTTGGCTATCGATCATGATAGCCACCCACTTTGCTTGAGCATGTTGTTGCTCCTGGTCTAGCTAGCTCACCTCTCCCCTTAGGTTGTCTACCTTAGCTCAATTTATATCATGCTCTATTGAGTATCATGCTTAATACACTCCATAGCCCCTCTATCCTCTTGGATGTATCCTCTCAAAGTAGGTCCATCTTTCTCTACATGGTTGTTATTCGAGATTATAGTGCCTCTATCTCCCTCTCTAGATCTCCCTGACCTACAGTCCTACTCAACCCAACTATTGTTGATGTTGATGCCTCTTCAGTCACTCTGCTTGGTCTAGCTTGATTCGTTGTGGGGGTAACTCCCTAGTCCTCATAGTAGTGGTGGTTGTTTCCACCATCTCTACTTGGATCTATGTTCATGCCTATTGTGGGACCTATTGCCCCTACCACTACTGCTCTATGGTGCATCACGTTACCTCTCGAAGTCTCAGCTACACTTGCTAACCCATAACTCGGTGCCTCCACTCTAGCACCAATGGGGAGACCCTTAGGGGTGTAATGCCCCTATACCATCTCTGGTACCTGAGAGCCACCTGATGTCATCCACCCTTGGATCCACATAGAGTGGGTTATCCAAGTCCTCCTTCACCCATCTCCTAACATTATGATCCCCTCCAACTCCTGATGGGTCCCTCCGCACCCACCTATACCAATAGTCGTCTAGGTTTGGTATCTCCTAGAAGATACCAAACTACCATTGAACTTGGTCAAACTTGAAGAGTTGTAGATCCCCCTTCTTTTTGGAGACCTACCTAATCCTCCTCACATAAGATAGCTCCTCTACATCCTTTGCCCATCCAGGTTGTATATGCCATGGCCATCAGATGATCCTGTACTCGTAGCTCATCTATCACCTACCTTCATAGTGGTAGATTTTTGATGTATGTACCTTAGAATTGCTTGAAGCTCCTTGACCATTTTTATGTAGTTGGCTGCTCTAAATTGGAAAATGGCCCTAGTAGTGCATACGATCTCTTAATAATTATGTGCTCCTTGCACTATACCCAGAGCAATGTTGTACACACCAACCATGTATGTCATTTGTACACGATATTGTACAATATCTTGTATAATCAAGCCAATACATATGGATCCCATGCAAACCTTACCTATTGGTCTCACATGTTTGCCACTACTCCTACTAGCACCCATGGTAGGTATTGCCTACTAGTATGGTATACCAATAATCTTGTCACCACCCCATAGAGCATGGTTATTAGAGCATCGATATCATAGCACCCCACCAACTCGTCGATAGGGATTTGACTCTCTCAAACCTAGTGAGCCTAACCTCCTGATAGCCTCTATAGTATACCCTACTACCCTTGGGCTCTGTAAACTACCCTCCCCTAATTGATATGCACAAGATTCACCACACATCCTCTATCATGATTGTCATCTCCCTTATTGGTAGTCGAAAGGTTGATGACTTTAGATACCATCTCTCCGCCAACAATGTTAATAGCACTTTGTCCACCTCTACCCAGGGTATCTTTGCTAGGTGTTATAGCCCCACTACCTCCAAGGTTTCCCTCTCTACTAGTGTGAGCCCATGTAGTTCCTTCTCCAATAAACTCGATCACCACTCTCATATCTCCAGTACATCATGCTACAACCAAAAACATCACACAAAAATTTTAATCAGTTTCATATAAATAAAAATAAAATAAAATACATAATAACATAAAGCAACATCTCAACACCTAATATTGCTTGTCTTGGTCTTTATTTTTTTTCTCTTCTTTGCTTGTTTTCTTTCTATTATATTTTTCTCTTCGTCAAAATTGCACCTCGTTCTTCTTGGGTGCAACTTTCAAAATCACACCTTATGCTTACAAGGCATGAATTTGTGAAGTACACCCTATAGTTTTCCTTTTCTCCCTTCTTTAAAAATCAAACCTTATGCTTACAAAGCATGAATTCGTGAAGTGCACCCTGTATTTTTGAGGCACAACTTTGATCACTGTGATGAACCAGTCAAATCACAGTTGATCCCCAAAATCATGTTGGGGTCACGCATGGAAAATTCTTCAAAAAATGGCTAAAATGCACTAAAAACCTAATGTAGCCTAGTCTAGAGGATGGATTTTAGTTCTTACCCATGCTTACTTCACTATTGCACTGGCCTCACCCCTCGCAACAATTGAACGGTGTGTGGGTAGCACCATTTGTCTCTTTCTCTAGAGCTCTCCTTCTCTCCTTCGCACGGTGAAAATGAATTAGGGGTTTTACCCATTTTGCCTTTTTATTCTTCTTGTTTGCTTTTTATCTATCCTCTTTGGTGATTTTTCATTGTTTGTGGCATTTCTTATGTGTCAATCGTTTCGAGTTTCCTCTAGAATGTGCCATTCCTTCCAAAACTTGAGGGCCCACCCCGGTCTAAAAGGTATTAATGTTCCTAATGCCTCGTTTTGCATGTAAATATATTATGGTGTCTATAATGGTACCATTTTTGCACCACCCCTTTATTCTAAACCAACCACCCCTTTTTGTGGTTGTCATTCTTCATCCATAGGTGTCTACATCTTTCTTTGATGCATTTATTAGGCCATAAATGCATCAAATAGGGGGTAAAATGTAGACATGGAAAATTGATCCACCCAAGTGATTCATTTTCCCTAGAACCCTTGAGAAGGCCCTCAAACTTGTCTAAGCACAAGTTTGGGCCTCTTTTCCCCTTCTCCTTCCCTCTTTTCCTAGCTTTGTTGAAATCGCGATCACCCAGTACGAGGCACGATTTCATCAAGTTAGGGTTTTCTCTTAGAAAACCCTATGTTTTAGACCAAATTTCAGGATGTCAACCCTCCCCTAGGTTGAATTTTTGTTTTCCCACCCTTTTGCCCTCTAAACCTCTTATAAATAGAGGATTTGGATCCTCTTTTTTACCTAAGTGTGATCTAAGTGATTTTTCTAAGCAATCTTTGGCTAACAATTTCTCTTGGCAAGCAAGTCTTCTAACAAGATCAAGTATCTTTTGGTGTTCTTCTACTGCATTTTTGTTGATTTGTTGCTCTTGGTGGATATGTTTTGGAGCCTTGAGGTCTTCCATTTTGTGGAGGTCTTCATCTCTTTGTCTATTCTTTCGATTCCACCAGGTTTATTCTTGCATTTTTGGTATTTCTATAATTATTTATTGTGCATTTTGGTATTTCTATAATTATTTATTGTGCATTTTGCATTCTATTTCACAACAATTTGTTGCACTTTTGCTATAAATTTGTGTCCCATCCGTATAGGGTGTGATTTCGACAAGATTCGAAATCATGGTCACCCTGTAAATTTTGGGTTCATCAAGTTTGGGGGTAAAGTTTTGCTCCCAAACCCTCAATTTGTATTTACATGTTCCATTTAGGCCATAACATTGTTGTTTGCATTATGTTCTTCACATTGTTTCATTGCATTGCATCTTTGCTTGTTCATTTTCAAAAAGTTCAACAATCACTTTTGTTTTCAAATGATCAGCTAAAAGGACCAAGGGCGCTTGATTGTTGTGCCTCTACGCTTAATCATACAATGACCTAAGTATGCCCCCAAATTTTGATCAAATTTTCCAGGGTTTTGTGTAGCTATTTTGCAAGATTCAAAGTTTTTGGATACATCTGGTTGCAAGTTAAGAGCTAAGACCAACCATCAGATTAGATAAGTTACCTAAGTTAATTTCTTAGGTTGTTTGTCATTTGCTTTCTACCCATTTCTATTCCAAACCTAGATCATAAATAAAAGGAAATATTATGTTCTCATTTCTAGGCATTTGAGAGAGAAAAGCATATAGTTTGCATTCTAGGGTTAGTTTTGTTTGTGCATTCTCTTAAAACCTTGCTAGAAAATAAGTTTTATTTTATTACAAGTTAGGGTTTGGTCATCATTGAAAATCAAGAATCATTCTAGGGTTAGTCCTTGTTTGCCTGCATTTTGTTTGCCTGTATTTTTATTTTATTTTTATATATTAGATTCTAGAAAATCAAAACATAGGTGTTTGCTTAATATACACATTTAACATCTCTACCCCAGACTTGGAATGAGTCCTTAAACCATTCCTAGTGAACCCTTCGATCCCCAAACCCCTGAGTGTAGAGAATATAACACACCCCCATGGTCACCTCGGCTCCCAACGAATCCAATCAAGAATTATATGCACTAGGGAAATTTTCCCCCTCTACAATGACACATATACAACATTTACTTGGTAGCTCCATTGAAAGCAAAGCACCCCAAATTTTGAGTATAAGATATACTACTATATTTTTTGTAGTTCCCCAAGCATTGGTGCCACCTCTCAACATAATTTCAAGGAGAGACCAACAACAAAATATGGTTGCACTACCTAGAATATTCCCTACATGGAATTATAGAGGTTGACAGCCATCAATTCCACCTACAATATGGAATGATATAACAACATTTGTATTAAATTTTCTACCCTACTTCACTAGAGAATACATCACCATGCCAACAGAGCACTTGCAGCACATGGTTAGCCTATGTTTACTGTACAATTTGGTGGAGTAAAATGTGACACTAAGATTACTGATGGCTTCCTTTAAAGGCAAAGCATGTAAGTGGTATGTCTCATTTTCCCTACATTCAATTGTTGACAAGAACCAACTTGCCACCTTGTTTGTTGATAGATTCAGAGAAAAGGCAAATGGAATGTCTCTCTTGGAATAGTTGTCAACTATAAAGAGAGCACCAATGGAGGCTATGCATGATTTTAATGTATGGTTTCACAAAATATAGCATAGGGTTCCTAATGAAATATACCCCCTCTTAGGTATGGCTTTTATGTACTATTTGGAAGCATTAATTTCAAATTTATATGTTGATTAAGTCCAAGGGAGGAAATTCTTTGTCAGTAGCTTATGAGATACTTGTTCAAGTTGAAATGATTTAATCAAGATAGGAAGGCTAGCTCCTAGACCCTCTTTTCCCTTGTTTCCAAATATTCAAGAACCATATCAAACACCTTTAATTGTTCAATTGACAACTTTCCAAAAGCTTCCATTGTATGTCTAGCTACAAATTTTATCCCCCTTCCTCTCCCACTCCATCCTAGTATGGATACCTCTAAATTGGAGGTAATTGAAAATTTGCTTAAAAGTCTATAATGAAGTTTTGGTCTTGAGAAAACAACAAAATACCCATTGGTTTTAATATATAATCCAAGACTTCCCTACCAACTAATTAATTAGGGCAATAGACCTTCATTTAATGAATATTTGAGGCCCCAATTCTAGGACAATAGGGATAGATGTTGGACATAGAGCTATAGTCAACATATGGTGCCCATTCTAACCTATCTATAACATATTCCTTCTTAACCTACTAGATATAAAGCTCCCATGAAAATAATTATGTGGAGTATTCTACCACATGTTACTTCCAATACCTAAATGATTACCCTACCAATGCCTACTTAGGAGGAATCTCATGGTAGCCTAGAGTAGTGTCAAATGAGATAGTTGAAGAGAAATAAAGAGCCCCAATAAAATAAAACTAGAAAAGTAGTAAATGCATAATCAGAGGAAGAAGATAGCAGATTCACACATTACACAATATTTATCCTGGAAACCCTCAACCAGGAAAAACCAGCACAATATTATCTTATTATTGCATTAACTTGACCATATCCAATACAATAATATTCTCCTTCTGTCTCTTTTTTAAACCCTAATGCAAGTGTGATAAATATAACAAAGGCACATGCATGGATTTTACAATATCATCTGAAAAAATACAAGGGTTCAAATTTAGTAACCCTAAAAGCCCATATGGGTCTAAATATAACTTTAAAAACCCTAAAAATTTGGTTGGGGGCTGCCACCCCTGGACCCCTACTTTTTGGAGGGCTACCACCCCTAAACCCCTGTTCAGGGCCCGACCCAACCCCGAACCCCGATGAGTATATCGTACACAGTGTCTAGTACATTTTAGTGTTAACCCCACCATAATAACATGGAAAATATTCAACATATTTCTAATAATAGTGTTAGTTAAAACACTCATCCCACATTCAAGAGGATAATCACAAGCACAAAGTCAACATTCCTCTAGATCTCCCATTTCTAATTCAAAATTTGCTCCTCCTGAGAAGATTCTAATCACATGGGACAAAGAGGAAGTATATGTTGTAGCAGACAAAGCTAACATTTTAGTGCTTGATAGACCATGAATCCAATAAGATTATGTAACATGGGCTAAAGGAGGGCAATGGAAAAGAAAGAAAAGGGGAAACGAGTGGCCCAAAATAGCTCAATTGGTCCAAAAAATAATATCTCTACCATAACATCACCAAATTAGGATGCATCAAAATTGTCAATGGTCATCAAACAAAATTTCCTTGAAGATCCAAAGTAGAGCATGCCTATGCCATGCTCGCTAATATTCCTCATTCAACTACGAAAATACCAAGATCTTAGTAGATATTGAGTGCCACTCAGAACATTCATCCTCTAAAGTAATTTATCATGGTTGAGCATCTAAATAAGTCCATTGTGGTCATACCCATATGGGACGTTTTGTATATTCCTAAGTAAAAGGAGAATCTAAAGAAGGCTTTGGATGAACAAAAATGATGAGGATAGCAAAAGGTACCCATTATTTTGCATATATTTGAATCAAATGTGATCCAAGTTAAATCTATGTCCTTCTACTTGTACCTGGTCTATGGTAATAAGCTAATCCATCCCATGGACCCCTACTTTTTGGAGGGCTACCACACCTGAACCCCTGTTCAGGGCCTGACCCATCCCCGAACCTCGATGAGTATATCGTACACAGTGTCCTGTACATTTTAGTGTTAACCCCACCATAATAACATGGAAAATATTCAACATATTTCTAATAATAGTGTTAGTTAAAACACCCATCCCACATTCAAGAGGATAATCACAAGCACAAAGTCAACATTCCTCTAGATCTCCCATTTCTAATTCAAAATTTGCTCCTCCTGAGAAGATTATAATCACATGGGACAAAGAGGAAGTATATGTTGTAGCAGACAAAGCTAACATTTCAGTGCTTGATAGACCATGAATCCAATAAGATTATGTAACATGGGCTAAAGGAGGGCAATGGAAAAGAAAGAAAAGGGGAAACGAGTGGCCCAAAATAGCTCAATTGGTCTAAAAAATAATATCTCTACCATAACATCACCAAATTAGGATGCATCAAAATTGTCAATGGTCATCAAACAAAATTTCCTTGAAGATCTAAAGTAGAGCATGCCTATGCCATGCTCGCTAATATTCCTCATTCAACTACGAAAATACCAAGATCTTAGTAGATATTGAGTGCCACTCAGAACATTCATCCTCTAAAGTAATTTATCGTGGTTGAGAATCTAAATAAGTCCATTTTGGTCATACCCATACGGGACGTTTTGTATATTCCTAAGTAAAAGGAGAATCTAAAGAAGGCTTTGGATGAACAAAAATGATGAGGATAGCAAAAGGTACCCATTATTTTGCATATATTTGAATCAAATGTGATCCAAGTTAAATCTATGTCCTTCTACTTGTACCTGGTCTATGGTAATAAGCTAATCCATCCCACGGACCCCTACTTTTTGGAAGGCTACCACACCTGAACCCCTGTTCAAGGCTTGACCCATCCTCGAACCCCGATGAGTATATCATACACAGTGTCCTGTACATATTAGTGTTAACCCCACCATAATAACATGGAAAATATTCAACATATTTCTAATAATAGTGTTAGTTAAAACACCCATCCCACATTCAAGAGGATAATCACAAGCACAAAGTCAACATTCCTCTAGATCTCCCATTTCTAATTCAAAATTTTCTCCTCCTGAGAAGATTCTAATCACATGGGACAAAGAGGAAGTATATGTTGTAGCAGACAAAGCTAACATTTTAGTGCTTGATAGACCATGAATCCAATAAGATTATGTAACATGGGCTAAAGGAGGGCAATGGAAAAGAAAGAAAAGGGGAAACGAGTGGCCCAAAATAGCTCAATTGGTCCAAAAAATAATATCTCTACCATAACATCACCAAATTAGGATGCATCAAAATTGTCAATGGTCATCAAACAAAATTTCCTTGAAGATCCAAAGTAGAGCATGCCTATGCCATGCTCGCTAATATTCCTCATTCAACTACAAAAATACCAAGATCTTAGTAGATATTGAGTGCCACTTAGAACATTCATCCTCTAAAGTAATTTATCATGGTTGAGCATCTAAATAAGTCCATTGTGGTCATACCCATATGGGACGTTTTGTATATTCCTAAGTAAAAGGAGAATCTAAAGAAGGATTTGGATGAACAAAAATGATGAGGATAGCAAAAGGTACCCATTATTTTGCATATATTTGAATCAAATGTGATACAAGTTAAATCTATGTCCTTCTACTTGTACCTGGTCTATGGTAATAAGCTAATCCATAATTGCATGATAAATTTTGGGGCAAGTACTTTAATCAAGCTAAAGGGATGGTGGATGCATTAAGACTCAATTATCAACCTATAAATAAAAGGGTGGTACAACTAGATAGAAGTGCAATACAAATTTTGGGGATAGTGGAAGGTCTTTCACTCACCTTATATGCATGTTTGAGCCTCATAGTATAAGATAGAGCAATAATTGATCTCCTAATATCATTTGGAATTTGTTTATCTAGGGATATCACTGGTAAACTAGGAGGTTATCAATATTTGTATTGATCTCTCATGGTCTTAATAATTTGGTGTGGAACCAAGATAAAATTCCCATGAGAGCCACTCTACCTACACCATGTTGAGCACTTACACATGGTTGAACAAAACCTTATGGTAAAAGAAGAACAATCTAAGTTAGAAGCATCTATTGACAACGTGCATTCCTTCATTCTTGAAAACCAAATGGACCAATGGGCAACAAAAATTTGGGATTCTTATCTTCTTGGAATATTTAAACCAAAATGCATGGGCTAAATCTTAAGCATGAGCAGAAATCCGATCCTACTTGGGTCATATATATGTGAAAAAAATTAAAACTATATAGTTTTTAGGGGAATATCTTATTTTATTGCAAAAGATGCTTGAAAAGAAAAGATCTTAGAACTCATGAACAAGTGAAGGGTATAGGTAGTTGTATCCCATGAGTTACACCGTGTCAGAAAGGAGAAAATTTTCCTTGAATCAAACCATTTGATTATGTTAAGTCATCGAGTGGCCCATGCAACTGCATTCACACAAGGGGATAACTCTTCAAAAGATCAATGTTGATCAAACAATCATCAAAGGTGGTCCCTTAGGTTTATTGCTAACCAACTAGAGACCATTCGATCAATGAAAATATGATAGCCTCATGTGTATAGTTCACACTCCATAGTTGTCATATAGGTGTGTGGTTAGCCACCGTGGTAGACATGATCTTCCATCATATGGTCAAATACTTGATGATGGGTAAACCATGATTGCAGGAATTTTTAAGGAATGAAATCATGGTGAAAGCAAACACAGTCATCAAAAATTTATGAAGTGTTGAATATATGTGACTAATTACAATAATAATAGCCCCATTACCAATATAATCAGTAGAAATAAGCTTATGCCAACCCCTTTAATCATTTTTAATAGGAAAGAGCAATATGAACATGGACATGAGCTTTGGGTTGACAGCTTGATATTTTATTACCATCACCTAGAAAGAACATGTCCTTAGTTACCCATTAAGGATGTGCACTAATGTAATGGATAACTTATGCTTCACTATGACTACTTCCTATCTAATAAATCATAACTTAGTCTTGGACATCTCAAGGACCTCCGTGTTGTTCTCAACCATGGAGCAGTACCATGAGTTTGATCACTATTTAGTCAATGGTTTACATATCAAACAATAGCAATAATAGTCATAAATTTCATTAAAGGATTCTTGAATTGAATTGTTAGCACCCAACACCATCTATGTGGATGTATTAGTAAAGAAATAGGGATAGGAAATCAAAGATAATAGAAATGAAAGCATCATTGAAGTGTTTAGATTATCAAAGTGATAGACATTTAGGGGTTTCAATTACCCAATGAACATAACTAGCCTAGACATTTTCTTTGAATAGATAAATTTCCTTATGAACTACTTATAACCAAATATTGTTATGTGAATAGTGACAAAAACCACAACCAATAGTATCACATTATGATTCAACAACAATCCTTGTAAGTTGATTTAAATCTCTAAGCTACTTAGAGATGAGTACCACCACTTTGAAGATACCTGGCAACATGAATTCAAGGTCTTTTAAGGCATTTATGTCACAAAAGTAACACATAAAATGAAGTGGTATTGATATTACCATAACCATCCTTGGTTAACCTACTCTTACTTGTGTTATTATTTTTGTTGATGAGCTCGCTGAAGGAGAAGCTAATGACAATGAGGGTACGAGAAGGGTTGAGGAAACACATTGTGAGATGCCTTTCAAGGTATTAATCACGATGCTTCCCTCCTTTTTCACCTTGAGGATAGGGGCGGTTCATTAAGCCTAGGTCTAAATTTTAGTGGATAGTTAGAGAACACCTATGTTTCTCCTAAGGTTTTTCTTTAATGAGATTAATCTTAATCTAGTCCTATTTAACTACAAATGCATCAATCAATCAACAAATAGATCCTAATAAACTAAAAAGTTTTTTTGCTTTAACGATAAATGAAAAATATTTTTTTCTTTTAAGGACAAGGGTTTAGTAGGATTATGTAGCAAGTAAACCATTATGTAACTATATCCACTTTCACTTCAATGATATAAAATATTTAAGATGGTCCCCTAATTATTATTGCTAACTTATTCTTTCTTTCCTCTTTATCTTTAATGAATAAATATAAAATTTTAAAACAAAAATATATTTAAAACATATAGAAAACATAACTATGATCTAAATGCTAAAAGTACAGGATTGGAACTCAAAATCTAGTTTTCTACCTCAAAGGTAGAAGCACTATTGATGCTACTACTTCCTAGTGGCACTTTCACAATCATACAAAATAACAAAAAAAAATAGATCAATCACAAAACGTATGTTTAAATTAGAGGAGGATATTTGGCTCCATTGACCAACATCAAACCTTATTCAAAGATTATATTATAGTTGTCAAATGATAAAAATAATGGCTATGTGCTCAGTGGTAAAATCATCACTGGATGAGAGATAACACCACCAATGATTTTGTTGGTTAATAGCCTTTTGCCTTCTATGACTAAGACCTTTGTGTGTACTATATTAGAAATAGATAGCAATAGCACCATCGAACCTACGATTCAATATTGCTTTTGCTTATGGGTATAAAATATTATACTTAGAGGTGATATTCATGATTTTTGCAAGTAATGCAATAGGTATCCCTAACCAGAAGGTGTAGGGCCCTAATTATGATAGACAATAGTATTATTACCCATGAAATGTAAGATAAGGATGTAAGAAAGCAATATGACAAGTAGATTTAAATGATAAAATTAAAGTTAGCATGCAATGATCAAAGATTAGAGAGCTACAAAATGAAGATAATGATAAAATCTAAGGGGAGAGAACATGACCAACCAGGCTTTATAGTTTAACTAGTTATAAGAGATAATATAGACACTTGACTCTAGAGACAGATGGCCTCATGCATTGGAGACCATTTTTGGGTTGTTGAACTTCACAAACCATGCTTTTCTTGTAGTGATGGGGCTATACCATGTAGCCCTAATGCCAAAGGTAGATTTTGATAAGGGATTATTGAATACCCTAAAAAATTGTTAGTATTCAAAGACAAATCCTTCTAGCTACCATACAACAAGTTGATTATCACATTGGAAAATGTGTGGTAGATCTTGAGGGTGCCAATTAGAGGTACACTAGTCCATATGAGATAGGACTAGTGAGAGAGCTTTTGGAGGCTGACAAGGGATGTAAAATTCCCAGATCTAAGGTCTAGAATTGACATCAATGTCGCCTATGTTGGGGATTACTTTGATTGACAAACTACTTTGCTTTATGCATTTATATCCGAAGTCCTCATCAGTGACATCAGCAAGCAAGTAATCCACTAGGGATGGGAAGAGGTGGTAGAAAAAGTTTCATATGAGGAGGTATATGAAGGTAGTAACAATAGTGACACATATGTCAATAATTATGGAAGGTGAGACAAGACCTAGCAAATCATCTTAGTCTACTATGGAGGTAGAGAGAGATCTATTGGCAAGGTAGGTGGCTAGCCTGTAGGTTTTTCTAGAAATAATTTAGGTAGAGACAATGGCATGAATGGTAAATAGGAACTTGTTCATGATGTAGACCTTGGTGATGAAACAAACAATACATAGTTTGACTGCTAGGAGGGATGTAATTATGGTGAAGGTCACTATAGTAGGAGGAGCTAGTGACAACAATTGGTATATAATTTCCTAGACCAAATGGTTGTTGTACACTAGTGACATATGGTGGAGTTATTATATTTAGGTGGACCTAATTATGGAGGTCAAGTAGTTAATCCAATACTATATTTCTTACCATGTAGAAGTCCCAACAAATTAGTCTTCCTTCATCAACTGGGTCATGGACACAGACACACTCATGGTCCATGACCTAAAACTCATAGTGGTTAGTGAAGATGCAACCACCACTGGAAGGAGGAGGAGCATGATCACCAGATACTAGATCATAAAGCTAGTGACCCCTTTAAAGACTAATTTTGTGTCTACTATTGTACTTTTTTAACACATGATGTACATTATATCGCATGATTTTTGATGTATATATACACTTTATATATACATCACATTTATGGAATCATGATGGATGTGTGATTGATCTTATGTGATAACTTATGCTTTGGTTTTATGTTATGTTTTATTTTATTATATATGGCTAATGATTAATGATGCATGATTTGATGAGAGGATTGGATTTGATGATTATATATGATGTTTTTTATTGGAGTTGTTATATGATTTGAGATGTGTTGCTAATAGGTTTAAGATTTATAATGAAATGTTGGTGTTAGATTTATGATTAAAATTGAAAATTCATATGCCAAAGGGAACTTTGGATAATGTCATGAGGTATTGTTATGATATAAATTATGTACAAATATATATAGATAAGGATTTTTCCTAGGGGACTTTGGCTATGATAAAAGATTTTTCCAAGGGGACCTTAGTTAGATAAAATATTTTTCCAATGGGATTTTAGCTAGATAAGGGCTTTTCCCAAGGGGACTTTATCTAGATAAAATCTTTTCCCAAGGGTACTTTAGTTAGCTTTACCCAGGGTAACTTTTGTTAGTGCTATAAGGCATTGTTATGATACACAATATGTACAACTATATACAAACATATATTAATTTTTTTCCCAAGGAGACTTTAAGAGATATGCCCAAAGGGGATTTATGAGATACAAATATAAACATATATATTATTTTTTTTCTCCCAAGAAAATGCCAAAGGAGCATTTTTTATGATTTATTTGAAAAATATATAATAGATTTACCTTTAATGAAATATTTAAAGGACTTTTGCTTTGCCTGAAGAACTTCTAATTTTGCTTTTTCTTGGAGGGATTCTAATTTTTATTTGCCTAGAGGATTTGTAATTGATAGATTTACCTTTAAATGTCTAAAGGATTTTTACTTTGATTAATTTGCCTTAGAGAAATGTTGCATAGGACTTTTGATGATTGATTGATGTGACAATATATTATACCCCCAATTGGGAGGAAGTATCCATTATTGAGATGTTACATCCATGTATGGTGATACATAGGACATAAGAGGGGATGAGACTGATCTTGCCATTAGCACCTTTGGACCTTGTAGCATTCACCATGTAGCAAGTGGTTGATGAGATAGAGGATTGGAGAGATAAGAGATGATATGATAGAGATGAGATAGATAGGAATAATAGTTAAGTTATGTGAACTATGATTAGTTCAATAGATGGTACTAGGAGGATCCACTCACATTAGTCACCTAGTAAAAGGAAAATTGTAGAGGTTTCTTGAGTTTTTTGCCTTATAATCTTATAATAATAAGACTCTAGGCCAAATATTAGCAAGGTCACTACTAGATATTTATTTGAACGCAGAGTTGCTAGGTGAGTTAAGTCGTTAATATTGAAGAATAGAAACTTCACTAGGGTTCTACTCAATCATATAGACAATATTATATTTTTTTTGTAGAGTAAACCAAACTAATTTGGTCCCTCTGGGTGTGCCAAAAACTCTTGGTTAGCACAATGGGTGCTTCTCTATGATACATTTATGCAATAATTTTATCTACGGGATGAATCTATGAAATTTGGTCCCACAAAGCATACCAAAAACTCTTGGTTCATGATCTGCATAGTATTTGTTTTGTACCCTAGAGTACAAACCAAAATTGGATGACTCAAAATTGCTTTTGAGTCAACCTCCAAAGAAGGCTAGTTCCTTGTTTGCTAACATAAATAAATGTTAAAAAACTAAACATAGAAATGAGAGAGTAAGGGAGAGTAGAAAAAGAGATAGATATTGATCAAATAGTGGCTTGAGAGTAGGCAACAAAATTTAATCTCACTATGTAGATGTTCTACAACTTAACTTTATACAGAGCCTAATAGACTAGCTACCAAGTAAAGCATCATAGAATCTATTATTAACTCATACTCTACTCTGTAAGAGATAATATAAACCTGGCAAAATTTGCTTAGTATAATTCTTCTCATACAAAGCATAAACAAAAATGTATAGATACGCAAATATCACATACACATTATCATCCATAACAAATCCACTAGTAGAGACCAAACAACGTATAGTTTCATTAACAACAAAGCAAGATGCATAACTTACAATAGGTAAACCCTAAAATGTTGATCCTCTTACTAAGTAAACTTAAGTTATTTATAAATTTTTACAATGCATACAATTAGCTTACTCGTTATATTGACAACCTATCAAAGGTCTAGCATGAAGAGGTACAACTTGGATCGATCCAATACTTGTGTGTGATTAGCACGCTTGGGAAGAGTGGTGGTTGCTTTCTTGCCCTACCAAATTCAAAGTTGTAGCTTTTAGCCTTACTATTTTGATTAGCCAATCATAATTCTAGTACCCACGTGTTGTAGACTCATAACCTTTAGCATGCTTTGATTTCACCACTATGCAATCCCACCATATCATATGTTAAATTGGGAACCTTGTAGGCTCTTCCATCCATGATTACCATGAGTAGTTGTTGCTTTTATATATTTTAGAAGACTGAATGTGATTTTCTAGCGTTAGTAGTTGCAAACTCAGCCTTACTGCATTAATTTGAATAGTTGAAAAGTTTGTCAGTAGTCTTAGATTATGACATACATGACCTTTATTGATAGAGGCCTATCTTGGGATCTCTTCTCTTTTGAAAAGCAAGAGGGGCCTTATAGACTTGGTCAAGACTTTTGAGAGGTTTATCTAATTTCATCATTGAAAACCTCTAGCCACTCTTGCTTTAGACTCTTACCTGCTTAATACCTTACCAATATTTTCAAGCACTTATGTTGATGTCACCTTAGAAAAACCTCAACCACTTTCTCTTCTAGGCTCTTAACTGATCAAGATTTTTGAGGACTTATGCTTATGCCATATTTTGATAAACCCCAAACATTATTGCTCTCCAAGCTTTCAACTAGTTAGGACTTTTGAGGGCCTCGTTTGATGTCATATTTGAAAAAATTTGGCCACTCTTGCCTGAGACTTCATTCTTGCTCAAGACATGACCAAGAGTTTTGAACCCTTGTGTTGACATCATCTTGGAAAAACCTCAACCACTGTTACTTTTCATGTTTTTGACTAGCTGGGAGTTTTGAACATTTTTGTTGATGTCATCATTTAGGAACCTCAACCACTATTGCTTTAGACTCTTGATTGGTTGGGACTTTTGAACATTTTTAAGAACACCCTGTTTGAAAAACACTGGACAAGTTATCTAGGATTTCTAAGTGCTCTTGTTGATGTTATCCTTGAGAATTCCCAACCACTACTTGCTTTGGAGTCTAGACTAGACAAAACTTTTAGGTAACTTTGCTTGCGTCATTTCTCAAAAGTTTTGGTCATATTGAGCCTTCTTGATAGAGAGATTTGGAAAAAATTGTTTGGGCTTCCTTACCTTAGTAAAAATGTTGACCCGACAAGATGCATTTTATCTTCTATCTAGTCATATACAAGAATTATCAAGCCTAGCAAGGTTTCCTTGCATTTAAATAGAATTTTTTTAAAAACATTGATAGTCCAACAAAACTTGCTAGGACCTATCTATGTGAGAAATTTGCATTGGCCCATAATATATATTATTTTTATTGGTTTCTAAGTTATTTGGCATATAGCCATAGTAATATGGTTCTTCAAGTACTTGACTATTACTCTCCATATGGCAAGTCTCATGACTCTTGGCTTATCAACTTGCCACTTAAATACTAGATGGACACTTGACTCTACGACATTTGCACACATCTACATGACTCTTGGACTTTACATGCATTTCTAATTTGGGACACTTGTGCACATTCTCTTTATCTACACTTGCATTCTAACTTACATGACACTTGTGCATTTCTTGCACAACGACACTTACATAAAAGGGGAAATATAATTCACACTCTAACAATAGACTCAATCCTAATCTATTACATATTTACAATTGTACCATGAAGGTACCATGGGGGTACATTAGCATGTACCAAATAATGTAATAATCATCAACGTAATTATTACAAAGTTAAAGCATTATGAATTTTATGGAGGATTGGTCATGCCATTGTTTGTTGGAATTTATGCCTTGAAAGGTATAATATAATTCTAAAAAACAAATCTCAAAATCATATCTAAGTTTTGATTTTTATTGTTTTATCTCTTTCATAATGTTTATAGGTATGGTATTCATCATGGGAATTATTAGGCATGAAAAATTTGTGCTAACCTCTTGGTTATAGGATTAAAATATACACGTAAAAGTTGTTTGTCACAATAGAGTTAATGCAAGGGATTTGTATTGATCCATAGTAAAAAAAATAAAAAATAGAATTTGGATTTATTAAACTAAATTTTGGTGATGCTTCCAAAGTAAACCCTACTCATAATAATGAAGGCAAAGTTCTCCTCGCCTACTTATAATTATATGGAACTTCAACAAACAACTATGCAAAGGCTAGGGAATTTCTAAAAGGAATTATTATTAAATATTTGAAAAGGATAAAGATAGTTAAGGCATATTCACATATTATTATTGACATTATCAAAACTTGGATGTAGGGATTGAATAAATAATAATATTATTTTTAATGTTCATCAACTACTGAAGAAGATAATATCTTAAAAATGTCAACATATCAATAAAAAGAAAACAAGGTGGTAGATAATATAGCCAATTATGGTGTTGATCTCATTTTTAGTGAAATTCAAATTTTAGAAGGTAACTGGCCAAGAAAATTTCTATATTTTAGTGAAAACGATAATAAGGATTTGAAAACCAAGCATATATTTTATAGAAAGACAATCTAAATATGGGCAACAACAAATGTAATATTTTGATACTTTGGTGGAAGTGGCCCCTAATAAAACTCATACACAACTTATTTTAAAAAGAGAGTGTGCTTGGTACTTTGAAGGATTAGTTAAAATACTTTATTCCTTAAAAATCCATGCAAAATATGAATTCACAATCTTCATCTCCTCTCTAACAAAATGGTTTAGACCCTTAAAATTTGGAACAAGAGGTAGATGAATAGTACGAGGTCAACATCATTTCAAATAATCCATTTGTATCACTAGAACATTCCCATATGATGTCAACTAAGCATTCAAGCTTGAAGCCTTTGCATAGTTCAATAAAGATCTCATGTACATTGTAAGAAGGCAATGTTAAATAATAAACCCTTGTGATCTTTAGTTCCAATACTTACATATTACTTAAGGAATTTCCACTTGTTTTATTAGTTATAAATTGCAACATTTATCCACCTTTACAATGCGCACTTTGAAAATAATATATTACAAATTGACTATTCTTTTGTATAACAAGTTTTTCTCTTTGGGGGAAAGTATTAATAGAAGATATATATCTATTTCCTAGGTTATTAGTATGCTTCCTTTGGATTATCGAAGGGGTACACATCCTAAAATGTTTTATTTACAAAAGGACCCAAATTTGCTTACATGCAATATTACATATAAAATGGGTATGGGTGGAGGTCTAACATGCTCTTAGGTTTGTGATTTCTCCTAATACCAAGTAGTTTGACATTAAGGCTTAAAGCCTTTAAATAGTTCAATGTAGATCCCATGTCCATCATAAGAAGGAATTTTTAAATAATGATACGTCCCCATCCTTTAGTTTCAAAACTTCGATTTTCCTTTGAGTATTTTCCACTTGTTCTATCAACTATAAATTACAATATCCATCCCTCTTAAAAAATAAGAAAGACTTGTTTGTAAATGTGTACTTAAAAAAATAATATTACAAATCAGCAATTCTTTTGTATAACAAGATTTACTTGGAGAAAATGATCATATATATGTCCTTGGTTATTAGTATGTTTCCTTTGGAATATGGAAGGGGCATACATCCTCATATGTTTTATTAGCAAAATAACCTATGTTTACATGAATGTAGTCCTACATTTAAAATGGGTATTGATGGTGGAGGTCTATTGGACCAAAATTTTCCATACCTATAGATAGACAATGTGCCCTGGACTTTAACCAAAGTACAAAATTGGATGAAACAAGATTTCTCTCTATTTCAACCTTCGAAGAAATTCGACTCGAAAAACTTTTATATTAAGAGAAAAAAGATTTTAAAGGAATAAGGGTTATAAAGAGATATTAAAAAGTAGACAAGATATAGTGTAACATCATTGGATCTCACTAAGTAACCTATTAGAAAACCAAGTACATGATACTTAACAGACCAACCATTATCCAATTCGATTGCAAATTTATTCAACTTAAAACAAATGCTTTAATCATTCAAAGGACTTGAAAAAATAGTGATCCAATAATGATCTAAAAAGCATAATTAACTTTAACATAATAGACTAAGATTTAAGTGTACCAAAAATGACTTAAAACAAAGAATACATGTATAAAAACCTACAACTGGATAATAAAGCAGACCAAACAACTATCACTTTATTTATCAGTAGCAAAATTACATATCAATACTAGGCAAGGACTATAGATTAAACCCTTGTATTGAGATCTCTTGGTCTATTTATAAGCTACATTTTGAATTTGCAATGAGAAGTTTATAGTTGTATTACTGTTAAGAAAACAACCTGGCAAGAAACCAGAATGTTGTGGCTGCTCTAGACTTCATCTTACCTCTAAATTTAAATTTAAGTTGATCTTGGTTCATTGATCTGCAATTGTCTTCTACGAGTAGTTGCATTATTGTAATTAATCAGTTCGAGTTATCATTTTCGTGCTTTGGTGTTGTTAGTTGGAGACAGTTGGTGGGCACCATGGCAGTTACAGGTTTGAGAATGGTGTTTCTTTGGTTTTTGTCCTAAAACCAGGCCCTTCATCTTATCTGCAAAGCACTTTGGAATGAAACTGTGATTTTATCTTGATGACATTATTCTTGGATGCATTTTGACTTTGTTCACTTCATTTTATATATTTATTTCTTTGTTTGCATGATCCTAGGCTTTAGCTTGGAGGTGTTGATGTCATCGACTCAGATGGCTTGACTTCATGCACTCTTTGATTTGTTTTCCCATATCCTAGATTTGTGCATCTTAATTTTTCTTATGTTATCTTCAGCTTTATTTTAAGAATGTTTACATCATCACCAAGGGTTGTCTAGTTTTGTGCATCGCAACTTTGTGTGCTTGGTCTTAGAAGTTTAACTTGCATGATTTTAGGTCTTTTTTCTCTTCGATTGATATTGTTAATTCGAGTGGCCTGGTTTTGTGTATTTTGGATTTGTTCATTCTTCTCTTTTGCATAGTCCTAGGCTCTTACTTAGGCTTGTTGATGTCATGCCCAAGGTGAGCTTGGTTTTGAGCATTATGGCTTCAAGCACTTAACTTTACATATTTTTGGGTGAAATGATTTTTGCATTGATGTTGCTGCTTCCCAATTTTGTATATTCCAATTTTGTGCAAGTCTTTAGCCTTCAACATACTTAGCCAATTTTTGACCCAAATAGAAAACTCTTCTTGTTATGCAAATGAGATCATGAATTTGACCTACATTCTTGGCACCTTCCAAGGAATTTCTGCTTGCAGGAATTGAGAACTCAGAAGTCCTGTTTCTATTGGGTGTGGAGTCAATATGATGATGATATGGAGTCTTAGTGGAGTTTACTATAATGGAAAATGACTTTTGAAAAAGTGAGATGTGATGAGTGAGCGATTTATGTAAAGGTGGAAAATATGAATGATTTGTGATATTTATAAATAAATGGTACATGAAAAGAAAATGAATGTTGTATTGAAAATAAAGAATGTTTTACCTTTTTAGACCTTCCAAGTGGCTCATTCTCCTTTTGGCACCTTGTATTTTGTCTTTTATTCCTGTAGTGTCGGAAGTGTCACACCATTGGTTTTTTGTGGCTCCGATGCTACCTCTTATGTGTCAGGTGTCCCTTGATAACTTTGTGGTCCAAGAGTAACTCCTGGAGGAATTTCCACCTCAAGGGTCTCTTCTTCTTCTTTATCTTCTTTATCCTCTTGATATTCTTAACTACTAAAATTTTCTTCAGCCTTCTCAAGGACTAAGCAAACTCCTGCTCATATTTTGTGGGGGACTTTTGAGCTCCTAGACTCTTTCATGTATCTTTTTCAGATGATATACCTTTTCATAGGAGGGATACTAATATCTTCTGGTAATTTCTTTAACTTTGGCTTACATCAAAGCCATCCTATTAAGGAATTTAAACACCTGGGCTTCTTCAATGGGCTCTTGCCACTGATCTATTTATGATTTATCATTGGCAACTGATTCTATCTAAGCCTAAAGATATTCTTTGGTCTAAAGTTAGATCTCTTCACCCCAGAAGCCTAGAAATCCAAATTCTCTAGCTTCTCGCATAGGATCCATTATTATGTCCGCTCTGTTATATAGTCTGTCCATCACCTCCTATACTTCTTGTATTTGTTTGTACATTTTGATTACAACCTAGGATATGTTCCTTGTTGCATTCTATTTACTGCTAGGAATGGATTTCATCGTTAGTTCAAACCTTCTTCTTGATACCTTTATTAAGGCTTCAACTTGTCCAATTACGCCTCCTACTTTAGCTTGGGATTGTTCAAATTTTGTTATTCCTTATTTTATAGATTTATTACTAAAGTCCAAGTAGCCTACGATGTGGTAAGCTTCAAGAGCATATTCTACGACCTTACTCCAACTACCTTTCCTCAACTGCTTGAGGGTCTCTTTGTAGAAGCAAAAAGCTCTAGGTCTTTCTTTTTTGGCTTGCAGTTGCTATTGCAAGTCTTGGATTTGTTCTATCAGTGCCTTATTCATCTCTTAAGTTTCTTGTGCTTGGTTATGTACATCTACAAGTTTCATTATTCACTTCTATTTTTTATTTTTATTTTGTAAGCCCTTATTTACATTTTGCTCTTCCCTAGCCATTATCTATAATTATATGACTTTTCCTCCAATTGTTGACATCTGTCTCTTAGTCTATCACCTTGTAGATAGATTATGCTGACGTGGGTGTATGCATTGAGCAAAGAGTCTTATCAAGACAACTGAAAAATATCCACCATTTATGTAATCACATGGCAATCATCATGTGTCATCTCAGCCTCTAGTTTGTTTATTTTTGATGTGGCTATAACTCTCATATGTTGATATGTGGTAGGATCAACTGCAATCATTTGCCTAGGGAGAAAAATCCTCTGCTTTCCTGGGTATCTTGTTCTTCCACCATTCTTGGGTGTTATGGCTCATTTCCTTGAGCTTATTGATAGTAGCCAAAGTTGGATGATTGGGTGGTGGTAGTGTGGTGAATATGGGAAAGGGAAATGAAGGGGACTTTCTAAATGATCGTTGTGGTAGTGGTTGCAAGGGTTTGAATTTATGTAATAGATGTAGTGATTGGGATGACTTCATATGTGAGGGTATTTTGAATATGTAGCCCTTGTGGAGAGTTTTGTGGTGGTAAATAAATAGAGGGAATATGAATAGGGATAGAAAAAGTAAGAGGAGCAGTAGTAGGGTTTGAAGATATCATACATGTTTTTGTTGTTAGAGGTCACTCTATCACTGACTTAGTTGTTGTTTTTGTTGTTGGAGGTTGCCTTTAGGTCATGCACTTCTTATTGGCCCTTTCTTGTGACTCCCTAGAAGGATCGACCTTTTTTTTTCTAGTTACTTTTGGAGGAGTCATATTATTGGAAGAAGTCATCTCAAGTAGTTATTGCACATATGACTGTAAGTTCATATCAAACCCCTCATCGCTATTGATGGGTTGATTTGGCATCTGTAAGCTCTTGGTTGGTGCTCTTTGCTCTAGAGTCTTCTGGTGTTATGTGGACCCTACAACAAACTTAGGTGTCATTCTAATAGTGTCTCTAATGTATGCCTTTGATTTCTTTTATTTATTTTCAAAGTAGAGGAACTAGTTAAGGGTGCTCCTAAGGCTAAATTTTAAGGGTATTTATGCACTTGTATAATCTCTTGAGGCCAAGTAGATTTCTTTCCCAAACCTCCTCTAGTGTCTTTCCTATGATTTGGGATATTTTTGAATAGCTCTTATTGCAGTTCTGTTGGGGCATAGGTCATGGCTTGTTGCCTTGGTTAAGGGGGTTTTGTTGAGGCTACTTGCTTATTTGGGAGGGTGGCAACATTGTAGGTGGCTGACACTTCTTCTAATATTTTCACATTTTTTTTAATGGGAACATCTTTCGAGATTGTTTTCTCCACTTCAACTTCTTCCCCTGGTAGCGGTTCATCATCCCGTACTTCTCTTCCTTGGCTATCAACAATCATGGCTTTGGTTTTTTCATCTCAGGGCTTCCATATTTTTGCCTTCTCATATCTTTGCAAAAATTCTTTGTCTATTAACAAAAAATATTTGGCCTTATGAGCTTTTCATTCAACTTGAATATCCACCATTCTACGATTTTGGCTTTGTCCTAGTTAGTTTTGTGTGCCATTATGATTATCTTGTCCTAGGTTAGCTTATGCTCAAGATTTCATTTTGAGTTATATTCATCTTCTTAATCATAGTAGTCTCTCCATGGGGGTAAATATTACATTTTTCTTACCTTGCAATTAAGTTCATTATCTTTAGTATTATTCTATAACTATTTTATCTTGGGTTTGCTGCTCTTCTTGAAGGTAGGTGACTTACCTCTATTCAGGACATGCAACCTTTGCCTAAATTTATCATAAATATCGTACCTCCATTGATGAGGTATAACATGCAGTATTAGATTCTCAAGTTGGCAATAAAGTTCTTCTTGACCTCTTGTGGACACTATAATTGGCTTATGAGTGAAGGGATACTCATAAGTAGTATTTTTGCTAATTTCACTGTCAAATGATACATTGATGACATATGTTTATCTACAGTATTCCATGGTAAAAATTCTTTCTCTAACATAGTACAACAACAAGAAAGGATTCCCCACAAATTCGTATAGCCTTATCATGGTTCATTTTGTAAGAAAGTACCAATCTCCTTCCTCCATTTGAGGGCTTTATAGTGTAGTTTTTACATTCACAAGAAATCGAGATACTTCCTTGTAGATAGTATTTAGTGTAGGTGTAATGACCCAAAATAAACCAAACTAAGAGAGAGACACATTTTTTTCTAAATTCTAGTAACATTCACAAAAGAGATTCCAATATATTTTCTTTTAGCATTCTCAAGGCTTCACCACATTTGAGTTCTATGTCAATGTAAACAACACTCAGTGGACAAGAGTGACCAACATCCCATATTTTTTGGGGTTCATATAACTAAACTTCATCGTATAGAAGGACACTAAAGTGCTTCCCCCAACTTTCCCATACCCTACACGACACAAGATTGCGACCACAACATAGGGATTATCCTTTAAGGCCCATATCACTTAAAGGGGAACACCTATTTCCTAACCTTAACCTAAGTCCATCTAGGTAGGTTAATAAGGCGTAAAGCCTTGGTGCTTAGTTACCACACCTTCGTGGACTAACTAAGATCATTACCACTCAACTTGTAGTGGATATGATTACTCATCATTCACTTTTGAGGAATCACCTCTGCTGTGTTGTGAAAGTTCTCGTAGCTCCTAGTTGAGGTACACCCGATCCTCAACATTGAAGGTGCATTAATTCAAAAAACTCTGGCTATTTCATCAATGCAACTCCTTCCAGACTCATGAGTACCTAGATATTACATTCTCGCCACTCCTTCTAGGACTCGTATCCACCTGGTTATTGCATCCCTACAACTCCTCCCAAAATTGGGATTTTCTTGACTTGGGTCCTACATGTGATATTAAATCCAACCTAAGGTAACCCACTATCTCTAGCATTAGATTACACTTGAATAATATTATACTTCTAAGTTATAGCATTATACATCTCATAAACTCATAAGCAATATATCAATTTGAAAGCCATCATTTAATTAATTCAAATGCTAACATCATCTATGTAAAGAAGCATTTTGATAAATTAACTTCCATAACAAAGTTGTTCCAAGTGCTTACCAATAAGTATGTAAATATGCATTCTATCAATTTAAATGCCATAACTGAATTGAAATAAGTGCTTAACAATAAAGTTATGTAAAGATGCATTCTATCAATTTAAATGCCATAACTAAATTGAACTAAGTGCTTAACAATAAAGCTATGTAAATATGCATTCCATTTGATTGACAAGATCATTACTATTATCCTTCTAAAAGATTATAATTTAATCCCATAAAATAGATCACAAGATAACATTTATCCTTCAAATAAAATGTGTGGAAGCAACTTAAAACAATCTTTAGTTTTGTACATAGAACAAGCTTACAAACTTTTCTAATAGGCAATTCCTCCATATAGTTTAACATACAAAGGTACAATGAAACCATCCACATGAAGTCTCTAAGCCATCTACATTCCATAATATTCTTCATGCAAGGGCTTCTATCCACGAGCTTTGAGGAATACTTTAGGGATCAAAACAACTCTGGATGCATTGCATTTTAAACATGCTATAAATACTATGCAAACAATCATGCATAAAACATTATAAAACCAACAAGGAGAGAATCTCATACTTCTCTCTATAATGGTTCTCTTACCTACACAAGTCTTAGGAACCATTATAATAGTTTCTCCTTGAAACAAAAGCATAATAAAACCAATCAAAAAAGAGAGAATCCCATACTTCTCTCTATAATGGTTCCTTTACCTACACAAGTCTTAGGAACCATTATAATAGTTTCTCTTCCTTTCAATAAAGCATAAGATCCAAACTCTTATACATACTTTTCCAAAAAGCCATTACCCTTAGAAAAGTTTTTCTTAAAATTAACAAGAACTAAAACATAAAACTAAGATAGTTTTCTTTTCTAAAATCTACATCCTCACATCTCAAAGATAATACCCAAAAGAGCTTTCTTAATATAAAATTTATCTTCTCCACTCTAAAGAATTTCCTTTTAACAACTTACATAAAGCTAAAAGAATATGATCTCTCAATTTATTTTCTAAAGGAAACTAGCTATGTACTACATCAACTAAAGCTTTAATATTATTTTAACAAGAGGATCCAACTCCTCTATGAAAATGAAGAAAACCATACAATTCTTCCTTAAGTTACGTTTAGCCCGAATCAAAGCGTTAATACGAAAGAAACTACAATGACACGGCTAACTTACGTATTATTAAAGGGGTCGATTTCTAGCGATAACCTTAGGAAAGACACAATAATACAATGTTGGCTCGTAGGATATGAAACACAACATCTACGCACTTAGCACAGGTGGAACATAAGATCCAATCAACAAGACGTCTATGCACTAAAAAAATATGGATTGTAGGCTCCAAACAGTAAGACATCTACGTACCAAACAAGTACATCGACCATATCTAAACAAAGGAGACCTCTAGCGACAACAAACTGGTCAACTAAAACCTTTAATATGAACGCCCAAGCCAGGGATTAGAAGGGTGCACATCCTAACACAACAACAAACATTACTCTAATGACAACCAAACACATACAATGTTGTGACTCAACATAAAAGCAACGACAAAACACAGGTCTAGGGAGCACATCCAATCTATTATCACGATGATGCCTCAAATCAGTAAAAGTTATATGTTATGATCAAAACAACACCTCAACAAGCTTACAAACAATCATAGGCTTAACTACACCAAACTATAGTTAACAAGAAGCCATAGAAATGCAAGAAAAAATCCATAGCCGCACCAAGCAGGGGAATAAATCTACAAACAAGCGAGAAGAAATCTACAACCAAAACAAGCATTATTACACTTATAAAGTGTTACCTTTGTCAAACCTACAGACATATTCTACTTCGGGGTTGCATTGCCAAGTTCCTCCTTCTCTCCAAGCTTTCAACTCTTTCTTTCCCAAAGGATTTCTCCCACCCAACACATTCTACTAGGTTCAAATAGGCTAGGGTGCCTTCATGCATGATTGAGGTAATGTACAAAAAAACTCAAGAATACATTACTTGCTATTGCCACCTTTTTAATTAAGGCACCACCCAAGCATAACTTAACATAAGTTTTGCAAGCCATTAATCTTATTCCAAACCTTTTAACATTAAATAATATTCATGAATTATTTTAACAATTAAAGTATCCTCATGAATTAATTTAATAATTCACTTTATTAGTTTCAATTGCTAATATTAATTACTAGCATTGACACTAATATTCTCAAGTATTAAAGTTACCAATAAATTAATACTATAAATATCTATGCATACCACACACAAGCATACATGTTATTCATACCAATAATACTACACACCATTGTTTTATCCTTAATTAGGTGGCCCCTTTTAATATAACCTATTGCTATCGCCAACCTATTAAGGAGACTCATTGCCCAAGCAACTTCTTGGCCCAATGTGTGAACCTAAAATAAGCATAATGCAATGCACCTATATGAAAGGTAATTTGTTAGCCTAAGCTATTGATGAGAAAATCATCATCATCATTTCTTAAAATATCTCTCAACTTAGGTGGTTCACCCATATAAATCCACTAGTGAGAGTACCTAGTCCTGCACCCACAAATACATCAGCAGTACCATATTCCAAGTGTAAAGTGCAATTACCCAATCATATTGACATCATAAAATAAAGCTATGCATTAAACATCCACATCAATACATAATTCATTGTCAATAATGAATCCTTCTAGGGAGGGTTGTTACAATAGGGCCCAAAAATTCTCTATTAAAATTGTAGTATGTCTTAGATTTCCTGAGTAAGGTAGTCCAATCTACAACAGCCAAATCTTTCCCTTGACTGTTTGTCTTGTTTATGCCTATCCAAGGCATGTTATCAACAATATTAAACAAGAAAAGCCACGCTAGATATGAATAGTATCTGAAAAGATAGTCTAAAAAGTTGCAAAAGTTTACCTCCTAGGTTGCTTGCACTTGTAATACTTTATACTAAACGACTATAGTTTTTTCTACCTTTAATTATTGTGGTAGATTGGTTATGCTTAATTATGCCCTTGAAATTTGTAACCTAACTGGTTGATTCCAAAAATTCTTTGAATGCGCAATGTCTATGTTTTAAGGGTCTGTAATAATATCCTCCACGTAAGTACAATTTATAGAACAATCAAATTTCACAAATAATGTACAATAGCAATAGAAAAAAGATGCATATATGTTTTTGTCAAAAATTGAGTTCAAATTTAGTGAGATTAGACATCATAACAATGGATTGTGTTGATACTAATTCAAATTTGTTGTTGAAGTCAGGAGATTTAGGAGTTTCATGGTCGTCCTGTGAGATATCATCACAGAAACATGTCTGAAAGAACAACAACACCACCAGCAAGGTCGCGAGAGTGAATCCCATGACGCTCAGTTGCTAGGAATTGGAATCAGAACATAAGATTTCCTAAATTGGCCTCGTAAAATTGAATTCCACCCTGTTCATCTGAATACCTCTATTATGGTACATACAAAAGGAGCAATACTCGCAAATATTATGGTTTGGTTGACCAACTAGTTTTGCTGGTCATTATTTTAAGCCTTATTTTCTACCTTACCTCCTCTTTTTATGTATAAAGTGGAATGATATTTTGAGAAATAAATGAGAATAATGACATGCTTTGGATATCACATTAGTTTTAGATTCCTTGCTCCATTGGTACCACATTATCATAGTGTTATTACAACGAGTTGGTTATTTAAGCATATTTCCTTTGATAATATTCAAATTTTGACATCTTTCTTTAAATAAAAAAAACTATTAAGTTAATGTCATTGGATGCAAATTTTAAATTAAAAAAAAAGTTTTTTATAAGGATTCTAGTTTCCTCCTTGAAAATAAAAAAATCTAACTAATTAAATTAATACCATTTACTAATAATAATACATGTGAAAATAAATAAAATATTTTAAAAATAAATATTATTAATAAAATAAGATATGCTTATTTGCATAAATTTAATATTGTGAATATTAATTTTCTTATCGATACGTATAAACCTGGTTACCCTTTCACTTAACACAACATTGATGTTGTAAAATAAATATTATTAATAAAATTATATCAGCTTTTTTAAGTAAATTTAATATCGTGAATATTAATTTTCGGTGAGCATAGACCTGGTTATCCTTTCACTTGGAATGATATTTTAAAAATAAATATTACTAATAAATAATATCTGCTTATTTACATATTGTGAATATTAATTTTCGTATCCGGCACGCGGTTTAAATATTACTAATAAATAATATCTGCTTATTTACATATTGTGAATATTAATTTTTGTATCCGTATAGACCACAACATATTGGGAATATTAATTTTCGTATCCGGCACGTATAGACCCCAACATTAACAAACTTATTATTTAAATTCGTGGTTCTAGGTGGATTGGTAAATTGGGGCGCTTATCAAGAGAAGACTTTAGGTGTCCATGCATAGTCAGTAGCATGATCCACTTTTCTACATGTTGCACATGACTGATGACGACGATCTGTTTTCTACTTGTCTGATGGTCCTCTTTTATGCCACGTGTTGAACCAAACTGACGAAGACAATGCTAACCCTGTGCATCCAGTGGTCCCCATCTCACGCCGGGTTCGTGTTGAACCAAACTGATGAAAACTGTGCTAACCTTGTGCATTCGGCGGTTCCATCTCACGCCAAGTTACCATTAACGAGATGGTGGGTGTGTTGGAAGCCTTTGGTGATAGTTTGAACTCTGCCACCAACACTGGAGTTACTAAAAATTGTGATTGTAGCCAATTTATCTATGTAATAAAAAAACAGACCTATTATTTAAAAAAATAAAGAAAAGACCGTGGAGGGCAGTGTGTAACCTAAAAAAGTTATTAATGTGGAAATATGTACTTAGAAATATGAGAAGATTATTATATGAATAGGAAAAAGTCAATGTTTAGTTGAAGAATATTTTAATGGTATTTAATAAGTGTTTTTAGAATATAAAGTTTTATGATGGATATTTTAGTGGTACATTTTTTATTTTTATTTAGGAGATTAAACTTCAAACCTTGATATTAGAGGATTGGTATCCTTATAATAATTTTATTCAATGATAGCTTAATCGATTAGATTCTTTGACTTTGAAAGAGGAAATCAAGGTTCAAATTTTGTTAAAGAACACATACTTAAATAATTTGTTGTAATACCACTATATAGGGATGATGCAATACAGATGAGATTGTTTCAATCCCATTTCAAAAACAAAACAAAAGAGATGTTAATAAACACAAATTGAGGTATGAGTTGTCATGGAGAGACCGGATTCAAACCCATACAAGAGGACTGTCCCATCAATCCCATTTAAAAAAACAAGACATAAGAGTCAAGCACCTTACACTTATAATACAAGTCAATGTTAATACACACAAATTGAGGTATGGGTTGCCATTGGGAGATCCGATTCAAACCTGTACAGGGGACTAAGATCCCTCGTAAAAACTTTTTTTAAGTAAAAAAAATTATTCAATGATATTGGCTCAACTCATTAAATTCTTTGAATTTGAAGAAGGAAATCAAGGTTCAAATCTTGTTTTAAAAAAACATGTAATACAAGTGAAACCCCTTCAAATACCTTAAAATATAATTCAATGTTTTATTTTTTGGATACATAAGGGAGTTGGTTACATCCACATTATTTTTAGTAACTGTCAAATGCAGGGTTCAAACCACACAGGCTGCCTTTAACAAGCCTATATCACTTAATTATTTTATAACCTGGTGTGAAGAGAACCACTGTAAGGGAGTTGGTTACATCCACATTGTTTTTAGTAACTGTCAAATGCAAGGTTCAAACCACAAGGGTTGTCTCTAATAAGCCTATATCATCTCAGGGTTCAAACCACAAGGACTGTCTCTAACAAGCCTATATCATCTAATTATTTTATAACCCGGTGTAAAGAGGACCATGCAATTCATACCATCATTGTCAGCTTGGCGCATACTTAGAGGATTCGGAGTAAATTACTACCTTGCAAACATGAATGCCTCCAAGGTTTGAACTTAAGTCTCTTCTTGATAAGTGCCTGGCCAAACATAATCCATCGAGCCTTGGAGGTAAATATAAATCAATGTTACTAAACACAAATTGAAGTATAAGTTTTCATTCAATTCAAACCCCGAGGGGCTAGGACCCCTAAAAAAACCTATGTTTCTAGCTAAATTTTTTGTAGCTCAATTGGTTAGATTCTTCCAATTTGAAGAGAGAATTGAGACCCCTCGTACTTTTTTTTAACTCAATTTTTTTTTATCAATGACATTTATTCAACCGCTTAGATTCTTTGACTTTGAAGGAGGATACTAACACAAATTAAGTTATTGGTTTTCATGTAAAAAATTCCAAACTGGGACCCTTCATAAAGACCCATATTTTTTACTCAGAATTTTTATTCAATAATATTAACTCAACCTATTAGATTCTTCAACTTTAAAGGGAGTATAATCCCTCATAAAAACCTCCATTTTTTATAACATTAACCTAAATAATTTTTTTTATCAAATAAATAAATTCTTAAATAATAATATCATCATAATATCATTATAATAATGTGATACCATTGAAACAAGGAATCTAAAACTAGTGTGAATTTCATTCCACTTTATACCTCTATTTTTATGACATTAACTTAAATAAAATTTTTATCAAATAAATATATTCTCAAATAACCAATTTATCATAATATGATTATAATAATGTGATGCCGCTGAAGCAAGGAATCTAAAACTAGTGTGAATATCATTCCACTTTATGCATAAGAGGAGGCTGTAAGGTAGAAAACAAGGCTTAAAATAATGGCAAGCAAAACGAGTTGGTCAACCAAACCACCTTATTTGTCAGGACTACTAGTCCTCCTTTTGTATGTACCATAACAGAGGTATCCGGACGAACGGTGCGCCATTCGATTTTACGGGGCCAATTTAGCAACTCGTACGCTCTGATTTCAATTCCTAGCACCTGAGCAACATGGGATTCGCCCTCGCGACCTTGCTTGTGGTGTTGCTGTTCTTTCAGGCATGTTTCTGTGACGATATTTCGCAGGACGACCATGAAGCTCCTAAATCTCCTGGCTGCAACAACAAATTTGGACTGGTATTAACACGATCCCTTACTCTAACACCTAATCCCGCTAAATTTGAACTCAATTTTTGACAAAAACATATATGCATCATTTTTCTATTGCTATTGTACATTATTTGTGAAATTCGGTTGTTCTATAAACTGTACTGGCGTGGAGGATATTATTACAGACCCTTGAAGCATAGACGTTGCACATTCAAAGAATTTTTGGAATCAACCCGTTAGGTTACAATTTCTGAGGGCATAATTAAGCATTTCCAATCTAGCACAAGAATTAAAGGTAGAAAACCCTACAGTCATTTAGTATAAGGTATTACTAGTGCAAGCAGCCTGAGAGACAAACTTTTGCAACTTCTTAGACTGGTTAGTAGAAGAGGTATTAAAGTGAAACGAAATTTCAACATAAAAATATGTCATTAATAAACAGTTTATATGGAAACAACATGAACCAATATATTCGACTATAACATAACAAAACGTTTGGCTCCACATATATCTCTAAAACCTGTAGCACGCTTGTTTTGGAAACCTTTGCCAAGATGATTCGTGCCTAAGCTTTTGCCCTTCGTCACCTCTGAGAAATTTAAAAGGTAAACAATATGTAAGTCTTTGGTAGCGTATTCTTAACTTGCAGACATGAGCGAATCCGCATAGAGTAGGACACATTTTGGAATTTCATGATTACCTTAGGAATCCTTTGGTAACCAATATGTCCCTATCCGGGAAATTTATCACGTCCCAGTCTTGAACTTAAGCATCCAAAGAAGTCTGGGATATTATTTCAGCACTGAACCTCACATCATCATAATAATAATTAATATATATATTTTTATTTGGTTAGTGTGAGAAACAGCTGAGCGGTCTCCTCCCAACCATGACCCCGTCTCCTCCCAACCATGACCCCTCGTAAAGCCAGGCTTGAACCCCGGACCTCCATCCGGGTATACCCCTCAGGCTAGCCGGGGTTTTTTGTATTCGGCGCAGGCCGCCAGGCTTGAACCCCGGACCTCCATCTGAGGATTCTTGCCAGTAAAATATCTGGTGCGGATTAAACGTAGTTTAATATAGAAAATGAATTTTGTGCAAATTTTATCTCTACACATGCAGGCTTATTCTCCTTCCTCCTAATGTTGTTTTATTTACCCGGCCTTTTCTCCTTCCCCCTAATGTTGTTTTATTTACCCTTTCATTTTTTTCATTTGGCTTGCAATGAATTGGAGATTTTGTGTAAACTTTATCTTTACACATGCAGACTTATTCTCCTTGCTCCTAATGTTTGTTTTTATTTACCCTTTGCTACTTTCATTTTTTCATTTGGCTTGCAATGAATTGGAGTCGTGTCATGTCAGAGAAGCCTGTCCTTCATCACACAAAACTGAAGACATGACCGTAAACTCTCTGTTTTCTGTTTTTTTTTTAATTACTTCTGCAGTGCCAAGTTTGAGGTATGCCAAAAAAGCAAACAGTTTGCCACAAAAAGAAAGGGGTTGTGCTGGACAGGACTGTAAAACAAGGGTTTTAGATCATATTGACTATTCTAAAACAAGTACATAACTGTAATAATGTGACATCTCTTTCTTATCTATAGCTATCAAACATCCATAAATATTGTGGCAATTTCATGAATTCATTGTGTGTGCATAAATGGATTGCAATGCTTCTTTAGAGACGTTACAGTTTGTGTTTCAACTTTAAAAAGTTTTAACAAAAGCTATGTTGGCACCCATATATTTGCATTCTTGTCTCACTAAAAAGTCTTTAAGTTTTGGAATATGGGAGGAATCATGTTTTCAGATTTCAGCTATTTATCTAATCTAACAACTCTTTACATTTTATAAACATCTCTCCATATTTCAGTTGTATAGGAACCTATCCATTTGTATTATTGTCTCTCTATATCAAGTTTCTAGATTTAAGCTGAGAAACACTGTATATTACGTATAGGATGTCTAGATGTGTCCTCACCCCTTGAAAGGATGCATTGGCATCCCCTATGCATCCCCACATAAATGAGGGTAAGAAGGGATGGCATGGGACATCCTAGAGAGGACTCTTGGGGGACATTCCCACCTTGTCCCCCTGTCTTTGTCCCCTGTCCCCGTGGGCATACAACCCTAGGTTTATGTCCCCATGTAACATAAACTATCCCATTTGTTATGAGCTTGAATGTTCTACCTGACACATCACAAAAATGGCAGCTTGCATATGTTGCATTATACTTGAAGATAAATCACAAAGATGTTTCTCGAACATGGAGGACTCGAGTCAATCACAATGACCCATGTCAGGAATAGTAACTCAGCATATACATGTTTTACTTGGCACTCATTATGAAAGTTGATGCTCACAACTGTGAAAGGTAGCATTTAAGTTAGAAAAATGCGCCATCACATACCATCAATCATCTCTGCTAGGACTTGCACCTAGAAACTAGGACTTCTATGAAGGTCACCCCTCCCACTAGTACTCCAGTTCGACCATGAAGAATTGTGGAGAACATCTCTACTTGATATGACCCTGCAGTAAAATAGTGACAGTACATTACAAAGAGAGATGCAAAAGGAATGAAGATAGCTTCCAAAACAGACGATGTACATTCTTCATTAGTGAGGTGTATAGATAGATTCACAAAGATGAGGTAGTGTTTGTAAACTGTTATCAGTCAGTCTAACTTCATGCACTCATTGAAAGGACACTTCATTTAGTTTAACATGATCTAGACATGCAAACTAAGAATCTAGTTAACTCGCCCAAGTGTACAAGATGGAATTTATAATGTGAAAATATTTTCAAGAATGGAGATTATTATAAATCTCAACATTTCATTTGCACTTATTATAAGTTGCGGCCAACTTCCTACTTTAGATGAGGAAGGCAACAGGAGGAATAATGTCTCATTCAATTTTATGGGGCAGAACTAGCATCCCTTGTGTTCAAATTCAAATTCTCAGAGATTCATTACCATGGGATTCGACCTCGTGACCTTACTTGTGGTGTTACTCCTCCTTCAGACATGTTTCTGCGATGGTATCTCACAGGATAATCATTCAGCTAGCAAGTATCCCAGGTGCAACAACAAATCCCAGCTGATACCAACATGATTCTCTATTCTCTCATCTAATCCTGTCAAATTTAAACCCATTTTTTAACAAAATGAATCTTTACTATTTTTCAATGATCACTGTTCTTGTACAACATTTGTGAAATTCAGATGTTCTAGAAATAACAGTTATGTGGAGGATATTATTTTTGATTCAGACCTTTAGTGCATAGGCATTGCATATTCAAAGAATTTTTGGAAGCAGCCAGTAAATGTACAAACCCTAAGGGCATAATTAAGTATAAGCTATCTAGCATTTTTTTAAGGTAGAAAACTCTATAGCTGTCATTCATATATATAATTAAAAGTTCAAGTGGCCTATGGAGGGCGTAGTAAATGAGGCTGGTGCATTCCTATATGGTTGCAGTGCAGCAAAAAGTTTGCCTCCATGGATGTCTCTAAAAGTCTACAGGTCTCTCATTTTAGACAGTAGATGCGCATTTTGTTTGTTATGCACTAAGCTAGCTCTTTTAGAGAAGGTGAAAATGGAGAGGGATGGGAATTTGAAAACAGAAATAAAAGCAGGAGATTAGTCGGAAGGACATCTACGTCTAGCTACTGTGAGATAATTTTGGCAAGGTGTGAATAGCATTTGCAGACTTCTGTTGAATGGTTGTCATCTTGTGGTAGATCATCCACTTTTCCATTATAGTCCCTTTCAAATCCAACAGCCCTTTCCTGTTGTAGTCCCTTTCAAATCTAACTGAAGAGTAGATGAGCTGCCACCATCTTTGAGAGAACAAGCCATCCTTGTATACAACAACACAAGTATCATTTTACTTTCTGTTGTCTAATTGAGGGCCTGGCATTTGAAAGATTGTCATCTAAAGGTTGCCATCATACAAGGAGAAAACAGACTGGGGCATGTTTGGAAGAGTGTTGTTATCCACATGGCAAGAATCGATACCATAACCAATTTGAGGTGTAAATCGATTTGAGTTAGCAGGGTACCACTATGGTGCTGATAAGTTGAAGTTTTGGAATATTGTAAGTATTCCATGTTGTTTGATTAGATGTTGCCTGTGACTGATACAATCCATTGCATTAGCTGTTCAAGTGAGAGTTGCACCAAAATTGAAGTGGGCATCCAAGTCTAGGTTGTCTAGTAGAGAATGGTTGTTGACTATGGACAATCTGCCATCAGCCCACTTGAGGAATTCGCTAATCATGGGATCTCAAGAAGGAGGTTGTTGTACAAATCTAGGCACTATTGTTATTTACTAGTAAGTCGGCACAGTGGTAAGTAGGTTGTCCTTGTTAGGATCTATCGTCTAAGCAACAAGGTGGTAACCGTTGACATAAGTGGTGATAGGTGCTGTCTATCAGACTTGTGATGTGGCTAGTTGCATGAAGCGCAGGAAGCAATTGGAGATTACTGTTGCATTACCTGAGAAATGCAGATTCTAGTTTTGTGGAATAAGAGGCAGAAGGAGAACAAGTGTTCAAGTAGAGAGATTGATACTACTACCCCAACTGATCAATTTGTTGGAATGTTGACAGGGACACTAACAGTTCTAAAGGAGAGGGTAGACGTAGGTGGATGAGTTGGCACATGAATGCATGAGCATCCGCATGAGCATGATTGTCAATGTGATCATGAATGTTGTAAACACATTGAATGAAGTGTGTAGAGTGTGTTGGATAGTGTGTCGTTACATAATGTTATCACATGTGTAGTCGTGACGACGCGTGTTTGTAATAAATACTATGTAATGTGTTATGGGATATGTTTATTGTTTCATGTATATTGGTAGTTCTGTGGTAGTTAGGTAGTTACCAACTGCATACTAGTTGCCATAGTGCTAATATGTGCGCAATCTACCTTGTTTGATGTATGATGTTGGTCTAGGAATCTTTTCTGCTTATGTTTGTCTCTGTGGTTTGGCCAGACTATGATGTATTCTATATGATTGGAATATGGAGAATACATGTCTGCTAAGTATACACATGTTTTTGTAAGTTCTTTCCAATGTGCATCTATATTTATATATAATGGAAGTGTATTATATATTTACTGACACTTGGATGGCTATCTTTCTCAAAACTTAGTTGAAGCATTTGTGTTCTAAACGTCCTTGCACTTTGTTTGGACTTTGCACGGTTGTCTTGAATTAGTTGGTCTTTATAAACAGGTATCATCACCAATTCAGTGATGTGATCCTTTTATTTTTAACATATTTCTTATTCAGAGTATGTAATTGATTCCAAATTATTTACAACCTTTGTTGGGATGTTTGGTGGTTTGATGTTATATTTAATGATTACTTTGTTAATTCAGGTTAAAGTGAACCAGTGGATAGATGGAATAGAAGCAACAAGCTCAGTTGGTATAAGTGCAAGATTTGGCACTCCTTTACCAAGAAATATAAATGAAGCGCATCGGATGACTCTTGTTGAAGCAAATCCACTTAATTGCTGTGAGAACTCTTCTATACAGGTTTGTATTTGTTGTCACTTACTGGTGCCTTGTTAAGGTTTTCTTTGTTATATGGACTTTTGAGACCTGTTCCTATGAAAAAGAAAAAAAAAATAAACATGTCACGAGGCAGGCAGGCAGGCAGATAGATAGAGATTCTGAATTGTTACCAAACTGTTTCTGAAAATCTGAACCTTTGAACTTCTCCCCAACCTTCCATTTGGACCAAACTTTAACTATGGTTATAGCTCTGCCTGCTTTGCAATAATTTTTATCCTTCATGAAAAATATGAACCTTTGAACTTCTCCCCAACCTTCCGTTTGGACCAAACTTTAACTATGGTTATGTCAGTAGGACTGACATTTAATGTACACGTCATGGATACAAGATAATGGATGTGGTCACAGTAATCTATTTGCTGTTGGACCAAACTTTCCAAACATTGTAACTATGGTTATAGCTCTGCCTGCTTTGCAATAATTTTTATCCTACACATATAACTGCACAAGGTATGTCAGTAGGACTGACATTTAATGTACACATGTCATAGATACAAGATAATGGATATGGTCACAGTAATCTATTTGTTGTTGGACCAAACTTTCCAAACATTGTAACCATGGTTATAGCTCTGCCTGCTTTACAATAATTTTTATCCTCCACGTATAAATGTACAAGGTATGTCAGTAGGACTGACATTTAATGGACACATGTCAATAATACAGGATAATGGATATGGTCACAGTAATCTGTTTCTTTTGCTAGAATTCAATATATCTTGCACTTTTTGAGAATATTGATTTTGTTAATCTCAATGAACATATGATCCTTGTTAGATTATTGTATTGACCTATATAAATTTTGTTTATTGTTATGGTTTTCATCAAAAGCTTATTCAGGGTGAAAATACCTTGGTATATGTTTTTATTGCAGCTATTAGGATCAGCTGTATTGTCTAAGCGGGGAGATTGTGCTTTCACTACAAAGGCAAAGATTGCACAAGCTGGGGGAGGATTGGCCTTACTCATAACAAATGACAAAGAAGGTAACGTCTTTTGTGTCAATAAGTTTATGTTTTAATTGTATGATGTTTTAATGGCAGGCCAACATACTCAGCTTTTTGCTGTATTTGTCACAATTTATTGTTCACCTATATTGTGTTGTTAATGCATTATCATATAGATGGCCAGTTTTTGTCTTGCTTGTCTTACTCTTCAGTTTATTGTAATTAGTTTATAAATAACAGTTGTGCCAGAATAATCCTTTTTAAGGTTTATGTCAAATTGTGTATTGATAACAGACCTTTACAAAATGGTGTGCACTGAAAATGATACTTTCCTCAGCATTAAGATTCCTGTGGTTATGATCCCCAAATCAGCAGGAGAGGATCTTCTAGATCAATTAGCCACTGGCAAAAAGGGTAAAGTTATGCTATTCTTGACAAAAGTTTTTGTTTGTAAAGCTCTCTCTCTCTCTCTCTCTCTCAATCATATTTTTATTCTCAAGGTTAGGGTTTTCTTTTAATTTTATGTTGGGGTCATTTAAATTTTCTCTTTCTCTTACATCGTGTGCTTTTTTACATTGATAAAAATGCCCATTGTTGTGAGGAAGCGTGGCATTGCTACTTATTTGACTGGGTTTATAAGTTTCCTTGTGCTGGCAATATTATTGACCTAATTCTGAGTTAAAGTAGTAAGCCATATTGTGCGTTTGCAAGATGATTCCAAGCTGAAGAATTTGTTCCAAGTATATTGTTCACAAATTCTGAATTTTGGAGTCCACTTCAGCAGCCTAGCAATCAGCTTAAAGGTTATTAAGACTTAAAGACATCCATATGAAATCTCTATTATTCTCATGTACTCACAAGTATTGGATTTTTGTATTTGTCATTTCTATCACTCCAGCAAAGCATATGACAAAGAAAATTAGTCATGAAACAAATCTTTCCATGTTAAACTTATGGCCAGAACCTTTGCAGTTTATCAAGAATGACCTTGTTAGCATCTCGCCAAAGACACTAAAGGCATAAATTAAAGTCTGAGAAGCTATATGGTTTATTGGGTAAGAAGTTAACAAGGCTTTTATTACTAGAAATGGGGATGACTGGCAAATTTTTATTTTGTGATATTCAATGGAGAACTAAAGCTGGGTTTCCTACCTTCTAGTAGCCAAAATTTCTCCAGAAGTAACTGAAAATAGCTTTGTACTAAGTTTCTCCCTATTTCATGCTGCTAATACTTGATCCAAAACTGGTGAGGTAAGGATTTTCTAAGTTAAACCTCAAGGATATTATATATAACCTCTACCATTTGGTGGTGGGGACATCCAACTCTCTCTATTATGTATTCTATTATATGTTGAAACTGAAGGGTTTGATGTAAGACACCTTTTGGTCCCTTACAAGTGGCATCAAATTCATGCTCTCAAACTTGTGGTTTGATGTTTGATTTGCAACTGAAATGGTTTTCCGCTTTGTAGTCTATACCTGTTTTGGCTTATGGCCAAGATAATTATTTCGCTGAATGTGATTCTAAGTGGGATTGATCCAACTGGAATCGTCCTACAGCTGTTCAAAATATTTTTGTAGTGACCTTTTTCCATCTAACAGTTGTTGGAAATATTTTTATGGTGACTTGGGGCAGAGGAGCGACAACTACATCTTCTTCTGCTGCATTGCAGTTTCGATCGTGCTTCATGCTAAGGAATGCGGTGCTGAATCTGAGAGTCTTAGTTTAGTCATAGAGTGCATGGCTTTGAATTACATGGTAGTGTTTTTTTTTTTTTGGTGGAAAACATCCCAGAAGGGATGCCACTTTTGGGTAAGACCCAAGGAGGCAGGGGTATCTCTTCCGCCAAAAACGCCCAGGGCTCTCACCTGGCCTACCACCTTTGACACACGCAAGGAGCATGCCTGAAACAACACAAAACAAGAACACACGAACACAAACACACAAAAAGCTAAAACAAAAAAAACATACTCCTTGAGTGTGTCGACAAGAAAAAGCACAACCAAACACATGCACAAAAAAAAAAAAAAAACCACGAACCACACAGAACAAACACACAAACAACATAGCAAAACACAATAAAAAAACACACAATAAAATAAAATAAAACGACAAAAAAAAAACACGAAACACACAGAAAAACCACAAACACAGCATAAGAAAACACTACCAAAACAAAAACAACAAAAAGAAACAAATACACCACAAACAAAAAACCACAGAACACGAACACAGAAAAAACCACAAAAACAACAAAACAAAACAAATCCAAAACAGAAACAACAAAATGAATAAAAAACACCACAAACGAAATTAGGAAAAACAAAAACAACAAAAACTAAGCCAAAGGAGCTAATGACAAATCAAACAAAAAACGGTAACACTAAAAATAAAACAAAGCTTAACAAATTACCAAAAAAATGGTTGTGGGTTTGAATCCCACTTTCATAGTCCAGATAATCCATAAATTTCTTTTCGAGACATTTTATAATATCTTTAACCATTCAGCATACAGGAATGTACTTTTTAGTCAATAAGTGACTATTATATAAGAACGTGGTGATAGTAGAAGTCAAAATAGGAGTATTGGCACTAGAAATACTCTGCTCCTTCTGCTTCTTTTGCCTGCACCCTTTCCTAATTCTTTTGCCATCAATTGACCATGTCGTTCATTTTATTTTTCCTCCCGTTACAATAATGTTTCACCTATGTATTTCGGTGGATACTTGGCCTTTCGCTTTATTGTGAGGAACTTAAAACCAAGTGGGTTAGTGGGCTCACTTTATTCAGTTTCCTCAAACAGAGTTTTAGGTCTTAAATTAACTTTTTTTATGTAACTTTTAATTATCCATTGCAAATATTATGCATGAACACACTACACTAAGGAGATTCTGGTATTAGAGTGGAACAAAATGACATCATTGGAATATGCCACTAGAAACAACAACTTGTAGAAAAAGAAGAAGAGCCTCACACTGAACTGGTTAGCTCCCCACACACATGCTGCAACTCAATGTCAATAGGGTTGAGGAATCCAACATAAGTGGGATCAAATTTTTCCATCTCTAAGCCTGCTACCCATTGCTAAAGAGTTTGGCAAGTGGTGGGATTCATAAACCACTCAAGTCCCACAACCGGATCAATGTGGGATTATTACGCACCCACATGCTACACTAAGGAGAATCGGGTAGTAGAGTGGAACAAAATTCCATCATAAGGATATACCACTGGAGAACGATGAACCCATTAAAAAGCAAGAGGGCAAACTACACCTCATACACATGCCACAACTATGTTAATAGGGGTGAGGAATCCCAATGTGTTCATAAAAAAACGTGCCATTTCATCAAAAGATAAGGATGCAAAGCATAACAGTACAGAACTTGAAAGGGGATCGCCCTTGGAAATAAAGCTATACTATTGAAATGAAAGGGCATTTTAAAGCCCGACAAAGAGGATATTCAATGCTTTTGAAATTTAACCAGAGGGATTTGATGCCTTTGAAATGAAATTTGTAAAGGAAATTTTGATTTTGAAACAGAAAAAGCAAATTTGACTGAAAAGTGGTGACAGATAGGCTTACCTGTGGCCCTTTGCCTTTTGGAGGCTGGCTGGAAGTGTGTTACAGGATCTGTTTGTTTGTTTTTGTCTGTCTGGAATCAGTCATAGGGGACCCTGCGGTTCAGGACAGCAATCGCAAGGATGCCCGTGGTCGGGACTGAGAGCAATTTTTGGGGGTCTGTCCAGGCTGAGACTAATTTTGCCACTGGTAATGATTGGTTTTGTCGACTTTTCCTGCAAAACCAAAGATCCGAAAGTAAGCAAATTGTTGAAATAATGCTGAAGGCAATAATGCAGGAAAGACAAGCAAAAGTGGCGAACAAGGAGTTCGCAAAGGAAAGAAGCTGAAATTTTTTTCTGTGAGAGGTTGAAAGGTGAACGTTTACACCTTTTGGGTGCTTTTTGAAAAGTGCTTTTGGCTTGAGGAGGCGGTTTGTCAAGTGAGATAGCAATCTCTTACTTACATGCAACTATGACAGCTTGATGTGTAAACTCTGAAAAAACTGGTACCTGACTCATTTGGGTCCAGTTTTTGAGTTTGTTAGGAATCGCAAGGGTCCATGCAATTCTGAACGGGGACCGCACCCTCCTTGCGGTTATGGCATGTAGACCAGAAAAGGCTTCAGCCTTGGACCTGATTTGGTGTATTAGGGTTTTGAGGGTCTATGTTGGTTTTTTTTGTACCTGCAACGCAGTTAGAAACAACAAATTTGTGAGAAAGATAACTAAAATGCTAATAAACAAATACAGGTGAGTTTACACTGCAGTCAAATTTGTCGCTTTGTTCCATCTCTTGATTGCACCTAGGGTTTACGCCCCTTTCCTGAAGACTGGAAGATCGCCTAGTAGATCTTGCGTTCGAATCTGGGAGGCACGACTTTCTTTTAAGCAACGAGCATTTCTTCACTACTTGCGCTTGCTGGGCCACTTGCTTATTGAAGAGGCCGAGGTCCTCCATGCGCTGCTTGTTCTCCTTCATTCGCGCATTCCTAGTGAGGTGGCTTGTTGATATGGATAGGTATAGGATTTTATTTTAGATTTATTTTTCTAAAGTCTAAAATTAGCATTAATAAAATCTTTTACATCATATCATCCCTCTCCACCATAGAAGCATTGGACTCCAATGCTTTTACAAGAAAGTGGAAGAGAAGATATACAAGTGCCCAAAAGACAACTCTCAAAGTTTGTCGACAACAATAAGGGCGGTTGCTTGAAAATCGGGCAGATCGCTCCCGATTGCCGAATTAAGACAAAATGAAACAAACTAACCTTAATAAAATTAATGGATAATATTTATATTAATATTAAATTTAAACCTTAATATAACCTTTGGGAGGCCATAAACTGATGTAAACTAGCCTAAACTTCTCCAAATTTTGTGCATGGAATTGAATCAACTTCAACAAAGCTGACAGAGGGACAATTTGGAACCTAAAATTGGGATTTTGGGGGAATTTTGCAAGGATTTTAGGCACCTAATCCTATGCAAACTAGTGGCTTTTCTAGGTAACCTAAGAGCCAAACTTAGAGCCAAACTCCCACAAGCCTGATCCCAGGCTCTGATACCACTGATCAGGATTCAAAATCCGATTCCCATTTTTATTAATTTCCACAATCTATATAGGCATAATAGATCCCAAAATACAATACGTAACCAATATCTAACAACTAACAATAAGTTGCTAGGATATTACTAAATTTGTCGACTTTCTAATGTGCCGACAAATTAATTTAAAAAGTCGGTAAATTTAGCAATATCCTAAAAACTTATTGTTAGTTGTTTGATATTGGTTACGTATTGTATTTTGGCATCTATTATGCCTATATAGCTTGTGAAAATTATTAAAATTGGAAATCGGATTTTGAATTAGAGCTTGGGATCAGGCTTGTGGGAGTTTGGCTCTTAGTTTACCTAGAAAGCCACTAGTTTGCATAGGATTATGTGCCTAATATTCTTGCAAAATTCCCCCAAAATCCCAATTTTTTAAGGTTCCAAATTGTCCCTTTGTCAGCTTTGTTGAAGTTGATTCAGTTCCATGCACAAAATTTGGAGAAGTTTGGGCTAGTTTACATCAGTTTATGGCCTCCCAAAGGTTATATTAAGGTTTAAATTAAATATTAATATTAATATTAGTGTTTAATTTTATTAAGGTTAGTTTGTTTCATTTTGCCTTAATTCGGCAATCGGGCGCGATCTGCCCAATTTTCAAGTGGCCGCCTTGATCGTCGTCGACAAACTTTGAGGGTTGTCTTTTTGGGTACTTGTATATCTTCTCTTCCACGTACTTGTAAAAGCATTGGAGTCCATTGCTTCTATGGTGGAGAGGGATGATATGATGTAAAATATTTTATTAATGCTAATTTTAGACTTTAGAAAAATAAATCTAAAATAAAATCCTATGCCTATCCATATCAACAGGCCACCTCACGAGGAATGCGCGAATGAAGGAGAACAAGCAGCACATGGAGGACCTCGGCCTCTTCAATAAGCAGGTGGCCCAACAAGCGCAAGCGGTGAAGAAACGCCTGTTGCTTGAAAGAAAGTCGTGCCTCCCGGATTCGAACGCAGGATCTACCAGGCGATCTTCCAGTCTTCGGGAAAGGGGTGTAAACTTTAGGTGCAATCAAGCGATGGAACAAAGCAACAAATCTGGCTACAGTGTAAACTCTCATGTTTTTGTTTATTAGCATTTTAGCTATCTTTCTCACAAATTTGTTGTTTCTAATTGCGTTATAGGTACAAAAAAAAACAACATAGACCCTCAAAACTCTAATACACCAAATCAGGCCCAAGGCTGAATTCTCTTCTGGTCTACGTGCCATAACCGCAAGGAGGGTGCGGTCCTCGTTCAGAATTGCATGGACCCTTGCGATTCCTAACAAACTCAAAAATTGGACCCAAACGAGTCAAGTAACAATTTTTTCACAGTTTACACATTAAGCTGCCACAGTTGCACGTAAGTCTCGTGGTGACCAGGGGCTAAGCGTAGGAGGGGGCTTAGGTGGTTAAGGGGGTTAAAGGGGATGAATACTGATTTTTGGCAAAAAAAAAGCAAATTTTGAAGATATTTGCAAATTAACTAACCGTTAGCATTGGACAAGGGATAATGTATCATTTTTAGGTGTTTACACCCACATAAGTGGGATCGAGGGCTTGCACCTCTAAGCCTGCTACCCCATTGGCAAAGAGTCTATTATCATTTTGTAAAATTTTATCATCTTAATATTAATCATTGTTTAAGTAATCCTCTTTTTAATTTAAATTTTAGTTATCTAGAGCAAATACTAAAGGTTAAAATTGATTGTGGGATATTGCCAATGTGTATATTTTAAAGTATTAAAAAAAATAAAAATATTATAACAGATTTTATAATAATAATATTTTTTTTTGGTAAGTAGTGTTTGTATTTACAGCGGGTTTTAACAAGGATCCCAAAACCTGATTACATAAGCAATGGGCCTAGGGCATCAATCCCTTGAAACTGAACACTAAAACAGAAATCCCGCCTAGCGGTAACAGTAAGCATGAAACAATCCCTCTCAGCGGGAAACAAAAAAATAAGAAAGAAAGTAGTTTTGGAGATCCCGCCCAGCGGGGAGTAGCCAAAAACCACCATCGAGAAGATCCCGCCCAGCAGGAAGCAAAGAAAAACTGTTACAATAAAATCCCGCCTCATGGGAAGCAGTCAAAACCACCACAAACAGTCCCGCCTAGCGGGAAGCAACAGGGAAATCCCACCATCCGGGAAACCAGTAGAAAAGAAAGGATCCCGCCTCGCGGGAAAACCGGCGGATTTGGCGGATCCCGCCCTGTGGAGAAACCAACCGCCCACCGGGAAAACATTCCATTCAGCGAGAGCCATCCTGCAGGAAGCCGACAGCCAGCACAGAGAGGATCCAACCCATCAGGAAGTGACCAGAGAGTTGCACCACAAGGAACCCGCCTCGGGAAAACAGAAGAGGATCCCAGCAGCAGGGACCAAGAATCTCGTCCAAGCACAGAGCCTGTCGAGGATTCACAAGAAAAAATGGGGAAGCTGTCCAAACCCTAAACCGTCACCTCCACCGCACCGAGAAACGCAGGGGACCAGATCCACGCGAATAACCTGCAAAAAAACCCCAGGGGGAAGCCTGAGGGAAAAAGGGAAGGGATCCCCAACCAAACAGGGATCCCTGGGAAGCACCGATCCGAAAAAACAACCAAGGAAACCCTAGCCGGGCTGGGAGGGACGCGAGATAGTGGAGAAGGATCTCCCCCCGGGAGATCATCCGCAAACAACCACTCCCCGGGAGGGATGACCTGGGTTGAGCCAGGGACTGGGCAGGAACCCAGGAGCCATGGGAGGGGGAGCAGGGGAGGGACCAGAGCCCTCCCCTCTCTACTTTCTTCCCTCACCATCGATTTTATAATGATAATATTAATCATTGTTTAATTGAATGCTTTAATTTACTATTTATTTTAATGATTTTTAAATTTCATATTATTATGAGTTATATACATCTTAAAATTTATGCAACTTCATTCTTATCCATATTGGTTTGTGGAAACAATTTAAAGATTTTTAAATTTCATTATGATGTACAAAAGAATTGAATATTATTAGTTTTTAAATTAATTTTTTTTTAATTTTAATTTTTAATTTTTTATTTTTTGATTTGGTTAGTGTGAGAAACCTCTACGACCAACGCACAGGGCTGGGCAGGCTCCCCCAACCATGACCCCTCCTAAAGCTGAGAGCTATGCTTATCAATAGAGAATTTAACACACAACCACCACACACCCATCCCCTCACACACTCGCCCACGCTGCGGTTTGAACCTTGGACTTCCTGAAGAAGAGCCAAAGCCCGAACCGTTGAGCTGTCCCCCTTGGGACTATTAGTTTATTAATTTATGATTAAAATATAGCTTGCATATAGGGGGTTTTAACAATTTTAAGGGAAATTGATTTGAAGATTATTTTATGTTAAATTGCTTGGGAAATTATTCTAAACCTTTATATTTATTCATGATTAAAGTATAACTGGGTATAGAAGGTTTTAATAATTTAATGTTAAATAGCTTTTAAGATATATTTTTGTATGTACAAAATTAATTTATTTTGAAGTATTTGTGAATTTTCATATATCTTTACTTAAAATATTAATTGTCTAGTGTATTTTTGAAATTATGTCCATGTCATGCATGAATGCATGGCCACGATTTTTGAAGTTAATTGCATTGCAAATCTAGCTCTAGCTCATTGGAGGAATTTCTCCTCAATTTATCCAATGATTTGTAGGTGTCCATAATAAACTCTAGCAAATAATTGTTGATAGGCATCCTTCACATCAATGTCAAAAATTTGTCCATTTGTTATTGAATGTATTTAGTTGCTTGATACACTCCATCTACTTTACCTCCATAAATAGCCTTTGGTGCAACACATTTCATGATGCCAACCTCTTGTACAGCTTCAGAGGAAAGTCGTTGAAAGATGCTTTCTAATTTGCATCATACTCGCACAGTTTCCAACATTTCCTAAGACGAATAGCTGTCGCTTGACACAGTCTTCTACTTCAGCCTTCACAACCCACCTTGATATCAATGTTATGGACTTATTGAAACCAGAGCGGAAGTCCTCTCAACAGAACCAACAATATTGACCATTTGTAAAGACTAAGAGCAAGACCCCGTTGGCCAACACTTTGAATTGCATTTATGGTGGTCTATCCCCCAAACTTGGCATATCAACCCCTAAAAGTGGTGCTCAACCAATGCGCTTAACAGGCCTGCCCTTGTCCAATGCATGTGAGCTGGACCATGCATCAAATTGGGCCATTAGGTTGTGTTTGCATGCATGCTATCCATCCTCGTCTCCAGTAGACACTTCACAATGTAAAAGAAATAACAGTTACACTTTCAACATCATCATGAAGTAAACATGCAATGTTAAAACATACAGATTCATATGAGAGATAATATCATATTTACCAAAAGCACTCTTCCATTAAGAGATTCCAACATAATATATACCAAACTACATATAAATCCCATGGTTACTAGTGTTAAGTGGGCATTGGTACATTGATATTTATAGACAGAGAGGCGGTGATGGTCTTGTTACAAAAACGGAGTGTACTAATAATAGATTAGCTGCAATTGTCATCAGTTGTCTAACTCTTTTGACGGCCCACCTTCTTGTATGTATGAGCCCTTGTTGCATGCACCCCTTCTTTGCCCTTCACCCTTGACATGCTTATGTATTTAGCTTAGTATGCACTTTTATTGTGCAGATCCTCATGTTCAACATGTGATCCCCTCTATTTGGCTTGACTATGTGCACACTTGCCCAAAATTTGGACAATATTTGGTAAATATGACTCGCATGATTTGATAGGTCTTGAGCCTCGTATACAATGTATGCCAATAAACCATTCCTGTAATTGATTGGGGACCTTTTCCTCTTGGTGCTTCCCAACTACTATAGAAGGTAAAGGGATTCAGCCTACAATTTATCATAGGTCCAATTTTTATTATCGACCAAAACTATCAAGGGGGGTAATTGTTTCAAACAACATTGTATTCCTTCGGACGACAGTTTCTTCAGACCATGATGATACCCATTGTGATAGCGCCCGACCGGTCTCGGCGATGACGACAAGCTTTCGACACCCAAATCTTGATTGCAACTTCTTTCTGCTCTCAGACAACGAGTGACTTCATTGATGTCGGTAGTAATCTTGACGGTAGGCGCAGACAAGTTAGCAAGTTTTGTTGACGCTCTGGTTTAGTCGGCAACTCCAAGGCAACAATATTACATTGGCAATTTGCTGTTGATGGTGTCGTCCTTGACGACAAACTTTTGGCATACCTCTATTTAGCAATCAATGTTCATTGGCTCTTGACGAGTGACGACATTGTTAGACGACCATTGCCAAGTCGACCTCCATTACTCCCTAAGTGGCAGCAATCTTGACGTCGTTGGCAGCTCTCCAAGTCAGCTCGCTCAAGAGAGTTCGACAACTCCACTTTAGATGGACTTCTACTTTCAAAATTGTCTGTGTATTCCAGAATGTAACCGTTTTCTTCTTTACATTGAACCTGCAAACCTGCATACAAAATCCTCCAATGCACGCTTCTTCCAACCTTGGATATTTAGCATACTTTTAGGGCAAAATGTATATGAAAATTCAAATATATTTGATTTATTAATAAAATGTTATAGGTAGAATAAATCATGCACAGTTTATCCTATACGGTCAAGGTAGAAAACTCTCTTCTTCCCTTTTGCTTCTCTGAGGGCGGCACAATTTTATCTTCTTTGGGATTCTCCAATTCCTACCTGCCAATATCCATCCCTCGCCTTGGTCCACTGGCCTTCCTTTTATTATTTCCTCCATCCCATCGTTTCTTCTTCCTCCTACAACTCATCTTGTCGTTTCCTCTCCGAATGTCCGCATCAGAATGACTGCTTAATCTTATTTTGCAATAGTGTCCAAATGTCTCACTTCAATTTCTATGAGTGCAGGCTTATTGGAATGTTACAACAAAGTGGTGTGTTTTAACCATTGCATGCCAAAATTCATGGTTATTGTGCACAAAGTATTTTTGTAGAACTTAGAAGAATGAAAAATGAAACAGGGTTGTCATCAAAGGGAGAGGTATAGTGCCCAACAGTATGGTGATAAACTATAGTTTTGAACCTTGTTACGAAAATTGCGATTTAAATCGCTGATTTATGATTTTTTCCGATTTTTTGCAAATGCCAAGTCAACTTGCCTTGAATCACCGATCTGGGAATTTTTTGGAAAAATCCGCTGTAGCCTCTACAAAAATCGTCCGCAACCACACATTTTGAGGTTGTGGCCGATTTAGCTAAAAAGTGTGTTTTATTTTTATTTTTATTGTCTTTCATTTTACTTGTTGCAAGGGAAGAAAGGAGTTTGCCTACCTGCTACCACACCAAGCCAAACATGCTAGGGCATCCTAACAGCGAGCGGAGTGTGGTTTGAAGGAATCCGATAGCTAGCAACAGCCACCAACGAAAATGCTATACATTATTAATTGATGAAAATTTCCATTAAAAGATGTTGAACTATCAATCCAAACTTATTGCTCAATACAATTGTATATAGGAATAATATTTAAAACCATTTTACCGTTGAGGTTTTGAGGCGCTGCCCCTAACCTTGTAGGGACGTTGCCCCTTGACCTTGCAAGGGGGCTCCCGCCCCCTTGATCCTTGACACAGGTGGTGACCGGCGTTAGTAGCCCAGGCACACCTTGATCCTTGACACAGGTGGTGACCGGCGTTAGTAGCCCAGGCACAAAAGGAGGCATGGACAGAGTGACAAACAGAGACTAGAGCTTCTACTAGGGCAAAGGGTGAAGGCATTCAAAGATCTTGAGACATTGTATTTGCCATGACTCATGACACATTTTTTAATTTGCACCTTTTTTATATTATAAGCAATACAAGAATATTTGAATTTTGGACACATTAAAATTTCTTTATTTAAGATGTGTTTTGTCACTTTCATGTGTAGTTTAAGGCTTTAAACTTGTATCACTTGCCACTTTCATGTGTAGTTTAAGCTTGTATCACTTACATTATTAATATTTGATTTGCATAATGTTAATTCATTGTGATATGCATGGAAAAAACTTTTTTTCAATGAAAAATTGTGTTTTCTTTGGTTTTTTTTTTTCCATTTTTTCCCCGATTTTTCTCCAGCCTGATTCGAACCTGATTCGGATTTTCTCTACTATGGTTTTGAATGAAGGGGCATTTTATCACAATCAAAAGTTAACCTAAACATACAAGATGGTTGGGATTGGAGGCAACAGCCAACTGATTTCATAACTGCAATAAAATGCTTAATGTTTCATTACACTGTGAACATATACGATATTATTTAACAATGTTTCTACAACATGACACTTTATATTTAGAAAAGCCAAAGGACATCACAACAAAAAGGTCCAACAATAAGAATTGTTTACCCTGATTTTTTTTTTTTTAAATTCAAGAATTTAATATGTTAGATTATGCGAATGCATTATTGGTTGACTGCTATTATTCTAAACATAATGACTATTTAACAAATATATTCCCGGCCATGTAACTCTTTATGCAGTTGAATTGTTACTTTATTCACCATATCGACCAGCTGTGGATCTGTCTGAAATTTGCTTGTGGATGATGGCCATTGGAACCATAGTATGTTCTTCACTATGGTCAAAGTTCATTGTGGATGAAGAACCTGAAGATCGCTATAAGCAGTTGTCATTAAAGGTGACTCTCTTGTATGGAATGTTGTTTCTGAAAAGCACATTTTCTATTGTTAATATGTTAACAGTGTGGCTACAAATGGGCTCTCAGTATACTTTTTAGTGTCATCTTGTTTAAAAGCATCTGGATGTTTTTAAGATACCTCAGTACACATTATAGACCTTACTACAACCTGAGTATTTTATGCATTTATTCACATATGCTCAGGAAAGCTCAGGAGATCCAAATGCAAGCAAAGATGTGATAGAGAAGGATATTGTGCAAATAAGCTCCAAAGCAGCTGTTTTCTTCATAGTGATATCTTCTTGTTTCTTGTTGCTGCTTTACTTCTTCATGTCTCAGTGGTTCGTTTGGCTTCTAGTCGTCCTCTTCTGTATTGGCGGCATTGAGGTAAGAAGAATCTTTTTGTTTTGTTTGATTGTGAATATTAATAAAATGAAGTCTATCAATGCATGTCAGGCTTCATTGATATTTGCCTTCCTCAGTAATTTTCATGTGATGCAACTGTTTCTGGCCTTTTAAGTTGAAGCTTCTCATTGTGGAATGCTTGCCATCAGTGTGCTTACGGAATTTGTTATTGTATATGGGAGATGGCTTTGTTTATATATGTATACATATAAATGATAAGATTTTCCAATTATGCCATATGTAAATATAAAATAATTGTTGTGCAATACACTGTAGAGAAGGATTAATTCGGTCTTTGTCTTGTGCAATAAAATTGTTTCAAAGGAATTAAAAGTAAGCTACACATGAATGTGCATTGCTTTTGGAAGACTAACATTATTGGCAAGATTAAATTTAAAAAAATAACATTGGAGGTTGAGACGTAGTGAACATTTTTCATTGCTCCAGTAATGGAGAAGGCAATGATTAATTTCCCAAGAAACTAATGGTCTCCCTAGCCTTTTGAAAGACCAGTAAATTATGCATTTGTTGGTATCTTTACATAGTCTGACCTGGGTTTGGTGGGTTTTAGTGGACCTAGTTTGCAGCTTATTATACCTTATATTGATGGTAAATATGTTAATATTATATTATTTAATAAGTTATATAGCTTGGGGCCACTCCCATTAAAATATCAAAATGTTATATATGGTATTAGGTTAATTAGATCATATCTAAGCAAAATTTCCATTAATCGTTTTGATCCTTTTCATTGAAGATATTTACAAGATTCCTCTTCTTCTCCTCAAGCCAGTACGTTTCCTCTACCAAATCCTTGATATCATTTCATTGAGAGATATAATCTCTTGTGGCCAATTTCCTTCAAGAATTTGAATTTTGCCAAGTCAAATTAGCTGCGATCTTATTTTCTTCTCTACATATATGCTGACACTTTCAAGATACTCTTTCTGTCAATAATTGATGGACATCAAGAATAATGCTATTGTTGATTCAATCTCTACATCCATTTTTCTTGACAGCATTAATAGTAATATTTTGTGAAGCCTCCTCAATTGAAATGTCTCCATTTTTTTTGATGGCCATCACAATCCTTGTAAGATGTGTACTAGTCTCTGTATAGTTGGTCGTTGAAGTTCCTTATGTTTATGAGTAGGTTAAGAGAATTTTGGCTTCATTATGTTGGAAAACACTATCTTTATAAGCTTTCCCAAGCTTTTCTTTGGAAGCACTATTAATAAGTTTGATGAACATAATGTAGCAGCCAGTTTTGACGTGGCACCATCTTAAGTGCCACCTTGTACCTAGAAGGATGCGTGTGGACATGAGTACACAATTATGATTTTGATTGTAAACGTTTTCTTGTCATGTTGTATATAATGTAGTTTGCGCACTAAGTTTTTGTAGAAATTTGCCATGTGTTGCATGGCAAGTGTTTGTCATCATGCACTCATGTAGAGGTGCTTGTTAAATACTAATAATTGTCATGTAATGGGTCATTAGTTGTCAATTGGCAGGCCCACATGAGGTAGTTGTGCAATTATGTAACTACTTCCCCTATTGGATTCCTTATAGATAAGCCCTGTACATTTCGACAATAAAGGTGTGTGTGATGTAAGTTGTAGAGGATAGTGTTGTTGATGTTGCACGTATGTTGATGCAGACATTTCATTGTTGTATTGTTGTTCATATTTTTGAATATATCAATGACAATGTGCAGTTTCATGTGGTATCTTGTCTTTGATATTGCTTTGCATATGTATGGTTGATTATTGCTGTTAACAACTGCTTGCATTTACTTTTTCATATTCCCTTAATAGGCAAGTGTTTGTCATCATGCACTCATGTAGAGGTGCTTGTTAAATACTAATAATTGTCATGTAATGGGTCATTAGTTGTGGCAGGCCCACATGAGGTAGTTGTGCAATTATGTAACTACTTCCCCTATTGGATTCCTTATATATAAGCCCTGTACATTTCAACAATAAAGGTGTGTGTGATGTAAGTTGTAGAGGATAGTGTTGTTGATGTTGCACGTATGTTGATGCAGACATTTCATTGTTGTATTGTTGTTCATATTTTTGAATATATCAATGACATTGTGCAGTTTCATGTGGTATCTTGTCTTTGATATTGCTTTGCATATGTATGGTTGATTATTGCTGTTAACAACTGCTTGCATTTACTTTTTCATATTCCCGTAATTGGGAATACACTCACTGTACTACACAAATTTTGGACATTCCCAGTTTACTATTGATTGAAACAAATCCTTTGCTCTAACTTCATTTTTTCAGATCATTTCCACATGTATATTCAAATACTGTAACCAAGAGACTAGTACGTCCTTTTGCTTGCCTAAGACTTCCCATGATGAGCACCATGCTTGTAAATCCTTTGCTGTAACTCCATTTTTGTGGATCATCTTTGCATGTATATTCAAATCTTGTAACCAAAAGGCAAGTGTGTCTTTTTCCATTCCCTAAGGCTTCCCATGATGGGGCGCCATGCTTTGCAAACACTCCGCAAGAGAGGCAACAATGTGAATCCAAACTTGGATATATAATTTTATTATTCCTCTCAAGGTGGAGACTCCACCAAATAATAGTAAGACCAACACTTAATAAAATGCCTAATGCTTTTGCTTTGAAACAAGTTATCAACTCCTCCAGCGTGGATGGAGCAGCCCAATACATCTTTTGTTTCTTGAAAATGTAACTGCAAATAGTGAAAGCAAAAGGGACAATGAAGACACAAATGATCCAATGTTTCCAGGTCCTCACACAACACAATAAAAGGTTCATGATAGCCTCTTCTTTTTAGAATATCACCCATAAATTTTTTGTTGTGGATTTCTAACAACAAGAATGTCAAGGCCTTAGGAGGACCTCCGATGACCAAATCTTCTTCCAAGAGAAATCCTTGGGGGAAGGGAATTCTGAATGCTCCAAAGCCTTACACCCAAACTTGACCTAGTATCTATGTTCCATGGGGACATCTCTCAAGATTTGGAGGCCGTCCAAAAGCATGCCTCGTCGTCTCAAAAATACATCTTGCCATCCCTTAGAACTTTGTGGAACATAGCTGAGTATCGACCATCTCTTGATAGATTCCAAACTAATTCATCTATTTGTCTATGTTACCCGTTCATTTTGGATTCGGGTTTGGGTTCGAAGAACCCGGTTCGTCGATACGACAAATTTTTCTTTTGTCTTGGGTTCGGCCGTACAAAAATGAATTAAAAAATATATTAATTTACTAAATCAACATTTGCTAAGCATTTCATATTGGTACAAACATTATCACAAACGGGGTGCCAACATTTCTAATGAACCACATCAACACTATCACATATTGAAATATCATTATTAAAAGATAAAAATTATTTATTTTAACCAATAGAATAAAGAAAATCTCTTAGAAAAGCAAAAGAAAAAACAAATTACTTTAAGGGAAAGAAAAAATGAGATGCTTTTATAATTAAAAAAAATTAAAAAAATAAGTAAGCTTTTATTTGTTACACTTTGGATGATGCTTTTACTTGTTGAACAAGTAAGCTTTTGTTTATTACACATTGTATAGGAAGATGTTGGAAAACTTTTGTTTATTATACATTATAGGAAAATGCTGAAAAGTGGTTGACTTTAGTTGTTTTTAAAGAATAATAATTTTTTTAATTATTTATAATATTATAATTATTAATTTAATTTATTCAACTTTAATAATTAATTAAAAAGGAACTTTAATAATTAATAATTTTATTATTTTATTTTTAATATTATTTAATAACATATTATTAACTAATTTTATATATAAAATAATATGAAAAAACTATTATAACCTCCTTGTTTTTTTAAATGTTTTATTGTTTTATTTCATACTTTTAATATTATTTAATGAAATATTTTATATATGTACATTATTAATGTGTCCAGTGGGTCCTGAACTTGAAACGTTTTTATTTAGGCCGTTAACGTTGTTCACCATTTAGGACATGGACATATGACAACTTTAGCTGCCCCTCCATACATACATCCAACCATAGTATTATAATATCATATAAATAGCTATTATTAAAATAATGTTACAAGATTGAAATTCGCAGTCGAGGAGGGAAGAAGGCCGATTACAGTTTGTCTGGTTCCAAGTTCCCAGTTCGCTGGCGATAACAGCAGGAGTAACAGAGAATAATAGAGTTTAAAGCCTGGTTAGGTCATAATTCTGCTGTGAGATCTCAAAATCTTGTCATTCTCTGCAAACAAAAACCAAATTTCTACCGTGGTTTGGGTTGAGAAACAATGGGGACCCGAGCGCTTCAAGAGCACCGTTAAATACCTTCGAGAGCGCATAGACATTAAATTTTTATCTAGGAGTTTCGCTCACTTCTTGGTCTTTTTACCGTGAGTTTAATTTATTTATTTTTACTCGATAATGCATTCAACTCGGAAAGTTTTAAAGCGGGAAATTTTAGGGTTATAGCGACAATGGTTCCGCCCTTTACAATGGCGAAACGGGACGGGAAAAAGACTGTCAAGGCGGAAAATGCAAAGACAAGGTCCTCTTCTCTCCACCACCGGAAAATTATTAGTGCATCCAGCTTTCTGCGTCAGCTTGTTAAAAATATATTAAATGTTTTTTCTAGGAAATAACGCCCCAAACCCTATGGGTCCGTCCAGGGTTCTGCCTGGGGGACCCGAAAATGTATCTGGGTCACCCAGGTAGAACCATGGACGGATCCACAAGCGTACCGGACCCGAATCCATATCTGGTACGTCGCGTACCAGGATCCGGGGGTCCTAGGGTGCCGAATTGGTAACATAGCTATTCGTGAAAAAAATGGGACGGACCCGGGCGTATCCGGATCCCCCAGATAGAACCATGAACGGACCCACAGGCGTACTGAACCCGATTCCGTACCAGTTACGTCCCATACTAGGATCCGGGGGTCCTAGGGTGCCGAACCGGTAACATAGCTATTTGTGAAAAAAATGGCCAAAGAGAACTCTAGGCGCATATTTGTAGATCCTTAGCTGCTTGTTTGAGGTGCTCTCTCTCAACTAGATTGCTAAATGGAATCCAAGATCAAAAGTTGTTACTCCCTTCAATAATTTCAACTTTTAAACCTCCCCAAGGAAGTAGGCCTTGGCCAATGGTTTTCATTTTGGATTGGAAATAAGAGGATAAGGCTTCAACCAAATATTGAAACAGAATTTGTAGAGTATTCCTTATTGACTGACCACCTAATATGTTTCTTGACTAGTTGCAAAATATTTGATATGAAGTTATAGGTTATGGATCTCTTAGGCCGGGTATGTTTTAAGAACATTTTTTTTTTTTGATTTCACAAAGTCTGTATTTCTGAAGTAACATTTTTTGCCTAACCCTTTCTTTTATCTTTAAATAATCTCCCTCCAAGTTCTGCCCCTAATGTCAAACTCATAAATGTGCAATTTGTAAGCTTGCCTCTTCCATATTTTTCCTTTGCAAACCCTATCCCATTTGTAAAGAGGAAACCTGAACTTTTCCTCATCATCCTTTCGAAAGAAAATCTCTTTCAGCTTTGTTAAATTCAAAGTCTATACCTGTTGGTAGTCCAAATGTGACATCACATATAATAGATTGCAATGTTACTTTTAGGATTTAGAGTCTTATAGCCATGGTTAAGTACTTACCTTTCCAACAAGCCAAAAAAGATTTCATTCTATAAAAAATAAGTCCCAAGGGAATAGCTAGATATATTGATGGTAGTTTTCTCACTCCAAACCCTTATTCTACAATAATATTTTGTAAAGAAAGGGCAATGTTAATAAAAATGATCTTGGATTTTTGTCGCACCTACCAATGATCCACCAGTCTTCTAATAGCGTGATAGGAATGATTTAAATTCCATGGCTTGACTAATGGAAAGATGACGTAAAAGAAGAGTGTCATGAACAAATCAGAGATGAGATTCAAAGGGATTGTTTGTGGCAATCTTAATACCTTTGATAATGCAGTACAAGAGGAGGCGGTCGACTGAATAACTACCTCCTCAAGCAACAGATTTCATAACCCTCTCTCTCACTAACCGACAACAATGTTGCAATGGACATAAATCAAATTTAACATGTCTCATATGGTAAATATTTGCACTGAAACGACACTCTTATTTCCACTTGAACGACCATAAGATTTTGATTTTGAACAACAATATGTACATGAACGACAGTGACCACATGAATGACAATTTGCTTGAACGTCTTCCACGTGAATGACATGCAACTTGAACGGTGTTTACTCGTACATTGAATGGTGCTTACTTGCACATTCTCCACTCGGCGGCACCTCATTCGAACGACACTCTTGCGATCGGTGTTCACATCTTCCTATTGAACGATAATCTGTTTGAACGACAACATCCACTTGAATGGTCAGTTGCTAATCAAACAATTGACTTGAATGACAAAGCTATTTGAATGGTGGGTTGAGTTGAGCAACAATATGGCTGAGAATGCAATGGGCTTGGACGACACTTTGTTCTCTTGCTCTCCTTGCATGGTGCTCTAGTTCTCTTATGAATGGTACTTTCGCTTGTACAATGAGGAGTCTTCCACTTGAATTATGAGTAACAACTCATTGAATAGCAATGATAGGTCTTAAACGTCAGTCCAACACATTCGATCGACATCTCCTTTGGACTATAACAACACTCTTCTCCTGCATATCCTGCACACACAATTCGTGTAATTCTACAACAAGCCATTCTAATAACACAAGGCACTCGTCACTCAGACTTACACACCAGAATGGATGAGGTATGATTTATTATTGTATTGCCAGTGTGCTCGTAGGCTACAAAACACTAGCGTCAATACACTATGCCACAAGGGCTTCCTGCCATGTCCTATACTCGCTCATAACTGGACATATACCCTGCTATGACTATTTCTCTCTCTTTGCCTATACGTCTCTTCTAGGCCGTTTCAGATATGTATCTTGACCTCTCTTCCAAGCCGTCTCCTCTTACTTCTGTATGTGTACCATTTCCCTTTCTTTTTCCTTCCTCTTCTCTTCCTCGTCCTCTTCCTTTTCCTCTTTGTCTTCTTTCTCCTACATGATGCTCCTCCTTCTGCCTATTCCTCTTTGCCCTCCCTCTCCTGTAACGGAGTTTCGTTGTCCTTTAATACTTGTTGATGACGGTTACTAGAATAATCACCTGTAAGCCCATAACTATTTTGGATTATGTTGTCGCCCATAACCGTTGTAGAACATCTGATGCTCCCCCATCATACTCGCCAGGTAAGAGAAATTCTTCATGAGCTCCAGCTCATGAACATGAACTGCTCTTCCAAGTGATTGCCATTTGAGCTTGACTTTCTTCACAAAGGCACCTTTTCTGTCTTATCCTTGCCTTCCTTTGAGAACAAAACCTTCTCTTGTAGAAACCACTCAACATATTACTCACTTTGTCCCATTTCTTCACATCCATCCAACCACAATCAACATGTAATTTGTTGGTTACTTTATCTTGTTGCCAATATTTTCTTTTGGAGTGATTATATCCTCCACAAATCTCACAAGGATGTAGGTTCCAACACCTAGTTGTCACATGTCTAGATCTTCCATATTAATTGCAACAACCCATCATAGGACCTTCATCTCTTGTATTGATTTCTCTTCTCACAAATTTAGTCTCATTGCTTCCTGCTTGACCTATATATCCAAGGCCTTCATTCTTTGGCCTTATATTTGGCATTATGGGCATTTTCATACCTTGCCCATATCTTCCCAATCCTTTACCATTATATCCCATTCTTTTCATTAACTTGGAGCCAATACCTTTGGTGTGCCTTTCAAAGCACCCAATCTCTTCATCACCACTATGTTCTTCAACAATATGGCCTTTGTTGTGGCCATCAATGACATGATGAGGAAAATGCCCATAGTGCCCATTAATGTCAATATGGCCATTGTTGTGGGCATTCTTTGGAATTGTTGAAAGTATAGAATAGGGGATCCACTAATCAAAATTGATTATTTTGTAGTGTTGTAAAATATCCAATCCACTCATAACAACCTTGATCAAAATCATAATTTCAGAGAAGACCATATATTAACTCCAACAAACCCTAAAATATGCTTTGGTCATATCCAATTTTACAAGCATACTTGGTATTTTCATGGACTGAAGAGAATGTATGGCCTCCTTTGCAAAGATTACACTATCGAGGATGCTTACCACAAAAATGCACCTTGTTACTCCGAGACAACACAATCTAGACTATCTTTCAATTTATTTTCCATAAATTTTGAAATTATGTTCTAAATCATGTTGTAGATCTTTCTCAGACAAAATTATCAAAACATTTTGGTGCACTTTTCCTGGGAACTGATGTGATAAAGGTGGCATTGATCTCACTTATTGTGGCCATTTTTTTCCTAGCCACTACTAATGCAGCCAACATCACTCTTCGAAGTCTTCCAAAAGTTTTGAAATAAAATTGTAGAAAATATGTCAGGACCAGGTGCCTTATTAGAATGGAAAGAGAAAATCACCTCTAATAGCTCCTCGGTTGCAATCTTCCACATTGAACTTCCATTCTGTCTCCACATGATAATTGATGGAACGTTTTGCAAAAATTAATCCTCAGCCATATTCTCCTGCCCAACTTCTGATAGAATATCTTTGAAATAATTGATTTCTTCCTTCCTGATCTTCTCTTCTTCCTTGATATGTCTTCCATGTGGAGTTGAAATGATTTTAATCTGGAGAAAGGACAAATCTCTTTTGGCAGTAGCATGGATAAATTTGGTATTTCTATCACCCTTCTTAAGTTCTCTCTGTGGGAGTTTTGGGCCCAACATGATTCTTCTTTTTGTAATATGTTATTCTAATCGAAAAATAGGTCTTTTTCCTACTCTTAAGTATGATGGTCCATTTCGTTGATTTCCACTATATCTTGTAAATTTTTGATCTCATATTTTATTCCTTATTTCTCTGAAATATGTTAATAAAGGATTATATATTCCAGATCTTCTTTTGGCTTTTTAGATATTTCAGCTTTTGAACAAACCAATAAATACATGCTCCTTCAAACTTTGCTTCATCCCACTAAAACATAACCATGTGCAAGAAATCAAGGTCTTGAAGTCACATCACCTGAAAATGAAATGGCTTTGGATGTCCATTATTAAGACAGACACATCTCAAGAAAAGTTGTTTGTGATCTGATCCTGCTTGCAACAAAATACCCAAAGAGATTGTATACTCTGTTTATAACCAGCGATTCTGAAACAAAAATGTGTCCAATCTTTTTGTCAAATGAAATTTCCCAATACACCTATTATCCTATGTATGCTGAATTTTGAAAGAAATAGCATCTCAAAGGCCATTTAGATTGACAAAAGAAGCAAAGTCCTCCGTTGATCTAGACCAGCTAGGATTACCACCTTTCTTCTCCAAAGGAGACAAGACTTTACTCAAGTCCCTCATAGAAATCCAGATTTCACAATTGTGAATCATCCTTGAATTTGACATTAATAAGCTGAGGTCCTCCTAGCATTTATCTCTAAGAGTAACTTTACTTGGGGCATATTTGTTTATGATTCCGAGAATTCTATTTTCTCCTTTTTAAAAAAGAAGACCAGCAACTTATTTACATCTTTTTTCTAGCAATTCTCCATCCCATTTATGATTGTCCCTGACAGTTACAATCATAGTTACCAAATTGTGCTGGACCTTGACAAAATCCAGGTCACAGTGGATTCTATGGACTGTCTGGAATAGTCCAACTGGTTTTTTAGTTTTGTAAAGTTAAAAATAATTTCCAATATTACTAGACTGTAAACATAAGGAAATTGACAAAATCCTTCACATTGTGAATGAGAATAAGAGATAGATGATTTCTAGTTTACATAGCATCTACCTATCATCCTTTTGTGTAGATTATTGTTTTGTAATTCTTCTATATCCTCTTTCACACCATTCAAGCCTGCCTGAGAATAGCAATGCTCAAGTTTGACTAGAGTTTACTCCCCAATGCTTTGATAAAATATCTCACTTTGCATTATATAACATGTATTATATATAATATATTTCTATAATGTTATGCTAATGAAGTATTATGCATTTGTATTTGATATATGTTCTTATTTTTGTCAACAACATCCAGATTTTCCAAAGTTTTTTTTTGGAAATTTTGAATGTTCAAATTTGTTTTTGCCTCCAAAACGAATCTGAAGTTTTAGTCTTATTACTATAATATTAAAAACTTTTTATTTACTACAATGGGAACTTCAAATAGTTAATCAGTAGTTAATATTCTATTTGAGTATATAACTATTGTGGATCAGATTTTTTTCGAATGTTTTTAGACATTCTTATTTTTTGGAACTTTCAAATGAATCAAATTTTTAAAACTTGGTAACTGTGGTTACAATACCTGTTGAAGCACCTATTACAAAAACTACTAAATTATTTCCCATCTTTCAGATTCTTTTGAATGCATCATTACATCTCATTAACTATTTTTGTTTTCTTTCTTAAAATAAATTCCAGATTATAACAACTCATTAATTCTTGAAAACTCCTTTTTATTAGGGCCATATTCATACCTTTTGTAATTTCCAATGTATTATCTTCATCATTAATTTTTAATCTTATTTTTAGGTCTAACCCACAACTTGTTGATATTTGTTTCTGGCTTCTCAAAGTGGGCTGCCGTAGGTTTACTTTTCTCTTTGATCTTGCTTTAGGGTCTTCCTCTCTACTTGCTTTTCCGACCAATATCTTTGTCCTCAATCTCTTCCAATTTTGCAAACTGTAGCTAATTTGGCTTATCTACAGGTTTTTGCTACCTCGGAAAACCTAAAGTGCAAGGGACAACCTCCAAACTACTTTCTTTTTTATGTTGTCCTTGAAATCCTAAAGTGCAATACCATTTGCATACCACTTTCTTCTTTATCTTGATCTGGAAACCCTAAATTGCAAAGGAGATGATTTTATACTATTTGAAGAAAATGGAGATGATTTAATTGGCTCCTGACATTTTTCAACTTTTCCACTTTGAAAATTAACTCTAAATCTTCCTTAACAGCTTTGGTTCCTCTTGAATTCTAATACATTGTAGTTATTCATCTTGCATCCTCTGTGATTTCTTCTAATGTTTGTTGTAGGTGAACCGATTGCCTCTTTGCCAATTCTTTAGGAGTGGAAAATTCTTGATTGGGGCCATCTTCTACTAAAATCTGATTCAATTCTAGGCTTCTCTCATAACTAGAAACCTTTATTGTCTTTCTCGATTGCTTTCCTTTTGCAATATCTTGCCATGTGTCCAATCTCATCACAGACGACATTGGGATGCAATGTTTGCATAGTACACTTGTTGAACCCAATTTCTTGATTAAGATTTAATCACAATGGATTCTGAGAAATGTCTTGAAGTATCCATGGCAACACATTTGTGCATACATAGGTAGAGTTCACTGTCTAGAAGTTTGTGCCACTTGGATATATCCATTGAATTTACATATTAAACCTCAACTGCAATTTCTTGATTTAGATTTAATCAGAATGGATTGTGCTAAAACGTCCTGAAATATCCATGACAACAGATATCTATGCATGCATAGGTAGAATTCACTCTATGGAAGTATGTGCCACTTGAATATACCCATTGAATTTACATATTAACCCTCTACTTTGAAGAACCATTATATCATGCTTTTTGATAATCTTTTCTGATGAATCATCTACCACCTCTAAGGGGATTCCCATAGATTTGTTCTTTCCTTTTTGCTTACTCAACAAAAAAATTACTTTCCCCACCTACGACATTCTTACTTCCAACTATAGCTTCTTTCAATGACTTTCCTTTATTGGTACCCGGTTTTTTCTTGTGAAAATCCTTCATTCTTCGATTTTTGTAAAAGATTTGGAGCAAGAGCTTTGAAAGCAAGGCTTCCTCCCTGTGTTACAGTGTTAGCTACCTTAATCTTCGATTGTTACTCTGTATCATTCTAATATATATGTCCTGTGTTATTAATAACCCATTAAAGATTATTTAATAATGAGGGGGTGGGATAAATCATGATTCTTTAATGTATATCCCTTGGAATATATATATAAAATTTGATGGAAAGGATATCCATTCATCTCTCTTATATGTCTTATAATGTATATTGAATCCTTTATGGAATTCATGTAGGATGTATTGGTCGATTGGAGGGACTACTAATGTTTACTTAAAAATAACAACAATCTGAAATGGAGAGAAACTTATATCTATTTCTTATAATCATGGGTCAAATTGTTGTGTTAGTAATACATTTAAATTTTATGGTCTAACGGATTTGTGTCTGAAAACTACAGCATACTTATTAAAGCACTGCATTTTTGTAGTGAAGCTTTAAATGTATTTCCCTATTTAGAAGAACACTGAATCATTTATTTATTTCATGGAGTAAATATTCTTTAATTTTAACTCAACATTAATTTGGCTGTCTTTAACTGCCATCCATTATATACTTGCTGGTAGAAAATGTCTTATTCCCCATTTTGTCTTGCTTCAAGTTTTTTCTACAAATTTAAATTAGTACATAACTTTGGAAGTTGTCTATGTGCAACAAAAAAATATTATCTTTTCAAAAAGTCACCATGGGCATATTTATCTGTTATATTGGTTACGTGATTACATGTATATTATTCTCTGCTTATTCTCAAATCTCTTCAAATAATCCAATACATCTCATTTTACAGGGCTTGCATATTTGTTTGGTGGCTTTACTTTCAAGGTATTACTTGGATTTAAATCTGGCTCGGAAATATTTCTGTCCTGAGATAATTTGCTTTTGCTAACATTAAGCATATGTCTTAATTATTTTTCTCATAGAGCTGATATGATTTAAAGGGTTCTTATTGCTAGGTGTCAGGCATTTGTACACTATGCTGATAAGATTGTGAAAGTTCCAGTTAATAATTTTTCTTATAGAGCTGATATGATTTAAAGGGTTCTTATTGCTAGGTGTAAGGCATTTGGACACTATGCTGATAAGATTGTGAAAGTTCCAGTTATTGGGGAGGTTTCCCTTCTGTCAGTAGCACTTTTGCCATTTTGCATAGCTTTTGCAGTTTTTTGGGCTGCACGTCAACATGCTTCCTATGCTTGGATTTTTCAAGATGTCCTGGTAATATTTCTTCTATCATTGCCCTTTGTGTCTGAATTTCTTTCATATGATATGTAATGAGAGTTATGCTTTGTTTTTCTTGATTTCCACTACCTTTTGAGTAGTTACTTGTAGACTAGAACCATCATCAATGGGTATTGTCTTGATTTTGGTGTTGATAATCGGAGTGACTAGCTATATGTATCATAACCACTTTTCAAATATATATAGAGTTGAACTACTTTTCAAAGTCTCTGCTATTTTGGCTGTAGTTATTATATGGGAGGCATCAGCTATGTACTTTGTAACTAACACCCTCTTCCATTAGGAAGAAAGATTCCATATTTTTCAAATGTATCTGTTTTCTTTTTAGAAACCTTCTCCTCTTCTCGACCTCTAGTGTTGCTGCATTACGGAACATGCATAATTACATAATCTATTTCAAAATCACAAAGATTAAACTCAGTGCAACTTGGGCAGGAGTTGCACATCCTGATGATTATCTTTAGGACCTGGAAGCCCTTTAACAGTAACGTAGATAGTGATGTTTGGACAATGGGCACATCTTTTCCGTTGTTCAACTATAATTCCCATTACTCAAAGCCCTGACACTCTAACTAACCTTTGTAATGTCCATGTTAAATATAACACCAACATGGACTATCATCACACAGTTGTCTGGTGCCAAATCGCTACAGTTGCAATTCCTTGATGAATCAAACCTGTAGGGTTGTACATATTATAAGTTGACTTCTTTTTTGAATCACACTTGGGCGCCTCATCACTCAAACTCTTAGTATGGAGCCATCTACGCTACAGGGGAAATTTCATGAGCCGGCATGAGCATTTGTATTCTTCTGCAAATACCATCTGTAATAACATTGTTTTATCATTTCATACTGACTCATCTTTGTTATTTTTTTAAAATTGGTTATATGGGATTGAATCGGGCCCCACCCATATTACATCATCACCACATAGTGGTATTACAATAAAGCTTGGATATTATCCATGTATCGCTTGGCAAGATTTGAACCTTGGTCTCATCTTTAAATATTGAGGAATCTAACTGATTGAGCTAATGCCACTTGATTAAAAAATTTAAGTTTACATGGGTTTTTATGAGGGGTCTGAGTCCCCTCTTACCGGGGTTTGAACTTGGATCTCCTGGATGAAAACATTGTGCCCTTAGTTTTTTCTTATATTAACTTTTTTATTTTATTCTCTTTTTAATTGGCTGTGTGTGTTCGAAAAATGGACTCAATGATATCGTAGGATAAATTTGATAGGATCACAATAATTCTTACAAAATATGCACACATAAAACACTGAAATATTATTGATAAAAAATCTACAATAGCATGCATAAATGCATTGCTAGTTTGATACTTTTTACAATGCTTTGTTATCAATATATAATCTCATGAGACTTCATATTCATGTTTCTTGACCTTCTCTCTTCTCTTATAATGGCAGTCTCCCATAATCACATAACTCTCACACATGAAACTTCACACAACTCTTACTACTCACATGACACCTTACACTCATAATTTACACTTGCACACTTGACACATCTTCATACTCCACAACATGACACATACTATAACCTGAAATATTAAAGTCACTCGTAAATATTAATCAAATCCTAAAAATATTAAACATTCCCTAAAATATTACATGACCAAATAATGTAATATCGCCAACACCCCCCGTATTACATTATTTGGTAGATTTTTCAAAAAAATAAAAAATGCTCAGTTTCTTTTCCAGCTTCCAGATCATTCCTAATGTGATTTGCTTATATGGCTCCATTCTGTGACTTGAGTTTCAGCCATATACACTGGTAACAAGTATATCCCAGAATTTTCAAAGTTTGCTCTCATCTTCTAAAAGAATAAATGTCTGTTTTCAGTCAAAATTCTTTTATCACGCATGACTTCTTGAAGATCGGAAAGCTCCTTTGTAGTCAAAATATTGCTCCGTTTTATGACGTGTAATATGAGCTACAAAACCAGCCTTTTACATATGACATATTCCTTGATATGAAGGTGTAAAATACCTTCAAAAAACTTCAGAGCAAATTCTTTTCTGAATAACCTGACACTGCCATAAAACTAATTGCACTATCTCCAGTATCATTTCAGTCCGTGATGAACCCAATAAGCATTGCACTATGGCTGAAACCGCCTTCTCAACTCCAAAGCAGAAAAGAAGCAAATGTTTTTCAATTAGAGACGTGAATAACTCTGTTTTTTGCCTGTGATTTAAACTCGGTAACTGTCCCCCAAATCGTTCCTTGTCTGTAGCTGCACTGCAGGCGCAGTTATATGACTGCCACTCAAAAAACTTGGCATTCATTTTCTCTCTTTTTCGCTTATGCACTTGTTTATCCTTTAATAAGCCTTCTTCATTCACCAATTTCAGGATAATTTGAACTATGGCTTGGTTAACGATCATGTCATTCATCACGTCACTGAGAAGCATAAATTGAACTTACCAATCTGCATCTTCTTTCAGTCTCCGAATTTCCATTTCTCTGTGCTCTTTTGTAAATACCAACACAAGTCTTTTGCTTCCCATCACATGGTCTATTTCTTCTCTGGCTTTTTGCATGATTGCAGGGTTCCTTAAAAATTCCGTGAGCGCTCTTTCAGTTGTAATGACTGACGTGTCAGTGCCAACCTGTGGCAAAACCCAATTTATTGCCAGCAGTGTACCATGTTCATTATTTTTAGATTGGGTATCCTCTAACATCCCATATCCTTGAACCTCGGCATAGATATTTACTCTTCGCTGTTTCGCATGCTCAAGATCCTCTAATATCATAATACCAGCACCTTCTCCAATCAAAGCTCTGTCAGTGTTCACGTCTGCCTTGCATCCATTCTCCTCCATCTCACTCCGAAGTTTCAGCACCATGTCTGTCAATCTCATCCAAATCAATGTATTATTTAATTTTTGCATTGGAGAAACACTCACTGCCAATCATCTTCCTCAAAAAATTCCAAGTAACATACGTTTTTTCATCAACAAAACGTAAATTAGATTTCATCTCTGCAACAAAGAAAAACTTTGATATATCTATGGAAATATTAAAATAATAACTATCATTATTTTTCATTCGTGGAACATACGTTTTTTCATCAACAAAATGTAAATTAGATTTCATCTCTGCAACAAAGAAAAAATTTGATATATCTATGGAAATATTAAAATAATAACTATCATTATTTTTCATTCGTGGAATAAACTTCCTCCAACCAATCCTCATTAATATTTGTACTTCTTCATCGGACACAACTTGTTTCCAATAGCATTTTCCTTTTCCAGACTCTGTGAACGTTTCAATCTGCTGTTCCTCATACTTGTCCTTGAGCAAATCATTCCAGTATTGGGCTTGTTCTGTAGCACTTGCTTCTGCAAATTGTCGATTTGCCCCTGCTTGTTTTCTTGCCTCTTCAGCCCTTGCTGCTTCCGCCTTCATTACATCTATATACTCAACAGTTGCTACTTTAAAAATCTTCAGAAATACTGCAATTTCATTGTCATGAATGCCACATTTTGGACGGACAGGCATGGAGATCCAAAAATAGTCCTTCTCCATTGAATTGAATTCTCCTATGCTGCACTTCAATAAATAATGCTCTTTTTCATTTTGGTCCGAGGTGTAGACCGATTGGTGCAGCCAAACCCCGTAAGGGAGACTGATGTCTAGGGTTCAAATCTTGGGCCTCGCTTGACTGAACGCTTGTCCCTTTCCTGATGCTTTCAGCTGTGTAAAAGGTTTAAAAATATTGCGGCATGGTGGTTATAGGGGCAGACTGCATGGAGTACTGTGTGGCGGCTTCCGAGGCGGACAGTGCAAATCATCGTGGCGGCCATAAAAAGACGGACAACCTGCCTGGATCATCGTGGTGGCTACTGATTCCACCATGTAAAATAAAAATAAATAAAATAAATAACGCTCTGAATAATCTATCTTTACTGTATGCTTCTGTTTTTCAACTTTACTTCTGCTGTGCTGAAATGTACCTCTTCTGAAACGTCCTCCTCCAAATATCAATTCACTTTAATTTCTTCCTTTCAAATTTCTTTTCTTTCCTCAATCAATTTAATTTCTCAATTCTTTAAATCAATTTTCCAATCATCAATTATCTTCTTCACCAAATTCAATCAATTAATTCAAATATCTTCCTCAAATAAATCTGCTCTTCTTATAACTCCCGTAATTTTCTTCCTCTAAAAATATTCTTCTTATCTCTCCAACAACAATATTAATTCTTCCAAATAATAATTCCTCAAAAAATTCACTTTCTTTAAATCAAATCTGCCTTGGCAATTCGTCTTCTCTTCTTCAATATGGGCGACTGCAGCCCTTTTATCTTCGATTTTCGGGTGACCTCAACCCGGCTTCTTTCTTCTTTCTTATCTGCTTTCTCTTCTTCTTCAATGTCCAATCTTCAATCTTCAATATTTGTAGCTGTATCTTAGAATTATCACAGATAACTTCGGTGTAACTGTGAACCTTCCTTCTTTAAGGCGTGGCTTCTTACAGTTACAGTATAACTCCGAGCCTTCCTTTTTCAAGGCGTGGCTTCTTACAAGTACAGTATACTCACTGTGTGTTTTCTGCAAATATGGCCCACCCTTAAACAAGGCTTGGCTCCTTCAAAAAGCAAAATCTTCTCAGTGCTTGTCTTTTTCCAATCGCTGTAATCTCTTTCACCATAGCTCTCATACCATGTTAGAAAAATGGACCCAATGATATCACAAGATAAATTCCACAGGATCACAATATTTCTCACAAAATATGCACACATTAAACATTGAAATATTATTGATAAAAATCTACAATAGCATGCATAAATGCATTGCTAGTTTGATACTTTTTACAATGCTTTGTCATCAATATATGATTTCATGAGACTCTTCATATGCATGTCTCTTGACCTTTTCTCTTCTCACATAATGATAAAGTCTCTCATAATTACATAACTCTCACACATGACACTTCACGCAACTCTTCACCTCCTCACATGATACCTCACAGTTAACTTACACTTGCACACTTGACACATCTTCACACTCCACAACATGACACATACTATAACCTAAAATATTAAACTCACTCCTAAATATTATTCACACCCTAAAATATTGAACACTTTTTAAACTATTACATAACCAAATAATGTGATATTTCCAACAATATGGGATTGAAACAACCCCCACCCATATTAGATCATGACGACATAGTGATATTACAACAACATTTTTGGCAATTATACATTTATTGCTTGGCAAGATTCAAATCTTGGTTGCCTACTTGAAAGTTAAGGTATTTAACTGGTTGAGCTCATGCCATTCGATTTTATTTATCTTCTGCTCGCATTCTCTCTTCTTTTTTAACTAATTCTTTTATGTAGACTACAAAAGTCTTCTTTGACCCAATATTAATACTCAGTTGCAGCAACCTATTAAAAAAAAAATACTTAGTTGCAGCTGCTTTTTTTTCTGGTGTCTGCTATAATATGTATTGCTATGTTCATGGGGAACGTGTTGTCTATGATGGAATTGGTGGTCCTGCTATTATCTATTACTGTCCTATTTCTGTGAATGCTTCAGCTTTCCAAGTTTGCGTTTTCTGCCTGCAATTTGGGATTAACAAAAGAATATGCATGCTGAAGTTTCTACCTTCCACATGAGTTTTCCCACATTTATATCTAAACTTCTGATGGTGAGTCCATTTCACAGGGAATATCATTGATGATCACTGTTCTGCAAATAGCGAGATTACCAAACATCAAGGTATTACCTGTAGCATCATTTGTCATATCTTCTTTCATTGAGTATTTCATTTCATGTCTAGTTATTAATTACTGGTATGCAATTTGTAGGTGGCAGCTGTTTTGTTAAGCTGTGCATTTGTCTACGATATTTTCTGGGTTTTCATATCACCTCTGCTTTTCCATGAGAGTGTTATGATTGCTGTAAGTATTTCGTCGCTTCTCATATTTTATCCTCTTAATGTTAGGTAATTAAGTTACAAAAACAGAAAAAAATCGAAACCATTGAGAGTTGAGAATGGTTATACTTGCTCTAGTGAACATCCTCTTGCAAGTTCACTTGAGCTAGTATATCAGTTAAAATATCATGCCAAATAATAGAAATCATTCAACTCTTGGGAATGCACTATAATATTGTTATGCCTGCAAGAATGGTCTAGAATATGGAAGGTAAGGTCATCAATACTTAATGCTTGTGAAGGCCTTTTGACAATTATTTTAGCAATCCTACAATGAAGATACAGCTTACCTGTTTAATTATTAAAAAAAAAAAAAAACAGCTTTTGTATGAAGTTTGTGAGAATGCATAGAAGTGTAATCTCTTGTCTTTCAAAGTATATCAAACCATGAAATGTTTTTTTTTTTCTATTCTAGATCAGTTGCTGAGGGACCTTAACAATTTAGTTTGTGGATTACAATATATTAAGTTCCAAGCTACAGTTCCTCCATTCATAGTACATAATGATCTATCTATATATCTAGGACAATTTGTATGCTCTTGAACAGGTCACAGGAGTAACCAAGAATTGAACTAAAGAAGTGAAAATATTTATCAAGGAATACAATTAATTTTCTGCACATTTTTCTTTTATCTCTTTTTGATAGATGCATGTATATCTGAATTTGCTATTTACTGAATAGTTGGATAATTGAGAACTTGGTCATGTTGATGAATTATTTTGTCAAATGAATACTGAAAGTACACGTCATTAGCATGGAATTTTTGGAGGCCCATCCCAAGTAATATTAAAAAGGAAAATTGAAGGTTCCACATAGATGCTGCATATGAATCATGACTTTGTGTGAGGAGAATTAAGCTTGTGTTTTGGTTAATTGTAGTATGAGGGGATATCTGCTTTCTGACAAGTTCTCCTTAATCTCAGCCAACATGTTTCTATGGCAAGTGGTGTGTATGATAAATAAATTCTAGTTTTTGAGTATTTGTTATTGAAGCCTAAACAAATCCTGAAATATGTGGAGCCTGTTCTGTGGGAGGATTGTCCACGTAACTTCAATAATATAACATGAAAAAATGGGTTTGATGTTCTGATGCATGCCAAAGCACCTCTCTCTTGAATGATAAGGAACTCGTGAAGATTCTAAACCATGGTATGCTCAATTATAAGTTTGGCACATGGCTTCAAGTTGCGAGTTCTAACTGAAGGTTTGTAGGATAGTAACTATACTGCAACAGTGGGAATATTAGGATCTGAATGAATGCATATGAATCAACTAGATTGACAAACATTATTTGCATTATTTATTGATTGATATGTGAGTCTGTTTTAGTCTAATATATTAAATGCTACTTTTAGCAATGGCACCAGCTTTTGTTTACTGTAATATTTGGTGAGAAAGGAATTCCAGAATATATCAAAGTACAAAACATCCTCTTGTATTTGTAATTAATAGAATATGGAGTAACAATATAGAGCATAACCACTGTGGTTTGCCTTAACTTTCCCTAAAAAGAAAGAGGGAAATTATACAAATGTTCTCAAGCATCCGAAGTAGGTCAATGGAACTTGAAAGTACAATCTTAATGCTTTGCCAAAAAGAAGAGCTGCAAAGTCAATAGAGCTCAATCATGCTTTGCATTGACCATCATTTATTTCACTTGTATAAAGAAAATTTAAAACTAATTAAATTCAATGTTGAAATTTCAAACACCAACTTTTGAAAATCAGCAACTAAATAGCTGGTGTTGCCTCATCCGAACAATCTTTAGCCTTCAAAAACCATTGCTTCTTGTGGGGAAGAAGCATTGATGTTTATGAACGGCCTGTGCCTTTGATTTGTTCATCCCTTATGAGATGATAGTAACCTTTGTGCTACTCTAAGATGCTCAGATTGGACTAGACTTATCTTCAACCAACGCCTTCTTTGCAAGCAAAGTGGTTTGAATTTTTCATTGTTTGAGCCGTTGTCTTGAGGAGCAGTGTTAATAGCTCTTACAAGGTCCTTTCAATATGGAGAGCAAACCATGTAAATGGAATTCCACATGGATAAATAGTTCTTGCCACCTGACTGTTTACATTTTCCTTTCCTTTTTAATAAGAAAAGTTCCCTTAGTCGTCGACTTTGTACTTATCTCCTCTTTTTACTTCTAGCAGTTTGTAGAATTACCCTTGCAGTTGACATTAAAGCTGTAGATTACTTCCAAGTTGAGCTCTTCTTGCTTTGAGCCTGTTGGCATTCAATTTCTCTTACTCATATAGGGCCCTTGAAGAATGTTGTCTAGTTTTTGTACAATCATCAATCCCTTGCCCACTTTCATGCAAAATATGGCCCCTTACTCTTTTGTAAGAACCTTGAAAAACATGGCAAGGAGACATTCCTATTCTACAAACCCACCTCCATGCATTTTCCTCCTTTTAGATACATGCTTTCAAAGAGGATAGTAATCTTCTTTTGCGGATGTAGTAGTTGAAGTTATTGGAGCTTGAGCTGCTGAACCTAAAGCCATGGATGCTCTTTGTGATTTAGATAAAAGGTTACTTTGTTTTATTGCAAAAAGCCTTGACTCCAATGCGTGCAAAAGCACAATGAAAAGTTGAAAACAAACAATAGATATTATTACTTTTATATTGTGTTTTTAGTTTTTCCTTTTCTTTTTAATGATCTTTTGGGTCTAAAAGATTATTTATTATAAAATTTAAAAAATTGCTAAAGTTGATCATAAATTCTCTTAATAGAAAAGAATAATACAAGTGATATATACATACATACATAAGCGCATATATATTTGTTAGATTTAAATATTTTTATCATAAAATATTGTATGCTTTAAGTAATATATATATATATATATATATTTTTTTAATTTGTGGAAAACATCCCAAAAGGGATGCCACTTTCGGGTAAGACCCAAGGAGGCAGGGGTATCCATTGCTTTAAGTAATATTTAACTTGAATAAAGTTAAATTAAAAATATAACATCTATCTATCTAATATATATATATTACTTGGCTATAGGGAGTTGAAATGGGTCCACTTGAATTATATCCATTTTAACAAACAACATCATAGTATTACACACCAAACTGTATTAGTATGGGTCATTTTATTATTTCAATTATAAGATTTGAACTCGGGTTTGTGCTCATATGCTTGTTTGGTTGCATTCCATATAACATTGCTTGATAACGCCTCGAACATATTATAATGAAATTTTTTAACTCACGTATTAATTTTTAGTATTTAAAGATTAAACCAACTTATTAAAAATAACTTTTTTTTAATTAATATTATAAGCTCAAAAAAACAATATAAATTTCTTTAAACAATATGTAAGATATATAAATTAAACAAAGTAAAATTAAGATATATATATATATATAAGCTACGTATGACTTCTATTGAGGGCCACTTCATCAAAATAACGAAACATTATATTGCTGTCAGGTTATTTAAACCATAGCCAACTTGTCTTTTTATCAAAGATTTCCTTTATCTTCCTCAAACAACTATGTTTTTGTAATTAACTCCTTGACATCATTTCCATTAAGAGATAAAATTTCACTTGGACAATTGCTTTATAAAATTTGAATTTTGCCAATATGAAGATCAACACTGTAATTGGCTTAAGTCATTTGCTATTGGGTTTCCTTCTCTATAGATATGTTGATATTTCTAAGATATTGCCTTCAAAAATAGTCAATGGAGTTTAGAAATCATGTTATTTTATGGTCCAATCTCTACATCCATTTTTCTTGATAGCATTAATAATAATTTGTGAATCCCCCTCAATTGAAACATATTTTCTGTTAGAAAAATTAAAAGCAAGCAAGCTAAAACAACAATAAAACAATACATGAGATTTACGTGGAAACCCTACTGTGTGCAGGTAAAACCACGGGGCAATGGCAGCTATTATCTTTTATTAATCTCAAGGAACTTTTTCACATTCACACCCTTTTTTTTCTCTCTATTTACAAATGAAAGGGGTCATTCCTTTTTATAGGAAAACAAGAGAAGATTCTAGAAAAATCGAGGTACATCCAAAACGTGTTTATTAACAACCGCGTTTAATTAATTGTTGCTTATATTAATTACGAGGGTCTCGCATCGTATAGTTGTACGGTCGTCTGTTTCACCTCGGGGGTGGAGCCCCCAAACCCTCTGGCAGGGGGAACCGACCGGTTCCCCCTTGCAACCCCCTTGGTGTGCCCGGCTCATGCGAAGTGCACCCAGGAAAGGATCGCTATAAGCTGCACCACCATGCACCACTCTGCTGAAGAACATCGGAGATCTGAATATTGACTTCACCTCCTAACATTTTCATCCTTTTTCGATAGCAATTTTGATCCCTGTGAGAAGTGCCCTAGCCTCTGCATAGTTGTTAGTTGAAGTTCCATATGATTATGAGCAAGTGAGGAGAATTTTGCCTTCATTATTTGGAAAATACCACCTCTGCCAGATTTTCCTGGATTTCCTTTAGAAGCACCATCAAAATTAATTTTTGATAAACCCAACTTTTGGACATTTCCATTTTATCATAGATCGAAGTAGATCCTTTGTGTCAACTCCATTGTTGCAGATGATCCTTTCATGTATATTCAAATCCTATAGCGAAGAGGTTGGTACCTCTTTTTCTCCACTTGAGACTTCCTATGTAACCAGAAGAAAAAAAAAAAAGAAAAAAAGAAAAAAGAAAAGACTTCCTATGATGAGCATTGTATTTGTGAACATTTTCCAAGGGAGGCAATAATATGATTTCAAAGTTGGGCATGATTATGAGATTTGTTTTTATAAGTATTATTATTTCTTTCAAGCCATAATCTCCAACAAATATTGGCAGGACCAATCCTCCACACAATGCATAATGCTTTAGCTTTGAAACAATATATCCAACCTTTTATCAACTCTTTCAATGTCAATAGAGCTACCCAATATTTTTTCATATTTTTGAAAAAAGCAATTGTGAAAGGTGTAAGCAAAAGGTTAATGAAAAAGTAAATGATCTGAAGTTTCTAGATCCTTCTCACATAAGGCACACCTGAAAGGTCCACTATATCCTCTTATTTATAGACTCTCACCTGTAAGAATATGGCTTTGGACCACTAACCAAACGAAGGTTTAGGCCTTATGGAGGGTCTCAAGTGACCAAACATTCTTTCGAGGGAAATATTTAGGAGGAGGAAATTTTGATTTCTCTAAATCCTTATATGCCAACTTGATTGAGTATCCACCATCTTTAAATAGATTCCAAACCTACTCACCCTTTCGTGTAACAATATGCATAGAAGCTCATCAACTATTTGTTTGAGATCCTCTCCTTCAACTAGGATGCTAATAGAAATCCATGATTTGGAATAATCGTTCACATTAATATAATTTTTGACCTTTGAACCTTTACAAGTTAAACTTATCTGAATCAATGGATGCCAATTTGGATAAGAAATAAGAAGATAAGGCTTCAACCAAGTATCAGAACAAAAATTTGCAGAATCCTCCTCATTGACTGACCATCTAATATGTTTCTTGATCAATTGTAAACTATCTGATATGAGATTAGGCAAATAGAACTCTTGAAGCATTCGTTGAAGCTCATCTACTATTTGTTTGAGATTGTGTCCTTCAACTAGGTTACTAATAGAAATCCATAATCTGGAGTTGTTGCTCACATTAAATTTAAATTTATAACTTTTGAACCTTTACAAGCTACGTTATCCGAGCCAACTGATGCCATTTTGGATCAGAGATAAGAGGATAAAGCTTCAACTAAAGCATCAGACCAAAAATTTGCAGTATCCCCCTCATTGATTGACCATATAACCTGTTTCTAGATCAATTGCTCTAATATGAAGTTCTTGAACAATTTCATTGCATTAACAGAACCTTTATATTTTTGAAATAACATTTCCGACCAATTCTTTCATTGATATTTAACTTATATTCAACCAAGTTTTGCCCCTAATGCCAAACTAATAAGTCTGCAATTATGCAAGCCTTACATGCTATAATTTATTAATAAAAACAATTAATTTTTTTTTATAAACTAGATAATATACCACAAACTATATATATATATATAATTTCTATAATTTTTAAATATTTTATAGTTTTATGTTGAGCTTAAGCATATGAATATTTTATAGATCCCAAGTTGTTTTTCCCAATTTTATATAAATTTATCTTTCGTCCATTAATTTAAAAAAAAAAAAAAAAAGCAAAAAAAAAAGGGAAAAAGATTCTATAACAAATACATTAAATGGAATTAGACACATGCTTTATAAAAAATTAATTTTCAGCCTAAGTTTAATAGAAATTCTCTCATGGTCGCTACCAAATTGGATAGATTGTTGTAGTGACCCAACATGTTGCATGAGGACCAAACTAAATTTACACAACATAATGCAAAACGACTATTATGCCTCCACATTTTCTATGGTTTCAAATTCTCTAGACTATTGAATTGAGGCACCAAAAAGGTTTTGTAAACTACCATCCTCTAGAAATTTTACTCCAACAGAATAGCAATTGTGAGTAAGTAACGACTACAATTTGGCTATAAAGATCAATGTTGGGTTTGTAATATATTTAGTGCAATTTTTAGGAATGGAATACAACATACTGCAACACAATTCTATTACCACTTAAAGACACAAAATATACAATGTGAATAACTTACAATTACGATGGATACATGTGCACACAACATATATTAGACGACATCATCCAATAGTTATATGGCTTTGCACAACAGTTCAAATGACCTAGCACAAGTATCTCATGAGTACATGTTTGATTACACCCAACGTCTACTACCATGTTCAATACCAACGTACCCATGAATGAGAGAGGGTCTTATTTATACAACCAAGGAGGAAGTTGCATCCTCAACTTCCTCCATCTAACTACCTGACACCTCATAATTTTCTTAAATTACATTTGACATGCATTTGATTTATTTTTACATTTCATGAACTTTATTAATTATGCTTATGTACATTTTGTCAAACACTTCGCATATGAACTAAAAAATAACACAAAATGAAGAAACTTTATTCATTAATTATGCAGACATGTCAATTTTCTTGCCTACATCTATCCCCTGTGTCTTAGATGACACATGAGCTGAACATTGGGGAGAGAAGCATTGAACACTATATTGGAATCTCTTGTCATGCTCCTTCCGCTTTCTCCTGTTCCAAACATATTTTCCTATTGGCTTCACTTCAAATTGCTGCCAACAAAACATTAATTTCCGATTGCTTACTCCACTTCTTGGAATTGATTGTATCATCAACATGCCCAACATGACGGGCAATGCCCGTTGCCACCTTTGTCAGCGGTCAAGGGGGTGGGAGCCCCCTTGCAGGGTTGACTTCTTCTTGGCCTCAGAAAGCCCTGCGTTGACCTTTGATGGACATCCCTTGGCCTTAAACGACCTCCTTTTTCTGTCAAATGGCCCGGCTTTGGACAGCCCTGACCACTTTGCCTCGGATAGCCTGCTTCTAGATGGCCCTGCTCCAGAAGACCTTGCTCCTCTACAATTAGATGACCCGTATGAAATGCTCTTTTGCTTAAATGAATTCTTTCTTGCCTCAAACTTTGTGTTGCTTCGCCCTGATAGTCTTCTCCTTGCTCTAGATGATGCTCATTATGGTCTGTGTGGCATTGCTCAAGCTTTGAACATCCCTTTCCAACCCTTGGACAACTCGACTCCTCTTGTGGAAGTTTCTCCTTTGCGAAACACATTGTCCTTGTTATTGTGTATCCCTTCCTTTGTTTCTCCACGCTTCCAATTCTTCTGGCATGCAAATTCCTTCGAAAGTCTAATTTTGTTAGCAAGGGTTTGGAATGGCAACTCTTTCCTCGGCGTTTCTCCGCTGCAAACGTCTTACTTGCACACAAACTTGAATTTATTGGGGTGCCAGACAAGGTTTTTCAGCAAAACTTGTGTGTTTGTTATTGTCCCAGTGTGCTTTAGATCCAATGCTCTGGTGCAACCCTCTCCTTTGTAGCTGCTTTGCCCTTCTTCTTTGTTGCCTTTGAAATATGCACAGTGAAAAGTAATTTGTTTTCCTACTAGACATCTCGATGCATGCCCTTGGCCGTACCCTAGCTGGTTCAAATTTAGCTAACTGGTGCTCTCTCCTTTGACTCTTCCTTCTTTATTGCTTCTTGGATTCGTGCATGAGAATGGACAAGTGAGAGCATTTTGCCTCTTTTTATAAGTTGAGGGAAGTAGGGGGACACTTGGCTTGCAAGTAGCAAGTGTCTCTTCACTTCATTAACTGCCTCTTCAACACCAGTAACTGCTTTACATGCAATTGTTCATTCCACATACCGTTTTTGTCTCATGTGGCTTCGACACCTTGTTTCTCCTTGCGCATAGTGGGCCTCTTGGGAAAGCGTGCGTAACTCATCCTAGATTGCGCTAGCACTTCGTCCGAGCGATCTAGTTGTCCAGATGACCTAGTCTTTCTTTGGGCTAGATGGCCTAGGGAGGCAAACAACCTTCCTGGTCATTTAGATGGCTTTTCCTTGTCCTCTTACGCCATCATGAATTCCACACTTCTCATGTCTTTCTTTAGATGACTCACTTGTTCTCTTGATGGCCTGTCTTCATCCCAAACTCTAGATGACTCATCCTCTTCCTCAAATGGCTCTATATATTCTCCAAATGACCCAACATCATCTTGCTCCTGAACTTGGGTTGCAGAATGTCCTGCATGATTATTGTACCTGATCTAACTTTGGACGGCTTGAGGTGTTCGTATAATGGCCTGGGGGCAGTCTGAGGCTTAAAATCTAGATAACTTCCTCAAATGACCTAGGGAGGGTCAAGACGACCCAAGAGTTGTTTGGGGACGTGTTGTCCCTGTCAGACAACCAGGGTCCCAACTTAGACGACCTAGGCTCAGACGACCTAAGCCTTGACAATCAAGGCTTGGGTCTAGATGGCCAGATGGTCCTAGTAGACGGTCAGACGTCGAGCAATCTCTGTCTTTGCCATTTGCATCACTCACTTTATCATCTACATTACTCACTTTTCCGTCTGCATCAACCACTTGTGCAACATCCTCTTGGTCATTTTCAACCATCTACTTTATCTTTGCCTTGTCGATTGTAATCAAGTTCACCTCCTCAATTGCCATCAAGTTTATCAAGTGCACATCCTCTGCTTCTTGACTAGGGTTGTGACTCCTCTGGCACACATCATTGGTTTGTCTTGACTTGCAACACTTTGAAATTCACATGCAAATTGCCCCTCAAATGGTATCGCCAACATTGCATAATGGGTTTGCCCTCAGTATCATACTTAATTTGATGTCTTCTAATTCTCTGATGGTTGTCACAGACCGCATCGCGAATGACATCCCCCCTTGGTACAATCTCCCTTTGTGCTGCATATACATGTAGCAATGATCTTGCGTTTTCTGAGTCACACTCATCCTTGGAGTCATTGTTCTCTTCAGAGTTACTTCCTTCGCTAACTTGTCGACCCCAACACTTGGACGAAGAACTACTCTCATTCTCAAATCATCACTCTCACTATCAGAGTCACTTTCATCTTTAGGGTCACTCTTGTTTGCATTAACATGACCCCAACACTAATGATATCTTTGCATCACTTTCCAAGTTCAAGGCGTGCTCCAAGGCCTCTTGATATGATGTTGGAGGGACCATCTTGATCTTCTTTCTATATGTAGGAAGAAGTCCCTCCACGAACCACCTCTTCTTCAATGCATTTGATGGATTTTCCTCTAGATGGGTAAACAACCTACTTAACCTTCGGTTGTATGTTCGATAAAACTCTCTCTCACCCTTTACCATTCTATAAAATTTGGCAATGACCTCATCATCATTCTGCAACAACCAAAATTCCTTCACGAATGCTTTGCACAATTCATCCCAAGTCTAGTACTAGTCCTCTGGTAATCCCATATACTAGTCTATTGCGATTCCACAAAATGTTGCAAGGAATAACATTCTCCAATCTACGTCATTATTTTGCCCATTTGCTTTCCACATCATGAGGCAAATTTTCCAATGCCTGACTGGGTCTTCTGTTTCCCCACAACGAAACATGGGGCACTTACGTGATATGCCGAAATTGCTCGTCGTGATAGATTGATTTAACATTGGTTGTGGTTGTTCGCGCATCTTGCCTTCTTCACACACATCATTAGGTGCAATCCACAACAATTGCTTTTGTGCCAGACTCCTGTCCGACACACCATGAATTGTGCCAATTTGTGGTTGCTCATATGTCAGACTCCCATCCTACTCACCATCGAGTACATCAACTTGCAATTTCTCTAGTTTTGGACTCTCGTCTCGTGCACTGTTGTACATGCCTTGCATTTGCATCGATGTCGGACTTCGTCCCATGCACCATTGGATACATCAACTTGCAATTGCTCTAGCGCCATACATTTGTCATGCATTCTTTTGACCACACTACTTGCTCCAACCCCCCCTAGCCTTTATCTCAAAACCAGGTTTTCTCCTCCATCAAACTTGTCAACTTCGTTACGTCCATCTTCATCGATGTAAACATGACCTGCCATATTTGCATGCATATCTTTACTCACTTGGCTTTGTCAACACGCACTTCCATGTTGGCATGCACATCTGCTTCATGCTCGAACACTTGCACGTCATCGTCATGCGTGAGCACTTGTGCTTCTTCCTCATGCGTGAGCACTTGGACATTGCCAACTTTGCTCTCATGAAATTCCTCGTTGCGTGATTTGCCATCGTCATCACACAACTCTCCATCGTCGACATGCAACTCACCGTCGTCGACATGTATCTCTTTGCTACCATCATGCAACTCACCGTCGTCGACATGCAACACACTATTGCTAACATGCAACTCATTGTTGCTGACATCCAGCTTTGCGCACAACAACCCTTGCACGTCTCCTCTATGCGTGTTTGTTTGTGCATTTGGTTGTTCATCCACGTGCACGTCTGCTTTGTGTGTCGGCTCTTTGTCAGTGTCAACAAACAAGTGTGCATCTTCATCTATCGCAACCTCCAATCTTCCCTCCTCCCGAAGGAAACTACATCGTTCGTTGGGTACATTGTAATCATTCCATTGTTGTCGTTGTGCACCTTCCTAAGTGATTTGTTCGTCACAACTCCGTGTCACTAGGTTTGACCCAACCTCAAGTAGGCAACGATGCCAAAATGTAGAAATGGAATACAACATACTGCAACACAATTCCATTACCACTTGAATAAACAAAATGTATAGAGTGAATAACTTACAATTACAATGGATACACTGCGCACACAACATATATTAGATGACCTGGTCCAATAGTTAGACGACCTTACACAACAGTTCAAATGGCCTTTCACAACAATTCAGACGACCTGGTGCAATAGTCAGATTGCTTGGCACAAGTATCTCATGAATACATGTCTGATTACACCCAACTTCTACTACCATGTGCAATACCAACGTACGAATGAATGAGGGAGGGGTCTTATTTATACAACTAAGGAGGTAGTTGCATCCTCAACTTCCTCCAACTAACTACCCGACACCTCATCATTTTCTTAAATTACATTTGACATGCATTTGACTTATACTTACATTTCATGAACTTTATTAATTATGCATACACATATTTTGTCAAACACTTTGTGTATGAAGTACAAAATAACACAATGACAAAAATTTATTCATTGATTATGTAGACGTGTCAATTTGCCTGCCTACACAATTTAAGGGGGGTAAACTATGTGTTGGGTTTTCTCTTTTCTTACAAGGCATTTTCCAAATTTTGTGAAGATGTTGAATGGAACTAAATAATTTCCCGATAAACCACACAGTTGTACAATAAATGAGTTTTAAAAATTGGGAATGAGAGGAAATGTTCCCCAAAAAGATTTGATCTAGAAACGTTGTAGGAGCTGGTTTCCAGATGTATGTGGAACTAAATAATTTCCCGATAAACCACACAGTTGTACAATAAATGAGTTTTAAAAATTGGGAATGAGAGGAAATGTTCCCCAAAAAGATTTGATCTAGAAACGTTGTAGGAGCTGGTTTCCAGATGTATGTGGGCACATTTTTGAGCCTTTACGTTTCAGGAACATTTTGAAATGGGTCCTATCTGGCCATTTCTTGCAACATAGCCCTTCGTCCTCTGTGCACTTTTTCTCTTCTCATTTGAGGACACCATCTTCATTTGGTTCTATGTCGACTTCTTGCTTCTCATTGCTAGATGTAGGAAAATCTGACTAATTTGAAGACTTGATATCCTCGCTTATTTATTGATTCTTCGAATTTATGGCATACTTGTCATGTCCCTTTGTAAAAGTTATGTTGTCCTTCTAGTTGTGGTTCACCTTTGCCATTGTTAACCATCATCTACTTGACAACACGTTGTAGCTGACTTTTTTTAAAATGATTACGAGTCCAGTATGAAAGTTTGATTAGCAATAATGACTTTCTTGCTGGTCAACATGCCTTTCATCTTGATCCCATATTGATCTGGTCCAAATTATCGAAGATTTGGTTGCCATAAAGCTGATGTACCCAACTGTCTCTGTGGCTGTTTTGGGAGAATGTTTACGCTTGAATTGTCGTCCCTTATGACGTGCGTGAACATGTGGCTTCTTATATCTCTATGCAACAATGCTGGCCACTTCTTGGCATATATCATCAACAAATCAAGGTTAATAAACTAGTTCTTTGATATCATTCTTCGTGGCAATGACATGCAGTTCTTTTCCTCATCTCGCGACTCACATACCACTTCTATTATTGTTTGCAAGTTAGGCATTGACCTCAAGAGTGTTGCCACCTTAATTGGAATGCTTGACTGCAAGAGTTGTGTTGTCAAGTTGTGTGAATTGATGGTTTGTCAAATGTAGTTATTGTAGTCATTCTCCCTTGGTTGTCTTGATTGTCATGTTCTTTTACGATTACTTTTACCATTTTCTTACTCTACAAATGGTTTAGGATACTTTGCCACCTTCTTTGATTGTGCAGAAGTCATAGCGAGAACACAATTTGTTCTAAATTTTGGTTCCTCAATGTCAATCTAGTTGACATTATGGTTGGCCCCCCTTTCATGGGTCACTTATCTTCTACATGGTTGTTTGTTCATCACTATTTGCACATTATTTGTGTTAGTGCTTGTGACACTGGTGTAGTTTTGCGCAAAGTGTTCCCACTTGTTAAACTTGTGGCATTGGTCAATCGACATTCCAACCATGTCGTATTGAATGTGGTCCGCATTCCTTGCATGAGTTTGACTGCCATTTTTCTTCCCCTAACGATTATTGCAGTAGCAACCACTTGTTGTGTTGCTTTCATATTTCAAAATATTGGGTTTTTTGTCGTCCTTTTTTTTGTAGTGCCAAAAGTTGATGCTTCTTGCTTTTGATGTTAAAGGGTCACTCTGCTACCAAATAATTGTGCACTTCATAGATTTTTGTAGTCGCTCTATTTTGGGCAATCGTCACTAGTGTGTTCCTTTGTGCGACACTTTGTGGAACAAATGTCTCATGCATCCTTATCCTTTGTGTCGTCCTTAATCTCTTGGATCATACACGTCATGTCTTTGCTGATTGCTTCAATTGATGCTCCCACTTTCTCATCATCAATGTTGTTGTTAGAGTTGCCTCCCAGTTGGCTTTGGCTTTCTTCACCCATCATTGTCTTCATATCGCTCTCCAAGTCCAACACCCTATGGAAGGTTTCCTAGTAAAATGTGGGTGGCACCACTTTATTCTTCTTTTGAAACTTCAAAAGAATCCCATCCATGAACAATTGCTTTTTCAATCCATTGTCAGGCTAATTTTCTATCTTGTTGATCAATTCTTTAAGATGATAGTTATGGGACTTGATGTTCTTATACTTTTTTGCTTTGTAATATAGATCCCTCCAATGAATTGGTTTCATCATGGAAAAGACATTCCTCCTCAAAGTCTTTCGTCAAAGCTTTGCATGTGTTAAATAGAGCCTTTAGTGATAAATTCCAATCCATTGCTATGCCTCTAAGCATCATAGGGTACAATTGCATCCACATCGCTTCGTCATCTACTCCATTTGCTTTTGATATGGTGGATGGTGTTGGCTGATTCTTGGCTATGCTGGTACTATGTTTATTCTTGGTGTATCGGGTACATTACTTGTCGGTTGCTTTTGACTCATACTATATGTTGACTTATGGCCTTTTTGTATTGATCATTGCCAAAACCAATGCCTAGATGTATTCCTACACCTAACTCTCGTCCAAACTTGGCGCTTACATGCTTTACGATATTCATACTTAGGTTGTGTTAAATTTGTTGCAAAAAGACTGTTGTTAGTTCTAATTGACTAGCAAAACTCTACCCACTTCTAGATACACTTTACAATTGTCTTTGTAGTAGACTCCCGTCTTTTGCATCGTCAAACACTTCCTTTGACACTTGTGTCGGTGTTGGAGTCACTTATTGATCGTCTTCTTTGCTTTAGCAAACAACTCCATCATGTCTTTTGTGATGACCTTCGTCTGCATGACCTTTGTCTACATTCCTTTATTTGTTTGTACGATTTTCAATGTTTTCACGACCTTTGTCTTTTGCACGACTATTGTCTCGGACGCCTTCGTTACACTTCTCACAGTAGTAGAGATTACAGTAAGAGTGAATGGTTAATGCACGTTATTCAAGAAGCTCTAAACAAATGCAAGAGAGCTAAACCTAAAAAGAAAGAAAGGAATAACTTCCCAACCAACCCATGGTTCGATGAAGATTGCAAAAAAATGCGAAGATTACTAAAGGAACCAACGGGTAAAACAAGAGCAAACAAAAAAGCATATGAGAAATTGGTAAGGGCAAAAAAAGAAGAATACACTAGAACAAGGAGGAAAGAATTGATTTACTTAGGGAAGCATGAACCAAATAAATTTTGGAAGGAACTAAGTGTGAAAATGATGCAAACTGAAAATAACATAACAGTTAATCAGTGGTTGGAGTATTCAAAACAACTGTATCAGCGTAGTAACCAGCAGGAGACACCCCCTACTATCATTGTCAAGAAAGAACTTTTCACAATTGAAGACATTATTCAAGGGATAAAAAAGTTAGCAACTAGTAAAGCCCGTGACATAGACAATCTTCAAGCAGAGCATATAAAATGGGGGGTAGATATCTTGGCACCGCAAATCAAAGAAATTTTCAATGAGGTCATACAAAATGGCTTCCCTACTGAGTGGACAACTAGCTTGACCATTCCTTTGTTTAAAAGTGGAGATGTAAATAATCCCTCAAACTATCGAACTATCATGATCAACCCTCTCTTTGCAAAGTTGTTTGGGAGTATGATAGAGCGTAGGATCAGCATATGGGTAGAAGAAAAGGGAAAGAGAGCAAAGGGGCAAGCAGGTTTTAGGCCCAAGCACTCAACTATTGATCATTGTATCACGCTCAGACACATAGTGGAAAAATATGGGACAAAAAAGAGGAGGCTTTTTGTTGTTTTGTAGACTTCAAAAAAGCATTTGACATAGTGCCAAGGAAAAAATTATGGAGCAGAATGGAAGAGCTAGAGGTTCCAATTCACTACAGGGCAGCAGTTCACAGACTATATGAGCATGTAAAGGCTAGAATCAGAACACATGAAGGGTTATTTGAATGTTTTGGTAGTGACATAGGTGTCAAACAAGGTTGCCCTCTATCTCCGACCTTATTTGGGCTGTACATTGACAAGTTAGAAGAATGGATAAACAAATTTGGGGGAGAGGGTGTGCATTTAGCCAAATATGTGGTAAAACTCCTCATGTATGCAAATGATGTAATTCTTGTGGCCAAAACAGCCAAAGATCTAGAAGATCACCTTCAAGCTCTAGAACTCTTTTGTAAAGAAGTTGGGATGCAGGTGAACACGAGCAAAACAAAAATTATGATTTTTTCAGCAAAAAAGAAGCAACAACTCAAATTTCAGTTTGCAGGAGAACCGCTTGATGTAGTAGTAGAATACAAATACATGGGCATAGACTTTCATGACAAACTTAATTGGAATACATGTAGGATGAAAAGAACTCAAAGTGGTTGGAGAGCACTATATGCACTTCAAAACAGGTGTAGGAATGCCGAGTTGTGGGACTGGAAGACCACCAAGGTCTTATTTGGCCTACTTGTTACACTGGTTCTGTTGTATGGTTGTGCGGTGTGGGCTAGTGGCACAACAAATGCAAAATGAGGCAAATAGAAAGGATTCAAATATATCTAATCACAAACTTTCTCAAAATTAAGGCCACAACCCCTTATGAAATTATTCTAGCTGAAACTGGAATGTTCCCTTTAGAAGCAATTGCTATGACCAAGCTGTTATGTTACTTGAAAAAACAGAAAACATGACAAATGATAGATGGCCTAGGGCAGCTAGGGACGAAGAGTTGCATAGGCGAAAGAATACATGGATGAAACAAAATCAGAAATGGATGAAACGTTGGGAAATCAACATAAATGAATGCCCAAATGTCAACAAAGACATAAAAAAATATGTGAATGAAAAGTTCAGAAGTGGAATGTGGAAAAATGCAAACAGGAAAAGACAATATTATATTGCAAATTTTAACCCAACGTATGACCACAAGGAAAAAGCGTATATAGGCGTTGAAATTAAGTGGAAGGAAAAAATACTCATTGCTCAGATAAGGACTAGCTCTCATAGGCTTAGATGTGAAACAGGGAGATGGAAAACGCCCAAAGAACAATGGGAAGAAAGGATATGTACTCTATGCAGCACAGGGGCAGTAGAAACAGAGGAACACTTCATCTATAAATGCCCAAGTTTTTCAGATATCCGTGACAAATACAAAAAAACACTTGGAAACGAGTTTATGGCAGATTTATTTGAAGACAGTAAAATAAAAAAAGTTGGGAAATTGCTAACACAAATCAGCAGGAGAAGGAACAACCTTCTCAAAGATATTAAAGATCATATGATATGATTTGAGTAATTGTACTTCCATATTTGAGGTCCCATAGACCATATTTGGGTCTCGCGGACGTAATTAAAATCTTTCATTTCATTTCATTTCTCATTACGTGTTCGGTTGCAATGCTCTGAATCAATTGTTTGTTTGTCCTCTGCCAACAACAATGTTTGCAACCAGGCTTGTTCTTTGTGCTTCACACTTTGTTACTCATCAAATAACAAGAATTCTACCTAAGGACTACCCTCTCTCGAGAGGGCAACACACCTTGGATAGTTGGACATAAGACGCGCTCGGTAACCTAGGTAGTCAGGATGGGTGTTGTCATGATTGTTTGCTTCTCTTCATCCAAAAATAAGGGTGGGCAAAGTTGTTTGGACACCCTCTCTTCCCTTGTCACAAGGGGGCTGTACAGAATATTTGCCTTCTACATTTACTTCCACATGCCAAAGGGGCCGTATGAGATGTCATTGAGATTGTGCATGCACTTTTTCATTGCATTCGCTGCATGCTACACAATACATTCAAATCTTCACATCAGTTCTTGTTGTTGCATGCGCTTGCATCAACGCACATGTTGTGGTATGCCACTCATTACTTCTCATCATGTTTGTCCTTTCTCACTCCATACACTTGATCTGGATTCATTGTGGCAATGATGCCAAATGTAGAATAACTATATGTATTCCACAAAATTAGAGCAAAACTAGCAAGAAATACAATGAAGTGAAATAAATAACAGCAAACAAGAGACCAAAATAGCAAGAACCTTCATATTACTCCATCAAAAGTGTACATTGTGAACTAGTCTCAGCATATACGCACAATCTCTCTGAACAACATGAACGTACACAACTCAACTTTATGCGTCAATGAATGGATGCCTCTAGACTGGTCTGGTGGTGAATATATACAACAAACATGGATGGTAAAGTGGTTGCAACTGCCCAACAACAGTACAACTGATGCATAACCACATCCATGAAATTTTGAAAAATACGCCTACACGACATACTTTTAGAAAAGTGGGTGCCAACAAGCGAAAACCTGTGGCACATATGACAGAACAACTATGAATATGTAGAAGATACACGTTTGACAAGATGACTCACTGTGGTGGCGCTTAAGTTGGTGCCACATCGGTTTTGCCACCTACAGTTGTTGCAGATGAAGATGTGGGTCAAGCCTATATTTAATGAATTGCAGAGATAAAGGTTTGGGAAACAATTATCTTTAATTTCTTATTTTTATGTTGTTCACCTTTGACAGTCATTTCTCTGATTATGTTTTCCAAATGCACTGAGTTTTGGTGTGCAAGGTAAAAACTTGCAGAAATAAAAATATTTTGGATGATATTCTGTGAACTTGCAGTATTACATAGTGCCTCTTAATGTTAATTTTCTCTCTCCATATTGGAATTTTTTTCCCCTTGTTCTTGTTCCGAAGACTACTTCCCGGTTGCAATTTCCTAATATTCTCCAAGAATGCTTCGTCTAATCAATTTCACTTCTAAATCTAGGTATAACCGATGTTTCTTGACTGGTAGGGTTTCTGATGGTCTGAAAGTGCTTGGGGATGATGTGACACACTTTCCCATTCTCACTTTCTTCTTAACACCTGCAATTTTCAGATTTGGACATGTCGCTAATGCCACGTCAGGCCAGAATTGTCCCTTTTCTAGTTGTATTATTTTTTCATGTTTTGGGAGACTAAATAGCCTAACCTTGTGTTTGGCTTTGGTGGTATGTGGAGGATGTAATAAAAAACACTCTATGAAAATATTTGAGGATGTAATTGCACAAATACGGAGACTGTATTTTGTTATTTGAAGGGGTCAAACAGACAAATATTGGCATTAAACTCATGCAATTCATAGTGCTCCGAGTCCCATTCTTTCAAAAAAAAAAAAAAGGAATCATTCTATTTGGATTTCATTTGAACAAGTTATAACCAAAATACAATCTCCAACTCTGAACTGTTCCTCCTCGGAGATTCAAATTATTGAGTTCCAAATTGAAACTTGTTGGAAATGTTTCCCTTGGTGCCAGTAACCTGCCTTTCAAATTTCACTGCATTTTGACACCGAATGAGGGTGTAATGACCAACAAATGATTAGTCCTCATTATGGCAGCTGGTTAGGTCACCATTATGATGTTGTTGACAGTTTTTGGTGCATGTTTGATCCCTAGGATTGATGCACAATGATATGCCTCAACATCACTAACTCTGGCTATGTAAAAGTTATGCTGCCATACCTTTAGTGTGTGTCCTGATGTGTGCTTATCGCCTACCATGGATTTGCTGGAGATCCGATTGGGCTACATGAATCACTGTTAGGCATGATTTTCTAGATCAAATATCCTACAATGGACATATGGACCTGCTCTGAGTCCTGCCATACTTTTCTGTGCACCAAACACATCTTTTGTGCAAATTTTCGAACTTCTACCAGATGAATAACTCGTTGGCCCAATTGTTGTCCAGAGCTTGACCTATGCATGGGTCCCTTGTTATGCTTCTAAATGACTATCTGTGGATCCATGTTGATCATTACGTTATATACTTTCAGCTTTAGTCATGGAATCATGTATTCCTCGTTTATTTTGAGATTGAAAAAAGAATCAGGAAATTACTTTTAGTTTGTAGGGATGCCAGGTAGAGCTGGACATAGTTTTAGATGTTTCAATTATAAGGTGATGATGTCAATATCAAATCTAATAAGACTAAGTTCTTTGATTCTTCCTATAAGCATGTAATTGAAGTTGTTGACACACTGTTCACAAGTTCAAGAACAAGGGAAATGATCAATTACCTGCATGCTAAAATTTGTATCCATTTGGTGGTTGAGTAACAAGGCATGCTTGTAGGAGTTTTGCTTCTCACATATTGTATGACGTGTAAGAAATAGTGGCACTCAAATCTAGCACAAGGATTTTGGTTAAAAATCAATTTGATATTTAGTTAAAGGCTAAATCTAGTACATTATCTTATATGATCAGGGAGGTTATTTAGAAATAGGGAATTTATCTAAGATCTCATGATAAACATTGCCACAACTTCACATATCCTAGATCAACACAATAGTAAGTCGCTTGATGAAGCTCAAGCAATACACAGTTAAAAATCGAGGGTAGTAATCTGGAAATATTATAAACTCTGATGACGCCGATTTTGTTTCTACTTTACATCCCACTACAGGTTTAGGTTGGTGCCTGGATCCACATGAGGTCTTTTCTCTCCCTTTCACCTCGATTGTTGGCTTTTGGCTTTCTCCTCTCTCCATCTTTACTTTTAGCATGTTAGGGTTTACCCATTTTTGGGTCCAACCCTCAATGCTGCAATTTAATGATATACAGTTGTTCCACTTTAGTGTAGCTTACCCTAGTTTCTTTACACTAGTTTAGATTAGATTTGTAGTGCTTTTTGGTTACTACAGTGCATTGTCACAGCTCTTTTCGACGAGTCTCATTGGCCTACTGGTCATCTATGGACATTAGTAGATTTATCATATCTTTTCCTATTTGAAGATGTGGATGATGTAAGTTCAATTTCTCACCATTTTAAAGTATCTTCGTCTGAAGTAACAGATGACACCTGTTAGCATGAAATTTTGGAAAGTAAATTAAAGGGAAAAGGGAAGAAAAGAGAAACATTAATGATGTGTACTGTTCTTATAGACTAGACTCATATATAAGGCTTACCAAGTTGGTCATTGTCTTTCAGGTTGCTCGTGGTGATAAATCTGGTGGTGAAATCATTCCCATGCTTCTTAGAGTCCCTCGGTTTCTTGATCCATGGGGAGGCTATGATATGATTGGATTCGGAGATATCCTTTTACCTGGATTACTTGTTTGTTTTGCATTCAGGTAGTTTTGAATCTTATTATTTTACATGGGTTGTTATGTTGGCAGAGATTTAACTTCATTTCATTAGGTGGTTGAGACCAAGAGTGTATCTAAAAAATGTTAATTCAATTCTTTTAGTTCTGTAATTCATTATTGTTATAATGATAATAATTATTATTGTGTGTGTGTAATATTCAGCTTCAGCGTTTAGCTTTTGTTTTGCTTGTACAACATCAGCATTTAGTTTTCAAACTCCTGAGCTGATCTTAACTTTCAACTGCCATTTAGACCATGTAAAGTGTTTTTGTGATTCAATTTGTGCACCGTAGTCCAACTCTCATTTCCCATTATTAGGTTATGTCCGGCGTTTTCCCTTTATAAACCGCATTTCACAGGCTTGCTAATCTTATGCTGGTTTTGTCCTTTGAAATATTACTTTCTGCAAGTGCATGTGCTTATAGTTTGATTTAAAATGCAAAATCATATTTTATATTACCCACCTTTTAAGTCCAACTAAATGTTTATGTTGAATGCTATGGTGGAAACAGTCACCTGTGGCTTGTGTGTATTCTTGTTAACGTTCAAGGTTGGCTATAATCCTTTTTCCTTGTTATTCTTCAAGAAGTGAATAGGAATAAATGGAAGGTGAGTATATTGATCAACCAAGACCAGAAAGTGCATTTACAAAACCATCTTTTGTTGTGTTGTTCGGCATAGGTTTGAATTAGTATAGTAGAGATAGGGTGAATGAAGCTAGCATAAATGGGTGTAAGTTATTTTGATTGCAGAAAGAACAAATGTGATATTTTTCTTGTATTCTTTCCTTGTAAATCCAATTCATAATCCCAAATTTGAAATTTATTTGAGAAATTTGTAGTCAACTTAACCTCAACAAGGATCTTTAAAGTCTTTTTTGATGCTCCAAGGAAAACATGGAATGGATAATAAGTCTAAAGCTTTTGAATGCAAATACCGTTTTTTTCAAATTTTATCATTCTATAGTTTGGTTGGAATATTTCCATAGTGATATTCAATGGATGGTCTGAAACTCAAGAATGATAACCTTCAAATATTGTTTCATTTGCTACGACAAACATTTCCCTAGTGATGACTAAAAATCTCAACACATTGGTTTGAGTGCAAATCATTTGTAAAAGTTTATTAATGCTACACACAGCAACAAACATTTTTGCAAGGTGCTCACTGATGGGTTTTTGTCTCTTCTTTTGATGCCTTGCTTGGCACACTTTTTGGATCTATTGTTCAATGATGTTTCCAATTTACAGTATGCTTAAATCTGTTAAATTTTTTGACAAAATGATTAGCATTTTTATGCTTAACTATCTTCCTATAATAAAACAATAAACCTTGAAATATATTGCATTGGTGGCTAAGTTAATTGTTAATGTATAAAGAAAATTGGGCTAATATGAACAAACTTTACATGTCAGAGAGCTTAGTTGTCTTTTTAAAACACTTTGTAAAACCATAGCTGGGTTTCTTGGAATCTCAAAGGTCAGTTATCCTCAAAAATCACACACCCAGTGACTTCAAGATGGGAGTTTCCTGACAGCCAACTTGGAGCACAGTCACTGCAAAAATGTCTTTTCAAAGTATGTAACTTATGATCACTAGTCAGGAATTTCTAGGAAAATTCAGAAACTGTTGGAGCTTCTCTAAAAAATCTGCAACCTTCAGATGTGAAGAGAGGCTTTAAGAGTTGATGCTTTTAGCATGAAATTGTTTCTAACAATTATTTTCTTGCTGCTTCATCTTTATGATAGCAATTATAGTTTCTTGACTTTCATGTTCCAGTATGTACCAATTCTAGGGGTAAAGTGAAAGAAGTGTGAATTGAACTAAAATTATATGCTGATATCTACAAAGACCCATGTAGGTCAATGTGACTTGAATTATAACCATGTCAAATTAGAAAGTGCGAGTGTAGAAGGAACTCCTCAAGAGAGAAAGATACTAACCAAACAAACTTAAACTAAAACTAAGAAGTTTGGGCCTGTCTTTTACTTATCATTGCCTGAAAAAGTGTACTGGAAGTTAGTAGAAAAATTCCCATGAAAATCTCAGGAGTGGACATCAAAAGTGGCTCATGATGACATAGATAATTCAACTGATAAGATCAGTATTTCAGTCCATTCAAGTGTTTTGGTTTTTGTTGTTCGCAATCTGAATTGATATCATCAAACATTTGATGTGGGTACAAAATAATTTTCTCTGGCATGGTAGAAGCACATCCTTTAATATCTGCTAATTCATTCTGAGAAAGTAATGAAACTAAAATCGGAAGGCTAAGTTAGCAGTAAAATCTGCTGGTTTTCAATCAGGCCATGGCAATGCAACTTGCATTGAGATCATGGAAGTCATCTTCCCTTTGGGAGACGCCCTAAAGAACAAACACATCCAATCAACTAACAGCCCAATGGACTTCTTTGCAGTTTCAGGAATCCTGGAACAATGATATATATATATATATATATATATATAAGGGAATACAGATCCTGTCACTGGGACATAGGCACCCATGATAGTTAACAATATCCTTTTTCTGGTATGATTGATGGATTGGGAATCACAGGACAGAATATCTTGATTCACTACAAAAACTGGCTGCTGCTATTTAAAGCAGAAGGAATACACTTTTCTTAAAGACTATCTTGAACCTCGAAAGACATCATCAAATGAAATGGAAGTATTCTCTTCTTCTTAAGTATGAACAGGTGTTTCCAACTGCAAAAATCAACTTATTTCAAATTTTGGCATGACATCATCTCCTACTTAGAGGACAGGATAAGCTGTGCTGGGGCTTTGACAAAACTGGGGGTTGTAAAATCAAATCAGCCCACAAAGTTTTATTTCTCCAAGCAACGAAAACTCATGATCACTGGAAAAGTTTATTGGAAAAATAACTTGATCTAAAGTCCATATATATTTTTTGGTTGTTTGTTTCACATGGCAAGATACTTGTATCTGTTTTCTTGCTTGCAAACAAAATGTGATGGTGCTTAGATGGCAAGGTGAGGAGTTTTTATAGCAGAAAAAGAAACAGGCCAGGGGTTTGCAATGTAATGGCACCTCCTTTTTGTTGGATTTGGAAGAAAAGTCATTGAACAAATAACGCACAACAAGCATGGCTTTGACCTTTTTGGGTGGCATGATCCATGGACTTCAAATAGGCATGGGTTTGTTTGTCGTATGGTAAGCTGTGCTCCTATAGCTGGCTTGTCGTTGCTATGGCATTGGCGGAACAGAGGTCTGAGGTTTGAGACTAGGCAGAAAGCTTATTTCTTACTGTCTTTACACTCCTTTTCCAACAGCATAGGAACTTCAATAGCAAACGATGCGTTTATTTCTTGCACGTGCAAGGTGGGTGTGCTGGTTAGCATGTTGGTCCTAACTCGCATGAGACCAAGGGTTGGATCCCAACGGTGTTTGTTTTTCTAGACCTCCTTGATAGGACAATTATGTAGGCTGATGTGGCAGCCGACGTGGCATATCAGAGTGCCACATAATTTCCCTTTTACACTACATAATGCCTTGAACCTATTAAAATAGGACAACTGTTGCAATTCCTGACAGCACAATAGCCAATTGGCATCCAAGTGGCACAGATTGTGTGGTAGACACCAGCAAATGAGCTGGTGCCAGATGGTGGACTACAATTGGACACTGTCTTCCTAAGCTTTGTGGCTTTAATTTTCCGTTTTTTTGGGGGCTACTTGGTCAAATCTTCCAAAGACCATAACTTTTTCATACAGAAGCGTTTTGAGCCCCTTTTTTTTTAAATCTCACAATTTTTTGAGCTCTATGCTTTGGTGACATTTGTTTACGGATCTGTTCCAGTGTTAGGGGCTGAATTGTGTGGAATAATCCTTAAGCTCTATCGACCTATTTTGAAAGGATGAATTTAGCATACTCTGCAAATAAAATCTTTGGTCTACCTTTTTGGAAGATGCAGTTGGATTTATGACAGTTGCAGCAGAATTTAAGTCTTTTGGAGGCATATAGGAAAATGATTCAGGATGTGCTTGAGTCAATCCCTCTTTCTCCTTTGGGCGATTGATTCAGTTTATTCATGAAGATCTAATCATTCATGATCTCCTTCTTCTTCTATTCCTTGTCTAGGTACTCTTGGAAGTTTGTAATAGCTCTTCTTTTAAGCAGATTCATGCAAAGCCTCTTTTGGTGATGGAAATCAGGTGGCCCAAGGGCAAGTGGAAGTCTTCAAACAAGGTGATGTATGCTGTAAAAGGAAAAACTATGCCTTCAAGTTATATCTTATGTGACTATGGAAGATTGAAGCAACTTATGTTTAGAGGTAGTAGTAATCTTGACTTCTCTTCTTCATTTGAAGCCTTAGCAAAAGTGTTTTTTTTGGATGTGTACTAGAGTATTTAATAGTGGTACTATGCTCCAGCTTAATGAGACTCTTGTGCAAGAAGCATTTTTGTAGCAACGGATTTCAAATGATGAGGGGATTCAGATGAGTCTACCTCAAGTGCGAAGGCCCACTAGAGCATCCATTAGGGAGGGAGATATTATTGTTACTAATGTCTTCTCTCCTTGGCCCCTTAGTTCAGATTATGGGGGGGTGTTGAAAGTGTAATCTGATTCATGGCCAAGGCCGACATTGTATGTTGTATAGGCCTAATGGCAACCATTGTACAATTTATTCAATTTATTGTAATATTTTATTATGTAAGCCCTATGGGCTACGTGTAGAGTTGTCGTTACGCCAATACCTTGAGGCATTAGTGTTCGATACAATCTTTGTATTTGCACACCTCACAGGGTGGTTAGTCCCAAGGCCGAGGTGTGGCGGTTAGTCCACTAAGTCAAATCCTCGAGGTGTGGCGGTTAGTCCAACACCCCCTCTCCTACGTGACTCGAGGGGATTTGATCCTAGGGCGAGGCTTTGATAACATTGTAGAGTTGCCGTTACGCCAAAACCTCGAGGCATTAGTGTCCAATACAATCTCTGTATTTGAACACCTCACAATGTGGTTAGTCCCAGGGCCCAGGGTAGCAATTAGTTCACTAAATCAAATGCCTGAGGTGCAGTGATTAGTCCAATACCACGGTTAACCTTGTTATGGTTAAACCCACCTTATAATTTGTAATTAACCTAAAGCCCTCTTGTTATGTCGACTTAGGTTAAACTTATTGATGTAATTTGGGGATTAGGTATTGGTATAAATACCCCCAACCACTCCATCCATTGTATTGGAGTGTTGTGATTCTTATCTACGAATAATATAGTGATTATTTATGATGCCTATGGGTTCCCACTATATCTCTCTCTTTTGCTCTTTTTTATGCTTTCTGTATAAGATGTGAGTGTATGGATTGCTTCTATTTGTTTTTGGAAATAGGCGTGAAGTGTGTGATAGGCGTTGTTGGCATGAGATACATTCCCACAGGCACTGTGTTGTATATGCCCAAAGGAGATATTCTGCACAGAATCACAGATTGTGTATGTAAGATAGTACCATATGCATTCCATCGTACATGCAAATGCTAATGCAATATCTACTCATATTCATCCATCATCTATTGCCTTTGTATGGTCATTGCATGAGTTGTTATTGTTGATTGTTGCATAGATTCTGTTAGTTGTATCCTTTCAAGTTCTGTTATGTAGGGTAGAAGTTGAGACAATTGCCATATAGTGAAGATAATTGCCATACAGTGGAGACTATTGGCTGTACAATGGGGAGTTTGTGCAGTATAGTGAATAGTTTGGGCTGTTCGGTGAAGTGTTAGTAGTTTGGAAAAGGGCAGACCATCTTATTTGCAGATTAAGTTGTCTGAAGTTAAGATCAAAGCAGTCTGATATATGTTGGGTGTGTGCAGTGTACGCATTGTAATTGTAAGTTATTCACATTGTATATTTTGTTCATTTAAGTAGAAATGGAATTGTGTTGCAGTATGTTGTATTCTATTTCTACTTTCTGGCATCGTTGCCTATTCGAAGTTGGATCAAGCTTGGAGATATGGAGTTGTGATAAGCAAATCACTCTTGAAGGTGCATAATGATAACGACGAAATGATTACAATTGTAGCTGACAAAGTAGATGAAGACGCAAAATTGTTTGTTGACACTGACGAAGGGCCACGCATGAAGCAAATGTGCAAGTGGACACACATGAAGGAGACATGTAAGGGTTTGTGTGCGAAGAGTTACGTGATGGTCATGGACAGTTTCATGTCGGTAGCAAAGAGTTGCATGTCGATGACGAAAAGTTGCATGTCGATGGTGGAGAATTGCATGGCGACGGTGGTGAATCACATGATGATGATAGAGAGTTACTTGATAGCAGTGGAGAATTACACGATAGCGATTTACACAGTGATGAGGAATTGCATTACGACAAGTACATATGGCGTTGGAGCAATTGCAAGTTGATGTGTCTGATGGTGAGCGGAATAGGAGTCCAACATCGGTGCAAATGCAAGATGGCATATACGCTAGTGTGTGAGATGAGAATCTGGCACTAGAACAACTACAGGTTGGTGTGTTTGATGGTGAGTAGAACGAAAGTCCAGCATAAGAGCAATTGCAGTGGGGTGTGCTTGAAGAAGGAAAGATATGGCATGATGATGTGCGTGAAGAAGAAAAGATACTGCATGATGATGTGTGTAAAAAGATACGTAAACAACCATTGCCAATGTCAAGTCAACCTATCAAAACAAAGACCAATTTTGGCATATCATGTAAGTGTCCAATGTTTCATGGAGGAGAAATAGAGGACCTAGTCAGCATTGGAAAACCTGCCTCACGATATGGAAAGTGAATGGGCAGAATAATGACGCAGATTGGAGGAGGTTATTCCCTGCAACATTTTGTAGAATCGCAATGGACTGACACATGAGATTGCCAAAGGGCGAGTACTAGATTTGGGATGAGTTGTGTGAATCATTCGTGAAGGAATTTTGATTGTTCCACAATGACGATGAATCAATGCTGAAACTTTAGAATGGAATAGGGTGAAAATGAGTCTGTTTGTTTGTACAACTGGAGGTTGAGTGACTTGTTTACCCATATGGAAGAAGATCCATCAAATGCATTGAAGAAGAGGTGGTTTTTGGAGGGACTTCTTCCTACTTACCAAAAGAAGTACCGGGTGGTTCCTCTGACATCATATCAAGAGGCATTGGAGCCTTGAACTTGGAAAGTGATGCTAAGACATCATTAAAGTGTTGGGGTCATGTTAATGCGGACAAAAGTGACACCGAAGATAAAAGTAACTTTGTTGTTGAGAGTGAATCTGACAGTGAGAGTGATGATTTTGAGAACGTGAGTAGTTCATCGTCCAAGTGTTGGGTTCAACAAGTCAGTGAAGTGAATTTGAAGAGAAGAACAATGACTCCGAGAATGAGTGAGACTCGGAGAGCGCAAGATCATTGCTACAGGAATATGCAACACAAAGGAAGATTGTACCAAGGGGGGATTCCATTGGTGATGTGGATTGTGACAACCGCCAAAGAACTAAAAGACACATAATTGAGTATGATACTGAGGGTAGACCCATCGTACAATGTTGGCAATGCCATTTGTGGGGGCACTTTGCACGTGAATGTCAAAGTGTTGCAAATCAAGTTAAACAATGACATGTACAAAGTTTGAAGCACCAGAGAAGAGTCACAACCCTAGCTAGGAAGCAGAGGAGGTGAACTTGATGAACTTGATTGCAATAGAGGAAGTGAACTTGATGAACTTGATTGCAATAGAGGAAGTGAACTTGATGAACTTGATTGCAATAGAGGAAGTGAACTTGATGAATTTGATTGTAATAGAGGAAGTGAAGTTGATGAACCTGATTGTATTTGAGGAGGTGATTGCAATAGAGGAAGTGAAGTTGATGAACCTGATTGTATTTGAGGAGGTGAACTTGATTTCAATTGAAGAGGCAGAAATCCAGCAGATAGGTGAAGCTGCGTAGGAAGAAGTTGTAGAAGATTTTGATGTAGATGACGGAGTGAATGATATAAGTGATGAGGAGAGAGATTGATTGGTGTTTGATCGTCTGCTAGGGCCGTCTGGAACCAAGCCTCGATTATCAAAGCTTAGGTTGTTTGAGCCTAGGTGGTCTGTGTAGGGACCCTAGTTGTCTAGAGGGGATAACAAGTCCCTGAGCGACCCTCCATTTGAACCCTCCCTAAGCCGTCTGAGGAAGTCGTTTGAGCCTCAGACTACTCCTGAGTTGTTTGAAAATAGATCACGATTGTTTGAATAACATAGAGTCGTTTTAGGAAGAGGAGGAGCCACCTAAAGTTTGGTCTGAAGATGGGCCGTTAGACGAACAAGTGGGGCTATTTGAATAAAGACACGAGTAGGGTGGAATTTGTAACAACGTATGTGGACAAGGGATAGAGTTGTTTGCTTCGTTGGGTCGTCCGAGACAAGGTTGTATGGCACAAAACTGTATGACAGGAAGCTGTACAGTTGAATGTTGTATGGCAAGATGTCGTACAACACGAGAGCGTACAATAGGAAGTTTTACGGCAAGACGTCGTACAACACAAGAGTGTATAGTAGGAAGCCATATGACAAGATGTACAATGGAACACCGTATGACAAGAGACGTACAACACAATGTCGTAAAACGAAACGCTATACGACATGTACAACACAAGGGTGTATGACAAGACACTGTATAGTGCAAAACTGGACGATGGGATGCCGTACCGCACCAAGATTGTCCTATTTAAGGTAGGGCAGTCCAGAAGCAGGCCGCATGGAGTTGGGCCGTTTGAGGCAGGACCGTCTAGAAGCAAGCTATTTGGAGTTGGTTCGTTTGTTGTAGAAAGTGCGTCGTCTAACTCAAGAGGTGGGCTGTCTAGGCTAAGAAATTAGCCGTCTGAGACCAAGGGATGACTGTTAGAGGCTAAGGTAGGGCCGTGAGAGGCCAAGAAGTAGTCATTTGGAGCCAGAGAGAAGTCATTTATAGCTGAAGGGAAGCTATTTAAGTGGGTCGAGCGAAGGCTACCAAAATGTAGACAAGGAGAAAAGTTTAGTTTAGACAATGAGGATTTTAATGGTTTCATCGTCGAGGTTTTGGAGTGTTGCCCCTTGACCCTTAACAAAGGTGGCGACAAGCATTGCACGTCATGTTGGTCATGTTGATTATGTTGGACATATTGATGATGCAACTGATTGCAGAAAATAGAGTGAGCAATTGTAGAACAATGTGTTGCGGGCAACAATTTGAAATGAAGTCAGTTGTAGAAGATGTTTGGAATAAATGGAAGCAGAAGGAACGTGACAAGAGATTCTAGCATGGTGTTCAAATCTTCTATCTCTAGTGTTCAGCTCATGTGTCGTCGAGGACATCGAGAAGTCTAGAGAAGGGGATAGATGTAGGTAGGCGAATTGACATGTCATTTTGTGTTATTTTGTAGTTCATACATAAAGTTTTTGATGAAATGTGCGTATGTATAATTAATAAAGTTATAAAGTCGTGATGTAATATTGTATGTGACTGTGTGTAATGATTAGTAATGTACGGATAAGTCATGAAGTCATGAAGTCATGAAATGAAATGTAAATGTAAGTCACATGCATGTCAAATGTAATTTAAGAAAATGATGAGGTGTTAGGTAGTTAGTAAGTTGGAGGATACAACTACCTCCTTAGTTTTATAAATAAGACCCTTCCCTCATTCATTAGTATGGTTGGCCGAAGTGTGTGGTTGGCATTGTTGGCATGAGAGTAGATACATTTCCACAGGCATTGTATTGTATATGCCCAAAGGAGATATTCTGCACAAGATTGTAGACTGTATATGTAAGATAGTGCCGTATGCATTCCATTGTATAGGCAAATGCTAATGCAATATCTACTCATATTCATCCATCATCTATTGCCTTTGTATGGTAATTGCATGAGTTGTTATTGTTGATTGCTGCAGTAGATAGATTCTGTTAGTTGTATCCTTTCAAGTTCTGTTATGTAGGGTTGAAGTCACTGTACATTGAAGTTGCTGTATCATGATTGCCATATAGTGAAGATAATTGTCTTATAGTGAAGACAATTGCCATACATTGGAGACTATTGGCTGTACAGTGGGGAGTTTGTGCAGTACATTAGATAGTTTGGGCTGTCCTATTTGTCGACTGAGATCAAAGTAGTCTGATATATGTTGTATGCAGTGTATGCATTGTAATTGTAAGTTATTCACATTGTATATTTTGTTCATTTAAGTAGAAATGGAATTGTGTTGCAGTATGTGTAATCCATTTATACAGGAATTTCATAGTTGACAAGTAGGACTTAGAAGTTAGAATTATGACTCGATGTTAGGGATTTCATAATTGTCTTTTAATCAGGACTTAGAATATAGTTATTTGACATGGCAATTCATTTTATGAGCTATAGTTAATCATATAGCTATTTGTATTTGTATTTGTTGTTGAGAAATATGATTAGTGTTTACCCATTTTGGAATTACATCATTTAGTTACATTTACACTATTTTTGTGTTAGTTACTTCTATTGTTTATATGGTTTCTTTCACCCTAGTGCTTTTCCTTTTATAATTGGATGCACTTTTGAGTCCGATTGACTGATGCCAGGCATATATGGTGTAAATATATATATTTTTCAAACTTCTTTCAAGGATTCTGTTCTTTTATCTATTTTGTGGCTTGAATAGGTATATATGATATAGTTGCTCCATTTCAACTTGTTATTGCATTTTGTTTATTCTTCCATCCTACTTGTATTTAGAGGTATGTGGTTTTCTTCTTTCTGTTTCTTCTTCTAAGTGTTGGTATGTTTTGGCTTTATCACAGTTTTCATTTGTGAACTACCTAACCAACATTATGAGATATCTATTCCTTATTTTCTCAAGGCCATTGCCATGCATACAGTACTTTTTTTTTTTTTTGCTTAATTTATTCATTGTATGCTTTAGCCCGATCAAAGTTATCATTTCTTAACTACTTGGCAATTTTTATGAGATGCATCTGTCTTGATAATTAAGAATTTGTTACAAATGCCTTCAGGATTGCTGGAATCTGAATTAAATATTTCCTTTCAAATACTCATGATCTCAATTTCGGCCAGACCAAATTGGACATCAACCTGCCTAGTCTATGTTAGAAGTTAGAACAGTTTTCTTTGTTCATTCAATGTCATGTTTTAAATAACAATCATGCAGAAGGCGATCAAATATAATGTGCTTAGGAGAATGTTTAGGGTAGGATGCATTGTATCATTAATTGGGAATATGTTTTGTATAGAACGCTTTAAATCATGTCATAATGCCAGACAAGGTAAGTCTGTCTTTGGGGGTCATTTTTGTAATAAAAATGAAGGATTTTCCAAATGGTTTGTTAGTTGTCCCTAGAGCAGTAGGCTGGATCTAATATAGTGCTTCAAGTGGATTGTCATTAATCAAAACAAATGCTCTTTCAGTTATTTAATTCTATGCAACATCTGTGAAGTCTCTGTGTGTGTGTACCTTTGACTCAATCTGAAGTGTATTGTCAGAACAATTCCTAGAGGTTATTACTAATGTACAGATGCTCCAGTGACCAAGTTAATCTTTTGGTAGTTTCTTTCTATGATTCCATGGGTTTCATATTTAAAAGACAAAATATGCTTGGGAAAGCTTAACTCTAAAAAAAGGGACTATGTGGTGCAAGAGTAACCAGTTCCTTAAACTGGAGTATGCTGTCCCTCACGTTTTGGATATCAAAGGGCAGTTTTGATGTTCAATTATTCAGTTATATAAAGATGTAGTTTATATTGTCTTTTTTCATAGGATGATTCTCTTATGATCTTATTGTCAATAATTTCTTATTGATAATACCTGTTGAGATTTTTTATGTTTGATCCAGGTTACATTTAGAAATCTCTTTGTCTGGATTTTGATAAGAATGCTGCTTCATTTTGATATTTAAAATTGTGCAGATAACATGTGATTCAAACAAGATATACATTTTTAAATCAGTATTTTGTTGATGCTGATTTGTGTCACCATCTTGAATGTTGCAGATATGATAGGTCAACAAATAAGGGCCTTTGCAATGGCTATTTCCTATGGTGTACTATTGGATATGGATTTGGTATGTCATATAATTCCCATTTCCAGTGAATGTACATGATGTTGTTTTTGTACTTGTAGCAATCCAAACTAGGATTACTCAGCCAACTGAATTTATTCGATCAAATGAAATATTTTGTTATCTTTTTTTGTTAACAAGACTTTCAATGCAAAACACTTCTAAAAAAAATAAATGAGTATGTAAAGACTGATAGTGGAGTGATCACAGCAAGAAGTATTCCAGGTCTAAGAATTCTTATGAACATATCCTCTTACTAGGACACAAAAAACATGATTCTGGTTAATTGATTTCATGCACAATGAGAAAAGTGAGAAAAATTAGACGACTCCTCTCTACTAATCTTTTCTACAAGTGCTTATAATTTTTATTAGAGTGCTTATCTCCAATTCTATGCTATTGATTCTATACTATCCTTTCTTATACCTTTCTTTGGGAGTTGACTTACACTACTAAGTTAAAAATTGATGGGGATTGAAAACTGACTCAAGTAGGCAGACAACCTTCTGATAATTTGTTAAAACATAATGCTATTTTACTATCCATGGTTAAAACTTAATGTTATGGACTTGCATGACTGTTCTTTTGAGACATAACTAACAAAGAAATTGAGGATGTATATGGGTTAGTGTGTTTGCATATTACTGTAGGGGAGAAAGTATGAATGGAATCTACTGCCGAACCCTTGGTGAAATTCTGTTAAAACCTTTATGATGAATCAGGAAAATGAGCTCCAAAATGGGCTTACTGTTTTTTATTCTAGGTTGATGTAGGAACCCATCATAAACATGCCAATCTTGATATTATATTCTTCGACAGTTGTCTTTAATCATTGTTTAATGAGGGTAGTCTTTTATTCGCTCGGCTGTTCCACTCTTTCCATGATGATGTTTAAAAAAGATCATAGGGTTAGAGCAGCTTCATCTTTTTTATATGTTTGAACATTCTTTGTTCATGATGAATGGAGGCTTTCTTCCATGAGTTTGAAGATGCATGTGCATACATTGTGGGTTTCCATGAGTTTGATGATGTACCTTTTTGAGCTAGACCTCAGGACCTTCAGTTATCAAGGGGCTTTGTGGATGGGGAGAATATAGTCACAAGATATGGTAAATTCCTTCTCTAGCTATGTGAGCCACGTGGTATCTTGACTTCTAATTGGCTTCCCTGCTTTCCGACTTCAAGTAGATGCACCAGCTTTTTGCATGGTGGGTGTGAAAGTTGCAAGTGTCGTGGGTGGACTATATCTGTTGTAGGGCCCTTACTCTTTCGCTTGTGATTTTCATGTCTCTATACACCTCCCTCTTGATGATCATTTGGATTTAACCTCCATGCTTGCAATGTCTTTGCCATTCCCACCCCTTTTTCTCTAATGAAGCTATCCATTTGTCACACTACAAGCCATTTTGATGCTGAGTACGTTGATGACTTCGTAGCTCTCATTCAACTCATGTTGGGATATTGTTTCGTTCCTACAACTACAGCTGGTGCTAAATGTCACTTCCTATTCCACTCTATGGGAGGTAGCTCTTGGCTTCTTTGACACACTAACCTCAATTTTACTTTTTGATTCATCATCGAGAAAGCTTGAAAATTGTGTTCCAAGGCCTTTTGATGCTCTTTAAACGTTAGGAAGAGCATTGACACAGCATGTAGGCACTTGCTGTTGCAGAGTTTAAGTGCATTGGCATATCAGAACTGCTTATTATCATCATTGGCAGACTGTAGGAGCTTGTTCTTTGGTTTCAGACTGCTCACAGGCTCTTTAATGGCATCAAGAGCACTATCAGAGTCAAACAAGGGCACCCTCTCTTGCTGATCCTCTTTGCCATCTGTATTGATGAGCTAGGAGAGTGTATTTGGAAACATACTCACGTTGAGGATGGTTGGTGTTTTACACCCATCTTGATTGCTATTTTGCTTTTTGAGAATGTTGTGCTCTGCCATGCCCATTCTATTGAAGGGTTACAGATATAATTGGATGCTCTATCTTAATTTTGTGGGCTTAAACAACTTGTGGTCAACCTTAGTAAAAATAGGGTCATGGTTTTCGATAAATAAAAGTCCTTTCTCCAAATTGCAATTTTACTATAATGACAAGCCTATGGAAATTACGTATTATATTAGGGGTTCAATTTATAGGCCTATCCCTTAATCCTACCTCACGCAAATGACTTTGTGCTAGAATGTTGGTATTTCTAGCTTCATATCAAGGACATCCCTTCTAAAATACGTCTCTTCAACTCTATCAATTATTCCATTGTTTTTATGGGTCAAATATTTAGGGCCTCTTGATTGGGCACATATCGAGTGAATTTAGATGATATGCTTTAGCACATATGATCCATTTTAAGAGAGAAATCCCTAGTTCATTGACCAAACCAAGTTTGCTACCCAACAAATCTTTAGGATCAATTTGCATCTCTATTGACTTTCGTCCATGAGAGGTTGTGTCTTTGGATGTGAGAGAGATCCATATCTGGCCTTGTGCTCTTCAAAATATGTTGCCTTCTTGAGCACCTTTGCTCAATGGCAAGGGTGGCACTAGAAGATTAGTTTCATTTTGTTGCCTATTGGTAGTTCCATGGATGGACTCCCTCCCTTTTGGTACTCTTCAAATTTTTTTTCATCTCCTTCCTAAGAAGAAGACAAGTGATAGAGTAGTTAGAGAGGATATACATGGACAATGCATTCATGTCACTTGGGTCTCCCATCCACCATCATAGCCTCTTGGTGGGACGACCTTTTAGAAAACCACTTCTTGTAGATTAATATTGGTATCATCATCTAGCTTGACTATATATAATGTCATTGCATCCATAGGCTTAGGATTCCTTTTGAGAAGCTAGGAGGTTTTTTCCTCTAGTTAGTGGTAGATGCCGACAGCCATATCCTATATGTTAAAAGGATATATTGACTTTGTTTATCCAAAGAGATGGATATGGAGGAACACATTCATATTTTAGGCGTTTTGTTTTCTGTAAGATCCAAGCGAGATAGTATGGCTGGTATGGAGATATTATGGTTAAAGGTGTTTAGTTGTATACATCTAAGAATTAATCACTCTAAGATGTTGGAGTTTGCAAGGGCCCTTGAGGATCTTTGGATTAATCACCTGCTTCTTCCTAGTCTCTATGACTAGGGTCACTAAGGCCTTGTACCCATGCAAATGATGATAAATATATGAGAATGTAACTTGCTTTGAGTGTAGATTTTGGGGTGTCACTTGTTCCTCCTTGTATTGTACCAAAGGTGGGTTAGTTCCTTCTGAAGTTATGTGGTTACTCCTTCCCATTCATAATCTAAGCGTTTGACATAGATATGTAGCACAACTATCTCTCTTCACTCACAACCTAAGTGGTTTTTGCAATTGCATATTACCAAGTTCCTTAATATTTCTTAGAAATACTTGATCATTGATGGTAGGATGGTTTTTGGGAGCTACTTGGAGCACCCTCCAAGTATTGTTTGGTGAGCGCCACTTGGCTTGAGTAACTTTCCTTTGGATATCATTAGATCTTGCATTGGTTCTTTTATAGTTGTATGCTCTTAGTTCATTCTGCATGTTGATATCAGTTAAGGCCAGCCTTTGCTTTCAGACCACATCATTCATTTCTTTTCATTCCTCACTTGTGATGGATTTTTCTCTCATATCATTACTTGTATCTTTACCTTGCATCATTTTTAAGCTTACACTCAAGACCAGGATGACTATGCAAATATGGTCTCATAGGTGGAGGGGGAGGGAGTGTAATTGTTTCACTTGTCCAAATACCCACCTACAACAACAAAATTAACGTGACTCCAACAACCACAACAACTATGCACGTATTGTTATTATATAATTTATGCCTTGTACATTAAGAGATAACAATGATGTAATCAAGCAACATAGCATGAACATTGTAACATGCTTAAACATCAAGACTTGTGACTTTGTCCATCATCATTGCCTACATCTACCCCCAATAAATTTGTCGACCTCTCCATTGGTATATCACCTTAAAGCTCAAATGTGGAAGGAACTTTGTTCTCCTTTTGTTTATTCATATCCCTTATGGGATCTTCAAATTCGAATCTATAGTAAATCGAGCAAATCTTGATTTCCAATTGGTCACAACCAAACTACTCCAAATCCTATTACACTTCTCATGACGGTTCAACTAGTAAGGCTCTTAAGGGTGAGGGACAACACCCTTGTAGGGTGCATGGTAGCATCTCATTAGCTTGAGACCATCCTAATATTCTTAGTTGACTTGGTGGCTTTTTTGTGGTTGTCATCTTCACCCTTCAATGGATGCAATGGGACTAGATTGCATCTAGTTGGATTAGGACTTTGTAGCATCTGATCCCTCAGATGAATTACCATCCACCTTGGACAACAATCTTTAGTTGAAAAGCTTAAACTTGGATGAAACTTCAATCTTGGACAACATCTCTTGTTCAAGGATGGGCATCACTTGCCTTCTTGCCTTAGACAACACCATCCTTGGTGACTTAGATGCTATTCCCCTTGGAACATAGACAACATGCTTTTACCTCACTTGGATGCCATGTTCCTCAAAAACCTAGATGACACACATTATTCTAGATGATAGCTATTCAGTCGTCCTTATACCAAATGACCACCACTTCACCTTCCTTGTTCATGATGGCGTACACCTTGAGTCAAATGGCATACATTTTGAGTTAAACGTCTTCGCTAGCACCCTAGATGACATACATTTTGGCAAGGCAGGCAATTTCCTTGGAAAATTAAATTGTTGTCACATTGGCAGGTTAGGCGATCTCCAATCTGACAAGTTAGATCACAGTCACTTTGGGAACATAGATGACATACATCTTAAGATGCTTGATAAATCTCTTGGCATTGAATTGGATGATACTTTGATTCTTTAGACAACACCCACTTGGACCATCCTCCTTTGGGTAACAGGCCTCATGCTGCAAACAACATACATAACTTGGATGGCATATTCCTAGTGACACTTAAGGAAGGAACTGCAATCCACAAAAACAATCCCCACTTTGCTAGAATCCTTGCTCTGATACCACTTGTTATGAAACTTTATTCTCATTAACAAAAATCATTCACCATTATGCAGAAATATCAAATCATTCATCCACAATAACAATCCACACAATGAGATAGAGATAGATAATATCCTTAGGGTAGGGCAACACCAATAGTACTCCTTAAAGAAGGAATAATACCACAAGATCTCCCATGATGAGAGCACCACTTAGAGAGGGCAAGGTTTGATAAGCCACTTCATGGGCAAAGACGAATACAAGGAATACTCCATATGAAATGATCTCCATGATGATTAAAATGACAATATCCCTTCTTTATATACCCATCTTATAAACCCTCATCCCACTCATTATATTATAATATAATATAATAATATAATCAACCTTGGGTTATGTGTGGCCCATGCCAACTATCCATAATACCCTTATACAATATAATATCATATCCCCCTATACCTATTCCTAGGTACCATTGCAAAATTCTCTCCAAAGACTGCAACTTGAGGATTGCTTCTTCAATCACTTGAATGAAGGAAATCCTTTTCCTCAATTGAGTGACGTAGCCCAGTCCTTGATGTTGGAATTCACATTCCTTTCCAGAAACTTTTTGAAACATACATTCACCACGATCATATGCAGAAAAGATACAACAGTGAATTAAAGATAGCATGATAAAAATTATTGGCCTGGCACTAAAAAAATACATATGCATAAAGAAAAGTTTGTTCAGGTATTTGTAATCCGATCTTATCAGGCCAAGGCCGAAAGTGTTGGCACTATTGATGTAGCCTACGAGCGTTCTTCATGTAAGCCTTCAGGAGAGAGATGCCTGTAGGCTTACATGTAGAACACTCGTAGGCTTAGATAAATACTTCCCTGTAGGCTACATCAATAGTGCCAACACTTTTGGCCTTAGCCTGATAAGATCGGATTACAAATACCTGAACAAACTTTTCTTTAAGCATATATCTTTTAGTGCCAGGAAAATATTTTATTTTTTATTTTTAAATAATTTGGAGGGTGATTTAAAGTTTTCAAGATGCCACGCTTTTCTCATGGTGGTCTTAAACAGTGAAATCAGACACAAGACCTATAACAGACTATTACTTTCCTTTGATAGCCAAATTCCAATACGTCCCAACAACAGCCTGGAGAAGGCAGCCATGGTAAAGTAAGAAGTTAAAAACCAGCTCAGATTACGAGCATACTAAAACATAGAATTGAAATGAAAAGCAATGAAAAGTGAACCTTTCACCACACTGTTAGTTTGGACTACATACACAATAAAAACCACTGTTGTGGGCATCTCCGAGCATGCTGTGCATGCTACATATTATTTTCTTTTCTCCTTATTGCTTGTATCACTGCACTTGGAACCTTGTAGACAACTGCTTGAGCAGCTGAAACGTGGATCTCTCCTATGGACTCAGCTAGTTTGCATCAGAGCAAGATGATATGCTCCTCAATCTGGCCAAGTTTTCTCTCCACATTCCACAGTCAGCAAGATTCTAGCTCTATTTTCTGCCCCCCATTACTTAAACTCTACAAGCATTCCATTCCGACATTGTGCAGCCCCTTTCTACCTGCTTTTTCTGGATCATTCTTCTGCCTGTGTGGCGGTTTGTGCACAGATGGCAGAGAGTTCATTCTTGTCTCTGTTTCAAGGGACACAAATTTACGGTTGCCCAAAGAGATGTCTTCCTCATTGCCCCTGTCAGCCAATGTGATTCCACAGATAACAAGCCCCTCTCATGAACTATACTCATCCACTGGTCAAGGGAGATGATTATTCAGGAACTCTTGGGTCCACTCAAGTCAATCCATCCTCTGCAGTGATCCATTGGACCCCTCCTTGGTGTCTGCCATTAATGGGGTTTGTTTCCTGCCCAAAACCTTACTTTTCTAGACAAAATTAAAACTTGACTGTCACTGAGTGCGTTAGGGTCTGTATTCCGCTCCGGTTCTATTACAGCAGAATCTGGGTCTTCTGCATCCTCATTTATAGACTTCATATGCTGGAGAAGGAGAGCCCAATCATTCTTGAGAATGTTCAAGGGCTCTAAGCCTTGGAATGCACCCTTGAAAAGGCACTCTGTTTGGAGCCAAATTGGATCCACATCACAGCCTTCTTCAATCTTCACGACTCTTCTCTGCATCACTACAAAGAAGATGATGCCGTTGATATACATGACTGTTAATAAACAGGAAGAACCCACTATCTCCATTGCTTCATGGCTGATAATGTCTAGGAACATGCTTTTATGAATTTGCCTCCATAATAGAGTGTCAATATCTACTGTTCAAGCCTGCAAATGGATCCAATGGTTTGCCACTAGATCAAATGTTTCCAACTTTTTCTGTATTGACATGATCTCTACCATTAGATCTTCTTCATGATTAAGGTTTCTTGTGATATCTGTTGTTCCTTGTAATTCTCCCATTATGGGAAACAGCATCAATTACAAATTTGTCCTCTGACAGACCTTCCACCCTAGCCCTTTCATCCAGAGTTAGTTATGTTTTGCTGCTGTAAAGGAATGGTAGAATGGTCTCTTGTTCCCCCAGGCATCGCTTGAATGTGTGTGCCTGACACATCCAATTGTAGCTCATCTTATTTGGCCTTTAGGCTCAAAGTCAAAATTCCAACCCACTGGATCTACTAATTGGCAATAGGGCGGCATCTGTGGGCTTGGCTTGAGACCCAAGGAGAGGCTGGTTGGAGAATTTTAGGCTTTGTGCCTTTGTCATGGGCTGCCCATGTGTGTACACATTTTGGGCCAAGAGGATTGTTAGATTCGTTCATTTCCCCCCCAAAAGACTCCTCTCTTTCTTTCCATGCCGGTATGTTAATAGCTTCCCCAGCGAGCTTGACCTTACTTCATGAGCCACCGTGATTGTTATAAACAAGAATGATCTAGTTTCTGTAAGGATGGACACCATTAAGCAAAACTCTTTCACGAAAGTCTTCTTTTAATGCCATGAAAAGTAACAGAATTTACACCTTAACAACCAGAGAAGGAAAATGGCTTCGACCCTTAACAGAAAGCAAAGGACGTAACTAGTATATCTGCTAGGCCGGTTTGTTTTCCAAAAAGATGCATCTAATCCGCCTTTTCCCCCATGTCGCAGAGTCCATCTGCTAGGCCTGTATTTATTAGCTTAATTTAGGACAAAGATTGTATTGCTGGTTAGTTCAGACAGGTACTCTGTTTCAAACTAGAAGAAGAATTACTGTTTTTTTGGTTACCAAAGTTAGATAGCCAGACAGAAGTATGCATTGTTAAGCTGCTTTTGCATAAGAGTCAAGATCTAGTTCCCTTGGTTCATTATCTGCCAACCAAGAGAGGTTTTCAAGCAGAGAGACATTTTTTCTTTTAGCTAAGAGTTTGTTCCCTTGGTACCTTGTGATTTTACATTGAGAGCTGATTCTCAAATTTTACTGTACTTGGCATGTTTTTTTTTTTTTTGAATAGGTTGAAAAGCTGGGGGCACATCGGGGGCCACCCTCCCCGTGAATTGAACTTGGGTCTCCGCTAGGAGAGCCCAATGCCTTTTACCATTGCGATGTCCCTGTCGGGACACTGTACATGGCATGTTAAAAGTATAAGCAAACACTCAATTTCTGAAGAAACATATGCTGAAAAAACAAAATTGTCAGACTTTATAGTTGCATGAGTATTTAGGGATTACTCAAATAGGTTTTGGTGAAGAGAATTAGGATGAATTAGATGTTATGGAAATAGCGAAGATAAATGATATGATGCTGGTTATGCAAAGGACAGGAACAATTTAGACAGGAAGAGTTGTGCATCAAGCTACAATAAAAGCATAAACACATACCTGCTAAAGTTTATTTTTACCATCATTTTCATTGTAAGGTAAACTCATCCATTTTCCTACCTCATTTGCAGGTCTTGTGCTCACCTACGTTGCACTATACCTGATGGATGGACATGGACAACCTGCACTGCTTTATCTTGTTCCATGCACTCTAGGTTTGTGAATTTTGTAGTTTATAATCTTTATTTGTTCCTGATGGCTTTTATTTCTGATATTTTTCTTAACATTTCTATTGGAATACAGGTCTTATCATAATTTTCGGATTGTTACGGGGAGAACTGAAAGACTTATGGAATTATGGAGAATGTGCAGTTTCAAAACCAAGGGAAGAAACACAGAATGCATGATTTGACGCTTGGCTTGAGTGTAATTCAAAATCTGTTGGACTGTAAGGCTGAAGGATGCAGCCTTTTCCATACTTGAAATATGTCAAAAGGATATTTGATTCAAACTAGCTATATTTTGTTCTCTACATCTTTGTGGATATGCATATATTTCAAAAGTCTTTTTCCCAACTAATAGACAATGGTTATTCTTTGATCTCTTTTCGAGGCAGCATAACCGGCAGTTGCTTTTGCATTCCTGGAGTAAGTAGCATTTTGATTTGAGTTTAGTTTGCCACTAATGCCTGGAACAGGTATTTGTGGCTTGTTTAAATGATTGTACAACATAGTTTAAGCCTTGAGCAAAGTCCAATGGGACTAATGCTGAAATTTTATTTGGCAAACAGAAAATGACAATTGTGATTGAGAGCTTAAACGACTTTGTTTTTTTACCTCCTTTTTTAATCCAGACAAATTTGGTCCAAGGCCTAGAGTACTACAGTTTGATATTCTATCCACATTCTCTAGTATTCTTTTGTTATGCAACTTCATTTGAGGATGTGATAATGATCATGTGCATGTGTTTTAAAATGTTTCTAAAACATGGATGATTTTTTATGTAACTTTTATTCTGCTGCATGCTGTTTATTGACTGACCAACCTTGATCACATTTGAAAGTAAAGAATCTTTGATTTTTTTGCGTCTTCTCATCTTCCAAATATCATGGTTTTTTTCAATGAGCTGGTTGAGGATCTACTGCTTGCTGGCATTTATAAGTTTGACATGCCATTGTCTTCTAAATTCTTATAGTGTGATCACGATCGTACTTGGGTTTTATTTTTTTTATTGCACTTGTTTTAATTCTATATTTGGTGGATAGCTTGCAATACTTATTAAACTGTATTTTCTTTACCTTTGTGCTTCTGAAACGTTTGAAATGTTGCAATTCTGCATCTATCGTCAACAATGGAACATGGAAGATTCGCAAGTAACTCAAGCAATAAGTATCAATTACAAATAGGTAAAAAGCAAGTGCATGAATTGTTGGGCTGGTCTCCCCACTCTAGCAGCCAAACTTTGCATTCTTAGGTACGTCTAGGCACACGAATTATGAATTGGTTAATAATCTTTGTTTGGTATCACATTCAGGCAGTCCTTGAGAGCTGATTGTTAACCATGAAACTTGGAATTTTACTGTATATGCTTATGGGTATTCCTCCTTTCAGCTGTATAGTCTATCTTGGTCACACAGTCTGAACAATAGCTTGCTATATATTTGTTAGATATTTAGATGTCATCTGCAAGATAACATATTTCTACAAGGGAGAAAAGGTTCATTTATTTATGTATTTTTAAATGGTATTTTGATAAATGAAGTATGAAAGGAGAAAAACCAAAGCATTAGTTGAATGGACAAACTAGGCAAATTCTTATAAAACTTGAAATTGATATCTTCATCTTTCTATAGAGGCTGGATGAAGGGAGTACATGTGAACAAGGAGCGATCTGTTCTTTCATGAGGTCTTTGGAGAAATGTAAAGAATGAAGGATTCTCAAGAGGAAATGACGAGTGACAAGAAAAAAATGTTATTAAAAAGGTTTAATTGGAAGTAAGATCTCTATAGGGGAAGCAATAATTTGTTGAGAAGAACAAAAGAGAACGGATCTATACTAATCTCTGTCCAGGCATCAAAGGTGCACCAAAAGTGATTATGAAGGACGAGATGATTGAGGATGATATAAAGGTTCTTAAAAGGATATGATTAATTTTTAGCGGATATGGCATAAATTTTTTAAGAGATTCAAAAGTGAATCAAATAGAAATTAGATTAAGTTCAAATTATTCAAGGACTTTTTTTCTCATCATCTTTTCCAGTTTAGAAGTCAGGGATAAATTAAGGGTTAGACGTAGAACTGGCTTGTATTTTAGACCATGGAATGAGTTCTCTATGGAGATAGAAGGCTTTTTTGTATGGGTTAGACTTTTTGAACTAGAGTGTTAGGTAATTAGTAAGGGGGTTTTGAAGAATATTGGTAATATTCTAGAGGAGTTTGTCATAGGGGTCAAGAATTGAAGAGCTAAAACATGTTGCATATAATTGAATGTGTTACCATGGGTGGTTTAAAACCTTTGATAAATCTATTAAAATCAAATTTAAACTAAAAGAATAGGATCAACAAGTGGATTATGAAAATATTGCATTTTGATATTGTAAACATGATGAAATCAAAAGGCCGTGGGATTTAGGGCAAGAACTAATTGAGGAGTTGTCTTTTATATAGGAGAAAAGAAGATATAAAAACCGGAGTCATAAGTGTATATTGCTTCAAATATAGTTGCTCTTGGAGATAGATATTGAGAGGACCTTAATGTATTCACATCATATTCAATGAAGAATTGCAATCTTTGGATTGGGGGATTTCAACATAGTTCAATCTCATTTGGGAAAAAAGGGTGGTACTCTTGGTTAGTCTAAATCAATGCAGAATTTTCTATATCAATCTAAAGGGACATAGGGATGTTGTTCCTTTAAGCTTTCAATCTACATGGAATAATAACCATATTGGGGAATCATGCCACAAAAAAGATTTAATAGACTTTTATATCTAATATTTGAAAATGTTGTTCTAGGTAAGATTAGATCAAAACTAATTCTTTGAGATGTGATCTATTCAATAATGGTCGTTCAAAGCTATTTTGTTTTTAGGCTATGTGGTTTTGAAACCCTTATTTCTTTCAAATGGTTATATTGTGGCAGGATGAAACAAATTTTGAAATATCATGTACGGACATGTTTGCTAAAAAAGAAAATATTGAAAGGGGTAAATCAAGATAAGAAATATCAAGACCTTTAGTAACCTATTTTAAAGAAATGTGGAAATTAATTCCAAGATGAATTATTTACAAAACGTTGTGGAAAACAATTGAATAGATAAAAATGCTTATATACAAGAAAAACAATTACTTCTTTTTTATTATAAAAACATATTAGAGAAGGACGAGTCATATTGGGCATGAAAGTACAAGGAGAAATGGCCTAAGAAATGTGATAGAATAACCATTTTTCTCAAACTACTACCAAAACAAATGTGTCCTTTACTGAATTAAAAATATTTTAACTCTATATAGAAGAATCATTGAAGAAGAAGAGAACATAAAGGAAGCAATTGATTATTGCAAATATATTTTATCAAAAGTTGGATAGCATAAGCAGGCTTAGGGTGAGCTTTTACAAAATATTCAAGCAACCATCATACAGACAAAATGAAAGCTTGATGAGAAGGATCTTGATGGAGGAATTCCAAGAGGCAATTTTTTATCTACTCAAAAAAGGCATTTGACCTTGATGGGTTTGTTGCAATATTCTTTCAGAGCTATTGGGATTTTTTGAAGAATGAGATGTTGAGGATGGTTGAAGAGGCTAAGAAAAAAATAAGGCTCTAAAAATGAAATCGATGCCACATTCCTTAGAAAGGTAAGACAATATTTTAATAATTTTCAAGTCATAATTCTTTGTAACATGATTTATAACATAATTTCACAAATTATAGCAAAATATTGAAAAACATTCTAGGTCGTGTTATCGTAGAGGAACAAGGTGGTTTTCATGGCAAGCAAATTCTTAATGGTATACTCATTGCACAAGAGGGCATTGATAATTCAAAATGCTTTAATATCATTCCATTACACCATAAGAGTATGTTTATAATGTGATCTTATTTTAGAATAAACAATTCTAACAACCTATCTACCTTAATTTCATTAAAATAGTGGCAATCCTAATTTACTAACTTGTTAATGGACACCTATATTTGGTTTTAAGCACTCAACTTACTTTAAACACCTCCTCAATGATATAATAAATCTTAACATCACTTTTATTACATTATGCTCCAAATAGAAGCAAAACTATTTATAACTAGATCTGGAAAACAAAACAATCCAAACAACCACTTAATGAACTAGGACACACTCAATAGTTTATCAAAGTACTCAAAGGTTTATGGACTAGGAAACACACTACTATCCATGATTTACATAAATTTGAAATGAACATACTCAAATTTTCTCCTTAGTGGGAATAATCTTACTAAAGTCTCAACTAAGGATCAGGGAAAACTCAACTATATACATGATCTTATAACAAACATGGCTAGGGATACATATGCTCTCCATCATCAAAGTTGCAATCATGGATACGTGCTATCAACAACACTTGTGACTTGGGGCATACATAACTAGTCACTTATGATTAGTCAAAATGGGCTTTTACTGATTTATGTTATTTTGTGAACAATGAGACAACTATATACAATGAGTGTGACATGGACCTCCATACATCTCAAAAATTTAGTTGGAATCTTGGCCACATTGAACAATATCTTGTGAATAGGGACACATTTATTCAAGTACAAATATTTGATTCAATTTAGTAAATATATTCCTCCTTATTGTCCTCATGGGAAGGGTCTCTTGCATGGGCTACAAAACCACATTCTTCACCATTACTCACATTAGTAACCAATGCCTTGTTTGTCTTCAACATGCCATGTATGAGATCCTCTTGGACCCAAATCCACCTAAGTGGATGAGATGTGCCCTTGAATCTTGGCCAAGATTGGAAGACCCATAAATGCTTTTGAGTCAGCCTTCGGATAAGGATGGTTCCCTGTAAAGCTAATTAAATGAATTGGGTTTTAAGACTAGAGCAAGGAATGCGAGGGCTAGGAAAGAGTGCAGGGTTAGAAACTTGAATTAAAGTTGGTTGGGTTTTAGTTAACAACAAAGAGCTAAGTTGCATAAGAGTCTTACACAATTTAAAGCAAGGCCTAACAAACTAGCTAACATACAGTCTCATAGAATTTCACTAAAACCAATTTACACACTTCTAAGAATTCTAGAAACTAATTGAATAGTAATCCAACCAACAATCTAGATAGCACAAAAAACCTAACAAAATTTGTTGTTCATCAAACATTAACATAAATGTAATTAAAAGTGTAACTCAAACATTCATAAATTTTGTAACACCTTTTGTAGAAGGTCAAGCAACACTTAGTTATATTGATAGGTAATAATCATCATACAACATATACAATATTACAAACACCAAAGAGTCAACCCAATTTTGAAGGTACATTGAGCAATTTATAATATTACATTACATTCCATTATCTCCAATAATTTCATGAAAATTACTTGCAGGCCTGACAAGGGGGAGTGAGTGCAGGGAGTGGGAGTAACTTTTAGGCTCATCCCATTTGTAGTCAATCTTGATTTCTTGCACAAAATTGATGGCCATGTGTTCTATTAGAGGTTTGAAAATTTCTGGCGGTTTCAACTTTTCACCACTACATTTGTTGCAATGTCGGTTCATTTAAGGTCCTAATTTATTTTGACATCTTTGATTTGGGTAGCTGGTTGACACACATGAATCTAAATGACGAGGATAGGTTTGGAAGCTCTTCACTAAATATCAGGGCTTGGAAGCGTGATTGGACATCTCCTGTATTCATTTGATGTTCATAACTTGCAATTTCATTCCCCTTTCATGCCTGACTCTGTGCTTCAACAAAATTACGAGCATTGTATCTTGACATTGGATTTTTCTCTCTCAGGATGATATCAACTTCTCAAAATTTTATCCTCTTTTCCTTACTTAACCAAATTTTTAGTCCAACATTGTGGCAAAATATTGAATGCTAGACTTTTGTTGCCCCCATGATGACATCAACACTTTGTAAGTTCATCCATTTTCTATGTCGGGCTCTTTGCCTTGGTCAATTTTTGAGTATGACAATATGGTGCAATTTTGGATGCCAAACATTGGGTTTTTCTTCCCCATATGTTGAGGTTGGTTTGTCTAAAGTTCGACTCTCTTTTATGCCTTAGCAAAATTTTGAGTTTGGCAACCAGGCTAATGTGTCAAATACCGGAATTTTGTAGCACATTTGATTATGTTAGGCTTCAGGAAAGTCTAACATTTTTTTAGCTTAGTTATTTTACTTAGCCATAATCTGAGCCTGATCAAATGTAGAGTACTAGATCTTTTTGCCTTAGTGAAAATTTTAGTCTAGCATGTAGCACAATGCCAGACTCCTTGCCTTAGCCAATTTTTGGGGTTGACAAAGCGCTACTGGGTGTTCGACTGCCTTGTTATTCTTTGATTTGATGTCCATTACTTTGTTGTGGTTGCATCCTTGAAGGGTTTGTACTTTGGCAATTTGCTTAGGCATAAAGTGATCGTTTTGGTCAAGCTTCTAGGTTGTTGCCTTAGCAAAATTTGACAAAACTATAGTAGAATCATAATCCGGTTGGGTTTGCAAGGCTTTGTGAATGTGGATAAACATATTGAACCAGATTATTGATGACTTTCAAGGATTTCTACTTGTAGAAATAGAGAATCCAGATAGCCTTATTTTATTGGGCATGGGGTCAATAAGAGAAAAATGGAGCTAGAAGATAAGTTAATGATAATTGGAGGTTTGTAAGGCATCAAGGATCAAAGCTATAAGAGATAAAATAACTTTAGAATATGGGATTGATGAAGAGAGTGTGGAGATGTGAAGGAGGTTAATAAATTCTGTAGTTAAAACAAGGGTTTTAAGACATGTGCTATAAGATGCCCCTGTTTAAGATCCATCCCATTTGCCTAGAAAATAAGGGATTTTCTATAGAATACAGAGGAAATATTCCAGAAGCCACAAAGAATGACAAGAATTGATAATAAATAATATTAAATAGGGAGTGGGAGTTATAATAAATGGAGAAGGCAACTACTTAAGGAATTATGGCAGGTAGGGAGGTGAATGAAGGGAAGGATAGTATAGGAAAACGAGAAGCAAAAATAGAAAGAGGAGGGAACTATGAGAAAAGGAAGAAAAATAAAAGGAGATGGGAGATACCTAAACAATAGTACCTTTGATAAAATTGAATCATTTGTGAGCATAGTCTGCCATAGCTAAAAGTTGCTTTAGGTCCAGGCAAATTGTCTTAGGTATATTTCAAGCACTTGGGGATCGTAGTCCTTTTTTATTTCTACTACCTTCTTCTCAATGAAATTACACAACTACACCTATGGATTGCAGATCCCTACACAATATTTTGAAACTTCTAAATTACACATGACTGCTTAAACAAAACAACTATAGAAAAAATTTCTAGCATCAAAGAGAACATTCATGCATGGTCCTTGTCTTGCATCTCCTTTTAGAGCCTTCTCAGATGGTAGTGACAACTGGAGTCTTGATTGAGCTTGACTTTTTGCTAGAGCTGACATTGCCAAACAAAAAATGCATCTCATGTGAGTACCTTGTGCACATGCTTTCCCTTATGTTTGGCCAATTTTATTTTGCCATCACAACCTTTCATTTTTTGGCATCACATGCATTCTTTTACGACCCGAGTATCATGGCATACATTTAATGTCCTACCCCTTTCGAAAGCAAATAAATTTACCACCCAAAGAGCCAGGTTCTGATCTTGGGTTCCAAACTGAAAACTTGAATGTCTTGTTTGTTGATTGCTTTGATATCACGTGATTTATGCAAATATGAATTTTTTATACTTTTTGCAATAATACAAATTCTGGAAATAAAAATAGCAGCAAACTAGAAATGCTTGTATCTTAAAAACTACTCCTCCAATGACTACGAAATTTAAGCACAAACTTCTTCTAATGATATTGAGCAAACCCAATGAAGGAAATTGTACAAGGATAAGTGTACCCGGAGATCTAAAGGCCTGATATAATTCTGGAAGTTAACACCAGCAACAATCACAAATGACATAGATCCCTTCCAAACTGCTGAAGTGTACGGCTGATAAGCTGATCAAAAACTATGAATAATTAGCAATACAAGCTTCTTCAAAACCCAAGCAATCTAATTCAAAATAGCCTCTAATGGTTTGGCCTCACTGGAAACATCTGCAATCTGAAGTAACTCTAAAAATGGCACCAAGTGCACCCCAAAACTCATCAACAAACTGCCACTTTGAAGCTCAAATCATTCCCCATCACGGAAATGCCACAATCACTCCAAGGATATCTTGCAATCCCAAAAGTGATGTTCTTGCTGGAGGGTTTCGTCTCCAAACAAGCCAAATCTGCCCTTGCCTATGGTTTTTCGTCACAAACAAGCTGGATATCTTCCTGCAAACTCTGCTGCAAGCAAGCTCCTTTCTCCAAACATGAAATGTAATAACCAAAAGATGTCTTCAAATGCTCTCACAACCTCTATTTATTCTTTTCTCGAGCTGGTCGACCCAATGTGGGTAGAATGTGGGATTAAACTTCTTTCTTTTTTACTTGCTTTATGTCAATAATTCATTTACTAATGAACACATATAATGACTTAACTCCACAATATCACTTATTACTTTCCAAGGAGACCATACCACTTTTATGACATTAGAAATATGAAATTTATAAAATCCCCTTTAATTCAAGTGGTTACATGACCCCTTCTAAGATTAAATTAATGCCCAACATTAATATATTTAACTTTTATATTTAAATATAACATTATAAATCTTCGGGCATTAAAATTATTGCTCTCCCAACATCCAACCACCAAACAACTTACGGAAACGGATACCCATTAAGCCGAAGATGCCAGTCGTACTTTCCGTTTCCCGAGAATCCAACCCTAACCGACTTACTAAAAATAGTAAGTCTTTGAAAATACTGCCGTAAACGGTCTTGAAAGTTGATAACTGTGAATGCATATCGTCCAACAATAACTCCATAACACCTAGTGGTTCCTAAACACTCGACATTGCCTACGGAACCTTATGAATAGGCAAGTCCATATTACGCTCTGTTAGCTGACTAGGATGGGGACATTACAGTCCTCCCTCCTCAAGATTGCTTGTCCTCAAGCAATCCAATCTCAGAACATGACAATCTCAAAAATAATTGCCATGCAATCCCTGGATCCCAAATGAATCGATGAGCTTCATATCTCCAACTGAGATAAATCCTGCACTGCTGACCCTCTGCAAGTGTCATCTCGTGTAGTCCTCTATCCAAAAGTGCGATCAATCTCTGAAATAGTTCAACCAACTCACAAGTAAACTGCTCCCCACAATCCCGATGAAGCTTTGTCACCACACTGAAACCGAGCATATCCTCTAAGTCCCAAATCAACATCTTGTCAGAACTAACACGCTGACGTTGCGCCACTCTGATCAAAACTAGAAGCTCATAGTAACACAGCCGCACACACCTCATCTGTATTCCTAGAATGACAACACCCCAAACTAGACTGAAAAACCGGTGTGAGAGGACAAGTAAATCAAGGACGGTAAGTTGAGGAGATGCTGGAATCAACCCCCCAACAACTCCCAACAACCAAAGTAACCGATCCTTGACCAAAAAATCTCTCCAATATTTTTGTTGACATAATATTGGAGTTAATCGGTTGCTAATCCACAACCGAATAATAATGACCCATCTGGGAGTCTGAACTAACTCCCGCCACCAAATAGCCAACGGAAGTGGCATTAAGGCACGATCTCCACAGATCACTGACCTCCATGGGCACACATCTCCCGGATCCCATGGGCCAAAGAATATCCTAGCAGTCATGTCAACTACCAACTCGGTGAAACAACAACTAAACCACTGACAACTACCTGGATCCCAAATCCATATGTGGTCCCCTGCCATATCGCTCGAACCAAGGAAAAATCCAATATCCAGCACTGAAATATCATAACTGCATACAAGCGAAGAGTTGTTCAGCCATAACTCGTCTCTGCACTACATCCATCATGCTGAACCAAACAATCATCCCAACAATGAATCACCTTACCCTCTAATGAAGAAGGCATCTCATACCCCAGTGAAGTATACAACCCGCTATAACCATCTTTCAACCCACCACTATGTGTCATCCAAAAAAAGGTCCACTCATCTACATGTGGGCTGAAATCAAAATGACTAGCATACCTCACTATACAATCCATATGAACCTCACCAACTGAACCCCTGTGAAGCTCCAAAGAATCCCCTGAAGTATGGATCGCATCATCATCCTCAGGATCGGAATCAGGTAATGTACCATCATCTACTGCACCGAATGAGGAAGTAGCATCCATTAAAGAAAGCATATCATCACTCTGCTTATGCTCATACTGATCGACTTGAGTGAATGCGAAATCATTATTACTAATCAATCCTTCCTCACGTCCAATCTCATGTATCCCCTCAATCAACCGCTTAACCACCATAGTATCCGAATTAGTCTCTGAATCATGTGAAGTGGATGCAACAGATGACTGACTTTTCGTTGTGAGAAGGGAGTGATGAGCTAAACTCAACTCAAGACAAAGCTCATCAATCTCCTCATCTTTCCGAGTGAGCTCTCGGGAAAACTGCTCTGCAAACCGCATAACCCGATCCCTATCAGATAATAGCCTCAAGTAATCTGATTTGATTACCTCTAATGCTCGCTTGATGGCCTGCAAATTTGTAGCAGTAGCTCCAACTGTCAACTGGTGCCGTCTCTCTCCAAGCTGGGCTGTCTGATAAAGGCATTCAACAAACTCATGTGTGCTATTCAAATGTGTCAATGTGTGGACAACCTGCTCATCTGTAACCTGTATGTGATCCTGCAATGAATTGGAATCATCAACACAAAATAAACTCTCAAGTGTATCCTCCAATGCACAATGATCAATCTTAGGCCCTTTCACTGCATTGCACTCACCAACCTCATACTCCGAAGTGATGACAGAACTATGCTCATCCTCTGAATCACCAACTACATCAACAACTGAATCCTCAACCACAAGATCAACATGCTCATCAATACACACCTCTCCAATATCCAACACACAAGATGAAGTGACCTCATCCTCATCAATTACTATTGCTGCTTTGTTTTCCCCATCAATACAAGAATCAACCTGAACCTCGGTTATGCATGAAACATTTTCTAAATTTTCAACCTCCTTGTTGTCCTCTTCGCTGTCCACAACTGTGCTTGGCTGCAATGAGTCGTTTCCCTTTGTCCCTGTTTTTATTCCAACTGCTAATGGAGGCTTCAACCACTTAGGATGATGTTCTATTATTGTTGTAAAAAACTCATTTTGTTCTTGAAATTTTTGCATCAGCTCTATCATGAGTTCCTGGATAGTAGCCATTACCAACACACTACTGCAACTTTGTAACCCTCAGGCTGGCAGGATAAGCTGAGCTCTGATACCATTGTAATGTCCTACCCCTTTCGAAAGCAAATAAATTTGCCACCCAAAGAGCCAGGTTCTGATCTTGGGTTCCAAACTGAAAACTTGAATGTCTTGTTTGTTGATTGCTTTGATATCACGTGATTTATGCAAATATGAATTTTTTATACTTTTTGCAATAATACAAATTCTGGAAATAAAAATAGCAGCAAACTAGAAATGCTTGTATCTTAAAAACTACTCCTCCAATGACTACGAAATTTAAGCACAAACTTCTTCTAATGATATTGAGCAAACCCAATGAAGGAAATTGTACAAGGATAAGTGTACCCGGAGATCTAAAGGCCTGATATAATTCTGGAAGTTAACACCAACAACAATCACAAATGACATAGATCCCTTCCAAACTGCTGAAGTGTACGACTGATAAGCTGATCAAAAACTATGAATAATTAGCAATACAAGCTTCTTCAAAACCCAAGCAATCTAATTCAAAATAGCCTCTAATGGTTTGGCCTCACTGGAAACATCTCGCAATCTGAAGTAACTCTAAAAATGGCACCAAGTGCACCCCAAAACTCATCAACAAACTGCCACTTTGAAGCTCAAATCATTCCCCGTCACGGAAATGCCACAATCACTCCAAGGATATCTTGCAATCCCAAAAGTGATGTTCCTGCTGGAGGGTTTCGTCTCCAAACAAGCCAAATCTGCCCTTGCCTCTGGTTTTTCGTCACAAACAAGCTGGATATCTTCCTCGCAAACTCTGCTGCAAGCAAGCTCCTTTCTCCAAACATGAAATGTAATAACCAAAAGATGTCTTCAAATGCTCTCACAACCTCTATTTATTCTTTTCTCGAGCTGGTCGACCCAATGTGGGTAGAATGTGGGATTAAACTTCTTTCTTTTTTACTTGCTTTATGTCAATAATTCATTTACTAATGAACACATATAATGACTTAACTCCACAATATCACTTATTACTTTCCAAGGAGACCATACCACTTTTATGACATTAGAAATATGAAATTTATAAAATCCCCTTTAATTCAAGTGGTTACATGACCCCTTCTAAGATTAAATTAATGCCCAACATTAATATATTTAACTTTTATATTTAAATATAACATTATAAATCTTCGGGCATTAAAATTATTGCTCTCCCAACATCCAACCACCAAACAACTTACGGAAACGGATACCCATTAAGCCGAAGATGCCAGTCGTACTTTCCGTTTCCCGAGAATCCAACCCTAACTGACTTACTAAAAATAGTAAGTCTTTGAAAATACTGCCAGAAACGGTCCTGAAAGCTGACAACTGTGAATGCAGATCGTCCAACAATAACTCCATAACACCTAGTGGTTCCTAAACACTCGACATTGCCTACGGAACCTTATGAATAGGCAAGTCCATATTACGCTCTGTTAGCTGACTAGGATGGGGACATTACAATACAACCAATGACCTACTGTGTCTTCTACCTTTTCACTTTTTTCTCATTTGTGCCATCCGTCACTTATCAACTTTAATAGTACCGATCTATCCATATCCTAATATTTTATTTCGATGTCTTCCTTTTTCTTCTATACAACCTATATCCCTTTGCCAAAATGATATTTTCCATGCGAACACCTTGCATTTATTTTCATCATCAAGGTATTGAGGTGTCATACTGCAGGCTTTATATGTCCTCCTATGTTTGCGTGCCATTTTCACACAACCTCCTAATTAGCCACCATCTATTGCTTACAAAAGAAGAATCTAGCTAGCATATCCATTGGGCTATGGAGTCAAAAATAAGTAATGGAGAGGTTGAAGGTGGAGAAGGATTTAGAAAATTTATGGGATAGGAAGAATGAGGAATGAAAAAAATAAACTTGGAATGAATGGAAGAAAGGGGACGAGTTGAGATACAAAAGGCAAAGGGAGATGAATTTGTAAAGGATGTGAAAGTGACAATACTTGAATGTTGAAGATTTTTATAATTTTTATGACATTCATTACTTTGTCATGAATTCAAGATTCACCTTTCTGCCCTCTTGTTGTTTATTTGGCCAATCACCTTATTTTTAGCTATATTTTCCTATAATTGGATTTATTTACTTGGCTATTTACATAAAATTATGGCATGCCTCCTAATACCAATAGTAGTCACAATTTTCTTCATCGAAATCTGCAATGACTTGACTATACAATATCAAATTTAAACTTTTCTCATTGATTGTTATCTTGGAACATGTAACTTGTTTTGACGAAGAGTTATCGTTTGGTTGACCTTGAACTAAAACTAGTCTCAAAGCTCAGTTGACACATGGCATTGAAACTTAGCATAGGCAATGTTTCTTAAGCACATGAGTCACTGGCCAACTTTCTCGTATGCCTAGGCATGTGTGTTTGCTCTACCTCTATTATTTGAAAATTCCCAAGGCACATGAGTATTATCACCTTAGAATGTAATGTGGAATATTCCTTTGTTGTTTGGAGCTTTTCCCTAGATCCTCTTGATATTTTGACTCTATTTACTGTAACGTATGACTTGCCAAGCCTTGAAACTATTTACCATCAATTTCTAGTTTTTATCGATTTTTTATGTTTGACAAAATTGTCATGTTAGGAATAACCATTTATATCATCCTTGCTTTAGCTTCAGGCCAATCACTTACCTCTACTTGGGAATACTTCATGACCTTCCCCATCATATCTTCTATTTGCTCTTCATACCTACTAATTTGATAATGTTGGAGCTTCTCACTATGAATTTGGACCAATTTATAGACATAAGGGATAACCATCTAAGTATGATTTGATGCTAGGTGTTCCCCTAATTTTTTTCAAAAATTCCTTTGATAGGTACATTATAAATAGTGATGACAAGTCAACCACTACCACATATTGAACTATTGTAAGGTTTGACAACCTATACAATAATATTGGAATATTTTTCATGATCCCTACTATTTAGACTAACATTCTATTGAATTGCAGTGTCCCAAAATAATCTTTAGTATAATCTAAGCTCATGGCATCACAAATTGCCCAAGGTATGATTGTGATAGTAGCTTCTAGATCTATTATGTAGTTATGCTGCACCCAACCTTCCAAGCACAAGGACAAATAAAAGGACAAAGACATAGTCTTACCCATATTGAGGGATGATCGCCTATGTGCTAACTCAGATTTTGGAAAGGCAATTCCACCAACTAGTGAGCCATTTAGAGTTGATTTGACCAAGTTAACATATTCAATAACCAATAGAGTCTCTTCTATCTTCTTTACTTCTTTCATAATGTTGCTTCTATAAGCATCCAATGACTTGGTTTCCTTCTGAGCTAATTTCTAGAGCAGTCTTCGATATTTTTTCACCATCACTTCCCTTTGTTTCCTTGTTATTTTTGAGTAATATAATATTCGATAAGCCTATTTTATTTGCTGACATATTTGTAGTGCTTCTGGACTAGATTAGTTTGCAAGTAAATTTAGCTTCTGCTTTTATAATTCTTTCAAACCAGATTGGTTTACAAGTAACTTTAACTTCTGCTTCTGATGCCCTCTTTGTGAATACATTACTACATTTTTTGGCTCATCTTTTTTGACTTGCTCTATAGTTTCTCAATTCTTTACCTCATGTTCTCTAAATTTTTGGTCTTCTGATTGTATGCCAATAAAGAAATATTTCAAATTCCTACAACTAAGTTGGTCATACAAGTTGTGGAAAGCCCTTTAGTTGTGAGATACTATTCTAGATCCATTTCAAGAGCTATGAAATCATTTGATTCCTGAGCTGCCATTGGGTAGAATTGTGGTTGATAGTCCTAATAAGCGTTACCATTATAATTATTGTCAAATGCTAAGCACTTAAGCTTGACTAGAATAAAGAATTCTCTTCGTTCTTGATCTTTGGCAACATAAATATGCTCTTCACTAACTTAACTAATGTGCATCATTGATATCTTGAGGAGGATTCATTTTGAGGATATGCTACTTCAATGTTTTGTCACTTCACAATATTAATCTCATTGGTCAAGTGTTGAATCACAACCCTTAGTTCTTATGCTATTTGGTATTATGGGGTGGTCATTGTATATGCATACCTTACTAGAAAGAGATATGAGGGATATGGTTTAGGCAATGTATCCAATGATAGATATGGTAGGGTCAAAAAAGGAACTTATGGGTTCATTTTATGGACCTGAGGGTTATCCAACAAGTTGTTTCTAGAAGGAATCTATCCCGTTGAAATGAAATTTTTCTTTTTTATGATTCCACTTGGAAAATTTGTGGAAATATTTTTCATTAAGCTATTGTATTAGAAGATTTATGTTCGAGGTAAAAACATGAAGGTAATAAATGTAGGCTTGGGATTGGGATGACCTTATTTCTTGAGGGATCCTTTTCCAAGTTATCCTAAACTGGATATTAAAATTAGTCATGCTCTCATGAGGGTTCCTTTGGATAAAAGAAAATTGAGTGAGAAGCAAGAATAGATCTCCCTAGTCATCAAACTCTAGTATAAGAGGTTCAACCATGTCTACTCAAGCATTAAAGATTTTATCTTCTAAATAGTGATATCAATGCAACACTTTGACTTGGAAAGACCAATGAAGAATTCTCATGATTACATATTTAAAGACAATATTATAAATGGTAGCCAAAGAAACAACATCTTGGCAGTGCTCATAAGCCATTTTCCTGTTACCATCATAACATGGTAAAACTTTATGACAGATTGAAGAATTTTATGATGATTTGGAAGGTTGAGAGGCTTGACACTATTCCAAGCTAAAAAAATCTATATAACCATGGCTCTAGGGGTGATATATCATTGATCCTCATAATATTCATTGAGCTATCTTGGCCTTCGATCCTGTTACTATGTGATTTTGAGATCTTCTATCAATAGAGTTGCCAATTTCTCTAATTCTTGAATCAACGTAATCACTGGGTGAATATGTATTCTATGCTTATGAGGTCATGAGTATTCACGAAAATATTAATTCCTCTAGGTGAATAAGATGAATATGGAGAAATTTGTACCATTGAGCATGCAAAAAACTCTTGGTTGTGCACGATGGATAATTTCTTTTGATATTTCAATATGCTCTTTGCGAATGAGACACATTTATAAAATCCAATCGTATAGAGTGTGCCAAAAACTCATGGTCCAAAATATGCCTAAGTGGATGAGATGTGCCCTTGATTCTTGAAAATATTAGAAGACCTAGAAATGCTTCTAAGTTAGCCTTCGAAGAAGGTGTTTATTGTGGAGCTTGACTAATTCGGAGGACTTTGTTTTAGCCGCACTTGGACCCACTATGCGAAAGAAGGGGGGTGTATGGGGGGAATTAGCCTCCTTGCTACTGTTGCCATGGGGGGTCCAAGGGGTTTCGGGGGTAGCACCCCTGAAGACAAAAATAGATGCTTTTTCCTCTATATAAATATGCATCGTTTGTTATTAGGTCATACATCGAACGGTAGATTTTAGGTGGTTTTTTTGCCCTAAAATTGTAATGTATTTTTATAATAGGAGGTTGTATGGCGACTGAAATGTAATGTTCAGTGTGTGGTTGTGTACAGAGGGGTTTTCTAGATGAAATATAAGGCCTAGTTATTTTCTTTGTGGACGTAGTCCACATTGGGTGAACCACATAAATCTGTGTCTATTGTGTATTGCATTATTTTCTTCTGTGTTTTATTTTTGCATTTTATTTATCGTATTTTATGCTTTAATCCTAAAAAATGGTATCAGACCGAGGTTAGGGTTTTATTTACTTGAAATGAGGGTTTCCTAGTTCAAGTGGGAGAAATGGCAAAAGAAGACAAATTTAGGGTTGAGAAGTTTAATGTTCAAAATTACCATCTATGGAAGATGCAAATGGGTGATTATATTTATCATAAATATATTTACCTACCATTAGGTGGAATAGCAAAGAAGCCATCATTGATAATAGATGAAGAATGGGAAGTTCTGGATAGAAAAGCACTAGGAACAATACAACTATGCTTGGCATCGTTGGTGGCCTTCAATATTTTGAAGGAAAAGATAACAAAGGGTTTAATGAATGTGTTGGCTAAACTATATGAAAAAACCTCAACTTCGGACAACGTATTTCTTATGATACATTTATTTAATATGCAGATGTTAGAATGTGGATCTGTTACTAATCATTTAGATGAATTTAACACGGTTACAAATCAGCTAAGTTCTGTAGGAGTAAACTTTGATGATGAGGTTAGGGCTCTCTTGATTTTGTGCTCATTGCCAAAAATCTAGAATGGCTTGGTAATTGCTATGAGTAATTCTTTATTTGGTTCAAATGCTTTAAATAATTATGATGTTATTGGTCTTATCCTTATAGAGGAAATACGACAAAAAAACATAGGTGAAACATCAGGTAATACTTTGACTATAGAGAACAGGGGGAGATAAAGGGAGAGAGGAAAAAGACCAGGGAATCATGGAAAATCAAAGAAAGGTAGATCCAAATCTAAAGGGAAGCAGTTGGAATATTGACATTGCAAGAAGAAAAGACACATGAAAAGAGCCCGTTGAAATCGAAAAGAAAAATAGGGAGAAGAAATTTAGGGTAATAAGGAAGCAAGCGTAGTAGGTGATGTATTGTAAGATGCCTTAATTATTTCACTAGATAATATTAATGATTATTGGGTGCTAGACTCTGGTGCATCATATCATGCCACACCCCATAGGAAATATTTTCTAGATTATATTCAAGGTGATTTTGGACAGGTCTATTTAGGTGATGATAGACCATGTAAAATTGTTGGAAAGGGTAACATACAGATAAAGTTACCAAATAGAAACCAATGGTTGTTGAAAGAGGTAAGGCATATTCCTGACTTAAGAAGAAATATAATATCCACAGGGTAGTTAGAAAATGAAGGATATACAGTTACATTCTCCGTAAATTCATGGAAAGTTGGTAAATGATCACTGTTATTAGCAAAAGGAAATAAGGAATGTACATTGTATGTATGTACTGGTAATATTGATCTTTTTATTGATTTAGCCTCTACAAGAGTGGATACAACTTCGTGGCATCATAGGCTTGGGAACATGAGTGCAAAGGGGATGCAAATTATCCAATGAAGGAATTTTTTGCCAGGTTTGAAGCAGGTTGATTTAGACTTCTGTGTGAATTGCGTTTATGGAAAACAAAAAAGAGTCAGATTTCTCAGGGTTGAAAAGAAAAGAAGAGTGAAAAGCTAGAGATTGTACATTTAGATGTATGAGGATTCGCTCAAGTATCATCTCGTGGTGGCTCTCATTATTATGTTATGTTTATTGATGATGTAACTAGAAAACTTGGGTTTACTGTATTCGAAAGAAATCAAATATTTTTTATACCTTTAAGAAATGGAAAGATTTGGTTGAGAATGAGACAAGAAATAAGCTAAACTGTATCAGATCTGACAATGGAGGTGAGTACTGCAACAAAGAGTTTGAAAGTTACTATTTATATCATGGGATTGGTAGAGTGAAGACAGTTCCAAAAACTCCACAAGAAAATGGTATATCAAAAAGGATTAACAAGACTATCATGGAATGTGCTAGGTGCATGAGATTACATGCAGGATTTCCCTTACAATTTTGGATAGATGTTGTGGATACTTTAGTTTATTTAATAAATAGATGATCTTCAAGTTCCCTAGATGGTGGGATTCTAGAAGAGGTATGGACAGGTAAGCCTGTTAACTACCCATTTATAAAGACTTTTGGTTGTTAAGCTTTCATGCATATTAGTAAAGAAAAATGAACTAAACTTGAGGTAAAATCCAAGAAGTGTTTTTCATTGGATACGAAGTCAATAATTTTGGTTATTGCTTTTGGGATTATGCAAATCACAAAATCACTAGGAGTAGAGATGTAATATTCAACAAGAAGGTCATGTATAACGATCAGTTGTAGGAAAAGAAACAGGAAAATATAAACATAGAATACACAGTGTTTGATGAAATTGAAACTCCAAAGGTGCTAGAAAATCAACAACAACAACTAGCACCTCAAACTCCTACAATTATTGTTAGAAAATCTACCAAGATAAGTAGACCTCCTGTACGTTACTCTCCTTCATTATATTATGTATTATTGTCTGAATCTGGGTAAACCAAAAATATATGAAAAAGCAATGCAGGTAGAAACCAAGAAGAAGTGGGAGCAAGGCATGAAAGAGAATATGGAATCCTTGATAAATAATCAAACTTTGGATATGGTTCAATTTCCTGCAGGAAAAAGAGCATTGCAAAATAAATGGGTTTACAGGGAGAAAGAAGAAGATGAAGGTAAAAAGAGGTATAATGCTAGACTGGTTGTAAAGGGGTTTGCACAAAAGAAAGGTATTGATTATGATAAAATTTTTTCTCCTGTTGTTAAAATAACTTCAATTAGAATTGTTATAATCTTAGTGGCTGTAGAGGATTTACATCTTGTACAATTAGATGTAAAAACAACTTTTCTCCATGAGGATTTGGAGGAAGATATTTATATGCAGCAACCACAAGGGTATGAGGTAAAAGGAAAGGAGGAAGTAGTATGAAGGTTGAAAAAGAGCTTGTATGGCCTTAAGCAAAATCCAAGGCAGTGGTATATGAAATTTGACAAGTTTATGTCAAATCAAGGTTATAGTAGATGTTATTTTGACCACTGTGTTTATTTTAAGAAATTGAAAAATGGTAACTATATTATCATATTATTGTATGTAGATGACATGTTTATTGTAGAGTCTAACATGCAGGACATAATTATACTCAAAAAAAAATTGGCAGAGTCATTTGCAATGAAGGATTTGGGTGCTGCAAAGCAAATCCTTGGTATGAGAATAACAAGAGATAGGAAAAATCGTAAATTAACATTGTCTCAAAGTGAGTACATTGAGAAGGTGTTGGAAAGATTTAGTATGTAGGATGCAAACCTGTTAGCACACCTTTAGAAAATCATTTCAAACTGACCAAAGAGATGTGTTCGAAGACATAGGAGGAGATGAACTACATGTCTAAGATTCCTTATTTATCAGCAGTTGGCAATTTGATATATGCGATGGTGTGCACAAGGCCAGATATTACACATGTAGTGGGAGTTGTGAGCAGGTTTATGAGCAATCCAAGAAGAAAGCATTGGGAGGCAGTGAAGTGGATTCTCAAGTATTTGAGAGGTACTATCACTCAAGTATTATGCTTTGGAGGATCTAATACTACTTTACAAGGATATGTCGATTTAGATATGGTAGGTGATATAAAAACTAGGAGTACCATAGAGTATGTTTTTACTATAGGTGAAACTGCAGTAAGCTAGATTTCAAAATTACATAAGGTTTTTACACTGTCAACAACAGAAGCAGAGTATGTTGCTGTTACAGAGGATAGTAAGGAGATGATTTGGTTACAAAGGTTTATGGAGTAGTTGGGTAAGAAGCAGGAGAATAGCACATTATATAGTGATAGTCATAGTGCCATTCATATTGCAAAGAATTCAGCTTTCCATTCCAGGACTAAACACATACATACCAAGTACCATTTCATACACTCAGTATTGGAATATGGACAACTAAAATTAGAGAAGATACACACTAGCTAGAATCCTATAGATATGTTCACAAAGGCAGTAACCAAGAAGAAACTGAGTTCTTGCTCAGTTTTAGTTGGTCTTAAAGCATGACAGTAAAAGGTGAGAAAATTTCCAGGCCCAAAGTTGAATCATAGTCCAGAAAGTGCAGTAGCGGTGGAGTTACTGTTATCAGTCTCCAAGTGGGAGATTGTTGATTGTGGAGCCTGATTAATTCTGAGGCCTTTGTTTCATCTGCACTTGGCTACATGAAAGAGGGGGAATGTAGGGGGAGCATTAGCCCCCCTACTACTATTTCCATGGGGGTCCAGGGGTTATGGGGGCAGCACCCCTGAAGCCAAAAATAGATGCTTTTTCCTCTATGTAAATCTAGACCGTTTGTTATTAGGTCACAGATCAAACGATAGATTTTAGGTGGGTTTTTTACCCTAAAATTGTAATGCACTTTTATAAGAGGATGTTGTATGGTGACTAAAATGTAATTTTTGATGTGTGGTTATGTATAAAGGGGTTTTTTGTATGGAATATAAGGCCTGGTTATTTTCTCCATGGACGTAGCCCACATTGGGTGAACCATGTAAATTTGTGTCTCTTGTATTTTGCATTATTTTCTTTTGTGTTTTATTTTCATATTTTATTGTTCGTATTTTATGATTTAATCCTAACATAAGGCCAGTTCCTTTTAAATCTAATTAAATCAAATAGATTTTAATACTAGAGCAAAGAATATGAGTGTTAGGCATAGACAAGGATTTTTAACCCAATTCATGATTTTTTCTTGCCCCTAACACACGTAACACATCTGCCCATAAAACTACCTTTTTTCTCGAATCTTTGAAACCACTTGCCAACCTCCATCTCATATTTTACCTCATTTTTTAAAATTCATGGCCTCTAATATTAGGCTGTGAATTTGCTAAAATAGCAAGTTGCCCAACCACCTGAATGACCATTCAATTTTGTTCTAAATCGGCCTAATTTTCCACATATCGTGAATTCATGGCCTCTAATTTTAGGCCACAAATTTGCTAAGATCTAGAATTTTCCCAAACTATGTAACCTCCTTGAACTGCCATCTTGAATCTCATGATTTTTTGGTTGAGTCGCATCGGTACAAGTTATAAAATGTGCACTTTACCTTCCAAAGAGACTAATGAATGAAAGAGTGTAGGAACTATAGAAGGAATAAGCAACTGAAGAACAAAGGAGCGAAGGATTAACTTAGACGATTTAATTTATAAGATAATACCTCAAAGCAAGATATTTGGTATCTATTTTTATGTTTTTATTTTATCGCTATCTTTACAATTCATTTTTTGCATTCCTAGAAAATTTACAAGTAGATCTGTGAATTTGTTTACAAATCGTGAATCTGCCTTATAGGTCATGAATTCATCGAATTAAGATCTTGGGGGTAAACATATATCTCCAAAAGTATTATCTCAATTTGCATATTGTATTTAAGTCATTTTTCTTCTAATAGCATTCTACTTTATGCACTATTTACATCATTTCATTTTAGCTCTTGCATTTGTTCCTAAAGGGTCAACGATTTTCATTGTTTATCAGCGGTTTGATAAAAGAACCAAGAAGACTTTATTGCTACATCTCTAATATTAGTAATATAGTGGCCTAAGTAGGTTCCCAAATATTGATCAAAATTTGTAGTATTTTGTGGAATTGATTGTAGGTTTTCAGCGAATTCGCACTTTAAGACACAAATTTATCGTACAGGCCATGAATTGCTTACAAGCTACGAAATCGTTCTGAGCAGGCATCTAAAATAGGTAGGTGTTCTTCCAAATTTGTTTTAGTCTCATTATTTTTCTTCTTAGTATCATAATTGTATTGTTTTTTTAAATCCCTATGAAAAGACTTAAAATGCCAAAAATTTGAGAATGGAATAAAAAATGCATATAGCTTAGAAATTGTTTGGTGTGCCTTTGTATTCAAGGAAAGTTAAAATTGTATATAATTTAAGTTCTAATTGCATTTAGCTCAAAATTAGGTGGTTGTAAACTGAAATAACACATTTGAACAAACATCCTTGGCTAGACTTAGAAGTAGTCTATAAATACTTCTTGGTGAACCTAGATATATTCAATCTTACCAAAGGAGGTATGTGACCAGGTACTGCTCATATTGCGGTGTAGGTGTGCAAACATCTCATCCCCCTTCTAGGTATGAATCCATTTTACCTAGAGAGAAAGGGGTGTGAATTTTGCCTTCTACATTATTTGGTGAATCTGACGTGAATCTCATGCATTAAGGGTTCAAATATTTATTACACACTTCTCTTCCTTTCATTATCGCTCTTTTGTTTTTTTACTGATGAATTGTACTAACAATTTTTCTAGTTCTATCCCACCCTTGGAATAAGGTGGTGTCATGTTTTAGTGAGGGTTTGAGTTCGAACCCTCCAACTTGTCAAAGTTGGTTATAAGTGGTGTACACCTCCTACTTCTGGGAAAAATAGATGACTAAGTTTAGATGACTTTGGGATTACTTCGAGAGAAATTTTTTGTAAAAAGAGCAATTCCTATTTCCATAATCTATTCTTATTTTCATTAATCAATGCCACATTCATAAATTGTCTGAAAGAAGTTAGTCACACTAAACAAGATTAATTAAGAATAAGGGAATCCTAAAGAGTGAAAGTTTTTTTCTTGTCCGTTTGTGATTCTAAACAAAATAAAGAAAAATATTTTGTGTGATATATTCTTCAAGAAATTATTTTCTTCCTAATTCTTTTCAAAACATGCCCATGATTCTTAGGAGTGGTAAGGAAATTGCGGGTCTTGCGGAGGACCAAATTGATAGAAAAAATTCTAATATCGAACACATAAAACATGAGGAAACCAAAGAGGATCTTGATCCTATGGAAGAGGCTGATGGATTTATTTCGTTTAGGTCCCTCGACCACTTTTGGGATTTTGTAAAGGGTAATCATGCTTTTTTCTATCAAGCCATAGAGGAAGAAGCCCACCTTGCAAAGGGTGAAACTTCTCACTTTTCCCTATTCTCTCTCATATTCTCTCTAATGTACCCTTGGTTCTAGCTTCATATGATCTAGCTTCACCACGTCACACTACATATGTCAATCCATTGTACAATGCTACCCCTCCTATCCAAAACCAACCAATTTATGCTACTTCCATAACCATCAGTGTCGGGGGAATTATGCAAACTATGTTGATTTATTGTAATCAACCTCCTCCATAATTTTATTTTCATTGACATATTCCTCATTGCAACCTCCTAATGTTTCATAATTTTCTTCCCAATCAATACTTCCACCATTCTGCGTTCCTTATTATCTCCCACCAGTATTGCCATAACAACCACTTGCATATTCTTTTTTCAACATGATATCCATTTCAATAAGACAATGCTTCTTTATTCAATCATCTATAATAGCATTTCCATTACTACCGTACACCCATATCATGAATCACAACCTAACTACTATCCATATTTTGGGAATGTAGTTATACCATCCACCAATAGTCCTCAAACACAACATCTATAGACGATAGTGAAACAACTTGCTACATGACTAGATCATATTGATACCTATTGCCCTACTTACAACTACAAAGAGATGTGCAATCAACCATTGGATCCTATTATTGCTACTAGGACCTACCCTAAATACTTTTCCATGCTTGTCTTTCCCATATACAAGGAGACTAAGGATACCATAGAACATTTGAGGATGTTAAGGACAACATGTCATGACATTCCTTATGATGACATGCAACTATTGATGATTTTCCCAAAAAGTCTTGGGGGCATGGCCTTAGAATGGTATTATCTGTTACCCACCCATTCTTTGAGAAACTTTGAGGAAATTACTAAACTGTTCATATACCAATTAGGGCTTACATTGAGAAGCACGTGGCCATAAAATATTTGTATAATCTAAAAAAAGTAAAAGAAGAAATCTTCTCAAAATTTCCAGCACGTTGGTGGAAGGTGGTGGGGAAACTAAAATTTGCCTTACCACCTAGGGAGATGTTGAAAATATTTATTGAGAATTTACAAGAAAAACTCTCCTATGAACTAGATATTGCTACTGTGACCTCCTTCAATCAAGCTATTGACCTAGATAGAAGAGTGGAGTAAGCTATTCTTAGAAGAGGTCAAATAAAAAATAAAGAAGAAGAAAGGATGTCCAAAAAATAATACAAGAATAAACATGTAGTGGGAGACAAAGTCGCAGACATTAGACCTTTCCCAAATGTTAATACTACCAATGTCTTGAAGAATATGATATTAAAGGCTCCTAAAAAACCCCCACCATGTAATTTTACTAAATTGAATCAACCATTGTCCATGGTACTTAAAAAACTATTGGAGATAGGCATGCTAGAATTGCCTAAAATTAGACAACCCAATACCACAGCTGATTGGTACAAACTAAGACAACACTGTGATTTCCATAGGGTTGATGGATATTTGACAAATGTGTGCAAGAGATTGAAAAATGTGGTACAATATTTAATTGGTAATGTACGATTAGTTATATAGCGTTATTCCATGAATTTTGACCCTCCCACAACTACTCAACCTCCTGCTCAATAGGTACAAATATTAAATCAAGATCTAGAGATTTTTTAGCACCCATTGCGTAATCATGGAAAACAATCAGTACATCAGGTAAAATATCAAATTATACCTCCTCTAGAAAATTATATAGGTATTATTAGTAGTATACCAAAACAACAATCTCCATCAAATTCACTTGGGCTTTCACATTCTGTTGTTACCATCGAGAAAGACCAAGAAGAAGTTCATTAATCCAGGTCTTTCAATTCTTTTGAAGGTAAGTCGGACACCCAATATGACACTATTTTAGTTACCTCCAATAGCTCGAAGGAGGAATCTGATCCCATGATGCCTATCATGGATATTTTTATTTCAAATGGTCCATATGTTAATATTTTACCAATCTTCCCTCCTATGCACCATTTGCTTCCATTAGAACAATCAAAAGGTCATAGGACCCATCATATTCAACCCATTTCATCTTTTTCAACCATCCTTATATAGATTCTTCCATAACCCGATGACATCATTGGTATGATTGGAGTCACAACTCAATAACAAGCTCAAACTCAACCTACACAATGATCTCAACAATCAACAACCCCACCTCAATCACCTTCACCATAATCAAGTGGCTCTTCTAAGCCTCTTTTGGTTTTGAGGGCACCACAAAAGGCAATAGTGCAACTAAGCCTTAACATAATCCACCCTTCGATATAAAACATCAAATAGCCCACATACCTACCAATATTTCTCTCCTGGAGCTTCTTCAATCTTTCCCCATACATAGGGAAGAACTGATGAAATCTTTGAGTCAAATGATGGTTCCACAAGACATTCAACCCACTTATATAATCAATGTTATGGCTTCTTATAGGGTTGATCATATATAATTTTGTGATGAGGATATACCTCCTTATAGTTTATAGAGTGATAACCCTCTTTATATCACACCATTGATTGGAGATGTTCTTATCAAATGGGTATTAATAGACAACAGGTACTCTCTCAACATTTGCACATACGACTTCTTCAAAAAATTTAATTTTAAATATGAGGACCTAAGAAAATTGGATTTGATCATTAAAGCATTTAGTAATGAATCTCAAGAAGCATGTGCATGATATCTATCCCACTTTAGGTCGACCATTGAATCCTTGACACGTGTGTTTATGTTGTACCTTGTACCACATCATACGATATCCTTCTAGGGCATCCATGGATTCACACTATAGAGGCATTCCCATCTACATTGCATCAATGTATTAAATTTTAATTCAAGAATAATCTGGTCACCATCCATGGTGACCCATGACCATTTGAGTATTGTGCAATGGTTGATCCCTCTAGTTCTTCATTATGCCCTTATCATAATTTGCACCTTCTATCATATTATCCTTCTTCATCTACACCTAAGAAACCTTTTTCATCTCATACACCTTTTTTTGACCATCATTTACATTCTTCTAATATGCTTCATTCTTCTCATACAATTGACCCATCACCTTCCACCTCTTATTCCCTTATGGAAGAATCACTTGACAAATTGACCATCACCTCACCATTGCCTAACCATGAGAATTTTGCCATCCAATATTCTCTTATTCTTTCTTGACTACCACCATCTCCACGCACTATGAGATTACCTTACAAGAAGGGAGACATACATATTGGTAGTTGTGCATTTATATTTACTGGATATGCCATAGATAGACACCATTGGAAAAAAATTGATTATTAAATAAAACACTTTCACCCATTGCTACTTGTATGATAAATATCCACTGCCTAAGCAAATCTTGTGTAGCATAGGCTATATGAGTAAAGGTCTAAATATAAAAAAAAATGGTATACGTGAGCCACTTGAAACTAATTCTTGGCCTGGACAATGTGGCATTAGCTACATCTCAAAAAAGAACCAACCCTTACCTTTTGATGATGATGAGCATCTAAGTACTTATGCTGAATTTCAAAGTCATAAAATCTTGGAGTGGATCAAAGAAGATGAGGGATCCCCTTCTCCCTCTAACATTTATTGCATATTGCTTTCCTTGATGCATCCTGAGTTAATCATGATCCCTGATGAGTGTGTGGAAGGGGATGTATTTTATGACATAACACACAATGAGACCATACATAATGGTTTCTTTCTTTATGGATTTATCCCATGTATAGCACACGTCCAAGTGTTTAGTTTATAGATAAATGTACTAATTTATCTCTAGAAGACTTCAAGAAAATGGGTGTCTCACCTGCTCCTCATCTTGAAGAAAACTCACATTTTAATCAAGGATACTTTGAAGCTCAATGTCAACATTGATGCCAATCCACACATTATTAAGATAGGAACTACCTGAGATGAAGATAAGCAAACTAAACTTATTCATATCTTGACAGAATATCTTGATGTCTTCTCATGGATTTATGCAGACATCCTTGGTCTTGACCCATCCGTCATCATGCATAATTTAGTGGTTTGACCTGATGCTAAACTAGTAAAATAAAAGCTCAGGAAGATGCATCCTAAGGTTGCACATATAGTCAAAAAAGAACGCTAAAAGCTTTTAGATGTTGATTTCATCCAAGCCATTGATTATTATGATTGGATATCCAATATTGTTCCTATAGCAGAAAGGAAGGTAAGATCAAAATATACATAAATTTTAGGGACATCAACTCTGCTTGTCCTATTATGAATCCTTGTAAGGAATAATAAATACGAGAAATAATATAAACACAAAAATATAATGTAGAAGGACACAATACAAGAGAGACACATATATATGTGGTTCACCTAATATGGGCTACATCCACGAAGAAAATAATTGGGTCTTCTTTATTCCATCAAACAAAATGAAGGGATACAACCTAAAACACATTCGTTGTAACCTCCTCTTCTTTCTATTGTCATCTATTACCCTCATCTCCAACCGTAATACATTGTCCTCTTAAAAAAAGAGTTACATTTTAGGGCAAAACCGCCAACATAAAATCCTACCATATGATTTGTGATCTAATAATGAATGGTATAAATTTACAAAGGTAAAAAACATCTAGGGGAAATTTTACCTACACCTCCCCTTCAGGGAGTGTGTCCAAGTGTGACTAAAAACAAGACCTTAAAATTAGAGAGGGAATCAGGCTCCCAAACCAACATTCCCCCTCCCCAACATGGATCAAATCATTGATTTCATAGCTAGTATTGGGATGCTATCCATTATGGATGAATTTTTAGGATATAATAAAATTTGCATCGCACCGAAGGATCAACCTAAGACTACTTTTATTATACCATGGGGTACCTTTTGTTGGAAAGTAATATATTTTGGTTTAAAGAATGCAGACGCTACATATCAATGCACTATGACCTAAATATTCCATAATATGATGCATGATATTCTGCAAGACTATGTGGATGATATCATAGGATATTCCATTGATCTTGAGGATCACATATTGGAATTAAGGTAAATATTTGATAGACTTCATGAATATAAAGTCTATATTAATCCTGATAAATGTATCTTTGGTATCTGATTTGGAAAATTATTGGGGTTCATTGTGTCTATATGAGGCATAGAGTTAGACCCTACTAAAATATCTACCATTGTAGATATGTTGCCATTGTACAACATCATCGAGCTTCGTAGTTTACAGGAAAAAATTCAAGCCATCTGTTACTTCATCGCTCAATTAGCCGATAAATGTCAACTCTTTCTTAAACTCCTTAAGAAATTTACACCTTTCCATTGGGATGATGAGTGCCAAAATGTCTTTGAGGTCCTCAAGCACTATCTCATCACACCACCCATACTATTTCTACCCATGCCAAATCGACCTTTTATCCTTTATGTATTGACCATAATTCATGCCTTGGGGGCATTGCTTGCTCAACATGATTATGATAAGAAAGTGAGAGCATATACTACATTAGCAGAACCTTAGTGAGTTATGAAACTCAGTACACTCCCATTGAAAATTTTTATCATGTCGTTATGTTCTTTACATAGAAGCTACACTACTACATGATAAATCATAAGACCTTTGTCATTGCCCAATACAATCCACTTCATTATCTGATGAGCAAACCTTACCTATCAGGGTGAACTACAAAATGGGTCTTTGATCTTAGTGAGTTTGAATTAACCTTTATTGGCCAAAAATTTATTAAAGGACAAGTCATAGCTAATCAACTCGTTGTTGCTCCTCTCCAATCTGCTCATCCCCTTACAGTGGAATTTCCTAATGAATGTCTTAGCCTAGAATTTGATTGCTCTGACTCTTGGTACTTATTATTTGATGGAGTTCATTGTATGAGTGGTGTTGGTGATGGCATCATACTAGTGTCACACTAAAATAAATTAATTCCTCTATCATTAAAACTCCAGTTTGCTTGCACCAATAACATTGAAGAGTATAAGGCTTTGATTCTAGTTATGCATGCAACTTTGGCATTGCAATTTAAGGTTATATCTATCTTTGGTATTCCCAACTTGTGGTAAATAAAATAAAAAATGTTTATCAAACTCGTGAAAAGAAACTTCATATTTATAGGGAGTTTATCCTCAAACTCCTTTTTATAAAAAGTCATTATTGATTCCATTCCATGTTCTAGTAATTGTTCTATGGATGCTATGGCAAAAAATGTCTCATTAATCCCATTGGAGTTAGAATATGATCACACTACCATAATCATTTGAAAACTTCAAGAACCTACTTTATTAGAATCCAGTCTTATGTGGTTATACGTCTTCGATATTGAAGATATGCCATCTAAGCCATGGTATGCAAACATTAAATTTTTCTCCAGGATAGCTCAATGCCTGCCAACTTGGACCGTAATTAGTGTAGGCTTTTATGTAAGAGAGCCACCCATTTTGTTATCTTGGGTAACACCTTATATCGACACTCTTTTGAAGGAATTATTTTAAGATGCCTTAATGCTGAAGATTCCAATCTTACCCTTAGCGAAGTACACAGAGGATCATGTGGAGGTCATTTTAGTGGTAACGCTATCACCAAGAAGATCCTTTGAATGGGTTACTATTAGCATTTCATGGAAAATTATGCATGTAATTTTGTTCATCGATGTGACAAATGTCAACGCCATGCTAACCTTGTCCATGCTCCTTCCTAAGAACTTTGGGCCATCTACTCTCCTTGGCTCTTCTCTATGTGGGGCATTGATATTTTAGGTAAGGTTAATCCTATCTCTTTTGATGGCCATAATTTCATTATAACAACAACATAATACTTTACCAAGTGGGTTGAAGCCATGCCTTTAGCTTCTTGCATAGGGGTCCAAGTTTCCAATTTCATTTTCAACCAAATTATATGTAGATTTAGGATCCCTTCAATGATTATTTCAAATAATGGTACTTGTTTTAAAAACAAGGACATAATTAAGCTTTGCATAAAATGCAAGATCCATTACAAATGGTCTAGTCCATATTATTCACAAAGCAATGGCCAAGTTGAAGCATCAATAAGACTTTAGTGAAAATCCTAAAAAAGGTTGGTTAAAAAATCTGGTCAAGATTGACACTTTCAATTATACCCTACCCTATGGGCCTATAGGACCCGTGTGCAAACCCCTATGGGTGCTTCTCCTTTTGTATTGGTCTAAGGCATGGAAGCAATTTTTCCCTTTGAGCTCGAAGTACCTTCTGTAGGAATCTTGCTACAAGATACAGAGGTAGGAGATGAATACCGCTTGGGATGCTTAAGTCAATTGGAACTATTATACGAAAAGTGCATTAATGCCTTAAAGAATCTTTGCGCTTATCAATAAAAGCTCAATATATTCTATTTAAAAAATATCTACAACCATTATTTTAAGGTTGGTGACCTGGTTCTTAAAGAAAATCAAAGAAACACCAATGCTCGATCTAACCTAAAAGGAAAATTCAAACCTAATTGGTTAGGAAATTTCATCATAACTGCTAAGTTTGGATAAGGTGCATATTTTATTTTTCATATTTTATGCTTTAATCCTAATAGAAGGCCAGTTCCTTTTAAATCTAATTAAATCAAATAGATTTTAAGACTAGAGCAAAGAATATGAGTGTTAGGCATAGACAAGGATTTTTAACCCAATTCATGATTTTTTCTTGCCCCTAACACACGTAACACATCTGCCCATAAAACAATCTTTTTTCTCGTATCTTTGAAACCACTTGCCAACCTCCATCTCATATTTTACCTCATTTTTTAAAATTCATGGCCTCTAATATTAGGCTGTGAATTTGCTAAAATAGCAAGTTGCCCAACCACCTGAATGACCATTCAATTTTGTTCTAAATCGGCCTAATTTTCCACATATCGTGAATTCATGGCCTCTAATTTTAGGCCACAAATTTGCTAAGATCTAGAATTTTCCCAAACTATGTAACCTCCTTGAACTGCCATCTTGAATCTCATGATTTTTTGGTTGAGTCGCATCGGTACAAGTTATAAAATGTGCACTTTACCTTCCAAAGAGACTAATGAATGAAAGAGTGTAGGAACTATAGAAGGAATAAGCAACTGAAGAACAAAGGAGCGAAGGATTAACTTAGACGATTTAATTTATAAGATAATACCTCAAAGCAAGCTATTTGGTATCTATTTTTATGTTTTTATTTTATCGCTATCTTTACAATTCATTTTTTGCATTCCTAGAAAATTTACAAGTAGATCTGTGAATTTGTTTACAGATCGTGAATCTGCCTTATAGGTCATGAATTCATCGAATTAAGATCTTGGGGGTAAACATATATCTCCAAAAGTATTATCTCAATTTGCATATTGTATTTAAGTCATTTTTCTTCTAATAGCATTCTACTTTATGCACTATTTACATCATTTCATTTTAGCTCTTGCATTTGTTCCTAAAGGGTCAACGATTTACATTGTTTATGAATGGTTTGCTAAAAGAACCAAGAGGAATTTGACTGCTACATCTCTAATATCAGTCATACAATGGCCTAAGTAGGTCCCCAAAACATTGATCAAAATTTGTAGTGTTTTGTGGAATTGTTTGTAGGTTTTCAACAAATTCGCACTTTAAGCCACAAATTTATCGTATGAGGCCATGAATTCACTTACAAGCCACAAAATCACTCTAAGCAAGCATCCAAACTAGGTAGGTTTTCTACCAAATTTATTTTAGTTTCATACTTTTGCTTTTCAGTATCATATTTGTTTTGTTTTCTTAAATCCCTATGAAAAGACTTCAAAAATACCAAAAATGAGAATGGAATAAAAATGCATATAGCTTAGAAATTGTTTGGTGTGCTTTTGTCTTCAAGGAAAGTTAAAATTGCATATAGTTTAAGTTCTAGTTGCATTTGGCTCAAACTTAGGTGTTTGTAAACTGAAAGAACACATTTAAACAAACATCCTTGGCTAGACTTAGAAGTAGTCTATAAATACTTCTTGGTGAACCTAAATCTATTCAACCTCACCAAAGGAGGTACGCCACTAGGTACCCCTCACATTGAGGTGTAGGTGTGCAAACATCCCATCCCCCTTCTAGGTATGGATCCATTTTACCTAGAGGGAAAGGGGTGCAAATTTTGCCCTCTACATTCTTTGGTGAACCCGACGTGAATATCATGCATTAAGGGTTCAAATATTTATTACACACTTCTCTTCCTTTCATTCTCCCCCTTTTGGTTTTTCCATTGATGAACCGTACTAATGATTTTTCTAGTTCCATCCCACCCTTGGCATCAGGTGGTGTCAAGTTTTGGTGAGGGTTTGAGGTCGAACCCTCCAACTTGTCAAAGTTGGGTATTAAGTGGTGTACACCTCCTACTCCTAGGACAACTAGATGACTAAGACTAGATGACTTTGGGATAACTTTGAGAGAGGATTTTGGTCGGAAGAGCAATCCTTATTTCCATCATCTATTCTTATTTTCACTAATCAAGACCACATTCATAAATTGTCTGAAAGAATTTAGTCACACAAACAAGATTAATTAAGAACAAGGGAATCCTAAAGAGTGAAAGTATTTTTCTTATCCGTTTGTGATTCTAATCAGTAAAATAAGGAAAAATATTTTGTGTGATATATTCTTTAAGTGATTATTTTCTTCCTCATTCTTTTCAAAACATGCCCATGACTCTTAGGAGTGGTAAGGAAATTGTGGGTCCTGTAGAGGACCAAATTGATAGAGAAAATCCCAATATCGAACACACAGAACATGAGGAAAACCAAAGAGGATCTTGATCCTATGGAAGGGGCTGATGGAACTATTTCATTTAGGTCCCTCAAACACTTTTGGGAGTTTGTAAAGGGTAATCATGCTACTTTTCTCTAAGCCATAGAAGAACAAGCCCACCTTGCAAGGGGTGAAACTTCTCACCTTCACCCTATGCTCTCTCATATTCTCCCTAATGCACCCTTGGTTCAAGCTTCATACAACCTAGCTTCACCACACCACACTACATATGTCAATCCATTGTACAATGCTACCCCTCCTATCCAACACCAACCCATTTATGCTACTTCCACAACCATCAGTGTCGGGGGAATTCCACAAACTATGTTGATTGATTGTAATCAACCCCCTCCACAATTTCATCTATCATTAACATCTTCCTCATTGCAACCTCCTAATATTTCATCATTTTCCTCCCAATCAATTCCTCCACAATTCTCCGTTCCTTATTCTCTCCCACCATTATTGCCATCACAACCACTTCCATATTCTTCTTTCAACATGACATATCCATTTCAACAAGGCAATGCTTCTTTTTCAATCCCTTTCCATAATAGTGTCACCATTCCCACCATGCACCCATATCATGCCTCACAACCTACCTACTATCCATCTTTTAGGAATGTAGTAGCACCAACCATCAACAATCCTCAAACACAACATCTAGAGGTGATAGTGAAATAACTTGCTACATGACTGGATCATATTGACCCCTATCACCCCACTTACAACTACAAAGAGATGTGCAATCAGCCATTGGATCCTATTATTGCTGCTAGACCTTACCCTAAGCACTTTTCCATGCCTATCTTACCCATCTACAAGGGGACCGAGGATCCCATAGAACATCTGAGAATGTTTAGGATGACATGTCATGATATCTCCTATGATGACATGCTACTATTGAAGATATTTCCAAAAAGTCTTGGGGGTATGGCCTTAGAATGGTATTATCAATTACCTACCCATTCTTTGAGAAATTTTGAGGAAATGACTAAACTGTTCATCTATCAATTTGGGGCTTACATTGAGAAGCACGTGACCATCAAATATTTGTATAATCTAAAACAAGGAAAAGAAGAAAGCTTCTCAAAATTTCTAGCACGATGGAGGAAGGTAGTGGGGAAACTAAAATTCACCTTACCACCTAGGGAGATGTTGGAAATATTCATTGGGAATTTACAAGAACAACTCTCCTATGAACTAGAGATTGCTACTGTGACCTCTTTCAATCAAGCTATTGACCTAGCTAGAAGAGTGGAGTAGGCTCTTCTTAGAAGAGGTCAAATAAAAAAGAAAGAAGAAGAGAGGACATCCAAAAATCAATACAAGAACAAACATGTAGTGGGGGATGGAGTCACAGACACTAGACCTTCTCCAAATGTTAATACTGCCAATATCTTGAAGAAAATGATATTAAAGGCTCCTCAAAAACCCCCACCACGTAATTTTACCAAACTTAATCAACCATTGTCCATGGTCCTTAAACAACTATTGGAGATAGGCATGATAGAGTTGCCTAAAATTAGACAACCCGACACCACGGATGATTGGTACAAACTAGGACAACACTATGATTTCCATAGGGTTGATGGACATTTGACAAATTCATGCAAGAGGTTGAAACATTTGGTACAAGATTTAATTGACAATGGTCGATTAGTTATAGAGGGTTCTTCCATGAATTTTGACCCTCCAACAACTACTCAACCTCCTACGCAACAAGCACAAATAATAAATCAAGATCTAGAGATTTTTCAGCATCCATTACCTAATCATGGAAAAAAATCAGTACATCAGGTAAACTATCAAAATGTACCTCCTCTAGAACATTATATAGGTATGATTAGTAGTGTCCCAAAACAACAATCTCCATCAAATGCACTTGTGCCTTCGCATTTTGTTGTTACCATCGAGAAAGACCAAGAGGAAGCTCATCAATCCTTGTCTTTCGATCATTTTGAAGGTGAGTCGGACACCTAATCCAACACCATTTTGGTCACCTCCAATAGTTCAGAGGAGGACTCTGATCCCATGATGCCTATCATGGATATTTTTGTTCCAAATGGTCCATATGTCAATCTCTTACCAATCCACCCTCCTATGCACCACTTGCTTCCATTAGAACAACCAACACGTCATAGGACCCATCCTATTCAACCCATTTCATCTTCTTCATCCATCCTTGTCTAGCTTCTTCTATTGCACTTGATGACATAGTTGGTATGATTGGAGCCACAACCCAACAACAAGCTCAGACTCAACCATCACAACAATCTCCACAATCAACAACCCCACCTCAATCACCTTCACCACAACCAAGTGGCCCTTCTAAGCCTCCTTTGGTTTTGAGGGCACCACAAAAAAGCAATAGTGCAACCAAGCCTCAACAAAATCCACCCTTCAATATAAAACATCAACTCGCCCACACACCTACCAATATTTCTCTCTTGGAGCTTCTTCAATCTTCTCCCATCCATAGGGAGGAATTGATGAACTCTTTGAGTCAAATGATGGTACCACAAGACATTCAACCCACTTCTATAATTAATGTTGTGGCTTCTCATAGGGTTGATCATATAGACTTTTATGATGAGGATATCCCTCCTCATAGTTTATAGAGTGACAACCCTCTTTACATCACAACAATGATTGGAGATGTTCTTATCAAACGAGTGTTAATAGACAATGGGTCCTCTCTCAACATTTGCACATACGACTTTTTCAAAAAGTTTGGTTTTAAATATGAGGACCTAAGAAAATTGGATTTGATCATTAAAGCCTTTAATAATGAATCCCAAGAAGCTTGTGGCATGATATCTATCCCACTTCAGGTCGACCCTCGAATTCTTGACACGTGTGTTTATGTTGTACCTTGTACCACATCATACAATATCCTTTTGGGGCATCCATGGATTCATGCTATGAAGGCAGTCCCATCCACATTGCATCAATGTATTAAATTTGAATTCAAGAATCAACTTGTCACCATCCATGGTGACCCATGACCATTTGAGTATTGTGCAATGGTTGAGCCATCTAGTTCTTCATTCTGTCCTTCCTTGTCATCATTGGCACCTTCTATCCATTATCCCTCTTCATCTACACCTAAGAAACCTTCTTCATCTCATCCACCTACTTCCAACCATCATTCACATTCTTCTAATACACTTCATTCTTCTCATACAACCGACCCATCACCTTCCACCTCTTATTCTCTCATGGACCAATCACTTGCCAAATTGACCATCACTTCACCATCGCCTAACCATGAGAATTTTGCCATCCAATATTCTCTTATTCTTTCTTGACTACCACCATCTCCATGCACTATGGGATTACCTTACAAGAAAGGAGACATACATATTGGTAGTTGTACTTTTATCTTTGTTGGATATGCCACAGATAGAGTCACCATTGGAAAAAAATTGATTATTGAAGAAAATACTTTTACCCATTGCTACTTATCCGATAAATATCCACTCCCTAAACAAATCTTGTGTAGCATGGGCTATATAGGTAAAGGTCTAGGTCCCCTACAAAATGGCATACGTGAGCCACTTGAAACTGATTCTTGGCCTGGACGATGTGGCATTGGCTACATCCCTACAAAGAACCAACCCTTACCTTTTGATGATGATGACCATCTGATTACTTATGCTGAATTTCTAGAAAGTCATCAAAACTTGGAGTGGATTGAAGAAGATGAGGGATCCCCTTCTCCCTCTAACATTTATTGCAACATGCTTTCCTTGATGCATCCTGAGTTAATCATGACTCCTGATGAGTGTGTGGAAGGGGATGTCTTTTATGACATAACACACAATGAGATCATACATAATGGTTTCTTTTTTTATGGATCTATCCCATGTATAGCACACGTCCAAGCATCTAGTTCACAAGATGAATGTGTTGATTTATCTCTAGAAGACCTCAATAAAATAGGTGTCTCACCTGCTCTTCCTTCTTTTAAAAGATATTCTCACATTTTAATTGAGGACAATTTGAAACACAACATTAGCATCGATTCCAATCCATGCATCCTTAATATAGGAACTATCTTGGATGTAGAAAAGTATACCAAGCTCACTCATCTCTTGACAAAGTATCCCAAAGTAACTCCATTAGTTAGTTGTATACATGCTTGGTCTGGACCCATTCGTCGTCATGCATCATTCAGTGGTTCGACCTGATGCTAAACCAATTAAACAAAATCTTAGGAAGATGCATCCTAAGGTTGCTTTTCAAGGAAGAACTCCAAAAGCTCTTAGACATTGATTTTATCCAAGCCATTGATTATTCTGATTGGATATCCAACATTGTTCTTGTAGCTAAGAAGGAAGGTAAAATCAAAATATGCACAAATTTTAGGGACATCAACTTTGCTTGTTCTAAATATGACTTTCCCCTCCCCAACATGGATCAAATCATTGATTTCATAGCTAGGAGTGGGATGTTATCCCTTATGGATGGATTTTTAGGATATAATCAAATCTGCATCGCATCGAAGGATCAACCTAAGACTACTTTTATTATACCATGGGGCACCTTTTGTTGGAAAGTAATACCTTTTGGTTTAAAGAATGCAGGCGCCACATATCAATGCACTATGACCTACATATTCCATGATATGATGCATGACATTCTCCAAGACTATGTGGATGACATCATAGGATATTCCATTGATCTTGAGGATCATATATTTGACTTAAGATAAATATTTGATAGACTTCATGAATATAAAGTCTGTCTTAATCCTGACAAATGTGTCTTTGGTGTCACATCTAGAAAATTATTGGGATTCATTGTGTCTATATGAGGCATAGAGTTAGACCCTACTAAAATATCCACCATTGTAGATATGCCACCACCTTCCAACATTATCGAGCTTCATAGCCTACAAGGAAAACTTCAAGCTATTCATCACTTCATTGCTCAACTAGCCGATAAATGTCAACCCTTTCTTAAAATCCTTAAGAAAGGTACACCTTTCCATTGGGATGATGAGTGCCAAAAGGTCTTTGAGGCCCTCAAGCACTATCTCACCACACCACCAGTACTCGTTCCACCCATGCCAGATCGACCTTTTATCCTTTATATATCGACCATAGTTCATGCCTTGGGGGCATTGCTTGCTCAACATGATGATGATAAGAAAGAGCAAGCCATATATTACATTAGAAGAACCTTGGTGAGTTATGAAACTCACTACACTCCCCTTAAAAATCTTTATCTTACCATTGTGTTCTCTACACAGAAGCTACATCACTACATGATAAATCATAAGACCTTCATCATTGCCCAATTTGATCCACTTCATTATCTGATGAGCAAACCTTACCTATCGGGATGAGCTACAAAATGGGTCCTTGTCCTTAGTGAGTTTGATTTAACCTTTATTGGCCAAAAATCCATTAAAGGACAAGTCATAGCTAATCAACTCGTTGTTGCTCCTCTCCAATCTGCTCATCCCCTTACAATGGAATTTCCTAATGAGTGTCTTAGCCTAGAAGTTGATTGCTCTGACTCTTGGTCCTTATTATTTGATGGAGCTCATTGTATGAGTGGTGTTGGTGTTGGCATCATACTAGTGTCACCTCAAAATAAATTGATTCCTCTATCATTCAAACTCTAGTTTGCTTGCACCAATAACATTACAGAATATGAGGCTTTGATTCTTGGTCTGCATGCAGCTTTGGCATTGCAAATTAAGGTTCTATCTATCTTTGGGGATTCCCAACTTGTGGTTAATCAAATCAACAATGTTTATCAAACTCGTGAAGAGAAACTTCATATTTATAGGGAGTTTATCCTCAAACTCATCTCCTTGTTTGAAAAAGTCACTATCGAGTCCATTCCATGTTCTAGTAATCGTTCTATGGATGCTATGGCAACAACTGCCTCATTAATCCCCTTGGAGTTAGAAGATGATCATGCTACCATAATCATCTGACAACTTCAAGAACCTACTTTATTAGAATCCAGTCTTATGCCATTAGACGTCTTCGCTATTGAAGATACATCATCTGAGCCATGGTATGCAAACATTCAAAATTTCCTCCAAAATGGCTCAGCTCCGACAACTTGGATCGTAATTAGCGTAGGCTTTTACGTAAGAGAGCCACCCATTTTGTTATCTTGGGTAATACCTTATATCGATGATCTTTTGAAGGAATTATTTTAAGATGCCTTAATGTTGAAGAGTCCAAGCTCACCCTTAGCGAAGTACACAAAGGATCATGTGGAGGTCATTTTAGTGGCAATGCTATTACCAAGAAGCTCCTTCGAATGGGCTACTATTGGCCTTCCATGGAAAAGGATGCATGCAATTTTGTTCATCGATGTGACAAATGTCAATGCCATGCCAACCTTGTCCATGCTCCTTCCCAAGAACTTTGGGCCATCTCTTCTCCTTGGCCCTTCTCTATGTGGGGCCTTGATATTATAGGGAAGGTTAATCCTATCTCTTTTGATGGCCATAAGTTCATCATAACAACGACTGAATACTTTACCAAGTGGGTTGAAGCCATGCCTTTAGCTTCCTGCATAGGGGTCCAAGTTTCCAATTTCATTTTCAACCAAATTATATGTAGATTTAGGATCCCTTCAATGATTATTTCAAATAATGGTACTTGTTTTAAAAACAAGGACATAATTAAGCTTTGCATAAAATGCAAGATCCATTACAAATGGTCTAGTCCATATTATTCACAAAGCAATGGCCAAGTTGAAGCATCAATAAGACTTTAGTGAAAATCCTAAAAAAGGTTGGTTAAAAAATCTGGTCAAGATTGACACTTTCAATTATACCCTACCCTATGGGCCTATAGGACCAGTGTGCAAACCCCTATGGGTGCTTCTCCTTTTGTCTTGGTCTATGGGTAGAAGCAATTTTTCCCTTTGAGCTCGAAGTACCTTCTCTAGGAATCTTGCTACAAGATGCTGAGGTAGGAGATGAATATCGCTTGGGATGCTTAAGTCAATTGGAACTATTAGATGAAAAGTGCACCAATGCCTTAGAGCACCTTCATGCTTATCAAGAAAAGCTCAAGAGATCATATTAAAAAAAGGTCCACAGTCGTTCTTTTGAGGTTGGTGATCTTGTTCTCAAAGAAAATCAAAGCAACACCAATGCTCAATCAGATCTGAAAGGAAAATTCAAACCTAATTCAATAGGACATTTCATCGTAACCGCTGAGTTTTGATCGGGTGCATATCATTTGGCCACATTGGAAGGAAAAGATCTTAAGGAGCCAATGAACATAATGCACCTAAAAAAACATATAAATCACTTTGCATATTGTATATAGAACATCTTGCACAATTCATCTTGTATATAACCCATATTGCATCACTATCACTTCCATATTGCATTGCATAGTCATAATCATACATGTTACATAATATAGTTTGCATGTCACATCTCCTAAATTTTATTAGCTCAATTATGTACATCACATGGTCATACTTATCCACTGAAATTTTAGACAAAATATGTCATGTTCATAAGTAATCTCGATATCCTTGACTGACTAAGAATCCATCTTGAACTATCTACATGATTCACATATAAATAAGATCTTGATCAAAAAAATTTCTTGAACCAAAACACATTTTTCACTAAGAAAAATTTTTAGTTTTGAGAACTGACTGCCATTTTTGAACCAAACATGTCACATTTATTGAAAAGATCTTGTATCTGGGAGGGATTATGCCATGATTGGATTAAACTTTCAATTTTATGCCATGATTGGTTTTTGATAGATTTGTAGCATATTCAAAGCCTAAGATAATAAATGAACTCACCATCTATACACCAGTTCTTGATGGACTTGATCTCATTTCGAGGATGACCAAGATTTTCAAGGAGTTTTGACTAGCTAGTGTCATAACACCTTCATTGGATATGAATGACAATTATTATAGATAATTGATGTCAAATCAATAATTAACTTTGCACATCACATCCATACACATTTGCATAATAAAATTTCATGAGTGCTTAATCATACTGCATGATTGCTTGTCATATTTTACATAACTTACATATTTTGCACATCTTGTTTGCTCATATATGACTTCTTGATCATATAGTTGCATGGAGACTTTGCGAAAATGGCATGGGATGATATCTAGTTAGGTTTTGACCATATGAACTACATTTAGGCTAGGATTATGATGCCTAGTAAAGTCCTCAATATAGGAAAAATTACATCTTTCATGACTAGTCATTTGCGCCACTTTCATATCCTTTGATTCTTCAATGCATAAGAACTAATTTCTTAGACATAAAAAGGGTATGAACCATTTATTATTAATTTTATTTGAATTGTCATTCTAACCATCAAATTCGACCATTTTTTATATTGGGTTTCATACCTTCGACTTTAGAATGAAAATATGCCTCACATAGGATTCGCTTCATGACCACACACAAGGGACAACCTCCATTTTGGTCATACACAAACACACATCCTCGCTGGATATTGCCTAAAATATGTTGTTGTAAGGACATGCCCAATACATTTTGATCATCTTTTTCGTATATTGTCTTCCACTTCTTGTCCATCATTGTTTGTCTTCACGCTTCATATTTCCACAAACCATATTTTGACTAGCATGACAAGTATGCATTAAAACCAACATGATTATATGCATTATCATACATTATCATTTAGATCATTCACAAACATGCATCAAAAAAATATCAAAAAAATAAAACATTCACATAAATTCATCATCGTAACACAATCAAAATACAAAATGTAGTATGGTATATATCTCGAGAGTAATACATATGTATAGGTTAGAATAGTATGCCACAATAAAAAACTTGGCATACTCAGTCATCGAGGAAGCATGCCACAAAAATTAAAATTTGAAATATCATCCCTAGATCCTTGATCCTCAACCATATTTGGTGGTGGCCCTACTGGGGGTATTTTCATGGAACGAGTCACTGTCTATGACCTCGACTGTGTATGACTTTGACTCCTCAATGACTCTGGCATAACCACCCTCTATCCTTTCAAAACTTCCTGGTAGTAGAGAGCTTGGAAAAATATCTCATGTGGCCCTCGTCACCTATAATTGTGCTACCTAAAGCTCCTCTTGAAGATAGCAGTGACCTATACTACTTGTAGAGGGTGTTGCCTTCACTTGTTGCTGTACCTAAGCCCATAATTGTGATAGCTAGGTCTCCAATACCAAATGTACTCCACCTGAGTCACTATCTATGTGATCTAAGCTACTATATGCTATGCTTGGGTAATTATTTGTATACCCTAATCTACTAACTATACACTTTGAGCAACCACCTCTGACTATAGCTCCTCTACTCACTGGCTCTCCCCTCCATATTCCTTACCATTGGCACCAACTATCCCTACCTCACCACCCACCTCTGATTCATCACGAGGTTATTGGGATGCATCTCCCTCTCTAGTTCTAGTTGCATCCCAATATTTGGGTATAGGTACACCTCTCTATCAGGGATTGTGTGCCTCCCTCTGCCCATGTCTATCCTCTCCCCTTCGACGAATAACCTCCCATGCTGCCAACTACATATAGATATCTACTACTAGTTGTGGAGGTGGAGTCAACTCAGGAGTAATCCTCTGAGGTCTAATATCTTGATACCACTACTAGTAATTAGCCTCCACCCCTACATCATCCGCATCCAAAATCACCAAAAGAGGGTCATATTCATTTGGATCCAAAAATTGTGTGACATCAGGGTCACCACAAACATCTAGCAGATCTCTCATCACATGATAAAACTAGAAATACCTCAACTCTAGTATCCCTTGCACTAGCCCAAACTATCATTTTACCCAATCAATATGATACAACTTCATATTGCCCTTCTTTGACCTCGACCATTGAATCCTTCACATCGAGCCAACTCTACACCATCCTCATCCCAACCTAGGTGCATCTGCCAGGGCCTCTATATCACCCAATGAGGACATAAGTCATCCATCAATCGCCTAGATACCTCCTTTTGACCATATCTACATCCTCACCTCAAGAGAGCCCATTATAGCTAGACACCCCTCATCTATCTACTATCAAGGCAACCACTCAGGCCTCCATACTAATAGATGCTCCCAACACCATACCTAGAGCAAGGTGGTAAGGACAATGCAATGAGCTTATTTGTACACGATATTATATAATGCCCTATACAAATGACACAATACAAAGGGGTCCCATGCAAAATGCATCCTAGTATCCCTCATCTCAGCCATAACTCCTACTAAATACCTTGATAGATGATGCCTACTCATGTGATAGGCCAACAATCCAGAACCACTCCACTCAGCATAATTGTCAATATAGATATGCATGGTCTCCCTACCATCCTATCTACTCTGATCCCACTTTGTTGGACCTCATAAGCTTGATCCTTGATCAATTGCTCCAAAGCCCTTTCCTGTACCATAGATTGGTACACTACCTATCCCCTAATCGAGTTCCATAGAATCCACCATACATCCTTAAGGGTCACTATCATATCCCTTATAGGTAACCAAGATGTCAATGATTTCAGATACCACCTCTCTACCAATGTGGTCAACAGTGAGTAATCCATGTCCACTCTCAGAATATCTGTTACATAGAGAAGTCCCACCTGCCTCAACACATCCCTTTTTGTATGAGTGAGATCCCTTACTCTGTCCTCGAAATTCCTACAACACCACTCCTGACTCTCAAGAGTACCATACTATCATAGTTGAGAAAATCTGCCAAAAATCTACAAAATCCAAATTTTTTGCCGATTTTTTAAAATACTAATGCAATTGGAAATATCTTGAAGATGCAAAGGCTTTTTGAATATTTTTTGCCAATTTTTTGAAAAAATTAACATTGTCAAATTTTTGCCAATTTAAAAAAAAAATCTACAATTTTTTTTCTTTTTGTAGGCTGTGGCTGATTTAGGATTTTTTTATGCAAACTCTTTTTTTAGTTGTTAATGTTTGAAATTTGAAGTTTAAAGTTTAAACCCAAAATCCTAAACCCAAAATCCTCTTTTTAAGTAAATATTGCTTCCTGATAACTATGTATGTAAGCCCATTTTTCAACTGTTAATGTTTGAAACTTTGAACTTTGAAGTTTAAACCCTAAACCCTAGGCTAGGCCCAAGGGTTTTGGGTTTTATTTTTTTTCCTCCTCTTTTTAAGTAAATATTGTTGCCTGGTAACTATGTACGCAAGCCCATTTTTTAGTTGTTAATGTTTGAAACTTTGAATTTGAAATTTTGAACTTTGAACTTGAAGTTTAAACCCTAATCTAGGCCCTAGGGTTTTATTTTTTCCTCCTCTTTTTAAGTAAATACTGTTGCCTGATAACTATGTATGCAAGCCCATTTTCCAGTTGCCAAATTTTTAATTTTAAACCCTAAACCCTAGTCTTTGTATTTAAAGTTTAGGTTTTTTTTCTTTTTTTCAAGTGATTGTAGCTTTGTTGTTACTTTTTTCAATGTCTAGGCATATAAAAAATGAAACATTTTTTTCCTTGTTGTGACTTGTAACTTTGTACCTTTTCATATTATAAGAAATACAAGATGTGTTTTGTCACTTTCATGTGTACTTAAATCTTGAGCCTTGTATGATGTCTTGATATGAATTATTGCTTTTATTGCAATATTTGATTTGCATAACGTTAATTCATTGTAATATGCATGCAAAATTTTTTTTCAATGCGAATTTTCATTTTTTTCTGATTCTTTCTCAATTCTTTCTCTGATTTTTTATCGATTTTTAAAAACACCAATTCTTTACTGATTCTAATTTTCTCAACTATGCATATTGCAACAAAAAATACTAGCAAATAACATTATTAGTCCATCATCATCATAAAATCATCAAAATTCCAACAAATTACATCTCAAGCAAAAAAAGTGAATTTTCTAGGGTTTTGCAAATTTATAAAAACCCTAGCAAATTTGAGATGAACTCACTAAACCCTAGCAAATTTGCAAAACCCTAGCAAATTTTTGAATTCGTGAGACACAAATTCATGAATTCGGGGGGTGCAAATTCATCACGTGGTTGCAAATTTATGATGATGACCGCGTGGAATAAAATATACAAGCAAAAGATAATTTCTGATTTAGTCATAGCTTCCTAGCTACTCTATCATCGTCCCTGTGCACAGTTTCCGCTCTATGAGTATGAAGTGCTATTTTTCTCTAGAGCTCCAAACCAAAAAGTTGCATAGTAAAAATGAATCAAGTTTTTACCCCATCCTCCATTATAATCCATCCACTCTTATTTATTTTTCATAATTTTATTTTCCATCAGCCATTTCGAGTTCCATTAGGAATATTGTATTCCTAATTAAACTTGAGGGGACACCCTGATCAAAAAAATCAGCAATATTTTTAATGCATCGATTTGCATGCTAATTTTCTTAACGATAATTTCACATGGACCATCCATCCTAAACCATCTACCCCATTTTCACCCACATCAATCATCACCATTTTTGCTCAAGTGTCTACATATTTCTTTGATGCATTTATTGATCATAAATGTGCCAAAGAGGGGGCAAAATGTAGACAAGGATTTTGACCCAATTCATGATTTTTCCTGGCCTCTAACACACGTAACACATCTGCCCATCAGCCTACATTTTTATTTCATTGTTGAAACAACTTGCCAACCTCCATATTGTATTTTAAGTCATTTTTAATGAATTCATGACCTCTAATTTTAGGCTGTGAATTCGCTAAAATAGCAAGTCGCCCAACCACCCGAACGACCAATTGATTTTATTTTAAATCAGCCTAATTTTCTATATCTCGTGAATTCGCGATCTCTAATTTTAGGCCATGAAGTCATGATATCTAATTTTAGGCCATGAATTCACTAAGATTTGGAATTTTCCTAAATCATCTAACCTCCTCGAACTGCCATCTCGAATATCATGATTTTTGATTGAATTGTGTCGATACAAGTTATAAAATGTGTACCTTATCTTCCAAAGAGACTAATGAATGAAAGAATGAATGCATAAATTGAGGAATAAGCAATTGAAGAACAAAGGAGCGAAGGGTTAACTGAGACAATTCCATTTGCAACATAATCCCTCGAAGCAAGCTATTTAGTATCTTTTTCTATGCTTTTATTTCATCTCTATCTTTATAATTAGTATTTTTGCATTCCTAGTGAATTCACAAGCAGATCTATGAATTCACTTACAGGCTATGAATCCGCCTTATAGGTCATGAATTTTTTGAATTAACGTCTTGGGGGTAAATATCTGTCTCCAAAAGTATTGTCTTACTTTGCATATTGTATTTAAATTATTTTGCTTCTGATAGCATTCTACTTTCTGCATTGTTTACATCATTTCATTTCAACTCTTGCATTTTTTCCTAAAGGATCAATGATTTTTATTATTTATGAGTGGTTTTCTAAAAGCACCAAGGGGACTTGATTGCTGCATCTCTAAGATCAATCATATAGTGGCCTAAGCAGGTCCCAAAACATTGATTAAAATTTGTAGCATTTTGTGGAATTGATTGCAGGTTTTCAACGAATTTGTACTCTAGCTATAAATTTACCGTACAGATCTCTCTAAGTAGGCATATGGACTAGGTAGATGTTCTACCGAATTTGTTTCAGTCTCATAATTTTACTTTTTAGTATCATGTTTGTTTTGTTTTCTTAAATCCCTATGAAAACTTAAAATACCAAAAATTTGAGAATGGAATAAAAAATGCATATAGCTTAGAAATTGTTTGGTGTGCCTTTGTATTCAAATAAAGTTAAAATTGCATATAGTTTAAGTTATAGTTGTATTTTGCTCAAGGTGTTTGTAAATTGAAAGAACACATTTGAACAAACATCCTTGGCTAGACTTAGAAGTAGTCTATAAATACTTTCTGGTGAACCTAAGATCTATTTAACCTCACCAAAGGAGGTATGTCACCAGGTACCCCTCACATCGAGGTGTAGGTGTGCAAACATCTCATCCCTATTCTAGGCATGGATCCATTTTACCTAGAGGGAAACGGGTGTAAATTTTGCCCTCTACATTAGGAAACAGTGTAGAGTTAGAAATTTGAACTAAAGCTTACTAGGTTTTAGTTAACAACAAAGAGGTCGTATGAGAGTCTTACACACAATATAAAGCAAAGGCCTAACATACCAGCTAACATACAGTCTCACAAAATTTCATTCAAACCAATTTACACATTTCTAAGCATTCTAGAGAATAATTGAACAATAATCCAACCAACAATCTAGATGGTAGAATAAACCTAATAGAATTCACTGTTCATCAAGCATTAACATAAATGCAATTAGAAGCGTAACTCACATATTCGTAAATTCTATAACACCTTTTGCAGAAGGTAAAACAACACTTAGTTATATTGATAGGTAACAATCATCATACAACATATACAATATTGCAAACACCAAAGAGCTAACCCACTTTTAGAGGTACACTGAGTAATTTATAAGATTACACTGCATTCTGTTAGCTCAAATTATTTCATGAAAAGTACTTGTATATCTGATAGGGGAGAGTGTAGGGAGTGGGAATTGCTTTTAGGCTTAGTCCATTTTAACTATTTTGATTTCGCTGCTACTGATGTGGCTGATCTTGATTTCTCATAGAACTTGATGGCCATGTGTTTTTTTAAAGGTTTAAAGCATTCTAGTAGTTTAAAATTTTTACCACTACATTTGTTGCAATGCTAGATCATTTAAGGTCTTGCCTTATTTTGACAACTTTTATCTAGGTGGTTGGTTGACATGCATGAATCTAGATGATAGGAACAGGTCTAGAATATCTTCATTAAATATCGAGGCTTGGGAGAGTTACCAAACTCCTCTTGCATTCATTTGATGTTCGTGCCTTGTAATTTTTATCCCCTTTCATGCTAGACTCTATACCTTAGTAAAATTACAAGAATTGTATCTTGACGTTGGACTTCCCTTGCTCCTAGGATGATGTCAGATTCTCAAAATTCTTACCTCTTTTTTACACTTAGCCACATTTTTAATCCAAAATTGTGGTGAAATATTGAATGTTGGGCTTTTGTTTTCCCTATGATGATATTAGTGTTTTGTAAGTATGACCATCTACTATGCCAGGCTCTGCCTTAGTCAAGATTTGAGTCTAGCAATATGGTGAAATATTGGACGTCAGACATCAAACTTTTCTTCCCCATATGCTGAGGTTGGCATGTCTAAAGTCTGACTCCCTTTTATGCCTCAGCAAAATTTTGAGTTTGGTAATTAGGCTAATGAACTGGACATCAAAAATTTCTAGCACCTTTGATTATAGCCTTTGAGAAAGTCTAACCATTTTTTAGCTTAGTTCTCTTACTTAGCCAAAATCTAAGCCCGACCAAATATAGAGAACCAAATCTTTCTTCCTTAATGAAAATTTTAGTCTAGCATGCAACACAATACCAAACTCTTTGCCTTAGCCCAATTTTGAGGTCAACAAAGTGCTATTGTATGTCCAACTACCTTGTTATTCTCTAGTTTGATATCTATTTCTTTGTTGTGATGATATCCGTGAAGGGTATGAACTTTGGCAGTCTGCTTAGGCATGAAGTGATCCTTTTTGTGAGACTCTTGAATTGTTGCCTCAACAAATTTTGACAAAATTTTAGTAGAATCACAATTCGGCCAGGTCTGCAAGGCTTTGTGAATGTGGGTAAACATATTGACCCATAGATTCTTGGCTTGTTGAACATAATTCATTACAATATGACCATGTTGCTTATAGTAGAAGCATACAAGTTTATTAAATTATCTTTGAAAAATCCTGACTAGTTCAAATGGAGATATTATACTTATTTTTCATATGCAATTGAATTTATCTTCAATTGAGTCATTTTTCTTAACTCAGTTTTCTTCATCAATCAAAAAGGAAATTGCACCTTTCAAATTGAGGTTAATTTTTTAATGTGAACACAATATTGGCATAATTGGAAAATATGATATTTAATAAAATAAATTTAACATCTTCATTCTCTACCTTGGTATTAATTCCAACAAGTCGATTTACTAGGAAGCTAAACATACTTATGTTGAAGAACATTGTTGCCTTTCACCATATTTAGTCCAAAAAAATTCCGTTTTAGAGCCATCTTTGCACTTGATGCTCATAAGCCAAATAATGCATTGAGGCTATCCCAAACTAACTTCATTGTCTTCAAGAGATCTATGATATATATATATACATCAACTAGTCCAAGATTAATAATAATTATCACTTTTTGATCTTCTATAATCTACTTTGTTGCTTTGTCATGTTCTTGTGCCTTTGGTATGTTTCCATTCACAATATCCTATAAGTTATTTTTGGTCAACACAAGTTGTAATTTGACTTACTATGCATAAAAGTATTACCCTTCGAACTTTTTAATAACAATTATCTTCTCTATAAGTGGTAAGACAAAAATCCTCACCTTGGTTTGACCAAGAAATCTTAACAAAATAAGTGAACACTTCTTCTCTACTTACCAATATGTAAAAGAAACACACTCATAATTTTGATGTTGAATCAATATCACTTGACATAGAACAAATATCCATAGATAGAATTTTTTAGAAACAACTATGATAATAAATACATTAGTCTAAGAACTGTTATAAAGTAATGTTATCCACAAACGACTATTTTTGACAAATGCCCACAAGCAAACAACAAAATAATTATTTTTAAATCATAAAAGAACATGCCGACCTTAGACATGAATCTATGACCGTGTGCATGCATCGATTTTGGAGGCACACGTTTTTGCCAAATAATACAGAAATTATTAGCAATTGCACTGACCTTATTCATTACTTAACATAGGGATTTTAGCACATGAAGCTCACCGAGTTGATCCCAAGTTTCATGAGGAAACTTTGCAGTTACTTGAGAGATTGAGTGATCTAGTTAGAGAAATCAATGTGTACAATATTGCAGGTCGTTAGGTTGTAACAAGGCATTCCTTTCTTTCTTGCTCCTCTTTGCTCCAGGTTATTTTCCAGTTAAAAAGAATGAGATAATCTCAGTATAGAGTTCATGTCATTATAGCCTTGAATGGAAAGAACACAAGAGATCTCAACCGGTGGAATCGAACACTGATCAACCCTATCCAGATGGACGAACAAATACCTCTCTTTTTCCAACACCAGATTGTGAGAGAGCGAATGCATGCAGGAGCAAAATGAGTAAGAGTGTACTTCATGCCAAATGGTTAAGTTGTTTTGTTAACTAAAGAATAATAATGAATTTTATTTCATGCTCGTCCCATGAGATGCATGCTTTTCCTTCGGGATTTACATCACATATTCAAAACATGATGACTCTTGATCATTCGCAGATTGCATGTAAAAATATTTTGTTTTTTTGTTTGAGAAAGAGGGATTGTACTTGGGTCTCCTACCTTTGATAAATCACAACTTTTTTCTGTAAAGCTTGAGAGTTTACAAACATATTCAATTCTCATTTCAATTGACATGTTATAACCACATACCTACTTTTTTTTTCACAAAAAATCTGAATTTTTTATATTCATTTTTTTGGATCTTCTTTAATTTTTTTAAATAAAAATATTTAGCATCATTTCTCTTGAGAATTTTCAATCTTGTTCATCCATCAATCCAAGTGAAATCTTGATTAGTGATGGTTTTTGATGATGCCAAGCTATCATTGTGCCACTTGAATATTCATAACTACTTTGTTGGTTCCATGCTTTTGCTGCTCTGCTCTGTCATTTCGAACAATTGGTCCTTTTGTTCCTTGATGCTGCTGCATCTTTTTGAAATCCATAAACATTATGTTTTTTCTTCCAAACACTGCCATACATGATACCTTTTTGACTCCATATAGATCTAAAATATTGATGCCTTGAGCCATGCCTCCAAGACTGTTGCTGCAGTAGTGTGGGTATCGATATGTTGCAACCTTAACCTAACATTTATTTCCCTTTGATTTTTCAAAAATTTGTTTTTTGTATTTTAAATTATTTTTCACAATATTCTCTCTTATACCTTTATTTTGGGACATCCTTGTGCATTTTTGATAAGGCTTCCTTGGACTTTGCTACTGCTTTTTCCATGGATTCTGTTATTGTTGCTACTGTAAATTGAACATTTAAGTTTTTTAATAGTTCTTCAACTTGTTCCCTTACCATAAATGCTTCTTGCTTCTCATTGGATCCTTGTTCTTTTTATTAGTAAAGAGGGTTTTGAAAGGACCCTAAACCTTTTACAAAGCCAAAAGGAAAAATGTGACCCTAGGGATCACCTAAAGACAACAATCTAGTTGGACAAAAATAAAAGCCCAAAGATCATAAAACAGAGAAGGGAAGACCCCTACAAAACAATTAAAAGAGCAGTCAAAGAACATAAATTACTCGATCGTAGACAGATTGGAAGAGACGTCTTGACCAATATTGATACCCTCCTTGGTGTTGGAACTAATGACTTTCACCATATTAAGAGCCTGTTGAAGAATGTTTCATATGGTGTTAAATACCATGGACGAGTTCTTTAGCATGTCTACCAAAATGACATTGGGATCAGTTTTAGTTTTCATGTGGATCTCATCCTTCGCTCGGGATTGACTCTTGATAGATTCACCTTCAATATTGGAAATTTTGAACTTGACTAGAGAATCGTCCAATGATTCTTTGTCACTTATGGTAGAAGATTTTATTTTGCTTGTAGATGATTTTACTCTAGCTAAACAACATTTGGGCTCAATTTTGACTGATGAGAGGTGGAATTGAGGACCACCTTCCATTTAGTTTTGGTTGTTTTAGCAGAGGTATTATTTATCTCTTCATCACTAACTGTAATCCATCGAGGACTATCACAAGGGCCAAAATCTAAAGGATCATGGAGGATATCCATAGCCGTAATCATGACCTTCTTAGATTATTTCTACAAAATATACTTGTACAACATAAGATGAAGACCCTGGTGCTTCGGGTGAGTCGAGGAATCCTCCCTAACACTCTCCATAAAAATATCCATTGATATCACCAAGTAGTCAGGGATATTAATGTCCTTTATATCCCTCATATGATTCAAAAAATCCAAGTGAAAGCTTTTGAGGGGAACATTGATCTCATCCACATTAAAGTACTACATTATTGGTATGAAGACCTTGTCCCACAGAGTAGGAAGCCCAATTCTGATGATCCTTCCCTTTTCTAGGGAGTATTTATCCTGTTGGATGATATCTCCATCATTGGGGAGCTTCGTCACCTCTACAAGGAGATGATTAGTCACCTTGATGGTAAGCCCATGAACGATAACCCACTTATTATTCCATGACTTGGATAATTCCATTGATAGCTTAGGGTCATCACCACTAAACTTGCGTAGAAAGGGTATAAACCCATGTCTATCTAGGATTGCTTCAACATCGACCTCCAGCTGTAAAGTACTGGGTTCATGCAATGCCATTCTCGTTTGATGAGAAATCACAAAAAAACTCAAGGTGTTGCTACCTTCATTCAAGGTGAATTTAATCAACAAACTGGAAATAGAAAGGGCTAAAACACCTCAGACGTGCATGTTTTTGATGGTGAGGATAACCTTATTTCAACGTTGATGATGAAACCTTTTGTGCCTTGACACATGAGCTAGGATGATGATGGAATTTCCATGGCCAATAATAGTAAAGTCACATTTGACACTCAAGCTAGCCAAAATCAAATTATTCTCTATCTTGTCAAAGGTGACAAAATGCTTCTCTTCATAGATTCACCCATGGAATCTGAAATGGGATGATAAACAATTCCATGAGGGAAGGTTGGTACACAATCCAATGAGTAGGGATTTGCTATCAGCATGTCCACTTATGAAACCAGGGTACCCCGTGAGACATTTGAAATTTAAATTTGGTTGGGAAGGGTATATTTTGATTGCACTTTTGGAAATGATCCATAGAGTAAACAAAACCACTCTCAAAAATATAATTAGAAATACAGGGATGCCACTGCCATCCAAAAATATCAACTCTCACACCGAGATACCACTGAGGCTAAGGCTATCATTTCTTTTGAGATGTGGTCTAAACAAAGAGGGATAAAACCAAGTAGACACACCCTCATGTTTACTACAAGAATATTATATGTCACGGATAATAGGTAGGTTCAAGCTAACATTACATGCATCAAAGGCAGTCCATCTGGCCGAGACAATGATGATAAACCATGAATGATGCTTGTGATAAGGATAATTGAGATTGTCAAATAAATACTGGTGTAGACTTGGTTGACATGGCTTATGTTGACAAGGATCGATTGGAAAATAAGGGAGATGAAGTCAGTCCCCTTGTTAGTGTGTCAGTGGTTACAAAAAAGACACTTAGATCCAAAAAAAGTACTAATTAAAGAAGTAGATTTCCATCATTGTTAGCATGAGAAATAAGGCTTTGAGGAAAATCCTTATTTCATACATTGAGGGGCTCTTATGACACTCCCAAATTGTAAGAATATCTACTGCATGGTTCCCTTCCTTGTACATGTGCTGGATGACAACGTTCTTGAATTTGTTGAGGAACCTTTTGCACTTATCGATGACAATTTCTACACACCACACTAGGGCCTAGGTCTTTCTGATATAATTGATAATATTCATTGAGTCACCTTCAATGATGAGGTTCTCAAGATTTAGGTCGTCTAAAATTGAAAGACCTATGAAAAGTGCTCTAGCTTCGACAAAATTGTTGGATTGGATCCTTGCTTCTTTGCACATTATCATTTGTATTTTTTCTTCTATTATATCCTTTGTATTCATTTCTTTCAGCTTCCTCTAATGCTTGTTTATTTCTTCTTCATATCCTTTGATGGTGACCTCCAACTAACTATCTTTTTATAAGGATTCTATTGACTTAATAATACATGTTCCATTTCATCCCATACCAAAATTATTTCCTTCGAATGACTTTCCTTTGTAAGAATATCCCACCAATTATAAGCTTATTCTTTTAAAAGATAAAAAAATTACAATTCTCAAAAATCTCCCTAGAATATATAGATCTAAAATTTGTCCACCATTCTTGAGCATCAACATTATCATTTTTGGTGAATATTGATAACTCCATGATCCCAACCTAAAAACATCCCAAAAACAACTAGGTTTTTGGAAAGAAAAAACTAGGATTTAAAAAAAAAATTTAAAACTCCTCTGATCCTTGCTATCACCAGTAGAACAATTTAAATGCAATATAATTCATATTAAAAGGAATTAAACCATCTATTACGAATTTGCATTAATTCATTACCAAGCTTCTCCTCCAAATGGTTCAACACTATTGCATAGATTGATTATATTATTGCAAAGAAACGTGGATGACTTCGATGGCAATGCGGTTATCCAGGGAAAAATATGATTAACAAAATGCACAAGAAATTCAAGGTCTCATTTTTTATTTCATGTTAGAACATAGTTTTTTGGAACCTAATGTGGACAAAGACATCCCTTGGGCCACTAAGGCCATACTTTTGAAACTCAATGCAGGGAATATATGGATTGGGAATGGAAGAGCCAATGTTTCTAACCTTCTCTAATACCAGTCATAACTCAAAATGCTTTGATATCATTTCATTAAATCACAAGAGCATTTATAGAACGTAATCTCCTTATTTTAGGCTAAACAACTCTAACAACCTTCCTACTTTAGCTTCACTAAAATAATGAGAATCTCAACTTACTAACTCCTTAATGGACATCTACAAGAGTGATTTTAATAACTCAAAATATTTTAGACAACTCTTGAATGATGTAATAGATCCTACCAGTTATATATTCTCTTCAAGCCACAAACAAATTAGGCATGCTCATAAAGTTAGATATGAAAAAGTATACGATAGGGTTTGTTGGTGTTTTATGATAAAAATTAAAAACTTTGGTTTCAATCAAGGTTAGTGTGAACATATAAGATGTTATAACATTCCAAGATATTCTATTTTGATTGATGTATCCCTATATAGGTACTTCAAATCATATTGTAATATCCACTAGGGTAACCCATTATCTCCTTATCTTTTTATTATTCTTGTTTAGGCTGAAGAGCTCTCTCAAATACATAATTGGATTATAAAATGAAAGGCATCCATGTTGCAACAAATAGTACGTTTAAAATTCATCTCTAATATTTAGTTTATGTGATCTTGTAGTTAGCGATTCCATGGGATTTCAATTAATACTATTATGTTATCAAAAAGTTGCTATTTAGTTAATACAACTAGGATGTTTATTATCAAAATAGCTCTTGATTTAGGAAATATTTTTCTAATCACTTATATATGATTGAAATAGACCCCACCCATATTATATCATGATCATATGGTGGTATTACAACAAGCTTGGCAATTACGCATGTATCACTTGGCAAGATTCGAACCTTGATATCCTCCTTGAAAGTTGAAAAATCTAAATGGTTGAACTAATGCCATTTGATAAATGCTAAATTTTATCCATGAAAATTGAACCTTGATTTAAGATGTGAAACTTTTCACTTGTAACCACTTATTCTAAATCCCATGGGCTTTGATTTAGGATAAATTAATATATATATATATTTTATTTGGAAAATTACCATCAATATGGATAGTTATGCACTTCTTTGATAAAGAAAAAAAAAATATTTATGATGTAATTTTGGATAGAACGAGATCTTGTTTGTTTTGTTGGAAAGGTAAGTTATTACCCATGGTTGAAAAAGTTCAACATAAGAAGGCTACATTTTAATTTATCCTATATACAAGATGCCATTTTAAATATTACAAGTAAGCATAACATCTAAATTTGATAAAATTCAATGAGATTTTTTAATGAGAAACGTAGGTTTCCTCTTTATAAATGATAGGAAAGAGTATTATAGGGTTATGCTTACAAATTTACATATTTATAATTTTAGCATTAGGGGCATAAAATGGATGGTTATTATTCAAATTTCAAATAAAATAGATGGACAAAAGGTTTTATGGACACAATAAATTTTTTGAGCATACAATAAATTTGTTAACGAAGTAAAGCTTACCCATGAGTTTGATAATGTTAGATTTTAAGCAATTTTTAGAAATGAATGGAATCAACACATTATCCAATATTGATGAAACAGAAATACACAGAAAGGAATTTATATAATATATGGGGTAGTCCATGGACACCAAATAATACCACTATCAAAGAATAGAATTACACTCCAACCAATAATTAAATGGTTGGTATGATGGGCTATTTATACCAAAAATTTAGGTCATGGTTAGGTGATTGAATTTAAAAATTAAAATAATAAAATATTACAAAAATATATTTTTCAAGGTTTACAAGGGCCCAAAGGGATTATATGTACAATACAATACAAAACTTAACCATGGCCTTAGGATAATATTAGCCACCATATATTCCAACATATCCTTTTAAGGTAAATGATAGACATAGAGAGAGACCTTTATTTGTCATCCCCTTAAGGGATATTCTCCTACACCAAATAGTTCATGCATGCACACAAAAGGAACCTTGACCATAACCTTAGTTAGGATATCTATTGCCTCCTCTATTGAATGCACAAATATAGGATCAAACACCCCATGTGCATGAAGCCATCTCACAAAGGGCATCCAAATCTCTATGTGCTTGGTCCATTGATAAAACAATAGATTAAGGATAAGCTAGATCGTGCTATGATTATCATATGAAAGAGTGATTGGAAAACTCTAAGTAATGTCAATCTCCTCTCAAATCATGAGTGTCCACCTCATTGGTAGCACAATATTCAAATTATATAGAAGACTGAGATATGGTATATTTGCATCTAGAACACCAAGAAACAAGTTGGATCATAAATATAACATAAAGCCTATGGTAGATCATTGCTCATCCAAATCACCAACCCAATCAACATCTAAAAATCAAAGGAGATCAAACTGAGTAGTGAACACCAATATAACAAGTCTCTCGGATGTGCATGATAATTCTCTTGGTTATGATTTAATGACTATCTTAGGGTGCTTGCATGTACTTGGAGCAATAGCTAACAAAAAAATCTATACAGATTCTTGTATGAGTAAATAGAAAACTCCACTCATAAGAGATCAATACAAAGTAGCATCCATAAAAGGAGTGGTACAATCAACCCAAAGCTTTAGACTTGAAGCAAAAGGAGTCCAAGCAAACTTTTAATCCTCCATACTAAAATATTGAATATGGTCCAAAGCATAATTGAGATGAAAAATGATGATGCCACAGTTTTTCTAATCAATCTTAATCCCCAAAAATTAGTGTAGCATCCCTCAAATTGTCATCTCAAATTTGGAATGAAGTCGTGACTTCATATCTTGTATAAAGGTAGAAGAGCTACCAATAATGAGAAGACTATCAACATAAAGAACAACCACTAAAGTATCCCCATCCTAATATTTTATGTAAACATCATTTTCGATCTCACATTGCTAAAATCCACAACAAAAAAAAGCGAATCTTCTAATATAACGTATAAGGTGCATATTTATGTCCATATAAGGACCTAGTCAAACGATAAAATAGAGGAGTAGAGTAGAACCCTCAAGCTCAAATCTAGGTGGCTATTTCCTATAGATCTCCTCTTGAATCTCACCATGTAGGAAGGCATTCTTCACATTCATCTACTATACCTTTAATCCATATGAGATAACTATAAAGAGAATCACTCTAATTGAGTCCATCCTAGACTCTTAGCAAATGTCTCAAAATAGTCAACTCCCTCATTTTGAGAGAATTCCTTAGCAAAAAAGTGTTCCTTGTGCTTCTTCGCCTAACCATTCAAAGTATACTTGGTCTTGTAGACCCATTTGCATACAACTATATTATTCCATTCTAGAAGAGGAACAAACTTACATGTCTTGTTCTTCATCAAGGTCTCATACTCTACAAGCTTAACATATTTCCACTTTGATTGACCCTTAGCTTGAGAATATGTAAGATAATCCTATGAATGAGTAACCTTCAATAACAATGATCAAGGAGGATACTTTTAGTGTCACTCTAGAGACAAAATAGTCTAATAATCATTTACAAGTATCTTATTGCAATTGGATGTTGGATGAACCAAGAAATTATCATGTGCACTCTATGGTAAAGCAACATCATAAGCTAAAACTAAAGAATACAATTCAAAAGCACCATCACCTCATCATATAAAGCTAAAGTGCTCTAAATGAATGTGTCCTACTCAAAATGCCCTAAATATAGAAAACAAGGTTTTCCTAGCAGTGCTAGCTATGAAGGGGTTAAATCAATAGATAGTTGACCTCCATTCAAATACAAATATGAAGAAGATGCTCTAATGGAAATTGAACCTACCAAAATATTTGAAGAAAATTTTGAATCTAAATCAATAAAAGGATTATTATCAAAATATTAGATGGAGGAATTGAAGAAGCACCTAGAAGGACCTCATTAAAAATGACATCTCTCTAAATTAAAACCTCACATCTCTAAGGATCATAAAGGTGATATGCCTTTGAGGTATTTAAATACCCTACAAAATGCATCAATGAATATTTGGTGATTCCTGTAGGCCCAAAATGACCACATACTTAGAAAATTTTGAATTTTTTTCCTAAGGCATGAAAAGGGCTCCAATCCACTAAAGACAGAGTATTTCGGAGTGGATCCATGCAATATGCTCCAATCCACTCAACACTTAGTTCATTTTTGGAAACATGAGTAGAGTGTTCCACCCTGCCCAATACTTAGTGTATTTTATGGCGACTTAGCGCGAAGTTCCCAATCCGTAATCCAATCGAGTCTAGATGATGTCAACACCTTTCAAAGAGTATATTAGTGACATCACTTCATTCCATGTGCTCAAACAACTAAGTGTCGGAGATGTTTAATTCCACTGAGATTCAAATTTATTTTGGAGTGGAATTGGGACAAGCTCCACGCCACTAAGAAAGAAGAACTAAGCACCCGAGAAGAGGTACAAGGCAGCGAATTAGCACAAAAGACATTTTATATTGCTTTTAGAGTGGATTAGCATTATAATCTATTTCGTAGTCAATTAAAATCAAAGCTGGTGGAGCGAGAATCGAGGAGTGGATTACAAATTATTTCCTATGCCACGAATGTGATAAGGGAATAAAGTCTTTTAAAGAATTAGTCGAGCGGATTGACGACAAGCTAGGTTCCACTCACTTAGTGTATTTTTTACGAGAGCTCCAATCTGTTGGCCGAAGCTATCCAAGCTGATGTCAACATTATTTTTAGAGCAAATTGGTGATTTGTTCTACCTCGCTTGGCTATAAAGCATTGTTGAAGTTTAATAATAGCCATCCATGAAATGCATAAACAATGGATATTATGTTGATATTTTTATGAGCATACAAATGTGGCTTCTTGGTAGAGGAAGGCCAGTAAGTTTGAGCAGGTAGGCAAATAATACGTGGTGCCAAGAACCAAGAACCAAGAACCAAGAACCAAGAACCAAGAACCAAGAACCAGGGTAGTTGCAGATTTGTGATAGCAAGAAGTCCTCAAGAAGAATGAGTAGTTCAAATTTGGTTTCTAATAGCCTGAAGTCTAACTACCATTGTCAAACCAGTAAGTTGTATAGTCGAGCTACCATGGAATGTGACATCGAGTGAATTTCATGGACCCTATAAACGAATGAAATGATGCCAACATAGCTTTCTGTTGATTTGTCATGTTTTAAATCCTTGTAATGTCTCCCCTACTTTCTTTCATTGTAATACTATATATAAAGGTTGAACCCTCAATTTTTAGGGTTGGATCTAAAGTGTTTGTTTGCCCTACTATGTAATATCTTTTGAAAATTAATGGAAGGAGAAATACTCGTATTTTTGACTTAAGATTTGTCATCTTCGATATATTTCATCAAGAGGTTTGAGATGTGAATTACATTTTTGTCAATGCTGCTATGGTTAGTTCATTCCATCTATATTGGATTACTAGTTGTAAGGTAATTGAAATCTATTCATAGTTAGATCTATGTTGTGAGAATTTTATTTCTATAAAGTATGAATACTAATATATTTTTCCAAATTGGATTGTTAGTATCTTAGACATTGAAATTGATTTCTTGAAGCACATATTTATTTGGCTTTTATTATGTGAATATTATTTGGTTTTGGGTGCTGCTAATCCTGAGTGTGGGACATTGCAAATATTTTACTAAAGGTTTTCCCTATGGATGCCTATGCTGTTAGCCCTATCCGACCACTATTAATTCATAATTTCTTAATCCTAAATCCTTTTCTAATCCTTTTCCTCAAAATCATTATTGATCTTAATTGAGTTAGCATTATGTTAGTTAACAAGGAACCAACCTACTCTGGAGGTTGGGCTGAAGCAGTATTTGATCCATTCAATGTTGAGTTCTGAGCTGTGACTAGCGGGTGCAAGTCTGGAAAAAAATTAGAAGATAGACAATTGCAGTATCAAGTTCACTTGATGATAATTCAGATCCTAATAGTTTTGGCATGCCTGGTGGGACCTGTTTACAAGAAACACTAAAACCCATATTATTCTTTATTATTTTTATTTTTCCTAAAGGAATTAAGATTTGGTGAATTATCTTAACCTTGCTAAGCGGTGATCAAAAAATTCACCTAGTGACTCCCTGGTCTGTGAATCCAAAAAAGTTATCGTTGTAGTTTGCAGTTTTTTTATGAATACTAGGTCATCCATAAGGAATAACCCAGACTCCTTTTTCTACTGTGAGTTACCTTATAGAGGGTCTACTGTCATAAGGTATTTGAGTTAGGATTTTTATTTAGACAAAAATCCTCTTGAGGAGAATCCTACATACACCCAAGACCACCTCCAATAGGAGCTACACCTGGGAACATGGCCCAAAATTATAATCAAAATGCAGTTCCAAATAAGCCCTTGCAGAAGTTTCCTAGATGGAATACAACTATTCCCCTTAGACTAGCCCAAATGAATGACATTCACCAAGCTATATCTAAGGCCATCCCCACCTATGATGGATTTGGTAAAACTACATATAAGCACTACCAAGATATTATGAATCTGGTAGTAGTCCACAATATAAAAAATGAAGATATTTTTGTTAGGACCTTAGCCATGTCCTTTAGAGGAAACATTCTACATTTTTTTAGGATCCTTTAAGACAATATAATTACCTCATGGGAAATACTAGTTGAGCCTATTGAGGAAGAATTTAATGAATCTACTGATCCTTTTTTCCTCCTTAATCAATTCACATCCATGCAAAAGCATTAGCAAGAAATTATTTCAGACTTCAACTTGAGGTTCAGTAGGACCCGGAATAGGATTCCACCTATAGCTAGACCAACTTCAAGCCTCACTTACATGTATTATATCAGATCCCTTGTATTAGATTTAGGCATGCAAACCCAATAATCTAGATTGGATACCTTTACAAAGGTTTAAAATGTAGTTGTTGATGCTGAAAATATTCTTATTAATGTGGGAAGATTACCTCCAAAAGCTGTGTTGCCCTACAATTTGGAAACCCCTAATGTCCAAGGTCAGAAAGATGCATTATCTTATATGTACCCTCCTTCTTTATCATCCCCATTTCCATATATGACTCCCATTCATCTTTCAAAAGTATCACATGCTGCAGTTTCTTTCCCTCCTCTTCCTTCTCAAATACCCCAAAAATCCTCCATGCTCCTTGATATTTAGAATACCTTGAAAACTCTTAGCAACAAGATGAATTCAATGGAAAAGAGAGAAATGGAGAGATCTCAACAAAGGATATTTCCTTATGTTAACAAGGATCAAAGACCTAGTCCTAGTAAAAACATTGGGGTTAGAATAAATACAATTAAAGAAGAGCCTAAGTGTTCTTCAAAATAAGTCTGGTGAATGTATGGTGTTTGGTGTGCAATGACCCCCATGATTCACAATCTTGTGTTATGTACCAACACCATGTATAGCAGGCTATGGAGAAAGCATATATAAATCAAGAAGGAATAGTGAACATGCTTTGGAAACCAGATAAGATCATGGTAGCGAAATATCTTGATGAGGATGGACCCATTTCTATCATGACAAGGTTAGGCAAGAAAATACTATAGGTTGATCCACAAAATATGGATTAATTTTAGGTTACCTCTCAAAAGAAGAAGGACCCTCCTTCACAAAGTAGTGATACATTCCTTATCCCCTAGGCCAATGAAAAAAGAGACATGGCTTCTAGGAGCCACGAAAAGATGGTCAGTTTCCCTAAGAGATTTGAGAAATAAAATGAGGAAGATAGAATGAGATCCAAGAATGAAGCCCAAAATAGGCTTATATTATCTTCCATTACTAAGATATAGAGAATTGAGGCCACATAATAGTATAAAAGAAAGTATGGTGAGTGAGAGAGTAGGCCTAAGAGACCCACCTCTACCAATTCTGAATATAACATTGTGGAGGAAATGAAGAAGATACCATCAAAATATAGCCTATATGATACTCTCTTCCTTCCTGGCCTAATAAACCTGCTAAAAGATTCTATGAACAAATATCCATAGGAAAATCAAGCCATCACAAGCCTCAGTATTCCCTCTAAAAAGGATAAAATATTCCCTGCCACTTTGAAGAACAAACTCCCTCCTTTTTACATTTCTCTAAGAATGTAGGGGTGGATTGTATGAAATTACATGATTAACTCAGGGGCATCCACCATAGTTATGCCTAAAGTAGTTTGCAAATATATGGGTAAGGGAATATACCAGACACTACATTGGAGTTCTGCAGCTAGATGGGACACCTGTGAAGACAGTGGGAGTAATAAAAGATGTCTTGATGAGGCTACATAGATCACCTGAGGTAACCATAGTTTAAGAGATAGTGGTGGTGTATCTAGAGCCTTATTTTAGCTTATACCTTTCAAGAGAATTCACTACAAAGTTGGGAGGATGCATGTACATGGACTATTCCAGCATGGTGATTCCTTTCAAAGGAAAAAGAATAAGAATAACATCAGAAAATAATGTGTCTTATCACATTGAGAAATTGAAGAGGACATGTGCAATATCACTCCTCTAGAGGAATTTGAATTAGTGGATAGCTTTGAAGAGTTGGAAATTGAATATGAACTACCTTTCAGAGAGGATTATAATCAGTTTGGGATAGGTATAGGTACATACAATATTTCCATAAAAATAGAGAAGAAAATTCTTGCTATATCTAACCAGTTCGAGAGAAACATAAACCTGGACCATGCACTTTGATGGTGCAATATACATAAATGGTGTTGGTACTAGTGTGCTATTACAATCTCAATCAAAAGGGACAAAGAGTTTCACATATAGGCTAACATGGTCATGCACTAACAATATTGTAGAATATGAGGCTCTATGCCTTGGGCTAATGCAAGCTGAAAGCATGGGCATCAAGATATTTAATGTATATGGAAACTCTGAATTGATTGTAAATCAGGTAAGGGAGAGGTGCAATAATAAGAACCATTACCTAAAAATATATAGAAATAGGATATGAGATTTGATGGAATCTTTTGACGCCTTAAACATGAATTTTGTTACCAGAAAAAATAATACCTTTGTGGATTCCTTAATAGTTAGGGGAGCTAATTTCAACCCTTCTACAGATATAGGATCCACGAAAGACAAAGGGATAAAAATTATTTTCATGCCTGCAGTGCCAAATAAGTAGATTTTTTGGTAGGTCTTTGAAAGTGATGAATAGATCATTGATTTTTCAGTGTGAGAAACCTATTTATCTACTATTCAATAGAAAAATCCAAAAGATATTTATTAACAGGATGCCATCGAATTAAAGAATAATCATATACCTAGAGGGTTGGTTACTCAAGAGAGCCTATTTGACAATGAAGACAATAAAAAGATGAAATCCATGGAAATCAATGAGAAAATCTATAAAAAAATTGAAATTGAAAAAGAAATAAGCTCAAGGTTGGAGTCCAATGTTCTCCAGAAGAAGAGGAGGATATAAGAGCTTTATGGCTAAAGTACCAAGACATTGTAGCTTGGTCATATGAGGATCTTAAAGTATATGACAAGAAGGTCATCCAACACACAATTGAGCTAAATCCAGATGCAAAACCATTCAAGAAGAAATAGAGGTATATGAATCCTAGGATCAAAGCCATAATGAGAGAGGAACTATTGAAGTTTCTAAAGGCTAATATCATCTATCCAATAAAGCATTCAACCTGGTTAGCCAACTTGGTACATGTAAGAAAGAAGAATGGTGACATATGCTTGTGTGTAGATTTCAAAAATCTCAATCAAGCATCGCTAAAGGACCACTACCCCCTCCCACATATTGATCAAATATTATATATTGTGGTAGGAGTAGAAATATTCTCACTATTATATGGATTCTCTAGATATAACCTGATTTGGGTGAAGGATGAATATCAGTTTAAAACAACATTCACCACCAAATGGGCCACTTTTGGGCTATCTAATGTAGGATTCAATTTCAAAGAGCAATGGATTATGCTTTTGGAGAATTTATCAACAAGGTCATCCTAATTTACTTAGATGATATGACTATTTTCTTCCATAAAAAGCAAGACCACCTGGTACATCTAGAACAAGTCTTTCAAAAGTGCAAAGAATTTGGAATCTCTCTTAATCCTAAGAAGTCATTTTTTTGCAGTTCATGAAGGAAAGTTTCTAGGCCATGTGGTTTCCTAAGAAGGTATGGCCATTGATCTGGATATAATAAAATCCATCCTTGTCCTTCCACTACTCATAAATAAGAAAGAATTACAATATTTCTTTGGTCAGATAAACTTTGTCAGGAAATTCATCTCTGACTTTGCTCAGAAGGTGAAGCCCATATCAGAACTACTAAAGAATAATGCAGATTTCAAATGGATTGAGGTAAGAAAGCAAGCCTTTGAAATAATCAAGCAATCCATTACTACAGCTCCAGTGCTAGTCAATCCATACTTCATCAAATACTTCATTATTTATGCTTATGGAGCTGAGGAGAGATATGCATCAGTGATCACCCAAAAGAATGATCAAGGATAGAAACACCCCATATTATTTTGGAGCCAAAATCTTCATAAATATTAGGTCAAGTATAATTTTATTGAGAAACAAGTATTTACAGTAATGAAATCATTGAAAAAATTTAGGCAATACTTAATTCAAAGCAAAACCCTGGTTTATGTGGTTCATCTGGATGTGAGAAGTTTTATCTTACAAGGTGAACTAGGAGATAAGAGAGCTATTTGGATTACTAAGATCCAAGAATATGAGTGGAAATCCATCCTACCATGATGGTCAGAGGAAGAGATCTATGCCAAGGTTTGACAGAAGCAACAGTTTCAACAGAAGTAACAGCCTGTCAATCAACAACAAAAGACAAAACTGAAGATCTATTGTTAGGAGAATCAGACTGGGTGGACCAAAATACTGAGTACTTTTAGACTGGGATATGCCATCCTAGTCTCAATCCATTATAGAGAAGAAGATATAGAATTTAGGCTTTGAAATATGTTCTATTTCTATAAGGTCTATACAAGAGAAACCTTGATGGAGTCCTCCTTAGATGCTTAAAATATGATCAACAACAAAATGACATAGAGGAGTTCCATGGGGGACTATCCAGAGGACACTCATTAGGAAGAGTTACAACATTAAAGATCATCAGGGTAGGCTATTACTAGCCTACCATATTTATTGACACCTTTAAAGTTACAAGAGCATGTTATGAATGCCAGTGGTATGTGGGAAGAACAAGGAATGCATCATTCCCCTTAAGCCAATTCAATTTGAGAAACCCTTTTAGCAATGGGGGTCAGAATTCATAGGTGTTATCAATCCAAATTCCTCGACTCACCACAAGTACATTCTAACTACAACAGACTACCTCACCAGATGGGTAGAAGCCATTCCTACAAAGAAGTCAGACCAAGATGTGGTGATAGATTTCATGGAAAGCTTAATCACAAGGTTTGGTGTTCTAGAAGCTTTGGTGAGCGACAATTGACCAGCCTTCATAGGGTATAAATACATTACATTTTATAGTAAGTATGGCATCACCATAAAAATACTTCAAACTACTACCCCTAAGGAAATAGAATGGCAGAATCAACTAACAAGAATCTGCTAAGAATTTTGATAAGATCTTTGAAGGGTAACAAGAGAAGTTGGCACCTACTGCTGGAACAAGTTCTATGGGTGGATATAATCACTATAAAAAAGTCCATCAAGACCTCCCATTATACCTTAGTATATGGCAAGGAAGTGGTATTACCTGTGCACTTAAAAATTCCAGCCCTCAAGTTGGTAAATATTGAGGATGAATCTAAACAAAATCCAGTTGAAATCAGGTTGACACACTATTGCAACTAGAGGAGAAAAGGACTCAGGCATATGAAGAATTTCAGAAGCATTCATTTGACATCAAGGCATGTTTTGATAAGAATACAAGATTCAAAAATTTCCAATTTGGAGATTTTTTCCATAGGTGGAATGTGGAAAGAGCTAAATCAGGATACCATCATAAGTTTGACTCCTTCTAGTATGGTCCTTTCAAAATAGCAGAAGTTAAGGAAACCAATGTTTTCCAGCTTGAAGATCTTGAAGGAAACCTACAACCTATCTTGATAAATGGTTGTCACCTTAAACTCTAATTTTATTGAGATAAATATTCATTGTAATATATGTACATATTTGTTGTATCATATCCCTTTTTCCTTTTTTTTTTAAGTTTTTCATTTTTTGATAAAATGTTAAAAAAAGAGAGAAAATTTTGCTTCAAAAAATGAAGTGATGAGTTACAAAAAATAAGCTAAGTGGCAACAAAATATAGCATAGCACCAATCCACTCTCAAATGAACTAATATGGCAGTGTAATACCACGTGTGTTCCTCACTACTCTTAAAAGGACTAAGGTGGCAACGAATCACGACTTGTGTTCCAATCCATCGGAGTTCATGACTAGTTTGGAGAAATATCCATGAATTGCTTCATAAATTTCTTGCATCACTCTGAATGAAATAAAGACAATGAAAGGTACCACAGGCTTAGTAATTAACCAATCAGTGAGTGGCATAACATCTTTGAGCCACCAAGATGCATGAGTTTAATTTGAAAAGCATGCAAATAGATAGTTCTCGTAGTGGCCACATTAATGGAGGAAGGTGTACATGCAATGACATTTAAAAGTGCTAAAAAAATATAGAGTTCATTAATTTGTCAAAATAAAAGCCTACAAAGCAGAAAGAGCAAGAGAATAGCCAAGCATTATCTACAAATACTAGACAAAGAACACTTTGAATATTTTTGTGAAAATGGCTCCTAAGAAAGCTCCAAACGATATGTAGCAATGAGAAGCAAAGTTGGATGGCTATGTAAATTAGATGAGATGGTTGGAAGATACCATCATGAATCAAGTGAGAAGAACCTTCTTGAGGAGGAATTTCAAGTTCAGATACTTTGACAGGATACCAATTCGATCTCAAGGTATCATTGCTATAGAATCCTTCTTATTTTTGTACATATGTGATTTTGTTCACCATTATCCTAAGTTAATTTTTGCAATCATTAAATTTTACAATCCTAAGAAAAGGGTTGTGAAAATAGCTAATGGCATAATATTATTTACCATTTCCAAAGAATCTTGTCATAATTTGTTTGCCATAGGGGTAGGCCCTCCTTTAGAACCTAAAAAATTTGATATAGTGGAACAATCTAGGGTTTATTCTTCATTAATGGCTTCTAATGAGAAGGAATCATGGAAAAATTGTTGTATTTCCAATTTATACGTATAAAGCAGGAAGATGAGATGCCTAAAGTCCCAATCCCCATTGACCAATTTTCTAACCTAGAGTTGTACTCCATGATAGCTTGTTTGGAGGGATTGGATTCATACCAATTTGTGCGGGATTGGTAAATAGCCACTTATTGCTGCATTTTGAATGAGAAAATGTATGAAAGTGACGTAGAGAAGAGGGGCATTAAGTCCATTTAATTTTACTGGCCCTCTTTCCTTTACAAAAGAATACAAGAGCAATTGGTAAGAATGAAAAGGCATTCAAAGACACTCTCTTTTTGATATTGTTTGAGTTTGGTTTGGATGTTCTTTGCTACTGTGAGACAAATGATGCCCTGGATTCCTATAAAAGAAAAGAATGACAAGAGAGACCCTATCCCTGTATACTATTGGACTAATCATTTGAGAAGCATTGAGTCTTTTTATAGGTTCAACCTAGAATTTCTAGGGCCAACTTTGAAAATTATGTACGGGAAATACCCTAGGTTACCACCGCTGGCAAGAGAATTGTTAAGAACAAAAGGTGCTAAATAAGGAGATTGGTATGTCCTTATATAAGGAACAATTATTAGACTTATGGTTTTACTGGTAAGCATTTTCTACTTCTCCATTTTCTTATAAACAAATTGTTAGCTCTAGAATATTTGAGGCAAGCAGATTTTATCAATATGAACCATGGCTCTAGAAAGAAAAGAAAATGTGTGTTGACCTACCATCGTGTCGATGATATAACTATCACTAGAAATGGCCAAGGTGAACAAATCACCCAATATTTAGATAAGTTGGGTTTGTTTTACATCCCTTAGATGTGGAGATATGACTCAAATGATAAATTCCACAAGAGGAACATTTATATTAAAAGAGAGAAGGCCCACAAATTTGAGAAGACATCAAGGACTCATTTTGAACAGGGTGGGAATTCCCCATTAGATTGGAATGTTGCTAATATGGAACAACTTTCTCCATGGCTAAAATTCTATGAGCAGATATTTTATTTTGATTCAGATAAGAATGAAAGCCATCAGTTGAAGGAGTGTACGATTAGAGAAGTTGGAAATAAAAAGAAATGGGATGAAGGAAAGATCGTGGACAGGTGGAGGATGAGATTGGAAACTGACACAGATAAATCTAAGCTTGGACAAGTAATTTATAATGATTTTTCTAATAGATATGATGAGAACATCAAAACTTAGAAGGCAAAGGAACCGAATAATATAGTGTTGATTTAAAAGAAACCTCAACCAGGGTCATATTATCCATACCCACCTTCACAAGAAGAAACTCAAGGAGAAGGGGCCGATACTCAACTATTATTTTTGGAGCTCTTAAAACATTTGAGCCTTCGATAGAACAATTGGAGAATTTTCCTAAAGAGGCACATTTAATGAGTAAAATGCATTATTATGATGATAGGGACATTAACACATAAGTCATTAGGATAGTGAGTAGGACCAAGCACCTAGCTCTGGGTGGAGAGCCCCATGAAACTAAAATATATTGGAATGAGAAAGATAAGAACTTTATGTTTACACTAGTGAGTTTCATCACTATAGCCACAGTGGATTTGAATCCTATTTCTAAAGAAAAATTGTAGGAAGGAATTTCTAGGGAAGATACAAAGAATGATAAGTCAACAATATTTTAGGATTTTAAAATAAAAGCCAAGAATGCATCGAAAATAACTTAGAAGGAGGTCTGTAATAAAAAAAATATGGATAAGGGGAATATTATTGAGAAGACCTCTATCTTAGTTGTAGAAGAATTAGTACAACCAACACAACAACAAAGTATAGAGGTAGCTCCATAAATTCCTAAATCTGTAGGCAAACGTATGATTTCTATCCCTTCTTCTCCTTCTCCTCATAATTCCCCAAGGAAAGCTTCTTCCCCTTATAAAGAAAAAGTTGAAATTAAAGTGCCCTCTCCCCCTCATAATTCAACACATGTTTCACCAGCAAATACAGAGGGTCAATTCAACTGATCTCCTCCTCAATCATATGAAATTCCTCCTTCATAATCCCCTATAATCCCATATTTTCCATTGAAACCTCCATCATAATTTAAAATACAAGTTGTTTCATCCACACCCACTCACCCTTCTGTAAGTTTTACTCTAGTTTCCATGAATTCTCCCATTGTAACAACAACAATAGTCACAAACTCAACCATAGTCGCTACCACCATTTCATCGTCAGATTCTAAGTCCGCCCTTCCTTATATTATAGCCTCTCCTCCTCCTAAAAGTTATCCCACACTAGAAACTTTGCAAAAGGAGAAGGAAACTTCACAAAAAATTCAAGATTTTTGGGCAGAGAAGTTGTCCAAGACTTCAAAGAGGATGGCTACAAAGAGAAGTACCATGTCTGTTGATCTAGTTTCCAGGAAGAGGGCATCCAGGTCCATTATTTCTTTGGTGAGTAAGCTTGAAATGGAAATGACTGTGCAAGACTATCGTTTGGAAGAGTATAAAAAAGATATTGAGTATCTACCTATTGAAGATGAGTTGGTTATAGTAAAAGCTCACTTAGAAACTTTCTATGTCAAGGTTGATATATACAAGGAGAAATTTTACAAGCTGGAGCGGATGATAGAAAAGCTAGAAAAGATAGTCAACAACCAAAAATAGGTAGAGAAAGCCATCAGAGGTGAAGCAAAGAACTGGCAGAGCAAATTCCAAGAGGAAATTAAGCTCAAAGATCAAGTAGAGGAGCAAAAAAATAAAAATAAATAACAAGCCAAAGAGATACCAAGCTTGAAGCACCAAATTCAAATTGAAAAGGCCAAATATTTAGGCTTCTCAAAAGCAGGGCTAAATAAGGTAAGAGAAAAACTGTTGGTCGAGGTTTTGGAGAAATACGTTGAGCTATAGCCCATAATTAATTATATGGACGATGCGAGCCATCTGCTTCAGAATACCCAGGAAGATATGGATAAATTCACTCAAAAACTACAACCAATGGCAATTTTGATAGAGAAAATTTACAAACTGGAAGATAGCAGGCTTAGTGAGGCTGCTAAACCAATTCCCAATAAGGAATGACATACTACTAGATTGGCTACCAGAGTCATAGTAAATAAGAATATATTATTGCAAAAGGCTTGGCTATTGTATGATAAAGTGGAGAATACCATTTGAGATGTGGTAGACATCAATCAAGAGATGGTTCAAAATGGTTTTAGAGGGTTATGGCTTGAGAATAATACTCTGTTATAAGAAGAAGAAATAAAAAAGAGTCTAGCTTCAAATCTCCAATATGAATTTGAGATTGACACCTGGGAAGATCCAATCGATCAGAAGCAGGTTTCACAAATGATAATTGATTTAACTAGATTTCGAGACTTGACGAAAGACTTGGTGAATAAGGGAAGTGCTGCTAATTATGAAGATACTACTAAGTTGGATTTCATTCACAAGTAGCTTAAATAGACTTCCAATCCTTCTGAAGTAGTCTAGAAACAAGACTTGCAGACTCTGAAGCTTATGGTACAATTGTTTGGAAATGATGTTGAGAAAGATAAAGAGCAAGATTCACCTGTTAAATAAGAAAAAGTTGATCAAGACCAAGAAGATAATGCTACAAAGGAAGCTCAGTAGGAAGGAGAGGAACCAAATAGGGTTGTTGTGGATCCTCAAGAGGCACAAGCATATATTTGTTTTGTGTTGTATATTCTTGTAGTCATGTAGAAGTATTGTATTTTGTTTTATTTTTTACTCTGACACTGTCAGAAGGCAATAATAAAAGCATGAAGCTAAAAGGTAGAGAATAAAAGTTTTGTGAAGGTATTCATATCATTTTTGAAGAAGCATTGCTTTATGACTAGAATTTTTGACTCCTGATGCCCAATGGATAAGACTCTGAGTTCGATGGCTTTGTGAGAAAATCCACTTGGGAGGGGCCAGAATGTAAGCCCAAAATGGCCACATCATTAGAAAATTTTGAATTTTTTTCTTAAGGCATGAAAAAAGCTCTAATTTGCTGAAGACATAGAGTATTTTGGAGCGAATCCATGCAAGAAGCTCCAATCCGCTCAACACTTAGTTCTTTTTTGCAAATATGAGCAGAGTGTTCCACCCCACTCGATACTTAGTGAATTTTATAGCAGCTTAGCACGAAGGTCCCAATCCATAATCCAATTAAGTCTAGATGATGTCAGCAGAGTATATTAGTGACATCATTCATTTTGTGTGCTCAAGCAACTAAGTTTTTGAGATATCTCATTTCGTTGAGATTCAAGTTTATTTTGGAGTGAAATGGCGACAAGCTCCACACCATTGAGAAAGAAGGTCTAAGTGCCCAAGAATAGGTACAATGCAGTGGATTAGAACAAAAGATATTTTACATTGATTTTAGAGTGGATTTGTGTTATACTCTATTCTGCAATCAATTCAAGTCAAATTTGGTGGAGCGATAATTGTGGAGTGGATTGTAACTTATTTCCTATGTCATGGATGTAAGAAGGGAATAAAGTATTTTGAAGGCTTAGTCGAGTGGATTGACGACAAGCTAGGTTTCACTCAGAACTTAGTGTATTTTTTATAAGAGCTCTAATCCACTAATCGAAGCTATCCAAGATGACATCAACGTTATTTTTAGAGCAGATTGGTGATTTGTTCTACCCAGCTTGGCTGCAGAGCATTTTTGAAGTTTAATCCGAGTAATCTATGAAATGCATCAATAGTGGATATTATGTTGATATTTTTATGAACATACAAAGGTGAATTATTTGTGGATGAAGGCTAGTTAGTTCAAGCGGATAGCCGAAGTGTCCATGGTGCAAGAACCAAGGTAGTTGTAGATCTATGACAAGTGGTTCAAAATTTATTTCTAACAACCTGAAGTCTAACTGCCATTGCCAAACCAGCAAGTTGCAGAGTCGAGCTACCATGGTGTGTGACATCGAGCAGATTTCTTGGACCTTGAAAACAAATGAAATTATTCTAGCATAGCTTTCTGTTGATCTGCCATGTTTTAAATCCTTGTAATGTCTCCCCTACTTTCTTTCATTGTAATACTATATATAGAGGTCGAACCCTCAATTTTTAGGGCCAGCTTTAGAGTTTCTGCTTTCCCTATTATATAATATCTTTTGAAAATTAATGGAAGGATCATTATTCAAATTTTTGACTCAAGATTTATCATCTTCAATATCTTTCATCAAAAGGTTCGAGTTGTGAATTGCATTTCTGCCAATACTGCTCTGGTTAGTTCATTCCATTTGTATTGGCTTACTAGTTGTAAGGTAATTGAAATTTGTTCATAGTTAGATCTGTACTGTGAGAAGTTTATTTTTGTAAAGTTTGAATACTAATCTATTCTGCTAAATTGGATTGTTAGTATCTTATATATTGAAATTGATTTCTTGAAGCACATCTCTATTTTGCTTTTATTGTGTGAAGATTATTTGGTTTTAGGTCCTGCTAATATTGAGTGTGGGACACTAGAAATAGTTTGCTAAAGGTTTTTCCTGTGGATGCGTATGTTGTTAGCCCTATCCGGCCAATGTAAATTCATAATTTCTTAACACTAAATCCTTTTCTAACTATTTTCCTCAAAATCATTATTGAGCTTAATTGAGTCAACATTATGTTAGTTGACAAGGAACCAACCTTCTCTGGAGGTTGGGCTGAAGTAGTATTTGGTCCATCCAATATTGAGTTCTAAGTTGTGACTAGCGGGTACAATCCTGGACATAAAATTGGAAGATAGATAGTTGCAGTATCAAGTTCAGTTGATGACAATTCAGATCCCAAAAATTCCTCCTAAATATCTTTGGGTATGTGATCCCATGTTAAAGACCCAAAGATGTAAAAATGAGACACATTAGACTTATTACTTGTCAACCTTAGGTATCATACCCTGAAAAACCCTTGTAGAAATACCATTGATGATATATGTTACACAAGTGACAAGTTTAAACTAGACTTTGTACTCCATCCCCTTGGCATGTATCATGCATTGTGCCATCTCCATGATTACCTTGTTCTTCCTTTTAGTCACACCATTATGCTTAGAAACATTGTGGATAGTCCTTTGATATGCAATCCCATTAAGATCCAAAAATCAATAAAAAATATTTCTTATATATTCACCTCCCCTATTTATCTCAAGATATTTAATGTTTTTTTTCAACTTATTCTCTACAAGACCCTTAAAGGTCTTGAATCTCTCAAAGATATCATCCTTAGTATGAATAGTATATTGTTAGGTACCCAAGATAGGTACTTAATAATATAAAACTATATTGTATAAATGTAAAGAGTCGTGAATAAAGTATTGGCTAATGTAGGTCCACTATGATGTAAATATTACTTAAATTTATGGGGTTACTAAAGATGTAATTGTTTCTTTCTTAGGAGTTACTAGCTTGGTCACCCATGTGGATTGACCATTAGGGTTAGGATAGATGAAGAGCCTATATAAAGGCAAGGGTGGAAATATAATTCATGTGGAGTATTCTTTGTAAATAGTTCTAGCTTATGAAGGGGATATCTTGTGGAATGATTCCTTTCATAGGAAATAATATTGGTGTTTTCCTACTTGAAGGGTATTTTTTTATCTTGTCTTGTGAGGGTTAATGATTATGGATGATTTATTTGATATTTATGTGTATTGGTAAATAAATTTTGTTAATGAGAAGTAGAGTTTCTTAACAAGTGGTATCAGAGCAACGATTCTAGCAAAGTTGGGGATTTTGTTTTTATGGATTGCAAAGCTAGGGCAACTTTTTTCTAGAAAAAGTCTCAACTTGTAGGAGCTATATATTTTATTTTTGTAGTTATTTTCATAATATTCTTGCACCATTGTGTATATCATTTAAACTACTATAAAAATGACAAGCCATTTGTTAAATTATTATCAATATTAAGGAATTTTTGGCCATTTGAAGTTGGGCTATTGATGCTATTTTTGGCTGCACAAAAATTTGTCAAAAGAGAAAATTTATTATTATTTTTGGAACAAAAATGTTACACAAACGATGCAAACAAAGTTACAAATGAAGTAAACAATTATTATTTGCCACTTTATAAGGGCTAAGTCCTTTGCCACTAAGGAGGGCCGAGTCATTACAAATATGCAAATCAAATTCAATATGATAAATGATTAGAAATAAATCTATTTATAATAATAAATCAATGAATAAGTGAACTTTGGAAATATAGCCGACTTGGCTATATTGGTGTTGTAACATGGCTCACCTCATCAGAAAGCTTTGTCCTCAAAGTTGTAAATGACTAAAAAATACTTTCTATTTCCCATGTAGCATCTTCTACTGGTATATCCTGCCATTTGATTAGAAATTATTTGATGTGACGAGATTGAAGATGACGTGATATGCTTTGCAAAATTGCTTTTGTCTGAAGATATATACATCCTTCATCAAAATTAGAAGCTATGACTGAGAGTGCACTCTTTATTCAATCACCTTTTTGAGACACAAAATGTGAAAGACTAGATGTATACGGGATGAGGGAGGAAGCTCTAGTTGATATGCTACTTCGCCTATGCGACACACTATCTTGTAAGGACCATAAAATATTGGATCCAACTTATGACTAGTCTTGATATTTAATGATAACTGTTTGTAAGGTTGCAAATGTAAGAAAATCATATCTCCTACATTAAATTATCATTATGAACGGTGTGAATCTTGTTGATGCTTCATACAATTTTGTGCCTGGCTTAAATTATCCTTGAGAATGTTAAGCATTATCTATTGGTGCTAGAACCAATCATCTACTTGGGCTACTTTGGAGGATCCTGGAACATAATCTATTATTGCTGGTGGTTTTAACCCATAAAATGCTTCGAATGGGGACATATTGATGGAATAATGGTACGAAGTGTTGTACCACCACTCTACTAATTATAGCCACTGATTCCATTGATACTGCTTATCTTGAGCAAAGCATCATAGATAGGTATCCAAATATTTGTGAATAATTTTAGTTTGGCCATATGTTTGAGGATGGTATGCAGAAGACATTTAATTTGGTACCACTAAGATGAAATAATTCTCACTAAAAAATGCTAGTAAATATGGGATCACGACCACTTAAAATTAATTTTGAGCATTCCATGTAACTTGAAAATGGAGTCCATAAATACCTTAGCCACTTTGCTCGCTGAATATGGCTGTTGTAGAGTATTGAAGTGACCATACTTGGAGAGACAATCCTCTACCACAAAAATCACTATTTTACCCTATGATTTGGGAAGAAATTCAATAAAATCCATTGATATGTGTTCCCACTAGCTGTCCAAAATTGGTAATGGTTGAAGAAGTCCTAGAGATTTAACTATTTCACCCTTCTTGTGTTGGTATACTTCACATTCGACAACAAATTTCTTGACATCAGATTTAAATCCTTTCCAATAAAAGGATTATTTTACCCGCATATATGTATTCAAAAAATATGAGTGCCCTCTTGATGGAGAAGCATGTGATTCTTCAAGGACCATGGATTTAATAATGGAACTTTGTGGAATGTAAATGCTATCTTTATTTCTTAACACCTTGTCACTATATGAAAAATGAGGATGCTTTGATGATTCCTAGAATCAAATCTTGAATAATTTGAGCAGTTTCAGTATTCACCAACCATTCTTCTTGGAGCTGAGAAATCCAATGAGAACAAGGACCCAAAATGGCGTTGATGGAAACTTCATCTTCATATTTATGAGATAATGCATCTACAACAACATTTTCTTTGCCTTTCTTATACTCGATAATGAAATCATATCCCAATATTTTTGTCAACCACTTGTTTTATTCTGGATAGAAAAAGTGTTGTTCTAGAAAGTGCTTGAGACTACTATGATCTATTCTTATGATGAAATGACTACTAATTAAGTAGTATCTCCATTTCTCGACTGCATGTATAATAGCCAACATTTATTTTTCATATGTGGATCTTCCAAAATTTTTACCTAAAAGTTGCTTTCGAATGCCAAGGGATGACCATATTGCATTATTATTGCCCCAATACCTATTCCCAAAGCATCACATTCAATAAAAAAAGGTTTGTGAAAATCTAGAGTTGCTAAAATTGGAGTAGTGCACATAGCTTCTTTGAGTGCTATGAATTATTGAGTAGCCACATCTGACCAGTGAAAGGAATCCTTTTTTGTAAGGACAGTGAGAGGAGCTGCAATTTTACCATAATTGCAAACAAACTTGCAATAGTAACCTATAAGGCCCAAAAAACCATGAAGTTTCTTGATGGTTTTGGGTAAAGGCCAATCCTAAATGGCTTTAATTTTATTAGGATCCACTTTAACACCTTCATGAGAAACTATATGACCCAAATATTCAACTTCTTGACAACCAAAAGAACACTTAGAGTGTTTGAAAGAACTTTCCCATGTATCAAATGATCCTTCCATGATTTACTATATATTAAAATGTCATTGAAGAAGACTAAGATGAATTTTCAAAGAAATGGATGAAAGACATGGTTCATGATACTTTGGAAGGTGGAGGGGGCATTGGTGAGACCAAAAGGTATGAGTAAGAACTCATAATGACCTTCATGAGTACGAAAGGTGATTTTGGGAATGTCCTCATATCTTACTTTGATTTGATGAAAACCTGAACGTAGATCCAATTTTGTGAAGAATTTAGCATCATGCAATTCATCTAATAGATCATCTATGACATGGATAGGGAACTTGTCCTTGATGGTGATTTTGTTAAGGGGCCAAAAGTCAAGACACATACACCAAGAATTATATTTATGATGGACCAACACTACTAGTGATAAATAAGGACTAGTGCTATGACAAATAAGTCCATGTTTTAATAGTTCTTGAACAATTTGTTCAATTTTTATTTTTTGAGGTTGAGGGTATCGATAAGGATGTACATTAGGAGGAAGACTTGCAGGTTCTAGATGTATGGCATGGTCATGCTATTGCTTGGGAGGGATCCCTTTTAGTTCATTGAAAACTTCATCATAGTTAGCCACAATATATTGAAGATCCTTGGAGGGAATTATTGCTATATCTTGTGCTTGCACTTCCATGTAATTGATTTGAGCTATGAATCCATAACCTCATTTTATTAGTATTTTTTCCATGCTGTGAGAACTTACTACCTGTTATGGTGGAGTTTGAATTCCTTCGAGTCGAATAGTCTTTCCATTCCACAAATAATTTTTAAAAATTGAAACTAAGAGTGTCAAATTGTTCTAGCCATTCAACACCCAAAATAACATCTGAACTTACCAAACTCATAACGAAGAGAGTACTCGTTGGAACAAAATCTGCCTTCGGTTAATAGTGTTGCACCTTAGACTTTGCCAACATTGAATAGACAGATCTTGCTTGAGATCATCTGTCTAGTCTCCAGAGAAGGCTGGTTCCTTTGAGTTTTTTAGAGAAAAGGGGAACAAGAGATAAGGGAAATATAGCCTAAGCTAGAAACTTTTCTCATGGTACAGATTGGACAACAACAAACATTGATGATGCAGATTACTACTTTCAGAGTTTTCTTTATATCTTCTTTATAGAAAACACGAATTCTTGAGTGTGACTTTTAGATGTTCGTCTAAAAGCATGTAACTATATTTTAATGTTCAACTCTAGAAACAAGATTTATACGTGCACAGTCCAGATTTTAGAACAGATACATTATAAAACTTAGAATGAATAAAAGTTAAAACACCAGATACATACACTTGCACACAGAAGTTTCGGAAGCCAGAAGAAGAAATCTTTTATTGCTTGTAATCCAGTACATGTACATCAAGCTTGTAAACGTCCAAGAGCCGACACTTTTTCTGGAGTCGCTCACCCCTATATATACCCTAAAAGAGTATCTTTTTCTAAGTACATCTTACTATTTTACAAGCAATCATCTACGTAGTTTCTAATAATACACAACAAGTCTTCTATGAATTAGATATCTTCTCTGGGATTAGATTCTAGATGAGCCTCTCACATTTTCAATCATCCGACAAGCCTGCTCTATCCTAGATTTCGATAATCATGTCAGAAATCACTTCTTGGTGTCAGTGCATGCCTTTGATTGCCAAAAATACATTTTATTCCTTTACAGCTGGCGTGTCGTGAAATCATGACATTCTTTCCTTGCTTTGCTCTTTTTTTGCCTCCAAATGCAAAAATGAGACATGTCACGAAATCGTGACATTCATCTCTTGTTTTGCTCTTCTACCGCTTCCAGCCATGAAAATGAGACATGTCATGAAATCATGACATTCGTCTCTTACTTTGCTCTTTTTTTCCTCCCACCATGAAAATGAGACATGTCGCGAAATCGCAACATCCGTCTCTTGCTTTGCTCTTCTGTCGCTTCCAACCATGAAAATGAGACATGTCACGAAATCACGACATCCATCTCTTGCTTTGCTCTTCTACCGCTTCCAGCCATGAAAATGAGACATGTCATGAAATCGTGACATCTTTATGTCTTTTCCTTCATTTCTTCTGGGTGGTCACGAAAATGCGACATGTCACGAAATCGTGACATTCCTTACCTTCTCAGTCTCCTCTTGCTATTTTCTAGCAAAAATAAGACATGTCACGAAATCGTGACATTCCTATGTCTTTCCTTTATTTCCTTTCGGATGGTCGCAAAAATGTGACATGTCACGAAATCGTGACACTCCTCCTTCGCGTTGCTCTTTTGCTACCTTCAACCATAAAAATGCGACATGTCACGAAATCATGACATTCTTTCCCGCTTGGACTCTTTTGCCGCCTTTAGCCATGAAAATGCAACATGTCGCGATATCGCGACACTTTTGCCTCCTTGCTCCCTTCTGTTGCTCTTGACCGTGAAAATGCAACATGTCGCGATATCGTGACACTTTTTCCTCCTTGCTCTTTCTCTTTGCTTTGGACCACGAAAATGCAACATGTCGCGATATCGCGACACTTTTTCCTCCTTGCTCTTTCTCTTTGCTTTGGACCATGAAAATGCAACATGTCGCGATATCGTGACACTTTTTCCTCTTTGTTCTCTTTTGTTGCTCTTAGCCGTGAAAATGCAACATGTCGCGATATCGTGACACTTTTGCCTCTTTGTTCTCTTTTGTTGCTCTTAGCCGCAAAAATGCAACATGTCGCGATATCGCGACACTTTTGCCTCCTTGCTCCCTTTTGTTGCTCTTAGCCATGAAAATGCAACATGTCGCGATATCGTGACACTTTTGCCTCCTTGCTCCCTTTTGTTGCTCTTAGCCACGAAAATGCAACATGTCGCGATATCGCGACACTTTTGCCTCCTTGCTCCCTTTTGTTGCTCTTAGCCACGAAAATGCAACATGTCGCGATATCGCGACACTTTTGCCTCCTTGCTCCCTTTTGTTGCTCTTAGCCATGAAAATGCAACATGTCGCGATATCGCGACACTTTTGCCTCCTTGCGGTATTTTGCTTTTTCTTTGATCTTTAGCATATGGGCCACTTCGGTCTTCTTGGAAAATATGCAAAAAGGTGCATCAGCTATTTTTTCTGTAGTTAGTCACTTTTTGACTAACATTCTTGGTGCCTTCCGGGGGAATTTTTTGCTTGCAAAAATTTTGAACCAGGCCTTTATCCATTGGGAAACGGAGTCAACAACGCAGTTGTAAAAAGAATCTTTCAGAGAAAGACAAAGAAAATAGGAAAATGCACTTAGATAAAAAGTGAACATTACCTCGTCAAAACTCCCTCTATACCTTAGTATCTCTATTAAAAAAAAATGTCGACTTCTGATTGGCTGCGACTGAAATTTTTTGTTAAGGCCGAAAAATGGTAATATTTACAAATATTGTCTGAATATACTTATATTATACTGTACATATAATTCCTTTTCTGCTTTCTCAACAGAAATATAACTTTAGGTGAAATGCATTCACCGTGATGGGAAGAACCAATCCATCTTGATCTTTCAACTCAAAAGCATTGAACTGTTTCTCTGAAACAATTTCAAATGGTCCCTCCCAGAAAGCATCGAATTTATCATGGTTACCTGGCTTAGCTTTCTTTACATTCCATTTCAAAACCAAGTCTCCCACTCTAAATTTTTTGGCGGTTGTCTTTTTGTTGAACCATCCTTCAGTATCTGCCATATTTTGATTGTGATTGTATGATTGCTCTCTTTGTTCTTCTAACTGTAAGAGCTGCATTGCTCCTGCAACTGTGTGTAGAATTTGGTCAATCTGAGGTAGCGAGTAATGATCTTTGAGTGATGCTCTGTTCAGATTTCTGAAATCTACACACAATCTGATATCTCCATTTTTCTTCCTGACTGGTACCAAGTTTGCCACCCAGGTGGAGTGTTTAACAGGGTATACTATTTTAGCTTGAAGGAGTTTTAGCAGTTCTTGTTTCATCAAAGATTCTATCTTCGGATTCACTGGTCTTTGCTTTTGCCTAAAAGGCTTAGCTCCTTCTTTTGATTCTATGGTATGTTGAATAACATCTTTATTGTACACTTTTAGATCACTATACACCCAAGCTATGATGTCGGGGAATTTTTTACACAATTCTCTGATCTGGTTCACTTCCTCTTCTGTACAACTGATTCCAACCTTAATCATTTTTCCTGGCTCCAACTCTACATCTTTGTATCTTCATTTATCGACCTTGATTTTCCGGCCAACTGCTCTATCATTGTTATCAAACAGGCTTTCAAGGGTGATGAGACCCTTAGGAATATGATTGTTTTTTAACTGAATAATGTCCTCTTCCTCTTCATCCTGCAGATCCCGGTTGGCTGAGCAATTCATTTCATGGATTAAGAAATCCAGTATCTGTTCATCATTTTCAAAAACTTGCCAGAAAATATTTTTATCAGGAACTGAAGGCCTGTATATAAGTCTAACAGTTTTAGACTTCTGAATAACATTACTTACAGGACAAAAATTAGCTCCCACTGAAGCTAACAAATCTGCGTGGGTATTCTATTCTCTAGGGATAAACTTTATATTTAGGGCCTCAAAGGCCTCTAAGAGATCCCACACTTTGTTCCTGTAAGCATTCAAATAATGTTGTTTACTTATACATTTTTTGGTGACTTGATTCACAATAAGTTCTGAATCTCCATAGATGAGTAACTATTTGATTCCCAATTTCTCAGCCCTTCTTAACCCTAAGCACAGGGCCTCATATTCTGCTACGTTATTGGAGCAACTCCAAGTCAACCTGTAAGAGAAAACCTTTTCCTCTCCGGTGGGAGAAATCAAAACTATTCCGGCACCAGCTCCATTCTTGCACCTAGCCCCATCAAAGAAAAGCTTCCATAATTGATTCACAGAACCATCCTTTTCTAGGGAGGGTATCAATTTTTATTTTGGTTTCTCAATAGAATAGTTTCCTATTTTTGTTTCTATCATGGCATTAAAATTCTGTAGAGAAAACTCATCCTCAGCTTGGAGCTCTTCTAATGTTTCTTCCATTAGATCTTCTTCTATTGTTTCTTCAGTCATCATATTTACACGGTCAGTTTCACCAATATTTTCTACATGAAACGTAGATGGTTTCTCATTAAAAATCTTGACCCTTCTACCTTTGAAAGGTATCTCCAAATGAGAATAATCTAAGGATAAGTATCCTCCCATATTTGCTGTGAACTCTCTGGATAGACACATACCAAAATAGGGCTCCAAGTCTACGACTACTACCTCTTGTATGACTGTCATCTGAGGCATTTTATGCAACCGTATGGGAATATCCTTTATCACTCCTACAATTTTTACTGGAGTACCATCTAACTGTAGGACGCCTGTGCTGCTCCTAGTGTACTCCATTCCCATAATATCACATACTACTTTGGGTATCACAGTGGTAGCAGTGCTTGAATCTATCATGCAGTTGTGGACAACCCATCCTTCCATTTGAAGGGACAAATAAAAGGGTGGTGGCCTATTCTTACCAGTGGCAGACGTCAAGTTCGTTAGAACCATTTTTGAAGATGATGCAGTCCCACCTCCATTTTCCATTGTTCTTAGGGATTCCTGTAGGAGATCGATTTGACCCAGGATTTGAAGAGCATCATACATACTTGCCTTAGAAGGAGTCTTTTTCATTTCCTCTACTATACTCGAATGTAGGTGAATCAACTATTCTTTCTCTTTCTTTGGCAAAAGTTTCATATTTATTTTTGTATCCCTGGGTAGCTTCGGTTCTTTGCCTTTTTGTCAGCGAGGGGAATCTCAACCTTTCCCTAGCCTGTTCTTGGGTTTCATTTTCCCCCCGAGGAATAAATTCTTTGTGTGTTTCTTGCCCTTGAATTTTGGCTGGAAACCAATATTTTCTTTCCTGAGGGAGACTTCCCTTAGGAGTTTCTTTGGGAACTTCCTTGGGAGCAGGGGAAACATTCAATGGTTGAAGCTCTTTAGGGTCTACTTGCAGTGGTTTCTTACCTGATCTTGTCAAAACTGAAACCTGTTCTACTGTAGGCATCATGAAGTTGTGGTCCTTCTCTCTAATTATATTTACATGGCCTTTCATTCTTTCTTTACTCTTTTCAACTGCTATACTTTGTACATAATGCTGGTGTATCATACACGAACTTTCCCCATGTGGATCGTTACATGTAGTACACCAAAAGTTAGAATCAGTGGGAGGCTCTTCGGCCTCCACTGTCTCATTTGTATATACCGTGCTCGGTCTCTCTTGTCCCCTATTGCTTGTCGAAGCACCTTCCTTTTGTATCTGTGGAAATCTTCTTGCTTGGATATTCCTTTCAGCCTCTCTCTTTTTCATGGATGCCATTTCATTTGACAATGTCTTCATTGTATCAATTATGGTCGTGTATTGATCATTGGGGGAGCTGATGCAAGGGGTGTAGCTGGTAATGCAAGGAATGTAGGAGGTGCGGCTATAGATGGGAGGGCCTACGTTGATGGGAGTACAGGCAGTTTAGAAATTGATGCTTGGGAAAGCTCTGGTAAAATTGGCAATAGACTCTTTGATGGATATCTTTTTGTAGCGATGAGATCAGCTTCACCCTTTGCTGCCTCTAGATAGATCCCAAGAAAAGTGGTTACACGGGATTGCCTTATTATCATACTGAGATCTGAATCAAAAGCCCTTAAATAATAGCATATAGCTTGTTCTTCCATGGGCTTTAGGCCTTACGGTACTCTATCACGAGTTTTGGTAAATCTGATGTTGAAATCTTGGATTTCTTCTTGTGGATGCCTCTCAATGACAGTGAATTGATTCAGTAATGTGAAAGGATCCGCATGTATATTAAATTCATCGACCAGATGACCGACCAGTACTGCCCAAGAAGTAATGGATCCAGTGGGAAGCGCTCTGTACCAATAGAGCATCTTTCCTTTCAAAGATATAATCAACAATCTGACCATTACATCTTCCTGAGTGATGTTGTAAATAGATGCTAGCGATGATACATCTAAACAGTGCTCATCTGCTATTTTGCCTGTTTCGTCAAAGGTCGATAATGCTTTTAGTGCAGCTTGTGGAATTTGGTGGTGTGTTCCCAAGTTCAAAGGGCCAGTTTGATTCCACACAAGATGCACTGGGGTAGGGGTGGCTGCCATGATTGCTAAAGGAGTTACAACCGCTATGGGATTGCTTGCGAGATGCTCCTACAATGGGTGTTAAAGAGGTGCTAATGGTGTCGGGCGGATTTGATCATGCGGCTAGCATAGGGTGTGCTTTTAGGCTTTCGAGATGTAGTTCAAAGAACTCGATAGGTTCTTCAGAGTTTCTAGCTCGGGATCTGGTTATCATATGGCTATATAACTAGAAGGTTTTTAGACAAGGTCTTTCTTTTATGGTCTAAATTGCAACGGAGTCGCCAGGTGGTTTTTCTTGAGATTTTCAAACAAAAAGGCTCTTAAGGTAAAACACCAAAACTTATACAATACTATGGGATTGCTGGTCCCACCGGGCATGCCAAAAACTATTGGAACAAAATCTGCCTTCGGTTAATAGTGTTGCGCCTTAGACTTTGCCAACATTGAATAGACAGATCTTGCTTGAGATCATCTGTCTAGTCTCCAGAGAAGGCTGGTTCCTTTGAGTTTTTTAGAGAAAAGGGGAACAAGAGATAAGGGAAATATAGCCTAAGCTAGAAACTTTTCTCATGGTACAGATTGGACAACAACAAACATTGATGATGCAGATTACTACTTTCAGAGTTTTCTTTATATCTTCTTTATAGAAAACACGAATTCCTGAGTGTGACTTTTAGATGTTCGTCTAAAAGCATGTAAATATCTTTTAATGTTCAACTCTAGAAACAAGATTTATACGTGCACAGTCCAGATTTTAGAATAGATACATTATAAAACTTAGAGTGAATAAAAGTTAAAACACCAGATACATACACTTGCACACAGAAGTTTCGAAAGCTAGAAGAAGAAATCTTTTATTGCTTGTAATCTAGTACATGTACATCAAGCTTGTAAACGTCCAAGAGCCGACCTTTTTTTGGAGTCGCTCACCCCTATATATACCCTAAAAGAGTATCTTTTTCTAAGTACATCTTACTATTTTACAAGCAATCATCTGTAGTTTCTAATAATACACAACAAGTCTTCTATGAATTAGATATCTTCTTTGCAGATTAGATTCTAGATGAGCCTATCACATTTTCAATCATCTAGTAAGCCTGCTCTATCCTAGATTTTTGATAATCATGTCAGAAATCACTTCTTGGTGTCGGTGCATGCCTTTGATTGCCAAAAATACATTTTATTCCTTTACATCTGGCGTGTCATGAAATCATGACATTCTTTCCTTGCTTTGCTCTTTTGCCGCCTCCAACCATAAAAATGAGACATGTCACGAAATCGTGACATTCATCTCTTGTTTTGCTCTTCTACCGCTTCCAACCATGAAAATGAGACATGTCACGAAATCATGACATTCGTCTCTTACTTTGCTCTTTTTTGCCTCCCACCGTGAAAATGAGACATGTCGCAAAATCGTGACATTCGTCTCTTGCTTTGCTCTTCTATCGCTTCCAACCATGAAAATGAGACATGTCACAAAATCGTGACATCCATCTCTTGCTTTGCTCTTCTGCCGCTTCCAACCGTGAAAATGAGACATGTCACGAAATCGTGACATCTTTATGTCTTTTCCTTCATTTCTTCTAGGCGGTCATGAAAATGCGACATGTCACGAAATCGTGACATTCCTTACCTTCTCAGTCTCCTCTTGCTATTTTCTAGCGAAAATAAGACATGTCATGAAATCGTGACATTCCTATGTCTTTCCTTTATTTCCTTTCGGATGGTCACAAAAATGTGACATGTCACGAAATCGTGACACTCCTCCTTCGCGTTGCTCTTTTGCTGCCTTCAGCCGTGAAAATGCGACATGTCACGAAATCGTGACATTCTTTCCCGCTTGGACTCTTTTTCGCCTTCAGCCATGAAAATGCGACATGTCACGAAATCGCGACATTCTTTCCCGCTTGGACTCTTTTGCCGCCTTCAGCCATGAAAATGCAACATGTCACGATATCGCGACACTTTTGCCTCCTTGCTCCCTTTTGTTGCTCTTGACCGTGAAAATGCAACATGTCGCGATATCGCGACACTTTTTCCTCCTTGCTCTTTCTCTTTGCTTTGGACCGTGAAAATGCAACATGTCGCGATATCGCGACACTTTTTCCTCCTTGCTCTTTCTCTTTGCTTTGGACCGCGAAAATGCAACATGTCGCGATATCGCGACACTTTTGCCTCTTTGTTCTCTTTTGTTGCTCTTAGCCGTGAAAATGCAACATGTCGCGATATCGCGACACTTTTGCCTCTTTGTTCTCTTTTGTTGCTCTTAGCCACGAAAATGCAACATGTCGCGATATCGCGACACTTTTGCCTCCTTGCTCCCTTTTGTTGCTCTTAGCCGCGAAAATGCAACATGTCGCGATATCGCGACACTTTTGCCTCCTTGCTCCCTTTTGTTGCTCTTAGCCGTGAAAATGCAACATGTCGCGATATCGCGACACTTTTGCCTCCTTGCTCCCTTTTGTTGCTCTTAGCCATGAAAATGCAACATGTCGCGATATCATGACACTTTTGCCTCCTTGCTCCCTTTTGTTGCTCTTAGCCGCGAAAATGCAACATGTCGCGATATCGCGACACTTTTGCCTCCTTGCGGTATTTTGCTTTTTCTTTGATCTTTAGCATATGGGCCACTTCGGTCTTCTTGGAAAATATGCAAAAAGGTGCATCAACTATTTTTTCTGTAGTTAGTCACTTTTTGACTAACAGTACCCCACCATGTGTAACTTCCCATTTGTATTGAAATTGAAGATGTTCTACCAATACATTGAGCATTTCCTCCATTTGCAACTAAAACTTGAAACTTATCTTGATTGGAATAATTAATGTGCAAATTCAATGCTTTAGCAGTATTGATGTCAATAAAGTTATGAGTACTACCTGAATCAATCAACACATTTATTTTTTTATACCTAATAAATCCTGGTATCTTAACTGTATGGTGATCTATTAATCCCATGAGAGCATGCACTAAAATATACATAGTTTTATCTTCTGGTATTGTTTTATTATTATTTATTTGTTTTGCATACATGGACGATTATGGTTGATTCACATCCTCTGCTTCATCTTCTTCATCCTTATTATCGTATTCTATTTGAAAGGTTTATCTTGGTACACATGATTTATATCTTGGATGATGATTGCAACATTTATAGAAAAAATATCTTGATGGTTGTTCATTTTTATGGAAGGAACTATTGCGATATTAAGGACGTGTATTAGAGTCTTGTCTAGAAGATGTCTAATTTTGAAACTTCTTTTTAGCAAGCTTAGCAATCTTTATAGTTTTATCTAAAGTGTATGGATCATGTAAGTCTACTTCAAGTTGAGTATTTTATTTTAGACCATGTCGAAAGGCAGAAACCATCACAAAAGCATTTACTTCTTTTGTGTAAGCGAAAAGACTTGTGAAATCTGAAATATTATCTTGGACATAACCAGTTTGTTTGAGACCCAATATGTGAATAATGTAGGAAGAAGAAATACCTTCGTCAAATCCCTTGAGGAAAAGATCTCCAAATTCATGCCATAATATGGGATGATTATTTTGACTTTGTTGCCAATAGAACCATTGGTAAGCTTCTGTACCCAATTTGGAAGAGGCGTAAGAAAATTTTTTGGCTTCAAGAATATGATATAAGTATAGGATACCCTCTATTTTAGCTAACTACCCACGTGGGTCCCCACCCTAAAAAGTGGGCATATCAGTACGTGGAACATTAACACAGGTAGGCCATCTTGCATATTGATAAACTTCCTTAGCATATTGATCCACATTATCATTTTGTCTATGGTAATTATTTGGGGAGGGAGGAGCTTCTTGGTTTTGTTTATCTACTAGTCATCCGAGAATTATTGACATATTGTTCATATTAGTAGTTATTTTAGTCAAACACGCTTGTAATTCTTGGTTGCATGTAGTAGGGATTACTATTTCCTCATGTGTGATATTTTCTTGGGATGAGTTGGAAGGACCCATGGGGTTACGGATGGTTGGGGTTAAAAATGTTAATGTGTAAAGGATAATTATGTTGCATACCTTTATTTCATGGAGGTCTTCTTGGTGGGTTTATTGGTCCTTTATTTGGAATATATTCGCTATGTAGTCTTCCATTTGGTCCTCAATTCCACCTATCACTCATGCACTTGCTTTATAGAATTTAGCAAAAAATTTGGACCAAGTTGACCAAAAATTTTGGAACAAGTTGATCAAAAATTGGTTATTTTCTTACAAAAAATGTGTTTATTTGTCAATTTTTTGTACCAATTGTGAAATTATCGTTCTAATTGCAATTTTGAAATCCTATTCCAATGAATAGTCTTTATGAATGTCAATGACTAGTTTTATCCACATATTTTTGATAAGGGAGACTCACACATCAATGGCTAGATTTATCCATAGTTACTCACGCGTCAATGACTAGTTTTATCCACAATTTGTTTCCTGCAAGGTGGACTCACATGACTCAAGGTAACATAAGGTGGACACAAGGCAACAAGATAATATAGGGAATAGTGGACACAATGTGACTCAAGGTGAACACAAGGTAGTCAAGACAATGGAGGGAAGGATGAATAAGATACAACTTGAGGTGAATCACGTGACTCCAGGCCATCAAGACAACATGGAAGATACACGCGTAGAATCAAAACCGAATTATTAAGATGAATGAGGATTTTGAAAAGCTATGCACAAACTAGACATGTTTGATCTTGTACTAGAACCACAAATGCAAACTAAATAGCATAATTACGATATGACTAGGGTTTGAGACTAGTACATGAGGAGAGGAAATCAATATGTGACTGTAGTCACACTGTTATAGTTCCTAGGATATGCAATAAAGACATATTTTCTCCACATAAGTCATGTGGGATAAAATGTACGAAAAATATATCAATTATGCACTCGAATACTTATAAATAAAAATTTTAACCTTAGTACCTGACTTAATTTTGCACACTGATTGGAGGAGATTGTCAAAATTTTTGCGTACCTTATTACTCATTTTTTTGATGCACGAATCCAAATTATGAATAATTGGTGATCTTTGCTTAAGCTAAAAATTTAGGGTTGGGCATTATATAACTACCTTCTTTGTGAATTTGTATGATTTCGAGATTTGCTACCCTTACAAAAAAATTTATCTGAAGTAATTGCCCACTGGAAGTTCACTTCAACATATTTTGAGAGGGTAATATTGTGTAATGATTTAAGCGTAGTAATATATTTAGTTCTAAAATTTTCATAAATACTCCTTCGAACAATGGGTGCATGGTGTGAGAGGAATATAAATTTTCAGCAACCTTAGGATGAATAATTAAACTCTCTAAGATTTCTCTGTGATTTACGATTATTAATCATGGTCTTCATGCTTGATTGAATTCTTATGTTCGTTGGAGTTGCGCACCCTACAATTTATATTATGAAATATTTATTATATCGAAGGCCATGAAATACACTGAAAGTGGATGAACAAAACAACGAACATAATATTGTTGTTGAAAACTGTACTGCCACCATACCCAAAAATTGAATCTGCGAAGGTAAATCTATTTATCTTTTTATGAACCACTAGATTGGAAAAAATTTTGGGTGTTGCTTTTCCTTCTTGGTTGTCCACAATTCTTTATGCAATCTGACTCTGCCGAATACATTCTTCTCACACCAAATATTGTTTTTGATTTTTTTCATTCAACAAATTCAACGTTTCTTTAATCTGGCGGCTTAAATTTTTTTTGCTAATTTGATAGAGAAAACTCAAAATTATTGCACACAGAATTCACTCACTCTTATACCACTTGGAACAAAAATGTTACATAGACGATGCAAACGAAGTTACGAATGAAGTAAATAATTATTATTTTTCACTTTAGGAGGGCTAAGTCCTTTGCCACTAAGGAGGGTTGAGTCCTTGCAAATACACAAATCAAATTCAAGATGATAGATGACTAGAAATAAATCAACCTAATTCTATTTATAATAATAAATCAATGAATAAGTGAACTTTGGAAATATAGCCAACTTGGCTATATTGGTGTTGTAACATTTTTCTAATAGTCATTTTCAAAATATTCTTGCACCATCATGTAGATCATTGTGATTACTACAAAAATGACAATTCATTTGTTAAATTTTGGTCGATATTGAAGGAGTTGTGGCTATTTGAAGTTGGGCTATTGATGTTATTTTTTGTTGCATGGAAAATTTATCCAAAAGAAAAAAATCATATCCCTCAATCTAGGTAAGCAAATCAGATTCCAATAAATTTATTTTGAATAAATTTATAGAAAGGAATAGATGATATTTGAGAAATTTTAGTTTTGATAAATTTCAACTATTTAAAACCCTGGCTACTTTAGAGAAAAAAATATTGAGTTGAGGCCATGGAGTTAGAAATATTTTCTAAAATGCCCATTTAGATACATTAGATAAATTGATGAGAAACTTGGTACAAACCACTAAAACTTATGCAAGAGAAATAAACAAATAGACCAAAAACTATGTAGAAGTAATAAACAAGCAAATAATTTGCAAGGAATTGTTAGAAGGAAAAGAGAAATATAATAGTGTGTAGACAAAAGGAAGCACATCTTTGGTGTTAGATAAGCCGACTAGTGGTTAGGAAGATTTTTTTGAATATAAAATATCTATTTTGAAAGTTCATGGTTGCATTCAAGAGAAAAAGGTTATTGTCTCTATAAACCCTAACAATAAGCATAACTTCATAAAAAAATACTTGGCTACTAGTTTATAGGTTTTAGCAAAGAGTATCAAGGAGGGACAATTTCAAGGAGAGAGATGTCAAATTTTTGAAGACCTGAAGCTTTCTATGGATAAGTATGTTTTGCATGCTAATTTTCATGTCATTGAGATGGATGAAGTGAATATTATTCTTATATATCATTATTTGGAATCTTGGGTATTGTAAACATTATTGTACTAAAGAAATTAATGAAGTTATGGTACAAAAAAAGAAGATAACATTGCAAGATGTTTCTTAGATTAAGGAGCAAGGATCAAGGGAGAACCAAAAAATAATTATAAGAAAATATTTTTAAGAAGAAATAAAAGAACATGAAATAAATTCTAAGGAGGAGGCAGTAGCAAATATCAAGGAAGAAGCGAATGGTTCCAAAAATCTAGAGAGAAGGAAGAGAAAAATGATTCGATAGAGCCAAAAAAGCCACCATGGTGGGAGCAGGAGCAGGAGCAGGTATGGACGTAGGGCTGGGGACAGGCTCAGAGAATGGTGCAGGTTTTTGGGAAGGATCAGGTTTGGGATCGGGGTCAGGCAAGTCAGGGCTCGATCCCAGGCTAGCAGGACCCTCGGTGGGCCCAAAGGATGGCTCTGTGCCTGATCTAATTGGTAGCCAGGGTAGGGATGACATCTTGGGCCCTGGCCCCTAGGCCAGCCTCGATGCGAGCGCAAGCTTAGGGAAAAAGCCCCCTGATCCTGGCCAGGGCTCTATCTCGAGGAATAAACCCTCCTATCAACAGATCTTGGTGGACACTAGGGCCCCTTCCCGGGCCCTGGGGTTAGGGATTTTCCTTGAGGGCACCCACATTTCTATTTAGGAGGAGGTATATGCCTCCTTGGTAGCTAGTTCCTCTGCCTCCCTGGTAGGGAAATTCTTGGGAGGGCGCCTAGACATGGAAACCGTCCGTAGATGGGCGGCTACCAAATGGAAGGTGTTCGAGCATATTCAGCTGGTTGCCCTGACCAAGGGTTTCTTCATCATCAAGTTAAATAACAGCGAGGACACCGAAAAGATCCTATCGAGTGGGCCCTAGTTTTTAGGACACAAAAGCCTCTTCCTCAGGCGTTATGGAGCTGACTTCCACCCCAGCACCCAAAGCATCAATTTCACCTTGGTCTGGGTTCATCTCCCAGACCTTCCCTTTCACCTGTGGCATGAAGACGTCCTAAGACTCATTGCTCAGTCGGTCAAGGACTTGGTGGCCTTAGACCCCACTACCAAGGCAGGATCCCGTATGGTGCATGCCAGATTTTGTGTCAATGCCAATCTCGAATTTGAACTCCCCTCTTCGATGACCATATCGTCTAGGTCCTTCTTGTGGCACCAGTCCCTGATCTACGAAAACAAACCTACCTTCTACCCCACCTGCTACACTCAGGGCCACCTCCCCCACCATTGCTCAATTTCCAAAAAGTCTAATGGCCTTGTCCCCAAACTCCCTTCCTGATCAAGTCGGGCCCCGTCTCGAGGGCCCCCTCACGACGGCCATAGATACTAGGCCTGGACTAAGGAGGCTCCCCCTCATATCCAAAAGGACTATCATGTGGACCTCGATATGGAGGATGGTCTCCCCTAGGTTTCCCCTTCCACTACTCCCTCCCTTGGGTCATATTTTGGGGCCCCGATCCCAGGTTCTCCCTCCCTGCCCGCTTCGAATCCCGCCCCACAGGCCCCTGCTTACACCCCCCTCTAGGCTTGAGAGCTACCCGGGCTCCTTTACCCACCGGCTCCCACCTCTGTCGGGGCCCCCTTCTCCCCCCCCTCTTGCTATCCCCCCCTTGACCCCCCTCGCCCCTCCCGGTGATCCCTGCTAGGATTCCTCCCTTGGAGTGTAGATCTGAGAGGTCAGATGAAGAGATCAAAGCTAGTTATCCATCCAGACCCAATGAAGTTAGCCCTAAGATGACCCGAAGTAGGAATTTTGCCACAAACTTTGGCAGCAAACTCAAAAGAGGGCGGCCCACCCTGGGTGACCAGCAGATAAGGTTCACTGAAGATGACATAACCAATGGTTCCCAAGCAACTCTCCCTGACATTGGTGCAAGCTTCTCCAATACGGATGCCATCCGACCCAAACCCCCCACTCAGGCTGAGAAGGGGGGAAAGCGACCCCTCAAGGGTGTCAAATGAAGCTCATCACATGGAATATCAGGGGGCTAAATGGGGCCTCCAAGAAAAGGATCCTCAACCAACTTCACAGGGATCACCACCCGTCCTTCATCCTTCTTCAGGAGACCAAAATAGATGATGCTGCTACCCGGCATGTAGCCCAAACTACCTAGCATAATTGTGAGTCCCTATATACCCCAGTGGTCAGATCAGTCGGGGGTTTGTTGTGTATGTGGGACCCACGGTATTTTGAGGGAAGACGTATATCTTCGTCTCCCAGAATAATCAACATTCTAGTCCATTATGTGAAGTCAAGGCACTCATGGATTCTATCCAACGTCTACGCTCCTAACAACCCCATCGAGAAAGCAGCCTTATGGAAGGAGATTAGCTTGATGAGAGAAGCCTTTGCCCCCCTACCCTAGATCTTGGTGGGGGACTTCAACAACCCCCTATTCCTTTTTGATAAAAGTGGTGGCTCAACGGTACAAGGCAAGAGCATGGAGGACTTTGGAGCCTTACCACCCTCAATGAGCTCATGGACATCAATTTGAAAGGAGCTAGGTTCACTTGGTCTAGTAGAAGAGTGGGAGCAAATCATATACAGGTTAGACTAGATAGAGTTTTCTTGTCCAAGGAAGCCCTTCCCATGTTTGTCGATGCCACCCTATTGGCCCTCCCCAAAATTGGGTCTGATCACAACCCCCTCCTCGAAACCGATCATCGCCCCTCCCCAAAGAGGCCTTTCCGGTTCAAGTCCATGTGGCTGCATCACCCTGACTTTCGAGCCCAGGTAGGCCATTTGTGGGCTCCCCTAGTCCTTGGATGCCCCACTAAACAAGTTTTTCACAAACTGAGATGCCTCAAAGAGCAACTCAAGGTTTGGAATAAGGAGATGTTCGGTAATATCTTTAAAAACAAAGCAATTCTTAAAGATAAGATCGAAGACCTCGAGTCCAAATTTCAAGCAGGCTCCTAAGACCCAGGGCTTAGGGAAGAGGAACACCTTGCTCTTAGTGAGTATCACAAAATTTTGGCCAGGGAAGAAACCTTTTGGAGGCAAAAGTCAAGATCCATGTGGCTCTAATATGGCAATGCAAACACTAAGTTCTTCCACACATCGAATCTTAGGAACAGGGGTTCCAACAGAATTGCTGAGTTGGTGGGCAACGATGACAGAATCATCAAGGAAGAAGAGGACATCCGGGCTGAAGCCACCCACTTCTTCTAGGAGCTCCTGGGTGACAGCCCCCCCATGTCCTCAAAAGTAGCTGAATCCCTTCTAGAACATATTCCTTCTTTTGTCTCAGCCATGGAAAATGAGATGCTTATGCAACCCTTGTCTGATTCTAAAATCCATGCTGCCACTTTCTCCATGAATGCTGAGGTAGCCCCGGGCCCAGAATGATTCCCCCCTCTATTCTTCCAATATTTTTGGGACATCGTCGGGCAAGAAGTGTGTGCAGCCATTCGAGACCTACAGATTGCTAACTCCATCCCTAGAGGTATCAATTCCACTTTCATAGCCCTGATTTCCAAGACCCAAGCAACCATATCCCTCTTAGATTTTTGCCCCATCAGCTTGTGTAATGTCTTGTATAAAATCCTGACTAAATCCATGGCCTCCCGCCTTAAGGATATCCTTCCCCTAATTATTGCCCCCTGTCAGGGCAGCTCGGTCAAAGGCAGACTGATCACAGACGGTGTTATAATCATGCATGAGGCCATTCACTCGGCTATCCTATCCAAAAAAGCCTCCTTTCTACTCAATTTGGATATGAACAAGGCCTTTGATAGGGTTGACTGGGCTTTCCTATACAAGGTCATCCTTAAGTTTGGGTTCCACCCCTCCTGGGTCAAGCTCATCAGCAACTGCGTGTCCTCCCCGTGGTTCTCCATCCTCGTCAACGGGTCCCCTAACGGGTTCTTCCCCAGTTCTAGAGGCCTCCGCCAAGGTGACCCCCTATCCCTAATCCTCTTCATCATCCTGGATGAGGCCCTAGGGCATACCATCTTAGGAGCTATGACCTGTGGTCTCATTTCGGGCATCAAGCCTACACCAGGCCTACCCCCTATGTCCCACTAGTAGTTCATGGATGACATCCTTGCCACCTATGCCTCAATCCCTCAAGCCAAGACCCTCAAGCGTATCTTGACCCTGTATGAGGAGGTGGATGGGCAAAAAATCAACCTCCAAAAAAAGCAAGATTTTCTTCATCCATACTCCCTTGGCTAGGCAGATCAAAATCGGGTGGATACTGGGCTGCACCCTTGGTTCCCTTCCCTCCTCTTACCTCGGGCTTCCCCTGTTCATAGGTGTGTCCTCCAAGGCCCTGTGGGGTGGGGTGATTGAGTGGATTCAAAGGAAGCTAGCCCCATGGAAAGGTCACATCCTCTCGCAGGTTGGTAGAACCACCCTCTTGGTGGCAGTCTTGCAAAGCATTCCTATCTATTTCATGTTGGTCTTCAAAATCTTGACCTCCATTGTAGCTCACATCGAAAAAATTTAGAAATTATTTCTTTGGTTGGGCAGCGAAGATAAGAAGAGGATTCCCCTAGTCTCCTAGCCCTTGGTATGCCCCCCCAAAGGTGAGGGAGGGATCAAGCTTAGGTGGGTGGTCCTCATGAACAAGGCCCTCTTGTCCAAACATGCTTGGAAGGTGCACACCAATACCCCTGATGAGTGGGTCAACATCATGCGTAGAAAATACTATCATAACCACCCCTTCCTCAGTGAAGCTCAGCCCCAAGATGGATCAACCTTTTGGAAGTCCTTGATATTCACCAAAGACATAATCCGAGAAGGGACCAGATGGATCCTCAGGGAAGAAGCCAAGATCGACTTCTAGGAAGACAGATGGATTCATGATGAGGCCCTGACTGCTGACAAAGAGCTTCTCATCCTCAAACCAGGTCTTGTGGACAGAGGGCCCAAAGTGTCAGTCTATCTTACCCAAAACCAAGGGCAGGCTACTTGGAAACCCATCCTAGATCCTAGGTACCTACTCTAATTTGCTAGGCTTTAGCGCCTCCTCAAGGTGACCGTCATCCCGTCCTTTAGAGGAATCGACATATGCATTTGGCATGGTACTCCCAGTGGAGTATTTTTTGTCAAATCTGCTTACAATCTCCAAAGAGTCCCTGATGAGGCTCCCTTTCCAACCCGACAGGTGTGGGCCAAGAAGTTGATCCCCAAAATCAGCCACTTCGTTTGGGTGGCCATCCAAAACAAGATCTTGATGATTGAGAATCTGATTAGGAGGGGCTTTTAGATCTCGAATAGATGCTTCCTCTGTTGTGCTGCCTGGGATTCCACTAATCACCTTTTTATCAATTATCCTTTTTTGTTCGAAGTCTTGAGCCTCATCCTTTCCCAATTCTCTATCCAGTGGGTGACCCCCAACTCCATTTTTGACCTCCTATCTCAATGGCCCAACCCCTTTGCCCATCCCTTCTTCTGCTTCCTCTAGGGATCCTGCCTTCCTCATATGCTTTGGAAACTCTGGCTAGAGCACTGTAGCAGAGCCTTCTCCTCCCTGACCCGCTCCCCCTAGTGGATAGTGACCAAGGCAGTGACCTTTGTCCTTGAGAATTTTTGCTCCATCCCCTTGAAATTCAGCTTCCCCCTGCCCCCCCCACCCCCTGTCATAGGTCTATGACCAGGTGGACTGTCCCCCCTCTTGGATGGGTCAAACTTAACTTTGAAAGAGCTTCTAAAGGAAATACTAGGCCCTCGGGTGCAGGCGGGGTCATCCGCGATAGTCATGGGGCCCTGATCTTGGCTTTCGCTGCTCTGCTTGGCATCTAGACCAACAACTTCATTGAAGCAGCAACTCTCCTTAGCAGGCTGACTGTCCTCAAGGAGTCTACCCCAAAAGTCATCATCGAGGGCGATTCCTAACTTATAATCAAAGCTACTTGCAGCCCAGGAAGTTGCTCTTGGCGCATTCACAACTCCATCCGAGAAGTCCACACCATTATCCAAGGGCTCCCTAATCATGCCCTTCGGCATGTGTACAGAGAAGGCAATAGGGCAGCTGACTTCATGGCCAACCAGGCCACCGTAGCAGAAGATTTCACTACCTGGACCACGAAATTCCTTGAAGCTTTGGCCCAAATAGTATCGCAAGACAATTCCAGCATTGATGAGGGCCTAGGTGCTTAGCTTGCCCTGTGTCAGGGCCCTGACGATGCACAGCTGTGTCCCGTGCTTCCCCTGTAGTGTCCAAATCCAAGGAGACCCCCTCCCCTAAAGGCTCCCCTTCCCCGAAAAGGCGTTGGCCCACCTAGAAATGTAGAACTTAGGTCCAGGGCCCAGGCGAGGCCCCGAATCCTGCTTGAATAGCAAAGGCCCGGCCCCAGGCAGTAGCAGGGCTATTGGCAGATCCAAGCAGTCTAAGGTGGAGGTCCCGAGGCCACCAAAGGCAGTTCTGACTCTGGAAACAAGTTGCAAAATTTGATGACCAGGGCCTTCCTTGACATTATGATTGGCTCCCAAAGCGGCTTCCTCAGCGACCAATGCCCTGGTCGAACCCGTCGCAGGCCGGGCAATGGCCCTGACAGGGAGAGGAGTTGTTCTATCAGGTCAGGCCCTGTCCAGGCGAGGCCCGACCATAGGGCCTCCTAGAGTGGCAGCAAGCAGGTTTTTGTGTTTTTGGCATTTGTTGTTTTGCGGTTTTTCCATATTTTGATGGCCATAGATCAAAGTTTGTAGTGCTGGTCTCATAGCTAGTCTGTCTTTTTGTAGGCACTAGGGCCCTGGGATCTAGACTGTTGCCCAAGGGCGCAGCCCCAGTTTTTACTTGCAATTGTAGCCATGAATTCCTATGTAACTAAGGTTTTAGGATCCTTCAACAAAAAACCCGCTGTAAATATTTTGTTACTTACCAAAAAAAAGATCAAGGAAGAAGCAAAAAAAAAATCCAAGGACAAGCCAAAAAATATAAGCATGACAAAAGATCACAAAAAGAAGATAACATTGCAAGATGTTTCTTAGCTTAAGGAGCAATGATCATGGGAGAACCAAGAAATAATTATAAGAAAATATTTTGAAGAATAAATAAAAGAACATGAAATAAAGTCTAAGGAGGAGGCAGTAGCAAAGATCAACGAAGAAGTAAAAAAAAATCCAAGGACAAACCAAAAAATATAAGCATGACAAAAGATCACAAAAAGAACAATATGTTGAAGAATAAAAAAATAAAAACAATGGGCTAAGGATGGGGCTTATCACCATCCACACCACCTTAAAAGGTAACAATCATGGAGATAGGGCTTAAAGCAACAAAAGAACTATGAGGGACATACATGGAACTAGAAGAGCCAAAAATTTGGATATGCTACTAATTGCAAATGCAAGCATGGATGAAGAAGAGTAAAATTTATGACCAGAAAAAAGATGTTTTAACACATGGAATCAAAATATGACTTCTAGATACTCAAGTGAAACTTTAAAAAATTCTATCGAATATTTGTGGAACTTAATAATAACCCTTAGCTTTTAATATTTATTGTATCATGAATGATTGTCTCTTTCTTAATAATCACTTTGAGTATAACATCTTCCTAAATAGGAAATATCATGCATTTTTTTTTTCTCTTGTCCCCATCTAAGGTATCCTTACTTCTAGATAGTGCTTTCATAAATTTTCTTTTCATGCTACTTAGTTTTTTCATAAAAATATTTTATTATTTAAATTGCTTCAAATATTTAAATTAAAAAATGTGACACTCTCTTCTTGTTCATATTTGCTCCTCTTTGTATTATAATCCCTTTTCATAATCATGTTATTTATTTTAACAAATTATATTATAGTCATATTATAATAAATTATATTTTCATGATGAGAATTGAACTTTAGAGGACCAATGATCCAATCAATCTCATTGGATGAACTTAAACCCTATAGGCTATACAAAAATAAGATAAATAACATTTAACACTCTATTAACAATATTATAATACTAGAACATATATAACTTATAATTTGCAAAAAATACATATGTATTAATAATTTATTAAACTATGAAAAATTAAGATTGATTTTCATATCATCAAGTGGCATGATCCCAATAATTTAAATACCTCACTTTGAAGGAGGAGACCCAAGTTTAGATCTTTCCAAATGATGCATGTATAATTACCACAAAAAATATGGATGGGGCTTGTTCAACCCTATATAACCATTAAAATTTTATTTTCATATTAAAGCGGGTTGATGATGAAGGCTTGGATACTTCAAGTTGAAGGTCCAAGGTTTAGATTAAAAAAAGGTGGGCTTTGTACAAAAAATTCAGTAGCTAGACTTGGTTGGTATAGCTTATACAAGTTATGGGTATCATCACTATTTAACATGCATTAGTTAAAAACCTCATCCCATATATTATCCTATATATCATCATTTGGCCATTTTAACATTCAATAGTTAAGAACTTTTGGTTAGACTAAAAATTATCATGAGTGAGAGTCTAGAAAGAAAATTATATAATGAATATTTTTATGTGTGCCTTTTGCAAGAAGAAGAAAAAAATATTAAATAATTTATTTTTTATATTCTTTTACTTTTTTTTCCAAAGAATAAAACATAATTTCTATTATGAGAAAGAATGAAATTACAAGGCGTAGATGCACTTGGCATTCATACAATATATGATAAGGCCTCATAGGTCTTATAATTTTTGATAAATAACCTTCTCTAAGATCTATCCAAATATTTTCAAACTATTTAAAATAAATAAAATTACCTTCCCCTTCTACTTTTGAGAAGGTACAATGAATTTCCATAATATTTTTGAAACTTTGCTATATTCTAATTTCTCTATTTAACATAAGAGTCTGGTTAAGTATCTTCAATAGACTTGGTTATAATTTGCACTAGAGTCCCATCCCCTGTCTCCCATAATCCCCATATTCCTTGTTCTACCTAGAGGCCTTCTTTAGATTGAGAATATGTTGTATTCAATTCTCTATACACATGTCTATATGAGACTGAGTTAAGAGAAACCTCCACGATTTTCAATTATTCATAAAGAAAACTTATAATTAATTTTTCTATTTGATGAGTACCTTTCATCTAATTTATGACTATTTTAGTCTCCAAGCATTTGCAAAAGTCTTTTTTTCCTTTCTATTACCAAGTTTCAGTGTCAATAGTTCTACAAAATTATTTGAACCAGTCCCAAATCTTACTTTGAATTTTATAAAGTGATTCTTGAACATGTATAGAATTCCTTTAGCTCCACATGATGCTAATGTACCTTCTCTCACCCCATCAAAAAAATCCAATGTTCCCACTTTATCAATAGAGACTTCCTCAATTTATCTTTTCTTTTTAATACGTGGTTCCTTCTTCAATATCTCAAAAAATAACTCTTTCTAAAGAGAGCATTGAAATGATGGGATTGCTCGTTGGTTAAATATGTCATCATTCTTTGATGAAAAATCAACTCCTGAAGAAGGGGGAGGGAGCGATGAAATTAGGGTTTCTTGGGAGGGTGGGGATGTTGGTGGGCGGGAAGGCTGTTCTGGGAGAGCACGGGAGCGTCGGCAGGTCGAACCAGGGGCTCGACAGGGTGGAGGGAGGGCAAACAGAGTCTGGGGACGCCGAGGAGTCCTTGCCAAGTCACGGCAAGGATCCGCCAGACAAACGGGGAGATGGACCTCGGAAGTCATATGCTTTGGCAGCGGCCTCTGAAACCCTAAGCGGGCTCTTCTCCAAGGAGTTATTTCTGTCCGGGGACGAGTTGGACATCCCGGCAGAAATTCTCTCAAGCTTTGTGGATTTTGAAAAATTTACCCTCATCGGTAAGTTTATTGGTGGTCGTCCCGACATGGAGACCATTCGCAAGTGGGCGTCTGGCAAATGGCGGACCTTTGGTCACTTAGAGCTGGCTGCCCTAACCCGAGGTTTTTTCGTGATTAGGCTAAGCAACAAGGAGGACTACTGTAAAATCTTGGCTAGAGGGCCTTGGTTCTTGGGCCGTAGGAGTCTCTTTCTAAGGAAGTGGGGTTTGGACTTTAACCCCGATACCCAGAATATCAACATTGCTCCAATATGGGTTAGGCTCCCGAGTCTTCCCCTTTTCTACTGGCATGAAAATGTAATCAAAGGTATTGCTCGGTCCATCGGGGAGCTGATCACTTTAGACTCTCCCACCAGAGCTCGAACTAGATTTGTCCAAGCTCGGTTCTGTGTTTTGGCGGACTTGGAGATGGACCTCCCTTCCTCCATTACTCTACGGTCTGGAGGTACTTTTCTACATAAGCAAGATATTGTTTATGAGAATATGCCAGCTTTATGCCCTCAGTGTAGTTCTAAAGGGCATCTTCAGTCCAATTGTCCTCTCCAAAAGCCAAGGAAGAAGGAGCGGGATCCCTGCAACCCTCTAGAGCACGGTGAAGGTCAGACGAAGCACCCTTTTGTGAAAGGCCATGAATCTCCAGGTCCATCTAGGGACCATCTCGAATCCTCCTTACCAGAAGAGGAAATCACCACCCATCCGGACTCCGAGCAGTGTGGTGGGCGCCCCCAACTAGGACCACAGGAGGAAAATGAACAGGCCCCCCCCTTATCACCACACAAGCAGATTCACCCAAAATTTATGATCGAAACTCTCTCGAGGCACAAAAGATATTGGAAGACTACCTGCTGGGAAGAAGAGGTTACCAGCCTGGTAATATTAGCCCTCGGATTACGAGGAGTCAAAAGCGAGGGGTGGATTTTGGTAGTGAAAGGAAGCAGGGTCGTCCCCCCAACAAGGAAAAGAGAGACAAAGAAAGCTGCGGTGATGTTGCAAATGGAACCCAATGGTTGTTGTTTCAGGATGACTCTGATTCTTTGATGGGTGACGCGCTTATCCCAAAACCTCCCTTCCAGCAAGGAAAGGGAAGTAAGAAGAACCTCAAATCACACGGATGAAATCCTGGATGTGAGAAGACTAAACGGAGTGGCCATTTGGGCCAGGGTAAAATTTTCCAGCAGGATTTTCAACGGTTTTTTTCAGTCCAGTCATTTTTCTTGGATCCTATCCAACATGTATGCTTCGAATTCTGCCTCCGGGAAAGCAGAAATGTGGAAAGTTATTTCCTAGGTATGGGAGAATTTTTTGTAGTTTTCTTGGCTGTCTTCTTCTGCTTTCCGATGGTCCAGCTTCTTCGGCTAGTTTTTGTTTTCCCAATTATAATGGCCATGGTTTCCAGGATAATCAGGCAAAAATGCCTTACTTGTAGCCCTCGGGCAATTAGCAGCTTTTTGTTTTTTTTTTGAATACAAGTTTATTCTTCCAGGTTTATTCTTCCATCCAAGAGGCATGAAGCACTATTTAGCAAGGCTGATTTTGTATATAAGGTTTTGGGATCCTCTATAAAAACCCATTGTTAATCTATTATAATAATTACCAAAAAAATATGTCATCATTCTTTGAAATCCAAATTTCCCATATTGTCACCAATTATAGTGCTCTAAAGGGATTCAACACCTTCCTTTCAAACCATCCTATAAAGCAAGCCTCTACTAACTCCCCTTGCCACACTTCTTTATGACCTATAAATTTTTTATTTTTTGACCATACACTTTTTGCATATTTACACTCTTCTAGCAAGTGAAATATAGTTTTCTACTCCTTTCTATTAAGATTACATCAACTAGGTCCTTGCAAACTCCTTCTCATAAGGGCTTTCCATGTCAACTATTCCTTAGTGCCAACCACATAAAAGTTCAAGTTTTATTTGAGGCCTTGACCTTCTACATAGAATTCCAAAAACATAACCGATCACCTTGGTCTCCATCGATGATTAGCTATTGTATCCTAGATTTATTGTGTATCTTCCTAGTTGGGAGTATTTGGTCCAGATAAAATCATCATTCGGCCTTTTTATCCTTATATTACTTCTAATTAAGGTATTGACATAACCCATCCATTGCTCCCCTTGAATTCCTTCCAATCCTACATGGTTTTCCTTCTTCTATCCCTATTGCCATATGGTGGTTGATTCGATATTAGGAATGTGATCTATTGTATATATGCCATCCCATTGTAAATATCTAATAATATTGTCAAGGAGCTTATATGTTTTGGACATTTTGAGCTCATTTAGTTGTCATTGATGTCAAGATGAAAAGTTGTCAAAATATTGTTTTATAAGGATCTTTATACATTGTGATGGCAGAATTAAGGTTTTTATTAAAACCATGGTGGCAGAATAATTTACATCAAATCAGTGGAGTTCAAATAAAGGTTTAAATTTTATCTCAAGAAGGCTTTAATTTCTATTAAAGTCAGGTTTATTATAATAATTTAAGTTCTTTTAGAATTTAAATAATTTATAAATTATAAAGGTTTTAAAGAAGTGCCAATGTCATCAATTTAGTGGAGCGCCGACGTCTATGGAAAAATGTGGAAATCATGTATAAATACCATGTCAAAGGACATTACAAATTATGCTTCTTCGATTAAATTTCATGTGACCAAGAGAAAGAATAATTCGTGCAATCATTGAGGAAGAAGACAAATTTGTGGTCTTTTAGCACTAGGAAAAAGATGAAAATGGAGGGCTTAAGGCCTCACTCCCATTGGACATGGTGGTGCATTGGCAGTGGGTGTTTTACGAGAGCGTTGGAAGTGGAAGTTACCACGATCGATTCATGTGGAGGTAGTTGGCGTGTTTGTCTTGAGCGTTGCGGAGGAAAACATGTTGGCACACGTTCGTGTGAGCGCCAGGCTTAGAAGAAAGAGCACAAGGTGCTCTTAATATTCCAATTGTGCATCTAGTGCACATGGTGGTTTAGCCTGCAGCTAGGGCACACGAGGAGGCAAATATTGGGGGTTTGAATCTCTCAAATGGCAAAGGTATTATTTTTGTTAAATAAATTTTTATTTGCCTAAAGTTTTTCCTAAGGTAAAAAGGGAGTTATAAGGGTAGAATAAAAAGTTGCATGTTTGGTAATTGATTTATGTTATTGGAGTTATAAGGAAAGTGGATTTGATTTATGCCAAATTTCTTCTTGCTATTAAAATTTAATTAAAGAGGTTTTTGAGTTAAATTTCGGTGGAGGTTAAATTTATTTTAATTAGGAGATTATAAGGTGTTATTGAAAAATATTATTATGTATGCTGATGGTTGTTTTTATAGATGGAGTGATAAGGTATAATTGAGATTTTGCATTATGTTGTGAGAAAGATTTATCTTCTAACCTCTTTGATTTTGGCATAGAAGTGGTTGTAATTGTGGCAGATTTATGAGATCCCTTAATCATCAAGAAAAATGTATGAGTACATTCTTCCATAATTGAGTTGATTGATTGATTTTCTAAAAATAAGTTTAGAGGGAAAATGATTTGATTATGGCTTCATTATTGAGTGTATTTGAGGTAATGCTTCAAGGTTTTTTGGGTTAAAGAGTTGTTATGTGAACCTTGTTTTATAATCATTGTTGTTGAAGCCATTGGTTGAGAGAAAAACTTGAACTAGGTTTTGAGTATCATTGCTATGTGAGGATTGTTTTATAAGCATTGTTGTTGAAGCCATTGGTTGAGAGAAAAATTGAACTAGGGTTTGAGTATCATTGCTATGTGAGGATTGTTTTACAAGAATTGTTTTTGAAGTGAGTTGTTGAGCAAAGAACTTGAACTAGGATTTGAAAAGAACATGAGTATCATTGTTATGTGAGATTTGTGGTTGAGCATTTTTGGAAATATTTTGAGTTGATGTTTATATTATTGGACTAGGGTTTGTGAGCAAGGATTATTTCATTGAGTGATTGGTTGAGCAAAGTTGGTTGAGCCTAGTCAAGTGGATGTGTGAAGTGATTGTTCAAGTTCCATAAAACAAACTATTCTATATTTTGAATTGATTTGAGAAAGTGATTGAGCATTGAGTTGAATTTGAAGCATATTGAGTCTCTAACAATTCTCCTTATGTTTCTAAGAGAGTGATTGAAATTAATTGAGCATTGTGATTAGTATAGAACATATTGAGTCTCTAACAATTCTCTTTATGTTTCTATGAGATTGGACAAGTTCTGTGTGGACTTGTTGAGTATATTTGAGGTAAGTCTTTGAGGAGACTTGTGGACTGATTTTGTGTGAGCTTTTGTGGAAGCTTAAAATACATATTTGGATAAGTTATTGAGAGGACTTATTGAAAATATTTGAGCAAGTTCTAGAGGACTTGTAGAGCATATTTGATCAAGTTCTAGAGAGGACTTGTGGACATATTAGTGTGAGATTCTGTGGAAGCTTACAAGGCATATTTGAGATAAGTCTTTGAGAAGACTTGAGAGCAAAGTTGATTGATTTGTTCAAACCTTGAGTTAAGGTTTAGGACAGATCTAGTAGAGTTGAGTCAAGCATTGAGTTAAGGGTTGAGGACAAAGATCGAGGATAGATTTTTGCTAGACCGAAGGATTGTGTTTAGTGTAGATTTGAGAGCAGAGTTTGGTGCATATTTTAGGATAGGTTTGTGCCAGACTAAAGACATATTGAGTAGAGTTGTACTATAATAAAGGACCATGTTTAGTATCAATTTGAGATAGATATTTGGAGTTGACAGAGCAGAGAAGACAATAGTCTCCAGTGGATAGAGATCCATTAGCCAGGGCAGTGAGGACATGTCTTTTAAGTGGGGACAAGAGTCTTCAGTGGAGAAATATCCACAAGCCAGTGCAGTGGAGGTAGTAGTCTTCTAGAGGATCACCAGCCAGAGCAGAGGAGAAGGAGTTCTCTTGTTGATATAGATCCACAAAATTGATTTAGGGGTTGGTGTCTCGTTTGGACAAACGTCTATAAACATTGTAATAGGGAAAGGATTCCCAAGATATTGATTGAGAAAATTTTAGTGAAATATTTTCTCAATGGAGTAGCCCACATTGGGTGAACCACATAAATTGTGGTGTCTCTATTGTGTATGATGATTTATGCATTGATTTTATTACTGTTGTTGATATTGCTATCTATACATTGCATAATATTGATTTGGAAAGAAAAGTAAAAAGTGGTCTTTACTATTCACCCCCCTCTTAGTATAATCTTGTGTTATTCAGTATGAATTTTCACTTCCTACATAGGGGTCTACCCTAAATCTAACTTTTGCATTATTGCTAATCTTCCATGCAATCCAATTCCCAATTAGAGGAAAGTCCTAGTTAATGCCTTCCATACTATGGACCCTTTATTGGATGTCTTATTTGTGGTCCTTATCCATTCCATTAGAGATAGTGGTTCAATATATTTCTACTAGATTACTTGCTTTCATAAGTTATCTTATGTAAATACTATCCACATCCTTCTAACTTCTAGTGCTTTACCAAAGAGAAATATGTTTTTGAGATCCCATCCACCTTCTTCCTTTTGTTTGGATATATGTTTCTATTTAAAAAAGGGTATACCTATTGTCCTTTTCAATTCTACCAATCGTCAAATGTGGTGTGGACCAGGAAGATAGGACAGATCATACCTTACACGGAGTGACACAACAAGGCTAGTCTTGAGAGTGCAAGAATAAAATCAAGTGAGGGTATTTGAGAATTTGACAAAGGTTGGATCCTTTATAAGATGAGATATCTAGCATGGTTTCCTAATTTAATAGCTTGGAGGAAAAGGTTAATAGAGAAAAATAAAAAACAACAAAAGTAAAAACCTAAGCTAAAAACATGGTGATGTGCCAAATATCAAATAAGATCTTCCTACACAACAATTATGACTGTAATGTGTTGGTATGAAAACTTCCTCTTCTCAACATATATAAGCACAAAAGTAAAAAGAGGTAAGCACACACTGGTGAAGGACTACTCCATCCAAAACTCACACAATACTCAAAATCATAGAAAAATTTAGAAGAAACCCCACATCTGATATTATTTTATTGAAATGGAAATACAAAATAAAAAAATTACACAATTACGACCATAGGGTCGATTCTATTACAAAGAAAATCTACTGGAAAACTACAAGTTGGAGCCACGATCCCTAATCCTGGACTATATTTAGTAAATATTCATTCCCCCTTTAACAACTTCCATAGAAGATTCTAGAAAGCATCACTCCTCTTTTCCCACTATTCATTTTCCCACCTAGGAAGATATTTTGGTGGCACAACTTCCCAGAGCCATAACTTTTGACTTAGTTGTCCGATTGTCTATTATAATATATTTTTGAAAAGCTTACGAAGAGATATACAACAAAAAAATGATATCTTTCATTCTTTGTAGAGACCTCTAAGGTCTTCAAATTTTATTTTTAAACTTTATTGGTAATATTTCTCAAGATGAAAACTTTAATATCTCTCAAACCATTCGGGATATTGGGGTGATTCTTTCACCACCAGATACAATTTTTAATTATGCTCCTTGGGGTAAATTTATAAGTCCATACATTTCCATTTATGCTGACTTACTAAAAATAGTCGTTGATCATTTTTCACCTTTTTGGACTTCTGATTGACTTACACCTCTCAAGTGTCATCATGGACTCCAAAACAACTAAAGAAACCTACACCTGAAATAGAAACTGTAATTTGTTCTTTTTTGGTGATGTAATATTGCCCTCACACCATTGGATTCTCCTGCATCACACACACATAAAAGAGACAAGTTGGGGTTTGATATTCATAAATAAACTCAAATTAGATGCGTATACCTCATGTATATCTATCTATCTATATATACATACAAAATTATTACAATTATTCATTCCAGGAGTGGGGGTTTGAGTTTCCCATAAGATCACCTAGAGATATATTTACTGCTATATAGAAATAAATGAAGGGAAAGATTTAAAAACTTGTTGATCATTTACAATTCCAAACTAACTTCTATTTATATATACATAAGAGGAGGATTTTCTCTCCAAAATTATGAAGATATTTCAAGTATGATTGTTCCTTTGTGTGTTAGGTCATGTCTTCATTGGAGTTGGTTTCTTCGAGGTCTCTAGATTTGGAATCAAAATTATTAAATGGTTTTGGTTCTTTGGATGAGCAACTACCACCATTATTATCATATACTCATTTTAGGGTTTCCCAAAGTCTGAGCATGGGAGATATTCTACAATAAATACTCCAAAATTTGGGGATGCTCCTATTGTGATTCTCATGTTATTTCCTTTATGATTTCAATTTAACCTTTCTAAAAACTATATCGTAATATTTGTAAGAAAATGACTATACTCGCTAGAAGACTATACATGTCAACTCAATGTGTGAGGTCTAGGGTTGTGACCTCAGTTAGGGGTATGGAAGATCAATGATCCTCCATGTACAGGTTAGGGGATGGGAGCCCCTGAAGCAAATTTTGATTTCTTAAAATTTTGATGCATGGGTGGTCTTAGACTTTGGAATTTTATCACCATTTGACCCCAAATCATTTATTATCTTCCAACCTCAAAAAATTTCTTTATCTAACCTCGAAGCTTATCACAGAAACTTTTACCTTGTGTCTTTAGTCAAAAATTTTTAAAAAAATTAATTTTTGAACACTCTAATTACTTGTGCCTTTTGGAAATTTTTGTATTTTGATTATCAAATATTATTGATTAGAACTTTTATCCTCACTTTATCCAATGCTTTATTTTTTTCTTCCTATCTATTTCCCCTCTCCTTAAGATTTTCTTAAGGCATCATTTAGGTGTAGTGAGAATTCACTACAATACCATTTTATTTTTCCTTGTCCATAAGAAATTGAAGTATTTTCTTCTCATTCCCTCTTGAAACCCTACTAGAATATAAGCCAAACCATGCTAATATACCAATATAGCTTCTAAGACTATTTTGACCAGATTCAACTTGGCTCCAAGAGATAGCCACCTATTGCACTACATATTCTCTTGTCTATTTTATTGATAAGACAAATCTAATCCTTTATACCATAAGCATTAGGTTTCATATAGAAAACAAGATATTTAAATCCTGTTTGGAATTCCTTTTTGGTAAGGGTAGGATTTGTTGAAACAAAATTTTCTCTTCTTGCACCATTCCATTGAAGAGAATGGTGGAATTTTGCATGTTTATTTCCATCCCTATAGTTGTCCTGAATGTATGTAAAATTTATTTGAATCTTGTGGCTTCCCTGAGAGTACCATCACATAACAACAAAATATCATAAACAAAAAAGAGATGATTTAGATATAGAGATGTTCCCACCTTGATCCCTTTGATGAATTTTATCCTCTTTTCTTCTCAAAGGAACCTACTTAAACCTTTTGCTATCTAAAAATAATATTAGATAAAGTGTGCATCCATATATTAGGCCTCTAGAGGAGGAAAAAATTGATGTTGAACTATTAGTCAAATCAATAAAACAAGTCAAGGTCACACACCCCATGATCCAATTAACTGCTTGAATGTTGATCCCTATATGAAGCAATATTATCCTTAGGTATATCCAATTAACTTGGTCATACGCCTTGGATAGGTCCAATTTTGCAATCCCCAATTTTAACTTCTTTGTCTTTATCATATGTAGAACTTCCTATGCTTCTCAAATGACGTCATGAATCTATCTTTCATTTAGAAAACCAAACTACTCCAGGGAAATTGAGTTTGAGAATACTCTTCTTATCCTAAGGGAAATTATTTTTGTAATTATTTTGTAGAGGCAATTACATAAGGAGATTGGTCTAAATTCATCAAAGGTTTTTGGATCATCCTTCTTTTAGTGCTATAAAAGTTGAGTTAATGTGTTGGAATTATTACATTATTTGGTACCTTGAGTACCATGTAAATAATTTAGATTAGGGTGTGTTCAATATTTAAGTATATAAAAGGTGTCAAGTTATTTAGAGTGAGTAGTGTGTCATGTTAATAAGTATGAGTTATGAGTGTGAGGTTTCATGTTAGTGAGTTATGTAGGTGATGTGTCATGTTTAGAAGTGAGGATTTATGAGCAATAATGAGGGAATTTATATTTATGTAAATGTGAGGTTTATGTAGGAGGGAAATATTAAGAGTTGGATCTCCTATGAGTTTAATGAGAGTAAAGGTCAATAATCACGTCCATATAAAGAGTCTCACATATGTGTATATTGAAGACAAAGCCATGTAATAGGTTATCAAACAAACATTGCATTTATGCATTGCCATAGTAGATATTTTTTTAATAAAATATTATGAGTTTTATGTTCATTATTGTGTGAGATTTATATTTGATTTATTATGAGATATTATGGAATTATCCTATGATAATATTGATAATTTGCTAACATAATGTCCACAGGGATATTTCTTATTTCCTTTGTCTTCTCAACCATCCTCAGTAGATCTTATATCCTCTCCTAAAAACCTATAAAAAACTTCACTATCCATCCATCAAGACCTGGGATTTTATCTTTTTGGAATGAAACTATCACATCTTTCAGCTCCTTATTTATTCTAGCCAAATTTATCTTATTAGTTTTTGCCTCTCCAAATCTAGGAAAATAAGTAGTTATGTTTAGTATCTCAACTAAATTTGGCCTTGTTGACTCCTTGAAAATATTTTGAAAGTGTTGCACCCCTAAATCAGCTATATCTTCAAATTTCCTTGCTTTGCTTCCATCCCTTCTTGGCATTTCCCATATGGTGTTAATATTCCTTCTATGATTTGCATAGTTATGGAATAATTTTGTATTTTCATCTCCTTTTAGATTGCTTTGCTTTTCAACCTCCACTTGGCCTCTTGTGATGCCAACAATTTTCTTTTCCTATTTTCTAAGGTTATGATCCTTTGTATAGATTCCTTTGCATATTATTTCTCTCTTTTTATATCATAGAATTTAGTAATTTGATTTTTAGTTGTTGTTAGATCTTGGTCCTAGTTTTTTTATTTGTCGTAGGCCCATTTAGATTCTATAACTTTTACCCTTATTGGGATGGCTGCAAATTGTGAACATGTTGAGATCCTCTAGGTTCTATAAAAAATTTGCCACTCCTTCCTTACTATATCCTAAATTTTTTCTCCTTTATCTAGGTGACTTGAAGGGGCTTGGAGGTTTCTTGTCCTTTGATCCAAGTTGTAGTATAATTGGGAAATTATTTGATTGTCCCCTTGTCTCAACACTTAATCTAATTTTTTCTCCATAAAGCATAATGGTTTCTATGATTAAAAATATATCTAGTCTTTTGGCTATCATATCACCTCAACTTTGTTATTCCTCCAAGTAAGAATTAGTTTTATTGGTTCTACATTCACCAGCCCTGCTAACTCTATTTTGTGTAAGAAAAAACCTTGCTAATGAGTCCACCCTAGATGTTAGCCACAAAATTTTATTGTATTGGTGGTAAAGTTCCAATATCCGATTATAATTCTTTCATGCTTCATAAATTTCTTCATTCATAATATTTTCCAATATTGTATTCAATTTTCATAGGGACCATCGACATTAACCATAATATATTCTCTTCCAAATTATGGTAGATGTAATATTATTGCTTTTTTGAGGTAAAAGTCTCTAAATTTACTAGTTGACAAGCTATTTTTCTCCATATCGAAATCAGAATTCTTGACCTTCCTTCTACATACACAGAAAAGAATTTCCAATCCTTCATGAATTTGTGTAGATCTCCTTTGACTTTTTAGCCTTCCCCCATTATTTCTTGCAACATTATTATATCTAGTTTTTGCACCTATACTAACCTATTCAAGGTATTCTTTTTTGAGGCACTGCTCATTCCCTAGTATTGAGAGAGGTTATTAACATTATTTAAACTTCCCAAGGGTTTGAATTGATGTAAGAACCCCAAATATAGTTTTTAGCTTCCCATTTTGTATATCCCTTAATGCTTTATCTTTGGAAATGCTTAGATAAGATTTTCTACCCTATGCTAAGGTGTTCCTACCACTTCCAAAATCTAAAACTATGCCCCATTCCATTGTTATACCTTCTTTTGATTTATCTTTATTGTGTGATACTAGAAAATAAATTTTCTTCCTGTTGATCTTGATTTATACTCTAAGGTGGAAAAGGGTTAAGATAAGGATCGATCATTTGAATTCATTTAGAAATTTAAGATTATATCCTTGATGGATATTGTGTCCTCTTCAATCACATTATATTCCACTTTTATTTTATCTTCTCTTGCCTCCTACTCTTGATCCTATAGTTTTGTATGCTCTAATAAGAGTCTTTGGGAGCAGGCTAAAACTCATGGGTAATATTTTTTGGGCTTAGTAGTTCAGGTGTAGTTTGGGTGTATGTTATCTTATATTTATAACCATGGTTAAGAAACTATAGTGAAGCTATCCTCTACATACTCTATTCTAAGCATAGGTCCTATATTTAATTTCCCCTGAATTGGTTCCAACTATTTGCCACCTTCCTTCTCTTATCCTCATTTTTGTTTGAAATTTTCTTTATCATAAGGTATTTCTTCTTCTTCTCTAGATCTAAAATATATATTTTGACCTTCTGTTGATACTTCCAATGGATTTCCCTCTACCTATGGATTCCTTCCCATCATTTGTCTGATTTGAACTTGGGATCATGGAATATTTCTTCCTCCATATTCCTCTAGTAAAATTTAGAGAACATTCACTCACCACATGTCCATATACATGGCATTGAGCACACCTAAAGGGCACCTTTACATAGTTAACACCTTGAGTATAGTTCCATTTCCCTACTTAAATGTCCATGTTGTTTGGAAGCCCTTCCTTCAAATCCATTTCAACCAAAATCCTTGCTATAGTTATAGAAGAGTTGGTTAAAGTACAATCATCCATTTTTATGAAGGATCCTATTTTATTCCCAATTTCCTTTAGATTTAATGACCATAACTCTAATGCCAATCCTAGAAATTTAACCCATATGGATTGAATTGATCTCATTTCCCTCCATGGATCAAAACATGGAGTCCACACCTCAAAGATAGTGTCTATGGACCCCAAAACCTTTTTTTATTAAGCATGAGTATCACATCGCCTACCATTCTAAGGGTGAAGGCCAACCATTCTCTAACCAAAAAATAAAATCTTAAGACATATCTAAGAATAGGACGCAAAAAATTTTGAATTCACTTTCCTGCTATTTATTTTGAACATAATATTTCATAAAACCTTTCCATTAAGGGTTTTGTACTCCATTTCCAAGATCGAATTTAGAATAACATCCTCCCCCAACACTAAAATTACCCTTTACTTCTTTTATTTTACACATTTATTCCTTATTTTAGAACTAGGAATTTCCTTGGGTTCATTAGTCTTGACTAAGCTAGGTATCCCTATCATTTCTTCTAAATCTAGTCTTTGGCCATGGGTTCTTGATGGTGATTCCTCATTAAGGTTCTTCTCCTTAGTCCTTTGATTTCCCTGGTTGTATGAATTTGCTGATCTTATCTCTATGAATGCTAGTTCTCCATCCTCAAATTGTAACTTTTTATCCCTATTGTTCCTCCACATGTTCAACAACTCTTCATCTATAGGGAAAATCTCATTAATTTTCAAAATGTCTTCTATGAAATCTATAGGTTTCATTCCCCCTTTCCCCTAGTACAGGGTTATGCATAAGAGGTTGAACCCAAAATTTAATTATAAAAAAGGTGAATTAGTTTCATAATCTAGATGAATCCTGGCCAAATTCATGTAGGAGATATGGTGAATTACCTTTATTTTTCACCAAAAATTATAAAATACTGGCAAATTTGATAGTTTTGATGATTGATGCCATATACTAGTTGATGGACTGACTATTGACACTTAAGCTTGATGATAGCATATTGATGATCAGTTGCAATAGACTATTCAAAGGTTTAATGATGATTAGTTGTAGCAATGGCAATCAATTGCAAAAATGAGGATCAATTGCAACAATGACAATCAGTTGCAAAATATTATTGATAGAGTAATATTGATCGATTGCAACAATGTTGATAGATTGCAACAATACCAATAGATTATAGAAATACCGATCAGTTGAAGCAAATATCGACCAGTTATAGGAATATTAATAGGGTGCAGTAATGTCAATAGATTGTAGAGATATCGATCGATTGCAGCAATACCGATTGATTGCAGTAATGTCGATCGGTTACTACAATATCGATAGGTTACATAAATATTGATCAATTGCAAGAATGTCGATAGATTACTGCAATGCCAATAGGTTACCGATAGGTTGTAGGAATATCGATAGGTTACTACAATAGGAGCAAATACTGATTGGTTGTAGCAAAGGGACCATTGTCAATAGGGTGTAACAGTGTTGATCAAGTTCAAAAAATGATAAATATTGATAGGTTGCAATATAACTAATCGATTGCAGGAGTATTGATAGGTTAAAATAATATTAATTAGTTGTAGGAATATCGATAGATTGTCGTAATACCAATAGGTTGAAAGAATATGGACAGGTTTCTACAAAATGGGAAAATATCCATCGATTGCAACAAAGGATCATTGCCGATAGGTTGTAGTAGAGAGACACTAATCGATCGATTGTAGCAAAGGGGTATATACCTCTAGGTTGGAGCAAATGAGTAAATTTCTGATAGGTTGTAGTAAATGAGAAAATACCGATTGGTTGCAAGAATTAGTTGTAATTTTGATCGATTGCAACAAAGGGGAAAATAACAATAGGTTGCAGAAAATAAGCAAATGATGATTGATTGAAGGAATTAGTTGCAATTTCAATCAATTACAACAAAGGGACAAATACCGATAAGTTGTAGTAAATGGGTAAAATACTGATAGGTGGTAGCAAAGGAGAAAATGTTGATCAATTGAGCAAAGGGGCATATGTCAATAGGTTGCAGCAAAGAGGTAAATTATTGATAGGTTGCAACAAATGAGTAAATATCGATCGATTGCAATAATTAGCTGTAATGCCGATCGATTGTAGTAAAGGGGTAAATTATTGTTAGATTACAACAAATTAGAAAATGTTGATCGGTTGCGAGGATTAGCTACAATATTGTTTGATTATAGAATATGGTTCCATTTTTGATGGGTTGTAGTTGTGCCACATGTTGAATGCTCAGATGTCACATGTCCACCTGACATAACCAAAAAGCATGCACCTATCTATTATATTAGTCTATAGTCATCATAAAAGCGTAAAAGCTTGACACATTGTATAAATTCAACAAAATGATATTTCTTGTATTGATTATAAATGAATCTCTGTTACAAATATACCCCTCTTAGAGTCACTTGAATTATGATACAATCTATACAATTGCCAATGCCATCAATAGGGTAGGCGCATTAATATTTCCCTTTGACTAGTCGTAAACTGCCTTGGGGTGGATTTGACCCCCTTATTCATGATGTGGAAGGATTATGATATAGAATCATCTTGTACCTATCTTCCTATGATCAAGAAACAAAAACACATGATAAAAAATATAGCCTCTCATGATGAGGCCCTTTAAAGAAACATACATGATAATGCCATTAAACTAATGATAAAGAAAATATAAAGAAAAACCTTTAAACCATGCTAATTGAATCAAGAATTGTAATATAGCATAAAGGAGATCATTAGAAAAATAATGCATGGATCAGATAACAAAATAGAAGCATAAATGTGCATAAAAGATCCACAAATGTCCTAATTAATGCAAAGCATAAACTATCTATTCTAAGCTAATTCCCATGGTCAAAATTCTTCTAAACTGCAACTAAAGCTAAGAAATGATTAATCTAACCTATTTAACCAAACAAAACTGAAAATAGTAAGGTGATCTATCACCTATTGCAAACCATAGCTCTAATGAGCGGTCTGCATTGTGAACCATGGCTGACAGTCACAGTTTGACCTTTGATAGATTTACCCTCAAAATCAGGGGCAGTGGGTTTGATCTCCTTGTCCAAATTGATGCTCAAGGTTGCCTTCATTGTCCTCAGACTAATTTGGTGGTCAATTTGATGTGAAGGGCCTTTGTTTGCCTGAATTTGTGCTTCTTGACTCTCCTAAGAACCTAGGGCATCCATAATGCAATTCCTCATGAACATTGACAAAAGGGTCAGGGATTAAGTGTAATAGCTCTATCTCTTAGTATACTCAGTTTGAGTGTACAATTCTCCAAGGCTTCATTGCTCAAATCTCCAATGCTTACTTCTCTTATTATCCCCATTTGAAGGGGGTATTTATAGCATGCCCCTAGGGCTAGGGGTGGCTTCATGGAGAAGCCAAGACCAAGAAGGGTGGTTAGGACAGTTGGGATGGAAGCCTCTGGAATATTTCGTCCTTCAACTACCTTCTTCTAGATATATTGGTCATTCCAACCAATTAGGCTCAGATTGAAGTCCTAACTAAACTTTAGTTAAGATAACAGGTCACAGTTGTGGTCCAGACTGCAGATCACAGATGTTAACCATGGTTTAGACTGGAGACCGCAGGTCTAGGCTGTGGTTTAGACTGATTGGGCCAAAATACCTAAATTGAGTGGTTAGAACCATTGCTCTATCTTGGAGTTTGTCCAAGATCCTCCATATGGTCTTGTAGCATGTCCATATGAGTAGTCACCCTCGACATGACACATTTTAGGTGTCTACAGATACCCCTTTTGAGATGTGTTGTGAGATTAAACAATGTTGAGAAAAAATATACATCCTAAAATGATGCCTAAGGTTCTATGATGATCATTAGTTGGATCAAAATTAGATACCCCAGGTCCAAAAAAAGGATGCACATCTTGGAATCATTGATTCCAACTCGTGAAAGGCTTACATTTTGACAAGTCTGCACTCGTCATCAGAAATTCGGATAGCATCAATGCCAAGTATGGGTATCTTCTGACTCATAAATTTGAAGGATGAGAGTTACAAACCAATTATCATATTTGTTGTTTACCCCAAGCAAATGGGGAAGCTTATGATAGCTGTTGACAATGATTCACAAGAACGAATGTAATTTTGACAAGATCAGGGGATCTACGATCTCAAGGATATTCTGTTGAATTTGATTATGTATTGAAATTATGACTACCCTCTCAAGCGACGAGTAGATGAGGGTAATGAAAATGTATGAAGCGACAAAATTGCTTGACCATAATGAATGATCCTAAAAAAATTTAGATTCAAGCCTTTTAATGCCTTGGCTAGGCCTAGTTCAACTTATGATTGCAACTCTTAGTAGTATTTGCATATTTTTATCCCATGGAGTAGTCAGGCTACAATAGTCGTCTTAAGAAATAAAATGTTTTTTTTTTTTTTTGAAAAAATGAAAAACTTGTATTAAAACAAGAACCAGATACAAGCGGGAGAGAACACATCCCGAGCCAGAGCCACAAGCAAAACAACAAGGAAGGCGCACCAAGGCAAGGCTAAGAACCGCAAGGCACGAGAGAACGGAAGGCACGAAACGACAGCGAGTCGCGAAACCGCGACATGTCGAGAAATCGCGACAGGAAAACCCAACACGGCCACTAAGGCACCAACAGGCGCGATAACGCGACATGTCGCGAAATCGCGACATGTCGCGAAATCGCGACAGGAAAGGCCCTCGACGACCTCCGCGAAAGCGTCGCGACATCGCGACAGAAAAAGAAAGCAACTAACAAGCCTCAATAAGGTCGCGAAATCGCGACGGAAAACCACCCAGTCGCAAAGGAGCCAAACATGCCGCGAAATCGCGCAAGAAAAACGCCAGAGACCAGGAGGGCACAACCTGTCGCGAAATCGCGACAAAAACCAGCTCAAAGAAGCAGCATCACAACAGGTCGCGAAATCGCGACAGTTAACCACCCAGACGCCAGGAAGGCGGGACCTGTCGCGATATCGCAACATGTCGAGGAATCGCGAGGCGCGAAAACGCGACATGTCGCGATATCGCAACAGGCGGGATCGCGTCCGCGATAACGCGACATGTCGCGATAGCGCAACATGTCGCGGAATCGCGACCCGCGATAACGCGACATGTCGCGATAGCGCAACATGTCGCGGAATCGCGACCCGCGATAACGCGACATGTCGCGATATCGCGACAGAAACCAGCCGGAGACTACAAAGACTCAACCTGTCGCGATATCGCGACAGTAACCAGCCAACAGCCGCGACAGGGCAACAAGTCGCGAAATCGCGACAGAAAGGACCCTTAGCAAAAAAAACTTTGCACATTATTTCAAGAATTGATCAAGGCCTTGTCTGATCTCGACATTCTCCACAGGCAAATTGCTATGCAGATGAATCCCAACCTCTCTCTCAGCACCCAACTTAGCAAGGAAATCGGCCGCTTTATTAAGAGATCTACTAGCATAAACGGGAATCACATCCTCAATTTCTTTCCAAAGCTCTAAAATTTGGGCAACCAAAATCCGGAGCCTCCAAGCTTTTAAGGCAAAGTTCCGCATGCAATCAAGAGCACCAACCAAGATTTGAGAATCAGACTCAATGATTATCTTTCTATGGCCATGCTTGACGGCCCAGATGGAAGCAGATTTAATAGCAAAGGCCTCAGCTTCATTGTTTGTGGCATATCCCAGACCTTGCAATTCCCAATATAGCACAGTCCCAGCATGATCACGGCAAATAACACCACTTCCAGCATTGCCCGGATTACCTTTAGCGACTCCATCGGTATTGATTTTGACCCGACCTATGTGGGGGAGGTTTCCAACAACTTCTTACCTGTCTCTCCAGATCAGCACCTCTCCCACTCAAAGGCCTAGAAGCAGGCTGGTTTTCCTTCTCAGCATAGATGGCAACGGTTTCCACAACTTTGCTCCAAATGATCTGCCAAATCCCCTCCACCGAAGAGAAGGTTTCACGAAAAATACGAGCATTTCTTTCCAACCAAACCTGCCACCAAATAAAAAGGAAACCGATCTCCCAGCCAGTACGAAGAGCTTTAGAAATAAATCTACCTCTCTTCCGACTTTCCCATAAATTGGTCCGGGACGAGATCTCCAAGCACACGAAGTTTAAAGTGGGAGAACCAACGTTGCCAAATCTGCTTGTGTGAAAGAGCAATCAAACGAGAAGATGGTTCACGGTTTCCTCATTCCTATAACATAAAACGCATGCAGGAAGGACCAATGATGCCTCTAATTCTAAGGTTGTCAAAGGTCAAGATACCATTATGCATCAGTTGCCAAGCAAAGAAGTTCACTTTCGGCCAGCCCTTGGGATGCCAAATCTTCCTCCATTCATGAACAGGAAAAGAGTGTGGGGGGGGCTCAGGTAGGATCGAAGCATAGCCCTCCTTCACAGAATAAACCCCAAGGTTCCCAAAGCCCCAAGCAAGCTCATCCTCCTCATCTCTCCCAGATAGAAACCTTTCGGCCAAAAGTTTTTCCGAGTTGGGGCTGCTCAGGAGGGATTGGAATAGGCCATTCACCCAGCCGCTTAAATTTTTTAACCTTATATTCCCCCGGAGGGTGGTAGTGAAGTAGGTCCGAATATGAATCCAACCTTTGTCTTCAAGAGCTATTTTTAGCGGAAGCGAGATCGGGAAGCTCTTGCAAGAATAGGAGGATGCTGATCCCAAGAGTCGATCCGAGACCGGACCTTCTCCCCTCTCCCAACTTTCCGGAACAATTGATCTTTGATAATGCAAGAACCAAGCTTGAGCGCATGCCACACAAGAGAACCATTACCTTCCGAGAGGATAGCGGCCCAAGTCATTGGGAGGAACGGTACCCAAGTATTTACTAGAAAGGATTACTGCTGCGAGAGACGAAGGTGAGAAATCCACCTCCAGTACAATTTCCCAGCCAGGGCCCGATTGTTAAACTTGGAGCTTCTCAAGCCCAACCCACCTTTTTCCTTGGGCTGGGTGACCTTATCCCAACCAACCAAGGCCCATTTCCTCTCTCCATTGGCACCTTCCCAAAGAAAACTTCTAGCCGCTTTGTCCAACTCTTTCCAGATTGAGGGAGGGGCGGCCGAATTGAAAATTTGTAAATAGGCATAGCCTGAATAACAGACTTCAAAAAAGTTAATCGGCCCCCATAGCTTAACCATCTATGAGACCAATGATTCATTCTCTCTTTGATGCCATCTAGCAGGTCCTTCCAGAAATCAGCTGTCAGTTTTTTAAAGTGCAGAGGAACCCCCAAATAAACAACAGGAAGGGAGGTCCGAGTGAAGCCCAGAATCTCCATAACTCTCTCTTGCGACCTTTGATCAAGGTTGAAGAAGACCACTTTTGATTTTGAATCATTGATGGCTTGATTAGAAGCCCGAAGGTAGACGTTAAGAGTATCTTTGATTCCTCTTGCTTCTACGAGGTGGCAACTCCCACCAAGCCCGTATCATCCACAAGCGTAAATGAGTCAAAACTTCGGCTCCGATTTTAATTCCTGTAGTCTGTCCTTGACGTCTTCTTCTCGGGAAGAGTCTGCCAAGACCTTCGACCAAGATAAGAAAGAGATAAGGAGAGCGAGGGATCTCCTTGACGGAGACCACGAGAGGCTCCAAAAGGTGGCGAGGGAAGCCCCTTAATTAAAACGAGTATGAAGGCGTAGAGATACGGCTCATGACCCGAGGCAATCCGAGTCTGAGAAAAACCAAAGGCTGCCAACATCTTGACCAAGAAACCCCACTCTACTCTGTCATAAGCCTTAGACATATCCAATTTGATGAACATTCCTTTGTTACATGAATTATGCATAGAATGGATAGCCTCCTGAGCCAAGATCACTCCATCCAAGATCTGTCTTCCTTCAACAAAACCCCCTTGCTCAGGGGAAATTAAATTTTGAAGGAGGGGTTTTAGTCTTTCAGCCATAAGTTTAGAAATAATTTTGTAGATCACATTACATAGAGCAATAGGTCTGAAATCAGAAATGAGAGCCCCCCCTCTCCTTTCGGAATTAAAGAGATAAAGGTATGATTTAGAGCCTTGAGCATTCTTTTGTTAATTCGGGATTCCTCAATGACGGCCAACACGTCCTCCTCCAGGATGTCCCAGAAGGCCTGAAAGAACTCAATAGGGAAACCGTCCGGGCCAGGCGACTTTCCTGTGCACATCCCAAAGACTACCTTCTTGAGTTCATCACGATCTATGGGCTTAAGAAGGGACTGATTCTCTTCATGAGAAATAATAGAGGGAATTCCGTCAATGACTTCATTTTGAGCTTCCACATCATGCTGCAGACTTTCCTTGAAGAGGTTTGAGAAGTACTCCATAGAAATGGAGTGCATGTCAGGAAGAGTGTCAAAAGAATTTCCAAACTCATCTTGGAGGAACTCCATGTTATTCAATTGCCTTCTAGCACAGGCAGAACGATGAAAAAATTTAGTATTTCTGTCTCCTTCTAATAGCCAAGTATTTCTGGCTCTCTGTCTCCAGTAGATCTCTTCTTGATTATCAATGTCCTCAACTGCTTTGCGTAAGGCGTCATCCTCAAATTTAAGATGCTCAGAAATAATTCCTTCTCTGAATTGTTTTTGCACCTCATTCCATCTATCCAGCAAGGGGGCCCGTTGGAGCTGGAAATCAGATTTGTTAGTTTGCTTCCACTGTTTCAGTTTACTCTTAACATAGAGAAGCTGTTTGTGAATTTTGAACATAGCTTGTTCCAAAAGGGGGACGGCATTCTTTCCACCAGCTGTGGAATTTTCCTTACGTAGGTCCTCTTTTTGCAACCAAAAAATTTCAAATTTAAAAGGTTTGTAATACTTTCATGACATAGTCCCTCCCTCCAGCAAAATGGGAGAGTGATCGAAGACTGGGCCCTCCAAGATCTGGAATTTGATATTCCATCTAACATAAGCTTCCTCCGAGACCAAAAACCTGTCAAGCTTAACCCTCCTATTGTATGGCTCTCTTCTCTTATTAGTCCATGTAAAGTTTGTACCAGGACCTTTGATGTCAACAAGGTTAAAGGCACGAACGTGGGCAATAAACGACCTATCCCCTGTATCCGAGACAGGGGATGCCACCTTCTCGATCTCTAGCGAATAATTTAGCATTGAAATCCCAGCTAAAATCCAATCAAGGAGGACCTCATGTTTTGAACGACTTTCCATTGAGACCGCTGACCTTCGGTATTCTGTACCCCATAAAAATTTGTAATTAAGACTTGTTCAGCTGTAACTATATTCTTGAAAAGAGATGTTAGGACCCCTCTCCAGGCTATATGATCTACTGCTATCCATGCCAAAGGATTCCAAAGAGTAGCAATCCCTCCCGAGGCACCAAGAGCAGCCATTGCCATATGGCCAACACCCCTCCAGTTCGGCCGACGGTTTTACTCATGAGGTCTAATGACATTTTTGTTTCTGAATGAGCGAGAAAGTCTGTTTTACTTCTTTCTAAAAGTCTTTGAACAGTAGATTGATGGGTTCTCTTGTTTAAACCCCTCACATTCCAAGATTGTATAATCATTGGAAACCTTGGGAGCAATACGAATCAATTGTTCTTGCCAGTCCTCCATTGATTAGCTTATCCCCTTGCACTGCGATTAGATCCTTATTGGATTTCCTGCCCACCCCTTGGGAATTACTATTTTTCGATCTCTTCTCCACCTGTGAAATTCCAAGAGCTGGTCTTTCTCTGAGCTTTTCTGCAATTCCCATAGAAACATCTTTGATAACGGGCTGGGCTGGGGCGTGGATAACCAGAGTCCCAAGGTTTTCATGGTGCAAAGTCTCAGAGGAATCAAAAGCCTGTTCAAGGACAGGGGTTGAGGAAGGAGGAGCATGAGTAGGGATAATATTGTCCTCAAGGATCCCATCTGCTCCTTCCATAGGTTGGTCTTCTTGATCCACAAGAGATTTGAAGATTTCATACCGATTTGTTGGCTTGGGGAGAGCTTGCTCCTTACCATTTCTCTTTTTGTTTCTTCTCCTCTTCTGCTGTTCAAAGCCATCATTCTGGCCCTCAGACCCAGTGGGAATGACGAGATGGTTCCTTGGCCGAAGTGGACTTACCTCCTCGGGAGCGATTTGACATTCCATGTGTAGCATCCGCTTTGGTGCTCAAGATATTTGGACAGAACCTTGCCAAATGGCCATGCAAATGACAGACTCTACAACGGAAAGGTAGGGCTTCATAGTCTAGCTGTTGTACCCAAGAATGTCTTGCTAGCTCCAATTCCATCTCAGCTGGTAGCGATTGACTAATATCCAATTCTACACAAATTCTTGCATAAACGGCAGTATTTCCTTCGATGGTATCCTTAGAAACTCCCAAAAATCTACCTAGAGAGTTGCCTATCAATTCAAGAATCCGCTCACCCCAAAACTCCATCGGGAGCGCGTACGACCGGATCCAAACCGGGACAGCCGTGGGTTCAATGCGAGGGTCAAAACCCGCTCTCCATGGGCTGGACAAATAACCTGCCGGGCCATGGCTCCTCTTCTACGATTCAAAAGCTCTGTTTCTATCCATTAGGGAAGAAAAAATAATAATGAAATACCCATTGCTAATGGGCCATAAGGAGTACTCACCGATTGGCTCCCAGTTTTGTCTCACCCAGGAATGCAAAAAGTGCGGGGTGGGTCGAATGCCCATGAACTTGCAAATCGGATCATGCGTGGTCCGGTAGTTTATCGTGTCTTCAACCGGCTACGGTTCGATGACAATTTTCGGTCTTGATGTAGATTGCGGGAGACAACCATTAATTCTGTGCCCGGGGAGAGCCCTTGCCCGCATTCTTGGCTAGCGAGATGGAAGGCACTTTGCGTTGAGCTTCGGCGAGAGGAAGACGCGGGAGTCTCTCGAAGAATCTCCGCATAAGAGGTATTTTTTCCTTCGCGAGAACCGGGGAAGAGACCCCATTGGGCCCTCCCGGGAAACCGAAAGATCCTTGTCCAGAGGCCTGCAACGGACCCCAAACACGCTGAAGGAGGTTTCCGAACTGAAACCCTAGAGCCACGGCCGTCGACAGTGCAGAGGGATTCCCGCCAAAACGCCGAGAGATCCTGGTCGTGATTTTAGAAATCACGCAGAAGTCCCTTTCATTTTTGCATGATAATGTTACCTTCCATTCCATTTAAGGAATCAAAATGATACAAATGCAATTAGACTTGTGTTGAATCATATTTGTCGATGATTTGTTGAAAGATGTCATAAAAGAAATGACAATTTTACCCCAAATGTCCTTATGGTGATTTACTCATCTTGTCGGATTGCATGGATCGCAACTCGTTGCAACCGCCAAGTGTATAGGATAAATCACTGAATACGAGGCGCATTTGGTTTTTAATTATTTGATTTTTTTTGTTTTAATTTTGCATTTATTTGATTGATCCTGGTGCTTTTAACATCACCAAATTTGCAATTTTGATCATTGATTTTGAATTTTTATCTAATGGGAGTCATTAATTTATTTTTTTAGACCTTCCCACGGTGGGTTTTGAGTGCATTTAATGCTAGCTATGGATCGTGAGTACGGTCTACGATTTAATTTTTCAAATTTTGGGAACCACGGGTCATACCTGTAGGTGGAAAACCCTAGTTCTGAAACCGCAGGTGTTAGTTATGGTTCGCCGAGACTAGGAGAACCTATAAATTGAATTCCCATTTGAAATTTTTCATTATTTTCTTGCAAGCACTAGCAACTTGAGAGCTCTGAGAGTGAGAGAACATTCCCTGACCTGAAATGCTACCACACTCTACCATAATTACACTCGTCTACCTCGATGGTGGATCCTGATCAGCCATCTACTAGCCGAGGTTGGGGTGTGGGCAAGGTAACTCAAAACCGAGACCTCACACTCAATACTAGTAAAATGAACCACATTAAGTAATGTGGATAATGAACCTCACTAAACTGTTGGTAATGAACCCCACTAGTCTAGGTTAGCTTAGGTTTTTAATTTTTTGATTTAGTGGACTAGGAGGGTACCCAAAATGGGTGCCTCTCCTAAACCACAAATGGTAGTTATGGTTCCCAATTGGCAAATTGGGGACCACAGGTTTCAACTATGGTTAGGATTCAAAAATCCCAATGGTCAAAATTGACCGCATGCGAACCGTAGGGTTGACCCGCGGTTCGACAACTTTAGAAAATTTTGACTAATTTTGCTAATTTTTTTAGATGTTTTTGTCATTTTTAGCATTGTTTTTAGCTCTGTTTAGCTAGATTTTGTCTTACATTATGCTTTTTATTTTAGAAATTGACTTCTAGAGCCTAGGAGCTTGAAATTCTAAAGACTCTCCATGAGGCTCTTTTTGATGATGACCGAGATTGGTTCCGAGCTATCGGGTTTGGCTATGTCATGGATCTGCCCACTATTAGGGTAGATCAAGCCTACCTGACTACGTTGGCCCGACGCTAGAATGTGTGGACCAACACATTTCACCTGCCTATAGGTGAAATGACTGTTACCCTAGAGGACATCTACAGGATCTTCAGGATCCCCATCGATGGCGAGGCCATCGTCTCCTCTACCTCTGGGGTAAAGGAGGCTATTTTTGATGCTATCTTCGGTGATCAGAGTGAGGATGCTCAGGAGGTGATTGACCATGGAGGGGTGCACATCGATGACTGGTATCATGAGGATGTCTTCTCTACATGGGAAGCCCTCTTCATGCACCTGATAGTATAGATTGTCCTTCCAGACTCTTCGGGCATGAGGATTCCCTGGAACCTCTTGTCCACTGCCTGGAGGGTTCTTCAGAGTTCTACAGAGGAGCCATTACTTTTATCATGGGGGAGCACCCTGCTATGTCAGCTCTACAGGGAGCTGTATCAGATTACTGAGCATAGCCGTAAGGGCATCAACTGTAGTCTTCTATTGTAGATCTAGGGGTGGCAGCACATCCGGATCGAGCATCCTATAGATCTTCCACTATGCATTACTGAGATAGACGTCGATCATCAGTGCTACGCCACATGCTGGCCTCATGAGGGGGAGGGTACCCATAGTAGGATCCATGCTGGTGACGTCGAGCATTACATTACTCGATTTGCATCACTCGAGTCGAGGGACATTGTCTGGTGCCCCTACATGGATTGCCCCGCATGGCCTGAGGTGGACGAGTGGCTTCGATGGGCTCACCGAGATAGGTGGCTTATCGATCGAAAGGCCGAGATTAGAGAGTATCAGTTCTACTCTCATGTCCTACGATAGTTTGGCATGGTGTAGGACATTCCAGAGATCCCTTTTAGATATCGATGCTTGGTCATGAAGATTGATCTACAATGGATCATTCCTGAGCCTCTAGGAGATGCTCCTGATGACTACCAGGAGACTAGAGTTGAGACTGCTAGGACCACTCTAGAGTATGATGGGTGGTGGTCCATGTTCAGATGGTATGGGTGAGGGCCTCTAGGTTGAGATCCAGATCAAGCAGAGGTAGAGGTGGATCCCGATGGGCGCAGGGTGCGCCAACGGATAGAGGGTGGTTGGGGTGCAGAGGCCACCATCGAGGAGACTCCCAAGATTGACCCAGATGAGGAGGCTCCAGAGGAGGGTGAGGTCCCTCTCGATAGCGTAGAGGGGCTACTCTTAGCTTAGGTGGCTGACTTGTAGAGTCATCTTGGATGATTCCATACACAGCAGCTAGAGCGAGATACTACTATCACCACTCTAGAGGTGAAGGTAGTTGATAGGGATAGGCGCACGACTGAGGTGTAGGATCAGATACAAGATCTCACTATGCAGGCCATAGATGTAGAGACCTAGGTTCAGAGACTACAGACTACACTAGAGTTAGCACAGGCACAATAGACTACAGTAGAGGCGGAGAGGGATCTCCTTCGAGCATCGAGGGGGGCTATGCCACCTCCTCAGGTTACTATGGGGCCTCCAACAGCACCAACGGTAGCTTTAGTAGGTGGTCAAGATCTGATGGTCGAGGTAGAGTGATTATGCAGCATGGTCATGAGGACCAATGAGATGCATGCAGCCCGACTTGCTCATGTTGATCAGCTAGTCGGCTACATTGAGATGCATGAGCTACAGGTTCCTGAGGATCCTTTCACTTTAGAGTCTTAGTGGACCAGGTCTAGGACCTCTAGATAGTCTATGGTGAGCTCGAGTCATAGGACTCATAGGACTGAGAGGATGCACATGTCCTCTAGCACACATGGTGTGACATCGCATGCCAAGACTAGAGATGCAGGGTAGACTTTAGGGGCCATCGATCAGAGGACTAGCCTACTTTAGTTACCAGTTTCTCATGTGTTGGGTGCCTTAGGATTTGGAGGTAGGTAGGATCCATAGCAGGACCCACCATGGGTGCCAGAGCAGACAAGAGAGCAGGCTCCAGAGCACAGTGTTGAGGGAGGTGACGAGAGCTCCAGTACAGGGGGAGCAGACTAGATCTGGGCTCTGCTAGATGTAGACTACATTTTTGATATGCCATATTTATTTTGGGTGTAAGGTCGAGGACCTACACACTTTGTAGCCTATGGGAATTTTGATACACTCCCTATGTACTCTTTTGGACACATATATATATGACTTGATCATTTATGGCTCATTATGTGTACCGATATTTATTTTTGATTTTATGTTTATTTGATGCACATGGATGCAATGCTTATGTTGATGCTATGTTTATATGATGTGATGTATGGATGACATGCACTAGATAGCTATCTTATTTATGATGATGTTGATGAGATGCAGTGATCTAGATGATTAGATGTGCCATATATGATGTATGCATATGGATGCACTATTTATTTTTTTTAACGCATATTTGTTTTTGCTTTGTGGGCATGCATTTATTTTTATGAAGTTATGGTATGCTATGCAATGTATGGTAATGCATTATGTACATAATCGTAATCTAATGGGAATGAACCTGTATGCTTTAATCACTTAAAACATAAGGAATGAATGTAAACTGTGTATATCAATTTTAAAATATGACACCACAGAATGTATAACAATCATGCAAAATAATTGATAATTCTCATTACAAGAACTTAATCAATTAATCACCCATATATGAAATGTAGTAAAATGGATTGGTATAATGCTAATGAATGAATATGTCATTCTGTATATTTTTCTTTGCTGCACTATATAGTCAGTGGCCGTCTAAACATCATTTCTGATATTCATGCGGTATCTATCCTATATGTTTGATTGTGCTTTGTAAAATGCATTCGATAAATGGATGACCTTTTTTTTATTTTTCTTTTTCTTGATATTTTCACTTTTTGTCTAGTGGTATTTGATATTTTGTTGCTATGAGAGAACTTTTTGAGGTTTTCCATGAGACTCAAACACCCTAGTAGACTTCTCCAAAAATCACATACTAACTGTACAAGGCTTTTATTGGACAAGGCTTTTGCCGTGATAGACCCAACTATTCATTATCCCTGTGTGTGCATGTGAGTATTTTTAGATAGACCATAAGCATACCCCGTATGTCAGTCGAGACTCTTTCAACCCATATGTGAGATAGGGTTCCTCATACGATCGTACCATCCTTGTTTCAGCTTTGATTAGACTTATACAACTAGACAAACCTAGGCACCTAGAGCTAGCTCATCTTGCAAATTGATCAGGGCTACCCCTCTAAAAGCACGCGGGACTCTTTCAACCCATTGGTGCGATTAGGGATCACCCAATAGAACTACTACTCCGAAAGTAGGCGGGACTCTTTCAACCCATTGCTGTGATCGGGGTTCACTCTATGGTTTTCGAGATGGTGAACAATCCAGGGATTCAAGTTCTCACCCCATTTTTTTTTGATACTTGCTCATATGTAGTGATTCTTGTCACTATTTTTTTTACGTTTCATTTTACCCTTTACTTTGAGCAAGGGATTTTTATAGTGCTTTTGATTCACTATATTACTTGGGATTTTGAACATTTGACTCTTTGAACTTTGAACTTTGGAAATTTTTCCACTTTTGAACTTGCAATTTAACTTTGTAACTTTGGGATGTATAGGGGAAATTCTTGTCCTTTTGCCAAGGTTCACCACTCTAGACCGAACTATTTGCAAGATAAGTAGGTCATGAAACCCATCTCTCTAGATACCTAAGACCGCTTTCATAGCTTTCATCATCTCTTGTCTTAGCAAGATTTTATATTGTTTTGCTTAGTGACGGGATCCTGATATGTTGAAGCACTATCCCAACTAATGACCTCATCTATAAAAGCAAAGCAAGCTTTCTACAATATCTGAAGAACCCACTAGGTATGTTTGAGTGACTGGAAAACTTAATATACATACATATTTCTCCACAATAGGTATCGTGTATGAATGCAATGAATTATGATAAATGCAAGGGTGCATGATTGAAACACAAACGTGCGACCGTTTGTAAGATTTTGATAGACACATTACACTCTACTATGGAATGCAACGGATGACAAATGCCTAAATGCAATATGATGAGGTGAATGCATGTATGAAAATGCAAACTGCAAAAGCAAATATTTTTGGATTTTATGCTTTACCAATTTTTTTGGAATTTTATATATTTTCAAATTTTTATGAATTTTTGAGCTTTCATATTTGACCAAACGATGAGTATATATGCCTTTGGAGCTTTTTGGGGTTGACCAAGCGATTTTTAGAAATCCTTGGAGCTTTTTGGATTGACCAAAGGGCTTACAGACGCCTTTGGAACCTTTTAGTTGACCAAACTCTCAGCAAGAGAGCTTGGAGTCCTTTTAGGATGACCGAGAAGCTATAGGAACTCTTAGAGCCTTTGGGTTGACCAAGCGATTTTTTAGAAATCCTTGGTGCCTTTTTGGGATGACCGAGTGGCTTTAAGTAACCCTCGGAGCCTTTGGGTTGACCAAGCAATTTTTAGAAATCCTTGGTGCCTTTTTGACTGACCAAAGGGCTTACAGATGCCTTTGGAGCTTTTTTGACATGACCAAATCACTCGAATGAGATCTTGGAGCCTTTTGGGATGACCGAGTAGTTTGGAAAAAACTCTTAGAGCCTTTGGGTTGACCAAGTGATTTTTTAGAAATCCTTGGTGCCTTTTTGATTGACCAAAGGGCTTACAGATGCCTTTGGAGCCTTTTTTGCTACACTCTCTAAGCATAGAATGCCTTAATATGGATGATGTTGAGAGGTTCAGGCTCTTCAACACCCCCTAGCGACGTCAGGTGATAGGTACCTAGACCAATATTTTTAGATATGATATAGGGTCCTAGCCAATTAGCCATAAATTTGTCTCGCATATCGGGCGACAAATTCGAGTTCTATTGGTTTTCTTTCAGCACAAGATCCCCAACTTCAAAGTCTCTCTAGTGGACTTTGATATTGTAAGCTCATTTTAATCACTCCTGATAGACGTGAAGATGCTCCAGGGCATTCACGCGATGTTCATCCAGTAGCATCAATTGATCTAGTCGAGCTTGTCATGTGGTGTCATCATCGATGAACTCTTTCAATGCGATGCGCAACATTGGAATTTCCAACTCTAAGGGCATAATGGCCTCAATGCCATATACTAGTGAAAATGGAGTTGCCCTAGTGGGAGTCCGAATGCTAGTCCTATAAGCCCATAATGCAAGGGGCAGTAGTATATGCCAATCCTTGTGGTGTTCTTGCACTATCTTTTTCAAGATGGCTACCACAGTCTTGTTTGAGGCCTCAGCTTGCCCATTTGCCTATGGATAATATGGAGTTGCAAAACTATGTTTGATGTGGTACTTAGATGTTAAAGCTCGCACAGTTTTGTTCTTAAAAGAAGTTCCATTATCCGAAACTATTTTGGATGGTATCCCAAAATGACTTATGATATGCTCCATTATGAACTCTGCTATGCGAGCTCCAGTGGTCATTGTTAAGGGAATGGCTTCCACCCACTTTGTAAAATACTCAGTAGCCATAATAATGAATGTATGTCGGCCTGATGATGGAGGAGAGATCTTGCCAATTAGATCAAACCCCCACTGAGCAAATGGCCAAGCCGCTTGGATGGGTTGTAGGGCCTATGATGGCAAGTGCGTAAGATTAGCATGATGCTGACATTTGATGCATTTCTTGACATACACATTGCAATCCTTCTCCATAGTGGGCCAATAATAACCCATTCAAAGGATGCGCTTGATGATGGCCATGCCGCTGAAATGGCCACCGCACGTACCATCATGAGCCTCTAAAATTGCCCAAGATGACTCTTGGGGCTCAAGACAATGAAGGAGAACTCCATCATAACTTCGATGGTACAAAATATCTCCTATCAAGACATATTTAGTCACTTTCTATTTGAATGTGCACCTTGCGGCATGCGACAATCCCTCAAGGATCAAACCAAGTTTTAAGAAGTCTTGGATTTGTGACATCCAATTCTGATAAGCCTTAGCTTTGACTGCTAAGATGACTTGCTCCCCCTACATATTTATCTTTGTAAATGTAGACTGGGAAACAACCTTATGGTGAATGGTGGTGCCACTCCCTGCAGGACTCTGGGAGGTTAAAGACCCCTAGGGTGCCTTCTTGAGAAAGTCTTCAACTTTGCAGAACCAATCAGCTTTTGGCTCCACACTAATCATGTTGACTGATTCTTTGTTATCAAAGGCTGCACGCTCTACTGTAGGATGCGAGAGCATCTTGACATGGATGGTAGTGAAGTCGGCAGATAGATTTTGAGGGATTAAGGATCCCAAAGATGCCATGGTGTCTATGAACCTATTTGATGAATGAGGGATTGCCTCGATGTCGTACCATTCTAGTTTAGCTAGATATGTGGCAACAAGATCTTTGTAGGCTTTCAGTATCAGACATCGACACTAAAATAGTCCCTTCACTTGGTTAATTATGAGTAGGGAATCGCCAAAGATGTTTAGTCTCTTGATATTCATGGTGATGGTTGTATGGAGGCCCAAAAGTAGGGCTTCATATTCAACATTATTGTTGGTGCATGGGAAGTCTAGTTTGAATGACAATGGCATTGGAGCTCCTTGTGATGTGAAAAACACTATCCCTATGCCAGCTCCTTGCTCGCATTTTGAACCATCAAAGAACAGAGTCATATCAGCATTGTTCTCTAGTTCTTTAGGTTTGGGAGCTTCGGATACTACAAACACTGCATCATCCGAAAGCTCGATTGTTAGAGGCCTACTATTGGATAGTGGCACCTCAGCTAACTGATCTGCTATGACCTATCCCTTAATGGACTTATGGCTTATGAATTCTAGATCGAATTCTATCAATAGCATGATCCACTTTGTAGTACGTGTATTATGATATGTCTTGCTCATCATATACTGCAAAGGATTTTGTTTTGATATCACATATGTCGTATGACTCAACATGTAGTGCCATAATTTCTTGGTAGCGAACACTACTGCTAAACATAGTTTTTCCACATATGCATATCCTAGCTCGTAACTCACCAAGGTTCGGCTAATGTAATATATGGCTTGCTCTTTGCCTTGTACATTCTTTTGGGCCAACATGGTCCCTAACGCAAAGTCTATTGTCGATATATATAGCAGAAAAGGCTCTTCTAGCCTTGGTGGAGCTAATACTGGTGGCGTCACTAGGTAATGCTTAATCTCAGTGAAAGTTGCTTGGCAGTCCTCATCCCAATTGAATGGGACCCCCTTGTGTAGCAGTCGATTCATGGGTCGACATTTATCTGATAGTTGAGTGATAAATCACTTTATGGATGCTACTTTGCCCTGAAGGCTTCTTAGTTCCTTAATATTTGTGGGAGGACGCATCTCTAAAATAGCCTTGACCTTCGTTGGGTCGACTTCGATGCCTTGCTTTGAAATAATGAATCCTAAAAGCTTTCCTGAAGTTACGCCAAATACGCACTTCTTAGGATTCAATCTTACATTATGCTCGATAAGGTGATCGAAAACTTTCCTCAAGACCTCCGCATGCTCGGAACACAGTAATGACTTGGCTAGAAAATCATCAATGTAGTCCTCTAAGATCTTATGCATATAGTCATGAAAGATGTATGTCATAGCCCATTGATATGTGGCACCAACATTTTTAAGACCAAATGGCATAACTTTGTAGCAAAATGTTCCCCATGGTGTTATAAACATGGTTTTGTGCTGGTCTTTGGGCTTAATCCGAATTTGATTGTAACCAAAAAAATCATCCATTAAGGAGAGCATTTCATGACCTACAGTAGCATCTACTAGAGCATCGATATTGGGCAACGAAAATGAATCTTTGGGTGTTGCCTTGTTGAGATCTCTAAAATCCATACAAATATGGATCCTTCCATCTGGTTTTCCTACAGGCACCATATTGGATACCCATTCTGGATAGTCGATGGAAATGACAAATTCTACATCCAACAATTTTTGCAATTCATCTTTCACCATTAAGGCTACTATTGGATGCATCTTTCTGAGCTTCTGCTTGACAGGCTTCTTTGACGGATCTAGCGAAAGGTTATGAGTAACCAATTTTGGGTCTAGACCTGGCATATCTTTGTATGTCCAAGCAAAAAGTTTAGGTCTCTCTTTCAGTAGAGGGATGATGCTATCACGCTCATCTAGAGTGAGACTCTCTCCAAATTTTACCTTCCTTGGATTGGTGGGATCTTTACTAATATCCACATCGAAGGTTTCCTCTACTGACATATGGGATCCCTCCTCAAGCTGATGAGGCATAGGGATCAAATGGATGTCATCAGCTGGGTTTATAGGTTCCTCGTTGGAAGCATCCTCAACATTATAGACATCATAAGCACAGCCTGGTGCAAAATGAAATGGTTGCAGCATTTCTTCATTCGAGAAGAAGTCTTCAGGCTCTACTGGCGAATCAACATGATCCCAATCAATAGCATCCATGTTTAGATGCAATGGTTTGGATGGATCTATTGGATTGCAGAGTGGAATGGTCAAATCAATGGAGACCATGTTGATGGAATGGAATTGATCTCCAGGACCACATGGACTGAACTCTACATCATCTGTGTAGCTTTCGTACCCAAGATCTGGCTCAGATGGTATGGGGATGAATGGGTCCTCCCTGTGGGATGCCCGGACAACTGGATCCTCCCTATGCACTAACTACAAAATGGGATCTCTCAGCTCAAGTAGCTCAGCATAAGTAGGTAGATGGGGAAAGATCCTTTGATATTCCTCTTCCAGATTTACTCTTTCCCTAAGGCGATGATGGAGATTAATCTCTCGATGCAAGCCCATAACTGTGATAGGTGGTGGACCCCGAGGTGGATTCCGATTACGTAGGTGATGAGGCCCCAAATAGGCCATCTCCAATGAATCCTCATCATCACTATACAAATACAATCCTTCACTTCCCCCATATGCAAGGGGTGATCTGCCAGATGTGGCCCCATGTATCTGATTCTACGGTCACTATCATCACTATCCAGATAAATCAGATAGAACGATCGTATATATGACACCGATGCAAAAATTAGCTCTACTTCCTCTTGAGAGATCAATGTTAAGAGGCACTTCTTCTATAACATACTTTGACTCCGTAGACAATAGATGTAGTGGATATACAAGCCTTGGATCGGTCATCTCATCTTCATCGCTATGATTGCTATTATGAGCAGACCACTCTATCATGTCCACAAATATTGGGAGATTAGTTGGATGAGGCCTTAAGTAGGCCTACTCTATCTCATATTCATAATCACTATCGACTATGAAATGCTCTTGTATCTCATCTAATTGCTCTCTAGGTAGTAAATGGCATAGAAATATCGAAACCACGAAGGCTCGATCAATTTCCTCCTCAGATTGATCATCATTTGAGGACTCACCATCTGCATCATAACTCGGTCCACTTATTTTGGAGGTGGACTCCTCTCCATATTCACTACAAATATCTCCTGAATCGAGATCACCTAGAATGGTGGGGTTGTGCCCCTGCATACCAGTATCATCGGTTGTGATATGGTTTTGATGACCCAGGTTGCCTCTGGGGTTCTGCTCTGAGAACTCTTCATGTTCAAGCTTCGGTCTCTCAATGGTGATGACTGACACCATTGGGTTGCTGCCCCGAAGACTAGACATGTTAGGATGATATGGATTAAAATCCATATCATCCCCCAGACTCAGGTATAAATGATCCAATGATGCAACGAGTAAATCATCATGTCCCTGAATCTGCAATCCCAATCCGAACCTATCAATTGCCAACTGATAACATAGTTCAAGAGGGGTTCTTCATCCTTGTTCAAAAATACCAAGGTCGTATCCATGCCAATGATAGAGCTCAAAAATGTGCATGGCATACTTTGGGTTGGACAAGTACCGAACGTTCACCGTGAACTATTCGTCATCATCCACCTCCATGGGTGCTCATGTTGGAACTTGATCCAACCCGATGTAGATGAAGTTTGTTTGGTTGGGTGGCTCACCCAATGGTACTATGGATCCAACTAGATATCGATGGGCCTTCGGTCGGCCCATGTCTCGTGTAGTCTCTAAAATAGGACCAAAGGTCACATTTTGCACAAGATACTCACCCAGACCTGTAATGGCTAGGTGAACAGTCACCCGTGGTGCGGATGACCCTACTGATGATGTAGGAGAAGCAGGTTGAGGTGCCTCCTCGACTTGATCCTGGGCTTCCTCCACCTCCATGGGAGTGGCAGCCTCAATGGTGACTAGTTTGGGCATGTTCTTTGCTTCTTTCCTACCCAATTTTACCTTTAATTTCTCATCATCTTGATGCATTGTTGATGCACTCGATCTCAGAGAAGTTGTAGTGGTATGTTCAGATCTATTTGATATAGATATCGATGGTTGAACATGCACCACCTATTTACCTCTTGGAACCCTTATCGATGATGTGGGTCGTATGTCCAAGTGCATTGATGGGAGTACGAAGCCCCCTAGAAAATCTGCTAAGTTCATGAACTTGAATGGTTCTTCATCTGATGAAACCATGTGAACTTGTCCCTCATGTATATACTTGACACACTGATGCAATATCGAGGGAACACAATGCATTTCATGAATCCAAGGCCTCCCTAGTAGGATGTTATACTACAAAGCGCCCTCTATCACGTGACACATTACAGGAATGGTCTTCAGTCCCACCTGAATAGGTAGGACAATCATGCCAACCATAGAGCATAGTGCATCATTAAATGCTCTTAATGTAAAGGTGGTTGGTACGATGAGTGATTTAGGCAATTTCAAATGGTACAGTGCCTTAGTCATGATTATATTGATCGATGAACTAGTGTCAATCAAGACCCTTTTGAATGGCACATGGTTAACACATGCAATGATATGTAGTGGTGGGTCAGCCATGCTTGCAGAAACCATTTTCACTTCATGATCATAGAATTGGATCATTGGTTCCTGGCACTATTGTACGTGCCCCACGAAGTTCATGAATGCATGTGCATCCTGGGACTGTACCTCAATGGACCTCAGAATGTCCATAAGAGTCTCCCTGTGCCTAGGGGACTACTGTATAAGCTCATATATCGACAACTTCATAGGAGTCATCTACAGGTTTTGAACCAGCCTGCTCCTAATGGTCACCATCGGTCTCGTTGGTGGGCCTGGAATATTTTGTGCCTACCACTATTGGGGCATGGCCTATATTTGAATGGGAGCACGAGGTTGATTCGGTTGTTCATACTTCCCATGTCTGGTAACGACATTGACCATGCCGATGAACCCCTGGGTAGGTGGTTCGACTCGCACTTGATTGACGTGGCCAATGTGGTTACGGGGCACCTCATGGTTTGGTAATGGATTTTTAAAAATCCCCATGTTTTGGTTGTTTGGCACCTAGGGATTTCTTGGTACCACAAGCTCTCCCTTTTCTATCATATTTTGCATAATATGTTTGAAATACCAACATACCTCGATGTCATGGCCTTTCGCTCTATGAAATATGCAAAATAGATCTTCCTGATAGTCTTTGGGCTTGGGCTGATTAGGATCAACCATCTTGACTTTGGGTAATCTTATTGCCTTGGCCTCGTAGAGCTGACAAAAAATTGATGTCAATGATTTCATCAATGGCGTAAATATGTGAGGTGGGCGTTGCTCTTTGTTCTTGCCCTTGTAGTTATTCTTGCGTTGGTCGTATTGCACAGGAGGAGGATGGGCTTGATAATTCTATTTCTTTTGCCCCTTATCCTCATTTTGGAGATTTAGTACCACCTGATTCACATGGGCCTGCTTGCCCTGTTGCTTTGAGGTACTCTTCTTATATCCCTCTTTCCTGGTTTTGAGCTTCAAGTTGCCTTCCTGCACCTTGATGTCCTCAATTACCTTGGCTTGCACCAAAGCTTCTTCGAATGTAGCATACTGCTGCAGCTGCAATAGTAGCGAGATGTGCTTGGCACAACTCTTTGTAAACATTCGGGTTAATTCTATGGTAGGAATCGAGAATGGCAACTTTGCCATTAATCTCCTCCATCTCTTCCCATACTATTCTATTGGCTCATCATCGTGCTGAGCTAGCACAGCCAAATCGGAAAGGTTGGCCTATTTCTTGATGCCAAAGGAATAGCATTCAAGAAAGGCATCAACTAATTGCTCAAAATTTGTTATGCTATGTTTCTTTAGCTGATTGAACCACTCTCGGGCTGGACCAGAGAGTGTCATGACAAATGTATGCAATAATAGTGCATCATTGTTCTCTATCTGGAAGCAAGCATCCAGAAAGCTCATGACATGTTCTTGCACCTCTTCATCACCCTTGAATTTGTCCAACCTGGGCATCTCAAAATGCTCAGGGTATGGGGGCGTAGGCACCGAGGGATCTAAAGGTTCATTGTGAATTTTCCTCAGTGTCAACTTTTGGACAGTCGTGCCTTGTTTCTCAATTGCTTTGACCTTCTCGACCAAAGCTTTGTAAGCCTCAGAAGAGAGAAAGTCCTCCTCCCTAAGTCGGCATGGAGGTGGTCTGGGAGGTACAATCTTCTTCTATCGAGGTGGAGGGCATTGCTCTTCCTCCTCCTCAGCTCGAGAACTCTCAGGATATTCCTGGTTGTATCTATTCCCCTCTTGTTCCTCATAATGTTGTTACCTCTGATTGTCGACCGAAGGTGGTCGCTCTCTCTGATGGGTAGTGATATGAGTGTGAATGCTTACGCGCTCATGGTGCATGTCGGCTTGTGAAAGAGCCTTCCTGTGCACCTGCTCTCTATGCTCATCCTGAGAATATAGGTCGGCCCTAGCCAACCTATCTTCCTACTCTACATGCTCCTTCTGGATGAGGATGCGCTCCTCGTGCAAGCGCTGCTCATACAACCTCTATCTAGTAAGCCTCTGCACCTGAAGATCTTCATCTTCAATGCGTTGCCTCTCTAGGTGAGCATCCTCCAATTGATCTTGGAGGAGTTGGCATTTCTATTCAGAGGCCAGTCGATATGATCTTTCGACCTAGTCAGCCGTAGGAGGCCTTTGGTATGCTTGCTCTGTATGAGCGACCTTGTGGGTTCTGTACCCATCGAACTGATGTGTTGTGCCTTTGCCTCTATCTATGAAGATGGCATCGACATCGTGTTGTGTCCTGTGCTGCATGCCACCATGCATGGATGGTGGACGTGAGACATGAGGGTGCTTAGAAGCCTCTCCATGCTCTCTAGTAGTTCTAATGGTGCTCCCGCTATGCTCACTTGGAGCACGAGTGGGTGGAGCCGAAGGCTTGCAGCCTAGCTGCTCTAACACACTACCTAGACCATCTAGCTATCTAGACCTCCACCTCTCATGGGGTGGTGTTCCATTAGCTCCCACCTTCGATATATCGATGGTGATCTTGCATGCTATAGTACGCATGGGAGTATGGGTAGACTTGCGCTCAGTAGGGAGCCCGTCTACTTGCCCCTGAATGGGTGGATCTCTATTCCTTCTATACTCAGAAGGTGGGGGTATAGTACACCCTATAGACTTAGTGTGAATGGGTACCAATCTGGTCCCCTGCATGACATACTCTTCGGTCGATCCCATGGACGTGCATGCAATGCGGTCTCGATAATGGCTTTCGAGTGGAGCACCCTCAAGCTGAGAAGCTCCATGCTCTAATCTACGTCTAGCAGAATGCACTGATGCTAGTCTATCAAGGGTACGCTCAATGGGATCCCCTCATGTCGAGTTGTCTCCTCTAATGCTCATCGAACGACGTTCGATTTGCTCATGTGGTTGAGGACTAGACACGTGTATTTGTGAATCGGTTGGGGCTTGGTCATTGGCTTCAGGCTTGCACCTTTGTCGACCACCCCGTGTATCCACCATAGTGTACCTAACGTCTAGATGTATCTTTTATTATCAAACAAGGTATACAATGATGCTTATCTTATTTTTAAATTTTAAAATGAGCCCTAAACTATTTGATGTTGTTTCAAAATGTGTTGTATCAGTATGAGAAACTCTCGCATGTTTTGCAAAATCATTGGATTTTATTCTCAGTTTAATTGGCTTTCACCTATACACTCGCAGCTCGATAACTTGGCGATGAACTCCAAGTCACGTAATCCAACCTATAATGTGTGGTAATGAAGCCCACACATGGTCAGGGAGCATAGGTCCTCCCAGATCCTCACCCATTTTCCCCCAGTCAACGTTATACCTTTCAAAGAAAGTACATGCAAATTTTCTAGGGTACGAAAGGTTCTCGGATCCGGTATGGTCTAGTAACAAAGGGTACGTAGGATTTGGGCCAACGGATGGAAATGATGCCCACCATCATTGAACCCTACTAGTGGTTGGATATGAGGCCCAACTCACTAGCGTTTAGTTGCATGTGGTGTGTGTGGTTCCTTTTACTTTGCATAAAGACAAATGCATAAAAGAGCATTCATATGATCATTCCTACATGATATGCATAAAAAGAAAAGGAACATTTCAAATTCAGAAAGGTATGCATGCTATGTCCTACATGATGTTATGACAATGCGATTACGATGACATGGCCTCTAATTGGGCCTCAAGCATGCAAACGACCACTCAATTTTTATCAAGGTCATTGTATTCTAGGGTGGACTGCAATCAGAGGTCCGTTGTTCCTAGCAACGCCTTTCTAATGGAAGGAATGCGAAAGCAAACTAGGACTATTCATTCACCCTTTTTCTTTAGTGTACCTAATTTGCAATCGATTTAACGCTTACTATAAAAACACAGAGAAGAAAATATAGAACAGAGAATAAAAATAGAGCCTACCTCAGCTCCTGATCTGATGCCAAGTGGTTTCTCTATTGTCTGCTGCTTCTACTGTAAACCTTAGCTCTGGTCTATGGGCTGCAGTGTGAACCATGGGTGAAAGCCATGGGCCAACAAATAACCATAGTTGTTAGCTATGGTTAGCACCTGAGATAAGAAAAATTCAAGAATGTCAGCACTCAGGGGCTACAAATGCGGAGTTCCACCATGATCACCTTCTGACATAACCAAAAAGCATGCACCTATCTACTGTATTAGTCTATAGTCATCATAAAAGCGTAAAATCTTGACACATTGCATAAATTCAACAAAATGATATTTCTTGTATTGATTATGAATGAATCTCTATTACAAATATGCCCCTCTTAGGGTCACTTGAATGATGATACAGTCTATACAATTGCCAATGCCCTCAATAGGGTAGGCGCATTAATATTGCCCTTTGACTAGTCACAAACTGCCTTGGGGTGGAGTTGACCCCCTTCTTCGCGATGTGGAAGGATTATGATATAGACTCCTCTTGTACCTATCTTCCTACGATCAAGAAACAACAACACATGATCAAAAATATAGATAGCCTCTCATGATGAGGCCCTTTAAGGAAACATACATGATAATGCCATTAAACTAATGATCAAGAAAACATAAAGAAAAACCTTTAAACTATGCTAATTGAATCAAGATTTGTAATATAGCATAAAGGAGATCATTAGACAAATAATGCATGGATCAGATAACAAAATAGAAGCATAAAGGTGCATAAAAGATCCACAAATGTCCTAATTAATGCAAAGCATAAACTATCTATTCTAAGCTAATTCCCATGGTCAAAATTCTTCTAAACTACAATTAAACCTAAGAAATGATTAATCTAACCTATTTAACTAGAAAAAAATGAAAAGAGTAAGGTGATCTATCACCTGTTGCAAACCGTAGCTCTGGTGAGCGGTCTGCACTGTGAACCATGGTTGACAGTCATGGTTTGACCTCTGATAGATTTACCCTCAAAATTAGGGGTAGTGGGTTTGATCTCCTTGTCCAAATTGATGTTCAAGGGTCGCCTTCATTGTCCTCAGACTGATTTGGTGGTCAATTCGATGTGAAGGGCCTTCATTTGCCTGGATTTGTGCTTCTTGACTCTCCTAAGCACCTAGGGCATCCATAATGCAATTCATCATGAATGTTGGCAAAAGGGTCGGGGATTAAGTGCAATAGCTCTATCTCTTAGTATACTCAGTTTGAGTGTACAATTCTCCAGGGCTTCACTGCTCAAATCTCCAATGCTTGCTTCTCTTATTCTCCCCATTTGGAGGGGGTATTTATAGCATGCCCCTAGGGCTAGGGGTGGCTTCATGGAGAAGCCAAGACCAAGAAGGGTGGTTAGGATAGTTGGGATGGAAGCCTCTGGAATCTTTCATCCTTCAACTGCCTTCTTCTAGATCTTTTGGCCGTTCCAACCAATTTGGCTCGGATGGAAGGCCTAACTGAACTTCAGTTAAGACCGTAGGTCACAGTTGTGGTCCAGACTGCAGACCGTAGGTGTCAACCATGGTTTAGACTGGAGACCGCAGGTCTGGGCTATGGTTCAGACTGATTAGGCCAAAATGCCTAAATTGAGTGGTTAGAACCACTGCTCTATCTTGGAGTCTATCCAAGATCCTCCATATGGTCTTGTAGCATGTCCATATGAGTAGTCACCCTCGACATGATGCATTTTAGGTGTCTACACCACCATGCATTCAATGTATGCATGCAAAAAGTCTATATAAAGGCATAAACAATTATTTTTTACCCTTTTTCTAATGTAGAGCACATCACAACAAGCAGAAGAAATTATTCCTTTTCACCTTTCTCTCACGCAAAGTCATTTTTTAACCTTTTCTCACCATACCTCAGAAATTTTATGAACATATTACCTTCCACCCTATGCCCTGCTCCCGAGTCCCTCATACCTTACCCTATGAAATAAACCAATGGCATCCCCTTCCATCCCTATTTCATCCAAAATTAATTTCAAAAACCTTGTTTGCCCCCTTATTTCTGAGATTTTAACAACACCTAGTTACGACATGTCATGGGTCATCGACTCTAGTCTTCAGGGGTTAGTGTCAATGCCATAGTACGACACAGACATCAAACTATTGTAGAATATTATTGCAACTTACGACAATGATTCAACCACTATCAATATTAATATTGACAACAAGAGTATAAGATTTTCTATCACACCCTTAGATATCTCCAGATTGATAACATTGCCTCACAATGGTTGTGATGCTATCACATCGAAGTTCACGTTATCTGATGAAGATAAAGTCTACCTAGAGATCAACTTCATTGTTCCTTCAAAATCTTTGATAGGTATAACTTTACATATTTTTATATTTATTTGAAGTTGAAATTTAGGGTTTTACAAATACTAGTTTTTTTTGTAGTTTTCACTACCAAGTCCAGAAGGGGCTTGATTTTAGCAACTATTTCTAACAAGTTTCTTCGAGGATGTGCCCAATTCTTCCAAGCCAGACTCATTCTACAAGGAAGACCGATAGACATTCCATTCTAGGTGTTGGCATATTTGGTTTGTTGTCTTGCACACCAAAAATTTGATTGGTGCACCTATGTTTCACATCGGATCAGAACGAAACTCCATGTCGTTAAAACCAACACTTCTACAACTCTCAGCACATGCAATTACATTCTTTCTTTTTTTATGAATCTTATCATAATTTGTAGAATTTTGAAGTACCGACCTCACTGCACCCACACCTAGCCTCTACTGCGATGATAGTACAATAGGTGCAGGTAAATTTTACTGTATATGAAACTTATAATTTTTTATATTCAATTACATTTTTTATTTTTATTATTTTTACAATTTATACATAAATGCAAAAAAGGGCATCCTCTTCCTCTTCAAAATGGGATGTTGTTGTCAGAGGTCATAATCTAGAAGAAATAGGAGATTCTGAAACACCTTTGAAATCGACACCACTACATAGAAGATCTTCAAAATGCTTAAGGTCTTCTAATTCTCCTAATCCTCATCAACCTCCACCTACTCATCAACTACCAACTAGTGTTGTTGATATCAGTGAGGCCACACCCACTACACATAAGCTTTCTATTTCAAGATTGGGTTCATGTATTCATTTAGTTAAAATTATAATCTATCATTTTAATAAATTTTTTTAATATGTTTTCAGATGTACGATGCACCAACATGCCATTACGAGGTGTAGCTGTGCAAGAGATCTCATCTTTGACTAGTAAGTCTAATACATTTACATTAAATTTTATAGTCTACCTTCACAAAATTTGTAATAAAATTTTATTGTGATTTTTTAAGCTGCTTCACAACAATATACTCAAGGAAGACAACAAATGATGTCACCCCCTCCTCCACCATGCCAACAATAAATGCAAGGTCAACTACGTATGGGTGGAAAATGATTTCTTCCATCCAGGGGAGGAGCAACCAAGGAATTTTTAGGATTCAAAAATTTATCTTTTGGTAATTTTATAAATGTACAACAAGTTTCAGTTGTGGGGTTACCTAATCCTCCACTTGATGAGGATTACTTTTTACAGGACAACATGTCCTATTAATTTCAAGCAATAGATGTGCTTCAAGAAGTAGAAGTAAAATATTCAAGTGAATATCCTCAGACCTCATCTCCTCCTAGGGAAACTAGCACCCCTCATCCTCTCATTGAGGATGACAAAGTAAAATTTTTTGAAAGTGTTTTAGTATCTGATAATTTTCAAGCAACCATCACATATTTATTGCTTACAGATGTAAAAGAAATGAAACAATGGGAGTATCGGGCCAAATTTTTAATAAAGGAAATAAATGCTCGATTCAAAATTATTTCAAAAAGGGAAAACATTTTTTCTTTTGTTGAAAACGAACTAGAAAAGCTTGATGCTCTACTACATCAAGCTAAATCTAGCACAGTGAAGGTTACAACTTCTTATCATGATGAAATTTTAAGTATTATGTTGAACAGATTGGAGAACATAAATGTTGAAGCCCAGGCTTATTTTAATCAATGGGTATTTGACAAGAAAAAATTGTTGTTGTTGTAGCTGCAAAGAATGTTGTTGAGGTTAGACTAATGTCTTCTAAATTTTGTTTGTTCTTTTTTAAATGTAATTGTCTACTAACTTCTTTCTTGTTTTTTCTTTTGTAGGTCAACTTTGAAAATCTGAAGAAGCAAGTTCAAAACCTGCAAGATTATCTACAAATGGCAAAGGATTACTTGTTGGCTTCTAAGACAATGAAAAAAAGGGCTCAAGAAATAGTTTGAGAGAACAACACTTTTAGGAGGATCATAATCCTACATGGGTTTGATCCTAATATTTTTCTTAAGCAAAAGGGTAAAGAAGTTCTTGCACTAGTAACCGAAGATGTTACAAAAGAAGAAAATGTGTTGCTCGAAGGCTTAGAAAAAGTAGAGAACATCTTGGTCAGATCTGGAGCAATGGAGGAGAAGACTAATAAGCAACCTGATGAGGAAGGACCTGAAGTACAAGAAGTGGAGAGATTAGATCAGTAATTGTACCCCTGAACAACAGACTATAGAGGTAACAGAAAAGGGAAAAGAACCTGAAACTACCTCTAGCCCCAAATCTAAGGAATGAAAAATTAAAGTAATTGTGCAACAATTTAGAATTATCAAAAAAATATTTTCATGAATTGAGTATTAACAATCAAGACATTTGCATAAATTTAGTATTATGCTATTTCTATGTATATTTTTGTGTGTTTTTACAATGACAATGTATGTTCTTGTGATATTTCCATCACTTGAGTATTATGTTATTTCCATTTATATTCGTGTGTTATTTCTATAGCTTGAGTATTATGTTATTTCAATTGTGCTTGAGTTTACGAAGGATACATCTATGCATGGGTTTAAATTTTTAGTTTATTCATGATATTATTATAGGCTTTCTTTAGGTAGTTGAATTTTGAATCTTAACACTTGGCTGATGCAACTATGTGTTATATAAACTTATAGAGTATAATCTTTGGTTGATGCAACTATATGTTATATAGAGAGTATGAATGTATAGAGAGTATGGTATTGGATTTAAATACTAGAATGCTTTCTCATGGTAGGATATTTCCATTTATATTATTTTGGTTGATGCAACTATATCTTATGTAAAAAGAATAATATTAACTATGAAATAAGAGTATGAATGTATAGAATATTATATAGAGAGTATGAATGTATAGAGAGTATGGTATTGGATTTAAATACTAGAATGCTTTCTCATGGTAGGGTATTTCCATTTATATTATTTTGTTATTTCCATAACTTGAGTATTATGCTATTTGCATTGTGCTTTCTAAACTACATACAACACTTTCTATAAAAAAATATTTACTAATGATACATGCATGCATGGTTTTAAAATTTTCATTTTATTCAAATCCAAAGCATAAAACATAAAATTTTCATTTACTAATGATACATGGTTTTAAAATTTTCATTTTCTAATGATACATGCATGCATGGTTTTAACATTTTTACATTGTGCTTTCTAAACTACATACAACACTTTCTATAAAAATATTTACTAATGATACATGCATGCATGGTTTTAAAATTTTCATTTTATTCAAAGCCAAAGCATAAAAATAAAAATTTTCAATTACTAATGATACATGGTTTTAAAATTTTCATTTACTAATGATACATGCATGCATGGTTTTAAAATTTTCATTTAATTCAAAGCCAAAGCATAAAACAAATTTTTTTGACATAGACATAAAGCTATGGTATGAAAAAAAGTCTTATCAACGAAGACAAATGATATCAAATCCAGAATACCATTAATTATATGAATTTTTTAAATCATTGAAATTTTACAATGGAGGAAGTTGAAACAAACACTTCTCGACTTCTCCAAAAGAACTAGTAAGCATATCTGAATTCTATGACTCCACAATCTGATCACTACAAGTGTCATTATCCTCATTATCAAGAATATTAGTGATACCTCTTCATTCTGCTAGGGACTTCCAATATGCCAAAGCTCTATCATAGGGATACTTATCCAACTCGTACGATGACACATACATTCTCAAACAATTTTTCAAATTTTTGTCCAACCTGTTATGAACTTTAGATTTGACAAAAGATAGTGCACTAAAAATCCTTTCATCTTCAATAGATCCCAAAATCATTGTCTGACATAATTCATATAAAAGAAAATATTCACTCATCATTTCTTGTAAGACACTACTTGGATACAATTTTTTCCACAAACGCGTGATGGAACCAGGCTCATGTGGGTTACTCAAATGTGCAATTTGATTAACCATTGTCATTCCAAAATCGGTGGATTATTGTCTCAAAAGTTCTTTGTTGAGAATACCATTGATTTCAATACCATTCACTTCCACACATTTAGTGAAATATTTCGCAAGAGTGCCCATATATTTTACAAACAACTCACTTTTACTATTGGAGTCAAGACAAGGATTCCAAAACATGGGGTTAACCACAACCATCGCCTCAAGCAACTCATCTCTTTGAAAATGATCTCTTATTTCCCTTGTCAATGATTCTATAATTCTTATCAATTTAATCTTAGTACTATGTAAAACCACATCAAATCCACTGTGTTATGGGCACTTGTTCAACATCCTCTATAACTATATCTGACCACTTTTCATAACGATATAAAGGAATCATATTTCCATGGATAGTAATACAAATATTATCATTGATGTTGAACTTCAAAAAGTTGTTAGGATCATTGACCTTAGTTAAAGTATTCCAACTATCAAACAAAGGATCTATAAAATTTTCTCCAAACAAGTATATTTTATCAATAAGCATACATATTTGTTTTCTCATCCTAATGAAATCGACAATATAAATGGATCTTTCCTATGCAAATTTAATCAAAGTATTCATTTCTTGCAACAATGGAAGAATACCACATAATGTGAGAAGTGTTTCCAAGTCAGTCATATGGTATAGCAAATATTTTGCCTTGTCAACATCCCTATGATGTGCATACATAAACCCCACTAAGGATTGATATTCTAAAAAAACCTTTTTGCAGGAAGAAATAATGAAATCCACCTGGTGTCCACATCTTTTAACAATTTTTTGCCTTCAATAACACCTAGAGAAAACTGTTGAAACTCTGCAAATCTTTTTGGACTGCACGAAAAGTAAGCGTGTATTTCATGGATAAGTTCTTCCACTCTGACAACATTTTCAAATGTGCTCACAATTTTGTATGCAAGATTCATTCTATGCACCATGCAATGAATGGGAATCAAATATGGGGTAATTGATGTTCAAAGTCTAACACAAAGATCATTCCTTTGTCCTTGCATTGTAGTTGCACCATCAACTCCAACACAAATTAACTTTGTGGCTATTTCTTTTTCATCCATTCTGACAATATCCTTTAAACTGGTTACAACAACATTGTAAATATTTTCCGCATTACAATTTTCCATCATCTTATGTAGTGCTAGTAAATGAGGTTGTCTTAAATGATTTTAGAATGTGTAAACATGTATGCAAATCCAAGATGTGTTGTCAACAATCATTACCTCATCAATTGAAAGTGAAATAAATTTTGCATGTTTTACATTCTCTCTTAGGTCCTCCTTCTCAACCAGTGATAGATATTTTACCATTTCCCAACCACTTTGATCTGACCAATGGGAATTGGGAAGGTTTTGCACATCAGCTAGTTGAAATAGTTGCTTATAATCAACAAAATTAGACATGGGTCTACCCTTTTTGAGAATATTGTATACAACAACAAACTGCAAACTTTTTGAGGCTAATGTGGTCTTATGAATTTTTTGAAATTGGGCTTGGATTGTTCCACCCTTCTCAATGAGAGTTTGTTGTTGTTTCATTTCTTTTTTATATTCTAGTGCATATCTTACATGCACACATTTTGATGCATCCTTCCACCTAACTGATTTGTTAATTGTTCCATCACTTTCTTTTACTATCAAATAAACTTTTCCATAATATTTTTCTATTGTGTCTAACTTAAGTTGCATCTTATGATCCTTTCCTAGTTTCCAACTACAAATAATGCATCTACACTCTTTTGGTGTGTCATTGTTGTTCTCTAGCTGAACTGGCTCAATAAAGAGATATGTTGATGACCATTCAAGCTTAAATGTCCTTCCAATAGTCCACCTGGTTAACTTTCTATATTTAGTTTTTTGACTAGAAGATTCCCCAAAAGTTTACATTTTAATTGTACTCTCATTTTATTTTTTGGTTGGTGTGTCTGTATGAGGCATCTCATCAAGTGGTTGTTGAATGTCATTATTATGAAAATTATCATGTGGTCCCATCTCATCCCCTGGAATATCTTCAAGTGGAGGTATATCAAGGTCAACAGTGTTCACTGCATTCAATGTTTGGTGTTCTATATCATTTTTGGATGTTAAAAGGTACTATTAAGAAAATTAATAGAATACATTTTTACATGCATTAAAAAAGAGGTAGATAAATAAACAAACCATTTATTTATTAATGAAGAAAGGCTTTATATTTAAGAATAACATAATAGAAAAATTAATTGATTAGTTGGTAAAAGGTGTTTGTACCTTCAACTTGTGCAGATGTGGATGCCTCACTACATTTTGATATATGTGTAAAATATTTTAGGATTATCTTTTTACCAGAATATTGGCCTCCCTTCTTTCCATCACTAGTAGGTGACATTGTACTTGTAAAGAAAAAATATTTTGATGTTAGGAAATGAATATGAAGTTGAAGGAAAATCTCATACTTCCCTCAATAATAATTTCCATAATTTCTAGTAGGTGACATTGTACATACTTCCCTCAATAATAATTTGCATTTCTAAGAAACCAAGGTTAAACTATAATTCCATAAAGAATCTATGAGTCTTGAGATAAACCTACACTGCCCTCTACAATGACCTCTGCTTGCGTGCTAAACAACAACAAAATAATGCAATGCTAAGAAAACATACTCTAATAGACAAGAAGTAGGCTCTGACAACAAGAAATGCTCCTAACACACTACAAGATGACATGGATACTTGGATCTCATAGTTGTAGATAGTGCATCTACGCTACCTATGAAACTAAAGAAAAAAACTTTGGACAACAAAACAGTGGAAGAAGAATACAATCCAAGATAACATTCTAAACCCAACACTAAAGGAATACCTTGCACTCCAGGAGGGTTAACCTTCACTGAATTCTAAGGAAACCTTGACATCTCATGTCATTGCGACTACCATAGTTTACAAACTAAAAGAATAGTTCTATAGCAATTCTAAAGAAACTCTATAGTACTGCACCAACAAAGGTTACAAAACAAGTAACAAGGCTACAACAACAAGTAGGCATTAAGTCAAATTTATTGCTAGAGATGATCCAAAATAAAACAACCATACTGATATATTTGAAAGCTTTCACTTTACCTATTGTCATAGTCATCACAACTTTCTGACACCGACCATTAGAACTCTACAACCGATCGTTAGACCTTTGCAACAAGTTTGTGCAATCGATCATTACCCTGTCAAGATTTCTACAACAGATAGGTTTATATGGAGAGAAATTTTGTCACCTTGTAGGATTTTGTAATCGATCGACAATAATCGATTGACAATTATCTGCAATCAATCGATTTATGTCAAAAGGTAGTCCTCTACAACCGATTATCAATTTATTAGGTTTTTACAACCGATCATCATCTACCGATTGAAAATCCTCTACAACCGATCAGTTTATGTCTAGTGGTAGTCTGCAACCAATTTTAACCTTTTATGTTCCTACAACCGATTGATAAATATTGATTGACAATTATATGTAACCTATCGGTTAATATTGAGAGACAACCCTCTACAACTGATCGAGTTTTTGAAAGACAAATCTCTACAATTGATTAGTGTTTGTTGAGAAACAACCTTCTACAACTGATAGACACCTTGTCAGGCTACTACAACTGATCGATAAATATGTGGATTGATAGTATTCTTTAATTGATTGGAAAATCTATCGATAGATAGTCTTCTGCAATCGATTAGTTTTTATTGACAAACACTCCTCTGTAATTGATCGATACTATGTCACGCTTCTCTGCAACTAATTAGCAAATCTATCGATAGATAGTCTTTTACAATCGATTGGTTTTTATTTATAGATAGTCCTTTGTAATCGATCGATACTGTGTCATGCTTCTCTACAACCTATCAATAAATCTATCGATAGATAGTCTTCTACAATCGATCTAGTAAATCGTTTGATTGATAAATCCTCTACCACCGATTAGATTTCTATTGATAAAAAATGATAGTGTTTGGTTTTTTGGTCTATTGTAGGGTTTTCGCTGCTTCAGATGTATTTTTGAGGAGTTCAAGTGTTTTAGATGTATGTTTATCGGTATCATGTTAGGTATTTATACAAGTAGTATAAGAGGTAAATTGGGTGGGATAAATAAAAGTTTTTATAATTTGAAGGTGAAAGAGGTGCATGATTTAGGTGGGAGTGTTGGCGATTTAAAATTAGAATGGTGAAATTATTTTCAATGTGGGGCAAGCCGACCCCAAAAATGTTTTGCTCCCAAAAATTTTAGGTGAATGGGTCGACGTGTAGGGTCCCCATATTCACCAATTTTCAAATTCTAAAATCCTAATATTTGCGACTTAATGATAATTCACCGCTATGCATAACATTGCCATAGTATTTCGATTCCTTTGTGTTTCTTGCATTTTTCATATTTCATCAAAGATTATTCCATATTGTACATTTGATTTTCAAAATTGTGTTACTTCTAGAAATTACAAATTTTACTTTATCCCATTCCATTTATCCTCCATATGACCAATCTTTAAAGACTAGTAATACATCTAGCATATAAATTAAACTTGTTGGGCAAACCTTACACCAAAATCAACGTCAACCCTCAAAATTTTATTTTGTAAGCACAACAAATAAAATTTCTTTCTATGGAATCAAATTTTGGATGATCCAAACTAAAGGTACACTATTATATAGTATATTTTAATTATACATATTTAGAACTAGAAGGTACATTACTGTAGCCTACCAAGATCCCTCTCTATCGCTTCTTCTTCTATTTAGTGGTGGAAGAGCATGCAAGAATAAACCCTAGGCAACCTCTCCTCAAACTATATTTATCCTATATTTAAACTTTGGTTGCTTTTTTTGTTGGCTAGGGTTTGAAATTCTTCTTTATTTCTTTGTGGTTGTGCTTCTTTGTTGCAATTTCTTCACCCATGTTGGAATTAAAATTTTTGTTGCCATTGGACAAGGGTTTTTAACAAAAACCTCATTTTTATTGCAACTTTGACATGCCTTAGCTTTAGTTCACTAATGAAATTTTCTCCTCCATGGTTGATTCATCCCTCTTCCTTTAATTCTCCCTTTACTTACACCATTTAGGGTTGCTTTAAAAAAATAGAATATATCAAGAAATTACATCAACATTGAAAGAGTTGATGAAATAAGAGGTTAATTATTTTGAAGCTAAATCATTATGCATTCTATGGAGGATTTATCTTGTCATTATTTGTTAAAATCTAGGGGTTATAAATGAATTAATGAGTCTAGAAAAAAATAAATCTTAGAATCATATCCAATTTGGAATTACATTATTGCCTTCTTAAAAAAAAAGATAATATACAACAATAAAGTTAAAAAAATTATTTGTGTTGCTATATGGTAAAATAAAAATATATAGAAGTTGATCTTGTTAAAAATATATATATAATGATTCTATAGAAAATCTAGGGAAAGTTGTCTCTTCACTTAGTAATAATTATATGGAACTTCAACTAAGGTTGCTTCTTATACTATCAAGATTATCATTGAAAATGAATGAAGATATATTTCAATTGAGAGAATTTTATATATTGTTATTGTTATTATTAATATTTTAAAGAAAAATAAACATGGTAATTGAATCAACTATAGTATTTATTTTATCAAATGCCATTAGTTCAATCAATTAAATTCCTCAAATTTCAAGGAAACTGAGTCCTTGACTTTCAAGGATGACACAAAGGTTTGAATCTTGTCAAATATCCTTGAATTTCAAGGATGAAACTAACATTTAAATATTGTCAAATGATACATGCATAATTGCCAAGTTGTAATAATACTACTTGTTGAGTGGTATTTTCACCCAGTTGTGAAAACACACTCTCCGATAGGATTTGGGTTCTAAATCCTCTGCTTGCAAAGAAATTAAACAAGTAACTTCTCCAAGGTTCCTGCTATGTTAGCATTTTGCATCTGTGTATTAATGATCTCAAATGAAGATATTCAATTAAAATGCTTGGAACACCTTAGTGGTTGCAAGTAATTGAAAACAAGGGGCAATGTTGGTTTATTTTACTGTGAAACTGTAATGATTGTTCGTTGAACCCGAATAAAGCAAATGTGATTTGATCCCTTATATGACCATGTCTGTAACTTCAAAATGGAAATTTATGAAATGTCATAAAACATAACCCCTTCAATGAAATTGGAATTTTATGAAGGGAATATCATCATCTGCTCATGAATGAAAAACAAAACTGAAAATGAAACTCTGGCCTTGAAATGGAAATTTTTTATTTTTCTGACTTTGAAATTTTTAATTTTTTAATTTTTATTTTAATGCCTGTAAATGAAAATAAAGTGCAAGAAAAAAATGAAAATAAAATGCAAAAGAAAAATGAAATGCATTCAGGGTGATGCAATCCTATTCTGACAAAACCGAAGCTAATGAGGTTTCCATGCATGCAACCTAACTTATTGAACCTGCAAAACACGCACAATCCAGATAAGTTAAGTGCTGATCCCTAGGGTTTTAATTATGGTTTTCAGATTTAGACATTCGCTTGAAGCAACCAAGATAACTTGCATTAAACTTCACCTATAAGTCTAAAAATCTGAAAGGGGAGAGATAAACATTCAATCTTGCATGCAGAAAATAACTCCTTCTTTCTTGCCAATGAGGTGCAACTCTCTAAATTTTTTGTATTAAAAATTGGTCATTATACAACAACAGAACCTCTAGTTTTCTCAAAACCAGAAAAAGGGGAAGAAAAACACTCCCAAGCAGGCCCAGAATGGCTTCTCGCCTTCGGCACTGCAACTCTGCTCGCAACGGTTTTTGACCCCCGTACCAATCTGTGCCTTTGCATTTTAAACTTTCTAGTGCGGTTCTCTGCTTTGCTCTATGACACTTCGTTTCATTTCCTAGATTGCATCATTTCGTATTCCTTGCCCCTTCATTGTCTTTGGCTTTCTACACGTATGTCGAACGTTTGATCTTCTCCACATAATGTAACTACTAGCCCTTACACCTTTATGCCACGTGTTCCGTGCTTTTCTGCATGTTCCATAATGGCCCCATGTAAATCGTGACCAAAAATAGCATGTCGCGATATCACGACATTTTTATGCATGCAACTTTGCTCCTCTACTTTCACCGTGAAAACAAGACATGTCACGAAATCGTGACATTTTTCGGCCAACAGCCTTGTCCGCCACCATGCACAGCAAAAATGAGACATGTCATGAAATCGTGACATTTTCCTACCAACAGCCTTGTTCATCCTCATGCATCGCAAAAATGATACATGTCGCGAAATCGTGACATTTTTATGCTATCGGGCCATGTGTGGGTGCAACCTATCATGAAATCACGACATTTTTCTCTTTCGGTTGAGTTTTGTTGCACTTAGCCGCGAAAATGTGACATGTCACGAAATCGTGACACTTTTCTCTTTTGCACCATCTTCGCTTTCTCACGAAATCGTACACTTTTTCATTCTCTACTATCATCAAAATCTACATGTTTTCTCTTTCACCCTTGCACTTTCTGTCACAAATCATGACACTTTTCATTTGGCATCATCTCCCTGCTTTCTGTCATGAAATCGTGACACTTTTCATCTTCCACCCTTCTCGCTTATCTGAAATCACGACACTTTTCTATTCCATACCCTTGGCTGCTTTCTGTCATGAAATCGTGATCACTTTCTCTCTTTGACTCTTCGCTTTCTATCGTGAAATCATGACACTTTTCTATTTTGTACCATCTCGCTGCTTGGAGCCGCGAAAACGTGACATGTCGTGATATCGCGAAAACTTTTGCATTGACTCTTCTCTTGCTGCCTTCGACCACGATTTCATGACATGTCACGATATTGCAACAATTTCTCTTCATGAGGCATTCTGTTGCTCCTAGTCGCGAAAACGTGACATGTCACGAAATCGTGACACTTTTTATCTTCGCTGCACTTTTCTTTAGCCGCGAAAACGTGACATGTCGCGATATCGTGACACCTTCTTTTTCTCAGCAGCAACACGTCGCGATATCGCGACACTTTCTTTTCTAGCAACACGTCGAATATCCACACTTTTTTTTAGAACACGTCAGAAATCGTGACAACTTTTCATTCTCTTTGCTATTTGAGCAACATGTCGCGATATCGCGACACTTTTCATTTTTTGCCGCGATGGAGCAACATGTCGCGATATCGCGACACTTTTTCATTTTCTGTCGCGATGGAGCAACATGTCGCGATATCGCGACACTTTTTCATTTTGTGAAATTTTCTTTTCCTTTGATTTTTTAGCATCTAGGCCACTGAGATCTTCTTTGAAAGCATGCAAAAAAGGTGGGTCCCCAATTTTGGGGTGTGTTGTGGATCAGCCACAACAAATGGTGACTCTCATTGTCAAATGCTCCTGAGCATTTTGGTGAGAACCCAACCTGAAATATACAAGCTTAGATACAGGTGTTAGCACATAAAAGATAAACAAATACCGATAGATCAGAAATACATGAAACATCAGAATCATTAAGTATCAGCTCGGTGTGTGCAATGTGTTTTCATTCCCTATCATTTGAACTTGATCAACATTCCATTGTCAGTTTCACTTATGATTTGTATGCAAGGCTATGAATGATTTGTGCAGGATTTGATGTATGATGAAGATGCTAGAGATATAACAACCTGCTTTATAAATGCTCAAACCTTCTAATATCATGGACAAACATATTAAAGATGTCAAACCCTCTTAGGACCAAATATATGTCTACTAAATTAATTTATTAGATCCCAAAGTTGGTTATGTGTCACTACCATCTTGAACCCATGTGCAAGTGTAAGTGAAATCAGAACTTTGGGGAATAGGATTCCCAACCTAAGCGAGATGGGAATTTAACCCTATCCTTACTATTCTGATTTGGAGTTCATTACCTCATCTTGAACAAAATGATTTAACTAGTTATGGATGAAATGGTCAGGCTAGTCTATCCATATGAGCAATCAGTGGTCTTGCTTTTAGACAAGACATGTTGCCACGCATGAGCATACTTAACCCCATAATCCATGACTTGGCTTTATTCATTCTCTTCTTTTTTTCTTTGGACCTTTGGGATGACTACCCATCCTTGCTAGGGACATGTAGTACGATCCCTCCAATCCAATATTAAGATGAAATGGAAAATATTATCTTTTATCTCTTGGACCTTGGGGATGACTACCCATCCTGGCTAGGGACATGTAGTACGATCCTTCCAATCCAAGATTTAGATGAAAATGGGAAATATTAATTTTATTTCTTGGACCTTGGGGATGACTACCCATCCTTTGCAGAGGACATGTAGTACGATCCTTCCAATCCAAGATTTATGATGAAATGAGACATAGGAGCTTTGGGGAATCAGATTCTCAACCTAGGCGAGATGAGAATTATGCCCTATCCTTACTACTCCATGTGGGTCAAATCAGAGCTTTGGGGAATTGGATCCTCAACCTAAGTTCGATGAGGATTTAATCCTATCCTTACTACTCTGGTTTTAGACTTTAAGCTTGATGGAAGTGGTAAAAACCATTGTTTTAAGGATTATGTTGCATGATAGGACAGACATGAAATATTCTTTTCACCTTACCTTTTCATCCAAGTATGGTTTTGACCATTTTGCTCAAGATTCTTTTTAATGTGCATGGAATGTGCTTGGTTCAAGATAGTTTGGGCATCAGTTCCCAACCTTAGGATTTTTTATGTTTTATGTTATAGAATAACCCTAAGAGGATTCGACACCTTCTCAATGATTGCATATGAAATGAAAATGTAACTGAGATGACATGTATATGCAATGAGGAATGTGACATGAGATATGAATGCACTGCTTCTTTTGGAATGTGGATGGAATATATCATCTTTTTTACCATAATGTGTAAAACTGACAACTTCATGCATCACAAGATTCAAACGATATTACTTAAAATGTTTGTGTTACTTGTGGAGCTTCTACAACACAATTCCAATGTTTCATATTCTCCTAGTCTTAGGCATAAGTTGACATCTCAATTTTTTTTTTTTTTTTCATAAACAAACCAAAAATGTCCAAAGGACCAACACACAACTTAAATCCAAATCCAAATAGCAATCCCTAAAAGGAAACTTGAAAACACAAACCAAAACCAAAAATCAAAACCTATATACAAATGTACAATATAATACAAGATGATGCAAAGCTTGGATTATCACTTTCCTGGATCCCAAACATGATTAGAACATTTCAACAAAAATATAACATGATATGCATGCCAAATGTTGTGGGAATCCAACACAAACAAGACTAGACCAAACAATGCAACCCACTTCAACTTTCCTCTCTCACCCCACCAATTAAATTCAGTTCCATTAATATTCTCATAGGTGAGATTCAAATTTTCAAATTGATTAGACAATGATTGATTTTCAATTTTATCATGTCTATTCTTTAAAATGTAAATTTCATAATTCCCTCCTTGATTTAGAATTAGGCTATCTTTTTCAAATATGCAATTTTGTAAGTAGGAGCCTATTTCTACAAATTTCAAAGCCAAATCATTTTCCAAATTTGTAGGCCAATCAAATTTGTGCAACAATTTACAAGCATCTAGGATATTTACTAAATTAGGATCATTAAAAGTTTTTATCCTAGATTCAATTAGTAATTGTTGATGAATTTGATTTAACAGTTCAAGTGCATCAACTTCTTTTTCATTCATTAAAACAATGTTATCAAAGGTGTGATTAGAAATCATACCCTGTTTTTCATTCACCTTTAATGACATTTCATCATAAACATCAATCAAATTCAAAACATGGTCATGCAAATTCTCACCTAAATCTTGGATGTTTGAACACAAAAGGTTAGATTCTAACTTTTGAACATTTTTATTTACCAAAATTTGGTGAGAAATTGCAATTTCTTCTTTTACCTCATGGTCTTCATACTCTTCATTGATTACTTGTTCATCAAACATACCAAAATTGGGCACCCAATTGAAAACATGCCCATCCTTTTCAACCCTCAAATGTTTTTGGTCAAAGTGTATGTCCCATGACTCATCTTGATGATCCTTCATTTGAGTTGCTTCCAATTGATCAATCTCTTTGTCATTTGGTTCTAATTCTTTGTTCACTATCCATGGTATCTCTTCATGTGAGGTAGAAGTTTCAACATCCTGCATATCAAGTGAAATATGAGTTTCATCTATGGGGGTGTGAGAAAAGAATGCATTATCATATCTCCCCCAACCATTATAAAAATTGTCATCCAAATCCATGGAATGAAATTCCATGATGTTTGTGGCATGATCTTTTGATTCATTCATAAATTCTTTTTCTTCTTTGTCCTTGGCAATAGGATCATTATAATCTTCCAAAATTTGATGAGATTTGAAACCCTCTTCCAAAACATCCTCAAATTGTACAGGAGTTGTAATATCTTCCTTTGAGTAGGCGATTATGTTGTCCTGTATATCAATTGGCACACAAGTTTCATTAGTAGTTTTGGAGTGAGTGTAGTCCTCCCACTTCTTCCAAGCATCATAATAATCATCTTTCAAAATCAAGTGGTGACGTTCAACTACTTCTTCAACATCTTCCAATTCATCAATGTGTTTCTCATCAAATTCATCTTCACCTTCCTTAGATGGTTCAATTATTTCCAAAAGTGGGTTATTTCTTGAATTCAAATTTATAAGGCTATCATCGTCCAAATTAGTAACCCATGATTCAATTTTTTCATAATTTTGAGGGTGAAGAATTTCTTGATCATTAATTTTACACATCTCATCAATAGTATCTTCCAAGAACAAGTGGTGAAACTCTATCATGTCTTCAAATTCATTTATTGGTTTTCTCCCAATTTCACTTTCAACCACTTCATTCAATTCTATGGTAGGTTCCATCCTATCACATATATCAAACATTGTTGAATTTAGAACCCCTTCATCCGAATAATCATGTATCTCTATGAATGAGATCATTTCTGCATAATCCTCACTAGTGGATGTTGGCTTATCAATTTGCACCTCCTCGTGGACTACATCTAAGGTGGTTGTAAGATTTGGATATTCAAATTCATCCCCTTGATCATTTACCTTAGATATCATTGGAGTGGAGGGTGCTATATTTGATGGTTGGTGTAGGTTGGCATCAATATCAAAGAAGGACAATCTCTCATGTGAACATGTTGTGCCTTTTCTTCTTCAAGACCTTGTCGTTCTATCTCTTCTAAGATCTCATGGATTTTCTCTAGAGACAAGCTACCCATTTTTTCCTCAATGAATGAAGCAAGTGTGGGGTGTATGGCTCCTAGGTATACTTCCATGGCTTCCTCTTCTAATGTGTTAAAATTTTCCCACATTTGGGAGTGCAACTCATGAAATCTTCCATTGAATTGACTCAAGGATTCATTAGGCTCCTTACATATGGAGGTAAACTGATTTTTCAGGATTTCTAAGTCAATCTGATTACCAAAATGGTAAAGATAGGCTGCTTCTAGTTGTATCCAAGAAGTCCTAACCTCCATGGGTAGTTGGCTGTACCAAAAGAATGGTTTATCATCCAAAATGTATGCAAATAACTTACAAGCTACCTCCTCATAGAAAACCTGGAATTGACATAATGTATCCTTGTAGACATGCAGTTTTTGCAAGTATCCTAGTGGCACCTCTTGATTAAAACACCGTAAAAAATCCAATAACATTTTAGGAATTTGATAGGGTACCACAGGTATAGACAAACCCTTATAATGATCCTCCATCATTGATACCATTCTTTCTCTTAGAGACATCATTTCAGCTCTTAGGGATACCATTTGCTCCTCAAGTGTTGCCATTAGTGAAACTCAAAATGTAACTTTAGAACCAAATCATGTTGAATATTCAACCTGCAATGTATAAACAAAATCAAGTTAGCATCAACTAAGAGATGTATTCATTAAAATCAAATGAAAAGTAATTGCATGGAAACAACACTTTCGTTAGTCAAGACCAAAATTTTCAAAATTAAATCAAATCACATTATTTCTGTATGAACAATCAAAAAGTGTTGCAAGGCTCTTAAGCCATTCTAATTGCATTTAAAATCATAATAAAATAAACCAATTCATGCCCTCCTTCTAACAATCTGTTGAGTGGTGTTAGAAGACTAAAGATAACAATCAGAAGCATACATAAATTTTAAATCTCACTAAAATAAACCCATCCGGCCCTCCTTCTAGCGCCAATATATTGAGTGGTATTTTCACCCAGTTGTGAAAACACACTCTCCGATAGGATTTGGGTTCTAAATCCTCTGCTTGCAAAGAAATTAAACAAGTAACTTCTCCAAGGTTCCTGCTATGTTAGCATTTTACATCTCGTGTATTAATGATCTCAAATGAAGATATTCAATTAAAATGCTTGGAACACCTTAGTGGTTGCAAGTAATTGAAAACAAGGGGCAATGTTGGTTTATTTTACTGTGAAACTTTTAATGATTGTTCATTGAACCCGAATAAAGCAAATGTGATTTGATCCCTTTATGACTATACTGTAACTTCAAAATGGAAATTGATGAAATGTCATAAAACATAACCCCTTCAATGAAATTGGAGTTTTATGAAGGGAATTTCATCATCTACTCATGAATGAAAAACAAAACTGAAAAATGAAACTCTGGCCTTGAAATGGAAATTTTCTATTTTCTGACTTTGAAATTTTTAATTTTTTTTATTTTTATTTTAATGCCTGTAAATGAAAATAAAGTGCAAAAAAAATGAAAATAAAATGCAAAAGAAAAATGAAATGCATTCAGGGTGATGCAATCCTATTCTGACAAAACCGAAGCTAATGAGGTTTCCATGCATGCAACCTAACTTATTGAACCTGCAAACACGCACAATCCAGATAAGTTAAGTGCTGGTCCCTAGGGTTTTGAATATGATTTTCAGATTTAGACATTCGCTTGAAGCAACCAAGAGAACTTGCATTAAACTTCACCTATAAGTCTAAAAATCTAAATGGGAGAGATAAACATTCAATCTTGCATGCAGAAAATAACTCCTTCTTTCTTGCCAATGAGGTGCAACTCTCTGAATTTTCTGTATTAAAAATTGGTCAATATACAACAACAGAACTTCTAGTTTTCTCAAAACCAGAAAAAAGGGAAGAAAAACACTCCAAAGCAGGCCCAGAATGGCTTCTCGCCTTCGGCACTGCAACTCGCCTCGCACGGTTTTTGACCCCCGTACCTATCCGTGCCTCCGCTTTTATACTTTCTGGAATGCGGTTCTCTCTTCCCTACGACGCTTCGTTTCATTTCCCGATCGCATCATTTCGTATTCCTTGCCTCTTCATTGTATTTGAATTTTTGCTCGGATGTCGAGACGTTTGATCTTCTCCATGAAATGTAACTGCTAGTACCCTACATCTTCGTGCCACGTGTTCCGTGCTTCTCTCTGTATGTTCCATAATGGCCCCTTGTAAATCGTGACCAAAAATAGCATGTCACGATATCGCGACATTTTTATGCATGCAGCTTTGCTCCTCTACCTGCATCGCAAAAACAAGACATGTCACGAAATCGTGACATTTTATAACAACCTTGTCCGCCACCATGCACAGTGAAAATGAGACATGTCACGAAATCGTGACATTTTCCTGTATGCAGCCTTGTTCGCCCTCATGCATAGCGAAAATGATACATGTCACGAAATCGCGACATTTTTACTATCGCACCGTGTGGGTGCAACCTGTCGTGAAATCATGACGTTTTTCTCTATCACTGGGTTTTGTTGCACTTAGCCGCAAAAACGTGACATGTCACGAAATCGTGACACTTTTCTCTTTCGCACCATCTTCTACTTTCTATCGTGAAATCACGACAATTTTTCTCTTTCGGGCTATCTCACTGCAACTTGTCGCCAAATCATGACATTTTTTTGTTTCGTACCCCTTGACTACTTTCTGTCGTGAAATCACGACAATTTTTCTCCTCGGCATCACCTCGTTGCTTCTGTCGTGAAATCGCGACATTTTTCTCTTCGGCACCACCTTCCTGCTTTCTGTCGCAAAATCGTGACAATTTTCTATTCCGTACACCTTGGCTGCTTTCTGTCGTGAAATCGTGATGCATTTTCATTTGGAGTTGTCTTGTGGATTTTTGTCACGAAATCGTGACACTTTTCTATTCCGTACCATCTCGTCGCTTGGAGCCACGAAAACGCGACATGTCGCGATATCGCGACAACTTTTGCATTGACTCTTCTCTTGCTGCCTTCGACCGTGATTTCATGACATGTCGCGATATCGCGACATTTTCTCTTCATGATGCATTCTGCTGCTCCTAGCCACGAAAACGTGACATGTCGCGAAATCGCGACACTTTTTATCCTTCGCTGCATTTTGCTTGTCTGAGCCGCAAAAACGCGACCTGTCACGATATCGCGACACTTTCTTTTTCTCAGCAACAACACGTCGCGATATCGCGACACTTTCTTTTTCTCAGTAGCAACACGTCGCGAAATCGTGACAACTTTCTTTTTCTCAGCAGCAACACGTCGCGAAATCGTGACAACTTTTCATTCCGACGTACTTTGCTATTTTGAGCCGCGAAAACGCGACATGTCGCGATATCGCGACAATTTTCTTTTTCTGGCCGCGATGGAGCAACACGTCGCGATATCGCGACACTTTTTCATTTTCTGCCGCGATGGAGCAACATGTCGCGATATCGCGACACTTTTTCATTTTCTGCCACGATGGAGCAACATGTCGCGATATCGCGACACTTTTTCATTTTCGACCGCGACATTTTGCTCTTCCTTTGATTTTTTTAGCATCCGGGCCACTGAGGTCTTCTTTGAAAGCATGCAAAAAAGGTGGGTCCCCAATTTTGGGGTGTGTTGTGGATCAGCCACAACACTACTATATGATCATGATGTAATATGGGTAGGACCCATTTTAATTCCATATGATGAAAAACAAGAATATTTTTTATTTTACATGGTGGAATCGATAGCCTCCATGATGATCTGGGCATGCTATCCATTTTTTATGGCTGCCATAGTATTTTTCAATGTTCACATTGAAATCCACCACACAATACTCATGCATTCCACTCCTATAACCACCATGTTGTAATCATTTTAAACATTTTATGCCACTAAAAGCACCAGGAAAGGGACAAGCTTTCAGTCCGATGAGGCCCGAGATTTGAACCTTAGACCTATGTCCCCTTATGAGGTTTGGAAGGACCAATTGGTCTACACCTGAGACCTAAAAAGTAAGAACATTATTTTTTATGTCCATCAATTTTTTTTGAAGAAATTATTAAAAAAATGCCTACCTAATTATAGGGAACAAAATACAATAACAAATAATTTAGCCAGTTATAGTGTTGATCTTCATGTTAATGAAATTAAATTTTTTATCATGTAATTAGCATAGACATAGTTTATCTCGTAATAAAAATAACATGTAGGAATTGATAGAGGAAATAGAGTAAATATAGTAGTTTAAGAAATATAAAAAATACCTTTGGTAAATATAACTTGAGTATAATCTAATTTTTCAATGAGTTTACACAGGTTTTTATGAAGGGTCCCAATCCCCTCATACTGAGTGAGGTTTGAATCTTGGACCTCTTAAAGAGAGGCCAAAGCCCTTACCACTACAATAAGCTTGCAACTATTTGAATATGGTCTAATTAAACTAATAAAAAAATATAATTTTACGATATTTTGATAATATTATTCATAAAAAACCACATATAATTTATAAAAATTATATAATACTTAAAAGCATCATCTCATACAATTTATGGATTTATGATATTAGATAAATAAATAAATAAATATATATATATATATATATATATATATATATATATATATATATATATATAATTTGTCTAGTGTGAGAAACCCCTACAACCAACGCATAGGGCTAAGCAGTCTCCTCCCAACCATGATTCCTTGTAAAGCCGAGAGCTATGCTTATCAATAGGGAATTTAACATACAACCACCACATATCTTAGTATAATATTTATATATAATTGTATTAGAAGCATTAGAAATAAAATTTTATTTATTTTATTGGTCATATGGGATTGAATCTACCAACCTAAATTACAACATTATTGTGTTACTATAATATTTCAACAATGTTAACAATCATGTATATATTCCTAAACAGATTTGAATTTAAGTCTATAGAAGTATTTAACTATATGAACTTATGCTTTTAACTCATATTAATATTCACATGTAGGATTAAAAAATTGGTTTAAAGGTCATCCTTCCAATTGTCTGAAATCCCATGTACAAATTCTAAGATTCACCTATAACATTAGAACCCAAATCTATTAAATAAAAATCATCACTACTAAACTTTTCTACATGGGGTTGTGCTTGGGTTCCCCACACTAAAAAATCACAACTCTCTTTTTTAGAGCATGAGAGTTTACAAACAAATTCAATTCTAATCACAATTGAATTACTATAGCTAGAAACCTACATCATTGAAATCCCATGTACAAATTATAAAATTCACCTATAACATTAGAACCCAAATATATTAAATAAAAATCATTACTACTAAACTTTTCCAAATATTATAAACATTAAAATTTAATATTTTTTTGTAGACACTAAAATCTGGTCAATCCGATTAGGTGACCAGGATAATGTCTAATTAATACCATATGGCCCCCTTGGGCAACCCTCAAAGGTTTACTAGTGGTCCTAACCACTCTAGGAAGGCTCTACCCCAATTTTAGGATCTTTTGGGCCACATAGTCATGACCATCCCACCCTGGGATGATTACAGTTTGTGGCCGTCCCACCCAAGGACGGTGGCAAACTGGTTGTCTCAGGGTGGGATGACCACAAGGTTTGACTCCCAAAAAGTCAAATTTGGACAAATGGCACCTAGAAAATTCCATTTGCCCTACCTATTCAAGCATGCAGACCTAAAGACATAATATTTATGACATGTTGCATGATGGAGGCCAAAAAGGGAGATTGTTATTCCCCTTCCAATGCATGCCTCCTTTTTGACAAGTGGCACCTCTTTCCCTGCATGCCCTCACATGTATTTTTGACCAAAGGCCTCCTTTGGCTATAAAGTGAATCCATTTTCTACACAAAACATAGAGAGGAGTTTTTATACATAAAAATAGAGTGCTGCCAAGATTTTCCCTCACCATTTTGTGCCTTTTTCCCTCAAAATATCTACCTAGCGAAGGAGGTTTGCGAGTGATCTAGGAGGCTCAATATAATCACAAAAATAGATCAATTGAGTGAATTTCACCATAAAATTTGATGACAACACTAGAAAGTGGGTTTTGGACCAATTCATAGAGGAATTGGTGATAAATTAGGGGTAAAATTGGTGGTCATCCCACCCTAGGATGGTCCCCATTCTATGATAATCACCAGCATACCTGCAAGGTATGGCAGCATATATATGGATTATTTTTATACTATTTTTAATTATAAATATTCTAGGATGCATCATAAAGCTACTATCCAAATTTCATGTAATTTGGAGCTATATTGAGTGAGATATTGTATTTCTAAGTTTTTACAGGCTTGTAGGGTCCATCTGAAGGTGCATAGGGATATGTACCTTATTTTGCAAATATGATCATATGGGTTCTCTTAAAATCATGTTTTATTCATACTTTCCAATTTTCATGCATTTTGGATATGTTTAGGCCCAAAAATTTCTTGTTTTGGGTTTTGTAGGTTTGAGAAGCGCACTACGGAAACACCATGTCATCGGATGCAATTTCTGTTCTTTTTTTGGTGAAATATTACCAAAACCATATATATTACATATATATACAATTTTAAGTCATTTGGAGTTGTTTTAGATAGGTGTCTTGCATATTCATATTTTTCTAGCCTTTTAGTGCCTATGGGGTTTGCATGTTTTCAATATACGCACTTGCTATTTAACGATTCTGGTTTCCTTGTGTGTAGGTGCAGGTCATGTGGAATAAAAGAAAGGAGCACAAGATTATAGAACAAATTGGCAGCATCGTAGGCCCTCCCACTTCGATTGTGGGTACGAGGAAGAACATTGGAAGTGCACACGAGCTTCTTTGAAAGGACTTGATCCTTTGGGCACCCCATAATTTTGTAAACAATTGTATCACAATACAGAGCCCTCAAGGGTACATTTATGTAACCATGGTTTTGATCAATTAAAATAATACAAGAAAGCTTCATTTTACTTCATTTTGTGCATTTTTGTTGTCTTTCCATTCTTACTTGAATGCTTCCATTTTGATGCTCATAACACACTAGCGATAGATGCATATTGTTTAACACTCTTAGGTGCATTTTTTTTCCCCTCATTTAGTGGTAATAATTATGGGACCCTATACCTATTAATTTTTTAAAGGTTTAACCTCGGTTTTTTCTTGGTTTTTGTTGCAGGTACTGGCATTCTGGCCTAAAACGATCTCTAGAATGCTCCTCGTGCCATCCTGGGACGACCACACAACCATCCCAACCTGGGATGGTCATAAAACTGGTAGCCATACCAACTTGGTATGGCCACAAAACAAAGCCTTTTCTGCTCAAATTTCTAGAAATAGTAGGTTCTTGGGCTGATAAGGTAGGTGCCTGAACTCTCTGTTTTCTGTTACGCTGTCAAAAATTGCAGAAACTTGGTTTTTCTTGTATTCTTTTTTTGCTAGAAAGGTAGAAAGATAGTTTTATTTTATTATAAATTCAAAATGACAAAAAAAATAAGAAAAATAAAAAATAAGCTAATTTATGATGCCCTTGTATGGTTTGCTTGCATGTAGGCTACCTAATGGGTAGGCCATAATTTAGGGTTTGCATCTTGTAGGTCTCTTTTTAGCTAGCTTTTTGAAAGTAAAACATACTTTTCTACTTGCATTTAGTGAATGATCATAAAATGCTTCATTATTTGCTTTATTTTGGCTTAAAAATAACCACACACACCATGCTACACTTAAATGCTAGTGAGTTGGATTTCATCATCAACCACTAGTAGAGGTCAATGACGGTGGCTTTCATCTCCATCCGTTGCCTCAAATCCTACGAACCCTTGTTATTTGCCAATATCGACTCCAAGATCTGTCCTAACCATGCAAAATAGCATACATTCTTCTTCAAATGGGTGTATTATTGGGCATGGGGTGCTAGGTGAGGATCGGTAGGACCTGTTCTCCCTACCTAGGGGTGGATTTCATCTCCACATTTTAGGGGGTTTACGTGACCATGAATTTCATTTCCGATTGTCAATCTATGAGCATATAGGTGAAATCCAATTAAACACAAGATTATAATTCAACAAGATTTCAAACACGTGATATAAGGTCGTATTTTACAAACAACACATTTGAAACACACAAAACAGTTTAAGGATTCACATCTAAAACTTAAAAGAGATAACCACTTGCTTTATTGAGTGTTCATCTTTCTTGTGTACTGTTTCATCAAAAAAAATTAAAGGAGATAATCATCTAGGGTTTGGTAGAGATTCATAATGGTGTGCACCCACAACAAAGCCCAATCATAGGTGGAAGCTGTGGAGAGTGGACTAGGATACATGAGTCATCTCCGCTTTATCCCCAAGGATTTGGTCATACCTCCCTAGTGAGCCTCTACTCACCCAAGTACCAAAATAGTGGAGTGTAAACAATACCTACAAGGGAGCCCTATGTAGGACAACCTTATGGGTGATGGGCCTTACCTAGGAGAGTGTTCCTAGTATGTAGACACATCATATGTCTTCCTTGATGAGAGGCAACAATGCATCGAGGCACAAGTAGATAGAGCGGTAGCATGCATCAATGTGCCTGATAGGTCTAACACACCTGTTTATGGGCCAGATCATGACTTCACACATTGGGCAGAGCAGGTTGATCCTACCTTACCTCTACATCATTCTGATAGGATCCAGTAGCTTAGGCAACCAGATGAGTATGATACTTGTCGCTCAGGGTGAGTAAACTCCACCATTCCCTTCCTCATCCATGAAGGAAGGCATGATAAGATCCCCAATTATCCTCAAGAGTAGTATACCATGCACGCATGATGTGCCTCTATTACCACTAAGTATAATGAGCACATGCTCAGGCCTGAACCTCAAGTCAATATGACTACCCTTGATTTAGGAAAATGCATGATGGATATCGCATATTATCTTGAACGAGGTCAATCTCAATGTGAGACTCTTAGGCCTCTTAGTCCCCATACAATGGAATAGATCAATCAAGTAGTTGCAAGATATGTGAAATGCCAAGCGTAGTTCAAGCAGCTTCAACGAGACAAAGAGCAACTAGACAACGTACTTGAGAAAGAAAGAATCAAACGTTAGACCAACTAGCTATTTCAAAAAAGTTTACGTGAGAAGGTCCCTACCCCTAGAACTCATAGACATAAAGTCCATTTGAGGCAACCCACTCTCACTCAAGATAGGTCTCCTAGGCCTTATCCAATGTTGCCTCTGTGACCTCCAAGGCCATATTGGGACTTGCTTCCTAGGACAAACATAGGGTGCCCACAATAGGCAGCTACCCCTCTTTATAGACCAGCTTGAGAGATGCCCTATGGGGCTTACACCGAGCATGAGATAGAGGTAGAATATTTAGAAATACCTTACCAAGTTAGGGGGGTTATATGCCACCACCCCAAAATAGGCATGAGGATCTTCGACGTCCACTACAGGATAGGAGCAAGGAAAAGGAGATAAAATCCTCTAATGCATATAAGGTACTGCTAGAGCACCTAGAGTCAGTAGAGAACAAGACCTCTGGGTGTGGATCTCAAAATACCACTTGCACCAGTTACACAACCATCCCATTCATCCTTCGATGCCTACCTCTTCCTATATAGAATAGTTTAAGATGCCTTAGTTGGCTATCTTTAAGAGAGAGTAAGATGTGAAGGAACATGTTACCAAAATATTGAGTTAATGCTTTGGAATCCAGGATAACGATGCTTTGATTTTGTGGATGTTTGTGACTAACCTCTCTGGCCTAGCCATAGAGTGGTTTATCCAAATCTCAAAATATAATATCCATAATTTGGATCAACTTGTAGACACGTTCCTAGAATGCTTCACCTTCAATACCAATAGGAAGGTGATGTTGGCTGATCTCGCTGGGTTGAAATAATATGACAATGATTTAATAGCAAACTATGGCAATAGGTGGTGAGAATTGCTCACCAAGCTACCTTAACTACTCCCCATGTTGGAGTTGACTCAAATGATTGCCAAGAGCTACCTAAAGCTGATCTTCTTATTGTTGTAGCTGCAACAATATCCGACTCTTGAAGATGCCCTAGAATAGGCTAGAATGATTGAGGACATCAAGATTTAAAAGAGAGAGATTGTGAAGCTTTGCAAGAAGGAGTGGAACAAGAATGCTAAGAATAACCTAGTGCAACCTAAGCCAACAATAGTTAATCAAGTTACCATTAGCATCCTAGATCCAGTGCAAATCGTGCTACCTCAAAAACCCAATTATCAGGCCACACCTGGGAACTATAACAAGGACAACCATAATAGTCAAGGGAAAAATCAACAACATCACTTCAAGCAATAATTCACACCCACTGCAGAGTCTATGGACTCATTTTTTGAGTGCCTCTTAGCAGCTACCTCGATAAATCTTCCTGAGAGTCGACCTATCAACTCGAATGCATCGAAGCCCAAAGGATACCGAGAAGACCTATATTGTAAATTTCATTGGAAAAATGGGCATGGCATGCAAATGTGCTATAAGTTCAAGAATTTAGTGCAAGGCATGATTGATAGGAATTCCCTTCAGGTAGACAACCTTATCATGCCAAAAAACCAATAGATGGAGGTGTTTAAATACCCCTTATTAGTCCATGCAGAGCAGGCCAAGCCAATGCCCCAGGTGAATGAGGTTCATCATGCACCTCCTAAGAAAGGGTATGTCAGTATGATCAACATTGTAATGAGAAATAGGCAGCACCCAAGTCTAGTCGCACCCCCTGTGGCTCAGAGCTATGTTCCTTCAATGTTACAACCTCTACCACCTCTAATGTCGAGCCTCCCACCTAGGTTAGTGGTCACAATTAAGTGGAAGCTCACTCAAAGCTTGATAATGACATATTTTTGACTCTTTATCTATGATCTCATTCAGCAATCACCACCTCATAGAGAATATTTAATGAATATCATTAAGGCGATAGAGCTTCAGCCCTAGGAGTCTAAATCCAATAATTTTGTGGGGCATGTGTGGTAATGCATGGAATCAGTGATTACCTTTTGAGAAGATGAACTTAAACCGCTTTCAAATGATATGGTAGATCCTCCCTTGCACATCGTTGCATGTGTAAAAAAACACCTTATAAGAGAGTGTTGATAGATACTGGGTCTTCTAGCAACATCATCACTACAATAGCTCTCAAGTATTTGAAGCTCTCAGCATCCCATGTTGTTGCATCTACCTACACCCTTCAAGAATTTTATGATGTCATATGCTCAATAGTTGGTACAATAGTCCTACCCATTCATGTAGGGCAAAAGACCATACCAAAACTATGCCACATCTTGGAGGGTGAGATGGCATACAATATCTTGTTGGATAGACCTTGGATCAAGGACATGAAGTATGTCCCTTCCATTGCTCACCAGTGCCTAAAATACACCTATGAAGGGCAAGTTCATGTCATCCTCGTAGACCTAGAACCCTTCAAGTACTGCAACATGGTACAACAAATCCCTGAGTCTACCTTGCCATCCACCCATATATATTTTCAACTAAATTAATCTAGCCAAGGTCTGACTCCATCACCATCACCTTCATTCAATCCATCATCATCTCGTGCAATACCCTCTTCATCTTCGGCACCCCAGACATACCTTCATCATCAATGAATACTCCAACGAGGGACATGGGGAAGATGCCTATTGATGACCCTCCAACCATATCCACCATCTCCACAAGTGAGACTCCTTGCCCAATAGACAAGGAACTGCATCATGAGGTAAACATTGAATCAATTCAAACCTCGCTCTCATATCCTCCTTCTCCACAACCACAGGTCACAGTGCATCTAGCTTCTACTAGTCTAGGAATATTATGGTTAGGAAAATCACATCCACCCCTGCTATCGAGTCGGTGAAATATATGGTTTGATCTCATCTCTCCATAAGCACTATCGTGCCTCTTGGCCTTCCTCCTAATCAGATAAATTTCATCTATGGGGATCTTGACTATGGCATTGAGCCATATCAACAACAAGGGGAGGATGAAGAGCCTTTTTTCGAGGACATAAACTACTTGTCCAACCATGAATTTGCTATGAAGTATCTTCATCTCTATCATTGGCATTATTATGGGTTGGTATTGTATGAGCAAGGCACCTAAGTTCCTTACTAGTCGTAGTATCAAATGCCCTATGAAAAGTTTAGTTTGGGACACAATTCTGTGCCCCTCGACGTCCTCGTGGATAGCTTAAAGTGCATGACTCTTAACTTTTTAGATGAGCTTGTGTGTGATCCTTATGCCAATCCTAATCAAGTCTATTCACTGGGAGACTACTTCCCTACACCCCTAAGTGACCAAGAGATATACTACAAGGTCAACCGATCTTACGAGAGGTGAAGTTTGCATACCCTTCCACATGACAGTAAGGAAGAATATCAAGGGTCTCCTTCTGAGTGGACATCTGATGATGAGATGGACTATGAAATGGCGTCTATAGGCTCTTCTAGTCCACATGTCGAGTATGCATGGATTGTTCCATTAGACAATGAGCATGAGGGTTCCTATGTATGTTCCCCTTGAATGACACTATCTAGAACTAGTTCCTCCCTATAGAAGGTCCAATCCACCCGTATCCACACCGACCATCTTCAATCATTCAGCCTCCACCGTAACCACCTCCTCAGGTCCTGCAACATATCAATGTTGATAGACACCACCAATCATCCAAGGAAAATCATTACTCCATAAACATGATTTACATAGACCTCTTTGCACCCCTGTGAAATCTAGATAACCCGTTGAAGCCACTGCACCTCGACTTGGGGGAAATTTACTTTTATTGGGGAGATTCTCCCCCATCACCTTCTGAGTATTGGCCTTGTAAAGAGATGCTACAACCTTTTCATTTCTCTCCAAGACCTACTCATAATGTCTTTCATGCTAAGGAGGAACCCGAGGTCCCAATTACTTAACTAAACCTAGTAGATGACATCCACCTGATCCTTAATCCTCACCATTTGGATGAGGGGTTGCATATGTCAATCTAGCCAATGATTGATAAAGATATCGACTCAGATCCTAAGAATCCAAAATATATCAAGTTAGGGGAAATTCGAAGAGCAAGTTGATTATATAGCCCTTCTCACAGAGAAGAGGGAGGCTTTTGTATGGTCCTACAAAGACATATTGGAATTGGATCCAAATATAGTCACGCACAATATGATGCTTGACCCCAAGGCCAAGCCGATTAAGTAAAATCTAAGAAAGATGCATCTCACAGTAGCCCTAATGGTCAAATATGAGCTATAGAAGTTGTTGGATGCCTGATTTGTCATTTCTATAGACTATCTTCCATGGTTGTCCAACATGGTTCCTGTTAAGAAGCCCGATGGGAGGATTCACATTTGCACTAACTTTTGAGATCTAAACAAAGCGAGTTCTAAGGATTATTTTCCTTTGCCAAGCATCGATGCCCTGGTAGATGCCATAGTTGGCCACAAAATGTTATCCCTCATGGATGGTTTTTCTGGATACAACCATATTTGGATCAATCCTAAAGACTAGCTCAAAACAACATTTACAATACCTTGGGGAACATTTTGCTATAAGGTCATGCCTTTTGGACTTAAAAATGTCGGTGCTACCTAGCAGCATGCCATGATATACATCTTCCATGATTACATGCATAATATTTTGGAATATTACATGGATGACTTATTGGCCAAATAATTATTATGCCATGAGCATCTTGATGTCTTGCGCAAAGTGCTCGATCACCTTATTGAGCATAACATGAAATTGAACCCTAAGAAGTGTGTCTTTGGCATCACATCTAGAAAGCTCTTGGGATTTATAGTATCTAAGTGAGGAATCAAAGTGGAACCCAACAAGGTCAAGGAAATCCTCGAGATGCATCCCCCAACTACCATTAAGCAGCTTCGAAGCATGCAGGGTAAGGTTGCATCCATCAAATGCTTCATAGCGTAATTATCGAACAAATATCGATCCATGAATAAGTTATTGCATAAGGGGGTCACATTCCATTGGGATGATGAATGTCAAGCTACATTTGATGCAATCAAATAATATCTGGCTTTACTGCCAGTATAGGCTTCACCTAGACCAGGAGTGATGTTTTGCTTATACATCTTAGCCACTGAGATTGCCTTGGACGTCATGTTAGCCCAGAACAACGAATTGTATAAGGAATAGACTACCTAATATCTTAGCCACACCTTGGTCAGCTATGAAATCAAGTATGCATACATTGAGAAGTTATACCTAGTGGTTGTTTTTTCCACCAAGAAGTTATGCCATTACACGGTTAGTCATACCATGTATGTTGTATCAAAAGAGAATCCATTGTGATACATGATGAGTCGTACTTATCATAATAGTCACACGATGAAATGGATCATGTTGTTGACAGAGTTTGACCTAGAATTTATCAAAAAAAATCAATTAAGGGTTAGGTCATCATTGATCAACTCACAGATAATCCTCTCCAGGATGATCAGCCTCTTAGCATGGAGCTTCCCAATGATGGAATCTTCCAAATATCAAAATTATTTGATTCTGATGAGATTGAGTCACAAGACGATATGACTCCGTTCTTCGATGACTCCAAGTGCGAGTAAGGAAGTGGTGGGAGAATTATGTTTTTTACACCTCAAGGGGCTCTCATACCCCTATCTTTCAAACTCGATTTCCTACACACTAACAACAATATCGATTACAAAGCCTTATTCACAAGTCTTAAAACAATTTTCACCATGAGAATAACCAAGCACAACATTTTTGGTGACTCCTTGCTCATCATAAACTAGGTCAAAAGGATTTTCTAGTGTAAGTGTCTAGTTCTGCAAGCCTATAAAGCCCTTGTGGATAAACTTCTGATAAATTTTGAATGATATGACATTGAGGAACTCCCTTGATCATCTAATCATTTTGAGGATTCTATGGCCTCCCTCAGGTCACTGATCTTGTAGAACCCTACTGATGAGATGACATCCACTCAATTAAAAATGCTATCATAATATACGATTGAGAATGCAAACACTCAAGCCATGCTAGAAGTCCACTTGATTCAAATTGAACCTCATCAATATAGGTTCTTGCACATTCACGAGCACTTGAATCATGCTGCTTGGGGGACTCTTTTCCCTCAAACCCATTTTGATAGCAATACAATATTATTCTTACATGTTCTTTACCAATCAACATTTTCTTAGGATGAACTCCAAGAGGGATAGGCAATTCATGCAATCAAAGCTTCCTCCCAACATGACTGGTCCACACAAATCAAGGAGTACTGAAAGCTTGGTAATCTCCCTCCTGGGTTGTTGCACACTGCCAAAAGGATATTCAAATGAAAGGTGGCAAAATATGTCTTGCTTGGAGATATTTTGTATTATCGGGGCTACGAAGGTATCCTCCTTCACTACTTAGAGTATAAAGAGTCATTTTGGGCAATGGCCTAAGTACACGATGATACATGCAGTGGCCATTTTAGTGGCATGGCTATTGCTAAGCGCATTCTTTGCATGGGCTATTATTGGCCAAAGTTAGAGTGAGATTGTTGTGCATATGTTAAGAAGTGCATAAAATGTCAACACCATGCCAAATTGACACACATACCTTCTCAGGCCTTACAAACGATTCAATCAGCTTGGCCGTTCTCGTAACGGGGGTTGGATTTAATCGAGAAAATCTCACCTGCCTTCTTAGACCGTCACATGTTTATCATTGTGGCTATCAAGTATTTTACAAAGTGGGTGGAAGCAATTTCCCTTACCACTATGATAGGACCCCGCATAGCGGAGTTCATATTGCATAATATCATTTGTTGTTTTGGTATTCCATCCAAGATCATCTTCGATAATGGGATATCGTTCAAGAATAAATATGTGCGTGCTTTAACAACAAAGTATAATATCCAACACAAATTTTCTACGCCTTATTATTCGTAATAAAACGGGTAAGCAGAGGCATCGAACAAAACGTTGATTGCCATTATGAAGAAAATAGTTAAATAAAATTACATTGATTAGCACATGCAAATACCCCTTGTTCTATGGGCCTATTGCACTAGAATTTGGATGCCCACTGGGGCCACTCCATTTTCACTAGTGTATGGCACTGAGGTAGTCATGTCTCTAGAGCTATAAATCCCATCATTGTGCATATCCATGTAGGAGTTCATCGATGATGATACTACATGATAGGCTCACCTAGATAAGCTTACGTTGCTTTATTAACGATGGGTCAATACTCTTGAGCACTTGCACATTTATTAAGAGTGACTTAAGAGAGCTTATAATATGAAATTCCATCCTAAAGACTTTCAAATTGATGATCTCGTTCTGAAAGAAAACCAACAAAACTCTAATTTTTTGCCCCATTTGCAAGATAAGTTTACGGTAAACTAGTTAGGTTCTTTTGTCATCACTAGTTAGATCAAACCCATAACTTACCATCTAGCCTCACTTGAAGGAATCGAGGACCCAGAACCCTTGAACATCCTTCATATATAGAATTTCCATGTATAAAGTGTTGTGGCCCACCCAAAAAGACTCCAAGGGTATCTACATACTACTTGGTCAACCTGAAATACCCCTAGGCAGTCTATGATCATCTAGGCCACCCCAAAAGGTTCCAAGGGTATCTACATACCTCTTGGTCAACCTAAAATACCCCTAGGTGGTCTATGACTATCTAAGTCACCCCAAAAGGCTCCAAGGGTATCTACATACCACTTGGTCAACCCAAAAAACCCCTAGGCAATCTATGCCCATCTAGGTCACCCCAAAAATATCCAAGGGTATCTACATATTTCTTGGTCAACCCAAAACACCCCTAGGAGATCTATGATAGTGTAGGTCACCCCAAAAGACTCCAAGGGTATCCACATACTGCTTGGTCAACCCAAAATCTCCCTAGGTGGTCTATGACCATCTAGGTCACTCCAAAATGCTCTAAGGGTATCTACATATCGCTTGGTCAATCCAAAATATCCATAGGTAGTCTATGACCGTATAGGTCACCCCAAAATGATCCAAGGGTACCTACGTACCACTTGGTCAATCCAAAACCCTCCTAGGTGGTCTATGACCGTCTAGGTCACCCCAAAATACCCCAAAGGCATCCATAAGCCCTTCGGTCAGCCAAAAATCCCTAATGGCATTCCTTAAACCCATTGGTAAACCTGTATACACACACACACACAGACACACATATATATATAATTTAAAAATATAATCAAAACATCAAAAATACAAAAATATTGCATTGCATCATCTTGCATTTCCTTGCATTACACAATCACTTGCATCAGGTATTCTCATCATTTGCACTTTGCATTTTAGATTTGCCCATACATGTCTAGCACTGAGATTGTACATTAGTCATCATTCAAAATCTATGTTATTCAAGTCATCAGTCACATCATTTTTATACTTCACCTATCATATCCACCTAAATTTCCCACTTTCATATTTGTGCCCATTCCCTTCACCTGACCATTTGTTCTAGAGTTTTATTAGGTTTTTCGATCACTCAGCCATCTCTAGTTTTCTTTTTCAGATTTTGTAGAAAGCTATCATGATTTTTAGAAGGTAGAGTCTTGCTTGGATTGTACCTTGTATACTTTAAAATCCCAACACATCTTTCACATTAAATCCAAGTTTTGCACAAGTAAATATGAAACCTATGAAGTGGTCTAGGTTACATTAATAAAAAAATTTATCCTGCTCATCCCCCTGTGCGGATGGTTCAAGAATACTAAGAATTGACAAAAGGACAAGCTCCTCCTTACCCAATTCCTCAAAATAAACAATGTTTTTCACCACTATCAAAATAAAAATCCCAAAAAGCAAAAATCAAAATCAAAATAAATAGTGGTTATCACCACTCCCCAAATCCCTTGCTCAAAGAAAATAAAATACAAAATAAATAGTAATTTTCATCATTACATATGAGCAAATATCCTTGAATTCAAACAAAAGAAAAGGAAGGATTATTGAACTTGAATCCCTAGAATTCTTAGCATTCGATAAACCATTAGGTGATCCTCATTACAGTTTTGGTGGCATCAAGCCTTCCTATAAATGGTGGTATCCTTACACATGATGATATATCTATCACATTAGTTTTTTGCATGTGTGCAGACCAATGTTTTCATGTGGATGAGATAGATTTTGGTAGCCTGTACTACCTAGTAGTCTAATCCAACTACGTATAAAACTTAGGATCATGCTACTCATAAGATGATCTTTAGTACATACGGGCTGCATTAATATCATCTAGAACTGGGGTAATCTTATGCTTATCAAAAAATGAACCTACTTGCACACACAGGGATATTGAGTATCTTGGTAATCCTAGCAGATTCATACCTTGTAAAAAATTCTGGCATGATTAGTATATAATTTTGACCAGTTGACTAGAGTGTTTGAGTTTCATGAAAACCTCATAGATATCCTATGATATCCTATCATTCATTCTATTTTATCACATTTATGTTAGTTTACATTATTCACAAATCCATTACATAGTCTCATGATAACCTAACACATGAATTGGTGAATTCTATACAGTCTATGGTGCTAACATAGTATGCCATATAGTATACACTTTTCATCATCTAGATCAACAAATCATCCATCTCACTATGCATCCATGCAAATACATATCATCAAATCAAATCACAACATATGCATACATGATAGACATCCATCATCATATCATAAAGCAAATAAACACATTGCATACATCTCATAAAGCAATAAACACATGATGATAACACATAAAATCTCATATATATGTGTATATGTATGGGGTAAAAAGATACATCATACTACTCATAGGCTACAATAAAGTGAGTCCTCAGAATTCACACTACTAAAAAGCAAAAAATACAAAAAGAGCCATCAGAGTCTCAATGACCATGGTCACGCAAGACCGATACTATGACTCTCACCCCTACCCTCGGGTTGAGCTCACCAATAACTCCCAAACCTACTACCCCTTGACCTACCCATAATCTATGTAGAGCTAGGTGCCTCCATCCTCATTGATGAATGCCTTTTACCACTCCTCTGACTTTGGCGTGATCCACTAGGAGACGGATGAGCTAGTATGTGCCCCCTAAGGTGCATGATCTCATCCTCTAGCTCATCCGTAAAAGCTTGATCCTATCCGCATCTCACCTGGTATGTCTCCACTAAGCCTTGGAGCTATACCACCTCTGCTTGTAGTCGAGCCATATCTCCACTACTAGGTCCCTCTCGCATAGGGCTCCAAGATCACAATTGTGCCTGTAGAGCTACTATATTTGCATGAGCATCCTGTACCTATGCTTATTGAGCTACTATATTTACTTGAGCATCCTATACCTGTGTTTGAAGGAGATCTCTCTCTTGCCTAACCCTGATTAGCTCATATCGTAGCTCATTCTCTATGTCATCCTGTACCACTTGTTGTGCCTGCATCCACTGATCACTAGTGTCATTATCCCCAAAGTCACCCCAATATCCCAAGTCCATGAGGTATCCCTGCTCATCTTCCATATGAAAAAACCCATGCCACTCACCTTCCTCAACCTAGTCCTTATTAGGAGCCTCCTAATGAACCTCCTTTGTCACCCTTGCTACACCACCCCCCAGTGGCCCTTCTCCTCACCACTGGTGCATCACCCACTAAGATTCATACTCCTTTGTAGTCCTGACATCATCCAAATCTAGAATATCTATTATAGGATCTACATCCCTTCCAAATACCTCCACCATCGACCACCTTAGTGTCCTATCATCCTCATGGTACCAGTAAATCACTGGCTCACTGTGCAACCCATATCATAGCCTGAACTATTGCATAGCCTAAGCATACAGAAAGAACTCCCACTTTATCTTGTGTCATCCAACCAACTATCTCCCTCACCTAACTCAACGAAGTTGCACCTTAGCACTAGCCCATGTTGGGCAATCCCTGTAGGGTCTTTAGAGTATATCTACTTCTCTGAGTCCTAAAAAATATTAGGTATAATGACCCACATCACCTACCCAACATTAAATTTTTCCTACCTCTTGTACCCATTGCCATAGGATCTCATAGCCAATCTCTCGATCTGCAAGTTGTGCTCGCATCATTCGTGGTAGTCCCTATGGCCTATCCACCGCTATATGCTACCAACCCCAAACCTATAGTAGAAAGCTACACCCCAAGCTCTTCCATCCATGGGAGAAGATCTTGTACAACTCATCATACAACTATTCTAGGAGTGGCATCCCCCACGCCATCACTAGTGGTTGCTCCACAATGCACCCTACCAAAGTAAACACTAGCTCCATAAGATCCCAAGGAAACCTAGCACCTAATGAGTCTGGTAGTAGCATATTAGAGATCAAAATCATTAGAAGAATGTGCATTATACCTAGTAGCCTGGCCTCATACCAATACATTGCCAGTATGCCTCCATTAGAAGAGTCCCCTATCACCTCCTTCATGGCCCTGTCAAAGTATCTCTCCATGACTATCTCTATCCTATCACGATGAGTAGACACAATCGACCATCCCTCTATCAAAATGTGTAGTATTTGGTAGATATCCTCCATCATCACTCTCATCTCCCATGTCGACAAGTGTAATGTGTTGGTGTGCAGGTCCCATAGATCAATAAGAGTTGTCAAGTAAGCATGGTCGCCCAACATAGGCTCTAACCACATCACCTACTTGAAGCCAATGGCATCAAGCCACACCTGGTCTAAATTATTCAATAAGTCTCTTGTGGTATCAAAGAGGGTCAAAACTCGATACCGACTATTCACCACCTGGCAGAGACAAATCGATCAATAACAAGCTTCAAATAGGCTTCAAAATGCCTCAAAAACACTCAAAAAAGACAAAAAATGGCCCTTTTTCAAGCCAGTTTGTGGCCGTCCCACCCAAGGACGACCCCCAAGTCTATGACGGTCCCACCTAGGGATGATCCCTAAAAATATCAGGTTGGTCATCCCACCCAGGGATGGCCCCCAAATTGGGCAAAATTGGGCCTTCCAGGCCACCAAAAACAATTAAAATAATGGTAAAATAAAGCAAAACAAAGCATGAAAATTACATAAAAATACAAAAAAAGAATAAAAAATTATAGGGCATTACAAATTAGGTTCAATTACTGAGAATTTAGTGTGCTCTATTGAAAAGCAAAGATAAGCAATAATTCCACTTTTAATATTAAGCGTAGTGCAACAAGAAATTCAATTCTTACCCGTCTCGCACCAGCTCCGTTGTTGGACGAGTCTGCACGCTAGCTCATGGTTATTGTAGGAGGATTTTTATAGTGCTCCACTACTTAGAATCTTTCTTCTCCTCCTCACCTCTCAAGCTGAAAAAGTTGCAAATGCACAAATAAGCCCAAATGAACCATTTTTGTCTTAAATAACCCTCCTAGGGCCCTGACCATCCTTGGGTGGTATGATAATATAATTGGATGGTTTTACCACCCTAGGATAGTCATAAAATGTGTCACCATCACACCTTGGGATGGCCACCAAATTTTTTCATCAAAACAGCTCAAAATGCACGAAAATAGGTCCAAAACCCACCAAAAACAACTCAAATTTGGTCAAATTTTACAATGGATCAAAATGATTCTAAATTTCTCATGGATAAGTGGAAAATCATTTAATTCACACTCTAATAGGGCCATTTTGGTTGGACTACCCCACATGAATGAAGTTTTTAGCTCCTTTCTTCCATACAACATAAGCAAAATCACCAAAATCCTCTAAAAAATGCTCCATTTTTCAAAGAGTAAAATTGGAGGAAACCCTATCTAGGTCATATGGGTCAAGTGAATCATCACTTTTATCACTTATCATTCCCTCATAAACTCATCACTCGAGGGAATAGTCATACTTAGCAATTTCATAATTACAATAAAAAATCACACACTCAATCATGCAAATTACGTTCGTCCAACGAATCTTTGACAAAGACAATAATGATCTGACTTGGGGAAGCAAACAAGCACAAATTTAAATTAAAAAAATGCTTGGAATTATAGAATTATGAAAAACCAAACTTCACCAATGAAAAATATCCAAGATCAAGTAAATCGGCCATGAAAGGTTGTACTTGAAGCAAGTTGCTTAGCTCGCTAGAAGCAAGGATTCAAGAGTGCATGCTCTTTCCATGATTGGGGCATCAAAAGTTGGTTAGGTTAGTGAATAACCCTAATAATTCAAAATTTTAGTCATCTATTTTTACTCAGCAATGTGTTGCACACAACACATCTCAAAAAGGGGCATCTGTAGATACTAAAGTCTAGTCAATCCGATTAGACGAACATGACAAGGTCTAATTGACACCATATGGCCCCCTCGGGAAACACTCAAAGTTTTACTAGAGGTCCTAACCACTCTAGTAAGGATCTACCCCAATTTTGGGAGTTTTTGGACCACATAGGCATGATCATCCCACCTTGGGTCGATCATAGTTTATGGTCGTTCCACCCAGGGATGGTGGTAAACTAGCCATCCCGAGGTGGGACAGCCACAAGGTTTGACTCCCAAAAAGTCAAATTTTGACAAATGGCACCCATAAACTACCATTTTCCCCACCTATTCAAGCATGCAGACTTGAGGGCGTAGAATCTTTATGACATGATGCATGATGGAGGCCAAAAAGGGAGACTCTCTTCCCCTTCCAATGAATGCCTCCTTTTTGACAAGTGGCATCTCTTGCCCTACGTGCCCTCGCATGCATTTTTACCCAAAGGCCTCCTTTGGCTATAAATTGGATATATTTTTGACACAAAATATAGAGAGGAGTTTTAAGACATAGCAACGGATTGCTACCAAGATTTCCCCTCACCATTTTGTGCCTTTTTCTCTCAGAATCTCTACCTAGTGAAGGAGGTTTGCGAGTGATGTAGGAGGTGTAATATGATCACAAATCTAGATCAATTGAGTTAATTTCACCATAAAATTTTATGAAAACACTATCAAGAGGGTTTTGGACCAATTCATATAGGAATTGATGATAAATTAGGGGTAAAATTGGTGGACGTCACACCCCAGGATGGTCCCTATTCTGTGATAGTCACCACCGTCCTTGCAAGGGACGGTGGAACATACATGGATTATTTTCCTACTTTTTGTAATTAGATATATTCTAGGATGCATCATGAAGCTACTATCCAAATTTCATGTAATTTAAAGCTATATTGAGTGAGATATTACATTTCTAAGTTTTTGTAGGCTTGCAAGGTCCATCTGAAGGTGCATATGGATTTTTTCTTTATTTGTCAAATCTGATCATATGGTCTCTTAAAATCATGTTTTATGCATACTTTCCAAGTTTCATGTATTTTAGATATGTTTAGGCCTAGAAATTACTTGTTTTGGGTTTTGTAGGTTTGAGAAGCATACTGTAGAAATGCCATGTCATCGGATGTAATTTCTGTTCTTTTTTGGTGAAATCTTCCCAAAATCATCTATCTTACATATATCTGAAATTTCAAGTCATTTGGAATTGTTTTAGATATGCATCTCACATATTCATATTTTCTAGCTTTTTAGTGCCTATGAGGTTTGCATGTTTTCAATATACACACTTGCTATTAACAATTATAGTTTCCTTGTGTGCAGGTGCAGGTTATACAGTGTACAAGGAAGAAGCACAAGATCATAGAACAAATCAGTGACATCATAGGACCGCCCACTTTGATTTTGGGTACAAGGAAGAACATTGGAAGTGCACACGGGCTTCTGTGAAAGGACTTGATCCTTTGGGCACCCCATCATTTTGTAAACAGTTGTATCACAATACAAAGCCCTCAAGGGGAAATTTATGTAACTGTGGTTTTTATAAATTGAAATAATACAATAAAGCTTCATTTTACTTCATTATATGCATTTTGGTTGTCTTTCCATGCTTACTTGAATGCTTCCATTTTGATGCTCATAACACACTAGCAATAGATGCATATTGTTTAACACTCTTAGGTGCACTGCTTTTCCCCTAATTCATTTTTTTTTGGAGGACAAGGGATTGTGCTTGGGTTCCCCACACTAAAATATCTCTCTTTTATAGAGCATGAGAGTTTAAAAACAAATTCAATTCTTATCTCAATTGAGTCACTATAGCTAGAAACCTAAATTTTACATAAAAAGTCAGTATTCTTAATTTTCATTTTTTTTAACTTTTTCAAATTTTTGTGTGAATGAAAATATTCCAAATAATTTGACATCATTCTTTACATTTTCCTACAACCTTCACAATACCAAAACTTCACCACTATTATCTACACATTGCATCTTAGTAAGCAATTCTAAAACATCTCACTATCATAACCCACTTTACCAGATTTGCATTACTCGTTTCCTTCCTGAAGCACAAGGGCAACCACAAAAATTATAATAAGTAGTATATATGAAAGCACATTAATGTTATAAAACAAAGTAGACATTACCAATGGAAAAATTAAATTAAATTTTAATCATTATTTGATTTAGGTAGTCAACATTTTCTTGTTAGCTTCAACTAAACTTACTACTTTCTAACCCAAAGAAAATATAATTTAACTTCACAATTCTCAATTAAAACTCCTCTATTGGTTAGCCTATATGCACATTTGTTTCCTTCCCTTAATGTTTGTATAAACTTGATTTCTTCAAACTCTATAACAAAGTCTTGAATTTCCACAATTATCTCTTGTATGTTCTATGGAGCCTTTGCTTTCCTCAGAATGCATTTATTACTATGAATGAATCATCTTCCATCCATACTTTGTTCCATTTCATTTGTTTGCATATTTTTAACCCTTACAAAGTCGTCCAAGCTTGAACTTCAATATTTATCTTAAATTCACTATTGAAAGCATAATGAGAAATAATCTCTCCTCTATTATTTCTAAATAGTCCTCCTCCATTTGTTGGTCCTAGATTTCCTTTAGATGGTCCAACAAAATTTAACTTGACCAACTCCAAATCTGGTGGTTTCCACTTTATATTATTTGTCTTCTTTTTTTTCCTCATATCTCCAACATCATAATTCCATTTGATGACTTGAATTTATCTATCAAGGCTTTCTACTTCCAAATTAAGGATTGGGTGAGTTGATAAAGCTGGTTTAGACTCCTCTATGGCTAAAGAAATATTCCTCTTCATTACCTCTAAACTGATTTTCTTTCCTTTAAATATTCTTCTATTCCTTTATAACCAAATAGTCCAAAGTATTGTATATTTTGATATATCTAATATTTTCTGTAAAGCATCACTTTTAAAAGTGCTTTGCCATTGGTTTAACCATTCCTTAATTTTTTCATTCATCACCATGCATTTACCAAGAATATTAAGAATCCATTGCCATAATTTCCAAACTATTGAGCAGTGTCCCAAGATATGGTCTATACTCTCCTTCTCCATTTTACAAAGAACACATTTTGAGGGACCATGAAAACCCCTTTTCATAAGGTTATCCCAATATAGAATTCTTCTATGACCTACTAACCAAACAAACATTTTAACTTTAGGAATGCCTAGGTTATCCCAAATATCTCTCCATATTCTTGTGATATTCCTATTTTGATGGTGCTTTATATTATATCCACTTCTTGTTGTGCATTCTCCTAAGCTATTCAACTCCCAAATCAACTTATCCTTACCTCCCCTTAAAATAATCATTGTTGTTATCTTTATCTCAATTGTATCCTAGCATCAATGTCTTGTATACTTGTAAAAAATGTTTGAAACCCTATCACCATATTTATATTGAAGTAATCTCATCCATGGTTTCAAAATTGGATCTATATTGAGTGGTTTTTTATCACACCAAGTATCCATCCAAATAGATTTTTTTCTCTAGTTTCCACCACCCATATTAAACCTTTAATCACTAGATCAATTGATTTTTTTTAAATTATTCCATAGTGCAAAACCATTTGGTAGAGATAATGCAGTAAATATTAAGCTTGGGTCATTGGGCTCAACATACTTAGAATAATTCTTGCCCATTGTATTTGACTTTCCTTGTACAATATCCAAATTACTTTTCCCCTAAGAGCTAAGTTTGCATCCGTAAGAACTCTTAAAACAAGAACTCCCCTAGTTTTTCATCACACACCTTGCTCCATTTCACAAAAAAAAATTTCCTTTTATCATATAATCTATACCACAAAAATGACCACATAATAAAGATTAATTTTTTTCTATTGATTTTGGCATAGTATACAAGGACATATAATATATTGGAATGGCCTATAATACTGATTTAGTTAGTTGCACTCTTCCTACTATTGATAACCATTTACCTTTCCATGTTGGTAGTTTATTATGAACTTTAGTTATAATTGGATTCCAAAATTCTATCCTCATTTTCCCTTCAAATAAGGGCATCCCTAGATTTAGTTGCAGGTAAATTTTACCTCCTCCATTTGAAGTAACCTGCATATCCATCCTTTGATTTTAGTTGGGGTGTTTAGAAAGTAGATTTTGGATTTTTTCCTACTAAATTTCTACCTTGATGCTCTTTTGTATTCCTTTAATAAGTTATTCAAATATTTGGCCTCATTTATCCTTGCCATCCCAAAAAGGGTTGTATCATCTACAAATTGTTGATGGATGATGTTGTTGATGTTATTACTAGCCTTAAGTCCACTTATAAGCCCATATTTGTAAGCCTTCTTCAAATTCCTACCCAAAACCTCTATCATAATAATGAAAAAATATGGTGATAGAGGATCTCTTTGTCTAAGGTCTCTCTTGGATTTAAATTATTTTATTACTAACTCATAGACTAACATTGAATATGAAAATATAGAGATACAAGCTTTAATTCATCTAACCCATTTCTTCCCAAATTCAAACTTTTCTAATATTGCAAAAATAGAATCCCATTTAACCCTATCATAGGGCTTACTCATATCATGTTTTAAGATCATTGATTTCTTTTTTATTGAAGTTGTTGAATGCATAACTTCATGACCTACTATAATCACATCCAAAATCTGTCTCCCTTTCACAAATCCTCCTTGCTCTTCTAAAATAATTTTGTCTAAAAATGGTCTTTAACCAATTCATCTTCACTTTGAAAATAATATTTTATGCCATATTACATAGGATTATGGGTCAAAATGAATCAAAAAATTATACATCCTTCTTTTTTGAAATCAGGGTAAGATATGTTGCATTTATTTTATAAGGTATATATTGTTTTACCCTAGACTATTCCACTGCCACAAATAAAGAATCCTTCACTGTATGTTCATAGAATTTTGTAGAGATCCAGTCTAGATGTGGGAATTTATCCTTATTAAAAGAGAAACGATTTAGACGAACTTCTTCCAGAGTAATAGGCTCCATCAATTTCCTATTGTTTTCATATGTTAAAATTGAAGGAACTTCTTATAGAAGTTTATCATTAAGAACTTCAAACTCCTTTGGTCCTAGAATATTTTGATAAAAATACCTTTCCTCATTTTTGATTTCACTCTAATATTAAATCCAAACCCCTTCTAATAATTTAATTCTACTAATTTTGGATGTTGATCTCTATACTATTGCCATCCTATGAAAAACTTTGTGTTTTTTTCTCCTTTTAACCAAGTCTGTCTTGCTTTTAATCTAAAAAATTTCTCTTCCTTACTCAAAATATTATGATATTCAATAACTCCCTTTTCTCTGAGTTTGTATTATTATGATCACATTTTTAGAATTTTGAAAGCTTATCTTTTAGTTCTTTCTTCTCAAAAATATTTCCAAAAGTGTTCTTGTTTCATTCTTTTAATCTAGATGTCATTGATTTAATTTGTTTTGGAATTGTATACAACCCATTGTTTCCTAAAGAATTCTATGTTTGTGCTATCATATCAACAAATTGAGGATGGTCTTCCCACATATGCTCATATTTAAAATATGATCTTTTTAAATTCACTTACCACCATTTTTACTTTTATTGGCCAACGATCTAAACCAATCCTTGTTAGGGTGCTAATTTTAGCACAAGTCCCTTCATATAGCCAATGATTAGAGAGAATGCATCTATATAATGTTTTTGCTATTATATTATGGTCTCTCCTATTTTTGGTCATGCGTAGTTTTCTTCTTCAAACTCAACCTCCCATAGATTATCGTTTTGAACAAAAGTTGAGAAATATCGCATACTTTGGGTTAGTTTCCCAATTCCTCCAAAATTTTCATCCAAATTGGTTATGGCATTAAAATCTAATATAATCATGAATTAGATTTCATGGTTTGTACTTCTCATAAAGGCTTCAATATCATTCTAAAATTTTAATCTACCTGACTGACTTGTAGGTCCATAGACATTGATAAGGATGAAATGAATATCTAGAAAGAAGCATGTGACTAAAAAGACTATCCAATGCCTAGTTTTATGAATGGTTACACAAGAGGTTTTAATAGGATTCCAATGAGTTATAATTCCCCCTGTTGCTCCTTCAAATTCTATAACACCCCATTCACATCTTTTCCATACTGTTGTCATAGTTTTGGAAACTTTTTCTTTTGTCATTTTAGTTTCATGGATACAAAGGATATCAAGATTAACACTTAAACATATGTCCCTAATACACCTCTAATTTGATGGGGTATTAACATCCCTTATATTCCATGACATGGAATTCATGTCACATTAGGGGCTATTTTACCTTGCCTACGAATTATCGATATCATTTTGTTGTTTGGTAAAGAGCAGTTCAACCAACATAGTTTGTGTTTATTTCTCTATGTTTGCTCTTGCTTCCATGGATCTCACTTGATAACTTAAGGGTTTTCCTCTTTTTTCCTTGTCTATATTAGGAGTAGGTCTTATTATTCTATTCCTCAATATTCTTTCACAAAATTTTCTCCCTCAAACTTCTCCTGGCTCTACCATGGAAGATTTTGACTTATCTTGCTCATTTTCTAATATTTCCTTATTAATGGTAGGTTTATTAACATCTAACACTACATTTTATTTACCATATTTTTTTCTCCTAAATGGTGCATGGTACTTCAAGAGAGTCTTCAAAATCTAATTTGACACATTACTTAGGTTCATCAAGAATTTTTGTCCCTAAATCAAGATCATACTGAATAGACAATTCCTTGTTAGTATGTTGAACTTGTTGTACTGTATCTTCTAAGATTTGATCTACTTTTTCTTCATAGGATAAAGCCTCAAAAGAGTTGGTATTTTTTTCAATATCCTTCCTTACTAGTCTCCATTATTTATCTACTTTAATTGTCCATTTTTATTTTTTGAAAGTTGAGAACCATCCTCATCCATATCAATTTATAAGTTTCTCTTACGATTTTCTATATATTATTATGTTGTACTCTTCTTAGAGCATGATATCTCAATATACCCCACTTCATGACGTCTTGTACACCCAAAAGATATATTTTCATAATATATGGTTTGGCTCCACATATTATCTCCATACTTAAGAATGATTGATTCTGACAAAGGTTTACTTATATTAATCATGACCAATATCTGAGCATAATTAAATAAGAACCCATATTTTGTAGTTTCTAAAATCTCAAGGAATTCTCCTAAAGTGTTTCCTATTGGCTTGAAGGTATCCATTTACCAAAACTCAATGGGCAACCCAAACATCCTAACCCAGATTGATATAAGGGATAAATTTATATTTTTAGGTGAAAAACCTTCATACCAATAGTTAAGAAAGATTCATGCTCTTCCAATAAACCAAGGAACCTATCATGACCTGCATTGGAAGAACCTTATTAATATACTATTTGTATTTGGACAACTGAATTTTATGCATGTTGTGTTTTATCAAAAGAAAATGATGTTGTGTGCATTGACTGATGTGCAGGAATAGGTATTCTTTTAAGTGGGAGATACTGACCACACGAGATGAGAAGGGAAATGGTGACATAGACAACTCAGCAGGTAAGGCTCGCATCTCAACCATCACTAGTTACCTCCTTGAGAGTGGTGCCCTTGAGTTTAACTCTGAAAAGTCCCACTCAATCAAATGAAAAATAGTGATGGGAGATGTCGAGCACGTTCATGGAGTGCTTGCATGCCATTAATAATAAATTTAAAAAAATATTGCATAAATAAATTTGCATGAAGAAATACCACCTAAGAAATGCATAATTATTAACAATGTATATTTCCATATTGTGGAATATATGTTCTATGCATATAATTTAAAATCTTCTCTAGAATAGAGATTATTTGTTTAGAGCTCAATTGTTATCTTGATTAACCTTATTTTTGAAAAGAAATCAGGTGCATTATCTTTTATGAGCTTGTCAAAGTTTTATTGGGTCAAATTGTGAAAAGACCATTCTATAAATTTAATATTGCATTTTTCTTACACATGACAACTCTTGGGATAAGTTTTTTGGGGAGATGAGATTCTCTCCTTATCTCTAACAGTCCAAATAGTTGCTGCCCTTACTCTTAATAGTGTTAGTACCCTTGGGTAAGCCAAGAAACCTGCACACACCATATCCCTAGGAAATCTTAAGTGCAATAAAATAATATATTTGTGTTGTAGGAAACTTGCATGTGAATGGAAAATTGGAAAATAATAAAATAATAACATCTTTCGAGTTGGATCTATAAATTGACTTAAGGACCAAGGAAGAAGACATGCTATGCTATATTTTGCTAATTTTGGAGGAGGTTATAGTGAGACTAAGAGGGGGAGCTGCCCAAACTATGGTCTATTGTTTTTATGAAAGAAACCAGATGTGGAATTTTCCTTCCTCTTGATTTTTGAACGATGTAATCTTCTTTCTTTTGTTGTAGGAAAGAGATGATTTGTATTACGAACGTGAACTCTGATCGAATATTTTATTTTAATATTAAGCTAAGGGACATTTGGCTCCACTAATCCTAACTTAGTCACCTTAGTAAAGTCTATGATTAGGCCATGGGTCTTAATTTGTATTAAAATATCAACATTACAAGACTTACGGTATCCATGCGTCTCTACGTCAACTTCTAGGAAATACTCCAATATAATCACATAACGAGAAATTGGTGTGTTGAAAACCAATAGAATATAACGAACATCATTATTTTGGATGCTAACGGAGTATTGACCCTGTTGTAATTCAACCTTAAGCCTTCTGCTCTCTGCACAGTTTGACCTTAATTTCTTCATTGAGTTATGCACTTGCTACTTTAATATTAAGAGATTAAAAAATACCCATGTGTTTCCTAAGTATTATGCAATATATCCATTAGAACGTAGTGTTGGTTGAACGATTGGCAATAGACATGTCTTCTTTTGTAGGGCATTGGAATCCATACTTTTTGCATATTCGTATGATGACCGATATCCCTCTCTCTCAATTATGACTGTGGTTTTCATAGGTCTACAGTTAGCTTTGCAGTATCACTGAGTGTTATGACCATATCCTGTACTTATTTCACTTCCTCTATCTAATCTTCATACCTTGTGGGTTGGATAACCTTTCAATGTATTGATATATGACCACTGTCAATGTATGGTGTCATCTCGATTCATTTTTCCTTGACCTATTTCTGGCCTAGTCCTACATGAGCTCCTGTTCATGAAACACTATAGTTTCACTATTCACTCTAGTATTAACGCAACCTGATGCTGCTAGATTTCTAACATTAAAATTTTACCTGCACCCTTATGTTCATCAGATTTCCCATTTGGACATAGTTTTAACCTCTATTAAGCTAGTGATGTTGATGATCGAATTCATAATCACCTAGGAGCCATTCACCAAAATATTTAATCATAATAGAGTAAGACAGTGGTTGTAATGATCAAAACCTAAATCGAGACCCCTAGTAAGTCTGGCAAGTTGCTGATTTACTAGTTTCGGATGAAACAATCCCAAAGATCGTACCTTGGCAGAGGTTCCAATTTAAACTTTCGAGAGTTTTATAGAAGGTAGGAAAGTAACAAAAACCACAAGCAATGATTCGACTATTGACTAAAATAATCAATCGGCATCAGAAGCCAGCATCATATATCTGAACATCCCTACCCTTGTTGTAGAAATATGAAAGGAATGAAAATGGGATTGTTGACATGAGTAATGATCTATTTAAATTCATTTTGATTTTTCCATTTCTCTTTTTGTCGCAGTTTCGATCCGAAGTTATGGCTGGCAGTTGAAAGCTCTTAGCAACTTAAATATCATTGGGGATACCTAATGTCATTAATTTCCTTAGGGACTGTATTAATTAGACCTAGATAAATGACTAGAATGTGACAAGGGTATGTATGGCTAGGTTTCGAAACCCTTTAGAGTCTATTCATCCTGGAAGGACGCTGCCTATTTTGGCATTGTTTAAAGTATAGATTACCCTATGTTTGATTCTTGTCATTAATCCACTACAATCTGATAATGAAACTAATGTATATACGGGCCTAAGGAACTATACATGAGTCCATATTGCCTTGCATGGATGTGTCAATGGTTTTATTTTAAAGAAAACAGTAGTAAAATTAATAAGACACTCTTCATGCTGAAAGTTGTTGGGCACATGTACAGGAATGAACTTTGTTATAAGAGTAATTTTTGTAGGCATAGAATAGAAACCAAATTGACCTATATTAAAGTGATAATTTAATTATTTATGGTTGTGAAGTGATTATGCTAGATCTCCTATGATTTTAAAATTTATATCATTTAGAATATTGCGATTAATTAATTCTATTTTAATTCAAATGTTTTTTTTAAGATGATGTTAGAAGAAAAGGTAGAAATGAATTACTATTGTGTACCTTGGTTGTCTTATGTTCTGAATTTTTGCATTTACATTTGGAAATATGAACCTAATACAAAGTGTCTTGGACTACGAGGACATGTGTCCTATACTTATGTTATTATGGATTAGCTTTAGTTATATGCTATGGAAGTTATTTTAGTCCTTATATGGAAATATAGTAAACCAATAGTGTGGATGCTTGTTTTAATAAAAAAAAATTATGTATGTATACTTGGAATTAATATGAAGGAATAGTTATTCGAAGCTATAGATTTGTATGTTAAAAAAAAGAGACTCTTGTTTAGTGTGTAGGAGTAAATAATAAGATTGACCTAAAATTTGTGAGTATAACTATAAATGATTTAATTAGAAGTTGGAAGAATGTAATGGTAAGGATGAATTGGTGTTCATCCTTGGAAGAGGTATGGGACTCTTCCATAATTTCATGATATTAAAAATGAATACAATTATGAGGAAATGGGTGAGGAAAAATAATTCCATATAATGCTAAGTGTTATTGATGGATGATTTATAGAATCTGCATATGAAGTTATTTATATAATGGAATGCAAATTGTATGGTTGCATACCACATAGATAAGCATAGTTTGCTTGTATTGCATTGGTATTTTATACATTCTAGTTTTCCTGATCCCTTACCACTCGTCTCTCATCTCATGAAGATACAAAGATTCTAGAGAAAATCTAAGGAGCTACTATTGAAGACATGCTATGCTTTTGATAATTTATTTTACCAAGGGCTTAAAAGATAAGCCAATGATGTAAAGTTAAATGTATTTTATTCCTTCTTTGTAAACTATAAATAAAGTTTATTTATGTACTTCCATAAGATAACAAAGTTGGATAGTAGGGAAGCATTTATTATGATGTATTTTTATATCTTTAGATGATGTAATATTTTGAAAGGAATATCAATTGAAAGCTTTATTTGTGCTCTATTTTCTTATGAATTTATTTTCTTTAAGTTATAAGAATGTATGCTTGAGAATTGAGCATTCGGATTATAGTAGTAGATGATTAATTCAGGAACAATCCACATAATAGAGGGCTCACTATGGTCACAAAAAATTTCGTAAACTAAAACCACCACTAATAAACTTGTCAACACCTCAGAGATGGGTAATTCTTATAATAATGTTTAAATCATTGAATCCCAAGATACTTACTAGTAGCCATAGTTGCAATGGATTATTAATTCTCCTAAATAGTAACCTCATTGGTAGTATGGAGAATTGGGAAGGGTAATCCTTGGGTGAGGATCCCTACCTAATCTGGTTGATAAAACCATGAGATGTCCCTTGTTAAAGTAACAAAAAAGGGATTTAAGCCCTTCATATGATATTATCCATATACCAGTATGGGATGACGAGATGGTAGGGTACGAATGGGTGTTCCTACTCACATTTGGCTTTAAACAATTATAGAAGTAGGTGCTTCTATATGTTCAATCTATTGCAAATCGGATTACCTTTTTTGATGGGATAACTATGTCTTTATTCATTATTATAGTTGTGACTTATCAATGGGTGGATAATGAGTTTGTATATATATATATATATATGTAAAAAAAAAATTATCCATGAACAATTTAAGATCATTATAGTTGGTATCAGAGCCTAGGCTAACTGATAAATTTTAGATAAATCTAAATTAGTGAAAATATTTGGGATATGATTCGAAATATGAACTCCCCAACTCTTGATGATGCATACTTGCTAAGGAGTAGGTCAGTTATTGAGATCACTGATGTTCGAGCTCCTTTCTCCCAAAAAGTAGATCCATAGTTGTTTGAAAAGTGGAAGAGCTAGGTGAACCCCCCTTAATGGGACTTGAGCGGTGTACCCTATACTCTTTTGGGAAACTACTCGACATCTCTGTCTTAAAGATTTGCTTATTCCTTACGTCAAGGATGTATAAAACTCAATCAGAGTTAGAGAAATAAAACTAGGATCCAAACTTAACCACATAAATTATTTGTGAACTATTCTAGTTATTTAGAATTTTGGATCTTAGGAATGAGCAAGTATTAATACAACTCTTAATTCCAGGTTGATATGGCAACTAGAGGAAGATGCAAGAGGGAAATGACCTCATAAAAATCTAGTCCTGACACTCCTGAAGTTAGAAAATTAGGGGAGAGTTCATGGAACTCAAACAAGGAAGTTGAAAATCTTACTACCATGGTATCTGTTATACAAGACTAGATTCAACAAATCCTATAGGCCATAAATTCTTTAAAAAATCCCAATAATAACCATGATATGAACATCTCAGATGATGAGACTAGAGTGGATGAAGATCTTGAAGAGCATACAAATAGAATCCATGCAGAAAAGGAAATTGGCAATAACTTGAAGCATATCAGAGTAACTAAGTTCAACGAAAAGGGAGGAGAAAATGCAGTCGAATCTTGGATTGAAAAACTTGAGCTTCACTTTGCTATAAGAGGTTATTCCTCCACTACTAAGACAACATTTGCTCTCTCCCATTTGGGGGAAAGAGGAGTAGCCTGGTGGAATGTTTATAGTAGAGCACATGACGTCTCCCCTAATAAATTTAAGTGGGAAGTGTTCGTGGAAGATTTTAAGGATAAGTTCCTTACAAAGAAATTCTATATGAATAGGTATCAGGAATTCTTTGTCCTTCAACAAGGATCGCTCACCGTGGAAGAGTATTATGAGAAATATGTGAGACTCCTCAAGTATGTACCATCTTACAATCAAAACAATGATTTGAAGATAGAAAAATTTGTCCATGGACTGAGGCTTGCGGTTAGGGAAAGTGTAAATATGCATGTTCAAAAAACTATGCGAAAAACCTATGATTGGGCTCGCAAAGTAGAGGCTAATCTAGATGCTAGGGAAACCCAAAACAATCCCTCAAAATGGTCACACAAAGGATAGAAATTTTTGAAGAAAAGAAAATGGGATCAGGGAAAAGGTAAAAAAAACAAAGGAAATTCAAAATTTGGAAAGCATGGCAATGGTGGCAAGAAAGAGTTCAAAAAGGAATTTTTCCATAGGAATGACAACAGGAACTTTCAAACCCCTCAACAACCAACTCCACTACAGGTGGTAGATATCGAGAAGCAGGTTTAGGGAGGAAATTCAAACCCGAAGATAAGATGCTTTGATTGTGGAGAGCCACATTACGCTATCAACTGCCCAAAACATTCTAGTACTAGCATGGATAGGCCAAGCCACAAGATTTATGCGGCTACCACAACACAAGACTTGGATGGTCAAGAAACTCCTTTACTCTTGAATGGTAAAATTTTTGATAGACATGTTAAAATTTTAATTGATAGCGGGGCTACAGATATTTTCATTTCAAATAGTTTACTCAGGGATATACCTAAAAAACCAGGATCTTTAGCACAAGGGTGGAAAGTAGAGTATGGGTCAAGACAGACTTATCATGTTCGTCAATGTTTTCCCTCCACTCAAATTACCTTATTGGAAGGCTCTACTAGGTGGCACTTATATGTAGCACCCCTACATGCATTTGATATAGTTTTGGGAATGAATTGGTTGAAGGCTCGTGAAGCCTTGGTTAATTTACAAGAAAGATGGATTGAGTTTTTAAATGGAACCAAGGAGAGGCAAAGGATATATATTGAAGCAAGGGAATTCCAACCCAAGCTAATTTTAGCTATGCAATTAAAGAAGACAATTAGGAAAGGAGGAATGGTCTATGTAGTAAGAATCAAAGAAATAGAGGAGGACTCAAGAGAGGAGATCCTTAATAAATTTCCACTTTTACAAGAATATCAAGATGTCTTTGTTGATGAGATACCAAGGTTACCTCCTAAACATGAATTTGACTTCACCATAGAATTATTGCCAGGAACAAAGCCTATCCATAGAGCTCCTTATAGAATTAATCCCATTGAAATGCAAGAGTTGAAGGTGCAACTTCAAGAGTTGCTTGATAAGGGACTAATAAAGCCAACTGTGTCACCTTGGGGAGCACCCATCCTATTCATAAAGAATAAATATGGGTCTTTGAGGCTTTGCATAGACTATAGAATGTTGAACAAGGCAACAGTCAAAAACAAATATCCATTAACAAGGATTAAAGATTTATTTGATCAATTGAAAGATGCCTCCATTTTCACCAAAATTGATTTAAAGTTAGGGTATCATCAACAAAGAATCCGGGAGGAAGATACACAAAAAACTTCATTTAAAACTAGATATGGTCACTATGAGTTTACAGTCCTACCCTTCGGTTTAACCAATGCTCTAGCTGTTTTCATGAATTTTATGAACAATGTGTTTAGGAATCAGTTAGACAAGTTCGTGTTGATATTCCTAGATGATATGTTGGTTTATTCTCAAAATCAAGAGGAGCATGAGAAGCATTTAAGCGTAGTGTTAGAGTTGTTAAGGAGAAATCAACTCTATGGGGACTTGTCCAAATGTAAGTTCTATGTATCTCAAGTACATTATTTGGGGCATAGAATATCAGAAGATGGAATTTTTGTAGATCCAAATAAAATAGAAGCCATTTTGAATTGGCCACCTCCAAAAAATATGTTTGAAGTAAGGAGCTTCATGGGTTTATCAGGTTATTACAGGAGATTTGTGAAAGACTAATCCAAAATTGCTTATCCCATAACCAACCTATAGAGGAAGGGAAAGGAGTTTAAGTGGACAAACAAATACGAAGTAGCATTTAATTTGCTTAAACAAAAGCTCACCATAGCTCCTATTTTGAAAATTCTAGATCCATTTGGTAGTTTTTCAATTTGCACTGATGCTTCATTAGAAGGATTTGGAGGAGTCATATCTCAATATAATTTTGTAGTAGCATATGAGTCTAGGAAACTCAAAAAGCAAAAAGTTAATTATGCTACTCATGACCTAGAACTTGTTACAATTTTGTATGCTTTGAAAATCTGGTATCACTATCTGGTAGGTAGACCATTCGAGCTAAGGACTAACCACCAGAGTTTGAGGTATATTTTTACCCAGCCATTGTTGAATGCTATATAACAAAGATGGATGGAGTTATTAGCTGAGTATGAATTTGGTATTGAATATATCAAGGGAAAGGAAAATAAGGTTGCTAATGCATTGAGTAGGAGAAAACACATAGCAACATTGACTCGTAGTCATGTAGACTTAATGGATAGAGTCAAGAAAATGCAGCATCGAGATCCAAAATATAATGACATTCAGATTAAGGTAGAACAAAACCTGAATGAGAATCCATATTATAGCATAAAGGATGGACTTTTATGCTTTAAGGAACGTGTGATCATTCTTGAAATGGGTAATCTAAGGAGAATGATTATGCAAGAAGCTCATAATTCACCATACTCCGCTCATCCTGGAGGATCCAAGATGAAATAGAATATGAAAAGGACCTTTTATTGGCCTGGTATGAAGGATATCACCAATTTTGTGGCACGATGTCTACAGTGTTAGAATGTGAAAGCAAAACATCAACATCTAGCATGGAAATTAATGTCTCATCATGTTCCCACTCATAAATGGCAGGTAGTTTCAATGGATTTTATTGTCGGGTTGCCTAAAAAAAATATCAGCATGATGTAATATTTGTGGTAGTAGATAAAATCACTAAGGTTGCACACTTCATAGCAGGGATTACTACAAATGATGTTGTAGTTGTTGCCAATAGATATGCCAAGGAAATATTCAGGTTGTATGGATTTCCTGAGATGATAATCTCAGACAGAGAATCTAGGTTTACTTCTGAGTTTAGGTAGGCTATCCATCGTGCAATGGGCACAACTTTGAATATTAGTTCTACGTATCATCCAAAAATGAATGGACAAACTGAAAGGGTAAACCAAGTTTTATAAGATATGCTACGCATGTATTGCATGGATCAGAAGTCTCATTGGGAAGACTATTTGTATCGGGTTGAGTTTGCTTAAAATAATAACTATCATTCTTCTTTGAAAATGGCCCCTTTAGAAACCTTGTATGGCCGAATATGTAGAACACCCTTATCATGGGATAATCCTAATGATTGGGTTGTCATTGAACCAGAAATGGTTAGAATTATGGAGGAGCAGCTAATCCGGTAAAGGCTTAAGGAAGCCTCAAATAGATAGAAGAGTTATGCGAATCTGAAAAGAAATCCTAGAGAATTCTTTGTTTGTGACAGGGTGTTTCTGGGAGTGAAACCAAAGAAAAGTGCAATTAAATCAACCAAATTGGATCCTAGGTTTGTAGGACCATTTGAGATTATGGCAAAAATAAGTCTTGTAGCCTATCGGCTTGACTTACCACCTAGCCTATCAAATATCCACAACATTTTTCATGTACCCCTGCTTAGGAAATATATTATTGACCCTAATCATGTGTTAGATGTTTCTAACTTGCAGATGGCAGATACGATAACCTTTGAAGTGAAGTTGATGAAGATATTGGAATTTCGTTCCAAGACAATGAGGAAGAGAAACATTGACCAGTGCAAGGTCTAGTGGGACCAATATTTTGAGAAAAAATCCACTTGGGAAAAAGTGAAAGATATGAAAATACATTTTCCCTACTTATTTGATAATGTTATGTAATAATACAGGTTGATACATTTACCACTGGATAAAGTGGGAACTAAGAAAACCTTATGCTTTTAATGATTAATATGTAATATTGCAGGAAAAATAGAGGAATGTGTTTATTCTAATGGAGGGAGTATGTCATGACCCACCTTGGAAGAACCTTATTAATATGTTATTTGTATTTGGACAACTGAATTTGATGCCTGTTGTGTTTGTATTATGATGATTTTTTAGTAAAAGAAAATGATGTTATGTGCATTGACTGATGTGCAGGAACAGGTATTCTTTTAAGTGGGAGAGACTGACCACGAGAGATGAGAAGGGAAATGATGACATAGACAAATCAACAGGTAAGGTTCACATCTAAACCATCACTAGTTACCTCCCTTAGAATGGTGCACTTGAGTTTAACTTTGAAAAGTCCTGCTCAATCAAAGAAAAAATAGTGATGGGAGATGTCGAGCATGTTCATGGAGTGCTTGCATGCCATTAATAAGAAATTTAAAAAAAGATTGCATAATTAAATTTGCATGAAGAAATACCACCTAAGAAATGCATAATTATTAACAATGGATATTTCCTTATTGTGGGATATATGTTCTATGCATATAATATAAAATATTCTCTAGAGTAGAGATTATTTGTTTAGAGCTCAATTGTTTATTTTGATTAACCTTATTTTTGAAAAGAAATCAGGTGCATTGTCTTTTATGAGCTTGTCAAAATTTTATTGGGTCAAATTGTGAAAAGACCATTCTATAAATTTAATATTGCATTTTTCTTACACATGATAGCTCTTGGGATAAGTGTTTTGGGAGATGAGATTCTCTCCTTATCTCTAACAGTCCAAATAGTTGTTGCCCTTACTCTTAACAGTGTTAGTACCCTTGGGTAAGACAAGAAACTTGCACACACCATATCCCTAGGAAATCTTAAGTGCAATAAAATAACATATTTGTGTTGTAGGAAACTTGCATGTGAATGGAAAATTGGAAAATAATAAAATAATAAGGAACTTCTTTCCTACCTAGAGGAGATGGATCTATAAATTGACTTAAGGGCCAAGGAAGAAGATAGGATATGCTATGTTTTGCTAATTTGGTAGGAGGTTATAGTGAGACTAAGAGGGGGAGTTGCCTAACACTGTGGTCTATTGGTTTTACGAAAGAAACTAGGTGTGGAAGTTTCCTTCCTCTTGATATTTGAATGATGTAATATTCTTTCTTTTGCTGTAGGAAAGAGATGATTTGTATTACGAACATGCACTCTGATAGAATATTTTCTTTTAATATTAAGCTAAGGGACAGTTGGCTCCGCTAATCCTAAGTTAGTCACCTTAGCAAAGTCTATGATTAGGCCATGGGTCTTACTTTGTATTAAAATTTCAACATTAAAAGACTTACGGTATCCATGCGTCTCTACACCAGCTTCTAGGAAATGCTCCACTATAATCACATAATGAGAAATTGGTGTGTTGAAAACCAATAGAATATAATGGACATCATAATTTTGGATGCTAACAGAGTATTGAACCTGTTGTAATTCAACCTCAAGCCTTCTACTCTCTGCATAGTTTGACCTTTATTTCTTCATTGAGTTATGTACTTGCTACTTTAAGATTAAGAGATTAAAAAGACCCACGTGTTTCCTAAATATTACGTAAGATATCCATTAGAACGAGTGCTGGTTGCACGATTGGCAATAGACATGTCTTCTTGTGCAAGGCATTGGAATCCATACTTTTTGCATATTCGTATGATGACTGGTATCCCTCTCTCTCTCAACTATGATTGTGGTTTTCAGGGATTGACGATTAGCTTTGCAGTCTCACTGAGTGTTATGACCATATCTTGTACTGATGTTGCTTCCTTTATCCGATCTTCATGCCTTGTGGGTTGGATAACCTTGAAATGCATTGATATATGACCACTGCTGATGTATGGTGTCATCTTGATTCATTTTTCCTTGACATATTTCTGGCCTGGTCCTAGATGAGCACCTATTCGTGAAACACTACAATTTCACTATTCACTCTAGTATTAACGCAACCTAACACCGCTAGATTTATAACATTAAAATTTCACCTGCACCCTTATGTTCCTCAAATTTCCCATTTGGACATAGTTTTCACCTCTGTCAAGCTAGTGATGTTGATGATCGAATTCATAATCACCTAGGAGCCATTCACCAAATCTTTAATCTTAGTAGAGTAAGACAGTGGTTGCGAGGATCAAAACGTAAATCGAGACCCCTAGTCAGTATGATAGGTTGATGATTTACCAATTTTGGATTAAACAATCTCGAAGATCGTACCTTGGAAGAGGTTCCAATTTAAACTTTCAAGAGTTTTATAGAAGGTAGGAAAGTAACGAAAACCACAAGCAATGATTCGACTATTGACTAAAATAATCAATCGACATCAGAAGCGAGCACCATATATTTGAACATCCCTACCCTTGTTGTAGAAATGTGAAAGGAATGAAAATAGGATTGTTGACGTGAGTAATGATCTAGTTAAATTCATTTTGATTTTTCCATTTCCCTTTTAGTCGCAGTTTCGATTCGGAGTTATGGCTAGCAGTTGAAAGCTCTTAGCAACTTAAATCTCATTGGGGATACCTGAGGTCATTAATTTCCTTAGGGATTGTATTAATTAGACCTAGATAAAGGCCTAGGATGTGACAAGGGTATAGATGACTAGGTTTCGAAACCCTTTAGAGTCTATTCATCCTGGTAGGATGCCACCTATTTTGGCGTTGTTTAAATTATAGATTGCCCTATGTTTGATTCTTTTCATTAATCCACTACAATCTGAGAATGAAATTAATGTAAATAAGGGCCTAAGGAACTATACATGAGTTCATCTTGCCTTGTGTGGATGTGTCAATGATTTTATTTTAAAGCAAATAGTAGGAAAAGTAATAGGACACTCTTCATGCTGAAAGTTTTTGGGAACATGTACAAGAATGAAATTTTTTATAAGAGTAATTTTTGTAGGCATAGAATAGAAACCAAATTGACCTGTATGAAAGTGAGAATGTAATTATTTATGGTTGTGAAGTGATTATGCCAGATCTCCTACGAGTTTAAAATTTATATCGTTTGGGATATTGCGATTAATGAATTCTATTTTAATTCAAATGTTTTTTTAAGATGATGTTAGAAGAAAAGGTAGAAATGAATTACTATTGTGTACCTTGGTTGCATTATGTTCTGAATTTTTTTATTTACATTTGGAAATATGAACCTAATACAAAGTGTCTTGGACTACGAGGACATGCGTCCTATACTTATGTTATTATGGATTAGCTTTAGTTATATGCTATGGAAATTATTTTAGTTCTTATATGGAAATATAGTAAACCAACAATGCGGATGCTTTTTTTAATGATTTTTTTAATGTATGTATGCTTGGAATTAATATGAAGGAATAATTCTTTGAAGCTATAGATTTGTATGTTAAAAAAAAAGAGACTCTTGTTTAGTGTGTGGGAGTAAATAATAAGATTGCCCTAAAATTTATGAGTATAACTATAAATGATCTAATTAGAAGTTGAAAGAATGTAATGGGAAGGATGAATTGGTGTTCATCCTTGGAAGAGGTATGGAACTCTTCCATAATTTCATGATATTAAAAATGAATGACAATTATGAGGAAGTGGGTGAGGAAAAATAATTCCATATAATGCTAAGTGCTATTGATGGATGATTTATGGAATCTGAATATGAAGTTATTTATATAATGGAATGCAAATTGTATGGTTGCATACCACATAGATAAGCATAGTTTGCTTGTGTTGCATTGGCATTTTTTGCATTCGAGTTATCCTGATCCCTTCCACTCTTCTCTCACCTCATGAAGATACAAAGATTCTAGAGAAAATCTAAGGAGCTACTATTGAAGACATGCTATGCTTTTGATAATGTATTTTACCAAGGGCTGAAAAGATAAGCCAAAGATGTAAAGCTAAATGTATTTTATTCCCGCTTTGTAAACTAGAAAAGAAGTTTATTTATGTAAGTACTTCCATAAGATAGCAAAGTTGGATAGTAGGGAAGCATTGATTATGATGTATTTTTATATATTTAGATGATTTAAGATTTTGAAAGGAATGTCATTTGAAAGCTTTATTTGTGCTTCATTTGCTTATGCATTTATTTTCTTTAAGTTATAAGAATGTATACTTGAGAATTGAGCATTCAGATTACAGTAGTAGATGATTAATTCAGGAACAATCCACATAATAGAGGGCTCACTATGGTCACAAAAAAATTCGTAAACTAAAACCACCACTAATAAACTTGTCAACACCTCATAGATGAATAATTCTTACAATAATGTTTAAAGCATTTAATCCCAAGATACTTACTAGCAGCCATAGTTGCAATGGATGAGTAATTCTCCTAAATAGTAACCTCATTGGTAGTATGGAGAATTGGGAAGGGTAATCCTTGGGTGAGGATCCCTGCCTAATTTGATTGATAAAACCATGAGATGTCCCTTGTTAAAGTAACAAAAAAGGGATTTAAAGCCTTCATATGATATTATCCATCTACTAGTATGAGATGGCGAGATGGTAGGGTACGAATGGGTGTTCCTACCCGCATTTGGATTTACACAGTTATAGAAGTAGGTGCTTCTATATGTTCAATCTATTGCAAATCAATTTACCTTTTTTTGATGGGATAACTATGTCTTTATTCATTATTATAGTTGTGACTTATCAATGGGTAGATAATGAGTTTATATATATATGTAAAAAAAAAAAAAAAATTATCCATGAACAATTTAGGATCGTTATAAACCCCCTTTTAGTATTCTATCTCTTTCTTCCTTAGAACAAAAAATGGCTAGGAAGAAACCTTTGGGAAGAAAGTATAGAATACTCTTGGAGACTTCCAACTCCTATCAATCCATTTTCTCAAGGTTGAAGCCCTTGGTCAATACACATAAAATTTACCAAAAATCGTCCTCTTTTTGAGCAGCAAGGATCGATCCTATGTGGTTTCTCACAAACCTCTACTACTAGAGATGATTCTAAGGCTTGAGCTATAAATTTGGTCCATGGGAAGGAAACTAAAACTCAAAATCTACTAAAATTGACCAGAATATCCTATAGCAAATATAATATTTGATAAAAAAAATTATAATAATTTGCAAACAAATTTTTTAATATAAAGAAGGAAAAACTAAACTTAACTGAAAAATTATATGCCCAGACAGAATGTCTTGGCTCAATGAAGCCCTAACCCTCCATTGCTACCTTCATCATCTGAATCTTAGTTGACAAATATTTGTAATTTTGTTTTCTGAGACTTGAAAAATCGTCATTACCCTTGTTTTGGATGGCTGACTTTATAGGATCGTATCTCCCTCAATATTGCTCGGATTTCATCATATGATCACTTATTTTAAATCCCTTCAAATTCCATATAAAATGATCCAAAAATCAGTTGAATTAGACAATCCTCCGTGAAGATATAACTTGACACTTTTAAAAAAAAAAATTATCTTAATCCTTTGTGAAGCTTATAAAGACAAAGACTTAACATACATGAGCATATTTTTTAATGTCCATCAATTATTATTAAAAGAAAAAACATACAATCTATAATTACCTCTAAATACTTATAATAATTTTAAATTAATAAATTTAAAAATGGAACATAAAATTCACATGAACTTGTATGATTTTTTAAAATAAATTTATTAATTAATATCCTATCATCTACAATTCAATTGAATGAACTATTGTTAAATCCAACAGCAGAACAAATATGTCTAAGAAAAAACAATTTTGAAGTATAATTAAGGTTTTTTTTTCCCTCTCTCACACTTAGTCGACAGTGTTTCAGTTGTCATGTATGCGTTTCATCCCTATATATATATAAATAATTTTTTTGTTTTCGCTGGAGGGCATAACAAAATCTTGTCACATAGCCTGATCATGTGAAAGCTTGGAATAGAACGAGGGAAAGGCCAATGGCTTTCAGATTGAGTACATCAAGTGTCATGTATTATTTGCATAGGCATAGTAAAAATCCGAAGAAAGCTCTTGCTTTTTTCGAGTGGGCAACAGTTGAAGGCTTTCAACACACCCCAGAGTCCACCTCCACCATTGTATACATCCTTTCCAATGCTACCATGCTTGCTGAAGCACGCTCTCTCTTGCAACAAATCATCGCAGGCAAGTTATCTAATTCCCTTACTGTTGGTGGCGTTATTGATAATTTAATTGATACCCACAAAAGAAGTGTTCAAACCCACAAACAATACGTGGACACCCACAAGACATGCAACTCCATCCAAGTTGTTTTTGATATGATAGTCAATACGTATTCTCAAGGTAGGATGATCCCAGAGGTCCTTGATACTTTGGATCAGATGCAAGCCCATGGCTTTGTTCCATCTATAAATACTTGCAATGACCTGCTTAGTTCCTTGCTCAAATCTGGTAGGATTGATATGGCCTGGAGGGTTTATGAACAACTTTTTAGGACAAAGATTCCTCCTGATGTGTATACATTCAGCATGATGATTGGTGCTTGCTGTAAAGAAGGTAATCTGCAGAGGGGGTTGGAGTTGTTTGCTGAGATGGAAAGAAAAGGTTGTGTTCCTAATGTGGTTACCTACACCGCTCTTATTGATGGCTTCTGTAAGATTGGAGCTATTGGGGAAGCCAACAAACTGTTCGACAAAATGCTTGAGAGAGGCTTGGCTCCCAATGAGTTTACTTACACATGTCTGATTAATGGGCATTGCAAGAAAGGGCTTATGCTGGAGGGGTTTAGGCTTCATAGGGAGATGATGGAAAAAGGGATAGCCCCTAATCAGTTTACATACAATTCATTGATCGATGCACACTGCAAGACAGGCAATCTGGCAGAGGCTTTTGTTTTGTTCCATGAGATGCGATGCAAGGGAGTGGTGCATAATGTTGTTACTTACAATTCACTTGTTGACGGGCTTTGCAGAGTTGGCCGATTGAAGGATGCTTTCAAATCATTGAAAGAAATGGTAGTTGTGGGGTTGGTCCCTAATATTGTTACTTACAACACACTTATTAATGGGTACTGCAAAGAAGGAAAGGCGGGAAGGGCAAAGAGATTTTTGTCTGATATGAAAAATAGGGGCTTGCATCCTAATGCTATTACTTATAATACTCTAATCCATGGATTTTGCAAGGCTGGGAAGTTAACTGAAGCAATTGCTGTCTTCATAGAAATGCAGGAAAGAGGTGTGGTGCCCACCAGTTTTACCTACACATCACTGATTGATGCACACTGCAAAGAAAATGATATGGAAAAAGCCTTTAAGCTGCAGAATGATATGGAGGAAATGGGTATAAAGTGCAATGTTGTCACGTATAGTGCCCTCATAAACGGGCTCTGTAGAGGAGGTAGGATGAAGGATGCAATTAGATTGTTCAGTGTCATGCAAGAGAAGGGGATGGACCCTAATGATGTGACCTATAATACTTTAATTTATGGGTATTGGAAGGAAGGCAATTCAAACGGAGCTCATTGTTTGCTCAGGGAAATGGTGGAAAAGGGTATGGTGCCCAATATTGCGAGCTACAGCATCATAATTCAAATGATGTCAAAAGAGGGGAATTCACTGATGACTAACGAGCTTCTAGAGGAAATGGTTAAATTTGGTTTGAATCCCTGTGCTGCAACTTATTTGACTGTGCTTGATGCCAAATTGCAAGATTGACATATTATTGAAAGCCTTTAAACTATGAGTCAATTAAGGTGGAATATTCATGAATTCTGCTTCTAATGGTTTGGCGGCCAAGTTTTTCAAAACATGTATAGGATCAAGTATTTCATCAGAGAAGTGTGTTTTGATATTATCATGCCTCATTGATTCCATGAAGGGATGGTCCTCAAGGTAAAACCATTGAAGTCAAGACTTAAGACAAGGCCTTTGTTTCTCTGAGGTCATGCGATTGCACATCTAAGGTATTGATCTTCTCATGATGTAATAAACTTGTTTTGCATTTGGAATTTTTTGTTGTTGGTTGCTTTTCTCAATTTGCTGGAAAGGCTATTTAATTGGATTCTTTGTATTAACGTACTGCCAACTAACAACTCAAATTTTGCATGATTTCTTGGCAATTTTTTAATGTTTTACTGGTTTTAGGTAGGTATTGACACAAGCCCAAACTTGGAGATCACACCCAAAATGTACTGAATTGGTCATTGAATCTGGCCTCCATTATGGGAGTTCATTCGTAGCACAAGAGTATTGAGGACACTACTGAAATAACCTAAGGGTGAAGCTGTTGGAAACATTATGATGAATTGCACCTGGTATGTCTGGATTGTTTGTGACAAGGCTAGTTCATCTAGAAATTGTATACTAAAATGCCAGAGGAAATGACACTTAATAAAAGTAGCTCATGCCTCATGGTGGCATTTCTTATCAGGGAAATAGTACATTCAAAAAGTAATGGGCAAGCTGGTCTTCATGGTCTGTTCTTTCAAAATCAAGTTCTATTTGAGACATCAAGATGCCTCAGACTTGCTTATTTTCTTGTGTGGGATTCTTTAACTGTACTAGAATGCTAGTTATTACATCTAAGATTCTATAAAATCTATATAAACATAATAATGATGGCAAATGCTATCCAAAGAAGTTAAATAATTTCAGATTATAATAATTATTTTTTGGAGTTATGGGGAGGAGGTTCAGCATAACAATTTTTTCAAGGGGTTTAAGTAAGCCAGTCTCAGTTGTTGGAATGAAATTTTTGCAGGGTCCAAAAATAATCTACCCTAGAAATTTCTGAGTTATTCGAGCTGAAAAAGGCCCTTGTTGATTCAAATGATACCCCCTTGTTTTTGAACCATGGTCCGTTGAATCCCCCCTGCCGATTCAAACAGGATTGATGGTTGATTGGGCCAAAATTAATGCCAATGAATGCCATAATCATGGAGGGTTTTTGCTAACAGGATATTGAATGACAGACAAAATTCAGGAAATATGCAGTGAGCACTGTTGTATTGACTCCAATTGATGGCTGGCAGTTAGTTAAAGGGGGAGGTATAAAAGGGGCTCAATAAATCAGCTGCACCAACTATAATACTCCACTTGACACAGGTTCAGCCAACAGAAGGGGGAAGGAAAGGTGCTTGGTGGTTTAATCCTGTCAAGGATTCAATGGTGTGGACGAAATTCATTGGCACACAGTAGTAAAACACAACATGCACTTGGCATGAGAATGGAACAAATAAAGGGGCATTGTTTGTCCCTGACTGTTACAGGGCGCTTGTGGCATTGAACCAAGGGTTTCACTCTATTTTGTCCTCCATGTTTCAAAAGAGATGTGTGTAACATTTGATAAAATGATAGACTATAAATTTGGGCCTCTGTATTTCCATCCAAGCATGAGGGTGAAGCCCACACTTACAGGGAGCATTCTGGAGGCTATTTTGATTCCCAAGAAAAGATTGTGGTATACCTGTATGCAAATCAGCCTCTCAACAAAGCAGACAGCTGAGGCCACTCACTCCAGTGAAGCATCCCAAGAATTATTTTCATATCATTTGAGAAAATGGCATGTTATTACTATTTTTAGTAGCATTTGTCTTTTCTTATCTAGAGGATGTAATCAATGAGAGTAAATCTTTGCGCAAGGTTGTTTTTGGCTTATTTTTAGTGTTAGACACTGTTCCAAGGAAGCAATTCCCATATTCTGTTGTTAGTTGGAACTGAATCTTGATGCACAGTAAGTTAAGTTTTAGAAATCTTAAATTAGACTTAAACTTTGTGGAGTCTATGCTCAAGAAGCATAAATTGCATGCCAACAAGAATAAAACTTCCAGATCACCATAACACTTCTAAATCACCACAACAGGTTCTTATTTACAAATAACAACTATGAGACTACAATTTTGTTAATTATATGTTTAAACAATGGAATGAATTACTAGATATTAAACATACCATGGACATGGTAATCATATTTTAAAATGTATAGTTTGTATTTGCAGATGGAATTCACTAGCAGAAATCTCTATAAATAAAGAATGATTGACCTTGCATGGTGAATGTCAGGTTCAAGAATGTTACTCATTGCTTGATTCTTATTGTCTTTAAGGTGATTAGTTCATCAAATCAAGGTGTTGTAAGATGTGGTAATGTCCAATAATGAAATCATTGTGGTTAAGATTTTATATGCACAGGAAATGATAGAGTTCACTTCAATTCAATTTATGATGTTTTATATGGTACTGAATTTTATAGCAGCTTTGTAAATGTTGCACATTACAAAACTTTGGATCTCAAACAACAGGTAAATTTGATTCAGCTCGATTCACATGTATTTAGAAATGCTTCCTACAGATTTCTTGATGTGAAGATCAAATCTACAGTATCAAAAAGAGTTTAAAAGATATTGAATATATAAAAAAAAAGGGAACCAACAATACAATTTTGCTAAGAGAACCTCTAACCAGGCTATGGGCTGGGGATCCTTTCCAGGCAGAGGGTAAAGGATACCTGCATAGTTTGTTATGGTTCCAGCTTTCAAAAGAGCTATTCTATTGATAGAATTTTGTTAAAAAATAAAAAAAAAATTGCTCTTGGATCCTTTACTGGCAGAGGGCAAGGATACCTGCATAGTTTGTTATGGTTCTAGCTTTCAAAAGAGCTATTCTATTGGTAAAATTTTGTTAAAAATAAAATAAATATTGCTCTTGTTAAATATGAAAATGCGTTTTATTCAAAGCCAAATATATCTTCCTTTTTTATAAATACAACTGGAATTTTGCACAAATGCAGTACATTGGAAAGTTTATTTTATTATGGTTGGCATTATGAGGACAAAAGCACATACATTGGATTAAATGAGACAGAATCTTTGTGAGAGATCTTAAGAGTATAAGAAAAGATTTTATCTTTTTTTCTTTATATTTAACGTTTGATATGGTATTATTATATCATTGTAATTGTAATTTTATTGTGCAGTGTGGTAAGCAAGATGATTTACTCAACAATAATCAACCTGTTGTGGTTGATCCACAACACACCCCAAAATTGGGGACCCACCTTTTTGCAGGCTCACAGGGAAGGATCTCGGTGACCCAGATGCCAGAATTGAAAAAAAAAAGAAAATGCACAAGTGTAGAAAGGGGTCGCGAAATCGCGACAGGTAGCGAAATCGCGACATGTCGCGAAATCCGAGAAAATTGTCGCGAAATCGCGACATGTCGGAAAATCGCGGTCAGCGCGGTCAACGGCAACGAAACGAGAAAAGCTGTCGCGAAATCGCGACGTGTCGGTGACCGGGAAGAAAAAGGTGTCGCGAAATCGCGACGTGTGGAGAAAAAGAAACAGAGAAAAAAAAGAGGAAAAACGAAACCGACGTGTCGAAGAAGAAAAAGGTGTCGCGAAATCGTGACGTGTCGATGACCAGGATGAAAAGGATGTCGCGAAATCGTGACATGTCGCTGAGGAGAAAAGAAAAGGTGTCGCGAAATCGTGACATGCTGTTCGGAAGAAAATAATTGATGTCGCGAAATCGCGACGTGTTTTTCCGAAGCGTACGGGTGATGAAAAGTGTCGCGATTTCGCGACGTGTTTTGGAAAGGTGTACGAAGCGGAAAAACGTCGCGATATCGCGACGGAAACAGCTAAAGGACTCGATGAGGAAAGACGTCGCGATTTCGCGACCGATTGCAGCAAAGGTGTACGGACGGAAAAATGGTCGCGATTTCGCGACGGGTTTTGACAGACTGTACGGAACAGAAAAATGGTCGCGATTTCGCGACGAGCTGCATGAAGGTCTTAAAGGGAAAAACGTCGCGATTTCGCGACGAGTTTTGCAGAAGCGTACGGATGATGAAAGGTGTCGCGATTTCGCGACGCATTTTGGCAAAGTTGTACGGTACAAGGAAGATGTCGCGAAATCGCGACGAAAATGAAAATCAGGCTCAAAGCAGGGAAGTGTCGCGATTTCGCGACGTGTTTTGGCAAACTGTACGGACGGAGAAAATGGTCGCGATTTCGGACAGAACTGCATGAAGGTCCGAGGGAAAAAACGTCGCGATATCGCGACAAGTTTTGCCAAGGCGTACGGAAGATAAAAACGGTAGCGATATCGCGACGGTTTGTCGAAGGAAGGCAAGAGGATGATAATGGTCGCGATATCGCGACATAAAGTTGCCAAGGAAGCTCGAGGCCAGAACGGTAGCGATATCGCTACGAAAAGCCGTTGGACGCGTACGGCAGGAAAGCATGTCGCGATATCGCGACATGTCGCGATTTCGCGGCCGGGAAGATGAACGGGCAGACTTGCAGTTTTGTCGTTTTTTCTCGCAGTAAGCGTTACACAGGGCACAGGAAAAGCATGACACGTGGCGCACAGGTGTCAAACTTGCAGGGGCGTTACATGCAGAGGTGAATTTCGGGCGTTTCCAAATTTGAGCGTGAATCAAAGCGGGAAAAAGCAGGAATTTGAAGGGTCGCCCACAGGAAGAGGAAATGAAGCGACGGAGGAAATCGAAGAGCCATAACAATGCTATAAAGCCAGAATTGCAAATCGAAGAAGGGGTTGGAAATTGCCGAATACGGAGTTGCAGAGACGAAGGCTTTGTGCTATTGCAGGCCCGTACTTGGGCAATTTCCTTCTTTTTATTACGGGATTTTCTTTCACACTGGAACATTTTTGAATGTAATCGAGATATCATTTAAATACAAATACGGAGAGTTGGCATCTTATTGGATGAGAAAGAAGGAGTAACTTTTGCATGCATGATTTAATGTTTATATTTCCCTTCCAGATTTCTTAGGTTTTTAGGTGAAGTTAATGCAAGATCTCTTGGTTGCTTCATGCGAATGCCTATTTTCTGGAATTACCACGAAACCCTCGAGACTACTTTGGCCTATTTGGATTGTGTGGATGTGCGGGTTCATTAGGTTAGGTTGCATGTAGAAAGCCTCGGTATCTTCGGTTTCATCGGATTAGTGACGACTTTACACTTGTAATCTATTTTTATTGTTACTTTTGTTTACTTTTGTCTTTGCTTTTCAAACCCATATTTTATTTTTAGCGGTTTAATTATTGTGTTTGAATAAATCACTGAAAATCCATCAGAATTAAAGGTTAAAGCAGATTTTATTCATTTTGAGTCCATTGAAAGTTCAAAATTAATAAACCACGGTGCCCCTTGTTAACATCCACTTGCAAACCCTAAGGTGTTCTTAGCATTTCATTTTAAACAACATCCTTGATAATTAATAATCAACATAATAAGAACCTTGGAGAAATCGTTTTTCTTTGCAAGCAGAGGATTTAGGACTCGGATCCTACAGGAGAGTGTGTTTTCACAATCGGGTTAAAACACCACTCAACAGATTGGCGCTAGAAGGAGGGCGATCGGTTTATTTATTTTAATTTTTATATCTGAATATTTTGTTTTAATTTAATTCTGAAATAATTTACGGCTAAACTGCAACACTTGTTTTTTTTGTTTGTTGCAAGTTTTTCTTCGAACTAGCCGAGGGTTTCCTCGGGCGAGTTTGGACCCACCACGCCGTATTGCGACCGGGTCTCAAACAACCGGAGAAACCATTTTTCACGACCTTCTTGGTACTCCCAAGGGTAAAGTCAAGCAAGTCGTAAGCACTCCAGTAGCAAAAGGCCTATTTTCTCCAGGAACGTCGAGTGGACCTACGCCAGTAGTATCTATTGCCCCTAGTGTGCCTATAGTTTGTAACATTTCTTCTGCTATTGTAGGTCTGTCTACATCAATTACGAGTCAAATGGCTCAAGCTCCAGCAACTCCTTGGTATGGAGCTAACAATACTCCTTTGAATATTCTTTGGGGATATCCATGAAATCCCCAAGAACATTGAAATATTTCTGCCTAAATACAAGCCGGATGGCCTAAGAACAGTGAGAAGAACATATCCAAGCCTATAGAGATGTTTTAATTAGGCTGCAAGTTCGGCATGAAGATGTAGCACTGAGACTTTTCCCCATGAGCTTGGATCCAATAGCATATGAATGGTATATATGCTTGCCAAGCTGGTTCAATCACCTCTTGGACACAAATGGAAAATGCATTTGTCAATCAATTTAGGTCTCCCTTAGATCCCGCAACTATTTACAATCGAGTTTATTACATGCAAAGCGGGGCCAAGGGGAACCAATCCGAATGTTTAATCGAGAGATTCCAAAAGAACTATAACGGAGCAATTAGACATTTTGCCATCGATCCTGCGGTAGCTTTGCGAGATATATTTTGGGGCATTGGACCCCATGACGGCCATGTTTGCAAGGCGTAATCCTCGAGTCACCACGCTTGCTTTGGCCTATAATGAAGCCATGACTATTGAGCAGCAGTTGACACCGCAAGGCTACGGGTTTACCCAAATGCCTATGTTGGGACAGGGTGCTCCATATGGTCAAGTTCCCCAGGCAAATCAGCTCATGGCACCACAAATGCCAAGTATGAATGCATTCCCATATCCACAGCCGTATCCATCAGCACCCGCATATGCACCCATTCCAATCCAACCAATCGTAGCCATTCCACCTATTCCTGCATTTTTGCAGAACAGTCAATCAACTACGCAGGAAACTAGTCAAGTCAATCCTCAAGCCATAGTTCCTATTCCGAATCCAATCCCAATTCAAGGTATCAATCCATTTGGGAATCCAATTCCTCAGAACCCCACCCAAATGTGGAATCAAGACCCCATCAATTATGCAAATCCAATGGGGGTTAATAACAATGTGGTTCCATCGAAGGATGTCTTTTCGGAAGTCGAAGAGCTCAAGAAACTAGTGCATAAACTAAGTAATGACAGAGTTCAACAGCGAGAAGCATGAGTCCCGTGCCCCTCACCCAAGTCAGAATTTTAACAATAGAGGGAGGCCTTTGGAACACTAAGCCAAACAATGGGGGAGTTCCTGCTCCCATTGCTAATCAATTAGATGCTTACGAGGCCTAGACCAATCCAATTCTCTTTTGAATCTTTCAGATTTGGCATGGGAAAGAGGGTGCAGGTTACATAACACAAAAGAACACAATGAAAGGAATTGTCCTGAGATAGCTAGATACACTCATTGTCTTCAGGCACAAGTTGATGATTTGGAACTGGTATCAAATGAGGATCCATCGTATCAGCAAGATGAAAATATTATGGTGATGGAAACAGTATATCACCAAGAGGGTGAGAGCGAGGAGGAAGAAGATGAAGTTTTGGAGCAGGAGGTGCAAGCTTTTCGAGATTTTAGAAAGGGGACTCATGGGTACCATTTGAGGAGTAAGTCTAAAGCCCCTAAAACCTCATCAACACCTCCAAACAGTTCTATTCTTCCTCCAGATACAAAGGCAAGTAACAACCCTCCCCCTCCACTCAGAAGAGAAATGTCTAATGACGTCCAGAAGACGGTCAAATTCGAAAAACCAAATTATGACGTAGTGGAGGATATGAAGAAGTCCAAATCTAGCCTTTCATTCCTGGACGCAGCTAAATTGCCTGGTCAAAAGGAGGCGTTGATAAGAGCTTTGAACTCACCCGATCCGATGTGGAAGGAAAAAAGAGCTGAATCCCACCTGATTTTGTGAAAGGAAAGAAGGGATGTCCCGCCATTCTTATTAACTCTGAGAATTGCGGGTAAGAACTTGCATAACTGTTTGGTAGACACGGGAGCCACTAGCAACCTCATGCCTACGGAGATATGTCAAATCTTTGGGTCTACAACCGGTTTCATCCAAATGCACGGTCTTGCAATTGGACCGTTCGGAGGTAAATGTAGTAGGGACCTTATATGATGTCAAGATTCAATTAAATTCTGAACCCAGGGTCCAGCAGGTTGTAGACATTTTGGTGGTTAACATCCCAAGTAGGTATGGAATGTTACTTGCGAGAGATTGGATGAAAACGTTGAATGGCTATTTTGCAACAGACTGCTCGCATATGTGGCTGCCATGGAAGGGCATTGCTAACCAAATCAGAGTGGAAAACGAACCGAGGCTTAAGGAGATTATAACAGATTTTAACAAGCCGAATGAGGTTCGGTTTTCTGAGCCAGACCTAGGGGTCTATGCTCTTGATGTTGAGAAAGCTGCTGATGAACTTAAAGAAGAAGTGTGTCATGGTGGTTCTTCTGAGGAAAAAGATCACACGTGGTTGCTCAAGTTTGATGGATCAAAATCTAGACAGGGAGCAGGAGCTGGAGTCGAGCTCACTGGTCCAGGAGGTAAACCATTATTGGCTGCCTACGGACTGCAATTTCCTTGCACAAACAATGTGGCGAGAATACGAAGCATTGATCTACGGTTTACGTCTAGCATTGAGCAAACATGTTAAATGCTTGAAGGTTTTGGGTGATTATGAGTTGGTTGTCAAGCAAATCAAAGGACGGTATACATGCCGCGACAAAAGACTGAGCCTTTATAGGACTAGGGTTATGGATCTCATGGAGGAGTTTGATGCATTCAACATAGCCCTTATTTCTAGGAGAGGGAATCGAATAGCAGACTCTCTTGCGGTCGCCGCGGGCATGTTAAACCCGATGGATATAAAAAGATGTAAAAAGTTTTCCATTGAGTTGGTTCCTTGTCCATCAATACCTGATAATGTGAAGAATTTCCGGGTTTTTGAGTGTGACAGGCACATCTTCAAGTTTGTCACAAACTCGGGTATTTTTGAAAATCAAGTGATCGATGAGGAACAAAGGTGGCGAGGATGAAACGAGAAGAAAGTGAAACTGCGTATCAATCCAACAAAATTCCTAAAGACGTGGTTTCATTAGAAAAAATGTTCGACATGGAATGCAAGAACAAGAAAAGAAAAAGAGTCACGCTCCCCAAAGATGCATGCGATTCAATTAATGCGGGAGTGCGGACAATCCAAAGGAGGTGTACATAGCAAAGGCATGTACGAGAGGAAGAAAGGAGCAATATAATACAGACTTTGAAGCATTACATAGATTGTATTGCTTGGAACTACAATGAGCTAAAGACTTACAATCAGAACATTATCACGCATACCATACCTTTGAAGCCAGACTCCAAGCCTTTTAGGCAAAGACAGCGAGTTGTTAACCCGCTATTGGAGCCTTTGATCGAAAAGGAGGTTAAAAGACTGTTGGAGGCGAAAATCATTTTTCCCGTTAGGCACTCAACCTGGGTGGCTAACCTCGTTCCAGTGAGAAAAAAGAGTGGAGAGATTAGGCTGTGCATAGATTTTCGAAATCTTAATAAAGCCTCCCAGAAAGATAATTATCCATTGCCATCAATCGATGAAATATTGCAAATGGTAAATGGATCAGAAATGATGTCCTTTCTCGATGGATATTGCAGGTACAACCAAGTTCTTATACATCCGGATGACGGGATGAAAACAGCCTTCACTACCAAGTGGGGGACATTTGCATATAAGAGAATGCCATTCGGACTATTAAATGCTTGTGCAACTTTTCAACGCGCCATGGATTACGCATTCAAAGGACTAATAGGCAAATGCATCATCGTGTATGTGGATGATATCCCGATCTTCTCGAAGAAGAGAGAGGATCATGTTAAAGACTTAAAGAAGGTGCTTCAAAGGTGCAGGGAACATGGAATTTCATTAAATCCCAAGAAATGCATTTTTGGAGTGACGAGAAGGAAGCTGCTAGGTCACATTATTTCAAAGGAGGGAATATCCATCGACCCGAGAAAGGATACAAGCTATCCAAGACCTACCTCTCCCGAACAGTAAAAAAGAATTGAGGTCTTTCTTTGGGCAAGTCAATTTTGTGAGGAAGTTCATTTCTAGCTTTCTTTGAGATAGCTAAACCTCTAAACCTAGATGCTCAAGAAAGATGTGGACGTAAGATGGAACGAGGAAAGTAGAGTGGCTTTCCAGAATATCAAAGACGCCATTTCCAAAGCCCCGGTCTTGATAAGCCCAGACTATTCCAAGCCTTTTTACATTTATGCTTTTGCATCGGAGCACTCCTTGGCGAGTGTATTAACCCAAAAAGGCGAAGATAATGCCGAAAAGCCCATTGCATTTTTAAGTGCCCCCTTAAAAGATGCCCAATTAAGGTATTCAATCCTTGATAAGCAAATGTACGCACTTTTTAAAACTGTGAAAAAATTTAGGCATTACATCGTACACAGCAGAATTATTGCCATTGTACCCGATCTGCTTGTCAAGACCATGTTTTTACGAGAATGAACTAGGTGAAAAGAGAGGAAAGTGGATTGCAACCATCCAAGAATTTGATCTCGAAATCCAACCAATGAAACTAGTTCGAGGACAAGGAGTGGCAAAGGCGATCGCAGAAAATGATCCGCAAATAACGAGGTCAATGCTCAAATACGGAATACATGGCTAAGGAGAAGGTGGTATGTTGATATTGTGCAATTTTTATTGGTTGGTAAGTGCCCGTCTAATTTGAATTCAACACAAAGGAGAGCTCTAAGGCTTAAATCTATTAACTATCGATAAAGTCGGGTGTACTTTACGGGAAAAATCATGAAGGTATCTACTGAGATGCTTGAGCAAAGACGAAGCCGCCAGGGTGTTGCAAGAATTTCATGGCAAGCACGGAACTGGTCATGGTGCAGCCAATCCTACGACACACCAAATCCTGCGAGCAGGATATTACTGGCCTCATATATTCAAAGATGCGCATGCTCATGTGCGATCTTGTCACATCTGTCAAGTGGCTGCAAATAGAGAAAGAAATGCAGCCATGCCGTTGCAGCCTGTAGTTGAAATGAGACCGTTTGCACAGTGGGGACTGGATTTTATCGGGGTTATTAACCCAAATTCTTCGACTCTCACAAATTTATTTTGACGACTACGAGACTATCTGTACAAGGTGGACGAAGCGATTCCCACTAAACATGCCACCACGGACGTTGTGATTAAATTCCTTGAGGATCAAATTATCACAAGATATGGAATGCCCGATTCTATTGTCGGTGACAATGGTAAAGCTTTCATTTCCACACAATTTGCGAGTGGGCATATGATAATAAAGTGAGCTTAAAGTTTGCATCCAATTACTATCCTCAAGGAAATGGGTTGGCCGAATCTTCAAATAAGAATTTGTTGAATACTATTAAGAAGTTCTTTGGAAAAGAATCCTCGGGATTGGCATAGTCAATTAAAGTTTGCCCTTTGGGCGAGATAGGACAGTGAAAGAAGCTATAGGGAATACTCCCTATCATTTGGTCTATGGGCAAGACCCGATATTTCCAGCAAATTTGGAGCTACAGACCTTACATTTCATACAAGAGTACATGGGGACAGATGATCAAGTTGAAGCTAGATTGAGCCGGTTATTGCACCTGGATGAAAAGAGAGAAGAAGCCATGAATCACATGAACAAACACCAGGAAGTCATCAAGAGATGGTTTGATAGAAGGGCCAAAGTTAAATCATTCAGAATTTCAGATTTGGTGTTACTATGGGACAAAAGACATGAGGAAAAAGGAAACCATCAAAAGTTTGATTGTCTCTGGTTAGGCCCATATCAGATTTCAGAAATTCTTGGGAAGAACACCTTCAGGCTAAAAACCTTAGAAGGGAAAGATTTCATGTTTGCCAGTTAATGGGCAGATTCTAAAGCATTATTTTAGCCCTTAGGTTGTGAGACTTTGATATTATTCTGTTGGTGTTGGTGAAGGATTTTCAGATTTTGTTTTTATTGTTTAGGATTGTTAGTTTAGTTAGGATTTTGATTATGGATTTGATTTCAATTGACATGTGTGTTAATTTAAAAAAAAAAATAATAATAATAATAATAATAGAAAATTGAGATGTCAACTTATGCTTAGGATTAGGAGAATATGAAATATTGGAATTGTCTTGTAAAAGCTCCACAAGTAGCATAAAACTTTTTTAAGTTATATTGTTTGACTTTGTGATATATGAAAGAATCAGTTTTGCATGACAAATCATTTCATTCACAATTCAAGAAGTAATGCATTCATATTCCATCTCACCTCACATACATTTCATTTTAGTTGCATATGCATCTTATGTACAAGCCATGAAAGTATGTCAAATCCTCTTAGGGTTGTGTTATAACATATATGTAAGTAGCTCCTAAGGTTGGAAACTGAGTCTTGAGATATCTAGAACCAAGCACGTATCATAAATTAAAAAGGATCTTGAGTAAAATGATCAAAACCTAGCTTGGAAGAAAAGGTTGAGCGAAAGTGGTTTTCATGTCTATCCTATTATGCAACATGATCCTTAAAACAGTGGTTTTAACCACTTCCATAAAGCTTAAAGCTTAAAATCAGAGTAGTAAGGATAGGGTTAAATCCTCATCAAACTTAGGTTGAGGATCCAATTCCCCAAAGCTTTGATTTGACCCACATGGAGTAGTAAGGATAGGGCATAAATTCTCATCTTGGTTGGTTGAGAATCTGATTCCCCAAAGCTCTTATGTCTCATTTCATAGTAAGTCTTGGATTGTAAGGATCGTACTATTTGTCCTCTGCAAAGGATGGGTAGTCATCCCCAAGGTTTAAGCAATAGAATTAATGATTTATATCTAAGGTTTGGATTGTAAGGATCGTACTACTTGTCCCTAACCAGGATGGGTAGTCATCCCCAAGGTCCAAGAAATAAATAAATAAATAAATTTTTCCCATCTCATCTTTATTTTGGATTGTAAGGATCGTACTACTTGTCCTCTGCAAGGGATGGGTAGTCATCCCCAAGGTCCAAAGAAATGGAGATAAGTTTTGGATTGTGGGGTTAGATATGCCCATGCATGGCATCATGTCTTGCCTAAAAAAGCAAGACCACTGATTGTCTAGAGGGTTAGACTAGCATGACCATTTCTTCCATAATTGGTTTAATTATTTTGCTTAAAGTGAGGTAATGAACTCTAAATCAGAATAGTAAGGATAAGGTTAAACTCTCATCTCGGTTGGGTGGGAGTCTGATTCCCCAAAGTTCTGATTTCACATTCACTTGCACATGGGTTCTAAATAGTAGGGACTCATAACCAACTTTGGGATACAATAAGGAAATGAACTAGTGGATCCTAAGAGGGTTTGGCAATCTTGAATGCTTGTACATAATAGTAGAAGAATGATCATGCTTATTAGGAAAAGCAAAATCTTCTAGCTCATTTATTTAGGACCACAAATCATTCACCATCCCATATATGCATTCATGCAAAACGGATAATGGAATGTTGATCAATTTCAAACGATAGGGAATGAAAACACATTGCACACATTGAGCTAATACTTGATGATTCGATGATTCATGTACTTTTGATCTTTGGGCATTTGTTATTTTGCTTATGTGCTAACATGTATTTACGAGTTTGTGATATGTTTCAAGTTGGGTTCTTACTAAAATGCTCAAGAGCATTTGACAATGAGTCGCCATTTGTTGTGGTTGATCCACAACACACCCCAAAATTGGGGACCCACCTTTTTGCGAGGCTCACAGGGAAGGATCTCAGTGACCCAGATGCCAGAATTGAAAAAAAAGAGAAAATGCACAAGTGTAGAAAGGGGTCGCGAAATCGCGACAGGTAGCGAAATCGCGACATGTCGCGAAATCGCGACCGAAACCGAAAAATTGTCGCGAAATCGTGACATGTCGAAAAATCGCGGTCAGCGCGGTCAACGGCAACGAAACAGAAAAACTGTCACGAAATCGCGACGTGTCGGTGACCAGGAAGAAAAAGGTGTCGCGAAATCGCGACTCGTGTGGACCAGGAAGAAAAAGGTGTCACGAAATCGCGACGTGTCGGTGACCAAGAAGAAAAGGTGTGCGAAATCGGAGGGGGCAGAAAGCGAGAGAAAGAAAAGGTGTCGCGAAATCGCGACATGTTTTGGAAGAAAATAAATGATGTCGCGAAATCGCGACGTGTTTTTGCGAAGCGTACGGGTGATGAAAAGTGTCGCGATTTCGCGACGTGTTTTGGAAAGGTGTACGGAAGCGGAAAAACGTCGCGATATCGCGACGAAAATAAAGGACTCGATGAGGAAAGACGTCGTGATTTTGCGATCGATTACAACAAAGGTGTACGGACGGAAAAATGGTCGCGATTTCCGACGGGTTTTACGACGGAACAGAAAAATGGTCGCGATTTCGACAGCATGAAGGTCGAAAGGGAAAAAGCGTCGCGATATCGCGACGAGTTTTTCCGAAGCGTACGGATGATGAAAGGTGTCGCGATTTCGCGACGCATTTTGGCAAAGTTGTACGGTACAAGGAAGATGTCGCGAAATCCCAAATGAAAATCGGGGCTCAAAGGGAAGTGTCGCGATTTTCGCGACGTGTTTTTAGCAAACGATACGGACGGAGAAAATGGTCGCGATTTCGCGAGAAAGCATGAAGGTGAGGGAAAAAAGTCGCGATATCGCGACAAGTTTTTCCAAGGCGTACGGAAGATAAAAACGGTAGCGATATCGCGACGGTTTGTCGAAGGAAGGCAAGAGGATGATAATGGTCGCGATATCGCGACGTAAAGTTGCCAAGGAGGCCCGAGGCCAGAACGGTAGCGATATCGCTACGAAAAGCCGTTGGACGCGTACGGCAGGAAAGCATGTCGCGATATCGCGACATGTCGCGATTTCGCGGCCGGGAAGATGAACGGGCAGACTTGCAGTTTTGTCATTTTTTTCGCAGTAAGCGTTACACAGGGCACAGGAAAAGCACGACACGTGGCGCACAGGTGTCAAACTTGCAGGGACGTTACATGCAGAGGCGAATTTCGGGGCGTTTCCAAATTTGAGCGTGAATCAAAGCGGGAAAAAGCAGGAATTTGAAGGGTCGCCCACAGGAAGAGGAAATGAAGCGACGGAGGAAATCGAAGAGCCATAACAATGCTATAAAGCCAGAAATGCAAATCGAAGAAGGGGTTGGAAATTGCCGAATACGGAGTTGCGGAGACGAAGGCTTTGTGCTATTGCAGGCCCGTACTTGGGCAATTTCCTTCTTTTTATTACGGGATTTTCTTTCACACTGGAACATTTTTGAATGTAATCGAGATATCATTTAAATACAAATACGGAGAGTTGGCATCTTATTGGATGAGAAAGAAGGAGTAACTTTTGCATGCATGATTTAATGTTTATATTTCCCTTCCAGATTTCTTAGGTTTTTAGGTGAAGTTAATGCAAGATCTCTTGGTTGCTTCATGCGAATGCCTATTTTCTGGAATTACCACGAAACCCTCGAGACTCACTTTGGCCTATTTGGATTGTGTGGATGTGCGGGTTCATTAGGTTAGGTTGCATGTAGAAAGCCTCGGTATCTTCGGTTTCATCGGATTAGTGACGACTTTCGACTTGTAATCTATTTTTATTGTTACTTTTGTTTACTTTTGTCTTTGCTTTTCAAACCCATATTTTATTTTCAGCAGTTTAATTATTGTGTTTGAATAAATCATTGAAAATCCATCAGAATTAAAGGTTAAAGCAGATTTTATTCATTTTGAGTCCATTGAAAGTTCAAAATTAATAAACCACAGTGCCCCTTGTTAACATCCACTTGCAAACCCTAAGGTGTTCTTAGCATTTCATTTTAAACAACATCCTTGATAATTAATAATCAGCATAATAAGAACCTTGGAGAAATCGTTTTTCTTTGCAAGCAGAGGATTTAGGACTCAGATCCTACAGGAGAGTGTGTTTTCACAATCGGGTTAAAACACCACTCAACACCTCTAAGAACGTTCAATCTAGAAAGTGAGAGCTTGCAGTGTGAGATGAAGATGAAATGTAACTTGCAAATATGCATGAAATTGTAGGAAGAATAAGCTAAAATGTAGTGTCAAAGTTTGTATAATGAATGCAAGCAAGCTCCTTTCCTCCCCTCCTAATCACTATGTAGGCACTATCTTTGGTACAATATAGTTATCAAAGTCTATAATCACATTCCTTGGCACATTTGGTCTCTTTTAGGCAAAGTCATAAATGATAATGTAAGTACATTGACCAGGCCAACAACAACCCATAAGTTGAACAGTAGGATTGCACACTACTTGATGTGCAGGAGAATTTTATTTTAAAGTTGTTCTTCATAGGGATCTGTCATTAAATTCTTTGGATTATGATTTATTACAACTTGTACAAAAGAAAGGTTTCATGATTTAAGCATCAGATATGAAAGAAACCTTGTAACAAAAACAATATATAATTTTGGAAATTATTATCTATTAGGTATGAAAAAATCCTTATTCTTATGTTTATTTTAGGGATTCATTCGAGTACTTGCTATATATGGACTCTAAGGTGATGGAGAGTTCATAAAATTCTGGACAAAATTATAGAATATGTCACAATTCCCCATATAAAAACAAAGTGGCCAAGACGAGGGTGTGTGAAAAAGAAAAACATGTTATTTTTTAAATTGGTTATATAGGATTAAAACGGGTCTCACCCCTATTATATTATGACCATGTAGTAGTGTAACAACAACTTGACAATTATGCATACAGATTTTGATAAGATTAAAACCTTGGTCTAAGTAGAGAAATTTAATCAGTTAAGCTAATGCTATTTGATTAAAAAAATAAAAAACAAAAAAATCGTTCGAAAAATTTAATCAATTAAGCTAATGCTATTTAATTAAAATAAAAGAAGTCACGTTGAAATGGAGGTGATATATAATGTCTAGCTTGATAATTGGCAAAAACAAATAAATAAATGTCACAAACGTTGTTGCTTCTCTTGTTTGAGTTGAAATAATTATTTATTAGGATATTTGATCGCAAGCCTTTTCAAAGAAACACTTATTTATATTTTTGTTGCACACATTTTCCCACAAGTTTTTAGGATAATGTTCCAATATAAAAGTGATCTAAAAAATTTATTTTTGTTGAATTACTTTCTAATACATATGAACTATTATACGCAAATATTAAAATTTCTGGCTTATTATAGTGAAAGTACCATTTCGCAAATTAATCCAAGAAATTTAATTATTTGACCACAAATTTAGATTTATAAAAAAAGTTGATTAGCTTATAACAAATGTTTACCATTTTAATGTGGAATTATTATTATTATAAATGAAGTTTTACTATACAAGATATTTTTATTGTAACACTTAAAGTGTAGGACGAACTAAACTTCATGTACATTCTTTAGATTAGGCATTTGACAATTACGACCTTCAAGAGTATTACTAACTTTGCTTTGATTAACAAGGCAACATGAGGACTTAACTTTGTAGTTTCTATTTAATAAGATTGTAAAATCATTAACTTTGCTTTTGTCATGACCCTCCTTAGCTGACTTTAAGGCACAATAAAACAATGTATTAACCGAAGATGTGGTGATACTAGTTTGAAAAATTGAACCAGTTATGTGATGTTTAGTTGATTTATGAGGGCATGTTATTGCTAACATATTGCCAAGTGTGTAGGATCAGGTACAGTTGTAGGTGGAACAGGTAGAGTTACCCACCAGAGACGAGGGTACCAAATATCAGGGGAAATGATGATTAATGTACTCGAAGGTAACATGGATAGATACCTTTATATAGGCATGCATTGACGGAAGGGATAATCATCAATAGTCGATCACCTGGAACTTTAGTTGATAGCCTAGTAGCTATCGTAAAATCTTTGGCTAAGATGGGCAATTGAATTGATGGAAAGACTCCCTCTTTGGTTAATTGTATAAATGTGTTTGCTTTCTACTGCATCATAACTTAAGTAGGTTAATGATTTAGCTCCTATTTAAGAACCACTGCAAGATGATTATATATGCATAATATTAATTGTCATATTAAAGAATAAAAACAAAGCATCCTCCTTGTGAAAGAGAACAAATTAAGTTATATGCTGAATTTAGATGCTTTTAAATTAATTAATGGAGTTTATGAAAATAATGATTGGCTCATTAGAGCTCATTTGTAAAATTTATTTGTAATTAATTAAGGAGTTTTCATTTTAATTAATAGTGGTTATGATTCATTAGAGAATTAATTAAAAGTGATTATTTTAATGATAAGAGAAAATTCATTAAAAAAGTTTTAATTAATTAAGAATAAATTGAAAGAAGATCTTTCACTTAAATAAAAGAATAATAGATATATTATAAATATCTTATATTATAATATATTATAAATATCTTGATTATTTTAAAATAATATGTCGTGATCCCACATTCCTACATGGTGCAACCTAAGGAAAGGCCTACGATGCTTAAACTTACCAAAGAAGGAAAATATGAGAGGAATGCACAAGGGATAGGGGAGGGTCATTGAAGGAAACATGGTGGTGCAAGCTTCGAGAGGGTGGAGGACAAACCACCAAGGTGAGAGGGCACGTAAGGAAGAGGCAGAATGAAAGGAGGGGAAGAAAAAACCTAAGGTAAGAACAAAGGAAGCGAGGGGGAAGGCAGAGGAAAGGAAGCGTACTAGGAGCCGAAAGAGAGGCAGTAGATTTCATCGGACATCTATCTCAGTGAAACTACAAGTTGGGTTATTCTAAGCTAAGCTTTGGTTTTAATTAAATATGTTTTTAGTGAATCCATTCTTGCTTGGAAGCGTTGTGTGTTGTACCTTCATTTGGAACCACCTTGAGTGGGAGAACTGTGTGTTTTAGTGAAACCATTCTTGCCTTGGAAGCACTGTGCATTGTACCTTAGTTTAGAACCACCTTGAGTGGAAAAACTGTGTGTTTTAGCAAAGCCATTATTGCTTGGAAGTGTTGTGCATTGTACCCATGTTTGGAACCACTGTGAGTGGGAGAACTAGGCTATTTTAGTGAAGTCATTCTTGCCTTGGAAGCGTTGTGTGTTGTACCTTCGTTTGGAACCACCTTGAGTGGGAGAACTATGTTTTAGCGAAGCCATTCTTGCTTGGAAGTGTTGTGCGCTGTACCTACGTTTGGAACCACCGTGAGTGGGAGAACTGGGTTGTTTTAGTGAAGCCATTCTTGCCTTGAAAGCATTGTACGCTATACCTTTGTTTGGACCTTGAGTGGGAGAACTGTGTGTTTTAACGAAGCCATTATTGCTTGGAAGTGTTGTGCGTTGTATCCACATTTGGAATCACTGTGAGTGGGAGAACTGGGTTGTTTTAGTGAAGCCATTCTTGCCTTGGAAGCACTGTGTGCTATACCTTTGTTTAGAACCACCTTGAGTGCGAGAACTGTGTGTTTTAGTGAATCCATTCTTACCTTGGAGGCACGGTGCACTGTACCTTCATTTAGAACCACCTTGAGTGGGAGAACTATGTGTTTTAGCGAAGCCATTCTTTCTTGGAAGCGTTGTGCACTATACCCACGTTTGGAACCACCATGAGTGGGAGAACTGGGCTATTTTAGTGAAGTCATTCTTGCCTTGGAAGTGTTATGTGTTGTACCTTTTTTTGGAACAACCTTGAGTGGGAGAACTGTGTGTTTTAGCGAAGCCATTCTTGCTTGGAAGAGCTGTGCGCTGTACCCATGTTTGGAACCACCATGAGTTGGACAACTGGGTTGTTTTAGTGAAGCCATTCTTGCCTTGGAAGCATTGTGTGTTGTACCTTCATTTAAAACCACCTTGAGTGGGAGAACCGTGTGTTTTAATGAAGCCATTCTTGCCTTGTAAGCGCTATGCACTGTACCTTCGTTTGGAACCACCTTGAGTGGGATAACTGTGTTTTAGTGAAGCCATTATTGCATTAGAAGCGATGTGCACTGTACCTTCATTTGAAACCACCTTGAGCAGGAGAACTATATGTTTTAGTGAAGCCATTATTACCTTGGAAGCGTTGTGCATTGGACCTTCGTTTGGAACCACCTTGAGTGGGAGAACTGTGTGTTTTAGTGAAGCCATTCTTGCTTGGAAGCACTGTGCATTGTAACTACATTGGGAAATTTAATACCAGTGGGAGAGGTGTGCAATTGGTAAGGCCATTCTACACTATGTTTGAGTCAAAAACCCCTGGTGCCATGATAGGGCACCATGTTTAACCAGTGCTGTAGAGAGCAACATCAAATGCTTTGTTTGCCTTGGAACAACGTTCGACAAGTAAGCATAGTGTTCGAAAAAGGAAAACCCCTAGGTTTTAGGGAGTGCAGGTTGAGAAAACCAGTCAGCATCAGTGGAATGTCCCTAGTTTTAGTGGACGTTGGGTTCGCCATGGATGTTTGGTGTGCCTTGTATGGCGTTAGCATTGACTGTATATTTGCTACATAAAAGAGCCATAGTTTATGAAAGGTTTTAGATATGGGAGGAATGCATAAGGGATAGGGGAGGGGCATTGAAGGAAATGTAGTGCAAGATTTGAGATGGTGGAGGACGAACCACCAAGGTGAGGGGGCACGTAAGGAAGAGGCAGAATGAAAGAAGGGGAAGAAAAAATGTAAGGGAAGAACAAAGGAAGCAAGGGGGAAGGTAGAGGAAAGGAAGCGCACCAGGAGCCGAAAGGGAGGCAACAAATTTCATCAGACATCTATCTTAGTTAAACCACAAGTTGGGTTATTCTAATCTAAGCTTTGGTTTTAATTAAATATGTTTTTAGTGAATCCATTATTGCTTGGAAGCGTTGTGCACTATACCTTCATTTGGAACCACATTGAGTGGGAGAACTGTGTGTTTTAGTGAAGCCATTCTTGCCTTGGAAGCGCTATGCACTGTACCTTAGTTTAAAACCACCTTGAGTGGGAGAACTGTGTGTTTTAGTGAAGCCATTCTTGCTTAGAAGTGTTGTGCACTATACCCATGTTTGGAACCACCGTGAGTGGGAGAACTGAGCTATTTTAGCGAAGCCATTCTTGCCTTGGAAGCGCTATGCACTATACCTTCGTTTTGAACCACCTTGAGTGGGAGAACTACACATTTTAGCGAAGCCATTATTGCTTGGAAGCGCTGTGTGCTGTACCCACATTTGGAACCATCGTGAGTGGGAGAAATGGGCTATTTTAGTGAAGCCATTATTGCCTTGGAAGCGTTGTGCATTGTACCTTCATTTGGAACTACCTTGAGTTGGAGAACTGTGTATTTTAGCGAAGCCATTCTTGCTTGGAAGAGTTGTGCATTGTACCCACATTTGGAACCACAGTGAGTGGGAGAACTGGGATGTTTTAGTGAAGCCATTATTGCCTTAGAAGAACTGTGTGCTATACCTTTGTTTGGAACCACCTTGAGTGGGAGAATTATGTGTTTTAGTGAAGCCATTCTTACCTTGGAAGTGTTGTGCGCTATACCTTCATTTGGAACCACCTTGAGTGGGAGAACTATGTGTTTTAGCAAATCCATTCTTGCTTGGAAGTGCTATGCAATGTACCCACGTTTGGAACCACCGTGAGTGGTAGAACTGGAGTGTTTTAGTGAAGCCATTATTGGATTGGAAGTGTTGTGCATTGTACCTTCATTTGGAACCACCTTGAGTGGGAGAACTGTGTGTTTTAGCAAAGCCATTATTGCTTGGAAGTGATGTGTGTTGTACCCACGTTTGGAACCACCGTGAGTGGGAGAATTGGGTTGTTTTAGTGAAGCCATTCTTGCCTTGGAAGTTTTGTGCATTGTACCTTAGTTTAGAACCGCCTTGAGTGGGAGAACTATGTGTTTTAGTGAAGCCATTCTTGACTTGGAAGCACTGTGCGTTTTACCTTCATTTGGAACCACCTTGAGTGGGAGAACTATGTGTTTTAGTGAAGCCATTATTGCCTTAGAAGTGATGTGTGATGTACCTTCATTTGGAACCACCTTGAGTGGGAGAATTGTATGTTTTAGTGAAGCCATTCTTGCCTTGGAAGCGTTGTGCGTTGTATCTTCATTTGGAACCACCTTGAGTGTGAGAAATATGTGTTTTAGTGAAGCCATTATTGCTTGGAAGCGCTATGCACTGTACCTATATTGGGAACTTAAATACCAATGGGAGAGCTGTGCTATTGGTAAGGCCACTTTGCGCTGCGTTTGAGTCAAAAACCCCTGGCGCCATGAGAGGGCACCATGTTTAACCAGTGCTACAGAGAGCGACATCAAATGCTTTGTTTGCCTTGGAACAACATTTGACAAGTAAGCGTAGTGTTCGACAAAGGAAAACCCCTAGGTTTTAGGGAGTGCAGGTTGAGAAAACCAATTAGCATTAGTAGAATGTACCTGATTTTAGTGGATGCTGGGTTCGCCATGGATGTTTGGTGTGCCTTGTATGGCGTTAACATTGACTGTAGATTTGCTATGTAAAAGAGCCATAGTTTACGAAAGGTTTTAGATCATGGTTTTAAATAAAAAGAAGGGCCTTTGATTCATATATATGACATATATTAGGACCTTTGATTTATATGTGAAACATATATTAGGATTTAATTAAATGGACCTTTGATTTATATGTGAAACATATAGTAGGTTTTAATTAAATGGACCTTTGATTTATATGTGAAACATATAGTAGGTTTTAATTAAATGGACCTTTGATTTATATGTGAAACATATAGTAGGTTTTAATTAAATGGACCTTTAATTTATATGAGACATATAATGAGTTTTATTTAAAGGAACCTTTGATTTATATGGGATATGTAAATGTTAGGTTTTGATTGAAAATGAACCTTTGATCTTAGGGAAAGATATGAAAGGTTTATTTAAAGAGAACCCTTGGATTAATGTTGATTATATTAGGAGTTTTTAAATAGAATGAAATATGGATTTATTCTTTAAGCTGAAGTTATGGGGATTTGGTTTAGGGAATGAAGGAATGTTTGTTCTAAAGGTTAAGGGTGTGGGACTTTAATGCTTTAGGACATGAATGAAATGAAATTAAGTTAGACCTTAATATAAGTGATAGCATGTTTGGATGACTCTCCAAGGGTATTTGGTGGAGGTGAAAATAAAATTAAGGTTTCTTTTATTGATGTCCATTATGCTTTAGATGGTTAGAGACTTAATGGAATATTGTATAGTTGCAATTTGGCATAGTAGATGAATAGATGCATTTAAAGACATGCCTATCCTAAACCATGAGTATCATAATCCCCTACTACCCTCAAAGAAACAAAGAGAAGCAAGGAGAAGCAAGCAATCGAACAAAAACAAAGAATAGGTATGGCATCTTATGTTGATTTACTTATGTTCCATAAATTAGAACTATGGGGAGATATCCCCAATATAGTTAATGTGATACCTTTGAGCATGAAAGACTTATTATGCAAGTAATATTGAGGAAATCGTTATTGGGTTATTGAAAGTAATTTTACTATATGTATGTATTTTATTATGCCATGTATTAGATTCTATTTTAGAGTTAATATTACTTCATTTTCTCTATTATTGTTTGATTATTTTATGATGTGGTAGAATATATGTATTATCATTGATTGCTTTATGATAGAGAATCTAGTGTAGAGTTCTAGGGTGAGCTCAAAGGTAACCTAAGGAAATTGAGACACCATTAGAGTGAACATAGGTGGACCTAAGGGAATTGAGACCCCATTAGGGAGATAGAGGACTAAGTAGGAAGAGATTACATCTGAGTTAAGATAGCTCATCTTGGAGACGAGATGGATAGCTTAACTTGTGGTACTCATAGCATACCTACACATAAGGATTTGTGTATGGTATGGAGATGCGCGTACACCTTCAATGGATAGAGGGTGATAAGTCTAGCTCATCAAGGATGATGAAACAGATGGACTTATCTGCAGTAACACATTATATGCCTACACAGATGGATTTGTGCTAGGGTAATTCATGAGATGTAACTTCCAAGGAAAATTAGGATAATGAAACTTTAGGTTTTTCTAGTGGATTAGGGGTTCATGAAGGGTTCATGTACCTCTCTCCTCAGTGAAAAAAATCTTTTTCTATATTTGTATTTTTTTGTTTGTGTGTTTTTGGGTCATTACAACTTTGACTAGCCAGGTGACTTTAGGATTTATTCTTTGTAGTTTTTATTTAATAGGCCTAATTCTAGGCCTAATGATAAGGTTGTGAATAATTGTAAAGAAATCCTAGGCATTCCAAAGAACATTATAGGTTTATAACCTTTTTAAATATTAGTTCCACTTTCAACTTTAATGATGTGAGGCTTATGATCTGTCCCTATTTTAAGGTTGATGTTGTCTTGAAGAAGTGTTGCAATACCCTAAATAAAGTGAGAAGGACAAAAACAATATTTAAGGAATCCTCTTCAATTTTCATCACAAAATAGTCTTCCTCAAAGTTGTTTGTCAATGTAAGGAACAAGAAAAAAACTATTCTATAATATTTAGTGGTAGACCCTTATAGGTATGAAATAGGTTGACAATCACCTTGTTACTTTAGTGATTTCAAAGGTAAGAATCTCATGTTTGTACTCAATATAGGCTAGAATCTTGATATAGTCTAATGGTTAAAAATGATTAAGGGATTTTATTTGAGGGGATTATATGATTAATATTGGTGAGGCTTTGAAAAGGATCAATTTGGATACTAAAGTTATTAATTTAGTGAAACAATAAATGACTATAGGGATTATGTCTAGGAAGAAATGCAAAAAACCTTAGGTATCTTGGTTGTAACATATGAGATTTTTATACCTAGTTCAACATAGCTCTTTAACTTAATGGAAATTACTAAAAGTTTTTATATTTTATATTTCTATTTATTAGGCTATAAGGACAAGTTTAAGTGCCTTATACTTCATCACATTTTTAGTAAAGGTGAAGTGTTAATAGGGACACCACTTCCTTTAATGCCACTTTATTCTTAACCTTAACACACAAAAATAAAAAGAATTAAATAACACACAATCACATACACAAATATATAAAAAACAATGTCAATGCCATATATTTTAAGAAGTTTCCCAACACATTCACATCATGAGGCCTGTTGCTATATATGACTAATAGGTGTCCTTTGAGATGATGTGTATGTTTAACTAGTTAACTAACAATGACACCAATCAACTAATCCTAGAGCTAATTACTTTGACTATGGTTCATTCATATCGAATGGGGCTATCTTATGGTGCTAATGAAGGGGATCATACTAAATTAATTAGCCCATTGCTAAAATTCCCCCGAACTTATTTTTTACCTCGTCACTATCCAAACTCAAAATTCTCTTTCTAACTTAAAAAATAAAGAGAAAAGAGGGGTCAGTTTTTTGGTAGATAAGAATTAAAATGATTGGGAAGGCATAGCAGTTGCAAGGGATGATATCCTAAAATCATATTTGTTTTGCAATTCAATCCATATCATAATCAACTAGGTAATATCACATCTTTAAAAGTCAAACTTCATTCTATTCTTTGTCATTTCTATTATATTGCAAGATCCTCTATTATAAGTGTTTGTGCTTCCTTATTGTATATTTATACTTTGTCCTTAAGCACCTTGCCACATGGTATCACCTTTTCTAGTAATTCCTATATGGTTACCAATAGATTATTCCTCTCCTATACTTTTTGGACTATCAAATATCGAAATTCTCTATTCTCTTTATTAATTTTTTTCTACACAGTTGGAGAACTTTATTGAGGTCAAATGAAATTGTTTCAAGCTTTCCAATTCTTGATCTGAATACTCTATAAACTGGCATGTTGGTATCACCATCTAAGTCACTTATTATGCATCCTTATGAATGTCATAAAAATAATTTAAATTGATATCAACTATTGATGTGTTTGTGGAACAAATTTTGGATTTCATCCATTTACTCTCATTCCCATTTTTTTCTAATTTTTGTTGGCATATTATTGTTGCAACAAGTCTACCAAGGCCACTTGCAACTATACTTTAGGGATAGGAAATCCTGATGTTGATATTTGAATAAACTCCTTAAATGACCTCAACTATGCTTCTTATCTACCCTTAACTTGTTGAAACCTAAAGGTATCCTTCACTAAGTCCTCCTAAATATTATATTGTAATGGCCTAAAAACTAGGGCATTATCTCTTGCATTAATCTTCTTAAAGTCCAGTAAATTGTGGACTTCTTTGATTGGCATTGTATTCATGGAAACCGAACCTTGTTTAAGTAGAGGAAGTTGAAGTTATTTTAAGAGAATTGGTCAACACACTACTTTTAGGAGATCGATGTAACCATCGCTTCTACCTAACAAAAAATCCATAGATAACTAGACTCGTCCCAGTTGCACAGACCTATGTACATGCATCTTGGCTCAACTACTTTTTCTAATTAATCCACCAAGATTCCCATCATTATGCTCAAGTAAATCAAAGAAGTGGTAAAGGTCTTCTAAGGTTTGAATGAAAGGGACTTGACGTGATAGCATGGGGAATCTCAAAATTATTTTAAAATAAAGGGGAGTTATTTTATAAAAATTAGACTTAGCTCTTTGTTGTTATCTACTCAAGTAAGAATAAAGATGTTTATGAATGATTAAATTTCCATCTTGGCATCCCCACCCTACAAGCCAAGGACCTCCCGTCACACATAATATAAAATATATCATTTTTATAACTTATATAATATGATTGGGTAGCACACATACCGATATTAAATTATGACAAATGACAAAAGCAAATATGAGAAAAATATTTATGCCAATTTAGTTGTTGTTAATGAATATATGCTACTTTCTTGCCTTGACAAAGTAGGTGTATATAATCTTCTTAATTATAGTACCCTTATGGAGAGTGCAAATTTGACATCCATACAATCCCAAATCTTGTTGTTGCAATCATAAATAATGTAATTGATGTGGGCATTGTTGCAATTGACAAAATAATAGTTGGTTCTAAATTTGTTGGTTCGAATATGGGAGGAACTATTGAAGCTACTAGTGTTGTTGATTTTGACATAGACATCTGTGGCACCACATTCTCTAGGGATGATGATTTTAGTAAGACCATTGGTTCCATATGTTTCTGTAGACACCTAAAAGTCGCACATTGTCCCTCTCCCCATTTCCGTGGTCAATCAATTTGCAAAACCCTCAAAATTAAAATTGCATAGATTCATTTATCAAAATCACTATTCATCATCCTTAGCCCCTTTGGGCTAGCTAAGCCCCTTCCTACGCTTAACCATAGGTCCTCATGCGACCTCATGCCAACTCAACTAAGGTTGAATCCTTCACCATGGTCAAAAAGCACTTTATGCTCAAAAGTCAACATTTTTGGTCAAAACATGCTTTATGGCTAATCACATGCTTAATTAAATCTAATCATGATTTGATTTGGGCCCTCCACCTCACCTAGTCTACTTTGACTAACCTAGCCTTCCACCTCACCTATTCTAGCCTATCCTAGCCATGCCACATCTCACCTAGATATTTCTCCACCTCACATTCCCCTGGGTCATAAATGAAATATGGAGACTTTTGCACATAAAAAGCAATTTTTAATTGAAAGATATTTCCAAAAAGGTGTTCATTAATGCCTAATGGATATTTTTAGCAAGTCATCATTATTTGTGGATGGGTGAGGGATTCTCTCACCCAAACCCATTTATGAGCCAGGACACCTCAGGGGACACCTCCCAGGTGGACACCTCACCATTGCCACCTCATAGGGGACACCTCATCCCCTTCCTCTCACCTTGGCCAAGTCTATAAATAGAAGGCCATTTTCACCTTTTCAAACACAACCAACTTTTGCTTACCGAAACTCTGCCAAAATCACTACAACCATTTGCATCCATCACACATCCATCACACAACCATCGTACGAACATTGCAATTGATTTATCACTTTCATGGAGTTCATTTGTGATTGAGATAGATCAATAATCCTATGAAAAGTGCACTTTCTGAAGGTGACCCACACAAAAATCAAAGAAGCAACTGCTCCAGGACAACCAGAAAAACTAACTTGTAGTTCAGGTACAAAAAGGATAGGTTCGCACGACCCCGTGCGAACCACCTAGTTCAGGACCGGTTCGCACGACCCCATGCGAACCTCTTCTACAGTACCAGAATCATCAGGAAAGGTAAGTATAGCTTAATTTAGAGTTTTATGTTGTTTTTAATAGTTATTTTCATGTTTTGAGCATATTTTATGAGTCTTTTATCTTCATAACCATGGGGTTTGACTGAGGCAGACCCCCCAATGCACTAACAAGATTTTGCAGGTTAATAGGTCCAGCAAAGCACAAGGACACATCCAACAAGCGGTGGCCCACGAGCAAGAAGCCCACCTACACTGAGGAACCCAAAAGGATGGATCTTGCTGCCTTTGTTCCAAATTCAAAAGGGCTTCCTTAGGGAAGACCCCATTGTAGCCTTCAAGGCAAAATTTGTAAAAGGATATCACAGTGTAACCTCTTTTATGAATTCAATACAAATGCAGTAGATTCTTTGATATTGAATGAATGTCTTAGCATATTTTTGGTAGTTTCATTCTGGCACGCCCGGTGGGACCCCCACCAAGCATTAGCTTAATCACCTTCTAACCAAAAATTATGGTCTGTTTCTGTATGGCAGGTAGTTGTCATCTTTGAAGAAACCCCAAACCAAAAAAATGCCCTGAAAGACATCTCAGGCCAAACCACAAAAGGTTCATTGGTGCACTGGTGAGCCTCCAAAGAGAGTAGTGAGTACACACTTGGGCATGTGAATTCCTCAATCTACCTCAAACTTGATACTTGATACCTAGGTATTGGTTCAGACACCCACAACCAATGACAAGGTAAGTCAGGGGAGGTTAAGAGCCTCATGTTCCCGGGGATTGCGTGCCCCCATACCTAGACCACAAATTATCTCTTGCCATGGCGTATGCAAGGTTAAAGCGTCCTTGTATTTTTGTGCAACAAATCAGTAGTTAACTTACTTTTCTGCCATTTACTTCCTTCAGGTATATGCGAGATATTTTCGAGGTTTTTGTCGTCTTGCTAAGCTTAAATTGACTTTTTGGGATTTTTTGTGTAGGTACCAGTGCTAGAACATTCCAAAAAATTCAAAATCATCATCAAGACCTCCAAACCAGTTAGCCCAGTCCTTAGATCCCAGTTTGCACGACCCCGTGTGAACCACCTATCAGAAGACAGGTTCGCACGACCCCATGCGAACCTTCCAAATTAACATAATTTTGGACTAGAAGGTACACCAGAGGCTTTTACATTCACCTAGATGCAGGTATTGTGTGAAAACTTTTGTTTTTCCTCTATTTTGAAGCTAATCTTTCCTATTGGGCTACAAGTTCCACAAAATCACATCTTCCTATTTGTTGTAGTTAAATTTACATCTACTTTCTAGATTAGATTTCATTTCCTTCAAGCAATTTTCCTTCAAAAGCATCTAGTTAGATTCCATTCCTGTAATTTCCCTTCATGTTCTTTCCCTTCCAAAAGTATCTTAGATTAGTTTCAATTCCAATCAATTTCCCTTCAAAAGCAATTAATTAGATTTCCCTTTTGAAAATCAATAGATCAAATTTATTTTTGTGCAAAACCAAGTAAGTAGATTTGCTTTGAAAAGGCATCATAGCATAGTTTTGTTTTGAAAAGGTATTTAGAGTAGATTTGCTTCTAAAATAGTACCACACAAACAAACACCACACACTCACATCCTATTTAAATGGTGTAAAGAGTTGGCTTTCATCTCCAACCTGAATTGGATTTCATCACCAATTCACCACCAAAGTTCAGTGAGGTCTGGGTTCTACTCTCCACTGGCTCACCTCTAGTTTTAGTCACCATAGTATCCCCCTAGGTGGATCATTCCAGCCTTAATACAAGTCCGGTCCTTCCCACTTCGAGTGTTGGTTATCCAAAATTCATCACTAGAAGGTACCTTCGGAGTGGGTAGTTTTAGAAAGCCCCTTTACCATAAGGCTTTTCAAATAATTAGTGGGCATAGCTGATCATTACTATGGATGCCTTAAATATGAGGGTTAAGTGAAAGCATTTATTAGGGCCGATAGCACCACATTGACAGTGTGACCTCTCTTCGTGAGAGTTTATTTGACTCATTAGAGCATTTTGAGTCTCCTCCCTTTGGATACCATTTTACTATACCAAAATCCATCTAGGTTGCCATTCGCCTATTGGAAATATAGTTCTATTATGTGCACCTTTGGGTATTGTAGGAGGTTCTATGCTACAACATACCTGATTCAAAGTAGAATTCACCCATTCCTATGATTTATTCCTAGGGTGGATACATACTTTCATCAAAACACATGAAAACCAAAAAGAAAGAACATTTGCTTATTGTTGAGTCTCGTGAAAGTGGTTACAATAGCATATCAAATATGCTATAACTCACTCCTCAGTTGTTCCATAGTTTCACTTCCATGCTATACACTGCATGATCTATTTTTAGGTGATTCACACCCCCTAGTGTGATTTTCCTACACTCAGATCTATTCACACGATTATGTGTGAAAACTTAGCTTCCAGGCTACAAAACTACACTACACAGGTCTACACAGCACACAGAGGGTCTCCACAATAGAAAATCCATCCTCTATCACTATTTCTAGTGGTTTGCATGACCCCGTGTGAATCTCTAGTTGCAGCAGTGGTTCGCACGACCCCATGTGAACCTATTTTTTAGGTCACAGATCTCATTCCACAACATACAGGTCATCCATAGAGCACTTATCCATCACCTGTGCCAGTTTTTAGCAATTTGCATGATCATGTGAATCTTCAGCTTCAAAAGTGGTTCACATGACCCCATGTGAACCTATGTTTTTAGAGCAGATAGTATCACATTCAGCCACAGATATTCCTAGAGTCTAGATTTCACATATTTTGGTTGTTACCACACATTTTGCACACATCACCATGCTAGTTATGCGTAGTCAGATGCGTGAAGCCCTTCATCATGCCATTGAGGCTGCTCAATAGACTGTCATGATGATAGGTGCTTCTACTTCTCAGACCATTGATCCACCTTTCGAGTCTGAGCAGGTTACTACTGTAGGTCCTCCTGACCTATTGACTGGGCCTTCCACCCCTAGTGCTAGCCCCATATCCCATATGGCATCTTCCACTCCATCCCACCTCTTGGATGAGACCTTCAAGGAGACCCCTCCCTTGGAAGATCTCTCCTCTCCCAATCCCCCATCCACATACTGCTAGCATGTCATCTATACCCCTCCTGGCCACCCCATACCAATTATGGTGGTGGATGAGTTCACCCCACCTACCTCACCTTCTACTACCCATCCATTCCTCGAGCATTCCTCCCATCCACTTTTGGGAGATGACTCTGGTCCAGTTGTTTCCCAAATCATACCTGATGTCATCACCACTATCCAGACAGTCGATATGATATCTACACCCCCTTCTTCCATGGATCCTCCTACCATACCTTCATCCCAAACCCCACCATCTCAGTAGGCTTCATCGAGTTACCAACCTTCATCCCAGCCACCTTCATCACTCCCACCTCAGCACTATTCACACCCATCTCAGTACTACTAGATATCATCACCTAATCTATCCCATCCCTCATTGTAGGTTCACCCATAGTAGGCATCCTCATCCTCATAGCCACCTCCTTTCACACCATAGTTTGCCTCCTATCCACCCACTAGCTACCCACCATTCTCATCATATGGACCTCCATCGGCTCCTTCATCATCATTTTGATTACCACCTCCACCTTCCTTTCGACCTCCACCACTGAACCTCGCTTATCAAGGTCACCCACCTTGATATTCGATTTAGCCTGAGTCCCTACTCACCATCCCCTCCATGCCCCCTTCATCCTCATCAGTCCCACCCCCATCTTCACACCAGTCCACTTTCACCATAACCACATCTCTTCCACCCCCTCTTCTACACCACCCACTTTCTTCACCTCACCACCCACATGGTCCTCTACCACTACTGCTCAGGTGCAACCGACTTTCCCATATGCGCAATAGTAGTAGGTGCCCATGCCTACCCAATAGATCCCTAGGTATTATGATCAACAGTAGTAGCCACCCACCTACCACTCTTCCTACATCTCACCCCATCCATCTCAGGTTCCTATCCCACAATATCAGACCATGTTGGTGCTTGATCCAAACTAGGCTGCTTACTATCATCCATGGGAGGAACAATAGTTGCAATATCCACCACATCTAGATTATTTGCAACCATCATCACAGCCATTACCTACATCCACATCATCACCCCCATTCTTGGATCCACCAAACACTACCACGGTGCTCTCTAGCAAATTTCAAGCCATGCAAGAGTAGATTCATACATTGGATTTATGCACGACTGGTTATGGGCCTCAAAAACCCACATATGATGAGTTGTGCAATGAACCAATTCACCCATCTATTCCTATACATCCATATCCTTACAGATTTGAGATCCCTAAATTTGATAAATTTAAAAGTAAGGAAGATCCTAGAGAGCACCTCAATAATTACCGCTTTGCTTGCTACCAACTGCATGGTAGTGATCCCCTTATGCTTCACACGTTTGCACTTTCGCTTGGGGGACAAGCATTAGATTGGTACAACCATTTGCCTCACCATAGTTTATTCACTTTCGAACAATTGGCCAATCTATTTCTAGAGCACTTCTCGATTAACATCAAAACCAAGCTTACCTTGTTCGATGTCTATGCTTTACATCAGTGTGATGACGAGCCTATTACTGATTTTGTCACCCATTGGAGAGTGGTCATTCATGATCTTGCCTTCCCTCTCCCACCTTCAGAGCTCGTCAAACTCTTTGCCAAGAGTTGTCATAAACAAATCTCCCAGACATTGCAGATTCATCAGAGTCGGACATTTGAGGAAGCCATCACCCAAGCCAAAGTTATCGAGGACATCAAGGTCCACATGGGTAAAATCAAATTGCATCAGAAACAACCTTACCCCACCAATTACCACTACAACCACCCTCCATATGTACCACCCACCACCCGACCACCCCAAACCAATCAGGTCCTCCTAAATTCTCCATATCCACCACCGCAAGTGGCATCCGCACAAGCTCCACAACCCACTCCCCCATGATCTCCTCAAAATCAATACCAAGTCAATCCTCCACTCCTTCCCACTCCATACCCAAGAAATCCTCCACCACAATCTAATCCATACCAAGGTCACAATCCACATCTCCCCTCACCCTCCATACAATTGGATGCCTTTATCTAAGCCCATGCCTACTCTATTCCATAGATTACATGAGGGAGGTCTCATCACTTTGCCAAATGTCCAACCTCTTGATCCAAATCATCCTCTCCCATGAGACCACAATCCATAGGCTTTCTATGATTACCATCGACAACATGGCCACACTCTTGATTCATGTCGTATCTTTTGCCATGCCGTGCAAGACCTTATCGATCGAGGCACTATTCAAGTCTCAAATCCCCTCACACCACAAAATAAAAACTTGGGGATATATCAAAATCCATTACCCAAGCATGGGGGTAATCCACCTCAAACTGATCCATGCCAAGTCAATCATGTCAATCGAGGTCCTTCCTAGTAGGGATTTGTGGGTATGATCAATATCGCCACTCGCAATCAATGCTATCCACCCCCTACGACCACCCAACAACCCTCCACCTCTCAAAAACCACCTACTACAACCTCAATCATTACCCCACCAATTCCTCCACCCCTTCCATGGAATGTCATCACCATCCATGGTAGTATTTCCCATCAGCTCCACATCACCCCTACAAGGTTATCCATCTATGACCTCCTACAACAGTCCCAACCTCATCATGAAGCCCTTGATTCTATCCTTTGCTCTCTTGATCTCGAGACCCATGATGCAGATGCCTTTGCCAACTTTATTGGCAATGTTCAGAGATGCCTACAACCTTCTATCAACTTCCATGACCATGAAATTATAGAAGTTGTAGGTGAGGGAGCGGATCCCCCATTACATATTCAAGCCTCCATCAATGTCATTACCTATAAGCGTGTTCTCATCGACACCGGCTCATCCATCAACATCATTTCTACCACTACCCTGGGCCACCTTCACCTTCCTCCTTCCCATATCGCCACTCCATCCATGGACCTTCGAGCCTTTGATGGCTCAATGCATCCCACCCTTGGTACCATTGTCCTTCCCATCAAGGTGGGTGCCAAAACCATTTCCACTCTCTTCCATGTTATCGAAGGTGAGATGCAGTATAACATCCTTTTGGGATACCCTTGGATTTGGGACATGCAATGCATCCCTTCCATGCTCCATCATTGTATCAAATATGTCCATAATGGCTTAGTCCACTGCATCCCTATCGATGGTGATCCATTCAAATTTTGCAACATCATCACTCTTCCACCAAGTCCACCCTTATCATCCATGCAATTCACCCCTACCCCACATTGGTCTCTTGACAACACTTATCCATCATCTTCACAATCACATATTCCACCACCTGATCCAAGCAACATCACATCAACCTCCTCCAATCCACCTCAACCTCCCAACACACAAGCTATTCCTACATTTTCTCATCACCCCTCCTCACCTTTCACACCACTTCCTCCATTTACCTTTTTCGCTACACCTTCCACCCCATCTTCATCTAACAACCCACCTATTCTTCCCACACCTCCTGCATCTTCCCATCACTTTGTGCCCCACTCAACATGGACACGAGTAATCTCCAGTTCACCCACCACTGCTTCCATCCCCACTTCCCAATTCACCCATGCCAATCATCCTATCACTGGAACACCTACTGAGTGCTATGAGTGGACACAATGTGCCTCTCAACTTGATGACCAATTAGCTCAATCAGATCCTTCTACTTCAACCCCTTCACCCACCAATCCACCTACACCAATTCCACCACCTTCTACACCACCCAGGGGGTCCTCCCCTCAACCTGAGCATACGACCCCTCCTCATGTCTCAATACTCATGACCACCCCAGGTCCTGGTGAGTATAACATAAGCAATGCTTGGGTCCTTCCATCCAACATCCAATCCACCCATGAATTTGGCCGACCTCATGATATGCCCTTGACTATTGGGGTAGTGGTTCCTCTAGGTCCTCCCGATAATTGCATGAATTTTGTATATGGGGGACTTGACTCATCCGTAGAACCTCCAACACCTCCACCACCACAAACCAGATTTTACGGTAACCTTGACCACATGTCAAATCCTAATTTTTCCTAGAATTATCTACGTATGTATAACTGGCATGGGTATGGCCTAGGGAGATATGAATAGGGGTGTCACACCTATATCCATCCTCCCTCATGCAAACCTACCGATCGATCAGGCATTGGTTACCATCCTCCAACAATCAGTACACTCAAGCATGAGTTGCAAAATCTGGATCTTGATCCTGTGGACCTTCTTTTTGATGAGGAATTTGAGCTTAATATTTTGATACGTAGTTCTTCCCCACATTCCATAATTGATATTCCATCCACATTCTTTCCACCATCCCCACCACATGAGCCCCTCTCTCCCCATGAAGTTGAAACCCTTGCTCACCACTTCACCACCTTATCCCTTGATCCACCTTTGCCAGAAGATCCTCCTTCTTCACCCCCACCTACTATTCCATTCTTCCCCATTCAAGAACTACCGCCACCTCATGGCCCATGTTCTCATTCTCCCTCACCACCTGTGGTGTTAAACCTAGGTCATCACCAACATTTTTTAGATTCATTGCTATCCTCATATGATTCATCACAACCCTCATCACCTACATCTCCCTTATCTAGCGCCTTGATCAACATGATCTCTATTGACTTGTATGCTCTGCTATGATATCCAAACCATCCCGATTATGTCCCATCGCATGTCCCTAATTTCATTGCTCTAGATGATATTTTTGAAACCCCCACCACCATTGAATTCCTCCCCACACCACACATGTTGCAATCTACCAATGCACCATTACCCTCCATCCCACCTCACCTCCCATGGATTAATCATACAGATCTTTATCTAGATGATGAATTCCAGCTTCCTGAGTCCATCGATGACCTTCACCTCATCCCCACACCCACTCAACTTCATGATGGTTCTCACATGCTCGTTGAGGACACTATTGAAGTTGATATTGGCAATGATCTAGAACACCCTCACATCGTCTACCTCACTGCCAACCTATCCAAAGAAGAACGTGTCCTTTATACCAATTTCCTTAGATACTACATTAAGGTGTTTGCATGGTCCTACATGGATATGCCTGGCCTTGACCCATCGTTAGTCATGCACAACCTTATCCTGGATGACAATGCCAAACCTATCCGACAAAAGTTATGCCACATGCACCCCACCATTGCGCTTATTGTCAAAGAGGAGTTACAGAAACTCCTTGATGTAGATTTCATACAACCTATCGACTACCCTGAGTGGGTTTCAAACATGGTTCCCATCGGAAAACCCAAGGGGGGTATCCACATTTGCACCTATTTAAGGGATCTTAACAAAGCTTGTCCCAAGGACAATTTTCCACTCCCTAATATTGACACACTGGTCGATGCTACCGTAGGACATGAAATACTGTCACTCATGGATGGTTTTTTTGGTTATAATCAAATTTATGTCAATCCAAATGACCAGCACAAGACCTCTTTCATGACCCCTTGGGGGAATTTTTGTTACAAGGTCATGCCCTTCAGCCTCAAAAATTATGGGGCAACTTACCAATGCGCCATGACCTACATTTTCCATGATATGATGCACAAAACTATCGAAGACTACGTTGATGACCTCATAGCCAAATCCAAAACCCGTGGTCAACATCTTGAGGACCTGCATAAAATATTTGATCGCCTCTTGGAACATAATGTATGATTAAATTCGAAGAAATGCATCTTTGGTGTCACCACTAGCAAAATATTGGGTTTCATCATTTCACATAAAGGCATCGAAGTCGATCCTACCAAATTCCAAGCTATTCTTGACATGCCTCCCCCTACAAACCTCAAACAACTATGTGGCTTGCAAGGAAGGATTCAATCCATACGGTGATTTATCACCCAAATTTCAGACAAGTGTCAGCCATTCAATCATATTTTACAAAAGGGGGTCCCATTCAAATGGGATAATAAATGCCAAGCCACCTTTGATGACATCAAATCATACCTCACATCTCCACCCATCCTCATTCCACCCCATCCAGAACGCCCATTCCACCTATACATTTCTGCTACCGATGTCGCATTGGGCACACTTCTTGCTCAAAAGAATGAACGAGACCAAGAGCAAGTTGTATACTATATCAGTCGCACATTGATTGATTACGAGATGCGGTATGCTTACATGGAGAAACTTTGCCTTGTCATTGTCTTTGCCACCCAAAAGTTGTGACACTACATGATTAACCATACTACCTACGTAGTTGCCCATGATAACCCACTTCGCTACATGATGGGTAAGAGCTACCACAATAGTCGAACGGCCAAATGGATCATGCTCCTCATGGAATTTGATCTTGAATTCATCAGTCAAAAATCCATCAAAGGCCAAGTCATTGTTGATCAGTTGGCTGAGGCCCCATTACCAAGTGATGCACCATTGCTTATCCAACTTCCAGATGACTCTGTCTTTCATATAAGTGAAGCCAAAGAACCCGTAGAACTTGAACCAACTACTGAATTAACCCTTGTAATGACCTAATTCTGAAAATAATGCTAAACCCTAGCAATATTGCAATATTTTTTAAAGCAATATAATATTTATTTAGATAGAATTCAGATCTATAATTTTTAAATCACAAAATTACTCTAGATTTGCCAAGCAACTCCAACAATACGATTTTGCATTAAATCTGAAATGCATAGACAATTACATGAAAAATTCTCAAAGAAATCACATGAAACAACTCACAAAACATGAAATTTGATTGCTAATGCTGGATAGAATACCCTAGATGGATCATGGGGGTCTTGAAGCACCACAATGATGGATTTAACATCAGAAATCTACTGATATGCTACCAACAATGGGATGTTGGGGTCTAAGACTATCAATCTGCTGATTCTGACCTCTAACTCCTAAAAATCTGCCCTTAGAATAAGGACGTCAGCCTCTGAGGACTATCAATGGCTCCCCAAACCTGATGCCAACCCTATTTCTCCCTCAAATCACTAAAACAACCTCACACAAGTGCAACGCCCACCCTGAATTGTTGTAATCTGATCCTAAGAGTGGGACGTGGGTCTTGAAGTGCTGCCAATACTACCAATGATGCTAAAAACAAGGACGTCTGCCTACCTAGGGTAAAATTTGCTCTTAATGCTACCAAATTACTGATGAGACTCAGGGGTTTCATCCTTTGCCTCTGATCCAAGAGGGTTTTCATCCTCAGGGATTAGCTCTTGTAGGTTTTCATCTACGAGAGTGTTGTAGATGACTTCTCAGCCACATACAAGAGAAAATACTCAAATTCAATATTCATAGATGTGCAAATGAAAACCCTTCTTCTCTTTTTATAGGCAAATATTCTATTTCTTCGTTGAGAAGCACTTTTTATTTTCTCTTAATAATATAATAAAATAATATTATATTTTCCTAATGTGGCATTCACCCTTATTTCCCCTTTTATTATTTTTTATATTTTTATTTATCTAGAGCCACATAAAAATACTATCACACCACACCACACTTTGTACCATGCTAACAATAAAAATGGGGACATTACAATACATCCCCCCTGAGATTTCTTGTCCTCAAGCAATCGAACACAAACTTCATTCAGATTAAACCAATCCATAACCATGATCAAGAATGATTCCAGGATCCCAAACTAACCTTAAGAAAATTTTACCATACTGCCATAGTATTGGCCCAAGAGTGAGTGCTACTTTCACTAAGAATCTATCATGCCAGGGTTGTGCTCTCTTCTCTTTGATGCTAAGAACAACCAAGGGTGCAAAGGATCTCATCATGCCAGGTGAAGACCCAAGGCCTTGATGCCCAAAAACGTTGCCAGAGGACAACATCAAAAATATTCTCCAAAACTGTCCCAAACTCCCATGTGCATCCCAACTGAGTGAAGACAGGTCTGCCCTTGCATACAACAGGTCTAATATACCTCCCAGCAGGTCTGAATTTGTGCAATTAGTAGCCAAATAAGTCCTTTGAAGCCTTCCCAAGTCATCAATGAACAATCCTTCATTGTTTCTGACTGAGGTATCATGCCAAAGAGTGATGTCACCGATGGAAAAATGACTGAACAGTGAGTGTAATAGGTCTGATTTTTCCCAAAAAATAGCGAGTGATGACTGTCCAAATTATTTAACATCATTTATACTCAATCCTTAATCAATCCCTATAGCTTACTTATAGCACAATTGAAGCAAATAATTAGTAACAGTGAATGGATTAATGAAAAATAAGTTGATATAGGACTCAACAAACTCTAGTAACAGGTGGGAAACAAGCTCATCAACAAATTATAGTGCATGATTATAAATAGTCTCTTGGGAACCAACAAAAACCCAAGAAATATCCTCATATTCCATGCAAGGAACAATAATTCGTTTACCATCAAATGCAGTCATTAAGTGATAGCGATCCTAGAATCATGAGGTATTACAACCCATACAACATCAGTCAAACCTCCATCAAATTAAACCTTCATATTGTCTACAACTACCACTGTTTTACCTTCATTATGAGCGCCAAAAGTTGAAGAGTATGACGTGCATAGTTGTCCAAAAAAATATTTACCATAAACCAATAAATCAGTACCTAAAAATTTAGAAATAGTCCCATATTCATTCATATTGGTGTGTTTAGGAACAACAATAGCTATATTTTCATGTGTAGCCCTTAAATAACACCTTGTGTCTTCCAATTTGTCATCCACATACAAAATATCATTCTTCAATTTTTGGCTCTTGGTCATACTGTGGAAACAATCCATAATTTTTGTGTCATATTGTGCATACTGTGGTGTCATCATCCATTTACCTTTTACTTGATACTACTGATCTTTACCTATTATGATGCCCTCCATCATTCTGATTGAAACATTGGGCCCATATTTGATCCCCTTAAGAACAATATCATGCCCCTCATGCAAAAATCTTAATTCCAACTTCTTGTAATTACTTGTCACATCTCCAAGATCAAAGAACCATTGTGCTCCAAGCACTACTTGAGAAAGACCTCCCATTGGATAAACATAAAAATCATGAATAACTTTGTAATCACCCATTGTTACTTCTAATTGCTCTACCACCCTATTACATGATGTGAGTCCCGTTCCTGTAGCAACATTAAATGCTGGGAATGTTCCTGTTTTGAGTTGTTTTTTAGCTACAAAATCCTCATCAACAAAATTATGTGTAGCCCCTCCATCTATCAAAATTAGCACATCCTCACTTAAGACTTTTCTTGGGACTTTTATAGTAAGGAATTGGGGTACACAATGAAGAGTTGCCAAAGTGACAAGTTGAGTTGAATCATGAGATGACTCACCTTTTGGTTGTCCCTTGTGTTCTTGCTCCTTTATTTTCATTTCAGCTGAAGAATATGATTCATTATCTGAGTCACTATCTGATTTCACCTCAATGTAGTGAATCTCTCCCTTTCCCAAGCATCTATGATTAGGCTCCCAAGGTTTCTTACAATTGAAGCAAAGTTTTTTCCTTCTTAATTCATTTCTAGTAGCTTCATCCATACCTTTTGTGAATGGTGTTGGAGTTGGAGGTTTTTGTGGCTGAAGTGTGGCTCTCTCTTCAGGTGATTTCATCTTGCTCCATGGTTTGGATGTCTCTTCATGCCTTGACCTCTTTGGTGATAATCTAGATTTTGAAGATGTGTAAGGCTCAAGAGTGTGCTCAAGCAAAATGGCTCTTTTTATGGCCTCATGAAGTGATGGAGGAGAGAAGGATTTGACCAAACCCCTTAAGGGTTCCTTTAAACCATCCAAGAAGAGATAAATCACCCTCTTGGGTGAGATGTCCTGCACTATCACTAAAATTCGCTCAAACTCCTCTATGTATGTGGAGAGTGAATCTGTTTGTTTTAAGGTTGTCAACTCCCTGAAATACTCCTCATAATTCTTCTCAAATATGTCTAGGAGTCTCTAACTAAACTCATAAAATGTCGTAATCTCATCATGACCTTGAGTAATCAAGCCATTATGCCACCAATCATAAGCTTTTTCTTCTAAATTTAGCGTGGCCAACTGTAATGCATCATTTTTAGCTATGGGTTCAAGTGTAAAGAAGGTTTGGATCTTTTGTAACCATACCCTATGATAATCCATCACTCCCATTGAATGTCGAAACCTACATATTCTACTGTAATTTCTATTTGGGCTTTTTTTGCTTTGTACCACCAACCTTTTTTCCTTTCATCTACACGTACTCATAAAATTTTACTACACTACGAAAAGCCTCAGATTTTTGCTGATACTCAGTGAGTAAATCCTCCAATTCATCATCCTCCTCAACATCGGGTTCTTCTACTTGCTCCAAAAACATGGGTCGAGAAGGTTTCTTTAATGGAGTGTGAGTAGATCTCACACTACCCTGTTCAGGTGCAACATCCCTATGTGAAGATTTTGCTTGTCAAACTGGAGATGGTTGGTGTTGATTCACTAGCTACCGTAGCAAATTGACTATTTCCCCAAATTGCTCAGCTGGATCTGGTGGTGGGGTGTTTCTTCTTTCTTCCATTTCTTGAATTTCCTCTCTTCTTCTTCAAGTGCAATATCCTCTAGGGTTTCCTCCCCAACTAGAATATTTTGATTCTACTGGTTTCTTCTTCCTCTAAGATGATACTGATAGCGTATTGGAGGTCTTTGGTTCATAGAAACCCCCCAATTTTTTTTTGACTTGTCAGGATGGTAGATCTACTAGAAATATTCAATACCCAGAAGCTGGAAACCCTAGATCTAAATTTCTCACCATAAACCCTAACTCAATCCTCCACAGGATGGCAGAATCAATGCTTTGATACCATTATAATGACCTAATTCTAAAAATAATGTTAAAACCTAGCAATCTTGCAATATTTTTTAAAGCAATATAATATTTATTTAGATAGAATTTAGATCTATAATTTTTAAATCACAAAATTACTCTAGATTTTCCAAGCAACTCCAACAATACGATTTTGCATTAAATCTAAAATGCATAGACAATTACATGAACAATTCTCAAAGAGATCACATGAAATAACTCACAAAACATGAATCTGATTGCTAATGCTAGATAGAATACCCCATATGGGTCGTGGGGGTCTTGAAGCACCATAATGATGGATTTAACATCAAAAATCTATTGATATGCTACTAGTAATGGGATGTTGGGGTCTAAGACTATCAATCTACTGATTTTGACCTCTAACTCCTAAAAATTTACCCTCAGAATAAGGACGTCAGCCTCTGAGGACTATCAATGGCTCCCCAAACTTGATGCCAACCCTATTTCTCCCTCAAATCATTGAAACAACCTCACACAAGTGTAACGTCAACCCTGAATTATTACAATCCGATCCTAGGACTGGGACGTGGGTCTTGAAGTGCTACCAATACTTCCAATGATGCTCAAAATAGGGACGTCTGCCTCCCTAGGGTAAAATATGCTCTCAATGCTACCAAATTGCTGATGAGACTTAGGGGTTTCATCCTTTGCCTCTGATCCAAGAGGGTTTTCATCCTCATGGATTAGCTCCTGTAGGTTTTTGTCTATGAGAGTGTTGTAGATGACTTCTCAGCCACATACAAGAGAAAATACTCAAATTCAATATTCATAGATGTGCAAATGAAAACCCTTCTTCTCTTTTTATAGACAAATATTCTATTTCTTTGTTGAGAAGCACTTTTTATTTTCTCTTAATAATATAATATAATAAAATAATATTATATTTTCCTAATGTGGCATTCACCCTTATTTCCCCTTTTATTATTATTTTTATATTTTTATATTTTTATTTATCTAGAGCCACATAAAAATACTATCACACCACACCACACTTTGTACCATGCTAACAATAAAAATGGGGACATTACAACCCTTTTCTTTGATGGCTCTCGTTGCACACATGCTGGGGGTGCAAGAATAGTCTTTTTACACTGCAAGGGGAGCCTCTCCCATTTTTATTTAAATTAGGCTTTCCCTACACCAACAAAAATGCTGAGTAGGAAGCTTTTATCCTTGGCCTAAAACAAACACTTTCAATGCACATTCATCACTTTGACATATTTGGTGACTCCCTCCTCATTGTAAATAAAATCAAGGGAGAATGACAATGTCATTACCCAATATTGCAATAATACAAACAAGTAGTTGAAGATTTATTGGCCCAATTTGAGTGGTATGACATCACCGCTACTCCATGATCCACAAACCATTTCGTCGATACCATGGCATCGCTAAGATCACTTATTCCACAAAACCCACTTTCCAACACAACTCACGTGTTCATCCACACCCTTTTCCATTCTACCATTTCCAATAATCTGCCTTCTCATGACAATGGTGTCAATATCATAAAATCTCACCCACATGACCCATGGTTTTCCCAAGTCAAGGATTACATTAAGCTCGATATTCTACCACTTGATCTAAATCATACTCACAAAAGAGCTTTTAAATTGTGTGCCATTCACTATACATTTCTAGGAGATATCCTTTACAAGTGAAGTTATGATGGCATTTTATTGCATTGTCTTGAGCCCTTTGAAGCCCAACGCATCACTCAAGAAGCTCATGATGGTACTTGTGACAACCATTTTAGTGGCATGGATATTACCAAACGTATTATCTAAATGGGCTATTACTGGCCCACAATGGAACATGACTACTGGACCTATGTCAAAAAGTGTATTAAATGCCAACGTCATGCCAATCTTACACATTTTCCTTCTCAAACTCTGCAACCCATCTAGTCAATATGGCCCTTTTCACAATGGGGTTTGGATCTCATCAACAAAATCACACCTACATCATCTACCAATCATGAGTTCATCATTATGGCAATCGAGTACTTCACGAAATGGGTTGAGGCCATTCCTTTAATTCAAATGATCGATCCTAAAATTGTTGATTTCATCACTCAATACATCATTTGTCATTTTGGCATTCCAACCAAAATCATCAATGACAATGGCACTCCATTCAAGAACAAGAATTTTCGTGCACTATGTGAAAAATTCAACATACAACATAGCTTCTCTACTCTATACTACCCACAGGGTAATGGCCAAGTAGAAGCTACAAACAAAATCATTTGTGTCATTCTTCACAAAACTGTTGCAGAATCACATTGTGATCGGCACAATCAGATGCCATTAGCACTATGGGCCTATCATACTAGAATCCACACTCCAACTAGGAAAAATCCAATGGTGCTGAGGTCATAATACCCTTGGAGCTTGAAATACCATCCTTACGAGTTTCCATGCAAGAATTTATTGATGATGATACAACCCGTCTGGCTTGACTTGACCAATTGACATTATTAGATGAACATTGCATTCATGCTATTGAATACAAATGATTTATAAATATCATCTTCAATGTGCCTACAATTCCAAGGTACACCAACATGAATTCCAAGTTGGCAACTTGGTCCTCAAAGAAAACCAACAAATTACTAGCCAATCATGACATCTCTATGACAAACTTGACCCTACTATCAGGCCACCTAGCTCCTCCTAATGGAACATCAAATATTCCTCCCTAACCCTGCACCTCTGGCCCTCCACATCCACTCACCACAACATCACATATGGCACGTACTTCCCATCATGGATGTGAGCATCGTACAATAGGTCTTTTGGTGACAAGATCGGGATATGCTCCCATGCCCAAATTTAAAGTACTGGGCTCACACTAATCCCTATCCTGTCCATCCTAACAACTCCATGAAGCTCTTTGTATACCTACGCTAGCAATGCAGGTTCCCATGCATACATGATTCTCCTCTCCACCATATCACACATAATCCCCATCATATTCCAGGAGAATCTCACCCCTAAAGTGTCAGGCAATGCATGGCTCACTATCAACAACATCTCCATAGCATGATGATTAGATAAGTAATGCTTACGCCAATACTTGATGTAATCCATGCCACCCCTTCACATCCACCCATTGCCACTGTTGTCCAAAGACCCTCTTTAGAATGCCATTCCTCGAATACTTATCTGTCATCATAATGGTAATACCCTATATCGATAGTCGATAAATCTGATAGATATCCTCCAATATCACGATCATCTCTCCCATCAATAAATAAAAGGTGTTCCTATTCAAATCCCACATTTCACACAACATTGATATATGCACGTGATTCACATGAACCTCGTGCATAACCCATGCACCATACAACCCAATATTCCTCAACCACTCACCATCCATGGGTTGCCACACATCCTCCAACTCCTTTTGGATTTTGCGTAATCTATGTCACGTAGAGATCTTCTTCACCTTTCAATTTAGACATACCACGAGTCAAAAATCATGTATATAAAATCACCTTATTTTTTATTTTCACATGTACATATTAAAAAAAATAATGAAAATCAAACATCAACAAATAGAAACAAACCCCAACTATACAAATCCTACATCTCGAGGCAAGTTTGTACGACCCCATGCAAAATTGGCTAGTTCACATGACCCCTGTGCAAACCGATAGGTTTGTATGACCCCGTGCAAACCTCCCGATGCCAACAAAAATTGTGGTCGCGATCTCGTATCGAGGCACACATTGCAAAAAGATGTAATTTACATGTGAAAAAAAAATTATCATACAAAAAAAAAAAAAAGTACACACGTGTTCACGTATTCTGAGGCAGTCAAAACAAAGTCAAAATGCAAATAAAAAATCACATCCAGATACCCATTTGGCTTATTTGATGCCCCCACTTTCTAGATTTCACAAGCATAGAATATTCATACCACATTCCTACCATCCCATCACACATGCTTTTCCTCAAACACACACATCACAGACAAAAACTAACATCACCCCAAGATACCCATTTTCCTCTTTTTACACAAAGTGCATGTATTTTGACCACCCCACCTATATCCATCACTTTCACGATATTACAAGTAAAATCTCATAATTTCAAAACCCTAAGCAAGCACACACTAACTAAGAAGGAATTCGATGCTTACCTTCGACATTCTCACCCCTGTGCTGGTGCTTGCTGACCCGCTCGCCATCCCATCTTATCCGCTTCGTCATCTAACAACACTCCATTCTATTTCTTCCTCCTCGCCACTCTCTCCTCTATTTCCTCATGGAAATGACACTGTTGATATCACAAAAATCCTATTTAATCCTTCATAAACTCTAATTTACGTGCTACCTGTACAAATTGGTAGGTTCACATGACCCCCGTACAAATCGATAGGTTTGCACAACCCCGTGTGAATCACCCCAGTTCACATGACCCCGTGCGAACCTACCATTTATCGACCAAACTTCCACATCCATATTAACACCCCTAGAAAATCTCCAAAATATTCCATTTTGGTGAATTTCATTCAACATATTTTAATTTTATCCCATATCTTCAATCAATTGCTTCATCACCAATTTTTGCCACCTCCATTTACAATTCATATCTTGAGGGGGTAATCATCCAAAACATCAAAAACTACCTTGTACATTATAAAACAACCAAAAGTTAACTCATGGATACAAAAAATGCCTAAGAATTTTTTTGCTGAAGATCATCTCAAATCCTCATGCTAGGACAGATACAAGAAAAACAAAACTTCTCTTCTCAATCAAAACTCCAATAAAAAAAAAAACAATGTTTGATAGACCTCAAAATACCTCTGATTGTAGATATATCATGGATTCCAATATTCATAGTGGCAGTCGTAAGACCACTCATGAATGAAGCTCCTAAAATTTCTACCCCATGGCTCCAAAAATTTGTCAAATGTTGTCAAAAAGAGCTCATCAATCAATCAAAAGCAAAAATTGGCAAAGGTATTTGTTCCTTCCAAATTGGAACATCTTAAGTTGATCATAAAACAAGGCAATCATACACATCCCCTCAAAAGCAATCATTATAATGCTACAAAGTGTTGTATCCGATCACAAAACATTTTTATCAATGCGTCTCTCTCACAATCATCCACAAGTCATCAATCACAAATTCTTTGCCTTTCAAATAATTCCATCAATTCACACCATCAATTTTTGTACTAAACCAGGTTTGACACAATCCAATACAAAAAGGGGTAAAATGTAGACATCTAAAAGTCGTACATTGTCCCTCTCCCCATTCTAGTGGTCAATCAATTTTCAAAATCCTCAAAAATTGCATAGATTGGCTAAAAACACTATTCATTCATCAAAATCACTATTCATCATCCTTAGACCCTTTAGGCTAGCTAAGCCCCTTCCTACGCTTAACCATAGATCCTCATGCGACCTCATTCCAACTCAACCAAAGTTGAATTCTCCACCATGGTCAAAAAGTACTTTAGGGTCAAAAAGTCGACGTTTTTGGTAAAAACTTGCTTTATGGCTAAACACATGCTTAATTAAATCTAATCATGATTTGATTTGGACCCTCCACCTCACATAGTCTACTCTGACTAGCCTAGAATTCCACCTCACCTATTCTAGCCTATCCTAGCCATGCCATATTTCACCCAGATATTTCTCCACCTCACATTACCCTAGGTCATAAATGAAATATGGAGACTTTTGCACATAAAAAGTAAATTTTAATTAAAATATATATTCAAAAAGGTGTTCATTAATTCCTAATGGATATTTTTGGATAGATGAGGTATTCTCTCACCCAACCTCATTTATGGACCAGGACACCTCAGGGTACACCTCCCAGGTGGACACCTCACCATTGCCACCTCATAGGGGATATCTCATCCCCTTTCTCTCACCTTGGCCAAGTCTATAAATAGAAGGCCATTTTCACCTCATCAAACATAATCAAATTTTGCTTATCGAAGTTGTGTTGAAATCATCATAGCTATTTGCATCCATCACACCTCCATCATATAACCACCGTACGAACATCACAATTGATTTGTCACTTTCATGGAGTTCATTTATGATTTATATAGATCAACAATCCTATGATAAGTGCACTTTCTGAAGGTGACCTGCACAAAAATCAAATAAAAAACTGCTCCAGGACAACCAGAAAAACTAACTTGTAGTTTTGGTACAAAAAATATAGGTTTGCATGACCCCGTACGAACCACCAAGTTCAGGACTAGTTTGCACGACCCCATGTGAACCTCTTCTACAACCACCAAAATCATCAATAAAGGTAAGTATATCTTAATTTATAGTCTTATGTTGTTTTTAGTAGGTATTTTCATGTTTTGAGCATATTTTATGAGTCTTTTGTCTTTATAACCACAGGGTTTGACTAAGGCAAACCCCCTATTACACTAAAAATATTTTGTAGGTTAACAGGTCCAAAAAAGCACAAGGACACATCCAAAAAGTGGTGGCCCACGAGCAAGAAGCCCACCTACATTGAGGAACCCAAAAATATGGATCTTGCTGCCTTTGTTCCAAATTCAAAAGGGCTTCCTTAGGGAAGACCCCATTGTAGCCTTCAAGGAAAAATTTGTAAAAGGATATCGTAGTGTAACCTATTTTATGAATTCAATATAAATGTAGTAGATTCTTTGATATTGAATGAATGTCTTAGCATATTTTTGATAGTTTTAGTGTCATGTTAGATATTGGAATTTTGATACTATTGTATATATTGTCTATGCAAAACTATTTTGAGTAGAGGAGGTTGACAAATTTGAGAATAACAAGGCTATAATGGGGCTTGTTGTTGCTAATGTTGCCATAATAATGCTAAATAAACTAGATAAAGTTACTTGCATAATTCTACTTGAGATCCCTTTTGATATTTTATTAGCACGATTATTGCTTGGGTGGTTGCAACATTTACAAATATTATTGGTGCCATAAAGGGTGTGTTGGTTCCACTCCTCTTGTAGTTTATTTGAAGAATCTAGTTATTATTACCTAAGTGGCCTTTAATTATGGTGTCATAGGTTATAAAATTTCACTCTTCCTCATCTCATGGATTATATTTGGATAGGGATCTACCAATGACATGAGTCAATTTCATGGGTGTTTAATTTCCTAAGGCCTAAAGAAGATATTTCCCTACCTTTACTTGATCTTTAGGACTCAAAACAAACCCTAATAATAGTCTTTATTGGGAGCTAAAATATGTTCTAGTTATATGCTTCATATGAACCATTGAGCACTAATAAGGATGTGACCCCTTGTATTTCATTGTGCTACCCTCATCATTGTGGTCTCTTTTGCTCTTGGTTAATTTTCTCTTTCTTCCTTGTTATCAGGTAAACCTATGTTTTTTTACATCAAAGGGGTGGGCCTCCTATTTTATCACTTAAAGGGTTAAATCTTGGGGACTTTGGAGACTCCTCTAGGTGATCCACTTGGAAGTGGTATGATATATTTCCCTATGATCTTTAGAGTATCAACAAATTCTTCTCAAAGGGTGGCACTATACCTATGCATGTCCTACTTTTGTTAGGGAAACCATAGTTTTTCTTCTTGTAAATCTTCTTGGTAGTTGTTTGAGTTTTGCTATTGTATCTTGGGTGTCACTCCCTCTATATTCTTCCTTCACTTCATCTTCTTATTCTTATTCTTTGACTAAGACCATTTTATACTCCATGACCTCTCTCTGCATGTGTGGGTGATTCAATCACTCATCCTAATCATTCATCTTGGTTATATCATAGGGGTGGCATCCATAAGGTCCATAATTTGGGTTAATGAATTAATCATAGTGTAATATATCTTTTAGGATAGTGGGTTGGCATGCAATAAGTTCAACTCATCAATCCAATGCTCATGACAACAATCGATGTCATATGTTATCTAGATAAACCTCTAGTTCTATAAAAATTCTAAATATGCATCTAGAGGAATACTTTCTTATCCTTGAGGCATTAATTTTATCTAGATTCTTGACATTGTCCATTTATTATCAGATCATACCTATGGTTTTTTTTGGAAATACCACCCTGATTGGATGTTGACATGGGTTTTGATTGAAGGATGTGAATTCCCTCTTTCTTGGGGATAATCTATGTCAGGTATATGACAATAAATATTAGAAACGTATTGAACTTGAAGTCAAGTTTTTTCTACTTTATCTCTTTAATGTTTGTTTTGAATTTAGTCAAGAAGGTGTTGGCAAATGGACCCAAATATAACATAGGTCCAAGTTCCTAAGATCATAAAAGCTCTTACAAATAATCACAATACACTCACACCATCAATGTTGCACATAGTAACTCTTTATTGGTAATAAAAAATCTCACAATACAAAATTCATTTGATTACATTCAAAATATTATATAATATTACATAGAATGGATCTTTATCTCTAGTATATAGCTTTGCATAAAAACTTTTCAATGCTTCTAACTGTTGTTATCATCAAACTCTCAGGAGATGCAACCCTTCACATACCTCATATTATGAAAAAGATTCTCATGATTACATAACCTCCTACTTCACATCTTGATATATCTCATATGAATTTTCACTTCCACACTTGACACCTATCACCTATGACTCTTCACTTGTACACTTGACACATTTCACATACAAACACTCTCCTCACTTTGACACATGCTTTAGAAAATTATTAAACACACTCCCTATTCTTCTTGGTAGTTGTTTGAGTTTTTCTATTGTCTCTTGGGTGTCACTCCCTCCATATTCTTCCTTCACTTCATCTTATTCTTCTTGTTCTTTGACTAAGACCATTTTCTACTCCATGACCTCTCTATACATGTGTGGGTGATTCAACCACTCATATAAGTTATTCTTCTTGGTTATATCATAGGGGTGGCACCCATAAGGTCCATGATTTAGGTGAATGAATTAATCATAGTGTAATATATCTTTTAGGATAGTGGATTGGCATGCAAAAATTTCAACTCATCAATCCAATGCTCATGACAACAATCGATGTCACATGTTATCTAGATAAACCTCTAGTTCTATGTAAATTATAAATATGCATCTAGTGGAATACTTTCTTATCCTTGTGGCATTAATTTTATCTGGATTCTTTACATTTTCCATTCATTATTAGATCATACCAATGGTTTTTGTTGGAAATACCACCTTGATTGGATGTTGACACAGGGTTTGGCTTGGAGGATGTGAATTCCCTCTTTCTTGGGGATCATCCATGCCAGGTGTATCGCTCCAAAATTTTTGCACCCTTACCTTCAGGCTATAGGATCCACGCCCGAAAGGGGGATGTGAAAAGGATGGGACAATACCTCGGACTGAGAGGCCTTTGAAGGTCCCGCCTCTCGAGGGAGGTGTATAAAGGTGAATTTTTGACGGATGGTGGGTTCACCAGGAAACTTTTGAATGGCAGTTTCCATGCCTAGGTTGAGAGGGTGTTTGATATGTTCATTTTTATGTTTGCTCATTCAACTCCTAGGTTTGGCCAAATGAATCTAAACTGTTCTATATGAAATGCAGATTTAAATGAATACAGAAAATAGATTTGAATAGAAAACACAGAGAATAAGCTAGATGAGAAAAGTCATACCTGATTCCGGATGTCTAATGGAGGTTCTAATTTTTGAAGCAGTCCAGATTGCCTGGAATTTAATATTACAGGATCGTCTGAGATCAAACAAGATCGTCTGAGATCAGACGAATTCGTCAGAGACCTGCAATCAGAGAAATAGATACAAAATACTAGAAATGCAACTATTATAATAGATAGCAATGATGTAGAATGATAACAATAATATTAACTGATAGTTATAAATAAAAATATGAGTGCATTACAATGATTTAATGACAAATTATGATTTTATTATGCATTAAAACTATATGAGGTGAACTCCAAGATGCAGAACAATAAGGAATAACCATAGAATTAACTAAATGCAGAATAATGCAGCAGAAAAGAATGAAGAAACGCAAACTCTGGGCACTGATTGCCCCCAATGTTGACTGTAGTCGAAATCGTTTGCAAAATACGAAATCATCTCTAATTGCAGCGTGATCGTCCGAGATTGTACAGGATCATCTGCGATGATCTGAGCTTGCTTCGGCTAAAAAACAATGAGGTTCCTGTAAGAAAACTTGGAAAGGCACAAATGAAAGCAGAGATTTGAGGTGTTCTAATGCACGCAAAGATCAAATTACAGGGAATTCAGCCAGGGGTAGGTCAAGGGGAGGGCCTAAGATTAAATAGGCATAGGAAGGAGGTTGGGAGGTTGGAGATCATCCCAATCTGGGAGATCTCCAACGAGGAAGGTCTCTAATGGTGCAGACATGCTTTTGCCCCGGTTAGAGACACCGTTGAAATAGAAGCTAATTATGAACAAATCAGTTTGGGATGAAATCGTCTGGACGTTCTACTCCAGAAGAATTCATCCGATCTGAGGTGATATCGTCTGATCGGCGATGATATCATCCAACGGTCACAACAAATCCTAAAAATGGCACGGAAAATGGGGAAAGCGGGTAAAAGGCGGTTTAACGGGCAGTTTGGGGTTGAAATTCAAATTTTAACATTTTATCTTTTTACTAAGGTTTAACCGTGCCAATTTTAGGGTGCTACATTTTGCCCCCTCTTTAGCGAATTTTTCGAAGAAAATGCGTTAAAGACGAGTTTTTCCCATTTTATGAGAAAGCAAAAATATACTTAATTTTTTAGACGACGATTCTTGGTCGAATCGTATGAATGCTGACTATGGTGCCCCCTCCGTGTTTTTACCCAAATCGAACGTTTGAGGTAAAAACACGGAAAAGAAAAATTAAAATGTTGTTGGTTTTGAATAAAATTAAGAAAAATAGGGAAAACCCTAATTCATTTTTTACTATTCATTTTTACTGTTCCAGAGCTCTGCAGAGAGAAAAATGGTGGAGACAGCGCACAGAGCGACAGAGGTCCGGCGCAGGCTACGGGTAAGGATCTAATCCTAGTAGATTAGGTTTAATTAATCTTTGTGCAATTCTTGTGATTTAAATTTGATTGTTTGGGGCATCATGGCCATTTTTAGGCCGTCGACATCGTCGGGACAAAATCGTCCCGATTTCATCGAAATCGTCCCTAAATCATCGATTTCATTTGACGGTGAAATCGGCGAATTAGGGGCGATTTCGTCCAACAAGGGGCGATTCCCAAGTTGCGAAATCGGAGATGATTTCATCCTCACAAAGGATGATTTTGCCCAATGTTGGACGATATCATCCAATGGTGGACGATATCATTTTAAACTTGATTTTAAGTTGTTTAATTTGAATGATTTATTAATGATTTTGTTGTTTTATTGTTTGTTTTGCAGAAGGGATTACTAAAGAGCCGGGAATGGAAATACGGTGGGCTAAGGGATGACATAGCCACACTTGACCAGGAAAAGCGTGACCGACTTGGACAGGTCGGTCTACAGCATGTGGCAGAGATGCCACAAATACCGACTGACATAGGGCTACTGATAGCCCTAGCAGAGAGATGGTATCCAGGGTCGTCCTGCTTTTGATTACCGACAGGGGAGATGGCTCCCACTCTAGAGGACGTATGGAGGATCATGAGGATCCCCATACAAGGACGATTGATGATGCCTATGGCCAATCAGGGCTAGGTGATGATGAGGCTCACGGGAGACCCGAGCTTCACCCTAGAGAAGGGCAGAGTGAACATCGAGTCACTACGATAGATGCCTAGGGCATCTAGACTGACACAAGTTTTGGCAGGAGTTGTCGGTGGCTTACTGTTGTGCCACCAGAGCGGATGCAGACTACCGTGGGTGCTCTCAGACATAGTCTACGACATGAGAGACCACGGGCACAGATTTGCATGGGGCAGCTTTGTTCTATGCCGCTTGTATAGGATCCTGCATGGGGTCGTATACAAGGGAGGTCGATGTCTGGTTTTGACATTGCTGTTGTAGGTTTGGTGCTAGGAGCACATTGCGGTGTAGAGGCCGGTAGGGCTCCCACTAATAGGGGTTGACCGGGAGAGGCCTCGGGTTTTCTATTGGTGGCTACAGAGGGGGTCACATCGACGGATAGATCTGCCGATGTCACGAAGGTTGCTAGACGACCTCATCCTAGACCAGATCACCTGGAGGCCATGGTGAGAGCACCCCGGGTGGGCAAAGGATGGGCAGGAGCTGGCTCGCATCAGGTGAGTCTACTGGCTGAGGATGGAGCGAGGAGAGGTAGAGCTCCACCGCTATGACCGAGTACTATGGTAGTTCGGTCTATAGTAGGGGATCCCTTCTCTCAGGGATTATGAGTACTCCCAGACTATTCGAGATAATACCACATTGAGCGGGGCTCCAGATATGCAGTGATTCTAGAGTCAGGACGCGGATGATGCCCCCATCCAACCAGTGGATGGTGACGATGCTGGGGTTGTGGATGGCTATGATGCCTGGTACACAGGCATCCGCCCTCCTCGGATGATGAGGGTGCAGGGTCCGATGCACGTGGTTGTGCATCGGATGGGGAGGCAATGGCAGGCTGCTATTGAGGCAGTGCGAGGTCACGAGGGGAGAGAGCAGTGGTGGATCCCATAGGAGAGATGCCAGAGGATGGCATGGGCTCCACAGAGGCCGCGGGAGACAGGGCGGAGGGAGGAGGGACTCCCTTCGCAGTAGGGTGAGAGACCACCATCGCCTGATAAGGGCAAGGGTGTTGACATAGGGGAGAGCAACGAGACAGCGACTCTCTGAGCTGAGGTTGCCCGCATTCGGGCTCAGGTGCAGACATTACAGGATGAGGCTACACGGCTTAGAGCTCGGGGTGGAAGGGTGAGCAGGGATGATCTATCATGGTCTATTGCTCAGACCGCATTCTACCAGGGGTTATACTATCACATGGTTCTAGAGAACCAGAGGGTACCACTGCCAGCCCCTATTGTAGAGCCGGTCATGATGGGATCGACGAGGACATCCTCACGATCGACGACGAGGACCCGAGATACACCCCGGACCTCTATGGGACCACCTCCTCCACGGTAGGGTGGGGGAGGAGATGAGGCTGAGAGCTCGAGGGCTTCTCGAGGCTAGGTGCTAGAGATTATAGATTTTGAGAGATTGTTGAGAGGATTGAGTATGCCGGGGTATAGATTGTGGCATACCAATCCAACTTTGATATGATGTATATAATTTTTTGATATATATATGATCTTGTTTTTGATGATATGACTTGTTCATATGTTTTTATGATGCTTTAATGTTTGAATTATTTGTTGATTGGATTGATGATTCATGTAATTATGTCGTTTGAAATAGTATAATTTGATGTCATGCTGTAAGATTTTAAATGAAATAATCTGATGTAAACAATTGGTTGTGGTGGTGTGATTTGATAAAAGAAATAAAAAGGGACTTCTAACAATAATTTCAAAGGACATTGTCGTTGTTATAGACCATTTCATGGAGTCATCGCTCACTCGGTCGTCAAGCTAATCCCAGTATAGAAATATTGTTAAAAGTAAAAGAGTGCTTAAGAGACTGTCTTAAGACTTTGTGTTGTGATGATAGAAATGATGATGGTTTGATGATTTGTTTTCAGATTTTCATAAAAAATAGTATGCATGAGATACGAAAATATGATTTTGCTAGGCATAAATTCCTAAGTGTGATAAAATTTTGAACAATTCCTTAGAATTTATACCATGGTTGCAATATTGAATTTGAACATAATGTCATGAAATAGAATAAGTGTTCGTTTGTTTGTAAAGCATAATTGTGTAACATAATGATGCAAGTCACATGTTTTGATAAATTTTTTTTAAAATAAATGGAACATAAAATTAGAACAATGGTTTGCGCTAGGCATAGAATTATAGGTATAGACTTATACCATCATCGCGAAATCCAAAGAAAAAGAGATTGTTTTAGTTTTATTGCAAGATTAATTTATGATTTTTGTGATAAATAATAATATGAAAATTCTGTTTGAAATTATTATTTTGAGATTTTGATTTTGTAAAAAGGTGTATGTAATTACGTTGATACAAACAACAAATTCTGAAATAAAAGGATAAAACCATTCCGAAAAGAAGTACAAGAATATTTTAAATTATCTCAAAGAGAAATATAGACTTATAAGGAATCCTCATGTGCAAATGTGAATTCATTACCGATCTTGATTTATCATAATGATACAAAATCTCTCAAATACAAATGTGTGTGCGATTGTATTGTTCATTCACCAATTTTGAGCAAGATAATTTGATACAAGTAATTTGCCTTGACCAAATGAATGTTTGTTGACCATGATTTATATGCATGTAACCATACCAGACTACTATGTAAGTTAGGTTTATCAAGAGCTAGCTAATCCATAAGTTGACAGAGGTCTGTACAAAAGAAGGTCGCTAATGTGACAGACATATCGCCATGCTAGGGATTACCCAAGGCCAAGCGGGTTGGGCACAAACCACCTGTTATGGGGCTTACCTCACAGTTTTCGAATAATTGAGAATTCCAGGGATTCAAGCTCATTCACCCTTCTTTTCTTTTCAAGGGGTAGGGAAAGGATTTTATTGCATTTTTGCTTTTGCATTTCTCTTTTGCTTCTTTTTTTTTTTTTGTACTTTTGTATTGTTGCTTGATATTTGAGATAATGCTGAAATATTGTTGTGATGAAAAATAACCTTTTTCTTTTTCTCTTTTCTTTGAACTTTTTCTTTTCTTCCTATGCTAGGGATACTTGCTCGGATTAGTCTGTAGAGCAAGGGATTTTTATTCTGGGTAGGGGTGAGCTTGTCCTTTTGTCAATTCTCAAAGATTCTAGACCATGTGCATGATAGGATAGCAGGGGAAACTTTTCGCTCAGGAAACCGGTTCTACTATGTAGCATCATATCGAATTTGCAATGAAATCATTTTAATGTGAAAATATATACTTAGTTCAAGTAAATAACAAGATCAGTTCTCTATGCTCAAAACTTTATTTAATTCACTTGTGGACTTTGATATAAGAGAGATTAATAATCATACCAAATAAATCAAGATATTTATTCATGTGAATGTGAAAGTGCGGGATTCCAAATAAATGCTAATTTATCCAAAATAACTGAAAATATAACTGCAATACTTCACAGTTTGAGAAGTACAAAATAAAAGATGTTTTTGAAGATTTTGATGATTTTGAATGTTTTTAATTTTAAGTGATGAATTAAAAGAAATACAAGATGATTGTTTTTGAAATGTTTTATATAAGTGACTAAAAGGAAATAATATGCAAAACAAATATATACAATGATGAAAGGACCAATTTTTACGCATAGTAACGTTTAAGATGCATAATGTTCATAGGTTCTTTAAGTTCTTTACCATCCAAGGTAGATAATTTGTATGCTCTTGATCCAAATTTAGCAGTGATGACATATGGTCCAAGCCAGTTGGGCTCAAATTTACCTTTAAGGTTTTGAGTTGCATTAGTATTTTTTTGATTTTCTTTTAAGACAAGGTCACCGATCTCAAAGGATCGAGGATGAACTTTCTTAAGATATGCTCTCTTAAGCTTGTTTTGGTAGGCACGAAGATGCTCCAAAGCATTGATGCGCTTTTCATCTAGAAGTTCTAGTTGACTAAATCTGCCAACATGATATTCATCCCCTACTTCAGTATCTTGAAGTAGTAGAGCTAAAGAAGGAACTTCTAATTCAAAGGGAAAAATGGCTTCAGCACCATAAACCAAGACAAAAGGTGAAGTTCCGATGGGGGTTCGAACACTAGTTCGATAGGCCCACAAAGCAGGATATAACTGAATGTGCCAATCTCGACCGGTTTTATTGACCAATTTTTTGAGAATTTTGATTAAGGTTTTATTAGATGCTTTTGCTTGACCATTACCCTGAGGATAATAGGGAGTGGACCAGCGATGTTGAATTTTATATTTTTGACATAGTTTCTTGACATCTTTATTTTTGAAACAAGTTCCATTATCAGAAATGAGATTGGCAGGAATTCCAAACCTACAAATAATTTGATTAAAAATAAATTTGGAAACTTGTGTTCCAGTGCAAGAAGCTAATGGCATAGCTTCAACCCACTTCGTGAAATACTCGGTGGCGGTTATGATGAATTTGTGTCCATCGGATGACACAGGGTTGATTTTTCCAATAATGTCGAGGCCCCATTTTGAAAAGGGCCAAGGAGATGAAATAGCCTGCAGTTCTTGTGCAGGCGCATGGACAAGGTCAGCGTGTTTCTGGCACTTGTCGCAATGTCGCACATAATTATGTGCATCATTTTCCATGGTAGGCCAAAAATATCCTATCCGAAGGAGTTTCTTAGCAATGGCGCTACCACTAAAATGTCCCCCACAAGATCCATTGTGGGCTTCATTCAAAGCTGATCTAGATTCTTCTAGATTCAAACATCTCAATAAGATGCCTTCAAAAGATCTTCTCTACAAGGTATTACCAATAATCACAAAGCGACTTGCTTGTCTACGTAATAACCTACGCTGGTTGCTAGTACAACCATCGGGGAAGGTTCCTTTCTGCAAAAAATTAAATATATCCGTATACCATGGTTCAGGAGTTGTTTCGTTGATGAGAAACACGTCCAAAGGTTCTAAGCATGATTTGCTTGAAGCGGGTTCCTAGAGTCGATGAATAATGATGGTAGCATATTCATCATCTAACTCCAAGGGTAAAAGAGATGCAGCTGCAGCCATAGCGTCAGCCGCACGATTGCTAGTTCGAGGAATAGCTTCCAAAGTAACTTGATCAAACAAGGATAATAACTGCAAAACATATGCTTTATATGGGCGCAATTTATCATCTCTGGTCTGATAAACATCATTGATTTGGTTTATGACAAGTTGGGAGTCACCGAAAACCAATAAACTTTTGATTTTCAATGCCAAGGCAGCTCGTAATCCAAGGATAAGAGCTTCATATTCAACAGTGTTATTGGTGCAAGCAAATGTTAATTTGAAGGACAGAGGTATAAGATGTTTTTGCGGAGATATTAAAATAATACCCACACCAGCCCCACTCATGCATCGGGCTCCGTCAAAGTATAGGGACCATTGCTCTGAATGGTCTGCCTCTAGTTTAAGGCATTCATCAGGAAACTCAATGATGAGGGGATGAGTAGATTCTAAGGGTGCAACAGCTAATTGATCTGCTATGATTTGACCCTTAACAGACTTTTGTCCTATAAAGGTGAGTTCAAATTCGCTTAGCGCAAGAACCCATTTGGCTGTGCGACCAGATAAATATGGTCGACTCATGAGATATCGCAAAGGGTCGAATTTGGCAATAACATACGTTTTCTGACTGAGCATATAATGTCGTAGTTTCTATGTAGAAAATACGACTGCTAGACATAATTTCTCTAATGTGGTATATCGAGTTTCATAACTGATTAAGGTTCTGCTAATATAATAATTAGCGCGTTCTTTCTTCTCATCGTCAAGCTGAGCTAACATAGCTCCTAAGGCAGAATCAGAAGCAAAAATGTACAAGATAAAAGGACGATCAGATCTAGGTGGGGAAAGCATTGGTGGTTTGAGGAGATATTGCTTAAGGAGTTCAAATGCTTCTTGGCATTCGTCGTCCCAATGAAAAGGGACATCTTTCTTAAGAAGCTTAAGAAAGGGTCCAGTTTTGTCCGCCAACTTGTCGATGAAGCGGCGAATAGCTTGAAGCTTACCTTGTAAACTTCGTAATTCTGATATATTTGTGGGTGCGGGCATATCTGTGATAGCCGCGATCTTGAGAGGGTCAATTTCAATGCCACGTAAAGAAACTATAACCCCTAATAATTTATCGGACTTAACTCCGAATATGCATTTAGCTGGATTTAGTCGGATAAGATATTCCCTTAACCGATCAAATACTTTTCTTAAGTCATTTAAATGATCATCTTCTTTGATGGAACGAGCTATGATATCATCTACATAATCATGTAGGATATCATGCATCATATCATGAAAGATATAAGTCATAGCTCGTTGATAGGTTGCACCTGCATTCTTTAAGCCAAATGGCATCACTTTCCAACAAAAGGTTCCCCAAGGGGTAATAAAGGCTGTTTTGGCCTGATCTTCAGGAGCTATCCTGATCTGATTATAACCAGAAAATCCATCCATTAAGGATATCATTCCGCTTCCAGTAGTAAAGTCAATGATTTGATCCATATTGGGAAGAGGAAAATCATCTTTAGGGCATGCAACATTAATGTCTCTGAAATCGGTGCAAACCCTAACTTTAGTGGCTTCTTTCTTAGTTACTGGAACTACATTTGAGATCCATTCGGCATAATCAATAGCTTGTATAAAAATGACTTTCAACAGTTTTTCTAGTTCTCCTTTGACTAGTAAGGCCACTTTAGGATGCATTTTTCTGAGTTTCTGTTTAACAGGTTTAGCATCTGGATGGACCACTAGATGATGCATAACTACGGAAGGGTCCAAACCTGGCATGTCTTCATATGTCCAAGCAAAGACATCTTCATAGTCTTTAAGAAATGAAATGTATTTATCTTGTTTTTCTTGACTCAATTCTGATCCAATATTGATTATGTGAGGGTTATGTTCGGTTCCAATGTTAATTTTTATAACGTTTTCAACTTCCATATGTAAATCTCTCTCAAAATTAGGTGGGGTGGATGAAACACCTAATTCTTGTAATTCTTCCAAGGTTAGCTTGGATAATTCGTCTTGAGGAGTCGAGGCCTCAAGCTGGGCTATACTAGGTATAGAGCCATCAAAATAAAATTTGTTATGTAACATTTCCTCAACGGAGACATCATGGAAAATATCCCCTTCCAACTCTTCATCGGAGTCGGCAATCATTTCAGGGTAGGCTATGGATAGCATATTGCAGGTAAAGGAATTATTAGTTAGACACAAAGAATCTTGTTTATCTAGATAATCTTGATAACATACGAGATGGTCATCATCCTCAAATGGAAAGGGCTGACTCTTACTAGAAAATAGGCCCACACCACATCGGGCAGGCCACGGTTCTACCTCAAAAGGTTCTTTCATACCATTTTGGAAAGGTCCCAAACCTTTCCCTTTATATCCCAATTTAAGCATTATGGGTTTAGCTTTAAGATAATCATTAGCAAAATAGCATCTAGCATATCCATCACAATGTGTCTTAATATTCCTGGGTATTCTTCCCCAATCATATCCTTTATAAATAAAAGCACAACTCCCGACTTGGTAGATACTTCCCATAGGTTGTGGGAGGCCCAAGGTACGAGGAGAGGGTGGGAGTTTATTTAAAAGGAGGGAAGTCTGCATAGCAGTGTTGGCTTCTTCTGATATGAGAATTTTAGATAAATCGGGTAAGAGCTCATCAGTTAGAGCATAAGAGGTAGAAGGAACATTTCCTACATCGTCAGGTGTAGAAAGGATGCCAGTGAGTGGATGTGGATGTCATGGTGATATTGACGGGTGAATCTATAGGTATGGAAGATATAGGAGTGAGACAAGAAGCATTGGTTGTCGGTTTAGGATCTTGTCGAGGTCCTAATGTGGTTGGTTCAGAAGATGGTTGAGCTATATGTATAGGTGTAGTTGAAAGAGTAGATGATGTTATGGGTGTGTGTTTCACACGTTTGGATGGATGATAAGAACTAGGATGTGTGGATGACAAGGCAGGACAAAATTGCACTCCAACGGGTTCTGCCAAAGCACACATATCAAAGGGTCTAGGATCACCATGAATGGTAACCAACTGGTTTTTAAATTCAAATTTAACACACTGATGTAAGGTGGAGGGAACCACTCGCATCGCATTGATCCAAGGGCGACCCAAAAGTATATTGTACGATGCAGGGCAGTGTACAATAAACACGGTCGTATCTAGGGTTCTAGGACCAACTTGCAAGGGTATAGTAATGACTCCACACGTTTCTTGTGTCTCGTCATTGAAGGCTTTTATAATCATATCAGTTCTTTTCATTTCATCACTTCTAAACCCGAATCGTTGGTAGAAGTCAAAAGTGCATATGTTTAAAGATGAACCATTATCAATCAAGACTCGTTTAACGACTACATCTCCAATTAGGGCAGTAATATATAAGGGGTTATCCTTATGTAAACTATGTTGCGGGATATCTTTATCTCGAAAGTCAATACAATCGACTTCTCTAGTGATGATAGTATTGGCCATGGCTTCAGGTTGAATGTTTTGTGGTACCATCATTTGGCTCAATGTAAGCATTAATTCATCCCTATGTGTAGGAGAAGATCTTAATAGGTCCAAAAGGGAAATTCTGGCTGTAGTATTGGATAATTGTTCATTAATATTGTAAGGAGGTTTAGGTTGAACATTAGACGCATAATTCCCTTTATTGGGATTTTTCAAAACAAATGGGGCTGATCCATCATTTTGAGTTTGATCCTGTTGAGAGGTTTGAGCTTGTTGTCTGGTAACGGCTCCGATGGTTCCTACAATATTATTTTGTGGATGATGAATAGGTCTTGGTCTAGCATTTATAGCTTGTTCATTAGAGAGGAACTGATGAGAGGAGGGTCGAGTAGTAACTCTTCTAGGAAATGGTTCTTCTGGAACCATAGAACTGGTGATAGGTTGAATAGGATCTGATTCATCTTCAGAACTATTCGATTGATTTGAAGTGATTTCCATGTCACTTTCAGTCTCATATTCGGTGTCACTAAGATCAAGTGTCCGAATATTATGTAGAGGTCTGGTCGTAACTATGGATAAAGTTGTGTCAAATATTTGAGGATCATGAACAGGTAATTGTCCGCTAATAGTCCCTACATATCGGGTAGGAGGAGGAACATTATGATGCTCAATTTGATTAGCCACCTCTTTACCATGTTTTGGTAAAGGATGTTGAAATATGTCCAATGATTGATTGGCATTCTGATTCTGATTTTGGGGAATGCTCTTTTGAGCGTTATTGGAAGGATTTTGTTTAGGTTGGAAGGCTTGCACCTCCATCTCATTATTATCAATCAAATATTGTATTTTATGTTTTAATATTTTACAAGAGTTGGTAGCGTGTCCAGGTCCTCTATGAAAATCACAATGTAAATCAGCTCTGTATCCGGGTATAGTTGGATCAGGTTCTCGGATAGCTGGTAATTGGATCAAGCCTCGTGCTAGTAATTGCGGGAGAATGGTTGATAAAGGTTGATTTAACCTAGTAAATTCTCGGGGTGGTTTATCAGGAGGTTTCAATATAAACTTCTCTGTTTTTTTGCAGTGTTAACATTAGCAATGTTTCTGCTATCAGTGACTCCATCACCCACAACTTGTTTATTTTTATATTGATTTTTGGATGTTTTCTCATCATCTTTCCTTTTGAGCTGACCTCTTCTAATGAGAGCATCTTCCACCCTTCGAGCTAAGTCTATAGCTTGATCGAAGGTAGTCAAAGTAGTAGTTGATAATTCATAGGATAGTTGTTCTTGTAAATTATTGATAAAAATATCCAACATCTCCCGATAAGGTAACACAAAGTGTAATTTTCCTATCAACTGTCTCCATCGAGCTAAGAAGTCAGCAAAACACTCATCTTTGTCTTGTTTTAGGTTGTACAAATCTTTAATGGTTACATGCCTTTCGATATAGGCACTAAATTGATGCACAAAAGACTCAGCGGTCTCTTCAAAATTTCTCAAAGAATGAGTAGGTAATTGATAATACCATTCCAATGCCATCCCCCCTAAGCTTTTCGGGAACATTTTTAGCAATAGCAAATCATCATGTGATATGTCATGACATGCTATCCTAAACATACGAAGATGCTCTATGGGATCTTCGGTTCCTTTATATATAGGTAGGACAGGCATAGGAAAGTGTTTGGGATATGGTTGTGCTACAACTATAGGATCTAGAGGTTGACTACACATCTCTCGATAATTGTATGAGGGACGGTAGGGATCTATTTGGTCCATGCGAGAGACTAACTATTTCACCATGGCTTCCAAATTACCAGTTTGTCCACCATATTGGTTTGATGGCACATGAGTATGGGTCTTGTGACCGTAGGAAGGCGGGACATAAGGATTAGATGCTATATTATTGTTATGCAAATGGTTGGTAGGAAGAGTATTATGAAGAAGATTTGTTGTAGCATTATGTTGTATCCCAGATTGTTGGAAATTGGTATTTGGTTTTGTTTTAAGCTTTTGTTGATTTGAGGTATATTGATCAATAGCTTGGCAAAATAGAGCAGTGAATGAAGGTTTCTTTTGTGTGGGAATAACCCTTGGCTTGGTAATAGGCACTCTAGGTGGTTGGGTAGCTTGTTGTTGTTGCATGTTTTGGATTATAGCAGCCATGTCCAAATTGGACGGTCCAGATTGATCACTCTCTTGATCAACGAAGGACAAAGGATTAGTGCGTGTGTGATATATGTCTTCTAGGGTTGCTTGAGTGTCACTAATTTGATCTTTATCCATATGAACTGCTCTATTAAGGGTGCCAATATTATTATTGAGAAATTTCCAAAAATGGTCCATGTTCTCAAAAGTAATAGCTCCGTCTGGAGTTATTTTAGGAGATGAGGGTCCTTCCTCTCTATCATTTTCTTTTTGTTCATTTGCGTCCACAAGTTCTTCTTCTTGTGGGTTTAAGGTTCCTTCTTCCTGAATTGGGTCTTCAGGAAGAACATCTGGGTTATTTTCTGGTTTTCTTAACCAATCTTCTTCTACTTCAATTTGTTTTCCATTCCTGAGTCTAGTCATTGTGTCTAAATTTTAGGTTTTAGCAAATATATATTAATATATTTGCAACAGATCTTGGGAGGTATATATTTTTAATTATATACCTACTATAATACTTAAAAGGAAATGTTTTGATTTTTTTTTGTTATGATTTTATTTTGTTTTTGTTTTTGTTTTTATAAAGACAATAAACAGCACACTCAATACAAGAAATAACAATAATAAAATAATAACCTAGTTTTCTATAAATAATTTATAGATGTCATTGATAGGATCAAGTTCATCAGGAGTCATAAAGTGCTCCTCTTCAAATTGGAAATTGTTTTTCAGGAAGTCAACAAAGTGTGCTATGGTGATATTATCTGTTTTAGATTCTGTTTTGTAAAAATAAATCTCATGGCAATACTCTCGATATAACACAGCTCTGGGAACTCTATTCCATATTTTTCTATCCGTAAGAATGACCTCTTGGTCTTCTACACGAGACAAAAATTTATGCACTATAGCTGCATTATCAAGGTATTCCTCAAAGGTATACAACTCAGAAGACACAAGAGCTCTTTTATCTGCTAACCACCTATGGCAAGCTCTCTGAAGTTCATGATACAAAATCACTTGATCGGGATCCAAGATTCTATCTAGGACAAACCTCTTGATTTGCCTAAGTTCGGTTGCTCTAGATGAAATGAGATTCAATCTCCTATTAAGCTCGTCCCATAAAGGTGGGACTCTATATGTTGGAGCTACTCTAAGTAAAGAATTAATCTCTATGGCTGCTAATTGATTTTCAACATTAATAGTGACAACTCGTCTTTTATTATAGTCTACCATCTAAATTTGACATGCAAATTTTCTTAAGTCTAAATGCACTTATGTTTTTGGTTTTTATTATATTTTATTTTTTTTAGTTTTTAAGATGGTTTTGTTTTCAAAAGGTTTCTGTTTCACGTCGGGTTCACCAAAATGTATCGCTCCAAATTTTTCGCACCCTTACCTTCAGGCTATAGGATCCACGCCCAGAAGGGGGATGTGAAAAGGATGGGACAATACCTCGAACTGAGAGGCCTTTGAAGGTCCCGCCTCTCGGGGGAGGTGTATAAAGGTGAATTTTCGATGGATGGTGGGTTCACCAGGAAACTTTTGAATGGCAGTTTCCATGCCTAGGTTGAGAGGGTGTTTGATATGTTCATTTTTATGTTTGCTCATTCAACTCCTAGGTTTGGCCAAATGAATCTAAACTATTCTATATGAAATGCAGATTTAAATGAATACAGAAAATAGATTTGAACAGAAAACACAGAGAATAAGCTAGATGAGAAAAGTCATACCTGATTTCGGATGTTTGATGGAGGTTCTGATTTTTGAAGCAGTCCAGATCGCCTCTGATATGACAGGATCATCTGAGATCAGACAAGATCGTCTGAGATCTGACAAATTCATCAGAGACCTGCAATCAGAGAAATAGATACAAAATACCAGAAATGCAACTATTCCAACAGAGGGCAATGATGTAGAATGATAACAATAATATTAACTAATAGTTATAAACAAAAATATGAGTGCATTACAATGATTTAATGACAAATTATGATTTTATTATGCATTAAAACTATATGGGTGAACTCCAAGATGCAGAAAAATAAGGAATAACCATAGAATTAACTAAATGCAGAATAATGCAGCAGAAAAGAGTGAAGAAATGCAAACTCTGGGCACTGATTGCCCCCAATGTTGACTGTAGTCGAAATCATCTGCAGAATACGAAATCGTCTCTAATTGCAGCGTGATCGTCCGAGATTGTACAGGATCGTCTGCGACGATCTGAGCTTGCTTCGACTGAAAAACAATGAGGTTCCTACAAGAAAACTTAGAAAGGCACAAATGCAAATGATAATTTCAGGTATTCTAATGCACGCAAAGATCAAATTACAGGGGAATTCAGCCAGGGGTAGGTCAAGGGGAGGGCCTAAGATTAAATAGGCATAGGAAGGAGGTTGGGAGGTTGGAGATCATCCCAATCTGGGAGATCTCCAATGGGGAAGGTCTCTAACGACACAGACACGCTTTTGCCCCGGTTAGAGACGTCGTTGAAACAGAAGCTAATTATGAACAAATTAGTTTGGGACGAAATCGTCTGGACGTTCTGCTCCAGACGAATTCGTTCGATCTGAGGCGATATCGTCTGATCGGCGACGATATCATCCAACGGTCACAACAAATCCTAAAAATGGTGCAAAAAATGGGGAAAGCGGGTAAAAGGCGGTTTAACGGGCAGTTTGGGGTTGAAATTCAAATTTTAACATTTTATCTTTTTACTAAGGTTTAACCATGCCAATTTTAGGGTGCTACATCAGGTATATGACAATAAATATTAGAAATGTATTGAACTTGAAGTCAAGTTTTTTCTAATTTTTCTCTTTAGTTTTTGTTTTAAATTTAGTCAATAAGGTGTTGGCAAATGGACCCAAAGATAACACAAGTCCAAGTTCCCAAGATCATAAAATCTCTTAAAAATAATCACAGTACACTCACAACATCAATATTGCACATAATAACTCCTTATTGGTAATAAAAAAATCTCACAATACAAACTTCATTTGAGGGATCTTTATCTCTAGTATATAACTTTACATAAAAACTTTTCAATGCTTTTGACTATTACTATTCTCAAATTTGCTAGAGATGCATACCTTCACATGACTCATATTATTATAAAGCTTCTCATGATTACATAACCTCCTACTTCACATCTTGATATATCTCATATGACTTTTCACTTCCACACTTGACATCTATCACCTATGATTTTTCACTTGCACACTTGACACATTTCACATACAAAAACTCTCCTCATTTTGAAACATGCTTTAGAAAAATATTAAACACACCCCCTAATATTATTTTTAGTTGTTTGAGTTTTGCTATTGTCTCTTGGGTGTCAATCCCTCCATATTCTTCCTTCACTTCTTCTTCTTCTTCTTTGACTAAGATCATTTTCTACTCCATGACCTCTCTATACATGTGTGGGTGAGTCAACCACTCATCCAAGTCATTATTATTGGTTGTATCATAGGGGTGGCACCCATAAGGTCCATGATTTAGGTGAATAATTTTTTTTTTATTGGTTGAAAGGGTGTTGAAAGGTCCCTGAACCTTGTACAAGTATTTTTTACATGTATTCCAAACCGACCGAAGAGGCCCAAGAGCTAAAGATCAAAGAAAAATCCAAACACCACAAGAAGAAAGGTGTCATGATATCGCGACATGTTGCAATTTTGCGGTCCATAGCATAGAGAAAAAGCAAGGAGGAAAAGGTGTCACGATATCACGACATGTTGCGCTGTCGCGGCCAAGGGTGGAAAAGATGTCACGAAATCATGACAAAATGCAGCATCACGACCGAAGAAGAGAAATTGTCGTGATATCGTGACGTGTTGCAACATCACTGCCAAAAAGGAAGAAGTGTCGCGATATCGCGACGAGTTGCGTCGTTGTGGTCAAAGAAGAAAATATGTTGCGATATCACGACATGTTGCATTGTCGTGACCCCAGGAGAAAAAATGTCATGATATCGCGACATGTTGCATTGTCGTGACCCCAGGAGAAAAGGTGTCACGATATCGTGACAAGTTGTATTGTTGCGGCCAAATGAGGAAAAGTGTCGCGATATCGCGACAAGTTGTATCGTCGATGCCAAAGAAGAAAATATGTCGCGATATCATGACATGTTGTATTGTCGTGACCCAAAAAAAAAAAGTGTCGTGATATCACGACATGTTGCGTTGTCGTGACCCAATTTATGTGAATAAATTAATCATAGTGTAATATATATTTTAGGATAGTGGGTTGTCATGCAATAATTTCAAATCATCAATCCAATGATCATGACAACAATTGATGTCACATGTTATCTAGATAAACCTCTAGTTCTATGTAAATTCTAAATATGCATCTAGTGGAATAATTTATTATCCTTGTGGCATTAATTTTATTTGGATTCTTGAAATTTTCCATTAATTATCAGATCATAGCTATGGTTTTTGTTGGAAATACCATCCCACTTGGATGTTGACATGGGGTTTGGCTTGGAGGATGTGAATACTCTCTTTCTTGGGGATCGTCCATGTCAAGTATATGATAATAAATTTTAGAGATGTATTGAACTTGAAGTTAATTTTTTTCTACTTTATCTCTTTAATGTTTTTTTTGAATTTAGTCAAGAAGGTGTTGGCAAATGGACCCAAAGATAACATAGGTCCAAGTTACCAAAATCGTAAAAGCTCTTACAAATAATCACAATACACTCACAACATAAATATTGCACATAATAAATCTTTATTGGTAATAAAAAATATCACAATACAAACTTCATTTTATTACATTCAAAATATTATAAAAGATTACATAGCATGGATCTTTATCTCTAGTTTATAACTTTACATAAAAAAATTTCAATGCTCACTATTGCTATCCTCAAACTTCCGAGATATGCAACCCTTCACATGTCTCATATTATGACAAAGCTTCTCATGATTACATAACCTCCTACTTCACATCTTGACACATCTCATATGACTCTTCACTTCCACACTTGACACCTATCACCTATGACTCTTCACTTGCACACTTGACACATTTCACACACAAACACTCTTCTCACTTTGACACATACTTTAGAAAAATATTAAACACACTCCCTAAACTAAATATTTACAATAGTACCCCATGGTACTTATTGATACTCAATGGTGTCCAATGGTACCAAATCATGTAATAACTCTAACACCCCATGTATTACATTATTTTGTGTGAAGAATTTTAGTATTCAATATTTGATTTTGGTCTTTATCCTTCAACTTTGGCTTTTGCATTGCTTGAAGTTTTTGTATTATCATATTAACTTGCTTCCTACAGTGTTTGTCAGAATTTCAAAACATTGTAACATATCCATAATCCTGTTTCATTTTGATCTATTGATCCATACATAATGTACTTCAATTTTTACTTTGTGATCTATTTTTGGTTTGGTCCTCTTTATATACCTTGCAAATTCTGAAATATTCTTGATATTAATCCATGCCTTTCATTTGTTTTTGTTTTCTTTTTTTAGCTACTTTTATTTTATCATCTGAAACATAATTTTCTTTTGAAATTTCTAAATGATTTGTATTATCATTCTTAGCACACTCATCCTCAATTTGATCTTCATATTCATTGCCTATAATCCTTCCCATAAGGGTTCTTATTTCATTTCACCTTCATTTTTTGTTTCTTGAACTTTATTTTTCTAATGAGTTTACACATGTTTTTATGAGGGGTCATGGTCCCCTGGTATTAAGGGGTTTGAACCTTGGACATCTCAAAGAGAGGCCAAAGCCCTTACCACTACAATAATCTTGCAACTATTGTTTCTTGAACTATATTTCCTTTTCTATTTTATTCTTTTGGTCGTTGTTTTTGCATAAGTGTATATCAAGGCTGATACTGTCTTGGATGAAAACTTTGAAAAGTCTATTCATTTGGTTTTTTTATTCAAAGAATTATATTTGCAATAACTTGTAGTATGACCTTCTTTATTGCATATGTGACAATATTTTCTTCTCCATTCAGGTTGAGATTGTGATGATGCTACAATATTATTTGACATATTTTTCTTTGATATTAGAACATTATTAGTCATTTCATATTTGAATTCATTTTCCACTTCATATTATTGAAGAACATTAACTAATTCATCAAAGAATATGGTCTTATTTAGCACTTGAAGAGAAGTGACTAAATTTTTGAATGTTTTTGGGAGTGCTCTTAATGTAACTTGGACAAGAAACTTGTCTTCTACTTTTTCTCCCAAAGTTAGTAACTTAGCTTTTAATTTTGCTATCCTTCAAAGGAAAATTTCTATACTTTCTCCACTATGAAATTTTAAAGAGTATAATTGTGATTGCAAATGAAGGATAGTATCTTCATTATTTTCTTAAAATATTTTGCATAGTTTTGTCCAAGCAACATTTGAAGTATTTGCTTCACTTATTTATGGTTGGATTTCATTTGTTATGTAAAATGTGATTAACATAAGGGATTTTGCATCATCATCCTTAAATTTTTATTTTCCACTTTCATCCTTTGGCATGTTCTTTGTTCCATTTACTATATCCCAAAGTTTTTCAACAATGAGAATTGATTTTATTTTATTTTTCCATGATGTAAAATTTGGTCCTTTTAAAAGTTGTGATTCAGAAAGGAAAATTTTTGTATTTGCCATAATAGAATTAATTCAAAAAACTTCTTCAAGTCAATCAATTTCAATTAATTTTTCCTCTTCTTATAACTCCCAATTTATAATTCTTTAACTACTCAATTTTGAAAATCTTAAATTTCTTCTTTAAATTTCAATTTCATCAATTTCAAACTTCTTATGTCTCCTTAATTCTCAAATTTAATTTCACAATCAATCTTCAAATCTCAATTCACCATTCATTCAAATTCAATTCACTTTCACAATGTCACTTTCAAATTTCAATTTAACCCAAAATCCAATCAATTCAATTCTCAATTCAAATTTCAAACATTTAATTTTCTTATATCTTCCATTCATTAATTCATTCTCTTTTTCAAATATTTCTCAATTTCAAAAATTTAATTTCACTTCATTTATTTCCTCCTAATTCAATTATTTCTTTAATTATCTCAAGCAGAATTTTAAATTCCCTTATACCTCTTGAAATTTGTCCCTTTCAATTAATAAACCTTATAACTCCCTAAGTATTTGAATAAGAAAATATTTTTCTTAAAACATTTGTCCAAATAAATAACTAACATGCACCTTCCTTTAATACTTTTAAATAATATGAGACTTTACCTTTATTATTGTGCCATGTATCAACTCAAATTAGGGCAATTCTTAGGTATTACACAATATATTTCATGTTCCATGCTTTATCACTTCCATTACATTCTAGAGACAAATTATCTTGTTGTTCCTCTAGATTATATCTACACTCAATACTTCTCTTAGGCTCCTCCATTGCTCTCAGGCTTTGCTTTCAAACTCCACTACTCTCAAACTCCTTTATTACTATCAAGCTACTCCACCGCTCTCAGACTCATTTATTTTCAAGCTCCTTTGCCATTCATTCGTTGCTCTCATATCCTCAAGTGCTTAACTTTTCTTCTTGGTTCCTCCATCTCATTTAATTTGCCTCTACAAATTTTCCTCTCTAGTCTCTTGTAAGCACAATCCAATGTTTTCTTTTGCTATGTTATTCAATCTATTTCCAATGTACCTCTTTGATATTTCTCCAATGCACTTATTTGTTGCACTAGGATACACCATGCTAAATTATTCTTCTTCAAAAAATTCTCTAGTATCCAGTAATCAACTCACATTATTCCTTACTACTCTTCATCATGTTCTGTTTTTTGTACTTTGCAATTCTCATGTCCTATTGTAATTGTCCAACATCCAAAAATATTCAATATCTTCCTTTTGCTTCTCTCCTACAATCCTCTCATTTTACTATTCTATAATATCCTCTTCTTATGCAATCTTATCTCTTTATCTAGTCTTATTTTTCTTCAACAATATTCTTCTCCTCACACTTTTTTTTCACCTTGGATAGGGATTGTTAAAGTAGCTTTGATACCACTATTATCAAATGGACCCAAATATAACAAAGACCGAATTTCCCAAGATTGTAAAAAATATTAAAAATAATCACAATACAATCACAATGTCAATATTGATAATAAAAAATATTAAAATATAAAATTCATTTGATTACATTCAAAATATTACATAGTATAGAGCTTTATCTTCAATATATTACTTTACATAAAAACTCTTCAATACTCCTAACTATTGCTCTTCTCAAATTTATAGAAGATGCAACCTTTCACATACCTCACATTATAACAAAGCTTATCATGATTACACAACCTCATACTTCACATCTTGACATATCTCACATGACTCTTCACTTCCACACTTGACACCTATTACCTATGACTCTTCACTTGCACACTTGACACCTTTCACACACAAACACTCTTCTCACTTTGACACATACTTTAGAAAAATATTAAACACACTCCCTAAACTAAATATTTATAATAGTACCCCATGGTACTTCATGATACTCAATGGTACCCAATGGTACCAAATAATGTAATACCTCTAACGGAAGGATTTAGCAATATTGTTTGGCTTTCCTTGGGAGACAATGTCATAGGCCATCTCCTCAGTTGTATTGGTAACCAAATTCTATCAAAACATATGTTATACTTTCCATGCTAATGATGAGGCCTGGAAATGCCTCAATCATAACATGTTTTGAACACTGAAATTGCCTACAAACTCTTATGTTTAATCTAATATGCTAGTTAAGTTAATTCAATATGTTGTGTATTAACTATTTGCATGATAAATGTATCCGAAATACTATATTCTGATTTTTACAGCTTTTTGCATAAGTTTTATGTTATTTTGTTATGACTTGCTAAATGAGATATGCTTAGGTTGATAGCAGCATTTCACTAATCATGTTTTGATATGTCTCAAGCATTTATTTTACCTAAATCTGGCAACAGTGCAAGCAAACTATTACTGTGCAGCAAAAACTGGTTTTTCCCATGTAAATTCCAGCCAGCTGCCAATGAATGGCAAGGCATGGAATTCACATATGGAAAGAGATGAAGACCATTGGAATCTGATCCTGAGAAATAACCCACATGAGAAATGCAGAGGAAATCATTTAAAGAGCACACATTTGTTCATTTCGAAGTCTCTTCGGAATGAACAGATATCTTCGAAATGAGAAAACACAGTGTCTTCGAAATGAGCGGATCTTCGGAATGAGAATTGCAGTATCTTCGGAATGAGCCACTTATCTTCGGAATGAAAATAGAATGTGCTTTTTGACTTGTTGACCGATTTTTGACGCTGGAAAAAGGGAAATAAATATTGAAAAGGGTAAGGGAAAATATCTCCCATCTGACTTTGTCGTCCTTGCCGACCAAAGCCACCATTTATGGAAAGATCAAGTTTGATCTTCTTCTAGGATAAAACCAGGAATTGTTGCAGCATAATAGGATTAGATATTTTGAGATATTCTCAGTTGTCAGTAGATCTTAGGACATCTATAAATATGGCTCCCATTCAGGTTGAGCTAGGTAGGAGATAGAGAAAGTAGAGAGTAGAGAAATATAGGAGAAAATAGGCAATAATCAGAAAAGTGACCTATTACAATCCTGTAATGAGTTTTCAGCAGAATTATTGTAATCATGTTCTTGAATAAATAAAGTGTACTATTTCTATTTCATATTGCTTGTAAATGAGTGTGAGTAAGATCTAGAGAGAGAGAGACTCATACCTTCTTCTGGACAAGGAGGTTGGCCACTTCCAGGACCTAGGAGGAGGACTAACAGTAGGTTTTTATTCTGATTTTGTTACAACAGAATGAGTTGTAGAACTTGTCATTTCATTTCTTTGTAAACAACTAATAATATTTGCAATCTTAGCTTATTTTATGTTTTGTGATTAATGGTTTGGTTGTAATCTCCACTTTCAGCAAAGCTTTCAATTTATTGCAGACTGTCATTTCCAGAATTTACTATTTTTTGTAATTTCTTGCATTTTGTGTTTGTTGTCAACCCTTGCACAGAAGATTGACAACCTTCTATTACAGAGCCTTGACAAGGTTTCATTTCCATGCTATAAGTAGGTTTCCATTGCTGCAAAAGTAAATAGATTTCCTTTCTGCAATTATAATCAGACTTCTAATTCTGCAACTGTTATTTTTGCAACATAATTAGGTCTCATTCTGCAATTGTAATTAGGATTTCATTTCTGCAGTTAATGATTAGTTTCCATTTTTGCAACTTATATTAAGGTTTAATTTATGCAATTTAGAGATAGGAATGTCCTAAATCCCCCACACAATCGGTTTCACCAATAAGACCTGTTGCTCCAGATTGACCTAAGTTATAACCCTGTTCACCCCTTCTTCCATAGATAGCCTTGTACACTGCCCTGGATTGACAAATTCATTGAGAATTAATGATGTGTATAATGACTACGCATCATTTTGGCATCATTGCCAAGGAATTGTGTTGCTAGAAGGTGACAACAGTCCAATAGCTATTAATTAGACTGAGCTGTGAAGATTCAGGATAAAATCTGAATAGAACAGCTGGTTAAAGTAACAACTATTGACCTATAATTTATGTCATTTAAGAGTAAACATGAATGAGTAAGTCTAGGGATGAAAAAGGTAGAATTACCCAAAAGGATCCCTGGCTTGTTCCATTAAGAAGATCTTCATGCCTAAGGGGTGAATCACCTATGTTTGAATTACCAGAAATATTGAAAGAAAAATCACCAGTCTCACCATCATTAGAACATCCTAAGAAAGAAGAATCATCAGACTCATCATCAACAGAGGATCTTGGACCTCTTGAGAGTGAAATTTGGATAGGTTTAACTATTCCCAAGGAACAGGAAACTATGGCGAGAGGAGGCAATCTAGATAGAGATGGCCAACATGGCTATGTCCATAATGAAGGAGATGATCAGGATATGCCCCAACCTTCTAGAACATTTGAATATCCTATCCATTTGAATCCAACACAAAACTCTCCCATGAAAACTATTTCACCTTCAGTACTTCCAACCTTTCGAGGTATTGTATCTGAAGATCCTGATCAATTTTTGTTTGAATTCAAGGTAGTGTGTCAAACCTATGATTATGTAAATGACAATCAGAAACTTAAGGTCTTTCCCTCAACACTTAAGGACTCAACATTATGTTGGTTCATGAGCTTAGAGCCAAATTCCATCCGAACCTGGGATCAAATGGAAACTATGTTTTTAGACAAATATCAAGAGTATTGTCATGTAAGGAACAGGAAAGATGAGTTATTCAGGATTAAACAGGAAGATGATGAAACATTAGAAGACTATCTTGATAGGTTCTCCTTTGTTCAAAGGAGATGTGGACTTGTAGAACCAGAGTTATGTAAAACCATATTTTTGAGAGGATTACAAGATGAATCCAGAGAAGTATTGGATTTGATGGGAAAAGGGGATGTAAATACTCTCAGTAATGAGGAAATTGTGGGTCTCTATAGAAATTACTCTCGCAATAAGCAGGGAAGAAGAAAAAAGAGTACAAATGGCACTGATGTAAAGGACCTAATAGAGGAACTTGCAAATTTTAAAACTGATATCCTAGTGCAATTAAACACAACTTTGGGGGAAATGTCTGCAAAAGCAAAAACCATAGAACCTTTGGCAATTTATTGCCCAAGATGTAGAAATAAACATGCTTTGCAGGAATGTCCTTTGAATAAAACATCTATCTCAACCATTTGTAGTATCTGTTCAAAGAAGCATTCAATTGATAAATGCCACCTGCTACCACAACTCAAAACTGTGTTAGAAAATCAGACTGAGGAACTCAACTATGTTGGACCAAAACAAGGGGGAAATTTCTCTCAATACCAAAATCCCCCTCATTTTCCTACAAATTGGGGGCATAATCCTTGGACTATGCCTTGGGGACAATCAGAACCACCCCAACGTCCTTGGAATTATCCTCAATGGACAAATTCCCAAGAATGGCCACAAACAAATTGGAGTAATTCAGCCTAGAATCAGAATCAGAATAACCCATCATGGAATCAAAACAACCCATCCTAGAATTAGAATCAGACTAATCCACATTGGATGCAAAATCAACCACAGTGGAGTCAGCAATACCAATCCTATCCAAGGCAACAAAGAAATCAAGGTCAAAATCAGCATTTGCTACCTGCACCTAATCAAAATTTTCAAGAAAAATAGAACCAACCACAGCAAACACAATAGGTGAAACAACCTCAACTTCCAGCTCAATCAGTCACTAATCCAAACAGCATGAGACAGGCATCCCCTGTCTATGTGGTTGAAGCTGAAGAAAATGTTGAAATAAATGTTATTGATTGTAGTAACATCCAACTTCATTCAGGAAAAGTTGTACCTGAACCTGTTTCAAATAAAAGCAAGGAAAATGAAGAGCAAGAACCTTTGGAACCAGTTAGAGTTAAACCAACAATAGAGAAAGAAGAAGAAAAAATAGAACCACAGGCAGAACAATTACCTTCATCAAGGATAATTCCATATCTTGAAAGATTCAATACCACAGCAAAAAATTTTGAGTCAGACCTGGTCAAGGAACTTAGAAAGTTAACTATATCATTACCCTTATTGCAAGCCATTAAGGATATACCAATGATTAAAAGTACTATCCGAGATTTGTGCATTAAAAGAGCAGGAAGAAAAAAGAAAGCATTTCCCAAGACTGTTCAGGTTGAAGGAAAGATAGCTGATCTCTTATCTGGAAAACTAGTACCTCCAAAGTATAGTGACCCAGGAAGTCCAGTTATCATAGTTACCATAGATTCAGTGCCAATATCAAATGTCTTAGTAGATCTAGGAGCTGCAATAAATGTCATGACCAAGGATATAATGAAACAATTACAACTCAAACATCTCAGCCCCACATTTACAGTTTTAGAAATGGCTGATAGGTCAGTTGCAAAACCTGAAGGTATCATTGAAGATGTTCCTATAGAAGTTTCTTCTTGGGAATTCCCTATAGATTTTTTGGTTTTACAGCCAAGAAATTCAGCACATGGATATCCCATCATTTTGGGAAGACCTTGGCTTGCAACTACAGTAGCCTTCATAGATTGTAGGTCTGGAAAAATGACTATTTCAAATGGTATTGATCTAAAACAGATCTCTCTATATCCTCCTGCAAAACCATCTAGCAAATTTTTAGGTCAGTTATGGTTTCCTGATTCAGATGAAGAATCAGAGGAGGTTATTTCCACACTAGCCACCTTGGTAGTAAGGGAACACACAGAAGACCTCCATGACACAGAAAATTTAGAAAATGAAACTATCCTAATGAATGTTCTGCATGAACAAGGGTTAGAAGAGGAAGCGAGTAAATATCCATCAATTGTTAAGGAATGAGGAGAACCAAAATTCTGAAGGTGAACCATCTGTACTATCACAGGAAAACTCTGTTTCACTACCACATGGGTGGCACCATCACCTGATTTTTCCTTCTCACTGTTCCATACAGGATATGCTTCCATCAAGAAGTAATGAAACAGAAACTTCTTATTTCCTTCCATCTCAACAGTGTCCTCTTAACTCCCTAATCACCAGGTATGAAGAAGTGAATTCAGTCCTTCCAAATACAAAACAAATAGAAGTCCAACCAGGCAAATTTTTGAACATTTACAGCTGGCTTACTAGGGAAGAGGAAGAAAAATTGATAGTTGTCTTGCAGAAGCATGTTCATGCTTTTGCTTGGGACTATAAAGATATGTCAGGAGTTCACCCTGATATATGCACCCACAGAATTTATATTGAAGAAGTCAAGCCAGTAAGACAACCCCAGAGAAGATTGAATCCTGCCCTAAGGGATATTGTAAAGGAAGAAATTGAAAAACTTTTGGAGGTAGGATTCATTTACCCAATTTTTGATAGCCAGTGGGTCTCTCCATTGGTTATAGTTCCTAAGAAAAATGGAAAAATGAGAGTATGTGTAGACTATAGAGAGCTGAATAAAGTGACATACAAAGACCATTTTCCATTACCTTTCATAGATCAGGTGTTAGATACCCTTGTTGGAAAGAAATACTTTTGTTTTCTTGATGGATTTAGTGGATATAATCAAATTCAGATTGCACTTGAAGATCAAGAGAAAACAACCTTTACCTATCCATGGGGAACATTTGCCTATAGGGTTTTACCTTTTGGTTTGTGTAATGCCCCAACAACATTTCAGCGAGCAGTTTTAGCAATTTTTTTTTATTTGACTACCAACAATGTTGAGATATACATGGATGATTTCACAGTATGTGGACAGACTTTTGAATTTACATTAGAAAACCTTGACAAAGTTTTAACTCGCTGTGAAACATACCAGTTATCCTTGAATCCAAAAAAATGTTTTATGATGATGAAGGAAGGAATAGTTCTTGGTCATCACATCTCTCTTCAAGGGATCCAGGTTGATCCAAAGAAGGTGGAAATTATCAAGAACCTTCTTCCTCCTAAAACTCAGACTGATGTCAGAAGCTTCCTAGGACACATTGGTTTTTACCGCAGGTTTATTCCTGACTTTAGCACAATAGCCAATCCCATGTTTGCCTTATTGACTAAAGATTCTAAATTTTCTTGGACTGCAAGGTGTCAGGAATCATTTGAAGCTCTGAAAGAGAAATTAGTAACTCCACCTGTGTTAAGAGGACCTAATTGGACATTACCATTTCACATACAGATTGATGCTTCCAATACTGCAATTGGAGCAGCATTAGGACAAATTGACAATGGTGAACATTATGCCATCTACTACATTAGCAAGAATTTGATAGGAGCTGAGAAAAATTATACCACAAGCGAGAAAGAATTCTTGGCGGTAATTTATGCCATCAACAAATTCAGGCATTACATCACAGGTTATCAAATATTTATTCACACGAGATCACACAACCATTAAGTATTTGATGAATAAGCCTATTGTAAGTGCAAGAATTATTCATTGGTTATCTATTGTTGCAAGAATTTGATATCACTATAATCAACAAACCAGGAAAAGCTAATGTTGTAGCAGATTTCTTGTCCAGATTACAGAACACAGATGAAGGGGAATTAGTTGAAGACACCTTTCCTGATGAAAAATTATTTGCTATATCAGTCCAATCACCTTGGTTTGTAGATATAGCCAATTATTTGGTCACGGGGAAAGTTCCTCCACATTTCACTTCAAAACAGAAAAAACAATTGATCAAACAGAGTTCTTCTTTTGAATGGATTAAGGGTATACTTTTTAAGTGCAGTCCTGACCATGTGTTACGTAGATGCATCCGAAAGGATGAGGTGTATGATATCCTTAGGGCTTGTCATGATGAACCCTCAGGTGGACACTACTCTATAAAAAGCACAATTAGGAAAATCTTAGGGACAGGATATTATTGGCCATCTCTTCACAAGGATGTGAAAAAGTACATCAGGCATTGTGATGCATGCCAAAGAATGGGGAAACCCACTCATACAAATGAAATGCCACTGCAGCCTCAATTGGTTTTAGAGCCATTTGAGAGGTGGGGGCTTGATTTTGTAGGACCTATTGATCCACCTTCTCAAGGAAAGGTGCATATTCTAGTATGCACTGATTACTTGACAAAGTGGGTAGAGGTGCGTGCTTTCAAACATGCTCATGAAGAAAAGGTCGTTGATTTCTTGTATACTCAGATTTTTAGAGATTTGGAGCTCCCCGGTCTATCACCACAGACCAAGGACCCCAATTTGCATCTAAAGTCATTGAGGCATTTACAGAATTATATGAAATCAAACATAGAAAATCATCACCTTATCACCCACAAGCAAATGGCCAGGTTGAGGTAACAAACAGGGAACTAGAACGAATCTTAACAAAAATAGTAGCTTTTCATAGGAGAAACTGGCTAGATAAATTACACAGACCAGTGTGGGCTTACAATACTACTTGGAAATCCACTACTGGATTCACACCTTATGAACTAGTCTTTGGTAAAAAGCCCCTCTTACCTATTGAATTTGAGCTACTAACACTATGCACAACATTGGAAATTGGAATTGAATTGTCACAGGCATAGACAGACAGGATTCTATAGCTGAATGCATTGGATGAACTTAGGTTGGATGCTCTGCACCAAACTAAAGTAATTCAGGAGCAGAGGAAGATGTGGCATGATAGTCACATTCAGCAGAGGAAACTTCAACAAGGAGATTGGGCTTTACTATTTGATTCTCGCTATGAGGACTTCCCTGGAAAGTTGAGAACTAGATGGCTTGGACCTTACCGGATTGAAGAGGTATTTGACAATGGTGCAGCTCGTTTATCTCCTATTGATGGGTCACAGAGAAAGTTGGTAGTGAATGGACATCGCCTCAGGGTGTACCATACACCTCCGACTAAAGAGGAATTCTTGCAGTAGCTTGACAGTTTGGATACACAACAGGTGGAAGAAATTTCCTCTTCCACTTCAAAACAATCAACATGATCATGGATTTCAAGAAAAAACAGAAAAATACAAAAAAATCAGAAAAAGTAGAAAACAAAAAGATGAATAAATTTTGATTATGAATTCCTTCATGGGCATGATTTTGAGGAATCATGAATTCCTTCTTTATGGGCAAAGTAGAATCAAAAAAAAAGAGAGAAAAGGAGAGGTAAAAAAAAAAAAAAAAGAAAGAGAGAAAAATGAATAACTCAGTAGTGAAAACCTTTTCCAAGGCACTACTGGGTTGGTATGCATGAAAACCAGTTTTATGGCATGCATAACCTTGAAAATTTTTGAACCATCATTGTACAAATTCACCAACTGCACTTGTTTTGAAATATTGCAGAAAATCTCAATAGAACATCAACAAAGGCAGTCATTCTTCAAAAACTTGCATTAACTTGTTTTAATCAGGTATATATTTCTTACATTTCTTCATTGTAAATGATTGGTATATAGTATATAACAATTAACCATTAGCATAAAAGGGTATCCATAAGAGTTGGCATACTTAAAACATGTTTTGAGAATGAGAATATTGATTTCTGCCTAATCTTCGGAACAAGAATGCCAAAAATAGTGCCTGCTATCTTCTTCAGATTAATTGTTGTATTGTCTTCGGATTGAAATTGTCTTCGGAATGATAGAATGAATGTTGCACTTTGTCTTCGAAATGAAGCTTTGTCTTCAGAATGACGATTTGTCTTTAGAATGAAGCTTTGTCTTCGAAATGACGATTTGCCTTCACAATGAAGCATCATCTTTGGAATGAAGCTTTGTCTTCAGAATGAAGTAGGATTTGTCTTCGAAATGAAGTTCTATCTTTCGAAATGACGATTTACCTTCGCAATGCAGCCTGATATTTGGAATGAGGATTTATCTTCGAAATGAGGATTTATCTTCGAAAAGAGGATTTATCTTCGAAAGAGGATTTATCTTTGAAATGAAGATTTGACTTCGCAAAGAAGCATGATCTTTGGAATGAAGACTTGTCTTCAGAATGAAATCATAATCTTTGGAATGAGGTTTTGTTTTTGCAATAGATCATAATCTTCGGAAAGAGCATTCAATATAACATCTCCACGTGGCATCCAAGGAAGAAAAGAAATACGATCAAATAAAAATTCTTTTGGCTGCATACGATAAATGAACACGTGTCAGTTAGGATATGGTTTGTTTTTGCACCCATTTAGAAAGTACCAGAATCATGGGGGACGTGACCAACAGTATGCCACCATTTTTTTGATGCTAATAAACATGCACGTGAAAGTCCATAGGCAAAACAGAAAAACTAAAAAATGAGTAAGGTGGATCTGACGGCAAGGACATCTACGCAACCATTGATGGACATGTGTTCGAAGCAAAAATAGAAATGAGTGCCACCCTTCTTTTCGAAGACATATTTGCTAGCGCAAAATGATTACGAGGTACAGTGCTCAGATTACGGTTCATTTCGAAGAAGAAAAATAGGGCAATTGAAAATTTAGAACCAAACCCTACAAGTCTGCAAACACCAGAAACCAGAGATCCAACAAAGGAATAGCAGTAGAAGTGAGCGGTTTTTAACATACCAAGATAGGAAAATGGGGCAAAAAATGAAAATGGAACCAGTGGATACCACCCACCTCCGGGAGAATCCAGAAGTGCTGCAGATTTTTGAAGATGGAGGGCTTATGTCATTTTTGGATAAGTTTAATGGGTCCTCTGAATATTTGGTCGGCATGTTCGCCCACACCTTCAGAAACAACCGGGCACACATTAACGGCATGACCATTGAGGTAACCCCTGAAGTTTTGAGTCAAATCACTGAGCTGCCATTAGAAGGTCTTCCAATTTCTAGGTCTGGCAAAAATACATTGGTAAATATAGTTAATCAATTTCTGGAAGAAAATGATAAGGAACCAGAATATTTAACACATAATAACACATGCAAGGGGGTAAAAAGGGCCAGCCTACAGGAACCCTGGGATGAAGTAGCCACATGGGTAATCAAATTTCTAACCTGTGAAGGGCAGTATGTACTGTTATCAGGGCATCATATAAAAATTTTAAACCATCTCAGACATGGTAGGCAACAACCAGAAGTTAGGGTAAATCTTCCCCTATACCTGCACCAGGAATTGAAAAACATGGCAAAAAGATATCAGGAAGGAAAAGGGAGCCTTCGCCACCATGGTCTCATCAAACTAGTTTGCCAACACCATTTTAGAGGAAACCCTAGGAGCTTTGATAGGTTTTACTCTACCTTAAATGATGTAATTTTTGGAGATGAGGATGAGGAGGAAGAAATAGATATTGTTGATGCTATTGTAGAAGAAGAAATGCACAGAGGTATTGAGAAGATGAAATAGAAACTACTATAGAAGCTATTGTAGAAAAAGAAACACACCCAAAAACAAAACACCTTGCTCCAGAACCTTCAACTTCATGAGCCAAGAAGCAAAAGAAAAGAGGGTCTGGAACTGGCAGAGAATAGAAAAATAGAAGAAGGTCCATTTTTTTGAAGTTGTAACTGATTTTTTAGAACAGGGAAGTGAAGCACCTAGCCCAACAAAGGAAGAAACAACAAGGGAAACAGAAGCATCTGAAACTGACCCCACAACCCCTGTTGTCACCAGAAAACAAAGCAAAAAGAAGAAGTTTGCATCTAGAACTAGGAGGTCTACAAGACTCCACTTGAGGGAAATGGCAGAATAGGTCATAGAAGAAGAAGGTGGACAAAGCAGTCCAGATGTCACAGAAATACAACCAGACCCTGAAAACTTTCTAGAATTACCTAACAGATAATTGAGGAAGAGGCTGGGAGGATAGCTTGGAGGTGGCTACAGTTCAACAGGCCATAGAAATGGTAGATGCAATTATAGACAGTTTCATAGAGCCTCCTGAACAAGAGCAGACAGATGTTGTAGAGGAAGAGACAGTTGTTGAGCAGCCTACTATAGTTGACTTGTCTGCATCAGATTCTGAAGTAGAAACAGAGGAGGAAGACATCACAGAGCAGTTGAGAGCAGCAAGGAGTGTTGTCAAAACACAAACCAGATGGATTGAAGAGAGAGAAAACATCATTGAGATGCAGGAAAGAAAAATTGCAGAGTTACAGTAGGAAGTGGCAGAATTGAGAGAAAGGTTGTCACAGTCTAAAAAATAGCCAATTGTATCCATTGATGAGGATGATTTGGCTCAATTGCTTATGGATTTATCTAGGGCAGATGACTCTGTTGAGGCAGACATAGGTGCTCATTCTGAAGAAGCACCCTTTCATTCTAAAGAAGTGCCTTCTCATTCTGAAGCATTACCTTCTCATTCTGAAGATGCTTTAGAATTGGCAAAGAGCATAGCAAAAAATATTGGAGATGAGTCACCAGCACAAGAACAGTCCAAGCAGCAGCATGAAACTGTTCAAGTAAGTACTCCTATTAATGTCCCTGTATTTCAAACTATTACACCTTCAGTAGAAATAGCAGATAAGGGGTGCAAGTGGAATTACTATCTGATGACAACCCAATAGAAATAGCAGATAAGGGGGTACAGGTAGAATTATTGTCAGATGATCAACCAGTAGAAGTGGCAGAAAAAGGGGTTCAGGTAGATCTGCTACCTAGAGTTCCACCTATAGTTAGACCACCTAATACTGTGTCCCTAGAACAATACAATGCAGACATAGCCTATTGGGTGATTAGATATGAGAAGCTTGCCACTAAGACTAAAAAATTCAAATTGGAAGGAAAACAACTAGAGGCAAAGGAAACAGAGATTCAAGCATTAAAAGAAAAAGTGTTTGATTTATGTCAAATTGCTGAATTTTTAGTCCAATTCAGACGGCCAACCAGATTTTACAGTCTTATTCTGAAGGAGAAATACCTCAGATGGCAGGTCATGAGGATTAGCTCAGGTCTCCCATATAAATTGGACACAACTACAGATTTCTTGGAAGCATACTTTGACAGCCCTATTGAGCAAAAAAATCTCCTATGTGAACTATTTTTACATAACTTCTTTATTCCAGAAGAAGTAGAATTTCATCCTCAAATCTACATTGGAGATGTTCAATTGAGGGCATTCATGTCCACCTTGCAGAATCAGTTTTATTGGGACCAGGAGAAAAGGCAGAATAAAGAAATTGAAACAAGAGCTGAATTGTTAGTCGAGCAATTCAGCCAAATCACCCAATTATCACAAGACAACACTTCACCATGATGAACAGGGATGATGTAAAGAGAATGTACTTGACAAACTTGAGGGACTGTGTGACCAGATTCCAAAATTTTTGTAATGACAATTTTGTGCCAGCATTATCAGTCTATAGAAACAGATGGGCTGAACTTTCCATGTCTTTACAGAAAAGAGAACCCATCTCCCCCATCAACTTAGAATGGTCCAGAAGAAGGGCAGAAGGAGTGATACAGTTGATTGAAATCATGCAACATAATTGGATAGGTCTCAGATTTAGGCCTCCAACCATCATCACTCCAGTTCCATTCTACTTTGAAGAAGATGCCCAACCTGATGAACAGTTTGAAGAATGGCTCAGGAACCTTCAGGAGAACAGGGGATATTATATAGGCAAGAAGTTGTTCTACAGGTCATGGAATTTGACCATGGACATATGTGATTCCATAGCCCAATAGAATGCATGAGGACATGCATCAATATAAGTTGGGGGGAAAATGATGAGGCCTGGAAATGCCTCAATCATAACATGTTTTGAACACTGAAATTGCCTACAAACTCTTATGTTTAATCTAATATGCTAGTTAAGTTAATTCAATATGTTGTGTATTAACTATTTGCATGATAAATGTATCTGAAATACTATATTCTGATTTTTACAACTTTTTGCATAAGTTTTATGTTATTTTGTTATGACTTGCTAAATGAGATATGCTTAGGTTGATAGCAACATTTCACTAATCATGTTTTGATATGTCTCAAGCATTTATTTTACCTAAATCTGGCAACAGTGCAAGCAAACTATTATTGTGCAGCAAAAACTGGTTTTTCCCATGTAAATTCCAGCCAGCTGCCAATGAATGGCAAGGCATGGAATTCACATATGGAAAGAGATGAAGACCATTGGAATCTGATCCTGAGAAATAACCCACATGAGAAATGCAGAGGAAATCATTTAAAGAGCACACATTTGTTCATTCCGAAGTCTCTTCGGAATGAACAGATATCTTCGAAATGAGAAAACACAGTGTCTTCGAAATGAGCGGATCTTCGGAATGAGAATTGCAGTATCTTCGGAATGAGCCACTTATCTTCGAAATGAAAATAGAATGTGCTTTTTGACTTGTTGACCGATTTTTGATGTTGGAAAAAGGGAAATAAATATTGAAAAGGGTAAGGGAAAATATCTCCCATCTGACTTTGTCGTCCTTGCCGACCAAAGCCACCATTTATGGAAAGATCAAGTTTGATCTTCTTCTAGGATAAAACCAGGAATTGTTGCAACATAATAGGATTAGATCTTTTGAGATATTCTCAGTTGTCAGTAGATCTTAGGACATCTATAAATATGGCTCCCATTCAGGTTGAGCTAAGTAGGAGATAGAGAAAGCAGAGAGTAGAGAAATATAGGAGAAAATAGGCAATAATCAGAAAAGTGACTGTTATAGTCCTGTAACAGGTTTTCAATAGAATTATTGTAATCATGTTCTTGAATAAATAAAGTGTACTATTTCTATTTCATATTGCTTGTAAATGAGTGTGAGTAAGATCTAGAGAGAGAGAGACTCATACCTTCTTCTGGACAAGGAGGTTGGCCACTTCCAGACCTAGGAGGAGGACTAACAACAGGTTTTTATTCTGATTTTGCTGCAGCAGAATGAGTTGTAGAACTTGTCATTTCATTTCTTTGTAAACAACTAATAATATTTGCAATCTTAGCTTATTTTATGTTTTGTGATTAATGGTTTGGTTGTAATCTCCACTTTCAGCAAAGCTTTCAATTTATTGCAGACTGTCATTTCCAGAATTTACTATTTTCTGTAATTTCTTGCATTTTGTGTTTTGTTGTCAACCCCTGCATAGAAGATTGACAACCTTCTATTATAGAGCCTTGACAGGGTTTCATTTCCATGCTATAAGTAGGTTTCCATTGCTGCAAAAGTAAATAGATTTCCTTTCTGCAATTATAATCAGACTTCTAATTCTGCAACTGTTATTTTTGCAACATAATTAGGTCTCATTCTGCAATTGTAATTAGGATTTCATTTCTGTAGTTAATGATTAGTTTCCATTTCTGCAACTTAGATTAAGGTTTAATTTATGCAATTTAGAGATAGGAATGTCCTAAATCCCCCACACAATCGGTTTCACCAATAAGACCTGTTGCTCCAGATTGACCTAAGTTATAACCCTGTTCACCCCTTCTTCCGTAGATAGCCTTGTACACTGCCCTGGATTGACAAATTCATTGAGAATTAATGATGTGTATAATGACTACGCATCAGCTAGTACTTCCATGATGAATCTGACTCCTCTTGATTAGATACCTTTGATGGAAATGGCATGCATAAATTACTCTATTTGGAGAAAAGGGCACATACCTCCTTGGTTTTTCATTGCCATCTTTTTGTCATAAATATTTAGGTTTAGTATTTCATTTAAGAGTCTCAATACTATTGCTATAACCCACTCATGGACCGTGTAGAAATGATCCAACCATAAATCATCATTATGACAATAACTTAAGAGCAATATGACCAATCTAGAAAATAAGCTCAAGTTCAATTTTTTTGCTTAACATAGTAATTAAAATTCTACTACATGTAATTCATCTTCCTACCATAAGTTGTTTGTCCTTCTCATTGATTTAGCCTTAAAATATAGAGACATGTGGAATGTTTTATCAATGGAAATGTATGCATAATATTCTATCCTCTTGTTTAGTGTAGATGGATATATTGGTGTTGGAAAACTAAGTTCCAAACTCCATCATTAGTGGTGTCATTGCTAGTAAGGATACCATTGTCAATGGGTTGGGTGCACCTCTATTGTACAACCCTCAAGCCATCTAATGACTCTCCAACATTTTATTTCCCTTATCCTTGGGTGGAATATTTGGATGATAAATAATGTTTCCTAGCCTCATTAGTTTAGGATCCTTATAAAAGTTTCTTTCTCAATAGATTCATGTTAACCTACTAGTGTGTGGTCACTTTCTCAATTCCATAGAGATCTCTCATAACATTCTTCAAATAATTACATGTTTTACCAAAGTATATGAACTTCATTTTACCTTAGGTGTGAATAGAATATTTTACCATGTTTTCCTCATAAATGTCCTATCTGTTTGCCATATTTTAAGTTGCATGGGTAGTACTTTTCTACCACATTGTTACCTATTATACTTAATTATTGTCTACTTGTTGTCATTCTAAGGTTGTGCTTGAAACTATGAAGTGCTTTCTAATTTTCTTTTAACCACTCTCTTAAATCCAAGACCTGATCTTATTCTTGGATCTGATTTTCTAATGTGTCATTTATATCATTTTTAGCTTTGTTTCTCATGACTAACACCATCCCATATAAGCACACATCCTTTGTCATACATAATAAATTTAAATTTTAAATGATAAACATGAGCTTTACTTCAAGATTGGGAACATGCATGGTAGATATTAGGAGGTCCAAAATAGTATTTTGGAAAAAAATGGCTACTATTTACAAATTATCTTGACTTAAAATTTCTCTCTTTTGAATTTCTTTTATAAAATGTAGTACCATTTTTCTAAAAATAAAAAATAATTCTCTAAATAACTAGTTCACTTTGTTCTAAATAACTTCTAGATGGAATTGTATTCTTTTGATAAAATACAAATAAAAAATTTATGATTTCGAACTTAAATTTTCTTTTATATATATATATATATATATATGGTATATTCTACACTACATATGCATGTGTTTTACCCTTGAATTTTCATAGTTAAAACAACCCTCATTCTCATTATAAGGACTAAGAAATAATGCCATGATCAGGAGTAGCAGGTGTCCACTTCCCCTTCCCCCACTCCCCCCGATATTAAGATACAACATTCCTATGCGGTAGAGAAAGGGTATTGAGTCACCACAACTACCTCCATTCACTTTAGGATTACCTAAACTCTTTTCCCGAACCCAAGGCAGCGGGACTAGGACCTGAAGCACCTACCTATGATCAGGGAAAGGATTGATTGGAGAAGGGAATTACCAACCCAAATGATCAATCCCACCCATGCATTTATATATTTAAGGTCCATTGCGTTCTAGTGCGTGTTCCTCCCTGGATCTGGGAACCAACGACCTCTTAAAAAGCTCTGGATCACTTTTAAGGATCAGGGAACCTTTTAAAAGCTATCTGCTTACTGCTTATATAAGAGGCCTGTACTATAAATGAAATTCTGCTCGCACTTAATATAATATAATATAATAAAGTTCTTCGTTCTTCGAAGTCCTACCTTTTAAAATAGAGAGCCCACCACCCCGATTAATTAAAATAGGGCAACCCTACCTTCAAACAACTCTATTATCTCAAGAATTATGGAATGGGGGAAGGTGAATTAGGCGATAGCTGTGCAACACCTGTATGAATGCTGGAAGACCGAACAAACACCCCCATAAATTTAAAAGTGGCATGAACCTTTTAAAAGCCCTTAAAGCTCTCTTTAAATGAATTGGACGGTCCCCTTTCAAAATAGAGAGCTCTTCACTGGTTTAAAAGGGCCCTTTTTGAATATTCACCCCTATTAATAGTAGGGCCCATACCTAATGAAATCAAGCTCTTTCTAACCCGCTTCGCCACTCCCCTTCATACGTGATAGGAGGTTGCAACCGCCCCTCTACTATGAAATAATTGAGTGGGAGATGAATTGTTGGGAGAGGGGAAATAGCTCAGTCGGTTAGAGTGCTGGTCTGTCACGCTAGACATCGTGGGTTAGACCCTCATTTTCCCATGCAAGTGGGAGATGCCTGTATCTGTAGAGTTCTCAATCCAAATTAATCACTTTTTCCCGCCCTCCTTTGGAAAAAAGGAAGCAAGGGTGGTTAGGCGGGAGAAATAAACCCTGAATCAAGATATAAAAGGGGGTGTGGGTAGGACTTAAATAATGCTGCGGCGTTTGGCCTTCCATATATCATTCAAAGCTTGCCAAAAAACTTATCTCTCTTTTCCTACACCCATTTTCATTTCTGGCCTCTCATCTATCCCAAGAGGATCTCTTTTGTCTTTCTTTTATTTTTCAAATTCTTAACTAAAAAGTAGTTAACATTATTGAGAATGGAACCATATTTACTTCCCATTACTTATTATAAGTATTTTTATTTGATGCGTATCTCTTATGCGTATCTATGTGTGTTTAAAACACTAAATGGTTTGTATTGATTTTATAACCTCTACATATACTTTAATTTTTTTTAATTACTCAAGCATTCTTTTGGCCTCACCTCATTCCTTTTTTCTGACCCCATTTCATTCTTTGTTCATTTGATTTTTTTTCTGATTTTTCTATGCTTGTCTAATAATTGACGGATTTATTTTCTCTAGATATTTGTATTTTATTTTAATAGATAAATAAATATGTAATTAATATCTCTCTATTGATTAAATCCTATCAATATCGAGAATATAGATATATCTTATAGATAAGATAGATCTATATTCTCGATATTGATTTTTTCTAGATACATAGAGAATATGTAGATACTATTTGTATCTAGTATTTAATATCTAGTTGATATCATATCTAACTAAATAGAGATACTTTAAAGTTATGGAGTAATATCTTTCTCCATGTCCCTATTTAGATGAAAGACAATAGATGAAAGACAATTCTGAATCAACTTTGTCCACGAAGAAGGGAGCTATAAGTAATGCAACTAGGGAGTTTATGGAGAGTTTGATCCTGGCTCAGGATGAACTTTTCTTAGGCGGCATGCCTAACACATGCAAGTCGGACAGGAAGTGGTGTTTCCAGTGGCGGACGGGTGAGTAACGCGTAAGAACCTGCCCTTGGGAGGGGGACAACAGCTGGAAACGGTTGCTAATACCCCATAGGCTGAGGAGCAAAAGGAGGAATCCGCCCAAGGGGGGCTTTAAATTCCACTCCAAGGGTGATTAAGGGAAAACGATGCTTTAAAATGAAATAGAAGGCCCCCATGTTTAAAAGGGCCCCCATTTATCATGGTTATTTACCTTCTTTAATGGGAATAGACCGAGAGAGCCACCTCTTTGCCCTTTTAAAATAGAGAGGTGTTTGTTGTCTTGTATTGCTTAGCCGGGTAAGTGATAGATGGGTAGGAATGGGTAGGCGTACTGGTGGGTAGGCCTCTCATAATATTGGAAGGGTGTAGAAGGGAATATAGAGCATAGTATTTGTTGTATGTAATTGAATATAGCTACGATAACTGTCTTTGTTGTATGTAATTGAATATAGCTACGATAAAGGAATCCATTGAATTACACTAGGATAGCCCTCTATTTGATGGAATGTGCGCAATATTCTTAAATAGGCTTACCTCTCCCCCACCCCACCCCTATATTTCAAAGGGTAAAGGAAAATGGCCCTATATATCCGGGGTTGGGCCTGTCTCGAATAGAGATTAGATAGATGAGAATAGAGATGGGATAAATGGGAATAGAGATAGATGGGAATAGAGATAGGATATATGGGATGAGATAGCTAGGATGAGATAGATGAGAATAGAGATGAGATAGATGGATTTTTGAGAGGAGAGCTCCTCTCTCTGTTTTAAAAAGGGGTTTTAAAAAGGTTTTAAAAAGGGAAAGAGAGAGAAATATTAAGAGCTTTAAATATGGGGAGAGCTGCTTTTGGTTACAAAAATACAGAAGAGAAGGTGTCCCACTTGTCCCAAAAACCAAGCTTACTTTATTTATGGATTCAGGTCGATGCCCATAATTTCTATTCAAAAGGTTTGACTTATCCAAAAAACTGTCGGCTCACGAATGCGGTTTCGATCCTTTCGGTGATGCCAGAAGTCGTTTCGATATACGATTTTATCCGGTTCCTATTCTATTCATTATCTTCGATCTGGAAGTCACCTTCTTTTTTCCTTGGGCAGTCTCTCTCAACAAGATTGATCTGTTTGGATTTTGGTCTATGATGGTATTTTTATTGATTCCGACGCTTGGGTTTCTCTATGAATGGAAGAAGGGTGCTTTGGATTGGGAGTAACCAATGAGTTATAGGCACATTGATAGGCAATGATGGGGCAACGGGGGAATATACGATAAGGGCGATGCCTACATTCAATCAATTGATTCGTCATGGCAGGGACAAGAAATGGTGCACAGACCGTACTCAAGCTTTGAATAAATATCCTCAAAAGTGGGGAGTATAGATAGTAGGGCCCTATAAATAGTAGGGATGCATATTTAGAGTTGACTCAAGTCTGGGGAAGGAAAAAAAATAGAGATTGCATACAACCACTTTATATTTTCATAAGGGAAGGACTGGGGGGCCCTATTGATTCTATAGGCGGTAGGAATGGAAAATGAGTCGTTAACCATTTGCCAGATTAAGACTTATTAGATGAATTTAGAACGTTAATATACCCGCCCACTCAGTGCTGGCCACCCAAATCGCGGATCAAAATGGAATCTATGGATGGGTGAAGATAAAGGACCACCTACCCATATAGAACGAGAATGGAACACATATAACATGCATCCTCTCTTCAAATATCATTTACTCTTAGGTCAAAGGTGTAGACCAATTGGTTCTACCAAACCCCGTAAGCGGGGAAAAGGTCCAAGGTTCAAATCTTGTCCCTTTTCTGGTGCTACAACAGTGTAAAAGGTTTAAAATGATTGTGGCATGGTGGTTATAAAGGCATACTGCACGAAGATCTATGTAGAAGCTTTTGAGACGAACAACGTAGAATATTGTGGTGACCATAAAAGCTAGACAACCTACCTGAATTCATGGAATTCATGGCGGCTACCGATTCCACCATGTAAATTAAAAAAAATATATCATTTCCTCTTAAAACAAAAACATGATGTAGGCATCACACTGCATCCCAGTTTTAATGAATAATTTCTTAGTAAAATTATTAAATCCCATTTTAAAGTTAAGTGACCCACTTATCACCTATGTATGGATTGTCCCATATAAAGTGTTGGATGAAAATATTTAACTTCTCTTTAATATTTGAAATTCAGGAATGCATGATATTTTCAATCATATTCAAACCTCCACTTCTTTCCTTAAATTAAACTATGGAATTTATATTTGAATGTTAAAGAAGGCTCTTTAAGAATTTTGAATGGTTGGACAACGCATGAATATAGTATCTTTAATTCTTATAATAGGTTTTATATTCTCCTCTTCAATTTTTTAATCAATAGGTTTTAAATATTAAGGTAAGGACATCACTTGCATTATGGATGATGTGATCCGAGTTCAATCCCCATGGCGGATGTGTATTAAAAGTATTTACTCAATAAAAAAATATCAAGGCTCTTCTATTTTAAATATCAAACTAAACAATATGGACTTACACTTCATGCCTTGTATTTATAGCAAAGTCTTACATGTCTCTCAAATCCTATTTACCCTAAGGTTAAATTATTTTCTATGGTATTTAATATTTTTTTAGTTTTTATGTTGTACATGATAAATTGAACAACTTGTAAAGACTCATACACCAAAGGTGGATTCATACTTGCAAATTAAGTAATAATGTGTAAGAAGCTTAAGATTTATAACTCACTATATTAAATATTTTTGATAAGATGATAAAAGATATATAAATTATGATTTTTAAATCATTTATACCATTATACAATAAATTTTTTCATTTAATAGTTGATAACAAAAAAAAATAACACAATTTCTATTAAAATTAACATATTATTGTGATATATTTCCATCGTATACTTTTCTAACTACTATTTAAAAAAAAAATAACACAATTTTTATTAAAATTAACATTTTATTGTGATATATTTCCATCGTATACTTTTCTAACTACTATTTAAAACTAAAAAAATGTGGTCATAATGTTAATCCTTTTAATAAAAAATATCATGCATGTAAATTAGGAAGGTAATCCAAAGAAAAAAAAACTTTGAGCTTTTAACTATCTTATGATATTCATAGTCACATAATGGAGAGCATCATATTAATGTAATTGTTAAACAAAATCAAGCATTTTTTTTTAGTATTCATTTTCATTACTAATGTAATTAGCCTCTAGTCCTTCTTATTTGGCATATAATTTCACCAATAAAAAATCATTGATAACATAATATAAACATTGAAATATAAAGGATTTGATATTTGGATAATTATATATTATAGACATTTTCAAGAGAGAACCATTAATTGTCCATTAATAGAAATTTTTGCAATTAAAAGAAAATATTTGATTTTACTCACATGGTACCTCCTTAGAACCATTAATTGTCCATTAATAAAAGTTTTTTTAATTAAAAAAAAATCTTTAATTTTTTTTTGATAAGTAGCAGATTTTATATACAGCGGGTTTTAGAAGGATCCCAAAACCTTATTTACAATAGAAGTCGCAACTTAGGTTTGAACCAAAAAATCAAAAAAATACCGAGGTAAACTCTTAGAACAAAACCCTGGGCCTTGCAACCCAACCCCAGGTTATCAACTTGAACAAAATTAACCCATCCTTTTGAGAAACAAGGCAAAAATAGGGGTACCAAGGTCCTTGGGACCAAACCTATAGAAAACACTTGTTGAAACAAACGGAAGCCAGAGGCTAGAAATAAAACTCTGCCCATATCAGGTCGGGGGCCTTGGGCTTGGGAAAACCACACACCATCCCTGCCCACCCTGCTACACGAGGAAGACTCCCAAGGAAACTTCAAGCGGGGGCCCCGCATTAGGGAACTAATTCTTGTCACCATTGGGACCATCCCCCAGCCTGCACCGGAGCTCCTTGAAGGTATTGATAGCTACTGTAGTCGCATTGGCAATCGAGGTGAGTGATTTGATCACCATGTCGAGGAGAATCCTAGTACAAAAGATCTGAAACTTGTTCTCAGAATTTGAACTGATCTCAATGGTTTTTGGGGTATCAACTTTAGGCTTCTTGAGTCTAGTCGAGGACCTGCTCTCGTTAGGGGTCGCCCCTCTTGCAGAGATGGCACTGGGGGTTAAAAAACCGCCAGGGACTTGAGACAACACCTTGTATTTATGGGTAGGCCTGTGCTCTCTAGGGGGAGGGAAATCTTTAGGGTCACTGGGAATGTCCTCTCTGGACTTTGAAGTAATAAGGGAGGAAATAGGGGAGGTGGCAGCCTCAGTGGGAAGGACAGATGCTAGGTAAGGAATACTCTGAAGTGGGGGTTGATGGGCCAAAGCATGGTGGTAGAGGATGGCCATAAGTCCTAGGTGGGAAGGGCGAGAGTGGTTTTTTGGGGCTCTGTCAATGGCAAGGCCTAGAGAGTAAAGCAAAAAATGGGGAGTGCTCAGCAAGGTGACATCGCAAAGGTGGTTAACGAAGCTCATATGGAAATTGAACAAATTTTGGTCCAGGTCGTCGCAAGTAATAAATTGCATTACGATGACCAGGGCTTCATCGAATGGTTTGGGGAGGTCAGTTCTGAACAGAGCCATCTCGTCCCAATTTTGTTTCGAGAAGCGGGAGAGCTCCTCCTCCTAATTATGCTTGTCTCGACGAATGAACTTCCCCTTTTCCTCGCGATGCAGACCAGTGAATTTGAATAGGAACTACATGGTGACTTTGAAATGTAGCCCTTTCACCTAGACCTCACCTCATACCAGGCATCTAGGAAGCCCTGGGTGATATCCTCATCAGGCCCAGTGAATTTTATTGGAAAGGAGGTATACTCCTTGGCGTTAGTAAATACCCTAGCAGAATCGGTCAGAGAAAGGGTCTTGGGATCGACGTAAATGACCTTGGGAGTTGACATGGTGGATTTGTAGCTCACCTAGGGAAGAAAGTTCCAGAAGGAAGTGGGGCCAACAGGGGGAGAAGCTCACCAGGAAAAGACAGGATGGATGGGGCAAAGGAAGGTGAAGACAACAAGCCTCAAGGGGATATAAAGGGATGAGGAGGAAGCTGAAGAGACAAAAAGTTGACACATGCCTCGAGAGTTAGTGTCTAGGGCAAGGGGAGACATGAGTGGATAATGATAGGGGCAACTAGATGGATGGCAGGTTTGGCAATGAGGGAAATGGGCTTAGGGATGGACTTCATGTGGTGTGCCAGCTAAGATGGCACAAAAGGCTAGACTTGCGTGGGTGGCTTCCATGCATGGGTTGCAAGGTCAGGCTAGAACCAGGGCATAAAGTTAGTAGCACAACACTCGACTTGAGGTGGCATGAGCCCACATGCTGTGCTGACTATGAGCCCAGTGAAAATGCTAAAAAAATAAGAGGTTTACGGGCTGTATTTGACATGGATGCTGAGGGAGACACCTGGTGCTGCACACAGCCTATTGGTCACCCTAAAATGATCGTGATCAAGGATGTCATTGGGGACTGCCACTATGGAAAAAAATACTAAAAGGTCAATGCCCCACATGCAATTACACTTGAAATAGAGCCAGGTTGTCCAGGCATAGCACTAGAGGAGTCTAGGTGTTTGGAATAACATCAAAATTGAGGAGGTCTTGGGATGATGCTTGCACTGGCCCAGTGGGAAAATCATTGGTCTAGATGTTGAGCCCTTCCAAAGGAGTTGCAAGATTGGCCAGAAAATCAGCCACCCTGTTTCCTTCTCTGTAGACGTGGCGGATGGAATGTTGAGGAAGCCCCAAAAGGATGACCCGAACATCTTGGATGATATTGTAGATGCATCATGATCTATTCCCATTGTTGAGGGTGACATTGATGATGTTAAGGGATTCGCCCTCGATGATCACTTTACTAGGGGCCTTATGGAGGGCGAGGACCTCGTAGAGTAATGTTGTTGCTTCTACGAAGTTGTTGGTTTGCATGCCAATGACCTCAGCATAAGCCAAGATAAATGTCCTAGAGTGGTCTCGGATGGCCCCACTAGCTCCTAAGGGGTCAGGGTTGCCATTAGAGGCACTTTCAAAGTTTATTTTGACCCACTCGATAGGAGGGACAACCCACCTAATCGTAGATCTAGGGGAGGGGGCTAAGGGGGCCATTGGGGGGGCCTAAACTCCAAGGTTGGTGAGGATAGAAGCCTCACTCGCCTTCCAGTGAGGCCTACTCAGGAGGAGGGAATGGGAGTTCTCAAGAGTAAAGGCCACCACCTTGGCTGACACCAATTGAGGGTTGCGGGTCAGGGAAGATAAGGCTCACCCGTTATGCTCAAGACAAATTTACCAAAGCAGGTGGGGAAGGTAGAATGCCTAAAGGGAGCGAAGGGATTGGACCATTGGAAGAAGAGGTCAATGATGGAGCTAGGAGTAACCCATTGAATGGAAAATAGAGTGAGGAGGTGGCCCATAGCCTCTACAATAAAGGGGCAAGTGAGGAAGAGATGGTTGGTTGATTCCTAAGTAGCACAACAAAGGAAGCATCTATTTGGGATTTGGAAGCCCCTCCTGGCCAGATTATCAATAGTAAGGATCTTATTCTGGATGGTTACCCACACGAAGTAGCTGATCCTAGGGATTAGCTTGTTGGCCCACACTTGCTTGACCATGAAAGGAGCCTCCACTGGGTCCCTTTGGAGGGCGTAAGCGGATTTGATCGAGAAGTAGCCAATACTAGTGCCATGCTAGACACATCTATCCTCCCCCACCAAAAGGTATGATGGTAGTCTCAAGGATGTGTTGGAGCCTGATAGCTTAAAGTAGGTGGCAGGGGTTTGAGATGGGCCCCTAGGTGATTTTCCCCTAATACTTGACCAAGTAGTATGACATTAGGCCCTTTGGAGGCTGTCAGTACTCAAGGCCTCATCTTGGATCCACCTATCCTTCTAGAAGTCGATCTTGGCCCCATCACCAAGGATCCATCGGGACCCTTTCCTAATAATATCATTTGTGAGGATCATGGATTTCCAAAATGTCGATCCATCTTTGGGATAGAATTTATTGAGAAAATGGTGCTGATGGAGGTATTTTCTATGCACAATACTGACCCATTCATCCAGGGCATTCGTGAACACCTTCCACGCTTGCTTGGCCAGAAGGCCTTTGTTCATGAGGGAAACCCGCCTGAGCCTGATCCATCCCTCCTCTTTGGACTTGCAGACAAGGGCCCAGGATAGTAGGGGGATCCTCTTCTTGTCTTTGCTGCTAGACCAAAAAAACCATTTTTGGATTTGCTCAATGTGGGTAGCAATCAAGGTCGAGATTTTGAAGATAGAAATGAAGTACACAGAAATGCTTTGGAGGACATCAAACATAAGGGTGGCCCTGCCCACCTGGGATAAGAGGTGACCCTTCCAAGAGGCAAAATTTCACTAGACCTACTTGATCAGCCCACTCCACAGGACCTTGGAAGAAAACCCTATAAACATGGGTAGCCTGAGGTAGGTGGAGGAAAGGGTGTTAGGGGTGTAGCCCAAGATCTTCCCAATCCAGGATTTCCTAGCTGGGGGGTGTGAATGAAATATATTTTGCTTTTATGGAGGTTGATATTCTGCCCAACCACCTCTTCATACAGGATTAGGATCTTCTTGATGACCTTAGCTTGAGGTACCAACATGAAGGTGGCAAGAATGGTGTCATCCATGAATTGTTGGTGGGACACTAGGGGCATTTTAGGTGCAGGCCTTATACCAAATATGAGGTTATAGGAAGTAGTGCTCGAGATGGTGTGGCCTAGGGCCTCAACCAAGATGATGAAGAGCATTGGGGACATGGGGTCACCTTGACGAAGGCCTCTACAACTGGGGAAGAATCCAGCTAGGGATCCATTGATCAATATAGAGAACTAAGGGGAAGACACAGTTATTAATGAGGTTGACCTAGGAGGCATGGAACCCAAAATTGAGGAGGACACTAGAGAGGAACTCCTAGTTGACTTTGTCGAAGGCTTTATTCATGTCAAGTTTGAGCAGGAATGATGACTTCTTGGAAAGGAGGGTTGAGTGAAGGACCTCATGGATGATGATGACCCCATCTGTGATAAGACTTCCTTTGACAAAGCTTCCCTGGCTGGGGATGATGATCATGGGGAGGATTTCTTTGAGTCTGGATGCCAGGGACTTGGTCAAGATTTTGTAGAGGATATTGCACAGGCTGATGGGGTGAAAGTCAACTAGGGATATGGCTGCTTAGGACTTGGGAATCACGAAAATGAATGTGGAATTTATGCCTCTAGGGATTGAGCTGGTGAACTGGAGGTCTCAAATGGATGCACACACTTCCTGGACAATGAGGTCCCAGAAGGATTAGAAAAAATAGGAGGGAAACCCGTCCAGGCTTGGGGTAAAATAAGCTTTCATGGAAAATATGGCTGCACTGATTTCTTCATCTGAGAGGGGTCAAAGAAGCATCTCATTTGAATGGGCTGGGACCAAGGGGATAATGTGCTCCAGTAGGTTCTCTACCACCAAGGATGATGATTGGGGCTTACCACCAAGGAGATCTTGAAATAAAACCATGGATTCGGCCCTAATATCCTCCTCCTCTTTGGTAACCCAGCCATCACTGTAGATAAGCTTGGGGATTCTGTTTGAGCTCCTATTTCTAAGGGTCGAGGTGTAAAAAATTAGTATTGGCATCACCATAGGCCAGCAATGGGGCTCTCAAATTTTGCCTCTAGAAGGTTTCCTCCTTGGTTAATACATTGTGATACTTAGCTAGGACTGAGCACTCCTCTTGCAATATCAGGTCTTAGCACCCTTCCTGAAATCTGAGATCAAAATCTTCTAGTTATTTCTTGAGGGTTTCTTTACTCTCAAAGATATTGCCAAACACCTCCTTATTCCAGATATTGAGCTTGTATTTGAGGAGTCTCAATTTTTGATAAATTTGCTCGATAGGGTGCCCTAGGACTAGGCAATCCCACCATAAGACCACCTAGACCCTAAAATCCAAGTGGTGGAGCCACATGGACTCGAAGTGAAAGGGGAACTTATGAGAGGGATGCTTACCAGATTCAAGGAGGAGTGGGTTGTGATTAGATCCAAATTTAGGGAGGGCTAGTAGGGTTGCATTAGTGAACAAGGGGATGGCTTCCCTGGATAGGAAAACACTATCCAGTCTGACCTGAATGAGTTGGGCTCCTATTCTTCTGTTAGTCCAAGTGTGCTTGGTTCCTTTTAGGTGGATGTCCATGAGCTTGTTGACATCAGCAAAGGCTTGGAAGTACTCCATACTTTTAGTAGCCGTCATAAGACCCCCACTCTTGTTAGAGGGAAAGAGGGGACTATTGAAGTCACCTGCAAGGATCCAGGGGAGAGGAGAAAATGCCTCCCTCATGATGTTGATTTCATTCCATAATGCCACTCTTCCATTCGGGTTGTTGGGGGCTTAAACATTGGACAAAATCTAGGACCGCCCTAACTTTAAATAGTGGATCAGGATGTTGGTGATTTTGGGGGATGATGAAATTAGTCTCCCTTCAAAGAAGCATGGGTCCCAAAGACATATTAGCCCTCCAGCTGTGCCCGAGGTTGGGGTGGACAAAAAATCACTATTCCTCCAAATAGCTTTGGCAACTCTCGAGGAGGACACATCATCAAGTTTGGTCTCCTAAAGGAGGAGAATAGTCAGCATGTGGTCCTTGCAAAGCTGGGCAAGGATCATTTTCTTGGGGGTGCCATTGAGCCCCCTCACATTCTAGGTGATGAGATTCATTTGACACCCTTGGGAAGTCTCTTGCCTCCCTTCCCAACCTGGGTGGGGGGTTTGGATCTCTGGGAATCAGCTTTTAAAAAACTCATGAAATCATCAAGGACGGTCACCTGGGAGCCATTAGCAATATCGTCCTCAATGAGCTTATTACATTGGTCGCCAAGGGTGGGACGACCTATCTTCTTTTTGCTTCCAAATTCAATGGAAAACTTCCTACTATAGGTATTTTTGGGGCTAAACTCTTCAAGCTCGGACTGGGAACATCCAGGATCGGCCTCCACAGACCTCTTGGAACTACAATATAAGGGTTAGAAGAGGGGAAAGAAGGAAGGGGGGAAGGGGATCAAGATGGGGGAAACGGGGGGGTAAGTGGCACTCCACCAACTAGAGGTGAGGGGGAAGGGTGGGGGTTGGGAAGCCCTGATAGCTTGCAAGTCAAGGAAGGGGCTTCCTCAGATCGGGCTAGGGTGGGGTCGACCTACGGGCCTATCTAGGAAATAGGGGCTGTGGTGACCTTAGAGGATATTTCCTCTACACACTTCAAAGGTTTTAAAAAGATAATAAGAGGGGGATTAGGGTTAAGACATACCTAGGCCTACGCGCCTGAGCAAGTAGGATCAACTAGGGATTCCTCAGTAGTAGTAGATTATGACTCTTTGTTCAACCATTCTGAGGTGCTGCAATCATTACGTGGGAGCCCATGGGAGGGGGCTTAGTCAGGTCGAGGGTGGGGGGTTTCTCAGGGTGTGATGCACCAACCTTATTGGAAGAGGGGCATTGGTGTGAAAGGTTCCCTTGTGTGCTGCATAGGGGGCAAAAGGCAGGTTTATTCTCATAAATTAGGGTTTGGATCTAGAAGAAGGATCCTAAAGAAATAGTAACCGTAGAAGGGAGTTTAGATTTAAGGTTTGCATTGATGCAGAACCTGGCATGGACCATGCAAGATCCTTCCTTGGTAGTAGGATCGAAGGCAACCAGTTCACCAACTGCTTGCGCAATGAGCCTCAAGACATCCTCCTGCCATAAATGAAAGGGGATTTCAGGGAGGTGAACCCAAATTAGGGTTATATTAATGCTTTGGGTGCTGGGGTTGAAATCAACTCCATAGCATCTGAGGAAGAGGCTTTTGTGCCCTAGGAACTAGGGCCCACCAGAGAGAATCATGCTGGAGTCATCACTATTGTTGATATTGATGAGAAAGAAACCCTTGGTTACAACCACGAGCTGCATGTGCCTTGAAATTTTCCACTTGGAGGTCATCCAGTGTCGGATGGTTTCCATGTTCGGGCGCCCTCCTATGAATTTCCCCACCAAAGATAAGGAGGACCCTATCACAAATGCCAAGTAGACATCATCCTTGATGGAGATGTGCATCCTTTTTTGAGAAATCCCCAAGCCCAAAGCCTGGGGCTAGGTGCTAGCCCTAGATAGGATCTACTAGAAAGAGGGTTTGGGCCTCCTTGGGCCAAAGCCTTGACCTTTGTTGATGGGTCTTTTCCTAATCCCTACACTCACATCAATGCTACCAAGGGGCCTGGCACCCAGAATCCCATCCCCACCCTACTCACCTACCTGCTTGGGTCCCACATCTGGCCTAGTTCCCACAGTAGAACCTGTAGGCCTAGACTCAAAGGTTGCACCTGCTCTCGATCCTACTCCTGCTCTTGCACCTGCATTCGCTCCTACTCCTGCTCCCACCATCATCGATTACAACCCCTCTAAACAATAGTTTTTATTCAAAAAATCTTTGATTTTACTTACATGGTACCTCCTTAGTTTAGGTTTTCTTTTGTCTCACGATTTCATGATACTCAACTCATTAAGAGCTCATCTATGAAGTGTTGAAATTACTTTATTAAATATAATAATTAAATTTATATTAAAAATAATTAAATTTTAGGTTAATAAAAAAATAAAATAAAAGTAATGTCATGTTCAAATGATATAGTTGTAGGATCATTTTCACGAAAAAAATTATACAAAGAATTTGTTCTATTTATTTATGAAAACAAAACCAATGTTTCATTAGTGTATGTAGTACATGTAAATATATAAAAAATAAATAAATAACAATTAAAGAATTAAATAGTATTTAATAAATCAAGTGGTATTAATTCAATTGGTTAGGATATTTGGATTCGAATCTTGTCAAAGGATACATGGATAATATACAAAATTTGTTATAATACCACTAAATGGTGATGATGTAATACCAGGGTTACACGAGGATTCATCTCCCCATCCCCCACGTTCCCAGAACGAGGGAACATTTCATCCATCCCCTTTTTGGGGATGACTGGGAAACATCCCTGGGATGCTTGAGGCCTATGGCCTCCCATATCCAGGATGTCCCCTATTTTGGGGCATCCTTGGGGATGACCAACCATCCAACACGACTAGGCATCCTCAACTAAAAGAAAAACATAAAAAAAAAAAATTAATTTTTTTTTATAATAAAATAAAAAGGTAAGGGGTGGGATCCATTTTAAGTCTCACCCCCCAAACCCTAAACCTAAAAGAAACTATATAAAGTGAAAAGAAAAAGTAAAAGTCAAAACAAAGTTACAAAGAGTAACACTCATCTTTCAAGTTTCAACAGTGAAGAAGAAAAAGAGAGCTGGGAGAACAAAAGGAGGCAGCAAGGGCAAGATAGCAACAACAAGCAACAAAAATAGCAAGGGGTAGCAAAAGGATGCAATAATAACATGCAACAAGGGTAATAATAACAACAACAATAGAAGACAACAATAGTAGAGATAGAAACATCACTAGTAGGCAACAACAACAGATATAACAACAACACTAGCAAAAATACAAGTTTGTGTTGAAGTTTTCAAATTTTAATTACCTCTTCCAAGCTGTTTTGAAATTTTATATTTTTATTTCAACATAAAACATGGCCAGCAGTGGATCAGGTTCATTTAACATTAATTTGGAGGAGGGAAACCAAACTGAAACTGAAAATATAAATATTAATGTTGCTACTGTTAGGGATTCATCCTCTACCATCCAACCCCAAACTTCCAAAGGGGACAACACTGCTTCTAAAACCAGTTTTGACTATCCATATTAATTCTTAAAATAACATGCCAAGGGTCTTTTTAATATCAAAAAACCTTTGTTGCAATTTGTAACCAACTGTGACCAAGGCAAAAAATAATTTGGGGGCTCAAGAACATGGTTGTGTAATTTTTGCAAAACTGTGTTTGAGGGCAACTATACTAGGGTTGAGTCTCATATCATTGATAATACAGGAATAGGGTTAGGGCTTGCAAAAAAATAACCCAGGTACAATGTGCAAGAGTCTAAATGTAAAATTTGCGGCTTGTGTTTACCTACAGTTGGTCAATCATTTAGAGGGGATTTTGAGGCCTCCTCAGAACAACCACAAGAATCAACCCAAAAATCTAATATGCCACTGCTGCACTCAAATAAAAAATATATTGTAAGTGATATGTTTAATGTGCAAGCAAGAGAAGAAGCAGATGATGTTGTAGCAAAATTATTTTTTGTACATGGGCTTCCTTTCCATATTGCACATTTACCTATTTCAAGGATGCAGTAAAACAAATAGCCAAGAAAGGGACTTCATAACTACCACCTAGAGAAATTAGGCTTCGTACCTCTTTTTGGACAAACACTATTTCAAATACAGTGTGGTTATGGAGCAGATGAGGAACACATGGTTGAAAAATGGATGTTCTATCATCATTGATGGGTGGATTGAAATTCATCAATGTCCACTCATAAATATCATTATCACATGTAAAATAGGTCCCTATTTGGTTAAAGCCATTGATTGCATGGAGAAAAAAGAATGTTGAGTTCATTTGCAACCATCACACTTCTTTAGCCCTCTTTCAGTCCTTCTCAAAGGAGTTCATCAACCTAGGAGACACTAGATACACCACCTACTTTATTTTATTGGAGATGATGATTGAGGTGCAAGATGCTCTACAATCCATGGTAGTATGCACATAGTGGAAGAGGTGGTTAGAATCAAGGACAAAAGAGTGAAAAGATTAGAGAAAAAATATTGGATGATAGATGGTGGACTCAAGCCAAGTAAGAAATGTCATTTATGATTTTTAATTTTTAGTTTCAAATTGGATTGCTCATATGAGATATAGTCTAAGTTTTTAAATTTTGTTTTTTGATTTCTTGTAGGTGTATTGTGTCTTTTGTTGCCCTAATTATTGCAATCATCAGATATGCTGACACAGATGCTCCTAAACTAGGATATTTCTATGAGACTTTTGACAACATGTTAGGGGAGATTAAAAAAATTATTTATGCAAGATATCCATCCCTATTATTCTAGGAGGCCTATATTAGGCCTATTATACAGAGGAGGTGGGATAGTATGAACACCCCCCTTCATATGGCAACATATGTAGTAAAACCAAAGTGGTATGAGCTTAGGCCTAGGAGAGTGACTCCCTAAGATGATCTAGAGGTGAGACAAGGGTTTTTGGATGCCCTTAAAAATATATATGCGAGGGAGTAGGGATCAAATCTTAGATATGAGTGGCTCCAATTTGCTAATCTTGAGGGCCCTTGCTTTAGCTAACCAGGGTGTATGGAGGATAGGGCTACCATTACATAAAAAATCCCCTAAAATTGGCCTGTTGTCCCCCGTTGTCTCCTGAAACCCATCCTCCCATCCCCAGGCTCGTGGAATCTTGTGTAATACGAGTGGGACCCATTTCAATTCCATATAACCCATTAAAAAATAGTATTTAATAAATGGGATATCATTTTTGAATGCAAACAAGAGAGAATTAATGCCATCTCTAGCATTATTCAATATTTCCTTCAATTCCTATAAAACAATAATATGTGATTTTAAATATAATTATAAAATTACTTAAAATCAACAAATATGTTAGTGGTAAAATACTAAAAAATTACAAATAAATCCCAAGGGACAACGCAACATTTCAGGCTTTGGCTCTTCTTTGGGAGGTCCAAGGTCTAAACCACAATGTGGGTGAGTGTGTGAGGGTGTGTGTGTATGCGTATGGTTGTACATAACAAAAAAAAAAGAAATTTACAAATAAAAAATAATAATGATAAATAGATTTTTTTAAGGGAAATGAGTAATCTCGTAGAAAATTGTGGATTTTTTTAGGGGAAATGGATAAGCCTATAGATAATTGTGGATTTCTTTAGGAGAAATGGGTAAGCAATTTAGAGGTTTAAAATGGATTGTGGTGGGCGATTTTAACACCCCCTTATCTCCAGGTGAGAAGCAGGGGGTGTGGTTGAGTTCTCAAAATGCATATAGGATCTAGGGAAGATTTTAGTTAATGGTGGTTTGTTTGATGTGGATTTAGATGGTAAAAAATTTACTTGGATGAATAGATGATCTGGTAGATACTTGATTCAGGTCCAATTGGACAATGTTCTTATTTTAGAGGATTGGTTCTAAAAAACTTCATGTTTATTATGAAATATCTTCCCAAATATAGATCTAATCACAATCCTCTACTCTTTTGGTGTAGTGTGGAAGATCAAAAGCATAATGATCCTTTCAAGTTTGAATTTAACTGGATACACCACCTAATTTTTTATAAAATAATAGAAATATGGTCGAGTATTCCTTCCCAGGGTACTAAGATGCAAATTATTGAACACAAACTTAAAACTGTGAAGAAATAAGTCAAGAAGTGGAATAGGGAGGCCTTTGGAAATATCTTTCAAAAGAAGAAAGTTTTTCAATTAGAGTTGGATATGTTAGAAGAAGAGATTAATAGGTTGGGTATGAACCAAACCCAATTCCAAAGAGAAAAGGAGCTTAATTTTGAATTGCACACCATAATAGCCAAGGAAGAGACCTATTGGAGGCAAAAGTTAAAGATCCAGTGGTTGTAGGAAGGTGATAGGAATTCTAAGTTTTTCCATGTCTCCACTATCAAAAACAAAATTTCTACCCACATTGATGAAATTCTAAAGGATTATGACCATGTTTTTAGAGAGAGCAAAGAAATGGAGTGTGATATTGTGGTCTTTTGTCAAAATATTATAGTTGAAGATATGGAAGATGATGAAACAACAGTTAAGGAGATGACTAATCATATTCCTAGGTTGATATCCAAGGAGATAAATGCTCAACTTCTAAATGAGATTGAGGAAGAAGAGGTAAGAATAGACACTATATCCCTCGGTATAGACAAAGCTCCAAGCTCGAATGGGTTCCAAGGAGGTTTTTTTCAAATATTTTGGGATATTGTTAAATTTGATGTTATTGAAGTAGTGAAGGAATCCTTAAAGTTGGGTTAGATCCTAAAGGAGTTTAACATTACCTTCCTTATTAGAGTTCCTAATAAGAAAGGGTTAAAACCTTCAAATATTTTAGACCTATAAGTCTTTGCAATGCTATTTACAAGATTATATCTAAAGTTATAGCCCTCATATTGAAGATCTTCCTCCCCTCCATTATCTCTGATGAGCAAGGAGGCTTTGTTAAGGGTAAATTTTTTTTGGATGGGATTATATCCCTTCATGAATCCATGCATTCTATCAAGACTGGTGAAAGAAAAGGTATGTTATTGAAGTTAGACATGAGCAAGGATTATGATAGAGTTTCATGGAGTTTTTTGGATAATTTTTTGGCTACCTTTAGTTTTTGTAGATAGTCGAGAAGATGGGTTGGAAGTTGCTATAATATTGCAAGGTAATCTATTTTGATCCATATTTAACCACTAGATTTTTTTATTAGTAGTAGAGGTCTTAGACAAGGTGATCCCCTCTCTCCTTATATTTTCATTATTATGGTTGAAACGTTTGGAATATACCTCAATGTTACCAAGGATTATGGCCAGATTGAGGGCCTTAAACCAACTCATAATCTTGAGGGTGTTACTCATTTATAGTTTGTGGATGATACCATTTTACTTGGTAATCATACTGTAGTAGAAACAATTGAATTTAAAATAATCTTAAACCTCTATGAGTGTGCCTCTCACCAAAATATCAATTTGGAAAAGAGTGAGATATTCTTAATTAACACTAAAGTTACTCTCCATATAAGGGTTTCTAGAGTGATAGGGTGTCTTGTGTCAACCCTAAATTCTTCTCACCTTGTAATAACTATGTTCATAGGAACTTTCAAGGTGTCTCTTGGTAATGGCTTGGTTGACAGGTTTCAATCCAAATTTGTAATATGGAAATGTAATCTCTTGTATCAAGTAGGTAAAGTGTTTTTGGTTAAGAGTATTCTACATGTTATCCTCATTTATATTCTCTCCATTTTTAATATCCTTGCTAAATTTTCCAAAATTATAGAAGGAATTCAAAAATAGTTCTTATATTTAGGATCTAAAGAGAGGACTGATAGGCTGGAAGCAAACATGGCAGCTGATAGGCTGGCAAATGAAGGCATTGTAGCAGCAAATTTGATCACATGGACTGAAAATCTTCCTCATGCAATCTCAATGGTGATAGATAATGAAAAATTTTAGATTGGAAGGCTCAAAGTGGATCAATGACAGAAAATGGGGGCATTTTTAAAAATATTTTTTTGAACCTTATAATGGCTTTTGTCATATTTGTTTTTTTTTGTTCATGTGACTAGTGTTTTTTGCAGCTGGTGGGGCACTGATATAGGTTTTTTATTTACAAATTCATGCATGGGAAACATCCGCTTTGGCCTCAAGTATTTCCCAAGGTGTGTTTGGATTCGATGTCGCAAAAAGGCCCTAGCAAGAAATAACAAAGTGTTGGAGATCCCTGACAATGAGGTACCAGACCCCACCATTATAGTCTTGGAGAAGATGACAATTTCATCAACCTCCAACGAGTATCAACCGATTGAAGAGTCTGTCTGGCCTCATCAGAACAGCTGTTGATTTGTGTGATTCTCTAAATCTTCTGTTTTATAGCCAGCAGTTCCAGGTGCACAAGGAGTCGAAGGCAAAATCTAAAGATGATGGCAAGGAGGATGATAAGAAGTTATATGAGGACTACAAGGAAGACTGCTTGGCCTCTTGGTTGTCCATTCTATGGGATGTTTTTTTGACCATATTCTATTATTTTTATATGGGCATAAGCTACTCTGCATGGTGCTTGCATGATTAGTTTTTGTCTTTGTTAGTTCTATTTTGCGTCTTTCTTTTCTGATGGCCATAATATTAGGCTTCCATAGTTTAGTTTGGTTGTATTCTGTTGGAAGAGTAGGTCTTGGCCCTTTTTGTTGTCAGTTTAAACTTTTAGGGCTTGGCCTTTGTCCAGTTGGTCAGTGGACCCTATTTTGTAAAATGGTTTTGGGTCAACCAGTTAAAACCCGGTGTTAATTATAATATTCTCTTACTTACCAAAAAAAAAAAAAGAGAGGAGGAAGATTCCTCTTGTAGCTTGGAAAAAATATGCCATCAAAAGAAGCATGATGGTCTTGGTCTAAGGAGACTCATCCTAGTTAAAAATGCTAAGGAAGTCAAGGTGGGATGGAGAGTTCTAAGGGATGGTCAAACTCTTTGGGCAAGGATTATCAATGAAAAATATCTTGATAGTCAGGAGGATACCAAATTTCTCATAATTGAAGACCCTTGTTGTGGCTCTTCTTTATGGAACCACTTGGTGGAGGTTAAGGGAGGCCTTATGGAAGGGTGTGAAATGGCGTGTTGGAGATGGGGCCTCTATAATTTTTTGGGAAGATGTTTGGTTAGATGAAAACCCTTTAGCCAACAATCATATTTTATCTAATCTGAAAGAGGATCTAGAAGATATATATGGTAAAAAGGTTTGTGACTACATTAATTTAATTGGATAACCACTTGAGCTGGAAAGATCTAGAGGCAAGCCCTAAGAATTTAGAGGCTTTAAATATTCTTAAAGCTAAACTAAAGGCTTATTACTTAGGTATTGTCAAACAAAGATAATTTGTAGTTTGGAACAAAACTGAGAATGGTGAATTCAGTGTGAAGACAACCTATGATCTTTTGGATCCTATTGTAGATAATGGTTTCCCTTGGAATAGAATTTGGGGTAAGAGATTTATTTCTAAACTAGAGATTTTTCTTTGGAAAGCAGTCCATAATAATATCCTAACAGTGGATAATTTTAATAAGAGAGGTTTTCAAGTACCTAATAAATGCAGTTTACATGAAAAGGTAGAAGATTCAATGGAACACATCTTCTTGGAATGTCCTTATGCTCTAAATATTTTTGAACTCCTCATCAACAAGATGGGCATCTCTTGGGTGATGCCTTCTAATATGGTTTTGTGTAGGGAGTATGATTAGAGAGGAATAAGAGAATTTTTAAAGGGAAATAAAGGTCTGCAGTGAGAAGTTTTGGAAGTATCACCCATTTTTAGAGGAAAATGCTAAATCTATCAAGGACCCTCTCAAGCTAGAGAATACTGAAGAGAATATGATAGCTAAGGCATGAAATTTGGAACCCATTAGTGGTGGAGAGGAAAATTATCAAGTTAGAACAGATGTAAAATGGCAACCACCCCGAGATGAATGGTTGAAGTTAAATTTTGATGGGGCATACAAAGGTAACCTACGTAAGGCCAGAGTAGGACCAATTAGAGTATATTTGTAGAGGAAACCTACAAGTGTTTGGAAATTACTACTAGTCATAAAGCTAAAGTTAATGCTATATATTTGGGTATAGAGCTAGATAAGGATCTAGGTGATAAAAAAGTTATCTTTGAAGGAGACTTGAATATTATCAATATTTTGAAAAATGAGGGAGAAGTTAATTGGAAAATTGATTACATTGTGCAAGATATTAGAGAGATTGTAAAGCATTTTAAGGAAGTTGACTTTTTTCATGTATTTAGAGAAGGTAACAAACAAGCAGACTGGATGACAGAATTTGGTGTCATTAAAGAAGAGGATAGGAGGTGGATCCCCCCAAGGGTGGTTCATGAGGACTTAAAAAAGTTCACGAGGTAACACTGCAAATAATTGGGTTCCAAGATGGATATTGTTTATCTTGCATCTAGGGGATTTTTTTCTACTTACCCTTGGTAGTTGTGTAGTTGGTGGACTGAATTTGTGTTGTAAAAGGGTTCAGGTCCTTTAAAAATCCCATTTTTAGGCTAATAAAAAATAATGATAAATATTAAAATGAACATCTTTCTAAATTTTTTTGATATTATCCCATCATTTTGTGACATTGCAAGTTCTCTTTCAACTTTCGAAAATCCATTACTCAAATTTTGTATATTTGTTAATGTCTTAGTCTCAATATTAAAAGCAAATAAATATGTGTAAACATATTAAGAAAATTGCACATGATGTTTTATATACAAGAAGTGTTATATGAATACAAATGTACCTTTGTTGCTTCTTCTAAATGGGGAAGTTATCCATAAAAAAATTAACATAGTAGGTGCTTATCAAGATTCTATACATGTACGTTTATATTTATTTTATTAATTATGGATACAAATTTAATAATATATTAAAAAAATCTTAATATTTATAAATAGATGATATCTTCACATGTTGTAGAATTCAATATTAACATAAACTAGGATTAGTTGTATACAAAACTAATTGATTATAGTAATTTTGGGATAAATATTTAAATGTGATAATGTTGTACTTATCTTGCATAAATAATGTGATGAGGCCAGGAATTGCCACATCCATGAACACTTTTTGATACATTATAACTATTTGACTCATAATTTTTACTATTTTTTATGTTAATTATGGGTAAAATGCATTATATAATGATGTTTGCATATTCTGAAATGACAAAGTGCATATACTCTGTTTTACTATTTTTATTGCAATTTCACCTGTTTTTAGTTAATTAATCAGTAGTATTATAGCAATTCAGAATCATAATATAGACCCTGTTGAATATCTGGTGCTTAAAAATATTGTGTTCCTCTATTTAAACTGATTCAAATGGAAAAATATGCCAAGAACTTGTCCACTGTAGCTGACTGTGCAGGAAAATAGGCTATGACTGTGACAGTTCTAGCTAGTTGTACATATACAACAAGGCTTGGAATTAGTCACTCCAAAGCACATGCCACCAATGCAGAAGGGTGTACAAGATAAGGGAAAACAATCCAAACAGTCAACAACTTTCTCCCTATGTGTTTGGAGCGTAGATAAGCAACGAATGGTCACCTGCCTGTTATTCCGAAGTATTGCAGGAATAAGCAGCGCAGGAATAGGGAATAGCACAGTAATAACCGAAAATGGTCAAAATGCACCAAAACCATGGAAAGTATGATTAAAAATTGACCAAGTAGTTAGTCCACCATATTTGGACTCCATTCCTTCACCATAGGTAGACCATCTGAGGTAAAGGGATAAAAGTTGACAAATTATAACCCTGCATTCCAAGAAATTATTTTGTAAACAGTTGGAAATATTTGAAACTTAGCAAACAGATATATATCATATTTGTATTATAAATAAATATCCTAGCACGGTTGAGAATAATATATATATAGATAGATATATAGAGTAATAGGATATAGTTATTAGCAAAAGATAAAGTCTTTGTAGCATTAAAGTAAATTGCAAATTTTTCCTATAGTACTGTAATGCAGCTTTAGATGGAATAAAATATGCATTCTTCAGATTTTATTGGCATTTTATGGTTGATAGTGCACATTTAATTTACCTGGTATAATTCTTCACTCTCTTCTAGTTCTAGAAGCAAGGGCCACTTGCAGGATCAGAGGAAGGGTAGCACAGTGATAGAAAATTCTTGTTGATTTCTTGTTGCAGTAGATCAGCAAAATTCTGTCAACATTTATTTGTAGAATTAGTTTCATTTTAGAATTGCACCATAGCATCTAGAACAAGTTTAATCATGTGTTAGAATAGTATTTAGCATTTGACCTGTAATGGCATCATTTTCAACATTTTCTACAATTTCCAAAATTATGTCATTTTTAGTTTTACTGCAATAAACATTAATTTGGTTTCTCAGATTCAACTTATGTTTGTTTTATCATTGGTTTAATTTCTACAAGCATATGTGTGAATTTCCATTTTGCAATTTACTTTCCTACAATTTTGCTTTTTGGTCAATTCAGTAGCATTTTATTTCTTGTCAATTTTAGATTCTACAGTTTCATTTTCATGCAATTTAAATTCAGATTTAGATTGTGCAATTTGAGTTCCTTTTTTAGAAATTAGGAAGTTACAACAACCCCCAACATTGCTAACAGACCTACCAATAAAAACCTGTTCTTGGATAAACTGAACCTGCAACTGTGACACCTCCTATCGTATACAACCTTTGGACACCGCCATGGACTGACATATAATTACTAAATGATGAATGATCAATGACCCTCAGCATTTTTGGCATCGTTGCCAGGGAAAAAATGATATTGTTAGGAAAAGTGAAATAGGTCAAGAATTGTGTTACAATTTTTGAAATACTGCATTTCAATTTATTTATTGAATAAGCGTGAATGCATAGGCCAAGAGACGAAAGAGGGAGGTTTATTAGAACTAGTTCTGAACCACCAAAGCGTTCTTCATGATCAGATGAAGAATTTCTTGTGCAAGAAATACCTTCTTCACCAACTAAAGCTTTGGAAAGATTAGAACAAGAGCTTTTTGTAGCACTAGCTGCTAAACATTCCCCTAAGCCTGAACCATCCACATCAGACTCAAGAAAGAAAATAACTATGGCAGTAGTAGCACCACCACCAGGTGGGTATAATAATGCTGATGATCCTCCTAAGACTTTTGAATACCCCATACGGTTGGATCCAACTTTAGATGCTCCCATGAAAACTATTTCTCCATCCATATTGCCAATTTTTAGGGGAACTGTTTCAGAATATCTTGATCAATTTCTGTTTGAATTCAAAGTGTTATTTCAGACTTATGACTACATAAATGATAATAAAAAATTGAAATTGTTTCCTTCCACGCTTAAGGATGCTGCTCTTCGATGGTTTATGAGTAATCTTGAACCTAATTCAATCCATACTTGGGATGACATGGAGACTGTATTCTTACATAAATATCAAGATTATTGTAGAGTACAAAATAGGAAAGATGAGTTGTTTTGAATCAAGCAAGAAGAAGATGAGAGTTTAGAGGATTATCTTGATCGCTTTGCCTTTGTCCAAAAGAGATGTGGTCCTGTAGAACCATATTTCTTAAAACCTATCTTCTTAAGAGGATTACAGGATGAATCTAGGGAAGTGTTAGATTTAATGGGAAAATGAGACATAGATCAAATTGACATTGAAGATATTATGGAATTATGCAAAAATTATTCTCGCACTCACCAACGAAGAAAGAAGTGAAATTCTAGAAATAGTGACATAAAGGAGTTGATGGAGGAAATGGCTAATTTAAAAATTGATATCCTTGTTCAACTTAATTCTGCATTAGGTGAGAGAAACATAAAACCCAATTCTACACCACATTTGGCAATTTATTGCCCGAGATGTAGAAATAAGTATGCCTTGTAGGATTTTAAATAAAACTTCTATTTGTGGAATTTGTTCCAAGGAACATTCAACAGATAGATGTCCTTTGTTGCCTCATCTAAAATCTATTTTGGGCACCCAAACAGAAGAACTTAATGCTATTGGGCAAAGATCCGGTGGTGGCTATGCACAATATCCCAATGCTCCTCGGTTTCCAAATTGGGGACAACCTCATTGGAATATGAATATGCCATGGGGACATGTAGAAGTCTCTACACAACCTTGGAACCAACCTTAGATAGCTCCTCCAGATTGGTGACATTTTGGGTGGATGAACCCACCTTGGCATACAATTCATCCATAATGGACACAACAAGGACAAATACGGGGACAACAATATCCACCATATCAAGGACAACAAAGGTATCAGGGATAAGCTCAAAACTTGTTGCCCACTCCTAATCCAAATTTTCATGGAAGAGCACAAAATCAACAAACACAACCAGTAAAACAACATCCACTCCTAGCTCAGCCTATGACTAACCCAAATAATACCATATAAACAACCCCTATTTATGAGGTTGAGTCTGAAGACTCTGTTGCAGTTCATGTACTTGACTGTAGTAACATCCAACTATGTTCAGGGAAGGTTTTACCTGAAATTGTTCCACCCACCATTGAAGAAATTAGTGAGAAACAAGAACCTCCAAATCAAGAGACAGTGCAAAAAAAACAAAAAGAAGAAATAACAGAAAAAATGCAGGAATCTTCTCTAGTAGCATTACCATAACTTGAAAGATTTGATCATATTGATACTGCACTTGAATCAGAATTAGTGACAAAACTTAAAAAGATGTCAATTTCTCTCCCTTTGTTGCAAGCAATAAAGGATGTGCCTTTAATCAAAAAAACTATTTAGGAGTTATGTATCAAGAAACCTGGTAAAAAAAAGGCCTTTCCTAAAACTATTTAGGTAGAAGGAAAATTAGCTGATTTATTGTCTAGGAAACTAGTTCCTCCCAAGTATAGTGACCCAGGTAGTCCAATAGTTATAATTACTATTGGATTAATGCAAATTTCTAATGTGCTAATTGATATTGGAGCTACAATTAATGTCATGAAGAAGGACACAATGCAAAAAATGTAGCTCAAAAATCTCAGTCCTACCACCATAGTTTTGGAAATGGTAGATAGGTCAGTTGCTAAACCAGAAGGTATCCTAGAAGATGTAGCCATTGAAGTCTCTTCTTGGGAATATCTTGTAGACTTCTTAGTGTTGCAGCCTATAAATTCAGTCAATGGATACCCTATCATTCTAGGACGACCTTGCCTGGCTACTGCAGCTACTTTTATAGAATGTAGATCAGGGGAAATGACCATTTCTAATGGTGTTGACCTGAAGAAACTTTCTTTGTATCCACCAGCTCAACCTTCAACTAATTTTTTTGGACAAATTTGGTATCCTGAATCTAATGAAGAACAATAAACCATTGCCACTTTGGCTACAATTGTAGTGAAGGAACATATTGAGGAAATCACTACACCAGAAAGAGAAATATTCGAGAATGAAACTATCCTAAGAAACATTACAATCAGAAGGACTAACTGATGATCAAATTCTTGTTCATTGGTTGTTGTGGAAAGATAAGGAACAAATTTTAAAACCTCTGTCATCCATGCCTAGTCAGGAAAGATCATTCATACTACCACATGGATGGCATCATCATCTTCTTAACACCTTCAAATGTCCTCTGATTCCATCAGATATCATATCTGAGACAGATTCTAGTGTATTTCATACTTTGTAGCCACATCATTGTCCATCAAATGCATTAATCAGTAACTATGAAGCAACTAGTTATGTCCATCTAGGGATCAAATAAATTGAAATACAACCAGGTAAATTTCTAAACATTAATATCTGGATAACTAAGGACCAAGAAACCAAATTTTTTGTAGTCTTACAGAAACATGTTCAAGCTTTTGCATGGAACTATAAGGACATGACAGGCATTCATCCTGAGGTATGTACCCATAGGATATACACAGAAGATGTAAAACTAGTAAGGCAACCTCAGAGACGCTTGAATCCTGCTTTGAAGGAGATTGTGAAAGAGAAAATTGAAAAACTCTTAGATGTTGGATTCACTTATCCAATTTTTGACAGTAAGTGGGTTTCACCACTGGTCATTGTTCCAAAGAAAAATGGTAAAATGAGAGTATGTGTGGACTATAGGGAGTTAAATAAGGTCATACATAAGGATCATTTTCCATTACCATTCATAGACCAAGTATTGGATACCCTTGCTGGAAATTTTTTTTTTGTTTTCTTGATGGTTTCAGCGGGTATAACTAGATACAAGTTGCACTAGAAGATCAGGAAAAGACTACCTTTACATGTCCTTGGGGAACCTTCGCTTACAGGGTTTTACCCTTTGGGTTATGTAATGCTCCAGAAACATTTCAAAGATCTGTTTTAGCAATTTTTTTTTATTTAACAAATGAAAGTGTTGAAATTTATATGGATGACTTCGCAGTATTTGGAGATACTTTTGAATATGCATTAGAACAGCTTGAAAAAGTGTTGATTCACTATGAAACATACCACCTCTCTCTTAATCCTGAGAAATGCTTCTTAATTATGGAGGAAGGAATTGTTCTTGGACATCATATCTCTTATTATGGAATCAAGGTTGATCCTAAGAAGGTTTAAGTCATAAAAAACCTCCCTCCTACATAAACTCAAACTGATGTACGCAGTTTCTTAGGACACATTGGTTTTTATCATAGATTCATTGCTAATTTCAATACCATAGCGAATCCCATGTTTGCATTACTCATGAAAGATTTTGAATTTGTTTGGTCTTCTGAATGTCAAAATTCCTTTGAAGACTTAAAGGAGAAGTTAACCACTCCACCTGTACTAAGAGGTCCTAATTGGGAGTTACCCTTTCATATTCAAACTAATGCTTCCAATACTGCTATTGGAGTTGTGTTAGGACAGATTGAAAATGGGGAACATTATGCTATTTATTATATCAGTAAAAACTTGATAGGAGCTGAGAAAAACTACGCTACCACTGAAAAAGAATTCTTGGCTGTAATTTATGCTATTAACAAATTTTGACACTATATCATAGGGTACCAAGTATTTATCCATACGGATCATGCTGCCATCAAATATTTGATGAATAAACCATTGGTTAGTGCAAGAATTATTCGTTGGTTGATTTTGTTGCAGGAATTTGATGTTACAATAGTGAACAAACCTAGGAAATCTAATGTAGTCACAGATTTCTTATCAAGAATACCAAATGTAGATACAGGAGAAGTGGTGGAAGATACCTTTCTAGATGAAAAATTATTTGATGTCTCTATACAATCTCCATGGTTTGTAGATATAGCTAATTACTTAGCTATAGGGAAGATTCCTCTTCACTTTACCCCTAAACAAAAGAAACAGTTAATCAAGCAAAGCTCTTCTGTTAAATGGATAGAAGGATTACTATTTAAATGCAGTCCTGATCATGTTTTACGTAGGTGTACCTGCCAGGATGAAGTATATGATATCCTACGAGCATCCCATGATGAACCATCAGGAGGGCATTATTAAATCAAAAGCACTATTCGTAAAATTTTAGGTATCGGATGCTATTGTCCATCTTTGCACAAAGATGTAAAAAAGTACATTAGACATTGCGATGCCTACCAATGAATGGGAAAACCTACCTTTACTAATAAAATGCCATTACAACCTCAAATAGGAACATAACCATTTGAAATATGGGGTTTAGATTTCATAGGACCCATTAATCCTCCTTCCCAAGGCAAAGTGTATATCTTGGTATGTACTGATTATGTTACAAAATGGGTAGAATTTCATGCCTTTAAGCATGCTAGAGAAGAAAAAGTTTTTGATTTTCTGTATTCATAGATTTTTTTGCATTTTGGAGCCCCACAATCCATCACCATAGATCAAGGAACCTAGTTTACTTCAAAATTTATTGAAGCCCTTACTCAACTCTATCAAGTCAAACAAAGAAAGTCCTCTCCTTATCATCCACAAGTCAATGGCCAAGTTGAAATGACTAATAGGGAATTAGAATGAATTCTAACCAAAACCATAATAGTCCATAGAAGAAATTGGCTGGACAAGTTACCAGAAGCTATTTGGGCATATAATACCACTTGGAAATCTACCACTGGATTTATGCCATATGAATTAGTTTATGGAAAAAAACCTCTTTTTCCTATTGAGTTTGAATTAATAACTCTTCAAACTATTTTGGAAGTAGGTATTGATCTATCACAGGCACAAGAAGATCGTATTCTGCAACTTGATACATTGGATGAACTACGCATGGATGCACTACATCAGACAAAGATAATCCAAGCACAGTGAAAGATGTGGCATGATAGTCACGTAAAGCAAAAAAAAATTTAGCAAGGTGACTAGGCTTTGTTGTTTGATTCACAATACAAGGATTTCCCTGGAAAGTTGCAGACCAGATGGCTTGGACCGTACCAAATTGAGGAAGTGTTTGACAATGGAGTTGTTCACCTTACACCTATTGATGACTCACGATGCAAGTTGTTGGTGAATGGACATCGTCTTCGTATATACCACAAACCACACAACAAGGATGAATTTCTCAAGCAAGTGGAAAATTTGGATGTACACATTTGGGAAGAAAACACTTCTTCCATACCAAATTCAGCAGATTGACACAATATATATATATAAAAAAACAATAAAAATTTAGGAAGTAAAAACCTCTTTGAGGCAATCCTGAGTTGGGTTTACATGAAAACCGATGTTTTGGCATGTTTACCTAGTTGGTTTCACCATAATTGTGTGGTCTTGTCTCATGACCATTGTTTCATCTATTTTCAGATTGCACCTACCTTAGTTCAAAGATTGATTAGCTAGAAATCTCAACAGGAGCACCCCAAAACATAGATAAAATGGTTATAACAGGTATGTGTCTTTTTCATTTTCTGAATAAAAAATGGAAAGTTCTTGTTTGTGTTTCAAAAATACCTCTGCCTAGTTCTACTATAGAATGAAAAAAACAAAAGAGCACCAGAATAAAAAAGAGAAGCGTAGGAATAAACTGTTTATATTCCAGAGCATAGGAATGATTCATCAAGTGCAGGAATAAGTTGTTTATGCTTTAGGCACAGGAACGAGCTATGTATAAATGCTAGAATAACTTATTAAGCATAGGAATAAATCACTAAGCACAGGAATGAAGTTTTGTGCAAAATTCTACGACACGTGGCCTATAGTGATTTAATTGGTTTGGGAGGGAAAAGGACAGGTCTCAGATTCAAGGTGGCATGTGATAGATGGCATCCATAACAAGAACGAGTGAAATTAAGGGTTGACAACTTCACGTACGCTGCCATGTCACCTGTCCTAATTACTCTGCAAGTTTCGAAGTAGTTCCTGCATTGCTATTATTATTCCTGCTAAGATGATTAAAACCCTAACAACAGACGCAAGCTCGTACTGTCAAAAAATTCATAGACACCATAGAACAAAAGGCAAAAGACTACACCATGGGGGGAAAGAAAATCAAATCTGAACCCAAAAGCTACCTGGAGATTGATCCTACATCTCTGCAATCTTTACCAATGGGGGATTTATGTCATTCCTGCAAAAATTTTATGGCTATTCCGAAGGCTTGGTGGCAGAGTTCGCACACACCTTTCGCAACAACTGAGTACACATTAGCGGGATGACCATCTAGGTAACTCCTGAGATACTCATCCAAATCACTAAATTACCCCTTCAGGATTTGCAGATTGTGAAAACTAGGAGAAATATTTTAGTTGACCTAGTTAATAAGTTTAAAGAAGAAGGGGATGGAAAAATTGAATTCTTGATGCATAGGAATGTTTGTAAGGGGGTAAAAATACCTAGTTTATCGTCCTCTTGGGATGAAGTTGCAGTGTGGGTTATGAGATACATTACTTGTGATGGCCAATTTCCTATTGTATCTGGCCCACACCTTTGTATTCTCAATCATTTGTGCCATGGATCAGTCAAACCAGAATATAGGGTCAATATTCCATTATATCTTTATCAGGAGCTAAAAGTTATGGCCCTAAAATACCAAGTAGGGAAGAGAATCCCTAAACACCATGGGCTCATCAAACTCATTTGCAAGTATCACTTTAGGGGAAACCCTAGGAATTTTGATCGCTTCTTCTCTCCTTGGGTAGAGACAAATGATTCAAAATCTACACCGGAGGAAGAGGAAACAGAGGAAGAATCTAAAGAAAACCCTAATCCAGAGCCCTCTGAGAGCAGAATTTCTCCTTCTCCCGATGGTCCCCCATCTTCACGAACTAGAAAACAACAAGCATCCACATCTGGTTCCCAGTTGAAAATAAAAAGGATAACATTTGTAAAAATTGTAAAACCTAGCAAAGAAATTGGGAGTCTAAGTGAACATGCATCTTCTCCAGAATCAACAGCAGAACCTATATCTACTCTTGAATCAACAACAAAATCTACAGTTGCTCCAAAAAATATAGAAACTGCACCTGCTAAGGAATATCTAGGTTCTACAGGGTTAAGAAGGTCTGCTAGACTTCAAAAAATTAAAACCCTGCTAGAAACACCAACAAATATCATAGAACCAATCAATCTATCAAGTGAAGGAGAAGTTAGAGCTGAAGATGCACCAAAAAAAGACATTAAAATAGAAATTATAAACAAAGGGATACAACCAATGGAACTGGACATAACTATGGAAGAAACTCCAATAAGCCCTCTACGTCCACTAGTTGATTATACTAACTCTGATCCTGAGGAGCATTCAAATTTTGATTCTGAACCAACTGAGGTTGATGTGCACACTCCAGTGCATGTTGAGTCTGAGAAATATTCTGAGTCTGAGTTCGAAGAAGAAATTGATATCCATACTCAATTGCATGTTGTAAAGAGTGTTATTAAAACCCAGACCCATTGGATTGAACAGGCCGAAGAAGCCATAAAACATAAATATCAACAAATTTTGCTACTTCAGCAGTAAATTCAAGATCTACAGAACAAATTTTCTCAACTAGAACATCAATCTACAGAGTTAGCAGAGGCATCACCTGATGAATGGGTACATATCCTATTGCATTTAGCTGAACAATTAGAGGCTAACACAACACCTGCACAAAGATCACCTGTTGGAGAAGAAGCAAGAATAGAAATATCTGATAGTATGATTCAACATGAAAATCCATCAGGAATTTTGATGAAAAATGACACTGCCCTTCAGCAGGAAACACACACTTTCTATGGATGAATAAGAGGTTACAGCTCAAGACTAGGTATCCACATTTGCTCCTCTTGTTTCTACTAATCCAATTATTACAGTTATAGTAGAACAAGGAACACAAATAGATTTGCCATTTGTAACACCAACTGTGGAAGTTGGTGTACAAGTAAATATAGTGGCACAAATGCAACCCATTGTAAGGCCCCCAGACATAGTGTCTTTAACTAGGTACAATGAAGACCTAGCATATTGGATGACCCAGTGTCATCAGTTAGAGGGAAAGGTTACCACTTTGAAATCTGTAATAGCCAAATTAGTATAGAAGGAAACAAAAATTAATAGGTTAAAAACACAGGTGCAAGATGTATGCAAAATTGTAGAATATGCAATACAATGTAGAAGACCACCTAGGTTTTATAGCCTCCTACTCAAGGAAAGATACCTTCACTAGAAAATCATGAGACTTGCTTCCGAGCTGCCTCATCAGTTGAAAAATCCTAGAGAGTTTGTGGAGGCATTTGTGCAGAGTCTAGAAGAGCAAAAAAACCTGTTATGTGAGTTATTTTTGCATAATTTATTTTTGTCAACAAAAAGGATGTTTTTGCCTCATATTTATACAGGTGACTTATAGCTGAGAGCCTTCGTGTCCACTACAAAATCATATCTATTAGGACATAGAAAATAAATTAACTAAATAATTGGAATCACAAGTTGTTTTACTTATTAGGTCTGCTCCCCTGAATCATAGGGATTGTACAAGTAATCATTATACCTTCATGCGAAATACCATAATGAAACAACTCTATCTAGGGAAACTTCAAAGATGTATAACTCAGTTTCAAAGTTTTTGTGCAGACATCTTTGATGATGCTTTGGCAACCTGTAAAAATAGATGGGGTGAGTTATCTATCTCTCTACAGAAACGGGAGCCAATTTCTCCCACTAATTTGATGTGGTCAAGGATAAGGGCAGAAGGCATTGTCCAAATTATCTTATAAATCAAGGAGCTTTGGATAGGTCTGAGATACAAGATGCCCATAATTATCACTCCTGTCCCCTACTTCTTTGATAATGACCCACAACCTAATATGCACTTCCAATAGTGGTTTTAGTCCATAAAAGCAATCAACGGATTTTATAAAATTGGTGGTGCATTATTAAAATTTCATGAGAGATATCTAGACCTGGATCTGTGTGCCTCTGTAGCTGCATAGAATGCATGAGGGCATGCATTACCATAACTTGGGGGGAAATTATGAGGCCAGGAATTGCCTCATCCATGAACATTTTTTGATACATTATAACTATTTGACTCATCCTTTTTAATATTTTTTTATGTTAATTATGGGTAAAATGCATTATATAATGATTTTTGCATATTCTAAAATGACAAAGTGCATATACTCTATTTTACTATTTTTACTGTAATTTCACCTATTTTTAGTTAATTAATCAGTAGTATTATAGCAATTCAGAATCATAATATAGACCTTATTGAATATCTGGTGCTTAACAATATTGTGTTCCTCTATTTAAACTGATTCAAATAAAAAAATACACCAAGAACTTGTCCATTGTAGCTAACTGTGCAGGAAAATAGGTTGTGACTGTGACAGTTCTAGCCAGCTGTACATATACAGCAAGGCTTGGAATTAGTCACTCCAGCACATGCCACCAATGTAGAAGGGTGTACAATATAAGGGAAAACAATCCAAATGGTCAACAACTTCCTCCCTATGTGTTTGGAGCATAGATAAGCAACAAATAGTCACATGCCTGTTATTTCGGAGCAGTGCAGGAATAAGCAGCGCAGGAATAGGGAATAGCGCAATAATAACCAAAAATAGTCAAAATGCACCAAAACCATGGAAATTATGATTGAAAATTGACCAAGTAGTTAGTCCACCCTATTTGGACTCCGTTCCTTCACCATAGGCAGACCAGCTGGGGTAAAGGGATAAAAGTTAACAAATTATAACCCTACATTCCAGGAAACTATTTTGTAAACAATTGGAAATCCTTAAAACTTAGCAAATAGATATATCAAATTTATATTATAAATAAATCTCTCAGCATGATTGAGCATAATATATATATAGATAGATATATAGAGGAATAAGAGATAGTTATTAGCAGAAGATAAAGTCTTTGTAGCATTATAGTAAATTGTAGATTTTTCCTGCAGTACTGTAATGCAGCTTCAGATGGAATAAAAGGTGCATTCTTAAGATTTTATTGGCATTTTATGGTTGATAGTGCACATTTAATTTACTTGGTATAATTCTTCACCCTATTTTGGTTTTGGAAGTAAGGGCCACTTGCAGGATCAGAGGAAGGGCAGTACAGTGACAGAAAATTCTTGCTAATTTTTTGCTGCAGCAGATCAGCAGAATTCTGTCAACATTTATTTGAAGAATTAGTTTTATTTTAGAATTGCACCATAGCATATAGAGCAGGTTTAATCATGTGTTAGAATAGTATTTAGCATTTGACCTGTAATGGCATCATTTTCAACATTTTCTACAATTTCCAAAATTATGTCATATTTAGTTTTACTACAATAAACATTAATTTGGTTTCTCAGATTCAACTTATGTTCAAAAAGTTATGAGCTTTATCATTGGTTTAATTTCTGCAAGCATGTGTGTGAATTTCCATTCTACAGTTTACTTTCTTGCAATTTTGCTTTTTGGTCAATTCAGTAGCATTTTATTTCTTGTCAATTTCAGATTCTATAGTTTCATTTTCTTGCAATTTAAATTCAGCTTTAGATTGTGCAATTTGAGTTCCTTTTTTAGAAATTAGGAAGATACAACAACCCCCAACACTGCTAACAGACCTACCAATAAAAACCTGTTCTTGGATAAACTGAACCTACAACTATGACACCTCCTATCGTATACAACCTTTGGACACCGCCCTGGACTGACATATAATTACTAAATGATGAATGATCAATGACCATCATCATAATGTAAAAGATTCATCACATGACTAGAGGCTCGTATGTATACTACTTTCAAAAGGCTTCCAATTTAAACCCTTTTGCACAATCCACATTAAAACAAACACATAAGTTTAAATTTATATTATATTTAAGTAATTTTATATATACTAATATATGTATTGTTATTGATAAGTAAAAACCTTTTTCAAAGTTCATTAAGATTAAATAAGAATCAAAAGAATGGGATCAACAAGTGGATTAAAAAAATATTGCATCTCTATGTTGCAAATATTATGAGAGTGAGCATAAGTCAAGAGATTATAAAGTAAAAAAATTGATAGAGAGATGAAAATGAGATCATATTCTAGTATAATTTGGCTTAGATAAAGGGTTTTTTCACTCCTAAAAGAGTGACGAAGAAAATCCCTTTGCCTCATCATATAGATAAGGCCTTCAACATTTATTCCAATTAAACATAAGAAGAAACACAAAAATATCCAAGTGATGAGGAATTACAATGTATATGTTCAAATTTAGAAAGAAATAAAGGTGCAAATAAACATATAGATACAAAATTTAAAATAAATATTGTTAAAGATGTCATGTTTAATACAAGAAAATCACCTCTACTTTTATATTTTAGTAGAAATTCATCTCCTTGAAATAAAAATGAAAGTTGTTTAGCTTTTATACCTTGCACTTTAGGGTTTCAAGGGCAGCATAGTAAAGAAAGTAGTGTGACAATAACCATTATAATTTATAATTTTTAGGACAACATAGGAAAGTAAGTATTGTTGAGGATATGCTTTACATTTTATGTTTTCTAGGGTAGCATTAGGAAGAATGTGTTTTTGATATTATCCTCTTACACTTTAGGTTCTCTTAGGAAGTATAAACTTATATAGATGATGTCTCATTATGAAAAACCTCAAAAAATGAAAGAGAATGATGAGGATGAAAGTATTGGTGGAGATGAAAAAATGAGAGGAAGACACTCCAATCAAGAACAAAGAAAAAGTTATATTAAGAAGGATATAGATTTATTAAACTAAAAATAAATATCAGAGGTGTTAACAAGAAATTCCTGTAAGACCACAAATACAAATAAAAAGTGATGAAAAAGATACTATCTTGCAATAATAAGATGTATGCGTAAGGCCCTAAAAAAGAATTATCAAGGAATTATAGGTTTTTATGTTGTTAAATTTATTTTAATATAAGAAAGATACATTACAAATATTTGGAGGATCGGGGATTGTCTAAACATTTTTACTATGGGAGCTTCAAGAGATATGCAACAATATGGGATAATCATAAAATGATATGAATAATTTATAGAAGCAAGAAGTAATTAGGTTCTTGGTCTTTATAGAAAAAAGTGGAGAATATCAAAGTTTGAGTCATAAACATATATGCTCAAGTGATACTTACTCCTCATAATAGATTTTGAAAGGACTTTGGTTAATTCCTTCAAGATGTCAATATAAATGAGATAATACATGTACTAAGCAAACTATAGACAACATAAATCCTTCTCGAATCACTTGAACCACCTATTTGGGTACAATTCCCAAATACCTATCTCTAACTATATCACATGATGTAATAAATTCCTAAAATACCCCTCTTATTATATCATATTTCAAATAGAGAAGGGAATCAACAATATACATAGTTCAAAAAGATCATGGACCACAACACATATTAATCCATGATTCACATCATTGTGAACAAGGACAAACTCAATTGCTTCTATTTAGTGGAACTAACCTCACTAGAATCAATCAAGGATAAGGACAAACACAAATATCTAAAATTTTATTTTATAAGTAGATATAGACACACATGTTATCCATATACACAGTTGTAAATAGGGACACAATCATATGTCCACAAACCTTTGATTAGGGGCACACTCAACCAATCACAAGTACAATACTTTGCTTGTAAATGTAGACATGCATAACTATTAATATAATCATATGTGAAAAGGGACACACTCTACTACCCATAATATATAGGACCTCTACTCTTGAATGAAGCATTATCTCTAATAGACAATGTAGTTAAATTTTATATTCAAATTGGATCACAGTTGGTTAACCATGTGATACCCCTTTAAACTGAACAAATTTTTTGAACATGTGGTCTTAAAAATACTTGGCATATTTCTTCTATAGGATAATTTTATTAGGCTAGATTTTTTTTATAGGTATAAATATGCCTACCTTTCATAACATGGGAATAAGCAAAAATAAATAATTTATTATCCTACGAAAGTCTAAAACTTGCAAAAATAAAGGTATCATCATTTAAAAAATTAATTTCATCAATATTTAATCAACCAATTAGTAGTATGATTCATAAACCTTAAAATAGTTATGTCGAACCTCAACATTTATGCCAATCAAATTGTTCAAGCACTTCACTTCCATGTGAGCAGAATCAACCCTTCACCAAAGTATCCTATAAAGGGCCAAATATGCATTCTTATGGATAATGTGGGATGTTAGAGATGTTCTTCTTCAAAATAAGTCTTCAATCCATCATGAAACAACACCACCACATTACCACATAACCATATACTACATAAAAATCAAACTACTCCTTACCATAAGGGTCTTTGTATTAAGCATCTAATATTTACTACAAGACAACATTGTGGAAAGTAAATATAATATAAAATATATGATATACAATCTCCCATGTGTATGGAGTAAATGGATTAAGTGAGCTCCAAAACAAATGCATGTTGAACCAATCAACATCTAAAATATATCTTTGTCATTTATTTTCAATCAAACAATATCTTTGTTGTTCATTAGTATAACCAAACAACTAGGAATATGCTTCATCCTTCAAAAAATAATTACAAATTATTGTATCTCCATACAAAACAAACATATCATGAAAAACATTGATACTTTGGTTTAATAAGGTTAATGCTCTAAATTGAACCTTTAGGGAATATTCCATCAACATTCCAGGGTAATAAAAAATATGCCAAATCACCTTGTCACCTATATTTAATAACATTAAATAAAAAATATATTTTCATTTTGAATATGTTGATACCTCCTTTCCATTTTTGGATGGCATTTTATTTGCATACAATAGATCATGCATAACACTTACCTCCCAAAAAATTATAGGTAATGTGTTTTTTAATTAATTAATTTATATTATTGTAATACATGGTACAGGCCTTCAACTAGCAACACTTCACTAGATGTTAACTTTTATATGACCCATGCATTGAGTAGATGACAACTTCACATAGGAAAATCTTGTGCATCTTCATATGACCTTGTTGCTAAATGACTTGGTCAATTTATAGTAGGATCAAAGTTCACTTTACACGACCCTTTTCTAGATGAAAATATTTTATTTTGCCTCAAACAATAGTATCTTGTGATGGAATCTCTAACGACTCTTCCAAATGATAAATTATTTGATGGCACCAATGTCTTTAGATGACAACTCTTATCTATATGATAGCTCTAGATCTAGGCAATAGTTATTCTCTAGATGATAGCTCTAGATGATAGCTCCAAATAGTAACTCTATGGGATAACTCCAAATAGTAGCTCTAGATGATAGCTCTAAATAGTAGATCTAGATGGAAACTCTAGACACTATCTCTAGATGGAAACTACATATGGGAGCTTTTCTTTAGATGTCCATATTTTATGATAATGTGATCTTTAGATGGCAACAATCATATACAATTAATTTTACTCCACTTCTATGCAAATTTGACATGAAAAAGGATAGTAAGATACTGATAGGATGATTGCCAAAACTCTATCTTATGAAATGCTTCAGACAACTCATTCTTTAAATTAAATCCTTCATATGGCCTATTTCCCTTAGATAATCCATTACTTCCATTTAATCGGCAATAAACTAGAACTTCAACTTCTTCTACAAAAAACATAAAAATTAAAAAAATTATGCTTTCTTTATAGGATAGCAAATATTGCTTTTGATGACACTAATTTCATCTTGTTTTCCATTATTACCTCTATGCTAGTAAATAATATTTATATCCTCATAGTTCTACCTCCAACTAGTTTCTAAATTATTATACAACACCTTTATTCAATCTCATACAACAACAAATCTTCAAAACATTTTCTTCCAACTAGCACCTCATAAACTTGATATTTTCTTTCACATGATCCATGGGTGATGAGAGTTTTGGAATCACATATTGGACCAATAGGGTGTTGGACAAGTTTATATTAATCATTTTGTTGTATATATACAGTGAAGGTATAGGTGGTTGGTTTGAATAATGAACTATTAACCATCTATTTGGGTACAACTTTTGAATACCTAACTCCAACTATATTACATGATGTAATAAATTTCTAATAGTTTCATTAGTAATCATAAAAAGAAAATATATCCACATGTCTACCCACAAATTTGGTAAGTGTAAAGGTGATAGAAGTTAAGCAACATCAAAATAAATATTAAACTTAATATAAAATTAATATTTCAAAAAATAATTCTTTCTATTTGTTGAAGAAAACTACATATTGATTTCATTAGCACTTCAATTTATCATTTTAGCATCCATTTTTTATTTTCTCTCTTATATTTTTAGCTCGAGGGAAATAATCATGCATTGTATTATCTCCCATCACCTACTTATTATACCCTTGTATCCTACACCTCGAGAACCTCTAAGTTTCCATCTTGGTTCTATTCTTTTAAATTTCACTTTATCCTTACTATTTTCTTAGGGCACCTAATTTTTTACTTTGATCTTACTAAAACCATGGACATTTCATTTTGAATATTTTTACAACATTATCATGACTTATTTTATTAACTATGGTGGTCTTATATCCATTCTAGTATAAGGGAATACCATTTTTATAAAAGATGCTCCATTCTCACTTTCCTTCATGGTGACATAAGTACCTTACAAAGGCAAGATGTATACTACAATAAATATTAGGTATATAAATCCTATTTATTTTTTCTTACTAAATGAATATTAGAAATGCATGTCTAGGATATGAAGTAAGGACTATCCTTATATTATATCCTTAAAATATTTTCACATCCCTAACCTTACCTTAGAACACCCATTTATTTTGTTATTTCCACTAGAATACATAATAACATTTGCATAAATTACTATAACATCTATATAATATGATCTCTAGATTTAATGTTGGATATAACACCTATTATTCTATAGCAATGATACTCCATAGGATAATGCCTCTCCACATTCATATCCTAAAATGTAGAATGTCTACTATAGGCATCGTTGCTTAGATAAAGTTAAAATAGAAATATTTTTATTTTGGGGCCTTTTTGGGTTTGTTTAGTTAATGCCCAAAATTCCATTTCCTTTATTGAGAAATAATTATAGTATTACTAGTACCAATGATCAAGTCAAGGTAATTTTAGATAAAAAATTATAAATAGAGTAGCGTCTAAGTTAGTTTAACATATACACATCAACTTTAAATTGTAATTTATCTGTGAAGAATGAAAATAACATGAAATGATAACTTCTATCTCTTTCATCCTAATTGTAAACCAACTACATACAACATAAATTCTTCTAGAATCACTTGAACCACCTATAACCCTCCTTATAAGCATTATTAAAAGATACTTAAAGGAGTAATAGATCTATCATACTATCACTTCTAGGCACTATTTATTATTTTTACAAGATTGGTATTGGAGCTTGTCATGTTTTTTTCTTATCTCCCCTCTTTCAAATTAGATTCCCCTTCTTACCTCAAAGTTGTAGTAGGGATTCATTAAAAAATATAGGTATATTTTATAATCATAAAGTAACATCATCAAAAAATTAAAGGGATCTAGGTTTAATTATCAAGGAGTCCAATTCAAGCATCAAGTACCCCTTCCTTATGTTAAGGTCATGATAGGGGTCCATTAACCAATTTAGGTATCTTTGATAAGGATCATAAAGGAAATTCATCAATAATTTAAGGGATCCAAGTTCAAAGATAAATGGAAGTTCAAATATAATGTAGGAGGAAAGCATTTCTTATTTTTTCTCTTGAAAGATAATTTCCTTTGCGTCATTTTTAACTAACTTGTATCCAATTATATTTACTTTACTTATATTGTGTTATTGTACTTGTATGCAAATAACACCTTACCCATACACACCCTCATATCATACCTAAGGATTTTTCCATTATATATTTCCATTCACTCTTCTCAATTTTTATTCATTTTATTTGTTCATATACAATTTGAGATTCTGCTACAGTCACTTATTCTCAAGGGTGTAGTATCTTCCTTGAGTTGTCAAAATTTTGATAAAATAAATAAATTTACATATGTTTTTCCTTGAATAAGATTTCAAGTACTATTTCAAGTGCTATTGACTTACTATAATTCATATTTTATATAGAATATAAACACAAAATATTAGAGGAACATATTGAAAACTTGATTTATTAGAGTTTGAAATGTTACAAGAGAATTACACAACATAAAAATTATCATTCTATATAGATAAATCCTTTAATGAGTTTAAAATATTTTCTTTTATTGGTCTTAGAATTGAACAAAAAAAATTGATACACTAACTTGAGGTTAATATAAAGGGACAACATCCATACATTATAAATGGGCCATAAAACTAAAACTCCCTTTATTTAACATTATTAATTTGTGTAGTGTCAATTCTTTTTATCTCTTAAGAAAAATACTTGATGTTATATTAGTATTTTTTTTGAATAGGTTGAAAAGTTGGGGATACATCGGGGGACCACCCTCCCCTTGAACTTGGGTCTCCATTAGGAGGGTCCAATATCTTTTACCATTGTGGTGTACCTAATGGGGCAATGTTATACTAGTAATTTACCTATTAGAAAGAAAATAACCTCTCTTGTTGGTTATTAGATGAAATCTCAAGTATAATTATAAAATGCCTAAGATAAAAATTACTTATTAATTTCAACAACGTAGATATTTTACTTGAGTATAATCACCTATAATAAGATTTATCATATATCACTTTTAAATATTGGATGGAATAATGGCCTAAGACTCATGTAGGAAAATTTCTTGAGGTATAAAGATGTGGGTCAAGTCCTCAAACCTTGTTCTTATCTAGCATATTTTTTCAATGAGTTTGCACAAGTTTTTATGAGGGGTCCCGGTCCCCTTATACTAAGTGGGGTTTGAATAGTTCTTGTCTAGTATGTTGAGTGTTCTAACAAAGTAAATAATGGCATAAAACCTTGTCTTTTTTATATGAACAAAATTTTAAAGTTACTTAGATGATCCAACCCAACCATCACAACCACAAGGGTAGATTATTCTCTTATTTCTACCAAAATAGGTGGTTTATCTTCTTGTTCAAGATCAACAAAGGTGTCCCTAGAGTTATATTTATTTTTTATTTTCTATTTTAACTCAAATGACTATAAACTATGATTTAAAGATTTTTTTTTTCAAATTATAGGCATACCTTTGTTTTAAGGTTTGACACATTTATGACAAGTATTAGAAGATGTAGATGCAATGTCTATATTAGATCAAAATTAATATCTTCTTTTTTGAAGGGAGTGTATGATGAGAGTAAGTGTGAGCTAGGAGGAAGCCCCACATTTTTCTTATTTTATAAATTTAGAAAGTCGTATGAGTGCCAACAAGAAGTATGAGAAGGAAGCAAAGTGCACAAGGAACAAATAACACTTCTTATTCCATATATTGGGTAGAAACTCAAAAATTAAGGAATTAATGTAAAGAAAATTTAGGTAAAATAAAAGGAAAGTCATTTTTGAAAATCATTACTAGAAGTAAAGATACCCTAGTTAGTGATAAGAGGAAGAGTGGATCTATAGAAAACCCTATCCAAGTAATAAATACTATAGCAAAATTGATTATCAAGGATGATATAATTGAGCATGATATAAAAATTCTTAAAAGAAGAGGATTAATATGAAAGTTCTATGGATATTGGTAGGTTTTTCAAATATCCAAAATTGGATCAACTAGAAGTGGATATTGAATTCAAATTACTCCATGACTATTTTTTAAAAGGAGTTTTTTTATTATCTTCACCTATAAATCAAGGACAAAATTATGGATGTTGTTGCTTCGTTTAGGGGTAAAGATGCATCATATTTAATACCATGGAGTTCTAATTTTTTTGTGGAGATAGAGACTACTAAAATTATTTTGATTTGAATTAGGCTTTTTAGACTTCCTTATCAACTCATTAATAAGGAGGGTTTGAAGAATATTGATAATACTCAAGGGAGGTTCATCCAAGAGGGAAGAATTACTAATGAGAGAAGACATGTTGTATACACTTAAAATATATTTCTATGGATATTTCAAAGCCTTTACCATAGCCCGTTAGCTATCAATTTAAATCAAGAGCATGGGATAAACAAGTGGATTATTAAAATATTGCATTCTGATGTTGCATATGTTATGAGACTGGACACATGGCTTGAGATTGAAAAGTGAAAATGATGGATAAAGAGATGGAAACTTTTGGACATCAGATAAAATTCAATATGGAAAAATAAGATCATATCATAGTAGAAGCTAGGTCAAATAAAAAATTTCCACTCCCAAGAAAGTGGTAAATAATTTCCTTGCATCATCAAATGGAAAAGGCCATTACAATTCACTCAAATCAACCATTAGAAGAAAAAATAATATAAGTGATGAGGAAGTACAAGCTGTAAGTTCAGATTCAAGATTTAAACATATGAAGGAATATGGAGAGGTAAATTTTAAATAAAATGAGGTGAAGGAATCCAATATTAATTAAGGTAAATTATTTTAATTTCCCTCAAGTAGAATAAAATTCTCTCCTTGTTATAAAATTGAAAGTATTAGAGTGTATCCATTACACTTTAGAATTTTAAAAGTAGCTTAATAAATAAATGTATACGAGGGATATCCATGGAAATTTAGGGTTTATAAGGAAGCATAAGAAACTAATCACTATAGAGGATCATCTTTTTACTTTAGGATTTCTAAGGCAACATAAAGAAAAAAAGTGTTTATGAGGCTATTCCTTGCATTTTAGATTCTTTAGGTCAACATAAATATTTAGAAGATAAGTCTCATTATGAAGAATATGGAAAAATAGAAGAGAATGGTGAATTTAAAAGTGTTGGTGGAATAGAAAAAGGAGAGTAAGTTTGTCAAAGTATGAAAAAAGAGAAAAATAAAATCAAATGGATATTGATTTGGGAAGTTAAATAAAATTACATAGGTGTTAGAAATAAGTAGGGCTAATCCCAATAATAAAAATGGAAAGTGATGATTAAAAAAATATCATGTAATATTAGGAGTATGGAAAAGACCCCTAAAAAGGGTTAATAAAAATTATTAGGTTGTTATGGTCTTGAGTTTATTTTAATACAAGAAATAAAATTAAGTAGTGAGGAATGTAAGTATGGTCCTAAAAATATTTAGAAGATAGGGGATTATCTAGAAGATTCTTCTATAGGAGCTTTAGATGGTATTGCAAAAATATGAGATAAACACAAATCGGATGGATAATTCTTAGAAGCAAAAAGAAATTGGGTTGCTTGAATATTTTGTGTGAAAGAGGAAAATAATAAAGTTAATGTTATAAATGTATATAAAGTCTTATTTATGGAACTTGGTGGTTTTATTCATGGTAAATAAAGTCTTTATGATGATGGTGTAATCATTGCATAGGAGGCCATGCATTTTTTCATTCCATGAAAAAGAAAGTATGCTTATGAAATTAGATATGAAAAAACATATGATAAGGTTTGTTGTAGTTTTCTACATGATATTCTTAAAAAGTTTGGTTTTGATCAAGGTTGGTGTAAATAGATTAAATTATATATATATATATATATATATATATATATATTAATTTACATGGTGGAATTGGTAGCCACCACGAATTCGGGCAGGTTGTCTAGCTTTTATGGCCACCACAGTATTCTACGATGTCCACCCCAAAAGCCACCACACAGATCTTCATGCAGTCCGCCCCTATAACCACCATGCCACAATTATTTTAAACCTTTTACACCACTGAAAGCACCAGGAAAGGGACAAGCGTTTATTCCAACAAGGCCTGATATTTGAACCTTGGACCTCCGTCCCCCTTATGGGGTTTGGATGAACCAATTGGTCTACACCTCGGACCTATGATTAAATATTGTTATAACACTCTGAAATATTTTATTTTGATCAATGGTAATCATCCTAATTACTTTTAGTCATCTCATGGAATTCACCAAAGTGATCCACTATATCCTCATCTATTTATTATTTCTTGTGGAGGCATTAGGGAAAGCTTTATCAAATGCAAAAATAGAAGGAAAAATCAAAGATATTCAAGTTGCAAAAAATGGTCCCCTTGAATCTCATATCTAATTTTTTGTTGCTACTTTTATTTTTGTCCATCCATCAAGGAATAAGGTCATGGAGTTTAATTAAGTATTATCATGCTATGAGAAGGCTACTTGATAGTTGGTTAGTACTTCAAAATCTAGGATATTTTTCATTAACACTGCTCTAGATTTACAATAAATTATTATGGATACTTTTGGGTTTAAAATAAAAAACTCCCATCATCCTACTTAGGTATTCTTTTGCCTCATAAAGGAAATAAAAAGGATATTTGGATCTCTTGTTTGGTTTTGAGTCAATGAGTCCATCTCATCCTTCATAGCATGCTCCCACTTGCTCCTAGTTTCCAATTGCAAAGCCTCATGAAAAAATTTGGGTTCACTTGCATCAGTGTATAAAATGTAATGCAAAGAAGGAGAATACTTATTTGGTGCTCTTATTACCCAAGTAGATCTCCAACATTCCGGTATTAGTGGTGATGGGGACGATGGTGGAGTAACAACAATTTCCTATTCATATTGCTCTTCCTCATGAGCACCATGTTCATCAATCTGAATAAGAGACTGTATTTTTACACCATGCTCTGGGATTGCATCCAAGTCAACAAAATCAAGTGCATCCTCTTCAACCTGTATGTGCCTATCCTTGTACAACCTATCCTCATTGAAAATCACATCTCTACTCTTGATAACTTTCCGACCAACGTTATCCCATAGCCTATATCCCATCTCATCCACACCATAACCAAGAAAATAGCACTTTCTAGACTTTACATCAAGCTTACTCCTATTTTATTTATCTATGTGGGCAAAAGCCTCAAAACAAAATACTCTAAGGAAAGAGTAGTTTACAATTTTACCTTTCCAAGTCTTCTTTGGGATGCCTCCATCCAATGTCGTACAAGGTCCTCTATTTATCAAATAAATTATAATATCAACTACACTAGCCCAATAGAACAATGGAAACCCTGCATGCAATCTCATGGCTTTGGAATGCTCCATTATAGTTATGTTCATCCTCTCAGAGACTCCATTCTCCTATGGTGTCTCAGGAGTAGTCTTGATTCTCCTAATTCCTTCCTTTGCGCAATAGTCCTCAAACTCCTTGCTGCAATATTCATCACCATTGTCAGATTTAAGACATTTAACTTTCTTAATTGCTTCATTCTCCACTAATGCTCTCCACTTTTGAAAAGTTTTAAAAACATCATATTTATGCCTGATTGTGTAGATCCATGTCTTCCTACTAAAATCGTCAATGAAGGTAACATAATAAGAGTAGACCTCAAGAGAAAGTACTAGTGAGAGACCCCACACATACAAATGAACTAACTCTAATTTCTCTTTCTTCCTTTCTGGACAAACCTTTAGAAATATTACCCTTTTTTGTTTTTTGTATACACAACATTTATAGAAACCCAAATCAACCTCGAGTTTTGGAAACAATTTTTTGGAGTGAAGGGTTTTCATCCCTTTCTCACTCATATGACCCAACCACAAATGCCATGCTTTTGCATCATCCTGAGCAATATAGCTCAATGTACAATAAGATGAGTTCTGCAATAAATACAAAGTTCCAGTCAACTCACCTTTTGAAATTACCATTGAACCCTTTGTCACTCTCCATTGTCAGTTTTTGAAAGTAGTGTTTCATCCCTCCAAATCAAGTGCATTGGCTAAAATCAAGTCCCTCTTCAGATCAAGAATATACCTAACATTTTTAAGCACCCAAATATTTCCATTTGGAAAATTTACATTCACCGTGTCAATACCCATAATCTCACATGGATAATTATTGCCCAAAAAAATCTCTCCATAATGACCTGGAGTATAATAAAAAAAGTACTCCCTATGAGAAGTGACATGATAAGAAGCTCCAGAGTCCATAACCCAATACTCACTCGTGCAATTTGCTACAAGAATTATGGCATCTTGATAAATTGCATCTGCAATGTTTACATCTTGAGCATCATTCCCATTATTATCCTCATTTTTCTTTCTATCTTTGCACTCCCTCTTGAAGTTTCCAATATTCCCACAATGCCAGCAATTAATCTTGCTTTTGTCTCTACTTTTAGAACTACCCTTCGATTTTTCTCTGTTATGGATTTTCCATCTAACTTGGCATTTTCCTCTTTCTCTATTTTTGCCTCTACTTTTTGTAGATAGTGCTACTCCAAATGATGAAGTCTCCCCTGAGGTTTTTCTTCTCATATCCTCATTGAGGATTGTGCTAATCACATCATAAAACACCAAATTTCTAGATCTAGGCACAGAATTACTCACTACCAATACAACAATACCCCACGAGTCTGGTAATGAACAAAGAAACCCTAAAGCCATAACCTCATCATCAAAATCAAGCCCTAAAATTTTTAAAGAATCTATAACAGCATAAAACTCGTTAAGGTGTTCTTGGATAGATCTACCCTCTTGCAATTTCATAGTAAATAACTTTCTAATCAAGAAAATTTTATTATGAAGTTGAGGGTTTTTCATACAACTTAGCTAGTGTATCCATGGCTCTTGTGGTGGTGTTTTCCTTCTCGATGTTGTATGCAATAGAATCATCCAGGATCAACTAGATCACCCCTAGTGCCCTCCTATATATCAGATCCCATTCCTCATCATCCATCATCCTAGGTTTACCATCAGTCTTCCATTTCAGATCCATGTATAGATCATCCTTCTCATACATATAACCTCCTCTTTGGTTTTCCACATACCAAAATTTTATCTAGTAAACTTCTCTAGTTTAAACTTCAAACTTTCTCCCATTTCTCCCACTCGAACAAAAAACTCTCCTATGAGTGCCCTTTCCCAACAAAAATGCTTTGATTCCAGTTGTTAGGAATTCACCATTTACAAAAAATACACTGTCTATGGAAGAAAAACAAATAATAACAACAATGAAAAATAGTTCAAACCCTAGTTAAGCAGTGCAATAAACAATAAGCAATCACACAAATGTGAGAGACACAAGATATATGTGGTTCGTGCAGTGTACCCTACTCCACGAAGAAACAATCAGTCCTTTGTATTATTAAAAATACAATAATCTTATCCTCTTGTACAATGTCTCCTCCCCTCTCTTCCTCCAAACTAGAAAAGAGCATTTCACCATAGAAGCAGTCTTTACAGTACAAAATATATAGAGATTCATGGCTTTTCCTCTACCCAAAAATACATGGTGGTGTCAGAATACAATGGGCCAAAAACATGGGCTAATAACCATCCATACTCTTATCACGTTCTTATGACAAGTATTTTTCACCAAGAAAATACAGTTAAATTTCCAGCCATAAATTTTCAATAAAAATTTTCTCCATCAACAATATTTAATGTTAATTAAATATTTATTGCTGCCCCTTGGAACCCCATTCAAGGGCCTATTTTTGATCATTGCCCATCAATAATACTCCTTGTCAATTAATTCCTTTCTTATCAATCTGGCTCCATTACCTAACAATGACTAATCTTATGGTAAACATGGGAGTTCAGATCACTACACCAAAAAAGGCTTTTAAGGGTAGCTAAAATAAGGCAATTTTTTATGATGGCAAAAAATGACCCTAATAGATTTGAAGAGGGCAGTTTAAAACCACCCTCTTAGGGTAATCATCCTCTTAGCCCTTATAGGGTGGTTTTAAACCACCCTCTTAGGTTAAACCAAGATGGTGATTTTAAACCATCGTCTTAGGTTGACCTAAGAGGGCAGTTTTAAACCACCCTCTTAGGCTAAGAAGATGGTTTTAAACCACCATTTTAGAACTTAAAAGAAGGATGTGTGAGAAGCGATAATTTTGACTTTTTAGATGTCGAGAATCCCTTGTCAGTTTTGCTATCTTAGGATTATGGTATTCAATCTCCTCACCATAAAAAATCACATTGGTAATTTGTCCTTGGGAGTAAAATTCATCACAAGGGTTTGTGCAAGAGGAATACAGTAGGGAATACTCTACAGAGGAGAGAGTAAAATTTTTTTCTTGGTGAGGGTTTTGGTTTTGTGTGTGGTTTTTTGATGGTAAACCATGATGATGAGCAAAAAATGGTGTTGTAGATGAGTTTGCAACCACCATAAAATCAAGTGAAGCGGAGCTAGCCACTAAAAAATATCGATACCATGGATTCAAATGAGGCCGTTGATGCTGGGGCTCAATGCCTACAATACGAGCAACTTGTGGTCGTGGAAGAGAAAAGAATGCTCTTTGCATAGATGAACAAGGTAGAGAATTTTGCCTCGAGCCTTGTTCGCATTCGATAGGCCATCACTGCACTGGCATCCCCCACAAAATAACTACCCCCATCATCAGATATACCATCACAATCGTTACCTCAATAGATCAAGAGGAGCGAAAGCGAGAGAGATAAAATCATTTTTTGGGGTAAGTAAAGGAATTGTATCATATGGTTTTTGGATGGACCGTCACCAAAGATATGCTCTCCCAGTGGTGCAATCAGGATTTTAAGTACTTAAATTTTGAATTAGCATTGGATACTTTTATTTTTCATAGCTAATTTTAAGTAATGGTTTGATGCTTGCAATTTCATATAATTATTTGATAAAACCTCACCAAAGAACTTCATAGAAAACTTGTCAGAGATTGTTATCAATTAGCAAAGAATTTGATCATGGGCTTAGAAATTCTTTATTATTATTTTTATTTTAATTTCATTTGTGAAATGTTAGGAGAATTTAGTTTCCTATGATCTCTCTTATCGAAACAATTGTTCATTTTAGAGTTGCTCTTCACTTGATATACGTAAAAGAAGTCTCTTAAAATTGATATTTAGTGATTGACTTGGACTCTATAAAAAATTTATGCGCAAGTGCAAAATTTTTTAAGAGTAGTGTCAATATTATGTTTAATGGAGGCCTAATAGGATGCTTTGGTAAATGAGCTCTATAATTTTTGGGTTTGGTGTGCTTTAGAATTTATTGGTAACTTACAACTTATGTGTAGGGCCAACATTTTTAATAGAGGTCTAAGTTTTGTTAATGCAGGATAAGTGAAATAATGTGAATTCCAATTATATTAGATTTAGTATGATGAGTTTGGTATATTTTTACTTGGGAATTGTAATTTTATTTAAATTGTCCCAAATGTGTGCTTAGCAGAGACTTGAAATTATGCATGTAGAAGAAAAATTAAATCAAGTCTTCAAAAGGACTCTGTATTTATGTAGGTTTGTTAGGTTTTATTATATGTAGTGATTTAGAAGAGGGTTTGAAATAGAATTTTAACAGTTCTTAACAAGAAGGTTGACTTGTCATTAAACTAAATATCATGATAGTATGAATGGTGGTTTAAAGGTTGACTTGTCATTAAACTAAATATCATGATAGTATGAATGGTGGTTTAAAGGTTGACTTGTCATTAAACTAAATATCATGATAGTATTAATGGTGGTTTAAAGGTTGACTTGTAATTAAACTAAATATCATGATAATATGAATGGTGGTTCGTGTTAAAGTAGATATATCATATTAGTACTTGGAACTGCTTAGAAAAATAGGATTTGTTATGTGCATTATTCAGATCAATCCTATGAGATGTGTAGACCTAGAACTGGTTATTCTAAACAAGGATCCTTAATTATGTGAACTCTTATACTGATGTGACAAATTTTTTAAGGAATAACATATGTCGATGAATTTGTTGATAATTTAAAAATATTTTTTTATGATTTTCCTTGAGATTTTACATGTTTTATAAACAAATATTGGGAATGCTTAAAGTTATTTTTCCATACTATAAGGTAGGATATTTAAAATTAAGCTTCATTGAGAGTGCATATTTTGTTCTGATGTTGGCTATGTTGATTTTTGTCTCAATTTTTCCTTACACTTGTATTTAGTTTCTAGTAAGCTAGTCTGTCGATGTAACAATAGTGGTGGCACAACTTCTACAACAATTTTTACTGTGACACGGTTTAACATTGCACTTAAATGTGGTTTGAAAATTTTTAAAAACATAGCAATTCTTTATATTTTCTATGCAAAAAATGCAAAATCAGTTATTATTGGAGCGTGGAAAACTCAAAGTTGGGTGTGATTGTGCATTACATTTTTTTAACATTGAAAGAGAGTAATTTTTTATCGTGGCAACATTTCATGTTGATTCGAGGTAGTCATAATTAATAAACATTGATTCTATTAAATTCAAACACTATATTAACACTATGTCAAAGTTGAGATGTTACTCTCTTTGTTGTAAAGAAGAACTTTTAAGCATTGCAACTTTTCATTTAAAAAGTTGTGTACTCATTCTTGCAATCAAAATTTAAAAGTGTGGATTATAAAAGAATCAAACACTACATTAACATTATGTCATAGATGAGATTTTATTCCCTTTATCTCTTGGCAAAGAACAATTTTTAAGCATGGCAACACTTAATGTAATAAGTTTGAGTGTATGATTTTAGGTAAAGGTAATAAGATTTCAGGTACATGTAATAAATTTGAGTGTATGATTTTAGGTGGTCGACATTTAGAAACTTAGATATTTTCCTATTCAAACACTAAATTAGCATTATGTCTTAAATAAGTTTTATCTCTTGTGAGCTATTTGGCTAACCTTATAACCAATTGAATATTAACAAAAATTTGAAGTTACCAAAACCATTTATGGCTTAATTTTATAGCAAAAAACACAAGCTTGAAAAAAAGGATAATTTTATAGGGACTATGATTTTCCAGCATATGAATTATAGTATTATAGTGTTACATTCTTGTTTCATTAAAAATACATAGATGTTAGTGTTTAAAATATCATTTTCTATGGGAATTCATGTAGGGAGAAGTAACAATATACTGTTTAACTCTAGTTATATACTACAACTAGACATGACCTTTCACAATAGCTGTAATCCTTGATTATATTTTTAGTTTAAGTGGGTCAGAGACCAGTTGGAACCTGTGGAAATATTGGTGACCATCTCCCATATCTTTCTTACTAATTTTTTTTCTCTCATCCTTTTTAGAAATAAGTAGTGTACGAGATACATTATTTTATCCTCTTGTTATTCCTTATCAAAAAATATGATTTATCCACAAATACTATTGTGCAAGGAATATTTTATATTGGGGTAGCATTTGGAAATGCCAGTATGTTAGTATGTTTGCTATACTGTGTAGTATGTTTGAGTTGCAGTTATCTACTTAGCTCATCCACAAACATTGTTATAGTTACTTTCTATTTTTAAAAGAACATGTAGTCACATTCATGCGCACTTTGTGTTTGTTACACACAGACACACATAGATTAAAATGGACTCATGCTTATTTCATTATTTTGGTATTTCAATTAACCCCATGCTTATGTAAATGGACTCATGCTTATTACATAATGATTGCATTATTTTGATATTTCAATTAACCCATTAGTGTAGTATTACAACAAACCCTTTTATTATAGGAAGGGAACAAATATATTATCTTATATTCAGTTTACATCAAATGTTAGCTTACTACTTATTATACCAACTCTACATTTAACCTTGCATTTATTACAAATATTTAACAACTTAAAATATTAAAAGATATTAATAAGTGTATACCCTAAATTAAAGGTCTAGGATCAGAAGTACAAAAATACATATGCCAAAAATAGCATCATAAAATAGTTCCACAAAAAACATTTTGGAATCATAAAATAGCTTTGTTCCATTATTTTGTTGTTTGGCATGTACTTATTTTTTAGAATGACATAGTGGAGTCAACTATATCATCCTGTATCTTATTTATTAAGTCACCATCACTCTCATGATCATAGAAAAGGTAATGCTACAAAACTAAAATATAAATTTATCAAAGTAGGGACAACAAAATTAGGATACAAGAAGTAAGGCTAATCCCACTAATAAAAATAGAAAGTGTTGATGAAAAAGATATCATGTAATATTAAGAGTATGGATAAGACCCCTAAAAAGGGTTAATAAAAATTATTAGGTTGTTATGGTCTTGAGTTTATTTTAATACAAGAAATAAAATTAAGTAGAGAGGAATGTAAGTATGGTCCTAAAAATATTTAGAAGATGGGGGATTATCTAGAAGTTTCTTCTATAGGAGCTTTAGATGGTATTGCAAAAATATGAGATAAACACAAATTGGAATGAATAATTCTTAGAAGCAAAAAGAAATTGGGTTGCTCGACTATTTTGTGGGAAATAGGAAAATAATAAAGTCAAGTTTATAAATGTATATAAAGTCTTATTTATGGAACTTGGTGGTTTTATTCATGGTAAATAAAGTCTTTATGATGATGGTGTAATCATTGCATAGGAGGCCATGCATTTTTTCATTCCATGAAAAATAAAGTATGCTTATGAAATTAGATATGAAAAATATATGATAAGGTTTGTTGTTTTTTTCTACATGATATTCTTAATAAGTTTAGTTTTGATCAAGGTTGGTGTAAACAGATTAAATATTGTTATAGCACTCAGAAATATTTTATTTTGATCAATGGTACTTATCCTAATTACTTTTAGTCATCTCATGGAATTCACCAAAGTGATCCACTATATCCTTATCTATTTATTATTTCTTGTGGAGGCATTAGGGAAAGCTTTATCAAAGACAAAAATAGAAGGAAAAATCAAAGATATTCAAGTTGCAAAAAATGGTCCCTTGGAATATCATCTCTAATTTGTTGTTGCTATTTTTATTTTTGTCTATCCATCAAGGAATAAGGTCGTGGAGTTTAATTAAGTATTATCATGCTATGAGAAGGCTACTTGATAGTTGGTTAGTACTTCAAAATCTAGTATAATTTTCATTAACACTGCTCTAGATTTACAATAAATTTTTATGGATACTTTTGGGTTTAAAATAAAAAAACTCCCATCATCCTACTTAGGTATTCCTTTGCCTCATAAAGGAAATAAAAAGGATCTTTGGATCTCTTGTTTGGCAAGTTGGAAATGCAAGTTCTTAACCATGGTGGGAAGGCTACAACTCATCCAGACTATATTGTAGTCCATCTCTATTTATATGATATCACTTTAAATATTGTCAGTAGGTATAGCATTAAAAAATGATAAAACTTAAAAATATTTTCTTTGAAAAATATGCAAGGAAAATTTTAGGTTTCCTCTTTCCAAGTGGGATAGGGTTTACAAAGGAAATAATATTGCTTCTAGAATTGCAGACTTATAAGTTTAGCCTTAGGGGTAAAACTTGGGTGTAGATTATTCAAAGATCAAAAAAACATTTGGGAAAAAATGTAAAATATATAGGTTCTATTGATGCAATAAAAATATTTGAGATTTAAGAATAGACCAAAAGAGGAAATGGATATAGAGGAGTGGAATTCCTTAGAGGATATAGATATAGAAAATTAGAAGATAATTTGAAGTTATTGATTCTCATAACACACGCAAAGAAAAAAGTAGATGTGATATCTTTTGTGTCTAGAGGAAGGCAAAAAACTAGAGTGGTTAGATCCAAAGAGGCAACAAAACAAGTTGTAAATTGTACTCAGAAGGTTTTGGATTTGAGTTGGGGGAAGAAACCACCAAAATCTATGAAATAAAATTTCTATCTTGGAAAATCAAGGGTATGAATGCCCTTGTAAAATACGAGGTACTTCGAGAGATGAGAAAAGAATATAAACCTAGTATCTTCTTGATTCAAGAGACTAAGATTGATGAGTAGAACTTTCAATCAATTAAAAATTCTATTTGGAAGGAAGTGGATATGGTGGGAAGTTCAAATATGGAATCCTATAGAGGTTTATGAACTTTGTGGGATCCTAGAATATTTGATGGTTAGTGTATTCAAATAAATGATAGGTGCATGTTTGTCCTCTTGACTTATAAAATTGCAAACTTTTCTTGGGTTGTTTTCAATGTGGATACCCCAAACACTCAGGAAAGAAGAAAAAGGGTTTGGGAGATCCTTAGTAATATTCATGAGGTGTCTCAGTGGCCATGGATAGTTTTAGGGGATTTTAACACACCCTTGTATCCTAGTGATAATAAGTGAGGCAGTTGGGTTATTCTAATAGTATGGAAGAATTTAATGATTTAATCTATAAATACAAAGTGATGGATTTGGATCTAAAAGGGGATAAATACACTAGATCTAATAGGAGATTAAGAAGCAACTATATTCAAATTATATTGTACAAAGTATTAGCATCCTAGTCTTGGTTGGTGAGCAAAAATTATGTTCAGAAAACAATCATTTTTTTTTCCATAAATTATCAATCCGGTAAGTTCATAAACTTACGAGTGTCATGCATAGTATATGCCTATAGTGTGGGGGAATGAATCCTTGTATACATATTTATTTTTTTGGTATATATTTGTGTATTTTGATTTCATCCAAACCAAATAAAACTAAGTGTAGAAAATAAAAATGTTGGAAATAAAATTCTGAAAATAAAAATGCAAAAAATTAAAGTGCAGGAAAATAAAACACACGACTGAATTAAAATAAAGCACGAAATAAAATAGTAAAGCTAATCTATTGAAAATAAATGACAAAAATAAAATAGGGGAGGACTACTACAGGGAGTGGGCCCAAGCTCTCGTAGATAGTTCGCCCAACTAATTACGTAGAGCTTGCTTTAAGCAAATAAGAGTATTTGCAACTCTTAATAAATTATACAAAAAAATGAATAAAATAGTTCTCTATGTAATTGATCATTCCCCTTCTCTTAAAGAAGACCTATGCATTTATACAATGCATAACCTTTCTCTGTTACAATTTTAGGTAAGCTTATTTTGGAATTGCAGTTACAGTAGATATGCATTAAACATTACAATTGTTCAATTATAACGGTAATGTACTAATTATAACAGTCACACACTAATTTTACCCCCTCGATAGATAAATCATGCGTGTTATATTTTATCAGAATAGAATATGTTTGATATTATAATCAAGCTAGCAATAATAAATCCATTTGAGTGGTTGTCCATCTTAGTTGCTAATGAGAAATAGATTATTTTCCTAGTTCATCACATTGTCTGTTTACCCATATCAGTCATTGGAAAATCATTGCTCTGATTTATCCGTAAGCATGAGAAAATAATGCTCACCTTACAAAGTTAACTGGTCAATCGATCAATAATAGTAGTGCTTTATCTTATTCTAGCCATGATGCATGATTAGAATATGTTTCCTTTGTCTCACGTGCAAAAACCTCCTTAACCCATTGGTCAACCGATTAATGTTGACTTGGTGTATCTTTTGAACGGGAGCAAGGTGTCTTCCAAATGCGTGGGATCAAGACACCTACAAATGTATGAGATCAAGGTACATGGAATACATGGGATCAAGGCACCTGAAATACATGGGATCAAGGCACCTCAAATACATGGGATCAAGGTGCCTTAAAATACATGGGATCAAGGCGCCTCAAATACATGGGATCAAGGCACCTCAAATACATGGGATCAAGGCACCTCAAAATACATGGGATCAAGGTGCCTCAAATACATGGGATCAAGGTGCCTCAAAATACATGGTATCAAGGCACTTGAAAATACATGGGATCAAGGCACCTTAAATACATGGGATCAAGACACCTCAAAATACATGGGATCAAGGCACCTCAAATACATGGGATTAGGGCACCTTAGAATACATGGGATCAATGTGCCTTAAATACATGGGATCAAGGTGCCTTAAATACATGGGATCAAGGTGCCTCAAAATACATAAGATTAAGGCACCTCAAACTACATGGGATCAAGGCACCTCAAAATACATGGTATCAAGGTGCCTCAAAATACATAAGATTAAGGCACCTCAAAATACATGGGATCAAGGCACCTCAGAATACATGGGATCAAGGTGCCTCAAATACATAGGATCAAGGCTCATAAAATGTATGGGACCAAGATACCTCTAATGTATGGGATCAAGGCACCTTCTGCCACAATACACCTTGGATCCCTTGAAACATAAATATGCCAGGTCCAAGTGGGATGTAGACTGGGAAACACCAGATTAGTAGCAAAACCTGCATTTATACACATTTTCCACTAAAAACACCAATCAAGCATAATACTATATTTTCTATCAATTATATGCACAAGTTATATAAAAATACATCTCAATGCTAATTAAACCAATAACGATACCCTTTAAAAGTGTATATAAAATGAACATTTATGGTGCTCATCATTGGTTAACTCACTATGATTTCTCAAAGCCCTCTTGAATATTACCTCTAATCATTCTCCACTTATTTTATAAGTGTTGGAGGGCAGAAGAGTTAAAGGTAAATCCTTTAGATTTGAGTGAATGTGGATGTCACATCTTTCTTTAGCTCAAAATATTTCAGAATGATGGAACATTGATATTAGGGGATTCAAAATGTTCCTAGTCTCTCAGAAGCTGAAAATGTTAAGAAAAATATAAAGGTTTGGAACAAGGAGGTTTTTGGTCATTTAAAAGATAAAAAGTAATTTGAATGCTAGCTTGGAAGCGGTGGAAGAGCAAATTCAAAATTGGGGGTGCATAGAGGAATTAGATAGAAAATAAAAGGTGCTTCTATCTAATATCCACATTTTATTAGCCTAGGAATAAGTCCATTGGAGACAAAAATCTAGGGCTTTATGGCTCAAAGAAGGAGATCAGAACACCCATTTTTTATCTCACAACTATTAGACATAGGGTATATAACAAAATAAGAATATTGAAGACATAAGAGGGCAAAAAAATAAGAGGAAGAGGATATTAGAAAGGAAGCAGTTTCTTTTTTTCAAAACCTCCTCAACATGGAAGATGTAAAAAATGTTGAATCAGTTAAAAAATTGTTGAAGAATATTTCCAAAGTGGTGAATAGTGAAATAAATCTTTTCTTGGACAATCCTTTCTCAAAGGAGGAGGTGTGCAAGGTAGTTTTTAGCATGCAAAAGGATAAATCCCCAAGTTCGAATGGATTCCCAAATGGTTTATTTTAGATTTACTAGGAGATTATTAAGAATGATATGTTAGAGGCTTTGCTAGAATTTTAGTGAGAAAAAACAATTATCAAAGAATGGAATTCTACATTCTTGGTTTTGATTCCAAAAAAGCAAGTAGACATGCTAAAATATTTTTACCCAATTAGCCTATACAATTCCATTTATAAAATTCTTACAAAGGTTCTAGCCAATAGAATGAAGAGTATTTTACCTAATATTATATCCCCTAAACATAATGGTTTTGTTAAACAAATATTGGTCTTAGATGGGATAATCATTATTCATGAGGCTCTACACGCTATGAGGATGAAAGGATTAGAAGGCATATTTTTGAAGCTAGATATGAAGAAAGTCTATGACAGAGTCTCTTGGGAGTTTTTGGATGAAGTGCTACAATATTTTAGTTTTGGGGTAAATTGAAGGCTTTGGATAGTGGTTTGCATCTCCATTCCTTGGTATTCAATGATAGTAAATGGAGAACTAGTAGGCTTATTTCCAAGTAAAATAGGGTTGAGATAAGGTGGTCCTATATTGCTTTATCTATTCATAATAGTAGTTGAGACTTTAAGAAGAAATTTAATTGTAGTAAAAGATGCAATTTGTTGATGATACCATAATATTATCAAAGTCATCAGTTGTGGAGGCTAAGAATATCATGCATATTCTCAAAACCTATGAAATAGGTTTAGGTCAAAAAATTATTTTTTTAAAAGTAGGTTATTCTTTGTTAACACTCCTCAACTTAGACACAATAAAATTGTAAGAATTTTTTATTTTAGAGTGGATATCTTTCCCACTATATAGCTGGATATGCCCCTTTTCATAGGTTGAATGAAAGGAGAATACTAGAATTTAGTGCTTGAGAGATTCAATATAAATCTTATAGGATGGAAAGGATATTTTCATACTCAAGAAAAGAAATTATACCTATTGATGGAAACCCTCCAAAACCTGCTCATTTTCATGATGTTTTTATTTAAAATCCCAACATCGTGGGTGAGAAATTGAAACAAATACAAAGGAACTTTCTTTGGATTAGTGTAGAAGAAAAATAGAGGATTAGTTTGGTTGCATGGGAGAAAGTTTGTAGGCCTAAGCAAGAAGGAATTTTGGGCATCAAAAAATTAAAGCAAATGAATAGGGCTTTGATGGCCTAAGTGGGTTGGAAGCAAGTGATTGAACATGATCAATGCTGGACTCACATCCTCTCTATAAAATATATTGAGAATAGAATTCATTGTGCTTATGGATTAAATCCACCTTTAGGATCATCTTTGTGGAATGATTTGATCAAAACAAAAAATCTCTTATGAAAAGTTTTAAGATTGTAGGTGGGAAGAGGTGATAAGATACGCTTTTGGGAGGATGCATGGGTCAAGGAAAGGCCTTTAGTTTTTAATGATTATTGGAAGTTCATTATTCATCATTTTAAAGCAAAAATATGGAAACATGGTTCAAGAGTACATCAAGGAGGAAGATAATTGCAAAGTGTGGCACATGTTGCAGTTGGAAGGAGTTAATGCAATTATGCAAAGTAGGTTTAATTCTCTCAATCTCAACTTACAACATTACTATCTACAACTCAATATAGGAGAGGATAGGTTATTTTGGGTCCTAATACTAAAGGAATATTTAATACTAACATAGAGTTTGGATTAAATATCTCTTGCCAAAGGTGTCTTTCTTTCTTTGGTTGGCATTAGAAAATAAGATATTGATGGTGGATAATATTAGAAGAAGAGGGATGATCATTCCTAATAGGTGTTATTTATGTTGTGGGGATGAAAAGACAATTGATCATATTTTTTTCCATTCCCCTTTTATTTAGCCACTTAAAACTCAATGAGTGAAAACAAAGTCTTTGGAGGCCTTATGGGAAAGTTGGGTTAACCCTTATCATAGCCACCGATTGAAGATAATTTAGGTCTTTGTTTTACCCTACTTCATTTAGAAGATATAGAGAGAGGAATAAATGAGTGTTCCAAAACTAGACTAATAGTGTAGAGGTCATTATCAAGAGTATCAAAAGTGCAATTGCTAAAAATGCAGTTATTAATATGGCTAACAAATCTATAAAAATGAGTTGGAGAAAGAAATAGCAACGGATTGGGGATTTTTGGGAGCTACAAGAAATCAGATTAGCTAGTCAAGAAGAAAGGTGAGATTGACTCCCCCCAGAGTGGGTAAAACTAAATTTTGATGTAGCCTCTAAACGTAATCTAGGGAAGGCTGGAGAGAAAGAGACTTTAATATCTAGATCAGGGGTAGTGATCTCTTGTTATACGATGAACTTTGGCCATTCATCAAACCATGTAGTAAAGGTGAGAGCCATGATCACAAGAGTAAGGCTTGCAAAAAATATGAATGTTAAGAAGCTTATAGTGGAAGGGGATTCTATGAATATCATTAACAGTTTGAATGCCAAACAAACTACTAGTTGGAGTATTAAAAGTATTATTATGATGCAGTGAATATACTATTAGGAATGGAGTCATTTGTGGTCCAACACATCTACAGGGAAGGTAATATTACGACTAATCTTATGGTAAACATGGGAGTTCAGATCACTACACCAAAAAAGGCTTTTAAGGGTAGCTAAAATAAGGCAATTTTATACGATGGTACAAAACGACACTAATAGATTTAAAGAGGGTAGTTTAAAACCACCCTCTTAGGGTAATCATACTCTTAGCCCTTAGAGGGTGGTTTTAAACCTCCCTCTTAGGTTAAACCAAGATGGTGATTTTAAACCATCATCTTAGATTGACCTAAGAGGGTGGTTTTAAACCACCCTTTTAGACATTAAAATAAGGATGTGCGAGAAGCAAGAATTTTAAATTTTTAGATGTTAAGAAACCCTTGTCAGTTTTTCTATCTCAGGATTATGGGATTGAGTCCCCTCACTATAAAAACTCACATTGGTAATCTATCCTTGAGAGTAAAATTCATCACAAGGGTTTGTGCAAGAGGAATACGATAGGGAATGCTCTATAGAGGGAGAGAGTAAAAATTTTTGCTTGGTGGGGGTTTTGGTTGTGTGTGGGTTTTTTTATGGTCAACCATGATGATGAGCAAAAAATGGTTTTGTAGATGAGTTTGCAACCACCATCGAATCAAGTGAAGCGGAGCTAGCCACTAAAAAATATTGGCACCCTGGATTCAAATGAGGCCCTTGATGCTAGGGCTCAATTCCCACAATACGAGCAACTTATGGTCATGGAAGAGAAAATAATGATCTTTGCATCGATGAAAAAGGCAAAGAATTCTACCTTCGAACCTTATTTGCATTCGATAGGCCATCATTACACTGGCATCCCCCACCAAAGAACGACCCCCATTAGTAGAGAGACCATCATAATCGTTACCTCAACAGATCAATAGGAGCGAGAGCGAGAGAGATAAAGTCTTTCTTTAGGGCAAGTAAAGGAATTGTATCATATGGTTTTTGGATGGACTGTCACCAAAGATATGCTCTCTGAGTTGTGCAGTTAGTATTTTAAGTACTTAAATTTTGAATTAGCATTGGATACTTTTATTTTTCATAGCTAATTTTAAGTAATGGTTTGGCGCTTGCAATTTCATAGAAATATTTTACAAAACCTCATGAAAGAACTTCAACGAAAACTTGTTAGAGAATGTTATCAATTACCAAAAAATTTGATCATAGGCTTAGAAATTCTTTTTTATTATTTTTATTTTTATTTCATTTATGAAATGTTAGGAGAATTTAGTTTCCTATGATCTCTCTTATCGAAACAATTGTTCAGTTTAGAGTTGCTATTCATTTGCTATATGTAAAAGAAGTCTGTTAAAATTGGTATTTAGTGATTGACTTGGACTCTCTCAAAAATTTATGCGCAAGTGTAGAATTTGTTAAGAGTAGAGTCAATCTTATGTTTACTGGAGGCCTAATAGGATGCTTTGGCAAGTGAGCTCTATAATTTTTGGGTTTGGTGTGCTTTACAATTTATTGGTAACTTACAACTTAATGTGTAGGGCCAACATTTTTTAATAGAGGTCTAATTTTTGTTAATGTAGGATAAGTGAAATAATGAGAATGTCAATTATATTAGATTTAGTATGATGAGTGTGTTAGATTTTTACTTGGAAATTGTAATTTTATTTAAATTGTCCCAAATGTGTGCTTAGCAAAGACTTGAAATTATGCATGTAGAACAAAAATTAATTCAAGTCTTCAAAAGGACTTTGTATTTATGTAGGTTTGTTAAATTTTCTTAGATGTAGTGATTCAGAAGAGGGTTTGAAATAGAATTTTAACAGTTCTTAACAAGAAGGTTGAATTGTCATTAAACTAAATATCATGATAGTATGAATGGTGGTTTAAATGTTGACTTGTCATTAAACTAAATATCATGATAGTATGAATGGTGGTTTGTGTTAAAGTAGATATATCATATTAGTACTTGGAACTGCTTAGAAAAATATGATTTGTTATGTGCATTATTCAGATCAATCCTATGAGATGTGTAGACCTAGAACTGGTTATTCTAAACAAGGATCCTTAATTATGTGAACTCTTACTCTGATGTGACAATTTTTTTAAGGAATAACATGTGTCGATGAATTTGCTAATAATGTAAAAATATTTTTTTCCGATTTTCCTTGAGATTTTACATGTTTTATACACAAATATTGGGAATACTTAAAGTTGTTTCTCCATAATCTAAGGTAGGATATTTAAAATTAAGCTTCATTGAGAGTGCATAGTTTGTTCTGATGTTGGTTATGTTGATTTTTGTCTCAATTTTTCCTTACACTTGTATTTAGTTTCTAGTAAGCTAGTCTGTTGATGTAACAGTAGTGGTGGCACAACTTCTGCAATAATTTTTACTGTGACATGGTTTTACATTGCACTTAAATGTGGTTTGTAAATTATTAAAAACATAGCAATTTTTTATATTTTCTATTTAAAAAATGCAAAATCAGTTATTATTGGTGCGTGGGAAAGTCAAAGTCGGGTGTGATTATGCATTACATTTTTTTAACATTGAAAGAGAGTAATTTTTTATCATGGAAATATTTCACGTTGATTCGAGGTAGTCATCATTAAGAAATATTGATTCTAGCAAATTCAAACACTAGATTAACACTATGTCAAAGTTGAGATGTTACTCTCTTTTTTGTAAAGAACTTTTAAGCATGGCAACTTTTCATTTAAAAAGTTGTGTACTCATTCTTGCAATCAACATTTAAAAGTGTAGATTGTAAAAGAGTCAAACACTACGTTAACATTATATCATAGATGAGATTTTAGTCCCTTTATCTCTTGGCAAAGAACAATTTTTATGCATGGCAACACTTAATGTAATAAGTTTGAGTGTATGATTTTAGGTAAATGTAATAAGATTTTAGGTACATGTAATAAATTTGAGTGTATGATTTTAGGTAGCCGACATTTAAAAGCTTAGATATTTTCCTATTCAAAAACTAAATTAGCATTATATCTTAAATGAGTTTTATCTCTTGTGAGCTATTTGGCTAACCTTATAACCAATTTAATATTAACAAAAAATTTAAAGTGAACAAAACCATTTATGGCTTTATTTTATAGCAAAATACATAAGCTTGAAAAAAAAGGATAATTTTATAGGGACTATGATTTGCCAGCATATGGATTATAGTATTATAGTGTTACATTCTTGTTGCATTAAAAATAGATAGATGTTAGTGTTTAAAATATCATTTTCTATGGGAATTCATGCAGGGAGAAGTAACAATATATTGGTTAACTCTAGTTATATACTACAACTAGACATGACGTTTCACAATAGGTTCAATCATTGATTATATTTTTAGTTTAAGTGGGTCAGAAACCGGTTGAAACCTGTGGAAATATTGGTGACCATCTCCCAGATCTTTCTTACTAATTTTTTTTTCTCTCATCCCTTTCCAAAATAAGTAGTGTACGATAAATTATTTTATCCTCTTGTTATTCCTTATAAAAAAAAAAATGATTTATCCACAAATACTATTGTGCAAGGAATGTTTTATATTGGGGTAACATTTGGAAATGCCAGTATGTTAGTATGTTTGCCATACTATGTAGTATGTTTGAGTTGCAGTTATCTACTTAGCTCATCCACAAACATTGTTATAGTTACTCTCTATTTTTAAAATAACAGGCAGTCACGTTCATGCACACGTGTGTTTGTTACACATAGTCACACACATTAAAATGGACTCATGCTTATTGCATTATTTTGGTATTTCAATTAACCCCATGCTTATGTAAATGGACTCATGTTTATTACATGATGATTGCATTATTTTAGTATTTTAATTAACCCATGTTTATTACATAATGATTGCGTTATTTTGGTATTTCAATTAGCCCATTAATGTAGTATTACAACAAACCCTATTATTATAGGAAGGGAACAAGTATATTCAGTTTACATCAACTGTTAGCTTATTACTTATTATACGAATTCTACATTTAACCCTGCATTTATTACAAATATTTAACAACTTAAAATATTAAAAGATATTAATAAGTGTATACCCTAAATTAGAGGTCTAGGATCAGAAGTACAGAAGTACATATGCCAAAAATAGCATCATAAAATAGTTCCACAAATAACATTTTGGAATCATAAAATAGCTTTGTTCCATTATTTTGTTGTTTGGCATGTACTTATTTTTTAGAATGACATAGTGGAGTCAACTATATCATCCTGTGTCTTATTTATTAAGTCACCATCACCCTCATGATCATAGAAAAGGTAATGCTACAAAACTAAAATATAAACTTATCATATTAGGGACAACAAAATTAGGATCAATATATTATTATTTTATATCTCTTAATAATTGTAAATGTGTGAATGAACTTATCTTGAGATTTGAATAGCAAAATAACAAATATGAATATTACTATATTCTTCATCAAGATAAAAGGTTTTTATTCTCTATTGACTTGACATGATTTAAAAATTTTAACATAGTTCATTGTAATAACATCTTTATACATGTTAAGACAACAACTAATATTTTAGATATATATATTTTAATATTATAAATTTTGTGTACTATGTCTACATGATTTCTATCCTTGAATTTCTATAGTTAAATTTCCTCTTCATACTCTCTTCAACTATCATTTCCTCTTAAAATAAGGACACGAGGTGGGCATCATACAATGCATCCCTATTTTAGTGTATACTATTCTTGTAATAGGGTTCAACTGATCGACTTATCACCTATGTATGGATTTTCCCATTTAAGTGTTGGATGAAAATATTTAACTATAGCAATATTAGCGTTTCCATGAAGGATGGAAATGGGAGATTGAGAAAATGGGAGATGAAATCATGAATTCTCTGCAATTTGGGTAGCTATTATTTATTAGAGATAAAAAATCAAGCAATGCAAACTCATACTTACATCCATTATATCCAATAATCATGATTAGAATGTTAAGGCTTTCATTGATCACATAGTGTTGAATGACATGCTGCTAGTGATGATGAAGTAATTACTGTAGTTATTTATGGAGGAAAAGCAATCTAGAGCCTGAAGTGCACAAGGAGATATTGTAACATGCAATGGATCATACTCAATCTAGAGTTGTTTCTTTCAAAGAATAAGCCAATGAGAATAGATCTGGTAGCGATATCAAAACTGATAGCAATTATGATCTCAATGGAATTAGGAATGGCGAGGTAGAATTAGATAGTGTAAAACATCTTCAAGATGTTGATTTTTTAGGTCCAAAAGATAAGGGAAAATGGTCTTGGTCTCAAGTGGTGTTGGGCAAGCCTAAGTCCCAAAATATCAAGTTTGATCTATTTTCAAAAAAGGGCTAGCTTTTTATTCTAGATGACCTAGTTAATATGGCCATTGAAAAAGGTTCCCATCACTTGGTAGGTAGATTTATGGGGGTTAGACCTGACTTGGATGCAATCAAAAAATGAGCTTCTACTAAGTGGAGGTCAAATGGTCATATGGAGATTGTCGTCCTCTCTAGGATTTTTTATGGTGAAGCTGAACTATTTTGTTGATTCAGAGAGAATTTTATGGGGGGTTGGTTCTTTGAAAGGTATGGATTTTTCTTGAGGATATTGAGACCTAATCTCAATTTGAAAAGCCAATTTTTTTTTCAGGCCCTAGTTTGGGTGAGATTACCAAATCTTCCCTTTCACTACTAGAATGAGGAGGTTTTTATTGGTATTGCTAGGGAAATGGACCATTACTATGGATCCAGTGACCAAATCCAAATCTTGCCAGGATATGTGTTAATGTGGAGTTAGGGGAAATTTTATCATATTTGATTTGGTTATTTTCAATATTGGGTGTTTGGAATCAGCCTTTAGAATATGAGAATCCCTTGTTAAATGTGAAGTATGGCACTTAACTCAGGCATGTCCAAACTATAGGAATCCTTCCCAAGGTCATAAATTTTGGCAACAAAAGCAAATTGAAGAAGAGGGTTCCAAGAAGAAAGATATCTTGGAAGTTGAAAACCTTGAGAGAAAAAAGTAGAAGGCCTCATCCTTAGAGGGTTCCAAAAAGGAAGATATCATGGAGCTTGAGATCCCTAAAATAATGTAAGTAAAGCTAATATGCAAAAGGATTATTCCTTTGAGAATCAAGTTATGGAAAATAATATGAAGGTATGTGATACTTTACCCTCCTCACAAATGAATATTTTTCTTTCTCCAAATTCCTTTGATATGCTTCAAGAGATTACTTTTGGAGATGAAGGTAATGGTATCTTGGAAAATGTAGATGATGGAAATCTTTAGTTATAAAATGAGGAATATGAAGATGAGCAGAACCAAATAGTTTTGAAAAAGTGGGTAGATCAAATAAAAATAACATAGGAACTTTAGCTAATATGGAAAAAACCTCCCAAAATTCAAAAACCAAACATCAAAAGAAGTTAGTAATTGATGTGGGTACCATTAAATCTCAAGGGAAACCTTACAATAGAAAAACCAAATAAAAAAGATAGACAAATATTACCAATGGAATCCAAACAGTAATAGCCTTGGACGAAGGAAGTTAAAAGGCACACAAGGTAGGAGAAAAAAGATGATAATGTAGGTCATGTTGATTCTAAGAATAGATATCAGTCTATCCTCTATGGCATTATGGAATTTTAATTCAAATGTTTATGGGTGTTTTGCTCTTTTGGGTTCCTATTCAGTTTGGTACTAGGAGACCATTTCACTTTGTGGTTTGTTGCACTTCAGAATTTTTTAGTTTTATGGGTTGTCTTGTTTGTGATGTCTCAATTTTGAGATTATTAGTAAATTTTTATTTGAAGATTAAAGAAGGCTCTTTAAGAACTTTGGTTGGATAGAGCATGGTTTATAGTATGTTTGATTCTTATAATAGGTTCTATATTATCCTCTTTAATTTTTTTATCGATATGTGTTAAGGCTCCTTTATTTTAAATATCAAACTATCCAATGTAGACTTATATCTTGTACCTCATATATATAGCAAATTCTTAAAAAGTATCTGAAGTCCATTAACAAGGGTAAATTGTTTTCTATGTTCCATAGTAATTTGATTATTTTTTATTTTTTAAAGGATACAAATATCAACTTGTAGAAATCCCACACCAAAGGTGGATTCATACTTGAAAATTAAATAATAAAAGAATTGAGAACAATAACTCACCATATTTTAATTTTTGATAAGATAATAAAAGATAAATAAAGTGTGGATTTTAAATCATTTATGCCTATGAGAGGAATATATCATACATTACATTTCTTTGTTAAGTAGTTGATAATAAAAAATAACACAATCTCTATTAAATTAACATTTTTTTGTGATTCATTTCCACCATATACTTTTCTTCCTACAATTTAAAACAAAAAATGTTGTTATAATGTTTTTAAAGACAAAACTTAACTATTTTAGTATAAAACATCATACATGTAGATTAATTTAAAGGAATATAATCAAGGAGGGACTATAGTCTAATTGTGAAAAATAAAATATAGTTGACATTTTCAAAAAACAATAATTGAATTGTTATAAAACACTTTGAGTTTTTGATATTGAAAGTCACGTAATGGGTGAGCAACAACTTAATGTAATTGTTAAATAAAATCAACTATTCATGTTCATCCATACAATGATATTTTTGTAGTATTGGTTTATAATCAGCCCCACCTTAGTTGAGTGGAAAAATAACACATATCCACCAAATGAAGGCCCCTCTTCTTGGTGAAGCAATGCAATGGGATGAAGATACAAAGAGAGTCTCTTGGGGAATATGGAAAATAAATATTATAGAGAAATTTTATTGATGGAGGAATTATTTTCAGGTTTTGATCCTCTTTTGTTTCACTAGTAAAAGACAAAGAGAAGATGGCACGTTTATTTGACTATAAATTTAGGAAGCTTAATTATTGAGGGATATTTTATCATATGAAGTCAATCATTTAAAACAAGGATAGTGAGAACAAAAACTAAAAGTAAAGATCTCTGTCAATCAAGGTAATAGTTTAATTGTTCACAAAATCGCCCAGGACTTCAAGCAGATTTGTGCTTCCAACCAAATATATCTAGTTGGCTCACCGCATCCGAGGATAGAGGGCTTAGATATCATGTTTGAGTGTATAATATTTTTTAGGATGGAGTTAGGGTTTCAAAGGAGCCCAACTAGTGCAGATGAAGATAGCAAGATCCAAATTACATTCTAGGTTGGAAATATTTAACACTTATAGGTTTTGGGTGCAGAGTGGATTGGTAGAGGAGTCAATGTAAGGGGAGCTCATAGGGATAGGACCATTTTTGGATCTCTTGAAGTCTTTACAAGAGATATATGTGTCCATTGATTTGATTGTTGTTGGTGGTGAGGCTTTTCTTGTACTTGATGAGGACTCTGTGGTGGTGCCAGAGTCCCATGTTCTAGCTTTTCCAATCCACTATTGTACAACTGGCTAGGTAGTGGTGAAACATATTTTGTGCCTCGCGATGACCTGATGTTAGTACCAGAGTCCCCTGGTCCAGCATTTTTCAAAATACTATTATATTTTGGCTGGGTAGTGGACGAGAGCTTTTTTGGTCCAGGGACAGTGTTTGATTGCTTTTTTGTTACTCGGTTCTTTCATTGGGGGGTCTTCTATTCTTTTGCATACAAGTAGGATTAGAACTCACAAGGTGGAGCATTTTTTCTCATCGGTTATTTATGGGGTTTGAACCCACAGATCCCAAGGTTCTGGATCCTTTCCAAAATATTACTCCATGACTCCTATTTTTTTTCTAATATGGAGGTTTGGTATGAGTTGTTCTCTGGAGTTCAAAGGATGGTTGGAATCCAACAAGATCTATGGGGTTTTAGTCTTCACAAATTTTTGAGATGGAGGGTTTTACTATTGTTGAGGTAATATGTTGCAGATCTCCATTTTTGGTGGTTGGTTTCTATTGAGTTGGTTGAGCGGGTGATCCAATTTTTAAATTCTTCTTCTGCGCTTAGGTCCCAGTGGTGTTCTTAGGGGAGAAATTTTTTTATTTCTTTGGAAGTGAGGGGACCCTAAGTTTTTTATGCCTTGGAGATGAATTTTTGATACCCTGAGTCCTAGTTTTTAGGATTTGATGGCACTATTGATCGGTTGGTTGGTCCCCCACTAGGTGGGATGAGGATAATTTTGATTTTGATTTTGTGTTCAAATTGTTGTGCTGCCATTGGATGGGAATGTAAGTTTGATTATTTTTTCTTCTGGTAGCTTTTATGTTGAGTTTGCCTTTGTGCTAGATTGAAGATTGTAAGTTTTTCTCCTTTTGGAGCTCTGTCTACAAGTTTTTCAGATCCTTTCAAAATCCTCACCTTTTACCTACCAAAAAAACTAATAATTTAATTTATTTTAAATAAAATCTTCAAAACTATTTGTTGATAGTAAGGAATAGAGGATATTTGATTTTTTTATAATCCTAGGATTTTTTCCAAAATCCTAGATATTTTAAGAAATTTAATTCAGTTGAGATCATGGGGTTTCTAATTTTCTCTAGAAATGATAACATAAATGCTTGAGAATGGTGGATGAATTTTAGATATCTATATTTTGGTGACCATTTTTTTTGTAGGTAAAAGGTGAGGGTTTTGAAAGGATATGACAACCTTGTACATAGAGATCCAAAAATAGACATCCAATCACCAAAACTTATAATATTCAATATAGCACAAAGGGAGGCTCAAAACAAAAGATGTCGGAAGAAAAATAATCAAACTTACATTCATATCCAATGGTAGCACAACAATTTGAACACAAATCAAAATCAAAATTATCATCATCTTGCCTAGTAGGGGACCAACCAAATGACTAACAGTACCATAAAACCCTGAAAACCAAGATTTAGGGTATCAATGATTCATCTTTGAGGTATAAAAAAATTAGGACCCCTACACTTCCATAGAAATAAAAAATGTTTTTCCCTGAGAAAACCATTGGGACCTAAACACAAAAGAAGGATTTGAAATTTGTATCACCCGCTCAACCAACTCAATAGAAATCAACCACTAGAAATGGATATCTGCAACATATTGCCCCAATGATAATAAAATCCTCCATATCAAAAATATATGAAGAATAAAACCCCATAGATCCTATTGGATTTCAACCATCCTATGAACTCCAGATAAAAACTCATACCAAACCTCCATCTCAGAACAAAAACAAGGGTCATGGATCAAGGTTTTGGAAAGGACCTAGAACCTTGGGATCTATGGGCTCAAACCCCATCACAACTAAAAATAAAAAACCCCCCACACTTGTGGGTTCTAATCCTAGTGGTATGCAGAAGAATAGAATACCCCAAATGAAGGAATCCAACAAAAAAAAAGAAACCAAACACTACCATTGGACCAAAAAAGCTCTTGTCCACTACCCAGCCAAAATAACAATAACATTTTGGAAAAAGCTGGACTAAGGGACTCTAGTACTAACATCGGGTCACTATGAAGCACAAAAAAAATTGCACCACTACCTAGCTAGTTGAACAATAGTGAATTAGAAAAAATTGGAACAGGGAACTCTGGCACCACCACAAAGTCTCCACCAGGCACGAGAAAAGTTTTGTCACCAGCAATGATCGAACCAACAATCAGATCAACGAACACAAATCTCTCTTGCAAAGACTCCAAGAGATTCAAAAATGGTCCTGCCCCTATGATCTTGCCTTTCATTGGCTCCTCTACCATTCCACTTTGCACCCAAAATCCATAAGTGTCAAATCTTCCCAACCTAGAATGCAACCTAGATCTTGCTACCTTCATCTGCATTGGTTGGGCTCCTTTGAAACCCTATTTTGGTGATCATTTTTTGCCATGTCAACTAATGGAAATTTTAATAGAGGAAGCTTATATTTGGTGGGCAAGTTTTAATAAGAAAAATAATTATAATTACACTTAGCATGAAATGAAGCATGTATTCTTGAGTCAATGGGATCCATATAAAAAGATAGCTAGTTTGAAAGTCATCATCAAAGGATATGAAGAATAAATTAAAAGGCTTTAGAGAGAGCTAAAAGAAATGAATAAAGAAGATATAATAGAAGGAAAAATAAATATGATAATGAGTAAACTTATAGTTGTATTCAAATGGAAAATCTTAAGAAACAAGGATCCAAGGGGAAGTGAGAAGCAATTATGGTGAAGGAACAAGTTGAAGAACCAACAAAGGACTTAAAATTTAAATTTACAATAGCAACAACAATAGAATCCATGGAAGAAGTAGCAATGAAGTCCAAATAAGCCTTGTTAAAACTTCACAAGGATACACCAAAATAAGGGCATAAAATAGAATATTGTGAAGAAGAATTTAAAATAAATAAACAAAATGCTAAAGAATCAAAAGAAATAAAATGTTAGGTTAATATTGTAGCATATTGGTACCCACACCACCCTGAGACACCATCCTAAGTGACAACAATCTTGGAGGTATGGAGTAAGGCATCAATATTATAGATTTACATGGATTTAGAAAGGCTTTAAGTATGATAGTGTTTGAAAAAATCTAAGTGATTGTAGATTTCAAATGGGTGCAATGTCATCAGGGAACAACAAGACCAATCATTCAAAATATTAAAGCTGACCAATAGAAGCATGGATCCAACATAGCAGTTATGGATAATCAAGTGGTACAATGACAACTTGACATCATCAAAGACACCACAAATAAAAATTTCACTTGAGTGGATGGATGAACAAGATTGGAAAATGTCAATAAGGATGTTGAATATTTGTATTTACAATAAAATTGAAAAAGACCCAAAAAATGAATATAAAAAATTTAGACTTTTTTGGAAAAAAGAATATAAGTATCTAACTCTAACATCTCAATTGAGATGAGAATTGAATATTTTGTAAACTCTCAAGATGTAAAGGAGAATTTTTTATTTGTAAGGGTGGGTGGCCCGATTACAACCCCTTTTTCTTAAGAAAAAATATCTTTTTGTAGTATTTACTTTCATAGATAATGTAATTAGCCTTTACTCCTTTTTATCTGATGTATAATTTCACCATTTAAAAAAAAAGTCACTATTACCATAATATAAACATTGAAATCTATATACAAAGGATTTGATATTTGGATAATGATACATCATGGACAATTTCAACTCATAAAGAACCATTAATTTTCCATTAATAGAAGAAATTATTTTTTCCTAATATCTAGGATTAAAAGAAAATCTTTGATTCTCCTTATCAGGCACCTCTGTAGTTTTGATTTTCTTTCGTCTCATGATTTCATGATACTCACTAAGAGCTCGTTTATATTGAACTACAAATTGATGAAGTGTTGAAATTACTGCATAAAGTGTCACATGTTAAAATCATATTAAAAATAATTATTTTTTAGTTTGCTAAAAAAAGCAATAAAGAAGTTAAAGTAATACCATGTTAAAAAAACAATAAAGAAGTTGAAGTAATACCATGTTCAAATGATATAGTTGTAGGATCATTCCCATGGAAAAAGTTATACAAAGAGTTAGCTCCATATATCTATAAAAACAAAACCAAATTTTCATTAGTGTATATAATACCTACAAATATATAATAAATAACAAGTAAAGAATAAAAAAATTATTTAATAAATGGAATACCACTTTTGAATGCAAAGAAGAGAGAGAACTCATGTCATCTCTAGCATTATCCAAGAATTCCTTCAATACCTACAAAAACAATAATATGTGATTCAAAATATAAATATATAATTGCATAAAGTTAAAAAATATGTTAGTGGTAAAAATACTAAAAATTAACAAATAAAAAATAATAATGAAAAATATTATAATTAATACCTTTCTAAATTTTTGTGATATTGCCCCATCATTTTGTGACATTGCAAGTTCTCTTTCAACTTTTGAAAATCCATTAATTAATCCTTGTAGATCTTCTGTTAACGTCTTGGTCTCAATCTTAAAAGCAAATAAATATGCATAAACATCTTTTAAAAAACTACACAATTTTTCATATACAAGAAGTGTTATATGAATATAAATGTACCTTTGTTGCTTCTTCCAAATGGGGAAGTTCTTCATAAAAATCAAGTAACATAGGTAGGTGCTTGTCAAGATTCTACACATGTGCATTCATATCTATTTTATCAATTATAGATACAAATTTAATAATATATTGAAAAATCTTCATATTTATAAACAGATGATATTTTTACAAGTAATAAAATTCAATAACTAAGATTAATTGTATAAACAAATAATTGATCATAACAATTTTTTGGGATAAAGTTTTAAATGTGATAATGTTGTACTTACCTTACATAAATAATGTAAAAGATTCATCTCATGAATAGAGGCTCGTATGTCTACTAATTTCAAAAGGCTCTCTAATTTAAATCCTTTTGCACAACCTGCATTAAAACAAACAAATAATTTTAAATTTATATTATATTTAAGTAATTTTTTTTGTATACATCAAGATATGTATTGCTATGATAGTTTAAAGCCTTTTCAAAGTTTCCTAAGATTATATATGAATCAAAATAATGGGATCAACAAGTAGATTAAAAAATTTACATTTATATATTGTAAATTCTATGACACTAAACATATGTCAAGAGATTGTAAAGTAAAAAATTGAGAAAGAGATAAAAAATGAGATCATATTCTAGTACAAGTTGGTTTAAATCACTATTTTTTCACTTCTTAAAAAGTGGAAAAGGAAACCCCTTTGCCTCCTCATATGGAAAATACCTTCTTCAGTTATTTGAAGCAAACATAAGAAGAAACTAAAATATATCCAAGTGATGATAAATTGCAATGTATATATTCAAATTTAGAAAGAAATCAAGGTACAAAGAAACATATAGATACTAATTTTAAGTGAACAAATATGGTTGAATATATCCAGTTTGATACAAGTAAAATCATCTATACTTTTCTATTTTAGTAGAATATTATCTCTTTGCAATACAAATGAAAGTTAGTTAGCTATTTTCCTTTCACTTTAAGATTTTAAGGGTAGCATAGTAAAGAAAGTAGCATGAGGATAGCTATTATAGTTTATGATTTTTAGGATAACATAAGAAAGAAAGTATTATGGAGTATGTCCTTTACACTTTAGGGTTTCTAGGGTAGCAAAAGGAAGAAAGTGGTTTTGAGATCATTCCCTTATGCTTCATGTTCTCTAAGGAAGTAAAAAGTAAAGACAACTGAAGAGGTCAAATTTAGTCCACTTAAATTATCTTTATTTTGTCAAGTAGTATAGAATATTCTTTTGGAAATAAAAATAATAGTGTAGAGATTATCCCTTGCACTTTAGGTTTAAATAGTAACCTAATAAAGAATGAGGATGGAATAAATCCATATAAATTTAGGTTTTTAAGGGAAGTAAAAGAAGGTAATTGCTATGGAGGAGTGTCCTTGTACTTTAGTGTTTCTAGTGCAACATAAAGAAGAAAGTGTTTTTGAGGTTATTCCTTTCACTTTGAATATTTCAAAGAAAAATAAATCTATACATGATAAGTCTCACTATAATAGTTTGAAAAAATAAAAGAGATTGATGAAGATAAAGTTTTGTTAAACAAAAAAAAGAGAGGAAGATCCAAGAAGTAAAAACAAAGAGAAAGAAAATCAAAAGGATATTAATATAGGAAAACAAAAAAACATCACAAGTGTTAACAATAAAGGGGACTATACCATGATGTATAGCTTAGTGGTAAGTCCTTGGGTTTTCATCCAGGAGACCCGTACAAGGAGGTTGAGACCCCTCATAAAACTAGTGTAAACTTAAACTTATTCAATAGAAAATTATTGGGTCCTTTGAGTTGTAATCTTACTACAATGGTAAGGGATTTGGCCTCTCTTTGAGAGGTCCAAGGTTCAAACCCCACTCAGTATGAGGAGACCTAGACCCCTCATAAAAACCTATGTAAAGTCATTGAAGAAAACAAGGGGGGATAATACCATTACTAAAAGCAACATTAAAAATGATATTTTGGAATATTAGAAGCATGAATGAGACCCCTATAAAAAGAGGTATTAGTGAATTGACACATTTGTATAGACAACATACTTATAAAAATGGAATTTGGGTTGCAAATATTTTAGTTATTTGAAGTGTTGATTTTCATCTTGGAAAATTTTAAATTTTAAAAGGCAATTGAATTAGAGAGATTTTAAATCTTAATAAAAATGATATCAATAATTTGATTGCATAAATGTAACAAGAAGATGACAACTATCTATGATAGAAAGACAAATGAAGGATATCTTAAAAGGCAAGTTGAATATGGTTTAATCAATCTGATAGAAATGTAATTTGAACAATGTAATACTTTGTTATTTTAATGAGAGTGGACCCAATAGAAACCTCACATAGCTTATTAAAAAAATAAAATGATTAATGAAATGAACCCTACCTAGGGGTTTGACAACATGGAACTTCATATCAGAGAGTTTATAGTCAATAAAATTGTTAGTAAATGGACAATCCATAATGGATTTAGTGGAAATATTTGGAAAAATGCTTGGTTGAAGTCTTATCCTCTTATTTTTATTCAAATTACAACCACTTGCTTAGGTCTATTTAGTTTATAGACATTTAAAGATTAAAAAACATGAATTTTGGTCAGCAACCTAGTTGATGAAGAGGACATCAAACAAATAACATATGATCTTTAAAAATGCTTCAAGAGTCTCATGTGCCCATTTGTACATAGAAAGATGTATTGATTTTGAATCTATCAAAACATGATGAATACTTGATGTAGTTGAGATATAAACTTTGGATTAATCATAATCTTCCACTCCTTAAGTTTCCATTGGAAGAATGTTTGGTCACTTATGGTCATTCTTAAGGCCTCAAAATTCCTTTGGTTATAAGTCCAAAGCAAAATTCTTACATGTAAGAGTTTGCAAAGCAATAATTTTTAGTCATGTCTTGTATAAAAATGATCTAAAAACATTAGATCATTTACTTATTCATTGTCTAATAAGGATTTAGAAACATTAGATCATTTACTTCTTCATTGTTTCTTTGGTTACACTATTTGGAACTACTTTTTCTAAACAATTAGAATAAATTAGGTAGCTCCATCAACACTAAAGAGTTAATGAATTACATTGATTGTTTGAGAGCTAAATCATTATGTACCTTGTAAATGCTTGTCCTACCATTATTTTTTAAAATCTATGGATTGAAAGTAATAATATATATTTTAGAAACAAATCTCAAAATCATGTCTAAGTTTGGAATAATATTATCATTAGAATTGCCAAACATGAAAAAATAGTTGTTAGCCTTTTGGTTACTTAAATTGAGTATACATACAAGGATCATTTGCATCAATGGAGTTAACATCAAATATAATGTCAATCTATGGTAAAATAAAAGTGTTCAAAAATTGGGTTTACCCAAATAAATTTTGATGGTGCTTCTAAAAAATACCCCAAAAAAGATCCAATAGAGTTGGTGTTTTAAAAAATAATGAAGGCAAAATTTTCCTCATTTATTTAGGTGATGTTTTTCAAAAAAATAATGAAAACAATTTTTTCCTCATTTACTTAAAATCATATGAAACTTCGATGAACAATTATGTATACACTAAGATACTCCTTAATTAAAAAGAATTCACAAGTTATTTTCAATATAATAAAAAAATTAATATGATAATAAAAATACTATTAAAGGCTATATTGTAAAAACAATTAATATAATAATAAAAAATACTATTAAAAACCATATTGTAAATATCAACATATTTAGTAAAAAAATAAAAAATAAAAAATAAAAAATTAACAAAAATAAAAATCTTTTCTTTAATAAAAATGATATAAAATATAAAGCATCTAAATATTATCTATTATATTAAAAAAAACTAAAACAACTTATTACTATTTTAAAAAAAATTATAAATACAACAATTTATTGAACTTTAAAACCATCTATACTAACCTCTTGCAGTTCCTTGATTCACTTCATTTCCAATGGAAAGAACCACATGCAAAACTTTCCGTAACTTACAAGATTCACGCACCTAAAAAGATAAATTATAAAAATTAAAATTAAAAGATGAAAACAAAAAAAATAAAGTTTCATGAATATTTAAATATGCATAGCCAGTAACTTTTTTACCTCTTTGATTGCAAGTCTTATAATGTTCAGTTTTTCCTTAATGTCATAAACCTAAAAAATATATATAACAATCATTTAGTGTAATAATAAAATTAATATTATTAAATAATATTTATTTTAATAAATTTAATTTTTTTTAAATTAAAAAGAAAACACATTTTAATCCTATCATATAATTAATTAAAAAACCTATTATATATTATTAAAAATAATATTTAAAAAATTCTTTAAATTAAAAAATACCTCTGTAACATATTTCAATTTGAAAAGAAATGCTTTTAATTTGCACTGTATTCGCGGAATCTTTGACATCTCCAAAAATAACTGTAATAGTTAAAAACACAAATAAAATAATTAAATATAAAAATAAACTAAACAATATATTACACATGATTAATATATAAATATATTACATATATTATATAGATAAATAGTACCTTCTCGCAGTTGCCCATAAAATGTTTTTCAGTATCAAAACCCTGCATTTTTAAATCAAAAATCACAATTATAAACTATAGAATTAAAATATAAATATATTCAACTAAGTAAACTTAATTTTTCTTAAAATTTTATTAATTTCATTTTTAGTTAACAAATTAAAACCTAAAAAAAATAAAATGCAGATAATTAAATATAATTTTAAGTTGTATCTTACCTTTAGCTTCTCTATCTCTTCAGACGTTGGACAATATTTAACTAAATTTTCAACTTGTTCAGTATTCAAAGCTGAATCATCCAAAGCTAACACCACATTCTACAGACCCACATCAAAAAAATATATTAGAAAGAAAAATCTGTTACTAGAAACTAAACATAAAACTTTCAAATCCCTCCAGACGATTTTCCTTCTGGAAAAGACTAGCATTATGATCTTACCATCAAATCACATATTGGTGTCTTAACTTTCTTCAGCACTATTTCACAGTTGTATGATCTCTTCAAATCAATCTGCAATGAATTCAAAATCAGTTAAGACATATAATTCAGGAACCATCTATTACCAAAACATTTACATTCATAACAAAGGAAGGATTTGAGAGAATGTAGTTGATTACCAAAGGAATCTTCTGGGGCACTTCTGAGACCCCATCTGAGTTTCGGCGACCGCGCTTTGCATTTATGGGTGCAATGTGGAAAAGGTCTTCAAGTTCTTCTCTGTCAATTTTTGTGGATCTGAATATGAAGAAAACCAATAATCAGAAGAAGAATTGGTTTAATTTGGACAAGAAAATTCTGAGAATAAAAGTGGGTAGGATAAGATAAGAAATTAGAATCATGCCTGACTACTTCTTCATGGGTCTCAGCATCTGCCCATACGCTACCCTGCATGTATCTATCAGGCACTTTTGACCAGTGATAAGGCTTTAGTGGCTTTGCAGCCGTTGTGGGCGATGGTGTCTGTGAGGAAGGAGTCGAGGATACCCTACCACCACCACCACCACCTCCACCTCCACCTCCTCCTCCTCCTGTGGGTATGGTGAGAGGAGGTGGCCGAGGAGCTCTCACAAAACTCCGTGAAGGTGGAGGTGGAGGTGGATGTGGTGGTGCTTTACACGAGCTTGGTGGACGAGTAGAAGGCGGAGGTGGTGAGGATAGGGGTGGAGGTGGAGGTAACGGAGCTTTACCCGAGCCTGGAGGAGGCGGAGGCGGCGTTAGTCTAACACAGGTAGAAGAAACATCGGCAGAGGTAGCAGCTTGAGGTGGAGATGGAGAGGATGGAGGTTTACCAGTAGTAGGACAAGCATTAGCAGAGCGAGCAGTAACAGGACAAGGTGGAGGAGGCGGGGGTGGCGGTGGAGGTGGAGGTGGAGGTGGTGGAGGTTTTCCATGTGTTGGAGTTGCAGCAGCAGCAAGTGGAGGTTGTGATGGTGGTGGAAGTGAAAGTGGTGGAGCTTTACCAGCACTGAAAGTTGCTTCATCAGATCTAGAAGCAGAAGAATGGTTAGATGGTGGTGGATCCTTATCAGAGCTAGTCCGAGTAGCAACACAAAGGGGGGTTGAGGGTGAAGGCGGCAGGGAAAAAGGATGACCAGAAGATGCTTTGCTAGAGCTAGGAGGAGAGAGAAATGGGAATTGAATACAATTAGGCGACAAGGGAGATAGAGGTTTACCATTTGTAGGTCGGATTGGTGGAAAAGGAGTAGATGGGGACTGAAAATATGTAGGTGACCACACTCCTGATGCAGGAAAATAATTTTCAAGGTTAAGAGAAGGAAGAGCTTTGGAAATGTTAGGAGAAGAGGGAGACCATGATGGAGGATCTCCATAAACACCCACCAAGGATGGAAGAAGAGACAGAGTAGGAGATCCACCATTACGTGCCATACCATCTACCATCATGTTCATTAGACTAAAAAGTTGGCAGACTTTCTCTTGCGAAGTATTATTCACTGGGTTGAACTCCTCCGCATCTGAAAACAAGACCTGAACATAATATTATTATTATTAGTTATTCAACGATCATCTATTCCCCTCACCCTCATAACAACTAGCTTAATACAGATCGTCTATCTGCAATTTTGATGTATTTTTTATATATTTTTTATATGTTCCTAGAGCACTTGTTTGGCCTAATATTTTTGTAATATGTTATTGGAAATAAATAGTTTGTATGGAAATAATATCACATAAACTGCAACTACCTCACACATGCAACGACTCAATATTAATAAAAACAAAAAATCCCATATAAACAAGTTCTTACTTTCACCGCAAGATCTTACCTCTACATTGAAGCCAGAAGGAAATACATTGTTGGTCTCCCATGCTGTGTCGATGTTGCTTTGGTTTAACACCAGAATATTTGTACTGCTGGTGAACCTTGTGTTAATCACCACCCTAAAAATTGTCTCCTCTTTGTGAGTCCTTCCCACGTTTATGCATTCAATAACCACATCACCTTTGACGACACAGTAGGCATTTAATTTAACAGCCGTCTCCTCCCCCTGAAGCAACCCACATATATTTGAGCTGATGAATAAATAAACACATAGGTCTAGAACTGTAGCCCTTAAAAAAAAAAAAAAAAATCTAATCCTATACCTGTTTGTAAGAGCGAAAATCTTTGCTGGCATTGGAGGGAATGCAATTATTGTTCTTCCAATCTTGACAACGAACTCGAACAATAGGTCTGCAGCAGCCCTCGCCATCCCAGTTGGGAACGCCTCGGAGAATCACACAATCCAATATGCGCGCCTCCTCATCTGGAGGCCATTTACACCCCGATTGCTCATGCCTCAGCCCTATGTATTCCAAATATCTTATCTGTGAACCCAGAGGATTGAATTCCTTGAACAGATCTTTAATGGCCGATTCCATGCTGGGCGATTTCTTGTGAACCATCTCTAGGGTCTTCTCCGCATCTCCCACATTGGTTTTCCTGTACATGATCAGAGCAGCCACCATGAAGCTCACGAAAACCCATCCCTCCCGGTCGGAGATCATAACGATGGAACTGTGAGGCCCCAGATTCTCCAAAAACCCATCGGCAGAGTGCAAAATGATATGAAGTGTTTCAAACGGCAACAACGGGTGGCCTTCATGTTGTGAAGGATAATTCCACACTGTAACTTTTTCGTGTTCCTTCAAGCATTCGGTTAATGCAGATTTTGGCTTGTCTTCGCCAAAGTTGAGCACCATGAATGATGTGTTGGGCGATTTTGAGACTAAATACCCCACTACATCTTTTGCAAAGTTCTCATACTGTTCTCCATCTATCCCACTCCGGCAGAAGGATGAGTTTGCCACTGTGAACTCAAATTCAAAAGGAAAAAAAAAAATGAACTAATGTTTAAAAAGGAGAAAAAATCCATGAGCAAGCAGGGGGAATGGAGTTTATAATTTGGCATACCGTATACTCTATCCTCCACCTCCAGCAGACCATCTGGAACAGCGATGCTTTTTCTTCTTAAGTTGAACATCCAGTCTTGCGCTCCTTGACAGCCTATCTATCTTTAATTCCAAATTTGAAAACCAAAACCAATGCCGCATGAGTTGGATTTAAATAGAAGTTTATTATGGCAACCCTAAGATCCCAGATGTAAAGGCACAGATAAGGGGTTAAAACATATGATAATATTTTAAATAAATTTATTAAAAAATAATAAATCTTAAGTTAAATTATATAACGGGTGGTAAGTTGGAGAGGAGGGCAAATTCTTAAAAGACGTTGCAGATTTGAATCTCTATCCTACCAAAAAATTGAATTGAGTACCCAAAATCTAATTGATAATGTTGGTGTGGGCAACCCCGAACACAACTCCCAGATAAACGGTGTAGAACCAACCTCCTTGTGGTCTGTTAAACCAAAACAGCAGGTAAAAAAAATTTGGCTTTAAAAAAACATATAATAATATTTTAAATCAATTTATTAAAAAATAATAAATCTCAAGTTTAAATTATACCACCTGTGGGTGTGTAAATGTTTAAAAAACAATTTATAATATATTCATCACTAAATAAAATAATTTTTATAATTAAATTAATCATTAATAAAATAATTAAAATAATAATTTTGGTTCAAAGGTGTTACCAATTCCTTATTAAAAAATTGCAACCGAAACTCAATTAACATCCCTTGACATTTAAATATTTTTAGAATATTAACATTTTCCATCATTAATGTGGTGGCATAACTACAATATTCATCCTTACTACCTTTGATTAAACCCTTGTTATAAGGGTATGAGGAGCACTAGCTATATGACGAATTTTATTTTATTTTATTTCTTTTTAAAAGCCGTGAGTTAAAAATTTGTTAAAAGGTATGGGAACACATGACCAATTTTATTTTTATTTTTAAACCATAAGTTAAAAATTTGTGACTTAGTTTTTAAGTTTCTTTTAAAACTAATTTTTTAAAGCAAGTGTATTCTTTTGATGGGTTTTTTAAATTATTGTTAAACTGGTCAGCAAAAATATTTTATTATTTTTTAGGGTCGAGTCAAATGCCCCTCCTTTGTGGCAGAATTTTATAAACATTTAAAATAATCTTATTTGACATTTCTGATTTCTTAGGCCCTTTAAAATTAGTTTGCTAGAATTCATCCAATTATTTTTATTAATCTCAGTTATAGAACATATAAAATTATCCTTATAAAAGATGTTGTTATATATATATATATATATATATATATATATATATATATATATATATATATATATATATATATATATATTTTTTTTTTTTTTTTTGAAAAAGGTGAAAATTGTATTAAGAAGATAGATTTAAAGTTATAATAATTGACCTGTCACTTTTGGTTAACTCTAAGATCCTAATAAAACTAACTCTAACATCTCCTTAGACCACAAAATTTTTAGTATGATCTAAAGAGCAAAAACTCCTATCTTGATTATAATTTTCATTAATACTATTCCAAAGAACCCGGATTTACTTCTCTCTCTTGCCATGACTTTAGGGGCTATCCCAAATTGGGACTAAGAGTGGCACAAACAACAACGTGATGCTAGACCAAAGACTAATCATCATAAACATCTATCATGTTCTTGCACACTTTATTACCTAGATCACTATTAGCTAGTAATAAAATTTTTGTTCACCTCCATCCAATCTACATAATCTCTATTCTGATCAGATTTCAATTGGTATCCAACAAGATGCTCACTTCCCTTTTTAACCAAAAATTGAACCACTGCATTCTTTCATCTTCCCACATAAACCGGAATGACATCCTCAAAATTCTACTAGATGGCTTTAATTGACTCACTATGTTATTGATCTACCATACACTCAGTCTAAAATTTCTAATCTCATTTAGTGAGCCGACCAAAATTTGAGAGTCAAACTCAACTATGATATTTCAAACTTCGTTCTTCCAAGCATTGAGAGATCCTTGTCTGATTGCCAATGCCACTGCTTAATTATTTGTTGTTACTCCTAGGCATTCCAATTCTTAATGAAGAACCTTCTTCTTGTAGTCTCTTTTGAGAAAATCAATACCCAATACCCCTAGGTTATTATTGGTTGCTCCATTTGTGTTGCTTTTTCCTAGCCAAGGGGTAGGGGTTTCCAAGCCCCATGAATCTTCCTCATGGTAACATTCTCTCCCTACTAGATTTTTTGCAACCCCACATGTGCTTTTACTATTTTTGCAACCTTGTTTGCTATTTTTTGTCAAACTATCTCTACTGGAGTGTATTCCTCTCTAAAAATATTGGCATTTCTTCCAGTCAAATGTACCAATAGATAAAGCTCGGACCTAGGGACCAACCCAACTGAATTGGTTGGAGATGAGCCTTGAAGAGATCAACCTCTCATGTATTAGTATATGTTAACTGTTGGTGGAGATGAGCCTTGAAGAGATCAACCTATCGAATCCAAAACTTTAAAATAAAGTCACACTGAAACAACAAATGATCTATTGTCTCCTCTTGGCTATTACACATGATACATTTAGAGGAGCCCTGAAAACCTCTCTTTTGTAAATTATCGTAGGTGAGGAAGCTTCGGTGCATAACCTGATAGGCAAAAAAAATAATTTTTAGTCAGTCCTTTGCCAACCATAATCTATCCCATGGAACATTCAACCACACCAAAGGAGGAGGAAGCAAGTTAATATAACCATCTTGGACTATATAGATGCATAAATTTCCATGACCTCAATCTATCTTATCCTCTTCCTCCCTTCTTGTAAGGTGGCATTACTTTAGTATCCTCTCTAAAAGTGACAACACATTTTGAGAGATCAAAATTGACCACTCTTCCCACTAACTTAGTTGCATATAAGAGAAGTTCCCTATATGCCTTGTATGTAGATAGTATGTTGTGTTAATCCAACCTCTAATCTCCAGGATTTGTTGAAGGGGATACAACTATATAAATTCTAAAACTAAGGGAGGCATTGGTCCTAAGAATTGGTCCAAAAAAAATTTATATCCCCTCTACCCACTTTCCAAAATAGTCTTTTTTTTACCACTTTCTCTCCTAATTTTAGCACCTTCCAAACAACAAAACCTTGGCCACTCATAGGGATGTGACTTGCTTCCTCATGGGGAATCTTACCCAAATACTTACTAGTAATAACTTTGCTAAACAATGCTTCCTAATTAGATATCCATATCTAATAAATCTTACCTACTAGAGCTTGGTTATTCAATATCAATTTTTGAATTTATAATTCTCCACTTGCTTTAGGCTGACAAATTTTGTTCCAAATTCCTAAAGCCCATAACTTACCCATCCTTGGACCATACCAAAGGAATTTTCACATGACCAAATCTAGTTTCTTCAGGATTCCAATTAGAGCTACAAGGATAGAGAACTTGTAAAATGACATTTCTTGAATCACTGATTGAAGAAGAGTCGTCCTTCCTCCAAAAGAAAATGAATGATGTGTCCAATGATTTACATTCCCACTAATTATGTCCATAATTTTTTTCCATTCTACCACCTAATATATATAGTTATCAAACCATATTTCGATTACCAAAGTAGGTGTACAACCCTATCCTCTTAATATTTTAACCTTGAATATTTATTTAGAGTTTTAAAGTCTCCACCATTAGACTACTTAGACTAGACATGTGAGCATGAGTAAAAATTAAGTCTTAAATTATTTTTGTTATCTTTATGAAAATTTAAAAAATAAAGGATTCTTATGAGAAAAAGTTAAGTATAAAAAGAAAGACATTTATGAAAGCCCTAGATGGAAATAAGGATGCTCAAATTGAAAGTATGAATGTGCTAGTTCAAGATAAGAAGAAGAGTGAATCTATGGTGATCCCTATCCAACTAATAGATGTTGTACCAAAAATTATTATCAAATATGAGATTATTGAGTTTGATATAATGTTTTTTAAAAGCAAAGGATTAATATGTAAGTTTCACATATAGTAACCTAGTTTTCATGAAATTTAAAATTAGATCAAGTGGAAATAAGAATTTAATTCCAATTATTTCATGATTTTTCTTCCAAAAAGATTTATTTTCTCATCATATTCTCTAGTTTAAAAATCAAGGGTAAAATAATGAATGGTGGCTCATGGTTGAGGAAGAGATATGGCCTATATGTAAGACCATCGAGTGAGAATTTTTTTATGGAGATAAAAAATATTAAAATATTTCTAGTATGGGATAGACTTTTTGATCTTCATGTCAACTTATAAATAAAAATGCTTTGAAGAGTATATAATAATCTAGAGGGTTCATCCAAAAGGGAGCTATGACTAAGGAGCATAAACGTGTTATATATACCCATATATATGGTGCATGAATATTTTAAAATATTTTCCACACTTAATTAAGGATAAATCTAGATCAAGAGAATGGGATCAACAAGTAGATTATGAAAATATTGCATTCTAGTGTCATAAATTATTATGATATGTTAATAACCTTGCAGTATAATAAAAACACATCCACACAATATTACAATAATAACAAAAAATGAGCTTGAAATTAACAATAGTGTAAGATGAAATGGAAAAATAACATAATATATTGTAAAAAGTAAGAACACATTATAGAATCATAGGCCTCTTTGAGAGGGTAACCTCCTTAGAAGAAAATCTTTGGTACAATAAAATATGTGATACCTTCATCTATGTCTCCTTGCCTTTTTAAAGACTCTTTGTAATCGTAATTGTATTGCTCAAGGGTTGGTTTCACATGCAAGTGGCCACTTGAGCTAGAATCTTCTACCAAACAAGTAGTTGCATTCTTAATAATGGTTACATTAAATAGCCTCACTTGTCTAGGTGCCTCAAGTGCCACATAAACATTAAAAACACTACATAATATCATTAGTATGGGATCTCCACATTAAAGGGGGTCATTACATAGAAATGTTAGAATGGGATCCTAAGATACTCTTCCCCTTTAAAAATCCTTATCCTCAAATATGGAGATGAGGAAATTGTTGTTATAGTTGTTGGAGAGGCTCCCATGTGATATATTTTGGCTAAAAACCCTATCACTGGACCAAGAATTCTATGTTGGTGCAGTTATAGAGAGTGTGGGTTATTTGGTCCAAAATGTTGTTAGGCTCTAATATGATCGAACCTTCATCATCTAGCTTAGGGAGTGTTGATTGGACTTGAATGTGATTGCCAAGTACCTTCTTGAGACAAGAGATATGGAAGACTAGATGGATCTTGGAAGAAGGTGGTAACACAAGCTTATAGGCCACTTATCCAATCCATTGCAATACCTGGTACAATCCATAAAATCATGCTATTAACTTTTAATGAGCATGAAGTTGCACTAAATATTGCTTGTAGGGTTGGATTCAAAGGAAGAGCATATCACCTAAATTGAAGTTGCACTCATAATAGTGTTGGTCAGTCTGTTTTTGCATCGAGTTTTGAGCCATCATGAATTTCTCCTTCAACTACTAAAAAAGTAAATACACTCCTGAAGAGTTGCATCCATCACCTAAACTTTAGAGTTTCTAGGAATAAATGAAGAGGGTGTTGGAGAATATTAAATTATTTGATACTAAAGTACCCCCATGGTACCATTGTAAATATTATATTAGAGTGTGAGTTATTAGTTTAGAAAGTGTGATTTATATTTCCCCTAAATTATGTGTCAATGTGTGAAAAGCGTCCAAGTGTAATCTAATAAAGTTTGCAAGTTTGTAGAGTGTGAGTGTACAAGTGTCATGTAATAAAGTGTGCAAGTGTGTAAAATATAAGAGTGTGCAATGTGTCATATAAGTTAGTCAATATTCATGTGTTTAGATGTCAAGTATGCATGTGAATAGTCACATGTATGTGGAAAGGTGTAAAGTCAAGAGACATGAGAGTTGTGTCTTATGTGTGGAATAGGAAAGGATGCATCTCCTAGATATATGAGGAGGGAAAAAATGAAGTATTGAAGAGTCATTTTCAAATGTTATATTATGGAGACAAAGCTAGATGTATTGTATATAAATAAATATTGTATAATGATTGTATCAAAGATATTATATACTTGATCAGTAATATTGTGAGTATTATTTTAAAATATTGTTATTATTTTTTTAAGTGATTGATTCATATTGACCAAAACATTTTATGATTCAATATTATCATTGATTAAAGATCTTGGATATTATGACCTATGATTTAATCTGACTAAAAAACCATTAGAGGTTGATGGGGGTGGGTACCCATAAAATACCTAAAAAATAATCATTATAGAAGTTGTAATGAATGAAGTATTGTACCACCATTCAACTAACGATAACCACTTAGTGTCACAACCCAATAGTTCCATCCTTATACGAAAGAGAGGTAAATAATTTTTTTTACTTTTTAGGATTTCATGATTCAAGTTATCCCTCTGGCTCTCTTCTTCCAAATGAGCTAGCTTACACTATGTCTCATCTCAATAATGAGCTAGAGTAAGCTATTTATCTTATTTCGATGATGAGTTAGCCTAAGCTATTTGTATCATCACAATGATGAGCTAGCTTAGATATCTGTCTCATCACAATGATGAGCTAGCTTAGCTATCTATCTCACCCACCTATGATATTTGTCTCATCTCAACAATGAGCTAACTTAACTATCTATCTCACCTCCATCATGGGCTAGCCTAAGCTATGTCTCATATTAATGGTGAGCTATCTTAACTATATATCCCATATTCATGATGAGCTAGCTTAAGCTATCTGTCTCATCTCAACAATGATCTAGCTTAACTATTTGTCTCATCTTAATGGTGAGCTATCTTAAGCTATATGTTTCATCTCAATGATGGGCTAGCTTAAATATTTGTCTCATATTAATGGTGAGCTATCTTAAGCTATCTATTCCATCTCACGATGGGCTAGCCTAAGCTATCTATCTCATCATTTTTGTAACCCCAATCTAAGCGTAAGTTAATAGGTTTCATTATTTACATAATTAAGATTTATCAACAATATTGTCCAATCTATGCTTTGTCCACACTATTTATTATTTATAATTAGTGATTATTTTATTTCTTTTAGTACACAATCCATATTTAGATGGGTAGCACCCTAACCAATCATTAATTCCCTTACCAATTAACTAAAGCACAAACCATGAGAGAACATTGAATACCCCATGCTTTATAAAGAACAACATAATTTACAATGGAAACTAGTAGTAGGAGCATGATCCAAGGATAGAGAAATATATCACACAATAACATAATACACCATGTATCCTGGAAAACCCCTAAGGGTAAAAAACTAGCCTTAAATATTTGTGATTCTCTTTTATTGAAGATAAATTTCACAATACATTCACTAGAGGAACCTCTCCAGGCTTCCTAAATCAATATCATTATTATAACAAAAGGGCACATAAGGACTCCATAATCCCTATGTCCCAAAACTCAAGGAACATCCTCCTTCAATATTTTAATGCAACGAGCATCAACCATAGAACTGTGCATGAAATTTTTCATTAGAGGATACCCCATAATCCCTTCTAACAAACCTCACACAAATACCCAAAAGCGAAGATATGATACCCACTAACACATTTCAAATCCATTCCATTACATTGAAATCTAATGTGCAATACCATATTACAAGTCTACTTCATTCAAAAGGGACATAGTAGTCACTACTACATTTCCATATTCTAAGAACATAAAACCCATTGTCATATTTCAATCTATCCCCTAGAATTGAAGCACCAAATCCATTATATTTCAATTCAATCCTAAATATCGCTCCATTGCTAAAAGTACAATATATGATTCCAGAATACGAAAGCAATCTCTTATAGAAATATTTCCACAATATCTTAGAAATTCCATTCTCTAAGTGTTTCCACATTATTAGCAGAACCATATTTCCAAGTACCTTCTCAATTCATTGATAAGGCCATCGCATTAGAAATAAAAACCTTATTCTAATATTTCCAAAATGCATTAAAAGAACCATATTATAAGCATTTCCACATTACATTAAAGGAACCATATTCTAAGTATCTCCACCATATTAAAAGACCATATTCTAAGTATCTCCACAATATATTAAAAGATACATATTCTAATTTTTCCCACAATACGATTGTTGGAGATACGAAATTGATTAGACGTTTTTCGCAGGACTGCCCAAACTGCCGAACTCGTTTCGGCCATATCTCACTCATCCGGACTCGGATTGAGCTAAAATTTTGAGGGTAGATGCCTGAAAAACCCTAGAACGTCTCCACCAATTTTCATATCATTTGGAGCAACACAGATCCTAGCACATCCCTATGTGTGAACGACATATTTGGCAAGCGGCTATGCGAGGGTTTCATCTAGGGTTGAGTGCAAGCAGCTCCAGAGGTTGGTTTTTAGGGCCTTCGGGCCCTAGCGGCCAATATTTTTGTGGTTTATGCTCAATATTTTAGCAGGAAATGTTGCAGGGGATACAAGATGGGTTAGAAATTTGTCTTTCAACAGATCATACTATGAACTTGAGTGACAACGGCTTCCAATTTGCTGCACAAAAGAAAAGTGAAAACCATACCTTTCCACGACGTCTAGGGCAAGGATTAAAGAGATCACGAAACAAGTTTCAAGCAATTGATCAAAAAATGGCTCATATCTCAAGTGAATCTGGTGCTAAGGTGCACCCACAAAATAATTCTACTCGTGAAAACCCCTATCAAGGGTAAGAATTTCGAAGACTCAGTCCCAAAAATGAATTTTAGGGATGCCCTTCATGGTGGACAGCCTCATCCCAATGCTAATATCAATATTAGGGCTTCCCATAAACCTCTAAGAATGCCTAAGATTGATCCCAAGAAAATGGAGTCAGGATGTCTTAAAGCAGCTGATGGAACTCCTATTGTTAAGCTTGATATGGGTAACATTCAGACTGGCATTGAAGATTTGGAAAAAAGAGGACTAATTTGTCGGTTCGTGGGTTTTCGTCCGAGTCTATCTGCTTTCAAAGTCTGGGCTGCAAAAAGCTGGAAAACTAAAGGTGAGTTACAAATCTCTATTTATCCAAATGGTTATTTTCTTGTTTTATTTGCTAATAATGAAGATAGAGAGAAAAATTTTCAAGGGGGTCCTTGGTTTTTTGGAAGGGCAGGGCTTTTCATGAAGCCCCGGCATACTAAATTTAAAGCCGAAGAAGAGATGCCTTCTATAGCTCCCGTGTGGGTTAGACTCTTTGGCCTCCCTATTGAATTTTGGAATCCTACTATTTTTTCTTCAATTGGAAACTCTTTAGGAACTTTTATGATGACTCGCTGATTGTACTCAAAATTTTGAACATATTATTTATGCTCGGATTTGTGTTTTAATGGATTTTGACAAACCCCTACCTAAAAATATCACATTACAATTTGGGGAAGACACTTGGGAGCAAGTAGTGGACTATGAGAACATTCCTTTTCGTTGTAGAATTTGCCATGAATATGGTCATTTGGCCAGTGCTTGCCCAAATAAAATTCCTGATCAAAAGAAAGAAGATATAAACTCAACAGGTTTCCAAATACCTAAGAAGAAGAACACTCAGAAAAACCAGTTATGAAGGATCAATCAAAGTCATCTGGCAATATGTTTGAAATCCTTTCCACAAATGATGTCCCAAGTGAGGAAGAGGAAATAATGGAAACTAAAATCTTAGAAACACAATTTAAATATGAAGGGAAGAACTCAGTAGACAAACCAACAAATCAAAGGTTTTCAACAAAAAAAAAAGGAGAAAATTTACACAAGAAAAACAATATTTCAAATGTCAAAACTTCAAATAATGCAAGTCCCAATATAGACTCCGTTGAACCATCTAGTAAAATTTTGGTTGTGTACGAGCATTCTTCAAGGTTAGAAGCCATCTCAGATTCAATTGGAATAAGTCAAGAAACAGGGAAAAAAAATTGAAGATGGATTCTAATCAAAAAGTAGGTCGCAAGACCAATCAATATCATATGGTAAAAGAAGGTGAAAAGCTTGTAGAGGAAGGTAAGATTAATGCCCTTCCCAACTTTTTTAGCCCCGGTATTAATGAAGATCATCACTTGGAATATTAGAGGACTCAAAGGGAGTCTTTCAAAACAAAATGAAATTAGAAGAATGATTCAGATAAATCATCCACATCTTGTTTTCCTTCAAGAAACAAAGATGTCAATGGAGGATATGGACTTAATTGCCAGTAAAATTTGGCCAACTGGAAAGTGGTTTCCCTCGGTTCCCAAGGGACTTCGGGTGGCATTGCTTGTCTTTGGGATCCAAAAGAGGTAGTTATTCACCATATGGTTGGCAGTTGGGGTTTGTTGGCTATAGCTATTCAAAGTAGACATTCCAACCAGATTATGCTCTGCATTACTTTTTATGCTCCGACTTCTTTGGAGGAAAAAAGAAGACAATATTACTCATATTATCTCTCATTTTCCTAAATCTTGGATCTTGATCGGAGGAGATTTCAATACCATCCTCTCTCTGGATGAGAAAAGGGGGGGAAATAGAAATTTGGACAAAAGCACCGACCTCATGAGCGAATATATTGCAAACCTCCATCTTGTGGATATCCAACCAGTTAATGGCCTTATGACTTGGTCTAATAGAAGGCAAGGCTTAGCTTGTATAATGGAGAGATTGGATAGGTTTTTGCTCTCTTAAAATTTCTTAATCCATGGTCACATTCCTAAAGTGAAGACTCTTAATAATGTTGGTTCGGATCATTGGCCAGTCATGGTGGAAATGTGGAAAACCAATGTGAGTTTCTCTCCTTTTCATTTTCAATTAATGTGGCTTAGAGACATTTCCTTCAGACCTCATGTGCAACAATGGTGGAAGGAAGGTAAACCTAGGCATGGGACTAAGATGTTCTATTTTGCCAAAAGACTGCAATACATTAAATCCAAAATCAAGACTTGGAACCGGAAAGAGTTTGGGGATGTTCATAAAAAAAACATGAAGTTATTGCTCATCTTGAAAATTTGAATAAGAAAATCCATTTAGATGGCCTCACAGAGAAGAGAAGTGCAGATGAAATTAAACTCACAACTCAGTTAGAGGAATGGGAAAAAAGAGAAGAAATCTTATGGAAGCAAAAATCTAGAATTCAATGGCTCAAAGAAGGAGATCGAAACACAAATTTCTTCCACAAATCTCTTCTAGCTCGAAGATCTCACAACTTTATTTCTTCCTTAAAATCAGATTCTGGAGATGTTGTTTATACTTGGGATGGCATGAACTCTATTGTTGTTGATTACTTTTCCAATATTTTTGCTGCTACTCCCCTTGACTCAACTTCACAACATAATGTTCTTCAAGCAATCCCTTCTCTTATCACTTTTGAGGAGAACTCTATTTTGACTGCTCCTGTTACTATCAATGAGCTTCAACAAGTAGTTTTTAAAATGCAAAAAGGGAAAACCCTAGGTCCTGATGGTTTTCCTATTGAGTTCTACCAAGAGTTCTGGGATATCCTTCATGTTGATTTATTAGAGGTGGTGGAAGAAGCCAGGAAAGCCAAAGAAATTTTGAAGGTTATCAATAAAACTTATATTACTCTTGTTCCAAAAGCTCAAGAGGTTGATCATATCTCAGCTTTTAGACCTATTGCTTTATGTAATGTTCTTCTCAAAATCATTACTAAAATCATGGCAGAAGGTTGAAGCCTCTTTTGCATAAGATTATTTCCCAGAGCAAGGGGGTTATGTGGAAGGACGTCAAATAGTAGATGAGATAGTTCTTGCTCAGGAAGCCATCCATTCCATGGATATGCAAAATTCTCCTTCCATGTTCATTCGGTTAGACTTATCCAAAGCTTATGACAGAGTGGATTGGCACTTCCTTATCAAAGTTTTGAGGCAATTTGGTTTCTCTAAGGATTGGATGGATTGGATTATGGGATGTATCTCTTCAGTTTCCTACTTAGTTCTTATCAATGGCAGGCCTTCTCAGTATTTCCCAGCTTCCAGAGGTATTAGGCAAGGTGACCCGCTATCCCCTTATTTATTCATCATTCTTGTTGAATGCTTGGGTAGGACTATAACCAAAAAGAGGGAAAACAAAACCCTTGAGGGAGTTACCATTGCTCATGGAGCTAGACCTATCTCTCATCTTCAATTTGTGGATGACTCTACTCTTTTAGGTAAAGCTACAGTTAAGGAAGCTTCTAATATTAAGCAAATCATTAGCTGTTTTTCTAAGGCTATCAGGCAGCTTGATCAATGAAGACAAATCTAAAGTTATTTTCCTTCACTGCTCGCTAGACAGGAATCCATGGTCTTGGATAAACTAAGATATAAGAAGACCTCTCTTCCAATCACTTATTTAGGTATTCCCATAAATATTCAAAGGCAAAAAATAAATATTGGAATTGGTTGTTGGACAAAGTCAAGAAGAAAATTGGAAAGTGGACCAACAAGTGGCTTTCTTCAGGGGGTAGAATCACCTTGGTAAAATCAGTCCTTCAAGCTATTCCTATTTATGTTTCTTCCATTTTGAATATCCCAAAGGTTGTTCTTCGAGAATTGGATCAAATCAGCCATCGTTTCCTTTGGAGTGGTACTAAGGAGAAAAGAAAATGGGCCTTGGTGAAATGGGATACTTTATGTCTTCCTAAGAGTGAAGGGGGGTTAGGATTACGGTCTTCAATTAATAACAACAAAGCTTTAGCTGCTAAATTATATTGGAGGATGTTGCATAACCCCAATGCTCTTTGGGCCAATAATCTCCGTGCTAAATATGCTGAGAACAAAAGTCCTGAAGACCTTGTTCGCTATCAACTTCCTACCAAAGGTTCTCCCATTTTAGCAGTTCTTAAGACTGGTGAGGATTTGATAAAGAAAAATTATTTTGGATCATTCATAATGGTCAACATGCAAATTTTTGGACAGATTCTTGGGATGGTCACAAGCCTTTGATAACTCGCTTTCCCGATTGGAGGCCTTGGATGGAGGAGCTTCACCGAGCTAATTGGATAAAGGTAGGTAATTATCATTGGTACCATACTCGGTAATTCAAAGGTTGGTAGATATTGGATCCCTATTGAGGACTGGCCTATTCAAATCCTAGAAAGGCAAAGACAAGATATCCAAGGCATCCTTCATATGAGATCCCTCTCTTGGTCCCATGAAAAAGATTGTTTTGGATGGAACAACACTACTAAGGGTGAGTATTCAGTTGCTCAAGGTTATTTGACCTTATGCCATAATAATCCCAACCATTCTTCTGACATATTTTCTCGATTGTGGGCTCAAAAGCTCTGGCCTAAGGTGAGGTTCTTTAATTGGATTTTATTGCATCGTAGGGTGCTTACCGGTGAGCAACTTATGAAGCGTGGTTTTCATGGCCCTTTTAGATGTGAAATGTGTGAAGAGAATGTAGAAAATATCAACCATATTTTTATTGAGTGTACTTTAGCCTCTGAGCTATGGAGGAGAATGGCCACTTTACTTGGCTTACAGTGGTCCAATTTTTTTACTTTTGAACAACTTTGGAGGGATTGGCCTAATCAAGAGGGTGTTGATCATTTTATTAGGCAGTTAGTTTGGATGGGTTCTACCATTCTTCTTTGGAATATTTGGAATGAAAGGAACAACCAAATTTTTAATCAAGATAGGAAGGATATTCACTATATTTGGCAAAATACCATAGCCAACTTAGTTGAATCAGTCCATCATCTCCTTAATCACCCCCAAAACTCCCACCAAAGATGGGATCAAGTGATGCAAATATTGAAGATTAAACCTTCTAAGGGCAACCAACTTAAAGGGAATGTGAGTATTAGTAAGATGGATAGGAATAGAAATTGGCAACCTCCTCCTAAGGATTTTGGAAAAGTCAATACCGATGGAGCCTCTAGAGGGAACCCTGGAAAAGCCAGTGTGGGAGGAATTGGTAGACTTTCAGATGGCTCCCTGGTTTTTACTTTTGCCGAGAATTTGGGTATTCTTTCCAATAACCTTGCTCGAGGGGTATGGTATCCTCAGAGGCCTTCAGGAGGCTACTAAGGTTGGATGGGAAAAGGTGTTAGTTGAGTCCGACTCTCAACTTATGATTAATCTCTTGAAGAATCCTTCTAAGAATCATAAGGTGGATTGGAGAATAAAAAGAATTATTGAGAAGATTCAGTTAATCCAGATGGGATTTTTGAAAGTTGATTACAATCATGTGGTCAGAGATCAAAACAAGAGTGTTGATGCTTTAGCTAATTGGGCTTTGGACAAAGGTGATCTTACTTGTTATGGCCACCCTCCTATATGGTGGGCTTCTCAAATTAGGGAAGCTCTTCTTTCTATCATTTCTTTGGATGGCTCCAGCTTCGAAGGTACCTAGTTTCTTCTTGTTTTTTTTTTTTTGCTTCTCTTTGGTTCATTCAGCCTTTTTTTAGTTCCCTAGCTCATTCTATTCTTTATTTTGTTTCCTCTGTTGATTCTTGCCTTAATAGTCTTTTGGTCTAGATAGGTCATTGTTTTGTTCATTTTTTATTTCTTTTTTTTTTTTGTTTTTTTTGTTTAGTTTTTTAAGGTGGGTGGGATTTTTTATTTTGTTTTGTTTTTGTGTTCTTTGTGTTGTTTTTTGTTGTTCTTGTGTTTTTGTTGTTTTTTTTTTTTTTATGTTTTTTGTTATTGTTCTTGTGTTTTTTTTCGTTCTTGTTCTTGGGTTTCTCTTTGTTTGTGTTATTTCGTGTTTTTATGTGTGAGTGTTTTCTATGTTTTTTGTTTTTGTTTATTGTCTGTTGTTGGTTGTTTTTTATTTTTATTTTTTAATTTTTTAGGTTTTGGTTGTGTTTATTTTTCATGTTTTTTTTGGGTTATGTCTTTGTAGTGTTCTGTTGTTTTTGTCTTGTTTGTGTTTTGTTATGTGGTTCTTGTGTTTTTCTATGTGGTTTGTGTTGTGGTTTCTTTTATCTTATTGTGCGTGTTTGGTTGTGCTTTTGTTTTTGACACACTCAAGGAGCATGTTTTTTATTTTATTTTATTATTTTTGTTGTTATTTACTTATTTTTAAATTGGTTTTGTGTGTTTGTTTGCTCCTTGAGTATGTCAAAGGTGGTAGGCCAGGTCCGAGTCCCGGGCATTTTTGGCGGAATGGATACCCCTGCCTCCTTGGGTCTTACCCGAAAGTGGCATCCCTTTTGGGATGTTTTCCACAAATAAAAAAAATTCCCACAATACACTAGGCAAAACCATTATCTTCTAATTCAATGGGTCACAAGGAGATTATTCAGGTATATGATAGTTTTATAACTTCACTACTCCCATGGGGTCTCCTATGTTAGTGCAAGATCATTCTTTTGGTCAGTCAAGATGAGCATTACCCATTACCAAATAAAACTGCACCATTTAAAGGTTGTAAAATCATTCAAAACTATTAGTCTACGGATCAATAGAGACCATAAAAGGTTTGACAACAACACAAAAAATATGTCCAATCCATGACCACCATGAGCTGCTAAGCGGGACCACCTAACCACCACTCTTTGCGGTATACTATAGGAAAGAGTAGTTACTTTATTAAGGTGCACAAGCACCATGCTAGCCTTCATGTGGGAATAATTTCCACTTGGGAATTTAAAATGAGCCATGCCTAGTCTAATGCTAGGCACGTTAATATAAGATAATGGGCCCACCCAATCAGTGCCACCAACTGGTGTCCTTTGGTGGTCCCATGTTCAAGGTCTTCCAGACCATCGATTTATGGTTAGGTTGAGGTAAGGGATTCCCCTTCCTTATAGTGCTCTTGTTTCCTTCCCACTTGTAATGTGGGACTATTACCAAAGGGATCTAGTGTAGGGTGCATAGCCTAGCCCGACACCTCAACACCTAGGTAGACAAAAGACACCCACATCAGTAGGAGACAAACCAGTGCATTGGGGGGTTAAGGTTCAACTTAATACATCAAAAATACTCTAGGAGACATTTAATATAGTGATACAAACATCATAAAACAAACCACAAAGGAGTATGTGATAGGAAAATGGGAAGTGCCCATCAATCAGTTTCACATTGCAGGATACACAACATCATTAGCCAACTAGGGGCATCATCATAAGTAGGCACAAGGGTCATTATCAAAATAAGCCACTCAATATTAGCATTTACAATCCATTTACCATAAAATATCTTGGCATTAGCTCATAGAGGCAGTTTAATAAGCAACACAAGGGTGCTTAATATGGTAGGTGCTCAACCATAGCAACATAGATATGCTAGGCACTTACCCATAGTAACACAAAGGTGTTTAATAGCAATGCAGCGGTGCTTAATATGCTAGGTTCTCATCCATAACAACACAAATATGCTAGGTGCTCGACCATAGCAACATAGATATGCTAGGTGCTCAACCATAACAACATAGAGGTGTTTAATAGCAACATAAGGGTGCTTAATATACTAGGAGCTCAGCCATAGCAACACCAATATGTTATGCGTTTGGCCATTGCAATATATAGGTGTTCAATAACAACATAGGGGTGCTTAATATGTTGAGTACTTAGCCATAGCAACATAAATATGCTAGGCACTCAATCATAGCAACACAAATATGCTAGGAGCTCAGTCATAGCAACATAGAGATGTCTAAAGGATCCACATAGGCCACTTCCAAGGTACAACTATGAATCTAGTATGGGAAAAATAATTTTAAAAGAAGGTCTATACCATCAAATGCATTCAAAAAACATGAAATATATCAAACAACAAGTTCCAAATAAAAGGATAAGTTTTATCTTTAATCCAAAATGAATAAAAAGATCGTATATCGATTCCAATAACAAAAGGGAGGGGATTTTATTTTTTTTAAATACCAACCTGGTGTAAGCTCAATGATCTACTCCTTCCCTTCTATAAGTCTTTTTTTCTTCGTATCCCTCTTCCTTTCTTTTTCCATTTCTTCTTCTCCTCCTTTTTTTTGAAAGCGAGCTCCCTCCTTTTCCCATGCACCCCCCTTCTTTTATGAATGTGCATGCAATGCCACCCCTACAAAGCCTTCATGGCTCCATTCTCTAAGTTGGTAAGGGTGTACTTGCCATTAAATCCAGCCCCATTGTTTAGTCCCAATTGATAAGGGGTCATCAATTTCAAGCCCAATATAGCCATGTTTTCATGATTTCAAAAGAAACTTTCCTTTTAAAGAAAATTGAAAAGAGTTTTATACAAATATAAAAAATACTACGCAAATCATATCCCTAACCAAATTAAATGTATCCATCATATGCATATAAACAATTTTTAATTCATTAATTTTCCTTGTTAATCAACTAAAGAAATATTAAATAAATATTAATTTTCTAGTTTAAATATCACGATGGTTAATTAAATTAACCATGACCAACTTATGCATTTAATAATATTAAAATATTTCTTAGTAAATCAACTTAATATTAAAACAAATATTAAATCATTGGTTTAGTATTGTAGTGGTTAATTATTTGAATCTAGCCATTGCTCTCATAGAAAAAAATCAATATTTTCCTTTGTTAGACCATTAAAGATTATATTCGGTCTATCATAAATTTAATATCTCGACGTTGTTCTCCTGCAACCACGTTTAGCCCTATGGAACCACACTGAATTAGTAGCATCTTTAGCATGAATCAAACTAGATGTGATTTACACTTTTCAAACCATGCAATAAGAGAAATACAATACCATGTCTATATGACATAAGCATTGCTATAAAAATTTGCAAGTCTATGACATAAAATACACTATATACTTTAAAATAATAAATCATCCACACACGTGATATCAAATTCAAAGTGGTTCTTCCAGGGTAGGTATTACACTCATCCCATTATGTTGGGGGTTTGGAGGTAAAACAATGATCATTTCATGTCCAACTAGGGCTACTTCATGTGGATATAACAGTCATGTTGGGTGTCTATGTTTAGCCTTTACTTTATAGCATTCAAGACACTGAGCCATAAAATTAGTGATGACTCTCTTCATCCCCATCCAATAAAAGATATTTTTCATGTTTTTCCTCATCTTTGCTCCTCTTGGGTGGGTAGAGTAAGGAGATATATGCACCTCTTGCATTATAATTATTCTTAGATCACCTATTTTAGGTATAACTATCCTATCCTTAAAACACAAAAGGCCATCCTCGATGCCAAAATCCCTATCCTCATGATTTCTCTCTATTTTGGATAAAATTTAACTACAATACTCATCCTATGATTGCATATTTCAGACCTAACCCATTAGGTCCACATGGCTTCGAGTCAGAGTAGTAATGTGTCTCCTCCTGCTTGGGGCATTAGACACCTTATTTTATTTTCCCTTGATGTATTCAATCCCAAAATCATACTCAATGAGGAATTCCATCCATCTTCTCTACCTTGCATTGAGTAAGGGTTGGATAAATATATATTGTAGACTCTCATGGTCAGTCCTCAACTCAAAGGATCTTCCCACCAAATATTAAGTGTGTGCACAACCGTAGCCAACTCTAAGATCATGTGTAGCATAATTAATCTCATGCTTCTTGAGATTCCTTAACCTATATGCTATGACTACCTCATCTTGTGAGAGCACTCCCACCAACCCTTCCAAATATGCATCTATACACATAAATAAATTACCTTGATGATCGAGGAACTTCAATATAGGTGCTATGGTGATTTTTTGCTTAAGAATCTCAAATGTAGCCTCACACTTTCCAACCACTTGAATTCTTTCCATTTCCTCTAAAGGTTAGTTATAGAATGGACTATCTTGGAATAGTCTCTCACATATCACCTATAATAGCCAACCATACCCATAAATATTTATACTTCAATCACATTTGTGGACGTTGGCCAATTCAAGATAGCTTCTATCTTTTTTGGGTCTATCGCAATCCCTTTTGCTGATATGATGTGCCCTAAATATTGTACTTATGGCATATAGAAGTCACTCTTAGATAGATTCTCATAAAGTTTATTATTCCTTAACAAGTCCAACACAATCCAAAGATGTTTATCATGCTCCTTTCTACTTTAGGAATAAATCAGAATATCATCCAAGAATATAAGGACAAATTGGTTTAGATGTCTTCTGAACACATTGTTCATTAGGTTCATGAACACGGCTAGAGCATTCATCAATCTAAATGGCAAGATAATAAATTCATAGTGTCCATATCTAGTTTTAAAAGTCATCTTGTGGGTATCTTCTTCATGGATTCTCAGTTGGTGATATTTATATTTCAAATCAATCTTGGAGAATATTGTGGCATGCTTTAGCTAATAAAATAGATCTTCAATATTGAGCAAGGAATATCTATTTTTGATAGTTTCCTTCCTAAGCATTCTATAATCTATGCATAATCACAAGGAACCATCCTTCTTAACAAAAAACATGGGGATGCCCCAAGGTGACATGCTAGGTTTGATCAACCTCTTTTCCACTAACCCCTATAGTTGTACCTTCAATTCTTGCATTTCAATAGGGTTCATTCTATAAGGATACCTCTGAATGAATTCCATTCTAGGTTTTAGCTCAATAGTGAAATCAAATTCATGTTTGGGAGGTAATCCAGGCAAGTCCTCAGGAAACACATTACTAAATTCCTGAAGTACTAGGTTTTTTCCAAAAATTTCTTGCTTCTTTTTCTCTTTGTTTTTTTTTATTTTAACAATGTAAATCATTCCTCCTTTCCTAATAGCCTTCTTCAGTTGCATTGTAGAGTGAATCTAGAGTTGAAATATCCCTTACTCGCTATGGCCTCATAGTATTTCCTTGTCATATTTCAAATATTCAATCCACTATTCTTGGAAAGGCTTTATGAGCCTGTAGCCAATCCATCCTTAAGATAATGTCAAATACATGTAGCAGTCCTACATAAATATATCCTACAGTAGATCCACTAGGTAGAGTAATTTTAGTCTTAGGGTAACACTGATACATAGAGTAAGTTTGTTCAAAATCATACTCGACCTTCCATCCTTGTGCCAAGAGTCTTGACCTATTTGGTATATCCTTGGCTAAACTAGATGAGATAAAGCTATCAGTAGCTCCACTAAACAAAAAATATTACCCTTTAGAAGCAAAGGAGTGGCTTGCCCTTCCAAGTTCTAGCTACCTATTGTTGCATAAATCTTATGAGAGGGTTCCTTCCCTTTAGAGCTTAGCCCTATCTTATGTGGGTAATGACTACCAAAATGTGGACCTCCACAATCATAACATCCACCCTTTAGGTTGGGATACACTCCCTAATTCTGACCCACTACTTTCTCCACCAGTGTTGGATTGGGTTGCCTTTGGGGTTGAAGCTTATTATTTTTGTCGTTGTTGTTGTTATTGAAGTTGTTGTACCTCCTTTTAAAGTTTCTATTAAACTTCCCTCACTTCCTAGCATTCCTCTTCTTAGGCCTTGGAAAGATTTTGTTTTTTTAATTTTGCTCTTTTTCCCACTTTATGAAGCCCACATTATATCTTTTTTTGAGTGAGTATCGATCTTGCTCAGATGTTCCTAGATAATTGAAGTAGGGCTTTAGATGAGCTTCTGCTTTCATAGGCCTTTTTTAGGGTTTTAGGTTCATGCATATTCACTTCATGTCCAACCCTAGGGTCTAGACCCAAGATGAACTTATGGATCTTCATCTTCTCATTGTAGGTAGGCATGTACTTCAACAAATTAATAAATTTTTGATAATAAGCCACAACTATTTTGTTCCCTTGTTGAAGGTGGATAAATTCCTCAAAATTCTTGGCATAGAAGTGTTCTATCAGGAATATTTCCTTGAAGGTAATTACAAATTCTTCCCATTTCAAGTCAACTATCTCAATCTCTCATTCCTCTTGTAAGGTTTCCCACCAATATAGTCTAACACCTTGTAAATGCAAAGTGGCCCATGATGTTCGGGTTCTAGTAGAGTAGTTTCTCATAGTGAAGAAAAAATTCAGCTCCCTCAATCAAACATTGACTTCATCACCTCCCTCTTCTCCATTAAACTTAGATTTATGTACATTCTTCAATTATTTGGCTAGTTTCACTTCTAGCTAGGGTCTAGCCTCTCTTATCTCATAAATGGGATCATTAGCCTCCTTAACCTCCAAGTTCCTAACTTGTGAATCTTAGTTCATGATGGTCTCCAATAGTTATCTCTATTATTCCATTTTTTCTTGCATCAGAGTGACTATTGCAATGAGGTCCTCCCTCTTGGCTAGAATTACCCAAACTTTCATATCGAGCCTTAGTTTCAACATTACTCTGGCTTGTCTACCTACTAGGGTAATTTGATTCTTAGAGAAAAAATGATCCATGGAGTAGATTTTTATGAAATCATACTTGACCTTCCACCCTTGTGCCAAGATTTTGAGCCTATTGGGTATATCCTTGACTAAACTAGATGAGATAAAGTTGTCAATAACTCCACTATATATCAAATATTTACCTCTAAATAAAACATTTTAGTATCCAAATGTTCTTGGATAATTTAAGTAGGCTTTAGATGAGCTTTTGCTTTTCTTGCAAAGTTATAGGTCTTTTGCAGGGTTTCAGGTTCATGCATATTCACTTTATGTCCAACCCTAGGGTTTTCACCCAAGATGAACTTATGGATCTTCATATTCTCATTGTAGATAGGTACGTACTTCAATAATTTAACAATTTTTTGATAGTAGGCAATAACTATTTTATTCCCTTGTTGAAGGTGGCTAAATTCCTCAAACATCTTAGCATATAAGTGTTCTATCAGGAATATTTCCTTTAAGGTTGTTACAAAGTTTCCCCATTTCAATTCAACCACCTCAATCTATCATTCCTCTTAAAATATTTCCCACCAATCTAGTCCAACACCTTGTAATTTCCAAGTGGCCCATGATGTTTGGGTTCTAGTAGAGTAGTTTCTTGTAGTGAATAAAATATCCAACTCCCTCAACCAGGCCTCATTTGCATTACCTCTCTCTTCTCCATTAAACTTAGAGTTGTGTACATTCTTCAAATATTTGGCCAATTTTGCTTCTAGTTGATTTCTAGCTTTTCTTTCTCCCATCAATGGGATAATTATTCTACCTAACCTCTAAGTTCATAACTTATGAATCTCAATTCATGATGGTCTCCAATATTTGTCTCTATTGTTCCATCTATTCTTGCATCAGAGTGACTATTGCAATGAGGTTCTCCCTCTCTTTGTTAGAATTTCCTAAACATTCATCTTGGACCCTAGTTTCAACATTAATCTACCTTGTCTATGTACTATGTGGGATAGAACCTCCTATTTTCATTATTGATACCATTATCATGGTCACACAAAGAGAAATTTTAACTTAGGTCTCATTTCCTTCATCAAATTGTACCATTAACTACTTAGCCAAATATGTTTCCCACAAGACTAACCAAAGAGTTGATTGTCAATAGCTACCCTTACTTCACGTAAGGTTAAAACCTTATTATAGGTTTATGCCCTCTTAAAACTTTATACACACTGCTAGGTATTATCTACAAAATCTCATAGTCCTATAACCTTGATATTTGATACCAAATATCACAACCCGATAGTTTCATCCTTATACAAAAGAGAGGTACATAATTTTTTTTATAGGATTTCATGACTCAAGGTATCCCTCTCTTATTTCAAATGAGATAGCTTATAGTATATATATCATCTCAATAATGAGCTAGAGTAAGCTATATATCTCATTTTGGTGATGAGCTAGTGTAAGCCATCTATCTCATCACAATGATGAGCTAGCTTAGCTATTTGTCTCACCTACCTATGGTGAACTAGCCTAAGCTATTTTTCTCATATCAATGATGAGCTAACTTAGTTATATATATCACCTCCATGATGGGTTATCCTAAGTTATATATCTCATCTTAACTATTTTTTCCATCTTTATTATGAGCCAGCTTAAGCTATCTATCTCATATCAACGATGAGCTATTTTAACTATCTATCTCATCCCTCCACGATGAGATATATTAAGCTATCTCATCTCAATAATTAGAATATGTATCTCATCTCAATAATTAGAATATGTGTCTCATCACAATAGGTAAGCATAAGCTATATGTCTCACAATTTTCATACCCCCAATCTAAGCGTAAGTTAGTAGGTTTCATTATTTACATAATTAAGATTTATCAACAAGATTGTCTAAGATATGCATTTTCCACACAATTTATTATTTAAAATTAGTGATTCTTTCCTTTATTTTAGTACACCATCCACATTTACATGTGTAGCACCCTAATCAATCATTAATTCCCTTACCAATTAACTAAAGTAAAAACCATGAGAGAACATTGAATATCCCATGCTTTTTAAAGAAAAACATAATTTACAATGGTAACTAGTAGTAGAAGCATAATCCAAGGATAGAGAAATATAACACACAATCACATAATACACCATGTATCCTGGGAAACCCCTAAGGGTAAAAACCTAGCCTTAAATATTTGTGATTCTCTTTTATTGAAGATAAATTTCACAATACATTCACTAGAGTAACCCCTCCACACTTCCTAAATCTATCTCATTATTATAACCAAAGGGCAAATAAGGACCCCATAATCCCTTTGTACCAAAACTCAAGGAACATTCTCCTTCACAATTTTAATGCAACGAGCATCAACCATAGAATTGTGCATACAATCGTTCCTTAGAGGGGATCCCATTATCCCTTCTAACGAACATCATGTGAATATGACAAGGGAATAGGGAGACTTCTCCTATTTTCCAAAAGTGGAGATATGATATCCACTAATACATTTTAAAACCATTCCATTACATTGAAATTTAATTTGCAATACCATATTACAAGTCTACTTCATTCAAGAGGGACAAAATAGTCACTACTACATCTCCATATTCTAATAACATAAATCCCATTATCATAGTTAAATCTATCCCCTAGAATTGAAGCACTAAATCCATTATTTTGCAATTCAATCCTAAACATAGCTCCATTATTAAAAGTACATTATATGATTCCATAATACAAAAACAAGCCCTTATAGAAATATTTCTACAATATCTTAGAAATTCCATTCTCTATGTGTTTTTATAATATTAGGAGAACCATATTTCCAAGTACCTTCACAATTCATTAATAAGGCCATCACATTAGAAATAAAAACCTTATTCTAATATTTCCACGATGTATTAAAATAACCATATTATAAGCATTTCCACATTACATTAAAGGAACCATATTCTAAGTATCTAAACCATATTAAAAGAACCATATTCTAAGTATCCCCATAATATTACAAGAACCATATTCTAAGTATCTCCAAAATATATTAAAAGATACATATTCTAAGTTTTCCCACAATACACTAGGCAAAATCATTATCTTCTGATTCAATGGGTCATGAGGAGATTATTCAAATATATTATAGTTTCATAACTTCACTCCTCCCATGGGGTCTCCTATGTTATTATAAAATAATTATTTTGGTATGTCAAGATGAGCATTACCCATTATCAAATAAATTCACATCATCTAATGGTTGCAAAACCATTTAGACCCATCATGGGTCAACAATGAAAACACAACAAACAAGTATGATCCGTGAGCACCATGAGCCACTAGGCGGTACAACTTGGCCATCACTCTCTATGGTCTACTATAGGAAGGAGTAGTTCCTTTCTTAAGGTGCGCAAGTGCATTCCTAGCCTTCATGTGGAATAATTTCCACTTGGGAATTTAAAAGAGGTCACGCCTAGTCGATTAATGTTAGGTGCATTAATAGAAGAACATTATCCCACCCAATTGGTGCACCCTTAGGTAGCCCCATGTTCAAGGCCTCTCAAACCACCAATTGGTGGTTGGGTTGAGGGAAGAGAGCCCCCTCCCTTATGGCACTCTCAGTGCATTCCCACTTGTAATGTGGGACTAATCCCAAAGGGGCCCAATGTAGAATGCTTAGCCTAGCTTGACACCTTAGTACCTAGGTAGAAAAAATATGCCACATGTTAATAGGAGATAAAACAATGCATGGGGGGCTAAGGTTCAACTTAATATATTGAAAATCCCTTGAGATATATTTAACATGACAAGACAAGCAACACAAAATAAACCATAAAGGAGTATGTGATAGGTAAATGGGAAGCACCCATCAGTCTATTTCACATTGTAGAATATACAACATAATTAGCCAACCAAGGCCATCACCAAGATCTTCATCGATTGCACCTCAATGGCCTCTGGTTCCACCATCTACAAATTAGAAAATTCCCACACATTATCAGGATTAGCAATGTATTTCCTAAATAAGGATACATGGAAGGTGTCATGGATTTTTGATAGATTGGGTGGCAATATGAGTCTATATGCTACAATACTAATCTTCTCCATGATCTCAAATGGTCCAAAAAAATTAGGATCTAATTTTGTGGACTCTATGGCACTTTTCATGGGTCTAACCCTCAATAAAACTTAGTCCCCTACTGAGAATTCTCTTGGTGACCTCTTCAGATCAACTTATCCTTTCTAGAAGTCAATGACTTCCTTAAGCCTCTACCTGATAGAATTAAGTTGATCCTCCATTTCCTTGAGCATGTTTAGCCCAAGAACAACCTTATCCTCAATATTATCTAAAAACAAAGATGTCCTACACTTTCTACCATATAAGGTTTCAAATGGGACCATACTAAAAGAATAATAGTGGCCATTATTGTACGTAAATTATACTAGGTGCAAATAGTCTTCCCATTGAGACTTTTGATCCATGTAATATCTATTTTTGATGATTGCCTTGTTAAGCATTTTGTAATATATGCATAATTGCAAGGTGTCATATTTCTTCTTAACAAACAACACGAGGGTACCCTAAGGCAACATATTAGGTTTGATCAACCCTATTTTTCAATAACCCTCTAGTTGTACCTTCAACTCTTGCATTTCAATGGGGTTCATTCTATATGGAGACTTATGAATGGGTTTTTTTCCAGGTTTTAGATAAACAGTGAAATCAAATTCATGTTTAGGAGGTAATCCAAGTAAGTCCTCAGGAAACACATTCTTAAATTCCTAAAGTATCAGGTGCTTCCCAAACATTTCTTACTTCTTTTCCTCTTTTATTTTTTGTTTTTAACAACATAAACCATTCCTCCTTTCCTATTATCCTTCTTCAATTGCATTGTATAGATAATTTGGGGTTAAAATATCCCTTGCTTGCTATGGACTATTAATATTTTCTTACCATATTCTAAAGATTCAATCCATAATTATTGGAAATTTATCATGGCTTTATGATCATGTAGCCAATCCATCCCTAAGATTATATCAAAATCATGTGGCAGTGCTAAATAAAGATATCCTAGGGTAGAGCCACTAGGTAGAGTAATTTCGATCTTAGGGTAACACTGATTCATGGAGTAGGTTTATCCATAACCATACTCAACATCCCTCCCTTGTGCCAAGATTCATAGCCTCTATGGTATATCCCTAACTACACTAGATGAGATAAGTTTATCAATAGCTCCACTACCTATCAAAACATTTACCTCTAAACCAAAAATATTATGCTTTAAGAGAAAAGGAGTGGCTTTCCCTTCCAATTTTTGGCTACCTATTGGTGCATAAATCTTATGAGTAGGTTCATTCCCTTTAGAGCTTGGTTCTGCCTTATATGGGCAATGAATGGTAAAATGTGGACCTCCATAGTCATAACATCTTCCCTTAGGACTGGGATGCACTCCCTAATTCTGACCCCCTACTTTCTCCACCAGTGTTGGATTGGGTTGCCTTTGGGGTTCAGGCTTGTTATTTTTTCCGTTTTTGATGTTATTAAAGTTGTTTTTCCTCCTTTGAAATTTTCTCTTAAACTTCCCTTGCTTCCTAGCATTCCTCTTCTCAGGCCTTGGAAAGATTTTATTTTTTACTTTGCTTTTTTTCCCACTTCATGATGCATGCGCTATTTCTTTTTCTGAGTGCGTATCAATTTTTCTTAGACAATCCTAGATAATTGAAGTAGGGCTTTAGATGATCTTTTGCTTTTCTTACCAAGTTATATGTCTTTTGCAGGTTCATGCATATTCACTTTGTGTCCAACCCTAGGGTCTGCACCCAAGATGAACTTATGGATCTTCATATTATCATTGTAGGTAGGCATGTACTTCAAAAACTTAACAATTTTTTTATTTTAGTCCACAACTATTTTTTTTCCCTTGCTAAAGGTGGATAAATTCCTCAAACTTCTTGGAATATAAGTGTTCTATCAGGAATATTTCCTTGAAGGCCATTACAACTCTTCCAATTTCAATTCTACCGCCTCAATACCTCATTCCTATCATAAGGTTTCCCACCAATATAGTCTAATGACTTGTAAGTTCCAAGTATCCCATGATGTTTGAGTTATAGTAGAGTAGTTTCTCATAGTGAATAAAATTTCCAACTCTCTCAACCATGCCTCAATTGCATCACCTCCCTCTTCTCTGTTAAACTTGAAGGTGCATACATTCTTCAAATATTTGGCTAGTTTCACTTCTATCTAGGTTTTGGCCTCTCTTCTCCCATAAATGGGATCATTAGCCTACCTAACCTCTGAATTCCTAACTTGTGAATCCTGGTTCATGATGGTCTCCAATATTTATCTCTATTGTTCCATCTATTCTTGCATCAAAGTGACTATTGCAGTGAGGTTCTCCCTCTCTGTTAGAATTGCTAAAACCTTCATTTTGGGCCCTAGTTTCAACATTACTCTTCCTTGTCTACCTACTAGGTGGGATAGAACCTCCTCTTCTCATTCCTGGTATCATTATCCTGGTCATACAAAGAGAGAAATTTTAAGTTAGGTCTCAATTCCTTCCTTAAATTGTACCATTCACTACTTAGCTAAATAAGTTTTCCACAAGACTAACCATAGAGTTGATTATCACTAACTACCCTTAATTCACGTAAGGTGCAAACCTTATTAGAGGTCTATGCTATCTTTCAAAGCTCATAGTACTATGACCTTGAGCATTGATACCAAATGCCATAACCCGATAGTTCCATCCTTATACAAAAGAGAGGTACGTAATTTTTTTATTTTACTTGTTAGGATTTCACGATTCAAGCTATCCCTTTTTCCAAACGAACTAGCTTATAGTATCTGTTGTCTCATCTCAATGATGAGCTAGAGTAAGCTATCTATCTTATTTTAGTGATGATCTAGCCTAAGCTATCTATCACATCATAATAATGAGCTAGCTTAACTATCTATCTCACCAACCTATGGTGATCTAGCCTAAGTTATTTGTCTCATATCAACAATGAGATAACTTAGCTATCTATATCACTTCCATTATGTACTAGCCTAAGCTATCTATCTCATATTAATGGTGATCTATCTTAAATATATGTCACATATTCATGATGAGCTAGCATAAGCTATCTGTCTTATCTCAACGATGAGCTAACTTAACTATTTGTCTCATCCCCCAATGATGATCTAGCTTTAGCTATCTATCTCATCTCAATGATGAACTAGATTAACTATTTACCTCATACTAATGGTGAGCTATCTTAAGCTATTTATCCCATATCACAATGGGATAGCCTAAGCTATCTATATTTTGTGCCCCTAATCTAAGCGTAAGTTAGTAGGTTTTATTCTTTACATAATTATTTATCAACAAGGTTGTCCAAGCTATGCATTTTCAACACTATTCGTATTCACAATTAGTGATTCTTTCCTTTCTTTTAGTACACCATCCATATTTAGATGAGTAGCACCCTAATCAATCATTAATTCCCTTACTAATTAACTAAAGCAAAAACCATGAGAGAACATTGAATATCCTATACTTTATAAAGAAAAACATAATTTACAATGGAAACTACTAGTAGGAGCATGATCCAAGGATAGATAGATATATTACACAATCACATAACACACCATGTATCCTAAGAAACCTCTAAGTGTAAAAACCTAGCCTTAAATATTCGTGATTATTTTTTATTAAAGATAGATCTCACATTACACTCACTAGAGGAACCCCTCCATGGTTCCTAAATCTATCTCATTATTACAACCAAAGGATACATAAGGACCCTATAATCCCTGTGTCCCAAAACTCAAGGAACATCCTCCTTCAATATTTTAATGCAATAAGCATCAACCATAGAACTGCACATACAACCGCTCCTTAGAGGGTATCCCATAATCCCTTCTAACAAACCTCATGTGAATATTATGATGGAATAGGGAGACTTCTCCTATTTTCCAAAAGCAAAGATATAATACCCACTAATACATTTTAAAACCATTTTATTACGTTGAAATCAAATGTGAAATACCATATTACAAGTCTACTTCATTCAAGAGGAACATAGTAGTAACTACTACATATCCATCTTCTAAGAATATAAATCCCAATGTCATATTTAAATATATCCCCTAGAATTGAAACACCAAATACATTATATTTTAATTCAATCCTAAACATAGCTCCATTGCTAGAAGTACAATATATGATTCCATAATACAAAAGCAAGCCCATATAGAAATATTTCGATAATATCTTAGAAATTCCATTCTCTATGTGTTTCCACAATATTAGGAGAATCATCTTTCCAAGTACCTCCATAATTCATTGATAAGGCCATCATATTAGAAATAAAAATCCTATCCTAATATTTTTACAATGCATTAAAAAAACCATATTCTAAGCATTTTTACATTACAATAAAGGAACCATATTCTAAGTGTCTCCACCATATTAAATGAATCATATTCTAAGTATCTCCACAATATTAAAAGAACCATATTCTAAGTATCTCCACAATATATTAAAAGATACTTATTCTAATTTTTCCCACAATACACTAGGAAAAACCATTATCTTCTAATTCAATGGATCACAAGGATATTATTTAGGTATATGGTAGTTTCATAACTTCACTACTCCCATGAGGTCTCCTATGTTAGTAAAATATCATTATTTTTTTAATTCAAGATGAGTATGACTCATTATCAAATAAAACTACATCATATAAAGGTTGTAATACCATTAAGATCCATCATTCTATGGGTCAAAAGAGACTAGAGAAGGATCGACAGTGACAACACAACAAACATGTCCAATTTACAACCACCATGAGCTGCTAAGTGGGACCACCCGCCCACCACTCTCTATAGTCTATTAGAGGAAGGAGTAGTTCATTTATTAAGTTATGCAAGCACCATCCCAACCTTCATGTGGGATAATTCCCACTTTGGAATTTAAAATGGGTTACGCCTAGTTGATTGATGTTAGGTGTGTTAATAGAAGAGCATCAGTCCTCCCTATTGGTACACTGAGATGGCACCATGTTCAAGACATCTTGTACCATAGATTGATGGTCGGATTGAGGGAAGGGATTCCCCTCCATTATGGTGCTCTTGGTGCCTTCCCACTTGTAATGTGTGACTATTCCCAAAGGGACCAAGTGTAGGGTGCTTAGCCCAGCCTGATACCTCAATGTCTAGTTAGACAAAAGAAGCCACATATTAGTAGGAGATAAAATAGTGTATGTGGGGGCTAAGGTTCAACTTAATACATCAAAATTTCTTGGGAGGCCTTTAATATGATGGTACAAACAACATAAAATAAACCACAAAGGAGTAGGCTATAGGTAAATGGGAAACACCCATCAATCAATTTTGTGTTGCAACATCATTAGCCAACCATGGCCATCACCATAATTAGGCATGAGGGTAATTATCAAAATAGGTTACTCAGTATTAGTACTTAAAAATATTTTACCATCAAATATCTCATCCTTAGGTCACATAGGTGGTTTAATAACCAACACAAGTGTGCTTAATATGCTAGGCGCTTAGCCATAGCAACACATTTATGCTAGGTGCTCGACCATAGGAGCACAAAGGTGTTTAATAGAAACATAGAGGTGCTTAATATACTAGGTGCTTAGCCATACCAACACAGATATGCTAGTCACTTGGCCATAGCAACACAAAGATATTTAATAGCAACACAGGGATGCTTAAGATTCTAGGTGCTCAACCATAACAACATATATATTCTAGGTGCTCAGACATAGCAACATAGAGGTTTTTAATAGCAACAAAAGGGTTCTTAATATGCTAGGCACTCAGCCATAGCAATATAGATATGCTAGGCGCTTAGCCATAATGACATAGATATGCTAGGCACTTGGCCATAGCAACACAAAGATGTCTAAAGTCTTCATAGAGGCCACTCCCAAGGTCCAACTAAGAATCTATTATGGGAAAAAGGATTTTTTGAGAAGGGCTATACCATCAACTGCATTCGAACAACATGAAATATATCAAACAACAATTTTCAAATAGAAGGATCAATTTTTTATTTAACCCAAAATGAATAAAAATATCGTATATCAATTCCAAAGGGAGGGGATTTTATTTGTTTAAAATACCAACCTAGTGTAAGCTCAATGATTCGCTTCTCCCCTTCTATAAGTATTTTTTTCTTTGCAGCCATCTTCCTTTATTTTTTCCTTTCATATTCTCCTCTTTTTTGAAAGCGAGTTCCCCTTTTTTCCATGCACCCCCCTTATTGTCTAAATGTGCATGCAATGCCACCCCTTTGAAGAGCCTGCAGGGCTCCATTCTTAAAGTTGTTAAGGGTGTACTTGCCATTAAATCCAACCCCCTTATTCGGTCCCAACTAATAAGGGATCATCAATTTCATGCCCAATACAACCATGTTTTCATGATTTCAAAAGAAACTTGCCTTTTAAATTTAAGACAAAGGAGCTTTATACCAATATAAAAAATACTACGCAAATCATATCCTTGACCAAATCAAATGCAACCATCATATCCATATAAATAATATTTAGTTCATTAATTTTCTTTGTTAATCAACCAAAGCAATATTAAATCAATATTAATTTTCAAGTTCAAATATCACAATGGTTAATCATTTTAACCATGTCCAACTTATGCATTTAATAATATTAAACTATTTCTTAGAAAATCAACTTAATGTTAAAATAAATATTAAATCATTGGTTTGGTATTGTAGTGGTTAATTATTTCAATCTATTCATTGCTATCATATAAAAATATCAAGCTATTCCTTTGTTAGACAATAAAAGATGATATTCGGTCTATCAGCAATTTAATATCTCGACATTGTTCATCTACAACCATGGTTAGCCCTTCAGAACCACATTGAATTAGTAGCATATTTATTATGAATCAAACTAAATATCATAATTTACACTTGATAAACCATGCAACAAGAGAAATACAATACCATGTCTATATGATGTAAGCATTGATATACAATTTGGAAGTCTATGACATAAACTACGCTAGATACTTGAAATAATAAATCATCCACATATATGATGTCAAATTTAAAGTGGTTCTTCTAGGGAGGGTATTATATCCTCCCCCCTAGAAATAGATACAATCCTTTGTTTCTTACCTACATCACAGTTTTGTTATCATTCAAATGAGAAAGAAAAATGTTTTTTTCATAATGTCCATTTTTCCCAAGTGGCAGTCCGCTATGAATAGTGATCCCATTAGACCTTACATTGCTCTAGATTCCCCTTATTCATCACCTTGGAATGAAACTCTAGGATTTTCACCAGTCACACCTCAATGGCCTTTGGATCTACAATCTAAAAATTAGAAAAATCCTACACATGATCAAGATTAGCAATATATTTCCTAAGCAGGGATACATGGAAGGTGTCATGGAGTTTTGATATATTGGGTGGCAAGGCTAGTCTATGTGCCACAAGTCTAATCTTCTTCATGATCTCAAATAATAAAACAAAATGAGGATCTAGTTTTGTGGACTTTATGGCACTTTTCATGGGTCTACCCTAAGGCAAACTCGATCCCCTAGTGAGAATTCTCTTGGTAATCTCTTTAGATTAGCATAGATTTTTTGGTGATCAATGAATTACTTAAGCCTCTACCTGATCGACTTAAGTTGATCCTCCATTTCCCTAAGTTTTTTTGGCCCAAGCACAATACGATCCTTCGGATTATCCCAAGATAAAGGCGTCCTCCACCTACCATACAAGGCTTCAAATGGGGACATAATTAAAGAAGAATAGTGGCCATTATTGTACACAAGTTCTACTAGGTGTAAATAGTCTTCCCATCGAGACTTTTTATTTGTGCAATATTTGTTTTTGATGGTTGCCTTCAAGGTTATGCATAAGATTTTGGACCCTAAATTTAATTGTAAAAAAATAATCGAAATCAATGTTAATCTAGGTGAATCCTAAGAAAATCAAATCAATCATCTTCACATCAAAAATTTTGGCATTTGAAGCCCTAAAAAGTAAGGTCATATTTGGGGTAAATTTGGACCTACTAAATCATATTATAACTTAATAAAAATACCAACTTTATATTAGGCTTGAAAATATGTTTCCAACGAGTATAAATATGCCTATGTTTGGATATATACTATGGCAAATTCACCCTAAGATAAACTGGTCCCAAAAATTTCAAGCGAATGGGCCGATGTCAAGGGTCCTCATATTCTCTAATTTCCAATTTTTGAAATTCTAATATTCTCCTAATTTTTAAATATTCACAATTGTGCATGACCTTGGTTTCCTTATTAAGCATTCTTTAATCTATGAATAATCGCAAGGATCCATCCTTCTTAACAAACAACATGGGGGCACCCCAAGGAGAAACACTAGGTTTGATCAACCCCTTTTCTAAAACCCCTGTAGTTGTACCTTCAACTCTTGCATTTCAATGAGGTTCCACTACACCAAAAAAGGGCTTTAACGGTGCTTATAAACCACCCTTAAAGACCTTTAAAGGTGGTTATTCAACCACCGTCTATGAGGGCATCGTAAAAAGTTTGTGACATACGACGATGGCTAAAAACCACCTCAAACAACCACCCTCTTAGGGTCTAAGAGGGTGGTTAAAAACCACCCTCTTAGGACTACGAGGGTGGTTGTGAACCACCATCTTAGGACTAAGAGGGTGGTTATTAACCACCCTCTTAGGGTTAAGCCTCTTAGGCCTAAGAGGGTGGTTTATAGCCACCCTCTTAGAGACTAAGAGGGTGGTTTATAACCACCCTCTTATGGTCCCACCCTAAAAAAATATATAAAGGAGATGATCCATGTTGGAGGGACTAGAAGTTAGGCCAAACAGTTAGGCTCATGAACAAATTGTAGTGATAATGGGTATTTTAATTATCCTTACCTATAGCCTAGTTGTTGAAATTACCATTGATGTTCACTATTGTGTACTTACTCGGACAATAGAAAAGTTATAGGCACTGAAATCAATATATGGGAAAGTCGAGATGGAAAGGCACTGACTTAACAATTGTGTATTTAAGTGATAGTGTTATCAGATAAGTTATGCCATCGATTATAAAGAGCCTATGACTCTTTATTCAACACTCTCTCAACAGAAACAATTCTGTCAATGCATGTTTTAACTCCATGATCAAGGCCCAAGAGTTTGCAAACTTTACAAAGCTACTTGATAATAAACAAGATCTCACACATACTACCAGTTCTTTGAGAATCAATCAATTTATACTCAACAACAAAAAAATAATTCTCTTTGTGGTCTCAGCTTGCAAAACACCACCCACGGTGCCTATGACATCAATGTATTGATATGAACTCATCCTCCTGATCAAAGCTCAGAAGCTGCCAAGAAGACACTATAACATGATTATCAATGAGATCTTGCATGTACTATCAACACCTTGTCTTCCTTATCCAATGGTATTTTATTATCACAATCAATCAACTAAGATGGACTGAGAGTAAATCATAATGATAGTGATGAACGTTGTTCTTTATATTAAACCAAAAGGAGGTGTTTTAGGTGACTCATCCATTTTGTTCAGTTTGTTTATCAACATCAAAGAGCAACTACTTGTGGTCTCAAGTTACAAATACCACCCATACAATGTAAGGATATATTTTCTACAAATTTTTATCAACTTTTTAAATTAAATGTCACTCCTTTTATATTTAAAAAATGTATATTGAGAAAATTCAAACTTTATAGATCCTATGCCCTAAAGAACACCCCTATGAGTTAGTAGTCTATCTTTAAAAAAAGTATATTGAGAAAATTCAAACTTTAATCCTATGCCCTAAAGAACACCCCTATGAGTTAGTAGTATATTACCCACATATCGTCAGAACCACTTACCATTCATTTCCATGTTAATCACCTCAATCACTTGTCCTAAGCTTTTAAGTATATATATATTTTCCTAGCAGTACGAAACAACTTAGTGTTCATGCTGCCCCAACTTCAAGAAATTTTCATAGAATAACTTTGCAATAGGATTATTGAATTGAGGTCCATCATGATGTGGTGTTGCAAGAAGGTGAGACACTTACCATAACAATCACCCAGGTTCAAAATGTGACAAGCATCCCCCCATGTTCAACTGGTTGTCCAACTAATACAGTCAGGTATATGTGGTAAAAAAGTTGACATTTCCATGATTCGAAGATCCTATGGATGTATAAAGAGATGGTTGATTTCTTAACTAAGAGTAATAGTGCAAAGATAGAGTAGCCCTCCTCCATGGGCATTAACTTTTACAATTAAGGAACTAAACAAAAAAATATCATTCAATAAAAATATTCATAAAGTTTGTATATATGTATATAAAGAAAATGTTGGGGAAGGCCATTGTGGGAATGAAAAGTATGAATAGCTTACCTGTAAGGAGCATTCTCATCCTCATATGGCATTGTATCTCATGTTGGGCCCTTACTTCCTCCCTATTGCTCTCCACATGCTTTCCTCTTCTCTTATAGACATAATTGTATTCCATTGGTACAACTCTTCCTAGAGTTTCATCAGTTGGACAGTTCTACTGTGAGAGATTTTTGATGGTTTTGTTAGTGTGTCCTGCATCCTAGGTTCTTTATATAGTGTTCTTAGTAGCACATGGTGTGGAGCATCCTCCAGGTGTTGACCTAAGATCTTCCTCAGTTGAAGAGGAATTTTGAGGTTTTTTAAAACCAGATTGTTGAATGCTCCTTCTTCAACCACTTATCCTTTTCAGGTTTGTAAACTCATACATGAAGTACAAACTGGAGTGTGAGGTGAAAGTCCATTACACATCTAATGAGTGCTACCTCAAAAATTTCAATATTGTAACCATAAGTTTGCAGGACCTGCTTATGGACATATACTTGTAAAACCTAAAAACATAAAGACTATTATGAAGGGAATGTGAACTAGTCATGTGGAACAAGAACCTACATTGAACAAACACAATTTTACATGATGCAAGGACTTTGCAACTCAGTTTGACTACATCAAAATGGGACTTAGAAAAAGAGTGGAGAAGATTACTGTGTCCAAAAGTTGCTAAGAATTGAAATTGATGCCAGTGTTGTGATGATTTTGTATTTATGGCTTGTGTTGGAAAACAAAATGATTGTTTATTGCAAAGTTGAATAAAGAGTCATAGGTTCTATTCCTACCACCTCCACCTAGTTGTATTCAAACTTCAAACTTCAATATTTTACGTGCAAAAAATTTATAATGTAGAAGAATTTAATAGTTTATTCTCTTTTTCAATTAATAGAATAGCTGACATAATTCCCACATAATTGGCTAATAGCCAAAGACAAGAAATTAACAAAATCATGACAATTCCAGGCAATGTTCAATAACTCAGGATATTTTTATGATGTACCTTGGACTATTGTTTGATTCCTCTACATCAATTAGCATTATCATAAACTCCTTCGATGCAAAAGGTAGAGCCCCAACAATGTACAAACTCTTTCGACCATCATAAGCAGGTAGTCTCTTACCCAAAAGGGTCTCTCTATAAATGGAACATAGACATTAGTTCTTCAAAAATTCAGAAAACAACACATGCAACATACTATCCTATTCCAAGATAGAAGCAGCCTGACGAACATCAGTTTCTCAAGCCTTTGATTCCCATGAGCCACAATAGTAGTACCAGATCCTGACATATGGTCTACAAGCAATCCTAAATAAGCAGTAAGCAATCGTTGTTCATGTTACCTCAAAGTATATTGACTAGCAGATAGCAAAACAACACATACCTACAATTGGAAAAAATATAAAGGAGATGATCCATGTTGGAGGGACTAGAAGTTAGGCCAAACAGTAATGTAATTTACAATTATACCACAAATGAGAACATAATAACAAGTCCACATGCAAGTTTATCAAAAATATAAAAGATAAAAAAGATACACTTACAGGGTTTGTTCAATCCATCTAACATAGAACATGATAATTTCTTCTTATGCAAATGCAAAAACATGTCAAAGTTCTTCAAGCCTAAAAACAAATATCTTAAAATTCTAAAATTATTTGCAAAATTAAATTCTTCTTGCTTCTCATCATTCCATCACCTTGTATGTAGCAATAAATAAATTTCCATGCCACAAGGCATCCCTATAAGAAATGAACGAAGAAATAACAGTTTTTTGAGATATGGATTTTGAAACAAAGTTCCATCATCTTCAAGCAACATAAGAGAACACAAGGGCTATGAACGAGTCACTCATAAAGACAAATGTCAACAACTAAAAGAGGTAACATCAAATATAGAGTAGAAGTGATTTTATCAATAAATAGAATATAAACCCTTTTGAAAAGGGAAGAACAAAACACTAATAAACAACTACATAAACCAAAATCAACTACAAAAACACTCAGTTCAATGCAAGCTTAAATGGACAACCTAAGCCCTCCATATAATGGGCAGATGTCTAAACACCCCTACCCACCCCAACCATCAGAGATGAGGTGAGAGGGTATCCTAAGACTTCCATCAGATACATAAATATCCATCTATACAAATCAAGTATTACTGCTAATTAAGGACTAGGACTAAGAGTCAAACATGAAACATCAATTTCATAACTAACACACACTCAACACAATAAACCTTCATTTCAACACATTACAACATGCATGCATGATTAGACTCTTAATCCTATGCCCTAGCAACACTTGTATTCTCTCTCTTTCTTTTTTTTACCAAATTACCTTCTTGTATCTGATTGGCCAACCTCATGCTCAGGATACCTACTCGCCTCACTCCTAGCTTGGTTGTCCATTAATTATCTACTAGCATTTTCTAAAAATAGAACAAAAAATGTCTAATACACTCATTAATTATTTCCATTAATTATAACTACTTTTGAAGTACAATAATTAGGCTTCCAACCATGTACCCTCACATTCTTCATGGACATATTGAATGTTGTCATCATTTGCATTTTCATCTTGTGCAATTTTAGGTCCAACAAAATCTATTGCTCCAAAGACACTAACATATTCTACCTCGTATGCTTCAATATCTTTGATCCTTCTTGGAGGTGATGTGAGAACCACATACCAGCTAGTATCAAGTGGATCATTTACATAAAAGACTTGTCTAGCTTGCGATGCTAGGATAAATGGATCATCTTGTAGTCTATCCCAACCAAGTAATCTATTCATGTTGACTAATGTGAAGCCCATTTTATCCTTTCTACATCCATTCCTCATATCAAGAACATTTACCCAATCACATTTGAATAGGGGTATCAAAACTGATAGTAATCCAACAAGATTATTTCCCTAATAACACCATAATATGTGATTGTTTGAAGCATTAGGTTTGTGTCTTTTGTGCTTGCTCTACACCAAGTAGTAGCATCGACACACACACCACTATTTTGAGTTGTTCTTTGGTCTTCTTTATCTTTGATATGAAATCTATAACCATTGATCAAATAGCCTAAATGTTTAGTTGCAACTTTCCTTAAACCATATGCCAACCATTTTATTATGTTGGAGTCATCATTATGTTGCATTTCATCTCCATGAAATTAAAACAAAGAAGAATAGTTTAAAGATGATTGTAGAACATTACATGATATTAAGTACATGATAATCAATATAAATATCGAAGATCATATTCAAGAGAGCACACAATAACCTGATCTCGTAGCCAAGTGATGAATGTCTAATTATGGATTTTTTGCAACACCCCTTCATCTCTCGTTGCACAAGGGTTGGATTCCTTGATACTCTTCAGGTGCTTCCTGATTTGGCCCAAATTTTTTCAAGCTTAGTTGGATATAATTAATATTCTACCATATATAACAACAACAAATAAACATCTACTTACTCTACCCAAGGCTGAACTTCATCCATGTTAAAGAGAACCCATCGATGGGCTTGCTCGTAAGAAGTTTCATCTAAATCAAAGTCTTCACCACTGGACAAAGGCCTCCCATCGATTATAGTTTCTTCATCCTCATCACTCCATACCTCATTGCGACCAAGGTGATCACCAATTGCTTTTGTACCTCTCATGTAGTCCACATAGAATGAAATAAATTCCTCGACAAGATAATGTTTAACAATACAACCTTCGGGCCTAGCTCGGTTCTTTACATACCCCTTAAAAATATTCATAGTTCTAAGAAAGGAAACAAACAATTTGGATTAGATGAGACACTACAAAAAATAGAAAAATGGTGGTTTATGAAACTGATGAATGCATACAAACCTCTCAAAAGGGTACATCCATCGATATTGTATAGGTCCACATAGACGTACCTCCCACACCAAGTGAACAATCAGGTGCACCATGATATCAAAAAATGAAGGGGGAAGTACTTTTCAAGAAAACATAATGTCTCCATGACCTCTACCAATAATTTCTCTATTTTTATGAGATCCACCACTTTAGCGCATATATCCCTGTAGAACATGCACAACCGACAAATGGTTTATCGCACTAGCTTATCAAGAAAATATCATAGCGCTACCAAAAGAAGTTGTTGCATGAGAACATGGCAGTCATGTGATTTCAGGTCCTGGATCTTAAGTTCTTTCATAGAGACACATTTTCTAATATTCAAACTATATCCATCCGATACTTTCATATTGTATAGTGTATGACATAACCTTTCTTTCTCAACCTTTGATAGATTGTAGGGTGTTGGTGGAAGATATGTCTTGTTTCCATCCATTACTAGCCACAATGTGTTCCTGATACCCATATTTTTAAATCCTCATAGAATTTTTTGCCATCCTTTGACTTTTCATCGATACCTAGAAGTGTTTCGAATAGGCTTTCACAAATATTTTTCTCCACATGCATCACATCCAAGTTGTGATGAACTAGAAGATGTTGTTCATAGATAGCAACATCAAACAAGAAATTACTCGACATTGAGAGACATAACAACAGATACAAAAATAAAGTTGCATGTCATACCTCCCAATACGATAGATTGAAGAATATAGATTTCTTCTTCCATCTTACTATAGGAACAAACACGCTATCCTCATCCGTGTTGCATTTCCTTTTATTTGAGTTGCTCTTTCCCCAATTTGGTGGGATTCCCTATACTATTTTTAGTATTTTCATCCCATTTAAAGGTTTGGGTGGTTTATCGAGCTCTTGTTTGCCATTGAAATATGCCCTCTGATGATGAAATGGATGATCTAGAGGAAGGAATCTCCTATGGCCCATGTAAGCCATATTTCTACTGCATTTAAGATATTTTGCATAGGTGTTCTCCCTACATATTAGACATGTTATCTTTCCCTTTGTCATACATCCTGATAAGTTTCCATAAGCAGGAAATTCATGGATGACCCACATCATTATTGCTCTCATATTGAACGTAGTATTGGAAAATGCATCATACATTTATGCTCCTTTAGTCCATAGTTCATGCAAGTCATCAACCAACGACTGTAGATAAACATCAATATCATTGCCTGGTTGCTTGGGACTAGGTATTAACAAGGTGAGCATTGAATATTTCCTCTTCATCCACATCCATGGTGGGAGGTTGTAAGTGACCAACACAATGGGCCAACAACTGTAAGTAGTACTAAAGTCAGCAAAAGGGTTGAACCCATCGGTTGCCATTGCAAGTCGTACACTACGTGGATCCTTGGAAAAATATTTCCACCTAAAATCTATAGTTTTCCATGTTGGGGAGTCAACTGGATGTCACATATTGCCATATGAACTCTTGTGCTAGGAATGCCACCTCATATTCTTCATAACCTTTGTAGAGCTATAGGAAGAAAGCAACTCACTTTAGTCATGTCTAACAATGTTGAAAGTCAAAACAAACACAACAAAGCTAATGATATAATAAAATCCCTTACCTATACATTCTCTTCAACCTCGGTATAATGGGGAAATACCTCAACACCTTCGCAGGAACATTAATGCATACCTTTTGTGAACGAGGGTCAACTTTCCATCGAGATGCACCACATGTTGGGCAAGCTTGCTTCTTTTTATGATCTTTCCAATATAAAATATAGTCATTGATGCATGCATGTATCATTACATAATCTAATCCCAATGGCCTCATCATTTTCTTCATTGCATATGTGGACTCTAGAATTGTATTATCAATTGGGAGCATATCTTTCAACAACTCTAGTAAGTCGCCAAAGCTTTTGTTCGACCAACCATGTTTTGCTTTGAGATTATACAATTTAGCGATCATCGATAGCTTTGTGTACTTTGTACAACCTAGGTATAATGGTCATTTGGCATCTTTGAGCAAGCTATGATATTCATCAATAGGAACTGCTCCATAAGATGATTGGAACTCAACATCATTATCTAGCAGTTCTGGTCCACTCTCTAGGCAATTGACATTGAACAATCCATATGCATCATTGACCATTCCAATGATGTCATCTTGTACATCTTCGGTAATTGGACCCTCATCAGTGGTAGATCTAGAGGATGATGCATATTTATCAAAACTAGAGGGTTCTTCTCCATGCAAGACAAACTTGGTATATGTCTTGTCAATCCCATGATAAATCAGGTGGTCACGAACCTTCAAAAAACCAAGAGTTTCCATATTTGAGCACTTTCAACATGGACATCTAGTTCTTTCAAGGTCCATTGAATTCTTTCTTGTGAAATCCAAGAATTGGTGAACCCCATGATAATAGTCCTCACTATTTCTACAAACAAACCCCCCAAAAAATAAGAAAGTATAGTTATACAGGTAGATCGCATCGAAAGCACAACTTTTCTTCATTAATGGAGATAACATAGTTGACATACCTAGCTGATCCTAGCCAAGCTTTGTCCATGATACTTGATGGACAAAAAATATTGACCCAATTGACCTGACTAGAGTTGGTGCTCTTAGTCTTGAGGATGATCCAATTATTAAAAGTAAAGACAATAATCCTGCTGCCCAAGCACAACCTACACAAGGTAAGTGGAGTTTCTTGTGTAGCTTATTACTACACAGTACACTCCAGGGAAAGCTTTCCACCTTTACTAAAGTTGATGATGTAATAGAAATATTTAATATGATTTAAAGGAGCAAGATTCAAATAATTTTATAGTCACTTTGTGCATGGGATCCAAACAAGAGGTCAACCATAGCTAAAGCACTCAAGCATCCAATGAGTCTCAAAACACATGTAACTATAATATTAAATAAAATAATGGTATAATTGTGTTGAAGGTGGTGTACATGTTACTCTACTAATGCTAAATAGCAAATGCAGGAAAATGATATATTACTTAAAGAAATATTATTTATAGCTTATTGTCATAAATAAGATTTTTTTTTGTAGTTGATATATTACTTGTATAAATTGTATATATTACTTGTATATCCAAAGAGGATTACCAAACATGCATAAGCCTCAAAAAATAAATTGGTACCTTATTATTAAAAAGTCATTTCCAAAAATGGTGTATACCCAACCTTGATCATATTCAAATATCAGGTGTCTATATAGAAGCTAGCAAGCTACCTCCTACTAAGATTCTAGCCCTTCCAATGTTTAAGAATTATACTCCTGGAATTCCAGCTCCTATTTTATATATTAAGAACTTGGAAAAATATGTAATTGTGGATGACTTACACTTTGTATTTGGGTCCCTTTTTGAAAGCGTGGAGGAAGCCAAATCTAGACTTGGCATAAAGTTAATGCAGGAGGGCCAGATGAGGGGCCAAGCATTTGTAACTTTCCCATCTACAGAACTTGTAGACCATGCATTGAAAATGGCACATCGATATGTGTTAAAAGGAAAGCCAATGATAATCTAGTTTGGGAGAAATCCTTTAGCTAGCAAAGTGAATTGAGTAGTGGGAAATCTGAGGATAGCATAGGCACTCCAAGAGCTTGCTGATATAAAAAACAACTTCAACCAATAGATGGTGAATGGAGATATTTTCTCGTAGCACTGGAGTCATATTGGTTGAGGATTAGGTATACAATGCAGCTATGTTATTACAATTGTATCTGTCAATCTTCTGGAAGTGCAATTTATTTAAGCAAGCAATAATTTTAGAGGTCTTCTGAAGGTCAAATATGCTACATAGGCCCTATACAAAAATATTGTTGTTTTGAGTGTCACACATCACTATCACAAATGTGTATTGCAGATCTGTAGAGCATCTGGAGACAATAGTATGACTGATAAATGTCAACTATTATTTCTATGAATTTTCCCTCTATGGATACCTATGAATATTTTCTCTTTTTTACTTGCCACAAAATCCTTGCTTCTAAGGCAGATTTAGAAACCTAAATAATTATGGCACTTATCTTGATCTTATTCACTTGTGTTGAGGTTAACCTTTTAGCATGAGATTATAATATAAAAGAACTATGGCTTCTTTCTCAAAAACTAAAGTTTGTGATGTTTTAAAGGTCCTAGTTAAAGAATAATTTTTGATAACATAACCAACTATAAAATGATTCATGCATGGCCTTTGTAAATTGTAGCAAGCAAAGAAAATTGATTTCCAATTGTTGTGGTCTTTGCCTTATAATGCTACAAGAAGAGAGGTCATATACAATGGATAACTTAAATAATATACCACTACCAACAACAAAGCATATTGTATTGCTCTTGTGTAGGGATTGGAAGTAGTAAAATATATTGTTATTGTTTGAATTTGTGTATATAGCACCCTTATTATTTATCGTTAAACAAATAGAACATAGAAAATTGGTGCTTACCATCTAAAACAATGGATAAAATAGCAAAAGAACTTGCTAATTACTTAGTCCTATGTCATTGACCATAATAGACCAGGAGACTATAATCCCAAATCTATAATGATATGTGGGGATTTCTTGTATGGAGATAGTAAGTAGGTGATTTATGTTTACACTTAAACCACAAAGAAGAATGTGTGTTTTTTTGCCCTACAATAATTAGTTTATTTTTGAGTTTGTTTTGTAAAGAAACAAGATTTCATATTGCAATGTCATGAACAAGATGAAATCAAACTTAAAAATGGTGACTTAATTGTGCATATTATTGATGTCCTCAAGTTTTGAAAATATGTCTTTGTTATACATGGTTGCTTAATGGTATAATTCTAAGCTGAAAGAATTGTTATCTCTAAAATTTCTTAAGGTCATCTTATCCCATTCAGTAAAATTCTAAAGGCTCTTTACCATGTCATAGCCTTGAACCCCTTAATATTTTGAATGCAAATCTAAACAATTCGGTGGTAAAATTTTAATATTCTTAACCTGCTAATATTTTGAAATGACTTCATTGCTCAGTTGGCAATATATGGTTCTTCATTTACTGAATTTATCAAGGATGTGCTAACAATTACTAGATATCTTACAGGGAAGAGCTCATTGAAACTTGGTTAGTGCTAGATGGTTGTGCCTTTGTGGGTAGCTCTTAATGATAATGTCTATGTTGGATGGAAATGGATACGATATCTAATACTGGTATGGAATCGGATATGGATACGATAAATTTTCCAGATCTAATATGGATACGATTGGATACAACATTAGAAAAAGCATATATGTTTAATATATGAAAAGAAAAAAATATATGACACAAAAATGTTTACATACATATACGTTTTTAATAGGATATTTTCATTAACTAGGTAGCCTTAAAAAATTCACCAGGCACCATCATATACATAAGCCCCATCTAGGGTAAAGAATGCTCTAAAAAAATAAATGATAAATCAAATATGTGGAAATAATTTAATTCTCAAGAGATGAAAATGGTTCTGTTGGAAAGTAATTCTGCAAGGCATCTTGATCCATGGACTTCCAGATGATAGCTAGATGTAAGGGTATGTAAAATATCTTGTAATTGTTCTAAATCTACATAAATCGTAGACCTAGAACTTAAACTAACAAAATGAATTTTGTAGATAATTGAGATATAAGTGTTATATTGGTAGACCTAGAACTTAAACTAACAAGTTGTTGCCCCTTCATCGTAGCTCATCAAAACTGATAATAAATCTTTTAAACATCCTAAAAACATATTACAATGTACAAAATCATGCAAAGTCTTATAGTTTATTTTTCAAGACTCCATAACATGCTATACTTAAAGAAATATTATTTATAGCTTATTGTCATAAATAAGATTTATTTTTGTAGTTGATATATTACTTGTATAAATTGTATATATTACTTGTATATCCAAAGAGGATTACCAAACATGCATAAGCCTCAAAAAAATAAATTGGTACCTTATTATTAAAAAGTCATTTCAAAAAATGGTGTATACCCAACCTTGATCATATTCAAATATCAGGTGTCTATATAGAAGTTAGCAAGCTGCCTCCTACTGAGATTCTAGCCCTTCCAATGTTTAAGAATTATACTCCTAGAATTCTAGCTCCTATTTTATATATTAAGAACTTGGAAAAAGATGTAATTGTGGATGACTTACACTTTGTATTTGGGTCCCTTTTTGAAAGCATGGAGGAAGCCAAATCTGGACTTGGCATAAAGTTAATGCAGGAGGGCCGGATGAGGGGCCAAGCATTTGTAACTTTCCCATCTACAGAACTTGCAGACCATGCATTGAAAATGGCACATCGGTATGTGTTAAAAGGAAAGCCAATGATAATCCAGTTTGGGAGAAATCCTTCAACTAGAAAAGTGAATTGAGTAGTGGGAAATCTGAGGACAGCACAGGCACTCCAAGAGCTTGCTGATCTAAAAAAATAACTTCAACCAATAGATGGTGAATGGAGATATTTTCTCATAGCACTAGAGTCATATTGGTTGAGGATTAGGTATACAATGCAACTATGTTATTACAATTGTATCTATCAATCTACTGGAAGTGCAATTTATTTAAGCAAGCAATAATTTTAGAGGTCTTTTGAAGGTCAAAAATGCTACATAGGCCCTATACAAAAATATTGATGTTTTGAGTGTCACACATCACTATCACAAATGTGTATTGCAGATTTGTAGAGCATCTGGAGACAATAGTATGACTGATAAATGTCAACTATTATTTCTATGAATTTTCCCTCTATGGATACCTATGAATATTTTCTCTTTTTTACTTGCCATAAAATCCTTGCTTCTAAGGCAGATTTAGAAACCTAAATAATTCTGGCACTTATCTTGATCTTATTCACTTGTGCTGAGGTTAACCTTTTAGCATGAGATTATAATATAAAATAACTATGGCTTCTTTCTCAAAAACTGAAGTTTGTGATGTTTTAAAGGTCCTAGTTAAAGAATAATTTTTGATAACATAACCAACTATAAAATGATTCATGCATGGCCTTTGTAAATTGTAGCAAGCAAAGAAAATTGATTTCCAATTGTTGTGGTCTTTGCCTTATAATGCTACAAGAAGAGAGGTCATATACAATGGATAACTTAAATAATATACCACTACCAACAACAAAGCATACTGTATTGCTCTTGTGTAGGGATTGGAAGCAGTAAAATATATTGTTATTGTTTGAATTTGTGTATATAGCACCCTTCTTATTTATCATCAAACAAATAGAACATAGAAAATCGGTGCTTACCATCTGAAACAATGGATAAAATAGCAAAAGAACTTGCTAATTACTTAGTCCTGTGTCATTGACCATAGTAGACCAGGAGACTATAATCCCAAATCTATAATGATATGTGGGGATTTCTTGTATGGAGATAGTAAGTAGGTGATTTTTGTTTACACTTAAACCACAAAGAAGAATGTGTGTTTTTTTGCCCTACAATAATTAGTTTATTTCTGAGTTTTTTTTGTAAAGAAACAAGATTTCATATTGCAATGTCATGAACAAGATGAAATCAAACTTAAAAATGGTGACTTAATTTTAATCTAAAGGCCCTCATGCGTAAACACAACATTAGGATTTAAATTTTAATCTAGGGTTTAAATTTTACAAATCTCATGCGTAAACACAACATTACAAACTAAAAAATTTCAAACCCTAATCGCAAAAATACCTAAAATAATACAAAATTCACTGAACCTAACTAACCTCATCTTCATCTTCATACCCCATTCTATACCTTCAACTTTAACCCTCATCTCTCACCATTTTAAGTAAATTAGCAGAAGTTTCAAAGAAATTTTAGGGCAAACCCCAACCAAAAAATGAATAACATGAATCGAAGCCCAAGAGCCCTAGAAGTTTTAGAGAAATTTTAGGGCAAACCCTAGCCAAAAAATGAATAACATGAATCGAAGCCCGAGAGCCCTAGGTTATGCATGGATATGGAGGTTGTAGTAGCTAAGGTGCGATATGGAGGTTACAGTAGCTAAGGCACAATGTGGAGGTTGTAGTAGCTAAGGCACGGCATGGAGGTTGCAGTAGCTAAGGCACGATGGTTGCAATAGCTAAGGTGCAATGGTTGTAGTAGCTAAGGCATGATATGGAGGTTAGAGTAGCTAAGGCATAATATGGAGGTTGTAGTAGCTAAGGCATGGCATATTAGTTGTAGTAGCTAAGGTATAATGGACTATCTATTCATAAAGCTTCAAAGAAACAATGATGTCACCACATAGGGTTTAAGCCCACGTATTAAAAAAACCTAAACCACCTCTAAGAAGGTGGTTTATAACCGCCCTCATAGGGGCACCCAAAAAAATTTGGGTTCCCCTAAGATGGCGGTTATAAACCACCCTCTTATCCCTAAGAGGGTTATAAACCACCCTCTTAGATCACCCTAAGATGATGGTTTATAACCATCATCTTAGTTTGACCCCTAAGATGGTGGTTTATAACCATCGTCTTAGTCCTACGAGGGTGGTTTATAGCCGCCCTCTTAGGGTGACCCTAAGAGGGTGGTTATAAACCACCCTCTTAGGATCTATTAGGGTGGTTTTTTACCACCATAAAAAACCACCTTAATTTAGTCATCGTTAAAGCCCTTTTTTGGTGTAGTGTTCATTCTTTAAGGATACTTGTGAATGGGTTTCATTTCAGGTTTCATATCAATAGTGAAATCAAATTCACATTTAGTATGTAATCCAAGTAAGTCCTTAGGAAACACACCCCTAAATTCCTAAAGTATTGGGTGTTTCCCAAACATTTCTTCCTTCTTTTCCTCTTTAATTTTGTTGAGTTTAACAACGTAAACCATTCCTCCATTTCTAAAAACCTTCTTTATTTACATTATAGAGAGAATCTAGGGTTGAAATGTCCCTTGCTCGCTATGGGCTCTTAATATTTCCTTGTCATATTTTGAATATTCAATCCACTATTCTTGGAAAATTATCACAAGTCTATGATCCTATGGCCAATCCATCCCTAATATTATGTCAAAAGCATGTAGCGGTGATACATAAAGATATCCTATGATCAAGCCACTAGGTAGGGTAATTTCGATCTTAGGGTAACATTGATCCATGGAGTAGGTTTTTTTGAAACCATACTCAAAATTCTACCCTTGTGCCAAGAGTCATGGTCTTTCTGGTATATCCTTGACTAAGCTATATGGGATAAAGCTATGAGTAGCTTTAATATCTATCAAAATATTTACCTCTAAATCAAATATCTTATCCTTTAGGATCAAAGGAGTGGCTTGCCTTTCCAAGTTGTGGCTACCTATTGCATAAATCTTATGAGTGGGTTCCTTCCCTTTAGATATTGGTCCTGCCTTATGTGGGCAATGACTAGGAAATGTGAACCTCCATAGTTGTAACATCTACCCTTAGGGTTGGGATGGGCTCCCTGATTATGACCCCCTGCTTTCTCCACCAGTGTTGGATTGGGTTGCTTTTGGGGTTGAGGCTTGTTATTTTTTTCATTGTTGTTTTTGAATTTATTGTCCCTCCTTTGAATTTTTTTCTTAAACTTCCCTCGCTTCCTAGCATTCCTCTTCTTGGGCCTTGGAAAGCTTTTTTTTTATATATTTTCCCACTTCATGAAGCCCACACTATTTATTTTTTTGAGTGCATATTGATCTTGCTTAGATGTTCCTGGATAATTAAAGTAGGGCTTTAGATGAGCTTCTACTTTCCTTACCAATTCATTGGCCTTTTACAGGGTTTTAGGTTCATGCATATTCACTTCGTGTCCAACCCTAGGGTCTGCACCAAAGATGAAGTTATGGATCTTCATCTTCTCATTGTAGGTAGGCACGTACTTCAAAAATGTAACAAATTTTTGATAGTAGGCCATAATTTTTTTGTTACCTTGATGAAGGTGGGTAAATACCTCAAACTTCTTACCATAGAAGTGTTCTATTAGGAACATTTCCTTGAAGGTCATTACAAATTCTTCCCATTTCAAGTAAACTACCTCAATCCCCTGTTCCTCTCGGAAGGTTTCCCACCAATATAGTCTAATGCCTTGTAATTTCCAAGTGGCCCATGATGTTTGAGTTATTGTAGAGTAGTTTCTCATAGTGAAGAAAATTTCCAACTCTCTCAACCAGACCTCAACTACATCACCTCCCTCTTCTTTGTTAAACTTGAAGGTGCATACATTCTTCAAATATTTGGCTATTTTCACTTCTAGCTAGGTTTTGGCCTCTCTTATCCCATCAATGGGATCATTAGCCTACCTAACCTCTGAATTCCTAACTTGTGAATCTTGATTCATGATGATCTCCAACAATTATCTTTGTTGTTCCATCTATTCTTGCATTAGAGTGACTATTGCAGTAAGGTTCTCCCTCTCTCTATTAGAATTATCAAAACCTTCATATCGAGCACCTGTTTCAATATTAATTTTCCTTATCTACCTACTAGGTTGGATAAAACCTCCTCTTTTTATTCTTGGTGCCATTATTATGGTCATACAGTCACAAAGAGAAAAATTTTAAGTTAGGTCTCAATTCCTTCCTTGAATTGTACCACTAACTACTTAGCTAAATAAGTTTCCCATAAGACTAACCACAAAGTTGATTATCAATAACTACCCTTAGTTCACATAAAGTGCAAATCTTATTAGAGTTCTATGCCCTCTTAAAAATTTCTAGCCACAGCTAGATCTTATCTATGGAAGCTCATAGTCCTACGACCTTGAGCTCTGATACCAAATATCACAACCTGATAGTTTCATCCTTATAAGAAAGAGAGGTATGTAATTTGTTTTTATATTTTACTTGTTAGGATTTCACGAGTCAAGCTATTTGTTGGTCCGGCTTTCATACGCACCCCGCGAAAGGATGGGCAGGAAGCCCCGGAGACACCCACGGGACGGATCCCACTCACTTTAGGATCTAGCTGGTTATCCAAGGTGCGAGTTACAGAGTTGGGTCGAATGGCTATTCACTCTTTTCCACTTCTGGAATAGATTTCAATATGGACTGCTCTGTTACCTTACAGGGGGTTCTTGAACTTGTTCAGTAGTTGCAGAAGTTGTTTATCAGATTTAACTTGAATTCTTGATCTAGCTCTCATGGGTCAACAGATTTAAATAAAAGACAAATAAAGAAAATAAAAATGGATCATTCACGAAAAACAAAGAGAGGGTAGGGTAGGGCAGAAAGAGAAGTTTATCAGACATCAAGCTGTAAAACCCTAAACTATCAATCTTATCTATGCTACTAGCTTCACAACAGAACAAATCAAAGAAGAAAGTGTCCAGTCGGTCTAAGATCACTTTCAACTAAGAGCACAAGGCGAAGTGAAACAGATCTAGCAGAAAATTATAAATCCAAGGGCAGTTGGTTAAAATTGGTATCTTTCATCGGCAACCTAGCTCACACAGTGAAGACAGAGCAATTAGAACAAACTTAACCTCAAATCTATAATTTCCCCTAGCAGACAAGAGAACAACTGAAGCCTAACGACATATTTAAACTTGATAATGGCAGATTTACAGCATATATCTAACAAACTTTAAATGGAACGGATAACAAAAGAAGATACACTTATCACACTCTGCAAAAGATTAGGCTCCTGGCCATGCTATCACAGAAAAGCTAAAGCACATCAACTCCAAGTCCAGAAACAAAGGATTTCACAAAATTTGCAAGAAATTGCTTATAAGCCTTTTATTTCTAAGTCTCCGCCTCCCGCGATTACATTGAGAAGAAGTATTTATAGACTCAGGACAGACCCTGATCTTTTCAGAAATATCTTCTTCTCATAACTACAAATATTATCACATCTAAACCCTAGGACCCGGGTTTTACAATAAAAATCCATTTAAAATCAAAGTCCAGATAGAACTTAACCCTTCTGCAAATCAGGGGAGTCAGCTGCCATAAATGGAGAAGATAAAATCTAAAGCCACTTGCATTCATCCGTAGCTGCAAATAAATGCCTCCATTAATTCTGTTGGTGAGCCGGATGAGTCACCACTTCTCCATCAATTTGATCTCCGTAAAGCCATCCCTGAGTTGAAATTATCTTCATGCTATTAATTCTGCAATAAATTTGCCATTGAATGCTTTCACCGGCATCTTCTCCTCTAGCATGGCGGTCCTCGATCAAATCTGCACTTTAACTTTGACTTTATGGCCTTTCCCGGTTGTCCCGTAAGTGCCAGATGGAATCCTGCATGAAAGACAAAAGATGAGTTAGATTAGCACTTTAATTAAATTAGAAGCTTTAAAGGTTAAAACAGATTAAATCAGGTTAAAAACCCTAAAGCAAGCTTGCATGTCGGCTTCTGCATGTCTGCCTCACGCTTTGACACGTGTCGCTACCCCAGGATGCCTTCTGTTTCCCGTTGGAATGCACTTCTGGTCCACTTTGGGACTTTCTCTCTCCTATCGCGATTACGCGACATGTCGCGATTTCGTGACATGTCGCGAAATCGCGACGTCCCTGGCTCATCGGCAACTTCTTCCCCCATCGGCCACGAAAACGTGACATGTCGCGATTTCGTGACATGTCGCGAAATCGTGACCTTCTGCCAGCTGTCGCACAACTTTCTTCTCGCATGTCGCGATTTTGAGACATGTTAGCGACGCGCTGCACCTTTTGGACTTAGCCACTTTTTCTCCTTTCCAGTCGCGAAAATAGAACACGTCGCGATATCGCGACAGTTCCCGTAGCTGCATGCATTGACCGCGTTGACCGTGATTTTGTGACACATTTGCGACTTAGCCGATTTTCATTCTACAGCCCACTTTCTCTCTCCTACCGTGAAAATGCGACATGTCACGATTTCGTGACATGTCGCAAAATCGCGCCCTTCCATACGTTTTCTTTCTCTCTCCTCCGATCGGCAGCGATTTTGCGACACTTTCCAAAAATGGAAATGTCGCGATATCGCGACACTTCCAAAAATGGAAAGTGTCGCGATTTCGCTACACAAAAATGACTTAGCTGCTTTTTGATTTACCTGTCGCGATTTCGTGACATTTTCAAAAATGGAAGTGTCGCGATATCGTGACACTACCAAAAATGGAAAGTTTGATTTTTCATGAATTTATGCAACTATTTTCTGGATTTTTCTCGGTACCGGTGCAAGATTTTATTTGTGCATGAATGATTCTAGCATGTAAAAAGTGAATTCTTGGATAACACAGTTGGAATGCAAGAAAAAGCACAACTTTAAAAAGGAGGCAAGCAAATTTGGATTTAAAACATGAAAATTATCAAGAGGGTCCCTACTGCAAAAATGGAAGTTCAGGGTTTTCTAAGGATGGAATCTCATTTTTCGGTGGGGGTGTGTTGCTTCTCAACAAATGGCGATATCTGCGGGTAAAATAGTAGCACTATTTTAGAACCCAAGACTACTGGTTTCAAAACAAAAAGACCATGCATCATGCCTTGCCACAGACATTCTTCACAATAAATTGACTTCCAACTGCTAGCTGTTAAAATTTCCCAAGGACATACTAGGCTGGATTACTTCAAAGAAGATTTCGATGTGCAATTACAAAGGGTATAAAACTTTCTTCAAGGATGAGTGGATTGAATGATAAACTTTGGACTGATCAACTTTTCTAGATTATAAAAGGGGAAACCGAGTAGAGCTCTGTTTACTAGTTTAGCCTTTACAGCCTAGACAGAGTTACCCTTTAGATTTACACGACCCAAATTTACAACTGTAGGGCATCTAATATTGGCTGCCTCTTTTCATCATATAACTCTTTTCTCTTTTTCTTTTTTCTCTTTTTTTTTATCTCTCTTCCTTTGAAATATATCAATATCTGAAATGCTTTTAGGGAAATCACAATTTTCTTTTATCATTTGATCAATTTGAAACTGTTTCAGTCTAGGCATTGATAGCCTCTGTGGATACCCAAATAATTGCATGAATCATAGTCCCCTCTTATAACCAGCTTTTCTTGGATTCCCCAGGAGTTCCTCCAACAAAACGACATAGCAATTTTTCTATCATTAAAACAACTGTGGCAAGTAAGACACAAGATCCAATCATCTCTCTACCTTTGTCCTGAATAACAAAATAGTTCTACTGTTCAGTGTAAGCAGACTATCTCAATTAGAATAATGAACAGAATGGGCATTGGATTGTGGATTGATCAGCTCAGAATAAAACAATTTTGAAGGCTGACTTTTCATTGATTGCTCAGGCAAAGGTTAAAGGACAGAAATCTTTAGAAGCTGAAGGACTTTGCACGAGACTTTCAAGGACGAGACGAGGCCTCTAAAGCAAAACAAAATAAAACTGCACGAGACTAAAGCACGAAGCGTACGAGGCAAGGAATAAAATAACGAGCAGACAACAAAGAAAAGAACTGAAACAAAAGACGACGAGACAAAAGAAAAGAAGTAAAATAAAAGACAACAGACAATAAAAGAAACAAACTAAAGAAGCGAAGCAAAGCAACTAAAAAGCTTGACAAAGGAAAGCTAAACTAACAACTGAAATAAACTAAAGCAACATACGAGACAACAAAGAAAAAGAAGCGCAATAAAGAACTAAAGCAAATAAAAGCTGAAACAAAAAGCATACGAGACTTAAACGACAAAGTGACATAAAAAGACAAAGAAAGGAAATAAAAAGCAACGACAAAAGAAATAAAGCGCACAAGCTAAAGCTGAAAGACAATGAAATAAAGCGAAAAACTTCAAAGCTTACTTACAATGTATACATATGTTACAACTTCCCTTCATACTCAAAAAATGCGGCGAGTTGGGAAAGCGAGAGAAATGGTGCCTTAAAAATTTTTGACCATGTGCAAGTAATTTAGAAAAATTACCTTTCGGGTCCTGTTGACGAAATGCACTCAAGACTATGCTTCAAAAATTTGCTATCTGGGAAAGACTTGTGTTTACTGTCTTCCCTGTCCCATTTGAAAAACAAATCTGCAACTCCTTCAAATTAAACAAATCATATAATAACAAATCATATGATAACATGTTTATGCTTCTAATTGAAGGGTTTGCAGAGTTCTTTCAAAAGGATTTGAATGTAAAAAACCCCCGGGATCAAATACCTTAAAATCTTGACGGACCCAGACCACCACATCTTCAAAATTATGTGACAAGTGAAAGAAATCATGTTTTATCTGTATGCCCTGGTTCTTAACAACTTGAACATTTTGTGGTTCGTTGTCTTGCTTCAATATCCAGGACTTCAATTTTTATCCCTCTAGCAGAATGTTTACAATTTTCCTTTTCACCTGAGCCTTGCTTAGATTTAACCTCATCAATGTGCAATATCCAAACATCATTGTTGTGATTGATTAGGGCTGTAACTGTTCTCACCTTCTCAGTTGCCAAATTATAAACTCCAATATCTGCATCAACACAGTTTATAGCCTTTTCTTTGATATTATGTTCAGAAGTTGCAGGCTTATGTTGAGACAGTTCATCAATTCCAAGTTGGCTGACCACATTCATATTTACTATCTTTTCCTCCTTTTCTTGAAATCCAACGGGTGGTCCAGAGTAAGCCTCAATCAAGTTAACCTTTTGTTCAACAATGCGAGGCGAGTTCATAGAGGGTGATGTCGGCTTTAAGTTCCCTCATATCCTCAATGATGTTATCCTCCTCGATTACTTATGCATAGTGCCATTGAATCTCACTTTCATCATCCTACGATGAGGAAGGATCATTATTAGGTTATGGACTCCGACATCTCAAATTATAACTGTCCATTTTGAACTATTGAAAATCTTGCATTTCATCCACGGGAGTCTGTACAAGACTTTATGTCTCTTCAGGAAAAGTGAAAGAATCTGAAACCCTGGTTGTACTATTTTTGGGTGAACTAGAAATATCAATATTTCTTTGATCTCTAGGAAAATTTAACTCACCAGGAAAAACTTCAGATTTGGGTGGTGCCAGATCACAACTGTTCAGTTCAAGCACTTCCACTTTGAACTTGTCAGAACTTTTCTCTATATTTTGCACATGTTGAGTGGATGTCACAGTTAACGGAGTCTCCTTGGGTAGAGCATGACATGTTGGCACTAACTCATGATGTGGAATGGGGTTCAAAATAGGCATGTTATGTGTAACATAGGATATCAAAGGACTGCTCAGAATTTGAGGCCCTAAGCTGTCTTTCAAGAATTAAGGCTTCTTTATAAGCCCCTGCCAGGGTTGTGATATTGATGTCTCTCTTGAGGAAAATAGAGGTCACCGAATCCAATGCATTCTTGTAGATTTCTAAGGCCAGATTTGCATTTGGGATGTAATGGCCGGTCATTCTACCGTAAGCTCTTTGGAACCTCATATTGAAAGACATGGCAGTTTCTCCCGACTCTCTCTTGATCTTTGGAAAATTGTTGGTATAACACACTGGGGTCTATCACTTCCCCAAATTGTGATATAAAAGCTTTCTCTAGGTCATCCCGACTAGTAATGGAATTCCTTGGTGAGGTTTAGAAACCAGTCATAAGCTCCCTCCTGGAGAGTGAACGGGAACAATCTACGGGCAACATCTTCATGCTGTATATTTAACAATTTTAAAGCATTTTTGAAAGCTAGCAGATGTTCTTCTGCAGTTCTTGTCCCATCATGTTTATACCTAGGGAGATACCTTTCTAGATTTCTGGGCAAGTCATGGGCTATACCCGGGATATTCAAAGCAGTGGGGCCCAACCAATTTGCCATTATTACTTGGCTGACAGTGATATTACGAGTTGTAATTGGATAACTGCCGGTGGAGATAAAGCTGTTCTTAACTTGAGGTCTTCTCTGGCAATTTTAAAAACTGTCTTGACAACTTACAATACTGCCCGAATTTCACTGGGCCAATTTTAAAATGTTGGTGTTAAGTCTCGCTGTTCAGGCAAAAACTCTAACCACAAATTTTAAATCAGCACTCACAAACTTACAATACTTGAATTGAGTTCAACAGGCCCTCCTTCTAGCGCCAATTAGGTGTTGGTCCGGCTTTCATACGCACCCCGCGAAAGGATGGGCAGGAAGCCTCGGAGACACCCACGGGACGGATCCCACTCACTTTAGGATCTAGCTGGTTATCCAAGGTGCGAGTTACAGAGTTGGGTCGAATGGCTATTCACTCTTTTCCACTTTTGGAATAGATTTCAATATGGACTGCTCTATTACCTTACGGGGGTTCTTGAACTTGTTCAGTAGTTGCAGAAGTTGTTTATCAGATTTAACTTGAATTCTTGATCTAGCTCTCATGGGTCGCTGATTTAAATAAAAGACAAATAAAGAAAATAAAAATGGATCATTCATCGAAAACAAAGAGAGGGTAGGGTAGGGCAAAAAGAGAAGTTTATCAGACATCAAGCTGTAAAACCCTAAACTATCAATCTTATCTATGCTACTAGCTTCACAGCAGAACAAATCAAAGAAGAAAGTGTCCGGTCGGTCTAAGATCACTTTCAACTAAGAGCACAAGGCGAAGTGAAACAGATCTAGCAGAAAATTATAAATCCAAGGGCAGCTGGTTAAAAGTGGTATCTTTCACCGGCAGCCTAGCTCACACGGTGAAGACAGAGCAATTAGAACAAACTTAACCTCAAATCTATAATTTCCCCTAGCAGACAATAGAACAACTGAAGCCTAACGGCATATTTAAACTTGATAATGGCGATTTACGACATATATCTAACAAACTTTAAATGGAACGGATAACAAAAGAAGATACACTTATCACACTCTGCAAAAGATTAGGCTCCTGGCCATGCTATCACAGAAAATCTAAAGCACATCAACTCCAAGTCCAGAAACAAAGGATTTCACAAAATTTGCAAGAAATTGCTTATAAGCCTTTTATTTCTAAGTCTTCGCCTCCTGCGATTACATTGAGAAGAAGTATTTATAGACTCAGGACAGACCCTGATCTTTTCAAAAATATCTTCTTCTCATAACTGCAAATCTTATCATATCTAAACCCTAGGACCCGGGTTTTACAATAAAAATCCATTTAAAATCAAAGTCCAGATAGAACTTAACCCTTCTGCAAATCAGGGGAGTCAGCTGCCATAAATGGAGAAGATAAAATCTAAAGCCACTTGCATTCATCCATGACTGCAAATAAATGCCTCCATTAATTCTGTTGGTGAGCCGGATGAGTCACCACTTCTCCATCAATTTGATCTCCGTAAAGCCATCCCTGAGTTGAAATTATCTTCATGCTATTAATTCTGCAATAAATTTGTCATTGAATGCTCTCACCGGCATCTTCTCCTCTAGCATGGCGGTCCTCGATCAAATCCACACTTTAACTTTGACTTTATGGCCTTTCTCGGTTGTCCCGTAAGTGCCAGATGGAATCCTGCATGAAAGACAAAAAGATTATATTAGCACTTTAATAAACATTAAATCAGAAGCTTTAAAGGTTAAAACAGATTAAATCAGGCTAAAAACCCTAAAGCAAGCTTGCATGTCGGCTTATGTTTGTCTGCCTCACGCTTTGACACGTGTCGCTACCCCAGGATGCCTTATGTTTCCCGTTGGAATGCACTTCTGGTCTTTTTAGGACTTTCTCTCTCCTATCGTGATTCTGCGACATGTCGCGATTTCGTGACATGTCGCGAAATCGTGACGTCCCTGGCTCATCGGCAACTTCTTCCCAGTCGACCGCGAAAACGCGACATGTCGCGATTTCGTGACATGTCGCGAAATCGCACCTCCTGCCAGCTGTCGCACAACTTCTTCAAGCATGTCGCGATTTTGAGACATGTTAGCGACGCGCTGCACCTTTTGGACTTAGCCACTTTTTCTCCTTTCCAGTCGCGAAAATAGAACACGTCGCGATATCGCGACAGTTCCCGTAGCTGCATGCGTTGACCGCGTTGACCGCGATTTTGCGACACATTTGCGACTTAGCCGATTTTCATTCTGCAGCCCACTTTCTCTCTCCTATCGTGAAAATGCGACATGTCGCGATTTCGTGACATGTCGCAAAATCGTGCCCTTCCGTACGTTTTCTTTCTCTCTCCTCCGATCGGCAGCGATTTTGCGACACTTTCCAAAAATGGAAATGTCGCGATATCGCGACACTTCCAAAAATGGAAAGTGTCGCGATTTCGCTACACAAAAATGACTTAGTTGCTTTTTGATTTACCTGTCGCGATTTCGCGACATTTCAAAAAATGGAAGTGTCGCGATATCGCGACACTACCAAAAATGGAAAGTTTGATTTTTCATGAATTTATGCAACTGTTTTCTGGATTTTTCTCGGTACCGGTGCAAGATTTTATTTGTGCATGAATGATTCTAGCATGTAAAAAGTGAATTCTTGGATAACACAGCTGGAATGCAAGAAAAAGCACAACTTTAAAAAGGAGGCAAGCAAATTTGGATTTAAAACCTGAAAATTATCAAGAGGGTCCCTACTGCAAAAATGGAAGTTCAGGGCTTTCTAAGGATGGAATATCATTTTTCAGTGGGGTTGTGTTGCTTCTCAAAACTATTCATCTCTTATTCCAAATAAGCTAGCTTACAATATCTATCTCATCTCAAAAATTAGCTAGAGTAAGTTATCTATCTTATTTCAACAGTGAGCTAACCTAAGCTATTTATCTCATCATAATGATGAACTAGCTTAGCTATCTATGTAACCCACCTATGGTGATCTATCCTAAGCTATCTATCTCATCTCAATAATGATCTAACTTAGATATCTATCTCACCTCCATGATAGGCTAGCCTAAGCTATATATCTCATCTTAATAGTGAGCTATCTTAACTATTTGTCTCATATTCATGAAGAGCTAGCTTAAGCTATCTATCTCATCTCAACAATTAGCTAGCTTAACTATCTATCTCATACTCCCAAAAATGAGTTAGGTTAACTATTTGTCTCATCTTAATGATGATATATCTTAATCTATTTATCCCATATCACGATTGGTTAGCCTAAGCTTTCTATCTTTTGTGCCCCCAATCTAAGCGTAAGTTAGTAGGTTCCATTCTTTACATAATTAATATTTATCAACAATATTATCCAAGTTATGTATTTTCCACACTATTTCTTATTTACTATTAGTGATTCTTTCCTTTATTTTAGTACACCATCCACATTTAGAAGAGTAGCACCCTTATCAATCATTAATTCCCTTACCAATTAATTAAAACAGAAACCATCAGAGAACATTGAATATCCCATGCTTTATAAAGAACAACATAATTTACAATGGAACTACTAGTAGGAGCATGATTCAAGGATAGAAAAATATATCACATAACACACCATGTATATTGGGAAACCCCTAAGGGTAAAAACCTAACCTTAAATATTCGTGATTCTCTTTTACTGAAGATAAATCTCACAATACACTCATTATAGGAACCCCTCCATGGTTCCTAAATCCATCTAGTTATTACAACCAAAGGGTACATAAGGACACTATAATCCCTATGTCCCAAAACTCAAGGAACATCCTCATTCAATATTTTAATACAACGAGCATCATAGAATTGTGCATGCAACCGCTCCTTAGAGGGGACCCCATAATCCCTTCTAATGAACCTCATATGAATATGACAAGGGAATAGGGAGACTTCTCCTATTTTCCAAAAGCGAAGATATGATACCCACTAATAAATTTCAAAACCATTCTATTGCATTGAAATCTAATGTGCAATACCATATTACAAGTCTACTTCATTCAAGAGGGACATAATAGTCACTACTAAATCTCCATATTTTAATAACATAAAGCCCATTGTCATATTTCAATCTATCCCTTAGAATTGAAGCACCAAATCCATTATATTTCAATTCAATCCTAAACATAGCTCCATTTCTAAAAGTACAATATATGATTCCATAATACAAAAGTAAGCCCTTATAGAAATGTTTCCATAATATCTTAGAAAGTCCATTCTCTAATTATTTCCACAATATTAGGATAACCATCTTTCGAAGTACCTCCACAATTCATTGATAAGGTCATCACAATAGAAATAAAAACCTTATTATAATATTTTCACAATGCATTAAAAGAACCATATTCTAAATATTTCCACATTACATTAAAGGAACCATATTCTAAGTATCTCCACCATATTAAAAGAACCATATTCTAAGTATCTCCACAATATTAAAAGAACCATATTCTAAGTATCTCCACAATATTTTAAAAGGTACATATTCTAATTTTTCCCACAATACACTAGGCAAAACCATTATCTTCTAATTCAATGTGTCACAAGGAGATTATTCAGGTTTACGATAGTTTCATAACTTCACTACTCCCATGAGGTCTCCTATGTTAGTACAAGATCATTCTTTTGGTAAGTCAAGATGAGCATTATTCATTATCAAATAAAACTACATCGTCTAAAGGTTGTAAAACCATTCAAACCCATCATTCTGCTGGTCAAAAGAGACTAGAAAAGGATCGACAACAACAACACAACAAATAGGTCCAATCCATAACCACCATGAACCACTTAGTGGGAAAACCCGACCCCCACTCTTTGTGGTCTACTAGAGGAAGGAGTAGTTCCTTTCTTAAGGTGTGAAAGTACCATCCTAACCTTCATGTTGAATAATTCCACTTAGGAATTTAAAATGGCCTACACCTAATAGACTAATGCTAGGAGTGTTAATATAAGAGTGTCATACCACTTTACTGGCCCCCTTAGGTAGCCCCACATTCAAGGCCTCCCAAACCACTAATTGGTGGTTTTATTGAGGGAAGGGATTTCCCTCCCTTATGTTGCTCTTGGTGCCTTTCCACTTGAAATGTGGACTATTCCCAAAGGGGCCTATTATAAGGAGCTTAGTCTAGCCTGATACCTCAACACCTAGGTAGAAAGAAGATACCACATATCAGTAGGAAATAAACCATTGCATGGGGATCTAAGGTTCAATGTAATACATCAAAAATCCCTTGGGAGATATTTAATACGGTGATACAAACAACGTGAAACAAACCACAAAGGAGTAGGTGATAGGCAAATGGGAAGCATTCATAAATCAATTTCACATTGCAAGATACACAACATCATTAGTAAACTAGGGCCATCACCATAAGTAGGTACAAGGGTCATTATCAAAATAGATCACTCAATATTAACATTTATAGACCATTACCATCAAATCTCTCGATCTTATCTCACAAAGGTGGTTTAAAAAGCAACACAAGGGTGCTTAATATGCTAGGTTCTTAGCCATAGCAACACAGTATGCTAGGTTCTTGGCCATAGCAATACAAAGGTGCTTAATAGAAACATAGGGATACTAAATATGCTAGACGCTCAGTCATAGCAACATAGATATGCTAGGTTCTTGGCCATAGCAACACAAAGGTGTTTAATAGCAACACAAGGGTGCTTAATATGCTAGGCACTCAACCATAACACAGATATGCTAGGTGCTTGGCCATAGCAAAATAGAGGTGTTCAATAGAAATACAAGGGTGCTTAATATGCTAGGTGCTCAACCATAGCAACACAAATATTCTAGGCACTCACCCGTAGTGACACAGATATGTTAGGTACTCGACCATAACAATAAAAATATGTCTAAAGGCTCCATAGAGGCCACCTCAAATATCCAACTATGAATATAATATGGGGAAAAGGATTTTTAGAGGACTATACCATCAACTAAATTTTAACAACATGAAATATATTGAACAATAATTTTCAAACAAAAGGACCGGTTTTATATTTAACCTGAAATGAATAAAATGATCGTATATCGATTCCAATAGCAAAAGGGAGGGGATTTTATTTATTTAAAATACCAACCTAGTGTAAGATTAATTATCCGCTCCTCCCCTTCTATAAGTCTCATTTTTCTTAGTAGCCCTCTTCCTTTCTTTTTTCCTTTCTTCTTCTCCTTTTTTTGAAAGCAAGCTCCCCCTTTTTCCCATGCACCCCCTTCTTTCTTGAATATGCATGCAATGCCACCCCCCCTGCAGAGCCTTCAGGGCTCCATTCTTTAATTTGGTAAGGATGTACTTTCCATTAAAGCCAGCTCTGTTGTTCAGTCCCAATTGACAAGGGGTCATCAATTTCATGCCCAATACAACCATGTTTTTTTTATTTTAAAATAAACTTGCCTTTTAAAGGAAAGTCAAAGGAGCTTTATACAAATATAAAAATACCAAGCAAATCATATCCCTGACCAAATTAAATGCAACCATAATATGCATATAAACAATTGTTAATTCATTAATTTTCCTTGTTAATCACCTAAAGCAATATTAAATCAATATTAATTTGCTAGTTCAAATATCACAATGGTTAATCATTTTAACCATGACCAACTTATGCATTTAATAATATTAAACTATTTCTTAGAAAGTCAACTTAATATTAAAACAAGTATTAAATCATTGATTTGGTATTGTAGTGGTTATTATTTGAATCTAGCCATTGCTCTCATAGAAAAATATTATGCTTTTCTTTTGTTAGACCATAAAAGATGATATTCGGTCTATCATCAATTTAATATCTTGATGTTGTTCACCTGCAACCATGGTTAGCCCTACAGAACCACACTGAATTAGTAGCATATTTATCATAAATCAAACTAAATATCATGATTTACAATTTTCAAACCATGCAATAAGAGAAATACAATCCCATTTCTATACAGTGTAAGCATTGGTATAATAATTTACAAGCATATAACATAAACTATTCTAGATACTTGAAAACAATAAATCATTCACACACATGATGTCAAATTTAAAGTGGTTCTTCCAGGGAAGTATTACACTTATCCCATTGTGTTGGGTGCTTGGAGGTAAAACAATATAGGTACATTTTCAAACATTTATTGACAATCTTGATTTTTCCATTAGTCTATAGATGGTAGGTCAAGCTCATTTTTAGTTGTGTTCCTTGTAGTTTAAACAATTCTTGCCAAAATTAACTATTGAAGGTGGGGTTACGGTCATACACAATGGATTTTGGCATACCATGGAGTTTGAAAATAGAGTCCATAAATACTTTAGCAATAGTTGAGGCACAATAAGGGTGGGTGAGGGAACATAAATGAGCATACTTTGAGAGATGATACACAACCACAAGAATGACCAATTTTCCCCTAGATTTAGGAAACTCTTCAATAAAATCCATGGATATATCAATCCATAGTATTTTTGGGGATTGGTAATGGTTGCAGAGTGGCTAGAGTACAAATTATTTCTCCCTACATCCATTGGTATCTCATATTCTACCACAAAATTTTGGATATCCTTTTTCATTTCCTCCCAATAGAATGATCGTTTATATTGCTCATATATTTTTAAAAATTCTAAATGGCATGTAGTGGATGAATCATGCATTTTCTCATGATATCCTCATAGAGTGATGATTTTTTAGGAACCACAAGGTAAGCTTGCTATATTAATAGTTTTTCCTGCAATATTTGCAATGTTGGGTCCTTGGTTACTTCTTACAATTAGAATATCCATTGAGGAAGTGGGGATAAAATGGAACACAATGTCTCCTAGTCCTCAAACTAAAATGAGAGTACATCTACCATAATATTTTATTTTCCCTTCTTATAAATAATGTCATAAACATACCTCAATAATTTTGAAACCAATTTCTGTTGTGTTGGAGTGGATACTCTTTGTTCCAAGAAGTATTTCAAACTTTAGTGGTTATTTTTTATGGATAAATACCTCCCAATGAGATACAATCACCAATGATTGACAACATGGACAATGACCATCATTTCCTTTTCATAAGTAGACTTCCCCAATATTTTCCCTAATAATGCCTTACTATTGAAAGCTAGGGGTCATCCTTCTTGCATTAACATGAAATAAATGTCATTGCCCAAAGCATCACTTTAAATTATAAAGGGTTTGGAAAAATCAAGAGTGTCTAATAATGGTGTCAAAGTCAAGGTTTCCTTGAGGCCTACAAAAGTTTTTTTGTAGGATATGACTACATAAAGGAGTTATTTTTTAACGTGGTAGTAATTGAAGTTGTTATCTTTTCATAACCCTATAAAAATCATCAGTAGTAGCCAATGAGACCCAATAATCTGTCACATCCCTGCTGCTTGATATCTTTTTATTGAAATAATTGGATTCTTGCATGTTGTGTGTTTGATATCATGCATGCTTTATGATTGAACTCATGTTGCTCTATGTATGGAATGAGAAGAATCCATCAATTAAAATTTGAGAAAGAGTTCAATATGCATTGTGAATTGTATGAGTCAAAAATTCTACTTTTAATCTTGAAATGAGATTAGAGATTGCCTGCTCTGTGAGAATGTGAAATAAATAAATCTAGGATGATTATTTTATAGCATGTGTGCTTGCATGTGAAATATTTGCATTTAGATGCATATATGGCCAAACTGATCCCATACCCTCACACTTAAACTCTTTCTCCTAATGGGTGGTCTGCACGGGTAATTGAACGTGTGGTTCAAGGATGGCATTGGTGAGATTGTTGAGTTATGGTCTGCACATGTTGCTCTAGAATCAAAGTCATTTTCACATAATGAGCAACGAAGTGTCTCATTTAAACCAAATACATTCTCTGGAAAATATACATATAAAGTGTTTGTAAGCCAAGAGTGGTTGTTATATTGTCTTTCGAAGTGAAAGAAAACTGAAAGGTAATAATATTAACTCGTAGAGTTTGAAGAAATGCAAAATTTATATCTTTTAGACTTAGGAAAGTTATTTGAGGTGTTTGTTATAGTTTTATATGACTGTATTAAATCATGCAATGTATTTATTCATTGAAACCTCCTCAATAGAATCGCAAGATCATTTTCATGTGCTTTTCTAAATTTTGAACGAAGTAAAATATGAACTCTGTTATTTTTAAAAAAAATGTAGACAATGTCTTTTATGGATAATACATTGAAATTTTAGTAGGAAATTAAGGGAATGTTTGGGTACAGGATAGAGTAAAAATATATATATATATATATATATATATATTCATAGCTTTATATAGTCTCTAAGTAGAAGACATTCCAACCGAAAAGGGGTATAGAGTGCGTAAAAGAAATACATATATTATTCTTTTGATAAGTAGTTAGTAGATGAAATGCCCTTGTGGAAGAAGTGAGCATGATTTGGAAATTTGTTTAATTAAATGTTTGATAATTTGAAGCTCAAGAAAGAACAATAAATGCGACTATTGATTTTTAAATAGTTTTAACAAATTCCTTTCATAGAGTCTTTATTTATGAAGAATGAAATTAAAGATAAAATATATGTATGTGATCTTTATTAAGTTGATCCTTGAAGTTAGACTTCTTGAGTTATATTGTGTAATTATATGTTTAATTTTGATGAAAATAAATGGATTGTTCAGATGCTATTTTAGAATTATTTAGTTAGCATCACAAATCTTCTAGTTGTATGACTATGTAAAAGAAGAGACTTCAATATTATGCTACATGAACACTTGTGTTTATCTGATTAATATATATATATATATATATCACCAGAATAATTCAAGCTAAAACTGAGTATTAATTCAAAAAGGAAACTTTGCCAGAGAAATCAAAAGATATTTTGAAGAAGTCAAAGTGAATAAGACTTCATTCTTACAATGAGAGCTAGTGCTTATCAAGGAGGATAGCACTAAATTAATTCCGATAGCCAACGTTGGCGACAACCGTAAATATGTATAAAAATATAAAGTGCTTATCGATGAGGATAGCACTAATTGATCTTCGATAGCCAAATATTGCAGAAACCATGATTATGTATACCAATATAAAGTACTTATCGAGGAGGATAGCACTAAGCCAACTCAGGTGGCCAGCAGTGGCAGGAAACCAGGTATATGTGTTTCCAATATTCAGCCAAGAGTTGAACTAGAGGTTCCACGCTGATGAGAGTGAGAGATGATGGTATAGGACATGATCTCTTGAACACATGGATAGTATATGGGGATTCTCACTACTTGCTCTGATTATGGAATATCCAAGGAAACTCAAAACCAGAGAGCTGGTATATGAGGTTGGAAAGTCCAACGGTATATAGGATAGGCAGCATTACTATAAATCGAAGCTAGAATTGAGTAATCTGGTTTAGAAGCCATAAAATGGTGAACCTTGACTATAATTTAGTAGAAATTCAATGGTTAGTCACACAAATAAACACGCCAGTTCTAGAGTGATTACTTAAAATGTGTGTGAGTTGGTGGACTCTCATAATTATAAGTGGGATTGTGAATCCTTGCTTGAATTTGGAACAGGGGAGTTAAGGTGTCCACCCTTTCAGGTGATATGGGCCCTGGAAGGACAAAACCCATGCCAAGAACTAAAGATACCCACATAATGGGTAAAGTTATAACTATGGCAATATTGCAAGAAGTTGGCCGATCCTGAGCACATAAGACACCACTTGTAGTGGTGGAAATCTTGAAGTGTGATACTTTTTTGCCTAGTACAAAAATTAAGTTGGGTATATAATGTAAAAGTGAAAGTTTTGTTTATGCTCTCATCAAAAAAAAATTATGTCTGTGTGTTCTAACAACTAATGAGTAGGTCAGGTTGTTACAGTTGGTATCAAATCCTAGTTTGTGAAACTTGGAAAATGAACATGCATGGTTGTTCTGACATAACTCTTTTGATGCTAGGTATGGAAGATACCTCACGAAGGACCAATGAAAATATGCAAGAGAAAAATGCATATGTTCTACAAGTTGGAACAAGAAAACTCATGAGGGAGTCTAAAACAAAAGTTCCTTTAGTGGGAACAAAAATAAGACTCATGAGGGATTCTAAAAGGGTGCAAACTGCCAATATACCATGATGAATGGTCAAAAGAGAGAAATATCCTGTAGCTATGAGAGCTACGTAGAATGATGAAAATATGTCAAATGATTTAGATGATGTAGGGGCAACTAAATCAACATAATGAGCAAATGCAAATCTAAAAATCTCAAATGAGTGAGTATATGGATCAACAAAGGGCACAGATGACCCAAAAACAAGAATTAAATACCCAACATCAAAAATTCATTGAGAATTTTACTGATAGAAGGTTGAAAATGTAAGTGAATTTCCAAAGGGTTCCTCGAGGAGGAAAGTGGGTGAATAATTGAAAAATGAAATCAATAAATTTGATATATCCAAGTATGATGGAAGAGGTGATGGTGAACTGTTGTCAATTGGCTAAGTGAGGTCGAAGAATATTTTGCGATCCAACCTCTTTGTTCTGAATCCAAAAATACTTGGGTAGTGGCTCATTTAGAAGGTCTTGAAAGAGACTGGTGGACCACATACAAGAAAGTTACTCAGAAGGAAGCGACAGATATACCTTAGGAGGAATTTGAAAGAGATTTTAAAAACTATTTTCTTACTAAACAATTCTATATTGAGAAACATGAACAATTTATCAACTTATGGCATGGTAATATGATGGTAATTGAGTATTACCATAGGTTTATACAACTTATTAAGTATGCTCAAGAATTTGGTGGACAAGAAAAGTTTAAATCTCATAAGTTTGTTATGGGGTTGCACCCAAAATACAATCAACCGATGGGTAGAAAAGTACCTCAAATATTTTCAATGGCCTATGATGCTGACCGATATGAAGAGTCAAGCCAGAAAGAGGTAAAGGCTTACTATCAGCAATTCAAGAAAGAAAATTCTAATAAAATAAGTTATCCTGAGCAAAATAGAGGCAAATATAGTACAAGAAATTCAAACATGGAGGGTGGACTAGAAATTATAATAGAGGCAAGGGTAAATTCCAGGGGAACAGAGGGCATCTAAATTGAAGGAATTTCCAAGAAAGGCAAAAAAATAATAGAGAATAGGGTAAAAATGGTAATCAGAACAAGGAAAGTAATAAACAAAAGAATGATGTACCAAACACATGCTTTACCAATAGACCATTTTTTTAGACAATGCCCCAACAGATCTGATCGTAGGAATTCCACTAAGGAAGCACCGCATAGAATTTTTGTTGCCATGGGTAACCCTAATATTTTGACACAAGCTACTCCATTTTTTATTAAAGGAAAGCTAGGCAAAAAAGATGTTCAATTTTAATTGATAGTGGTGCTACATATAGTTTCATCTCCAATAGTATATTGAGATAGATACTAGTTAAACCTGGGATTATGGCCAGAGGGTGGCAAGTTGAGTATGGCTTGGGATAAACTTACTTAGTAAACCAGTGTCTATTTGACCCACAAATGGATTTACCACAAGGGAAAATCAACTGGCATATGTATGTGGCTCCTTTGCATTTATTTGACATTGTCCTAGGAGTGGACTGGCTTAAAGCTCATAAGACCCTTTTGAATTTTGAGGAAATATGGATTGATTATACGGATTATGTAAATTGGTGAATCCACATTCACTACAATTGAACATTATTTGAGCCTCATTTGATGACCATCATGTAGGTAAAAAGAGCCTGGAGAAAAGGATGTAAACTATATGTGGTTAAATTAAACAAAAGGGAAGAAATTGATTCAAGCTCTGTTTTATTTCAGCAATACCCAGTGTTGAATGAATATAGGGATGTTTTTCCTAAATATTTACCTAGGCTACCTCCAAAAAGAGAATTTAATTTTTCAATCGAGCTTATACCAAGAGAAACTCTGGTAGTTCAAATTCCTTAGCAGATGACATCTCTTGAATTGCAATAACTTAAGACACAACTACAGGACTTGTTAGAGAAAGGGTACATTAAACCTGGTGTTTCACCTTGGGGAGCAACAGTGTTTTTTGTTAAAAATAAGGATGGATTCTTGAGATTATGCATTAATTATAGAGAAGAACACAAGCTTATACTGAGAGGGGGGGTGAACAGTATTGTGCCCACTTTTTACTTTCTTTCCAAACCAATATTAATTAGTGTCCTCAATTGCAATAACCAAATATAGCAGTGTGCATTAATAACATAGATAGTAATACTAAGCAAGTGCACAAATAACCACAGACAATTGAGACACAATATTTAATGTGATTCCCCCAATATGGGGTAGTCCAAAATATAATCTCATAATATTTCACAAATAAATAGGGATCCTTATCCCAAAACAAATGATTACTTTGATATGCTCGAAGCTAGGTTGTCCTCATCTTCTCAGGTGGGATCCACTGATCTGCTCAGCTAGGCTCTCCACTGATATGCTCAGCTAGGCTATCCACTAATCTGCTCAGCTAGGCTATCCACTAATTTGTTCAAATAGGCTCTCCACTGATCTGCTCAACTAGGCTATCCATTGATCTGCTTAGCTAGGCTATCCACTAATCTGCTTAGCTAGGCTTTCCACTGATATGCTCAGCTAAGCTATCCACTGATATTCTCAACCAGGCTATCCATTGATCTACTCAGCTAGGCTCTCCATTGATCTACTCAACTAGGTTATCCATTTATCTACTCAGCTAGACTATCCACTGATCTGCTCAGCTAGGCTCTCCACTGATCTACTTAGCTAGGCTACTAGTGTTGATGTGTTTTTTATTTTTGTTCTATCTCTTTCACTACTCACAAATCTGCCTCAATTCCTTCTCACAAAGCTCAAACAATCCTTCTCAAATTCTATCCCAAATATTTTCTCAAAGCCTTCACAAAAGGCTAAAAAAATCTTGCTTAAATATCATCCCAAATTTGTCCTCAAAGCCTTCACAAAAGGCTCAAAAAATCTTGCTCAAATATCATCCCAAATTTGTCCTCAAAGCCTTCACAAAAGGCTCAAAAAATCTTGCTCAAATTCCATCCCAAATCTATCCTCAAAGCCTTCACAAAAGGCTCAAACAATCCTGCTCAAATACCGTCCCAAATCTATCCTCAAAGCCTTCACAAAAGGCTCAAACAATCCTGCTCAAATGTTGTCCCAAATCTGTCCACAAATCTGTCCCAAAAGCCTTCTCAAAGGCTCAACCAATCATGCACAAAATTTGTCTCAAATCTATCCAGAAATTCTATCCCAAAAGCCTTTTCATAGGCTCAACCAATGACTCTCAATTAGCACTCAAATATCAACCACAAATCAATGAAGGCAAGGCTCAATGATGAACTCAATAATGGATAACAAATGAATGATGATAATACTCAAAAATGTGCTCAAAAATGAATGGCAATGTACTCTTCAATGGATGACAACAATGATCCACAATGATCTCAATAATGTATGACAAATGATCTCTCAAATGGATGACAACAATGCTCAACAATGTACTCTCAAATGGACGACAAATGATATCTCAAATGGAAACCTCTACAAGCAATAACAATGAGAACTTCAACCAACCAAGGACAATCTCCATAAGTGATAGCAATAGTTTTTCAATAATATCTTCCTCATGCAATGTCAATAAGCTCTTAAGAAACAAGCACAACTCCCTCAAGCAAAGATCTCTCAAATAGCCAACAATGATCTCCTCAAATGAAAGGCAAATGTATCCACAAGTGACTAGAAAATGATCTCCTCGATGGTCTCAAAAAATGGTAATGTACTCAACAAGTAACCAACAATAATCTCCTCAAAGCAATAGCAAAAACCTCCTCAATAATGGCAATACTCTCAATGAACTCCACTAAAGCAATCATGGAAGTCAAACATCAATTTTATCCATAAAATTGATTTTCTAATCCATCCACTTCCTCTCAATAGCCAAGGTACATAATCAATCAATTTATCTTCAACTTCAAACCCTAACTCATGTGCATGTCTTCTAAATCAAGGTATCAATTAACTAGCTCTCAATCTCCTAGTTTAATTTCATAATTAAATCATGCACTAGGACATATATCAAGTTCAACATTTTTCAACCTTATGACTCCTAATTTCATTAACATAAACAACAAGCACCTATGCTTTTATTTATTTGTTTTCACACCTTATAAATCCATATACAGCAAACACAAATATTTATTTCCACACCTTATATCTCCCTAAGCACACACATCAATCACAAATATTTCAATTTTACACCTTATAACTCCCTAAGCACATTAACACATACATCAAGCATTTATTTCCCTAAATTCCTTATGACTCCCTAGTTATCACAGAAATAATTTTAATGCACCAGAACTTTGGTAATAACAAATATTACCATGCGTTTGAGATAAATACCTTTTGATGAAATTCATAGCCTTCACAACCTTCGAAATCGTTAATGCGTTTGCCAAAATTAATGTGCCTTCACCACCTTCAAAATCGTTAATGCCTTGTAAAAAATCAATGTGCTTTCACACCTTTGCGGGAGTCAAACTATGTTCCTCTCACCTAGCACTGTGAGGCTCTTACCACATGGGTTCTATCCCACATTGGGATATTAATCCCAAACACCCAGCTTGTCCTGTGCTTTGAATCTAAAAAATCCGAATTGCTTTTCTCAGCAAAATACTTTGCCCCTAGCAGGATTCGAATAGCGAACCTGCCTTGTGCAAAGTTCATGCACTGCCAACTGCGCTAAGGAGTCCTCCATGATGTCACTTTTCCATGTTGTTTACTTGACCTTGCTCTCAAATCAAAATTTATTTATCCTTCTTTCTTCGCTGCTCCCCTTTCGACGACTCTCTCTCATGCGCTATGTCAAGTCTCTAATAATCAAAGGTTTTTACCTTTTATTTATATGCACCTCCATGCCTTTGAATGACGTCGATGAATATTTATTTATCTCCCCAACCTTTGCACGTCGGTGGATAATATAATACAACCTTAGACCTTAGAATTATTAAATAAAAATTTAATAATTCACCTTTTAACTTTGAATTGGGATATCTCCTTCATTCTTTTGAATTTTGTCATGAAACTTTTTGCACCTAGGTTTTATTGGAAAACCTTTTCATCCATCATAATTTGGAGAAGTCTTAGCATAGTGGTTTTAATGAAAAAACCTTTCCAATGGTTTTAATGAAACCCTTTTCATTGGTTTTAATAAAAAAGCTTTCTATCGGTTTTAATAAAAACCCTTACCATTGGTTTTAATAAAAACCTTTACCATTGGTTTTAATAAAAACCATTAATATAATATTTAAAAAATTAAATATTATATGCCTCTTGTGCCACAAAACCCTGTATATATCCTTGCTCTCTAAAATATCATAAATCATTATTTATGAAGTGCTTTTGCCACAAAAACTCAATGTGATCCATGTGATATCAATGACAACACAAAATAACTCAAATTGCCAAAAATATCCCCCTTTGTCATTGATGGCAACACCTCTAATGTAAATCACCACAATCACTGCAAAAGCCATTTTTGAAAATCAAATTGGCTCCCCTTGACTTAATACTCTCTATGGAGGTTGCTCCCCCTATCTTAATGTTCTCTTTGGAGGCTGCTCCCCCTATCTCAATACTCTTTTTCGAGGATGCTCTCCCTAACTCAATGCTCTCTCCCTTACTCAAATCTCTCCTCCTTTGACATCAGTGGCAAAAGGGACAACTATCGGACTAAAATATATGACTCTTAAGCTTAGACCCCCTACGACCTTCTCTCTTGAGGTGATTAATTTTTGTGTGGGAGAACATTTACTCCCATCTTACATTATTCCTTTCCTTTGTCAACTTCCTTCCACATCTTTCTGGTCTCCTTTTCTTGATAAGTTACTTGATATTCTTGTCTTGAACCTATTTGACCTTCTTGCCTTGAACCTTTTTGACCTTCTTGCCTTGAACCTGTTTGACCTTCTTGCCTTGAACTTATTTGGAATTGATTCCTACACCATATTGCAATATGTCCAAAGTTATTGCAATTAAAACACTTGATATTGTAGCCTTTGGATGGTGCCCATATCCTGAATTCTTTCTTGAAATCATTTCCATATCCATTCCTTTCATGAACCATGTATTGTGAAGATTTGTTTCCATAATCATTTTGACCATGACATCTGAATTGTGCAGCTCTATAATCAAAACCATATTGCTCATTTCCTTTGCACTGAGAAGCTCTATGACCAATCATGTTGCATAATAAGCAATGTCCCTGAAAACCATACCTTCTTCCTTTGAAGTTCCTTCTAGAAAAATCAAACTTCTTTGATCCATAGACCCTATAGTGTATAGCCCTCTGTCCAAATGCATTACAAGAAAAATAATGTCCTTGAAAAGCCCTTTGTTCATGCCTTGGTTCCTCATACCTTTCTTGACCATTATCCTTGTGATCATCTTTGACTTGTGCATTGTATCCTTGATCCTTCTTTGTGGTATCCAAATATTCTTCCTTAACTTCTTCCTTGCTTTCTTCTTCAAGAATTTATTTGCCTTTTGAACTTGATTCACCTATCTCAAAACAAGATCCAAATTGGATATTTGGAGCCATAGGATCTTTGGAACTTTCTTCATATTTCTCTTCATTTGTGTCCAATAGCAAACTGGCATCCGTCTCTATTGTCTCTAAAATACATGTTTCCTTCTTAGTGAAAATATCTTGACCTTTTGAGCCATGTGATGGATCAAACTTCTTAAGTGTGGAACATCTCAATTCTTTTAGATTCTTCTTAACCTCTTGTAGTTGCTCATGGATATCATTGAAGTCTTCTTTTAGGTCAACTGAGAAATCTATCTTTATTTAAGTATCCTCTTGTTTAACTTCTTCTATTTGGAGTGAAATTTATTCTTCTACTTATTTTATCCCATAGAAAAACCCTTCCTCATATTCACTGCCACTGAGGTCATTATCTTCTTTTATAGCAAACAAACTCTCATGAATCCTTTGTCTTTAACTGTTTCCTTGGTATGTCATTTCATCTTCACTATCATTGAAGCCATTGCAATATCATGATCTTTGATCTCGTTGACCACACACAAAGTATTGTTCTCTTTCACCTTCTATTCCTAAGAATAGATGTTCTTCCTTTTCATCATCTGAGTTATCTCTATCACTATGATCTGAGCCATCATTTGCTTCCTCATTGTAGAAAGTTTTCTTAGTCTTATGAAAACTTTTCTTCTTCTCATGCTTTCTTTGCTTATACCTATCATCTTTGTCATGCTTATGCTTTTCTTATTTTTTTCTTATGTGATCTTGTTTTTCATCATCACTATTTTCTTCATGTGGACACTTGTTTGCATAGTGACCATAATCACCACACTTGTAGCATTTGACTTTCTTCATATCCCTGTAATTCCTTGAGTCCTTTTTTCTTTTAATGAAGTTAGCTTCCTCATCATTATCTGAATCTCTATATGTCTCTGGATCTTTCCCTTTGTTTTTCTCTAAATATTTGAATGCAATTTATTTCTTTGGATCCTGATGCTTATCTATCCTCATCTCATAAGCTGTGAGAGTCCTTTGTAGTTATTCCATTGCTAGCTTGTCCATATTCATTGTTTCTTCTCGCTGAAACCTTTGCATCATACTTCATGGGAAGTGATCTCAAAATATTTTGAGTAACATATGATTCTTTCATCTCAAATCCTAGGCCTCTCATGGTGTTAGCAATCTCATAAACTTGAAGTAAAAACTTTGCAATATCTTCAGAATCTTCCATTTTCAATTCCTCGAATATTCTTCTATGAGTTTGTAGTTTTGCCAACTTTACCTTGGAATATTCTTAATAGGTATTCCGCAACTTGGTCCACATTTCATTAGCTGAATTACATACCATGACCTTTGCAAAATTTATCTCACGTAGCCCACTCAGAATACAATTCATTGCCTTTGCATTGACCTCAACCAATTTCTTAATAGTCTTATCTTTCTCGGGGTCACCTTCAACCTTATATATTTTTTAAAAAAATTACACATTATTTAAATTATGTTGCTTGTTTCCTATATAATAGTGTAGGAAATATTTTATTGAAATAATTGGATTCTTGCATGTTGTGTGTTTGATATCATGCATGCTTTATGATTGAAATCATGTTGCTCTGTGTATGGAATGAGAAGAATACATCAATCAAAATCTGAGAAAGAGTTCAATATGAATTGTGAATTGTATGAGTCAAAAATTAAACTTTTAATCTTGAAATGATATTAGAGATTTCCCACTCTGTGAGAATGTGAAATAAATAAATTTGGGATGATTCTTTTATAGCATGTGTGCTTGCATGTGAACTGTTTGCATTTAGATGCATATATGGCCAAACTAATCCCATACTCTCACACTTAAACTCTTTCTCCTGATGGATGGTCTACACGGGTAATTGAACATGTGGTTCAAGGATGGCATTGGTGAGATTGTTGAGTTATGGTCTGCACATGTTGTTCCAGAATCAAAATCATTTTCCCAGAATGAGCAATGAAGTGTCTCATTTAAACCAAATGCATTCTCTGGAAAATATACATATAAAGTGTTTGTAAGCCAAGAGTGGTTGTTATATTGTCTTTTGAAATGAAAGAAAACTGAAATGTAATAATATTAACTTGTAGAGTTTGAAGAAATGCAAAATTTAGATCTTTTAGACTTAGGAAAGTTATTTGAGGTGTTTCTTATAGTTTTATATGACTTCATTAAATCATGCAATGTATTTATTAATTGAAACCTCCTCAATAGAATCACAAGATCATTTTCATGTGGTTTTCTAAATTTTGAACGAAGTAAAATATGAGCTATGTTGTTTTTTAAAAAAATGTAGACAGTGTCTTTTATGGATAATACATTGAAATTTTAGTAGGAAATTAAGGGAATGTTTGGGTACAGGATAGAGTAACAAATATATATATATATATATATATATATATATATATATATATATATATATATATATATATATTCATAGCTTTATATAGTCTCTAAGTAGAATATAATCCAACCGAAAAGGGGTATAGAGTGCCTAAAAGAAATACATATGTTATTCTTTTGATAAGTAGTGAGTAGATGAAAGGTCCTTGTGGAAGAAGTGAGCGTGATTTGGAAATTTTTTTAATTAAATGTTTGATAATTTGAAGCTCAAGAAAGAACGATCAATGTGACTATTGATTTTTAAATAGTTTTAACAAATTTCTTTCATAGAGTCTTTATTTATGAAGAATGAAATTAAAGATAAAATATATGTATGTGATCTTTATTAAGTTGATGCTTGAAGTTAGACTTCTTGAGTTACATTGTATAATTATGTGTTTAATTTTGATGAAAATAAATGGACTGTTTGATGCTATTTAGAATTATTTTAGTTAGCATCACAAATATTCTAGATATATGAATGTGCAAAAGAAGAGACTTCAATATTATGCTACATGAAAACTTGTTTTTATGTGATATATATATATATATATATATCACCAAAATAATTCAAGCTGAAACTGAGCATTAAGCCAAAAAGGAAACTTTGCCAGAGAAAGCAAAAGATATTTTGAAGAAGTCAAAGTGAATAAGACTTCATTCTTACAATGATACCAAGTGCTTATCGAGGAGGATAGCACTAAATTAATTCTGGTAGCTAGTGATAGCGAAAACCATGAATATGTATAAAAATATAAAGTGCTTATCGATGAGGATAGCACTAATTGATCTTCGATAGCCAGTGGTGGCAGAAACCATGATTATGTATACCAATATAAAGTGTTTATTGAGGACGATAGCACTAAGCCAACTTAGGTGGCCAGCAGTGGTAGGAAATCGGGTATATGTGTTTCCAATATTATACCAAGATTTGAACTAGAGGTTCCATGCTTATGAGAGTGAGAGATGATGGTATAGGATATTATCTCTGGAACACAAGGATAGTACATGGGGATTCTCACTACTTGCTCTAATTGTGGAATATCCAAGGAAACTCAAAACTAGAGAGTTGGTATATGAGGTTGGAAAGTCTAGTAGTAGATGGTATGGGCAACATTACTATCAATCGAAGCTTGAAATGAGTAATCTAGTTCAAAATCCATACGATGGTGAACCTTGACTATACTTTATTAAAAATTCAATGGTTAGTCATAGGCATAAACATGCCAGTTTCGAATTGATTATTTAAAATGTGTGTGAGTCAGTGGACTCTCATGGTTATAAGTGGGATTGTGAATCCTTTCCTGAATTTGGAATAGGGGAGTTAAGGCGTCCACCCTTTTAGGTGATATGGGCCCTGGAAGGACAAACCCCATGCCAAGAACTAAAGATATCCATAGAAGGCGTAAAGTTCTAAATTTGGCAATATTACGAGAAGTTGACTGATCTAGATCACATAAGACACCAGTTGTAGTGGTGGAAATCTTGAAGTGTGATACTTTTATGCCTAGTACAAAAATTAAGTTGGGTATATAATGTAAAAGTGAAAGTTGTGTTTATGCTCATTAAAAAAAAATTGTGTTTGTGTGTTTTAACAACTGATGAGTAGGTCAAGTTTTTACAGTTGGTATCAAAGCCTAGGTTGTGAAACTTGGCAAATGAACATGCATGGTTATTCTGACATAAATCTTTTGATGCTAGGTATGGCAGATACCTCACGGAGGACCAATGAAAATCTACAAGAGGAAAATGCAAAATTTCCACAAGTGGGAACAAGAAGACTCATGAGGGAGGCTAAAACAAAAGTTCCTTGAGTGGGAATAAAAATAAGACTCATGAGGGATTCTAAAAGGGTGCAAACTACCAATATACCATGATGAATGGTCATAAGAGAGAAAGAGCATGTAGCTATGAGAGCTACGTAGAATGATAAAAATATGGCTCAAGTGATTTAGATGATGTAGAGTCAACTGAATCAACATAATGAAAAAATGCAAATCTAAAAGGCTTAAATGAGTGAGTATATGTATCAAAAAAGGGCATAGATGACCCAACAACAAGAATTAATCACCCAACAGTAAAAATTCATTGAGAATTTTACTAATAGAAGGGGAGTTGAAAATGTAAGTGAATTTCCAAAGGGTTCCTCGAGGAGGAAATTGGGTGAAGAATTGAAAAAAGAAATCAAGAAATTTGATATCCAAGTTTTATGGAAGAGGTGATGGTGAAACCGTTGTCAATTGGATAAGTGAGGTTGAAGGATATTTTACGATCCAAACTCTTTGTTCTGAATCCAAAACTAATTGGGTAGTGGCTCATATAGAAGGTCTTGCAAGAGACTGGTGGACCACATACAAGAAAGTTACTCAGAAGGAAGTGACAGATATACCTTGGGAGGAATTTGAAAGAGAGTTTAAAAACTACTTTCTTACTAAACAATTCTATATTGAGAAACATGGAGAATTTTCCAACTTACGACAGGGTAATATGATGGTAATTGTGTATTACCAGAGGTTTGTACAACTTATTAAGTATGCTCCAAAATTTGATGGACAAGAAAATTTTAAAGCTCATAAGTTATTTATGGGGTTGCACCCAAAATACAGTAAACCAATGGGTAGAAAAGTACCTCAAATATTATCAATGGACTATGATGTTGCCCGATATAAAGAGTCAAGCTAGAAAGAGGTAAAGGCTTACTATCAGCAAGTCAAGAAAGAAAATTCTAATAAAATAAGGTATCCTGAGCAAAATAGAGGTAAATATAGTACAATAAATTCAAATATGGAGGGAAAAATAGAAATGATAATAGAGGCAAGGCTAAATTCCAAGGGAACGGAGGGAATCTAAATCAAAGGAATTTCTAGGAAAGGAAAAACAATAATAGAGAACAGGGTAAAAATGATAATCAAAACAAGTAAAGTAATAAACAAAAGAATGATGTACCAAACGCATGCTTTACTTGTGGAGCACTAGACCATTTTTTCAGACAATGTCGTAACATAGCTGATTGTAGGAATTCCACTAAGGAAGCACCGCATAGAATTTTTGCTGCCACGGGTAACCCTAATCTTTCGACACAAGCTACTCCATTTTTTATTAAAGGAAAGCTAGGCAAAAAATATGTTCAATTTTAATTGATAGTGGTGCTACAGATAGTTTCATATCTAATAGTATATTGAGATAAATACCAGTTAAACCTAGGATTATGACCAAAGGGTGGCAAGTTGAGTATGGCTTGGGATAAACTTACTTAGTCAACCAGTGTCTATTTGACCCACAAATAGATATACCCCAAGGTAAAATCAATTAGCATATGTATGTGGCTCCTTTGCATTTATTTGACATTGTCCTAGGAGTGGACTGACTTAAATCTCATAAGATCCTTTTGAATTTTGAGGAAATATGTATGGATTATATGGATTATATGGATTATGTAAACTGGTGAATCTACATTCACTACAATTGAAAATTATTTGAGCCTCATTTTATGACCACCATGCATGTCAAAATATCCTAGAGGAAAGGATGTAAACTATATGTGGTTAAATTTAACGAAAAAGAGGAAATTGATTCAAGCTCCATTTTATTTCAGCAATACCCAGTGTTGAATGAATATAGGGATGTTTTTCCTAAAGATTTACCTAGGCTACCTCCAAAAAGAGAATTTAATTTTTCAATCGATCTTATACCAGGAGCAACTCTGGTAGTTTGAACTCCTTACCAGATGACATATCTTGAATTGCAAGAACTTAAGACACAACTATGGGACTTGTTAGAGAAAGGGCACATTAAACCTAGTGTTTCACCCTTGGGAGCACCAGTGTTGTTTGTTAAAAATAAGGATGGATTCTTGAGATTATGCATTAATTATAGTGAAGAACACAAGCTTATACTAAGAGGGGGGGTGAACAGTATAGCGCCCACTTTTTACTTTCTTTCCAAACCAATATCAATTAGTGTCCTCAATTGCAATAACCAAATATAGTAGTGTGCATTAATAACATAGATAGCAATAGTAAGCAAGTACACAAATCACCACACACAATTGAGACACAAGATTTAATGTGGTTCCCCCAATGTGGGGTAGTCCACAAGATATTCTCCTTATAATATTTCACAAAGAAATAGGGATCCTTATCCCAATACAAATGATTACTTTGATCTGCTCAAAGCTAGGTTGTCATGATCTTCTCAGGTGGGCTCCATTGATCTACTTAGCTAGGCTCTCCATTGATCTGCTTAGCTAGGCTATCCATTGATCTTCTCAGCTAGGCTATCCACTAATCTTTTTAGCTAGGCTCTCCACTAATCTTCTCATCTAGGCTATCCACTAATCTGCTCAACTAGGCTATCCACTGATCTACTCAGCTAGGCTCTCCACTGATCTGCAAAGCTAGGCTATCCACTAATATTCTCAGCTAGGCTATCCACTGATCTACTCATCTAGGCTCTCCACTGATCTACTCAGCTAGGCTATCCATTGATCTGCTCAGCTAGACTATCTACTAATCTGCTCAGCTAGGCTCTCCATTGATTTGCTCAGTTAGGCTCCTGGTGTTGATGTATTTTTTGTTTCTATTCTATCTCTTTCACTGCTCACAAATCTGCCTCAATGCCTTCTCACAAGGCTCAAACAATCCTACTCAAATGCTATCCCAAAATATTCTCAAAGCTTTCACAAAAGGCTGAAAAAATCCTACTCAAATACCATCCCAAATCTATCCTCAAAGCCTTCACAAAAGGCTCAAAAAATCCTGCTCAAATGCTATCCCAAATTTGTCCTCAAAGCCTTCACAAAAGGCTCAAACAATCTTGCTCAAATACCATCCCAAATCTATCCTCAAAGCCTTCACAAAAGGCTCAAACAATCCTGCTCAAATGTTGTCCCAAATCTGTCCACAAATCTGTCCCAAAAGCCTTCCCAAAGGCTCAACCAATCATGCACAAAAGTTGTCTCAAATCTGTCTAGAAATTCTATCCCAAAAGCCTTTCCAAAGGCTCAACCAATGACTCTCAAGTAGCACTCAAATCTCAACCACAAATCAATGAAGGCAAGGCTCAATGATGAACTCAACAATGGATAACAAATGAATGATGAAAATACTCAACAATGTGCTCAACAATGAATGGAAATGTACTCTTCAATGGATGACAACAATGATCCACAATGATCTCAAAAATGTATGAAAAATGATCTCTCAAATGGATGACAACAATGCTCAACAAAGTACTCTCAAATGGATGACAAATGATATCTCAAATGGAAACCTCTCCAAGCAATAACAATGAGGACTTCAACCAACCAAGGACAATCTCCACAAGTGATAGCAATAGGTTCTCAATAATATCTTCCTCATGCAATGTCAATAAGCTCTCAAGAAACAAGCACAACTCCCTCAAGCAAAGAGCTCTCAAATAGCCAAAAATGATCTCCTCAAATGAAAGACAAATGTATCCACAAGTGACTAGAAAATGATCTCCTCAATGGTCTCAAATAATGGCAATGTACTCAACAAGTAACCAAAAATAATCTCCTCAAAGCAATAGCAAAGACCTCCTCAATAATGGAAATACTCTCAATGAACTCCACTAAAGCAATCATGGAACTCAAGCATCAATTTTATCCATAAAATTGATTTTCTAATCCATCCACTTCCTCTCAATAGCCAAGGCACATAATCAAGAAATTTGTCTTCAACTTCAAACCCTAACTCATGTGCATGTCTTCTAACTCAAGGTAGCAATTAACTAGGTCTCAAGTTCCTAGTTTAATTTCATAATTAAATCATGCACTAGGACATATAACAAGTTCAACACTTTTCAACCTTATGACTCCCTAATTTCATTAACACATACAACAAGCACCTATGCTTTTATTTTTAATTCCACACCTTATAACTCCACATACAAAAATCACAAATATTTATTTCCACACCTTATATCTCCCTAATCACACACAACAATAACAAATATTTAATTCTACACCTTATAACTCCCTAAGCACATTAACACATACAACAAGCATTTATTTCCCTAAAATCCTTATGACTCCCTAGTTATCACAAAAATAATTTTAATGCACCAAAACTTTGGTAATAACAAATATTACCATGCATTGGAGATAAATACCTTTTTATGAAATTTGTTGCCTTCACAACCTTCGAAATCTTTAATGTCTTTTCCAAAATTAATGTGCCTTCACACCTTCAAAATCGTTAATGCCTTACCAAAAATCAATGTGCCTTCACACCTTCATGGGAGTCAAACTCCATTCCTCTCACCTAGCGTTGTGAGGCACTTACCACGTGGGTGCTAGCCCATGTTGGGATTTTAATCCCAAACACCCAACTTTAACCTATGCTCAAATCTGAAACTCGAATTTACTTTCTCAGCAAAATACTTTGCCCCTGGCGGGATTCGAACAACGAACCTACCTTGTGCAAAGTTCGTGCACTACCAACTGCGCTAAGGAGTCCTCCGTGATGTCACTTTCCCATGCTTTTTACTTGACCTTGCTCTCAAATCAAAATTTATTTATCCTTCTTTCTTCGTTGCTCCCCTTTCGATGACTCTCTCTCATGCGCTATGTCAAGTCTTCAATAAACAAAGGTTTTTACCTTTTATTTATATGCACCTCCATGCCTTCGAATGACGTTGGTGAATATTTATTTATCTCCCCAACCTTTGCACGTCGATGGATAATATAATACAACCTTAGACCTTAGAATTATTAAATAAAAATTTAATAATTCACCTTTTAACTTTGAATTGGGATATCTCCTTCATTATTTTGAATTTTGTCATGAAACTTTTTGCACCTAGGTTTTATTGGAAAACCTTTTCATCCATAATAATTTGGAGAAGTCTTAGCATAGTGGTTTTAATTAAAAACCCTTTCCAATGGTTTTAATGAAAACCCTTTCCTTTGTTTTTAATAAAAACCTTTCCATCGGTTTTAATAAAAACCCTTGCCATTGGTTTTAATAAAAACCTTTACCATTGGTTTTAATACAAACCATTAATATAATATTTAAAAAATTAAATATTATATGCCTCTTGTGCCACAAAACCCTGTATATATCCTTGCTCTCCAAAATATCATAAATGATTATTTATGAAGTGCTTTTGCCACCAAAACTCAATGTGATCCATGTGACATCAATGACAACACAAAATAACTCAAATTGCCAACAATATCCCCCTTTGTCATTGATGGCAACACCTCTAATGCAAATCACCACAATCACTACAAAAGCCATTTCTGAAAATCAAAGTTGCTCCCCTTGACTCAATACTCTCTATGGAGGCTACTCACATATCTTAATGTGCTCTTTGGAGGATGCTCCCCCTATCTCAATGCTCTCTTTGGAGGCTGCTCCCCCTAACTCAATGCTCTCCCCCTTACTCAAATATCTCCCCCTTTGACATCAATGGCAAAAGGGACACCTATGGGGCTAAAATATATGACTCTTAAGCTTATCCCCCCTACCACCTTCTCTCTTGAGGTGATTAATTTTGGGGTGGGAGTACATTTACTCCCATATTACATTGTTCCTTTCCTTTGTCAACTTCCTTCCACATCTTTTTGATATCCTTTTCTTGATGAGTTACTTGATCTTCTTGTATTGAACCTGTTTGACCTTCTTGCCTTGAAACCTTTTTGACCTTCTTGCCTTGAACCTATTTGGAATTGAGTCCTACACCATATTGCAATATGTCCAAAGTTATTGCAATTAAAACACTTGATATTGTAGCCTTTGGATGGTGCCCATATCTTGAATTCTTTCTTGAAATCATTTCCATATCCATTCCTTTCCTGAACCTTGTATTGTGAAGCTCTGTTTCCATAATCATTTTGACCATGACCTCTGAATTGTGCAGCTCTATAATCAAAACCATATTGCTCATTTCCTTTGCACTGAGAAGCTCTATGACCAATCCTATTGCATAAGAAGCAATGTCCCTAAAAACCATACCTTCTTCCTTTGAAGTTCCTTCTAGAAAAATCAAACTTCTTTGATCCATAGACCCTACAGTGTATAGCCCTGTGTCCAAATCCATTACAAGAAAAATAATGTTCTTGAAAAGCCCTTTGTTCATGTCTTGGTTCCTCATACCTTTCTTGACCATTATCCTTGTGATCATCTTTGACTTGTGCATTGTATCCTTGATCCTTCTTTGTGGTATCCAAATCTTCTTCCTTAACTTCTTCCTTGCTTTCTTCTTCAATAATTTCTTTGCCTTTTGAACTTGATTCACCTATCTCAAAAAAAGATCCAAATTGGATATTTGGAGCCATAGGAGCTTTGGAACTTTCTTCATATTTCTCTTCATTTGTGTCCAATAGCAAACTGGCATCCATCTCTATTGTCTCTAAAATACATGTTTCCTTCTCAGTGAAAATATCTTGACCTTTTGAGTCATGTGATGGATCAAACTTCTCAAGTATGGAACATATCAATTCTTTTATATTCTCCTTAACCTCTTGTAGTTGCTCATGGATATCATTGAAGTCTTCTTTTAGATCAATTGAGACATTTGTCTTTCTTGAAATATCCTCTTGTTTAACTTCTTCTATTTGGAGTGGAAGTTCTTCTTCTACTTCTTTTATCCCATAGAAAAACCCTTCTTCATCTTCACTGTCACTAAGATCATTATCTTCTTCTATAGCAAACAAACTCTCATGAATCCTTTGTCTTTGCCTGTTTCCTTGGTATGTCATTTCATCTTCACTATCACTGAAGCCATTGCAATATCCTGATCTGTGATCTCATTGACCACACACAAAGTATTGTTATCTTTCACCTTCTATTCCTAATAATAGATGTTCTTCCTTTTCATCATCTGAGTGATCTCTATCATTGTGATCTGAGCCATCATTTGCTTCCTCAATGTAGAAATTTTTCTTAGTCTTACGAAAACTTTTCTTCTTCTCATGCTTGCTTTGCTTGTACCTGTCATCTTTGTCATGCTTATGCTTTCCTTATTATTTTCTTATGTGATCCTATTTTTCATCATCACTATTTTCTTCATGTGGACACTTGTTTGCATAGTGACCATAATCACCACACTTGTAGCATTTGACTTTCTTCATATCCCTATAATTCCTTGAGTCCTTTTTCCTTTTGATGAAGTTAGCTTCCTCATCATTATCTGAATCTCTATCTATCTCTGGATCTTTCCCTTTATTTTTCTCTAAATCTTTGAATGCAATTTATTTCTTTGGATCCTGATGCTTATCTATCCTCATCTCATAAGTTGTGAGAGTTCCTTGTAGTTCTTCCATTGTTAGCTTGTCAATATTCATTGTTTCTTCTATCACTGAAACCTTTGCATCATACTTCATGGGAAGTGATCTCAAAACCTTTTGAGTAACATCTGATTCTTTCATCTCAAATCCTAGGCCTCTCATGGTGTTAGCAATCTCATCAACTTGAAGTAAAAACTTTGCAATATCTTCAGAATCTTCCATTTTCAATTCCTCAAATCTTCTTCTATGAGTTTGTAGTTTTGCCAAATTTACCTTGGAATCTCCTTCATAGGTATTCTGCAACTTGGTCCACATTTCATTAGCTGAATTACATACCATGACCTTTGCAAAATCTATCTCACGTAGCCCACTCAGAATACAATTCATTGCCTTTGCATTGATCTCAACCAATTTCTTGATAGTCTTATCTATCTTGGGATCACCTTCAACCTTATACTCTTTTGCAACCATCTGCCATACCTCATATCCTTGTGATATCAAATAGTTCTTCATTCTCATGCTCCAAAAAGCATAATTGTTATCGTCAAACAGTGGAGCCTTACTTGTAGATGATCCATTCTGTGAAGCCATCTGTGTTCTTGTAGAATATTCCCTCAAGCTATTAGCCTTTCCGAAGGAACCCACTCTGATACCAATTGAAGAACACAAGCTTATACTGAGAGGGGGGTGAATAGTATAGCGCCCACTTTTTACTTTCTTTCCAAACCAATATCAATTAGTGTCCTCAATTGCAATAACCAAATATAGCAATGTGCATTAATAACATAGATAGCAATAGTAAGCAAGTGCACAAATCACCACACACAATTGAGACACAATATTTAACATGGTTCCCCCAATGTGGGGTAGTCCACAAGATATTCTCCTTATAATATTTCACAAAGAAATAGGGATCCTTATCCCAATACAAATGATTACTTTGATCTGCTCAAATATAGGCTATCCTGATCTACTTAGGTGGGCTCCACTAATCTACTCAGCTAGGCTCTCCACTGATCTACTCAGCTAGGCTATCCACTAATCTGATCAGCTAGGCTATCCACTGATCTGCTCAACTAGGCTCTCCACTGATCTGCTTAGCTAAGCTATCCACTGATCTGCTTAGCTAGGCTATCCATTGATCTGCTCAGCTAGGCTCTCCACTGATCTACTTAGCTAGGCTATCCACTGATATGCTCATCTAGGCTATCCACTAATCTACTCAGTTAGGCTCTCCATTGATCTGCTCAACTAGGCTATCCATTGATATGCTCAGCTAGGGTATCCATTGATCTGCTTAGCTAGGATTTCTATTGATCTGCTTAGCTAGGCTACTGGTGTTGATGTGTTTTCTATTTCTATCATGTATCTTTCACTACTCACAAATATGCCTCAATGCCTTCTCACAAGGCTCAAAAAATCCTTCTCAAATGTTGTCCCAAATATGTCCTCAAAGCCTTCACAAAAGGCTCAAAAAATCTTGCTCAAATACTATCCCAAATATGTCCTCAAAGCCTTCACAAAAGGCTCAAACAATCCTTCTCAAATGTCGTCCCAAATATATCCTCAAAGCCTTCACAAAAGGCTTAAAATATTCTGCTCAAATACCTTCCCAAATATATCCTCAAAGCCTTCACAAAAGGCTCAAACAATCCTGCTCAAAAAATGTTGCATCCCAACAATCTGTCCATAAATCTATCCCAAGAATCCTTCTCAAAGGCTCAACCAACTCATGTGCATGTCTTCTAAATCAAGGTAGCAATTAACTAGGTCTCAAGTTCCTAGTTTAATTTCATAATTAAATCATGCACTAGGACATATAACAAGTTCAACACTTTTCAACCTTATGACTCCCTAATTTCATTAACATATACAATAAGCACCTATGCTTTTATTTTTATTTCCACACCTTATAACTCCACATACAAAAATCACAAATATTTATTTCCACACCTTATATCTCCCTAATCACACACAACAATAACAAATATTTAATTCTACACCTTATAACTCCCTAAGCACATTAACACATACAACAAGCATTTATTTCCCTAAACTCCTTATGACTCCCTAGTTATCACATAAATAATTTTAATGCACCAAAACTTTGGTAATAACAAATATTACCATGCACTGGAGATAAATACCTTTATATGAAATTCGTTGCCTTCGTAACCTTCAAAATTGTTAATGCCTTTGCCAAAATTAATGCGCCTTCACACCTTCAAAATCGTTAATGCCTTGCCAAAAATCAATGCGCCTTCACACCTTCATGGGAGTCGAAATATGTTCCTCTCACCTAGCGTTGTGAGGCACTTACCACGTGGGCGCTAGCCCACATTGGGATATTAATCCCAAACACCCAACTTTAACCTACGCTCAAATCTAAAACTCGATTTTACTTTCTTAGAAAAACACTTTGCCCTTGGCGGGATTCGAACAACGAACCTGCCTTGTGCAAATTTTGTGTGCTACCAACTACACTAAGGAGTCCTCTGTGACATCACTTTCCTACACTATTTACTTGACCTTGCTCTCAAATCAAAAGTTATTTATCCTTCTTTCTTCGTTGCTCCCCTTTCGACGACTCTCTCTCATGCGCTATGTCAAGTCTCCCATAAACAAAGGTTTTTACCTTTTATTTATATGCACCTCCATGCCTTCGAATGATATCGATGAATATTTATTTATCTCCCCAACCTTTGCACGTCGATGGATAATATAATACAACCTTAGACCTTATAATTATTAAATAAAAATTTAATAATTCACCTTTTAACTTTGAATTGGGATATCTCCTTCATTCTTTTAAATTTCATCATGAAACTTTTTGCACCTAGGTTTTATTGGAAAACCTTTTCATCCATCATAATTTGGAGAAGTATTAACATAGTGGTTTTAATGAAAATCCTTTCCAATGGTTTTAATGAAAACCCTTTCCGTTGGTTTTAATAAAAAAACCTTTCCGTCGGTTTTAATAAAAACCCTTGCCATTGGTTTTAATAAAAACCTTTACCATTGGTTTTAATAAAAACCATTAATATAATATTTAAAAAATTAAATATTATATGCCTCTTGTGCCACAAAACCCTATATATATCCTTGCTCTCCAAAATATCATAAATGATTATTTATGAAGTGCTTTTGCCACCAAAACTCAATGTGATCCATGTGACATCAATGACAACACAAAATAACTCAAATTACCAACACATAGAATGCTCAATAAGATGGCAGTTAAGAACAAGCATCCCTTGCCCAGAATTGATGATCTATTTGATCAACTAAAATGAGCTACCATCTATTCAAATATTGACCTAAGGTCAGGATATCACCAGTTGAGAATCAGAGAAGAGGATACCTATAATATTGCTTTTAGAACTTGATATGGACATTATGAGTTCACAGTGTTACCATTTGGGTTAACAAATGCACCAACTACATTTATGAATTTGATGAATAGTGTATTCTGAGAGAAGTTAGATAAATTTGTGTTAATTTTTCTGGATGATATCTTGATTTACTCTCAAAATAGAAAAGAACATGATCATAACATGAGGATAGTGTTGGAAATCCTCAGGAAAAATTAGTTATATGGCAAAATGTCCAAATGTGAGTTTTGTACATCACAAGTTCAATATTTGGGACATATTGTCTCTGCCAATGGGATAGTTGTAGATCCTAAAAATATTAAATCTATAATGGATTGGCCAAACCCAAAAAATGTGTCAAAAGTAATAATTTTCATGGGAATGGCTAGTTATTATCGGTGATTTGTAAAAGGGTTTTCGAAGGTTGCATCTCCTATTACTAATTTGCAAATAAAAGGGAAAGATTTTAGGTGGACGACTCAGTGTGAAGAAGCCTTCAGAATACTTAAGGAAAAGTTGAAAACTTCACCTATATTAAAAATAGATGACCCAAGCAAACAATTCACAATATGTACTGATGCTTCATTGGAAGGATTGGGTGGTGTGTTGATGCAATATGAAGTTGTAATAGCATATGAGTCCAGAAAACTCAAGATACATGAAATAAACTATGCTACCCATGATTTGGAGCTGGCAGCAGTAGTTCATGATCTTAATATATGGAGACATTATTTTTTAGAAAAGACCTTTGAGCTTAAAATTGATCATCAGAGTTTGAAATATATTTTTACTCAACCTCTTCTAAATGCCAGACAACAAATATGGATGGAGTTTTTGGATGAATATAACTTTGGTATTGAATATATCAAAGGAAAAGAGAATAAATTGGTAGATTCTCTTAGCAGAAGAAGGCACATAGCACCAATTACAAAATGCCAATATGATCTAATGGAACATATCAAGAAAATGCAAAAGAGTGATGAGTTTTGTAATCAATGTTGCAATAAGGTTGAGCGAGAACTAGAAAGGCACAAATATTATAATATTAAGAAATATCTAGTATATTTTCATAACAAAATTATAGTACCTAATGATGAGGGTCTAAAAAGAGCTATCTTGCAAGAAGCTCATTATCCACCATATTCTGCTCATCCAGGGGTAATTAAAATGAAAGAAACTTTGAGAAAGGACTATTTTTGGCTTGGAATGAAAAAGAATGTGGTATAATTTATTGCTAAATGCTTGGAACATTAAAAGGTTAAGGTAGAGCATCAACATCCTGGGGGACAACTATTTGATGTGCTAGAATATAAATGGTAAGTAATATCTATGGATTTTATTGTTGGCCTTCATAAGACACGATTATAGCACGATGTCATTTTTGTTGTGGTGGATAAGTTAACCAAAGTAGCACATTTTATATCAGGAAACATACATGATGATGCATCAACCATAGCATATAAATTTTCTTGTGAAATTGTAAGATTACATTGCTTTCCTAAAATAATTATCTCAGATAGAGATTCAAGATTTACCTATGAGTTTTGGTGGGCTTTGCATCGAGCTTGGGGAACAAAGCTCAATATCAGCACTGCTTATAATCCTAATATGGATGGATAGACTAAGAGGGTCAATCAAGTGTTAGAATACATGTTGTACATGTATTGTATGGATCACCAGAATAAATGGGAAGATTAACTCTTCCTGGTAGAAGTTTTTTATAATAAAAACTACCATACCATGTTTGGCATGGTCCCTTTTGAGGCTCTATATGGGCATAGGTGTAGGACACCTTTAATGTGGGATAATTTGGACGATCGAGAGGCGATCGGTCCTAAATATATTAAAGGGATGGAGATCCAACTTAAAGAAATTTATCAATGACTTTGTGAAGCCCCTTATCGCAAGAAGAGTTATGCAAACTTGAAGCAAACCCCCCGAGAATTTTTTGTAGTGATAAAGTCTTTCTTAGAGTCAAATCGACCAAAAGTTCAATCAAATCCACCAAATCAAGTTCTAGATATGTTGGTCTTTTGACATTGTTGACAAGATTAGTCCGGCCGCCTACAAACTTGCTTTGCCACCAAACCTATCCAAAATCTATAGTGTTTTCCATGTGTCTCTCCTTCACAAATATGTTGTTGATCCATCACATGTTTTGGATGTGTCACATTTGCAGACGTCGGACCCGCAACTCATCGAGGTTTTACTAGTTAAAATTATGGGGGTTCAGAACTAAAAATTTGAGAAATAGAATTGTGGAATAGTATAGGGTTTAATGGGACCACTACTCTGAGAAAAATGCCACCTGGGAAAATGTTGCAGATATGAAAAACCAATTTTCATACTTATTTGAAAATTTTTAACCAAAAGATAATTTACTACATGCATTGAGTTGTATATATTTTTTATATTGGCATGTGAGATTTGATAGGGCATATATGAATATTGTGTAATTTTGATATTTAATATATATATATATGATAGATATTGTGGATATCTACATTTATATTTACTATTTAACACAGGGACTGTGTTAATTCTCAGAGGGGGAGTATGTCACGTCCGTGCTGCTTGATATATTTTTATTTGGAAGAATGTGATACTGCGTTGAGTTTCTGTGATGCAGGTTTAGGTTTACACATGGAGGCATAAGAGAGTAACCACCCCTGATGGAGACTGAGGTTGAAAGGCATGAGGTAGGTGGGATATGATGTTGTGCTTCATTGCACCTTGGCCAGTGGATACATGGAATTCCACCATAGAACTTGCATATGAAATCATTCTGGATGTTGATGCATTAGAGTTTGTGTGTTTTTACACTTCGTACAAGGTCATTATTGCATTTTTATTCATACTTTGATGTTGTGTGCATTTATTTTGTGTCCTTGTTGTTGTGCAACATCAATGCTAAGTTTATTCAATGGGAAAATATATATATATATATATATATATATATATATATATAATTAATAAAAAACATGGATATGTTGTTGTTTGCCTTTGAAGAAAGAATCTCATGAATTGCAAGATATATATATGACTATATATATAGGAAATAAAAATATATAAAAACATAATTAAAATTTTGTGTAATTTTTAAAAATAAATTATATTTAATAATATTTTCTTGATATTTGTTTACATGGAGCTAAATTAACAATGTAAACTTATGAGATAATGCCTATGAAGTCATTACAATTAATGTTGATAAAAATCAATAAGTCCACTTTGTTTTCTTTCCATTTAAATAAGGAGGAAATAAATAATAAAATTTATATTCCGCTATGTATGGGGAGATTATTTGGCATACCAACCATGTGAGACGTCATCTTTGGATAGTGGGGTAATTTTTTTTAGCAATAATGAGGTGAAGCGGATGCATGTCGTCGAATCAAGCATTAAGGAAGGAGTAGTTGGGAAGGAATAAGGTAGACATGCAAAGAGAGAGTCGGAAGGAGTTTTGAACAGGGAGAGCGACATTGGAGAAAATCTGCTGGTGAATAAAAAGCAGTTAGTGAGAAGCTATGTAATCAGGTAGACTTGAACTCTAATTTTAAAATGCCTTCTGTGTTTTATGTATCTTATGACTGAAATTATTGGAAATTATATGTTTTCCTTGTTTTTGTTAAGTGATAAATCATTGCAGTATTGTCATAGTTGAAACTGTCAGTTTGAGGAAAACTTCTTCATGACAATATATGATTAAAACTGGAAAATATAGCACCCAATGTTAATGATTTGAAGAAACAAAATAAAAATAGTTTTAATAAGCAAAAATAAATAAATAAATAAATACCTGAGAAGAGAAACACATCAAGTCTGATTTGTTGCTATATTTTGTATGCCTATGTTGTGCATACGTGGAAGCCATCTTTATTTTGAATTCAAAGAGATTTATTTTTTAAGAAAGGCTCATACATTGCATGCCCTGTATATTATGTAAGTGAGTAGTTGTTTATGAATTCAAGGTGAATTCAAATCTTGCATACTTGTGTATTGCATAATTGAGGACCGTGTTTCTAAATCTGATACGAGCTTGACGAAATTCATGCTTGAGTGATGCATTACTGAGGAAACTTTAATGAGTTCATCGAATTGCTCAATTCATTTAGTGTGGAAAATGTTTTATTGAAAGAATTAGATGCTTACATGTTGTGTGTTTGATATCATGCATGTTTTATGATTGAACTCATGTTGCTCTCTGTATGGAATGAAAAGAATCCATCGATTAAAATATGAGAAAAAAATCCAAGGTTCAAATCTCGACCCTCGTCAAAGTGAATACTTGTCCCTTTCCTAGTGCTTTCAATGGCGTAAAAGGTTTAAAATGATTGTGGCATGGCAGTTATAGGGGCGTACTATGTGAAGATCTATGTGGCGACTTTTGGGGTAAACAATACAGAATACTGTGGCGGCCATAAAAGCTGGACAGCCTGCTCGGATTCATGGCGGATACCGATTCCACCATGTTAAAAAAAAATGATAAAGAGTGCAATATGCATTGTGAATTGTATGAGATGAAAATTCTACTTTTAATCTTGAAATGATATTAGAGATTTCCTTCTCAATGAGAATGTGAAATATATAAATCTGGGATGATTCTTTTATAGCATGTGTGCTTGCATATGAACTGTTTGCATTTAGATGCATATATGGCCACGTTGATCCCAAAATATCACCCTTAAACTCTTTCTCCTGATGGGTGGTCTGCACAGGTAATTGAACGTGTGGTTCAAGGATGGCAATGGTGAGATTGTCGAGTTATGGTATGCACATGTTGTTCCCACATCATAGTCATTTTCCCTGAATGAGCAGCGAAGTGTCTCATTTAAACCAAATGCATTCTCTGGCAAATTTATATAAAGTGTTTGTAAGTCAAGAGTGGTTGTTATATTGTCTTTCAAAGTGAAAGAAAACTGAAATGTAATAATATTAACTTGTAGAGTTTGAAGAAATGCAAACTTTAAATCTTTCAGACTTAGGAAAGTTATTTTAGATGTTTCTTATAGTTTTATATGACTGCATTAAATCATGCAATGTATTTATTCATTGAAACCTCCTAAATATAATTGCAAGATCATTTTCATGTGCTTTTGTAAATTTTGAACAAAGTAAAATATGAACTCTATTGTTTTTTAAAAAAATGTAGACAGTGTCTTTTATGGATAATACATTGAAATTTTAGTAGGAAATTAAGCAAATGTTTGGGTACAGGATAGAGTAACAAATATATATATATAGCTTTATATAGTCTCTAAGTAGAAGACAGTCCAATAAAAAAGGGGTATAGAGTGCCTAAAATAAATACATATGTTATTCTTTTGATAAGTAGTGAGTAGATGAAAGGCCCTTGTGGAAGAAGTGAGCGTGATTTGGAAATTTTTTTAATTAAATGTTTGATAATATTTGAAGCTCAAGAAAGAATAATCAATGGGACTATTGATTTTTAAATAGTTTTAACAAATTCCTTTCATAGAGTCTTTCTATTTGAAGAATGAAATTAAAGAAAAAATATATGTATGTGATCTTTATTAAGTTGATGCTTGAAGTTAGACTTCTTGAGTTATATTGTGTAATTATATGTTTAATTTTGATGAAAATAAATAAATTGTTCTGATGCTATTTTAGAATTATTTAGTTAGCATCACAAATATTCTAATTGTATGACTGTGCAAAAGAAGAGACTTCAATATTATGCTACATGAAAACTTGTGTTTATGTGATTAAAAATATATATATCACCAAAATAATTCAAGCTAAAACTGAGCATTAAGCCAAAAATGAAACTTTGCCACAGAAAGCAAAAGATATTTTGAAGAAGTCAAAGTGAATAAGACTTCATTCTTACAATGAGAGCAAGTTCTTATCGAGGAGAATAGCACTAAATGAATTTTAGTAGCCAACGATGGTGGCAACCGTGAATATGTATACAAATATAAAGTGCTTATTGAGGAGGATAGCACTAATTGATCTTTGATAGCCAAAAGTGGTGGCAACCATGATTATGTATACCAATATAAAGTGCTTATCGAGGAGGATAGAACTGACCCAACTCTGGTGGCCAGTAGTGGCAGGCAACCGGGTATATGTGTTTCCAATATTCAGCCAAGAGTTTAACTAGAGGTTCCACACTAATGAGTGAGAGATGATGGTATGGGATATTTTCTCTAGAACACATGGATAGTACATGGGGATTCTCACTACTTGCTTCAATTGTGGAATAGCCAACGAAACTCAAAACTAGAGAGCTGGTATATGAGGTTGGAAAGTCCAACAGTAGATGGGATGGGCATCATTATTGTTAATCAAAGCTAGAATTGAGTAATTTGGTTCAAAATCCATATGATGGTGAACCCTAAATATTAGTCATAGGCATAAACATGCCAGTTCTAAAGTGATTACTTAAAATGTGTGAGTCGGTGGACTCTCATGGTTATGAGCAGGATTGTGAATCCTTGCCTGACTTTGGAACAGTGGAGTTAATGCATCCACCCTTTCAGGTGATATGGGTCCTGTAAGGACAAACCCCATGTCAAGAACTAAAGATACCCATGAAAGGGGTAAATTTCTAACTATGGCAATATTGCAGGAAGTTGGCCGGTCCCGAGCACTTAAGAAACCAGCTGTAGTGGTGGAAATCTTGAAGTGTGATACTTTTATGCATAGTATAAAAATATTATGTTTGTGTGTTTTAACAACCGGTGAGTAGGTCGGGTTGTTACACAATCCTTAAAGTGCCTTGAGAGTTTGTGGCTTAGGTCAATTTTGTATAGCTTCAATTTTATTTAGGTCAATCTTAACTCCCTCTTGTGAAATAATATGTCCCAACTATTCTACCTCTACATTGCAAAGGAATATTTGGATCATTTGATAAATAATTGATGGTCCTGTAAGAGTTGTAAAGTTTGATCCAAATATTGTAGATGCTTGACCCAAGTGTGACTGTAAAGAGAATAACATCAAAAAAAGATAAAATAAAACTTGCAAATAAATGGATGGAAGACATTATCCATGAGGCTCTAAAATGTTGAAGGTGCATTAGTTAGGCCAAATGGCTTGATCAAAAACTCATAATGGCCCTCATGAGTTCAAAATGTTTTTGGAATGTATTACTCATTGATTCTTATTTGATGATATCCAAAGCAGAGATCCAACTTGGATAAAAAATTTATGCCATGTAACTCATTCAACAACTCATCAGTCATAGGAATAGGAAATTCATCCTTAATGGTGAGCTTATTGAGCTTATGCAAATTTATACACAATCACCACAACCCATAATTTTTTTATCAACAGTACCAATGAATACTAAGGATTGTTACTAGGCTGAATCACACCTATTTTTAGTAATTATTGGACAAACTTCTCAATTTTTTATTTTAGCACATAGGGGTATTTTTATGGTCTGATGTTAGGTGACAAACTACCTCAAACCAACTATATTTTATGACCATGAAAATAACATGAAGGTAATCATGTCGGTTCCACAAAAACTACATTATATTTAGTCAAAATTAGTTGTAAATCCCCTTTGAGTTCGTATGCTTCAGAAGTTTGGGGTTGAATTGAAAACAATTAGGTTACTACCCCATGTGAGAATTTTTTAACAATTCCTCCATCTGAATTGAACTGATAACCCGTGAGGATCCTGCATGTGATCCATAGAGAGTGTATGACCTCCCATTTTGAGAGAATTGCATCCATAATTTGACAAAGTTCTAGGCTATTATTCCCAAATTACAAAGCCATTGTACCTCCAAAACAACATCACATCCTCCAAGTGGATGTGCAAAAACATCATTTTTATGTTCATATTCCCTTATCTTCAACTTAACATTTTAACATTTACCCTTACAAGTTAATGTTTCTCCATTTGCCACCATGACTTCAAAAGAGTTGTAAGAATGCATGTAGAAATTTGCTTGCTTAACTACTCATGGATCAATGAGTTATGTGTATTACCTAAATCAATAAGAATTATAATTCTTTGCCCTTTGAAGAATCCTACTACCTTCATAGTCTAAGGGGTTGAGATTCCTACAAGTGCATGAATGGAAATCTTTGGTTGTGGTTCTTCTTGTGCTTCACCCTCAACCTGAGGATCTTCCTCTTATGGTTATACTTCTTCATCATGTATTTTATTTCTAAAATTTCATCCACATCCACTAGATAAATATTTTATTGTACACATTTATGCCTTGGAGAATATTTCTCATCACAATTATAACTTAAGCCTTGTGCTCTACAATCATCCATTTCCTCCCTAGTCAATCACTTAATTGGTGGAGATTTATTGTTGGTATTTGATGTGAACTTGGATGGAAATGAAGGTTTTGTCTATGGGAATTTAGATGACTGCCTCTAGGGAGTAAACTTTCCCTTTGCTAGTCTATCCAATCATATGGCTTGCATCATTGATTTTATTGGCAATTTGAGTTATTTTATGTTGTCGTTGATGTCACATGGATCACATTGAGTTTTAGTGGTCAAATGATATTTTGGAAAGCATGGATAAACATAGGGTTTTTGTGAAAACCAAGGCATGCAAAATAAAAGGTTTTATTTAAAACCATGGATGGCAGATTTGAACTAGGTTTTTCTTAAAATCAAATTTGGCCTTTTGTTTCATCGATAAAGGTGCACCGATGATGGAGATATTTAATTTTTAATATTTAGTTTAAATTTTAATTATTTAAAATTAAATATGCAAGATTTTCGCTGACGTCATCGAAAATAATAAGGAGGCTATATAAAGGGGATACCTAAGGTTCATAAACTAATGTGAGATCATGAATTAATCATTGGAAAAAGAATCCGAATAAGAGCTCGTGCGAAATCCTTTGAAAAGCGGACGCAACAAATAAGACAAAGTGATGTCAAGACAAAATTCATAGTGGGTAGTGTGATGCATTGGCAATTAGCTTGTGGCTAAGGTGTGGGGTAGACAAAACGTCAAGGTTTGAGAGTTGTGTTTAAACCTTGTTTTATAAGCATAGTTGTTGAATCCCATTGGTTATGTAAAGAACTTGAAAAGAACATGAGTATCATTGTTATGTGAGATTTGTGATTGAGCATTGTTGGAAACATTTGAGTTGGTTGATACATGCTTGGACTAGGGTTTTATGAGAAAAAGTCATCCCTTGTTGTGATTGGTTGAGTTGAGTTGATTAATCCTAGTCAAGTGATTGTGTGATGTGATTGTTCAAGTCCCATGAAACAAACTATTCTATAATTTTGATTTGAGTTGAGATTGAGCTTAGAACATATTGAGTCTCTAAAAATTCTCTTTATGCTTCTATGATTTTATTTGAATTGAGTTGAGTTGATATCATTGTGGATCATTGTTTTCATACATTGTATAGTGCATTACCATTAATTGTTGAGTTCATTTTTGAGCCTTGCCTTCATAGATTTGTGGATGAGATTTTAGTACTACTTTAGCATGATTGATTGAGCCTTTGAGAATGCCTTTGGGATAGATTTCTTGATAGATTTGTGGTAGTTTTTGTATGATTGATTGAGCCTTTGAGAAGGCTTTGTGGAAAGTTTTTTGGGACAGCTTTGTGGATAGTTTTAGACAAATTTGTGGACAGATTTGGGACAGATTTTGATGAGGTTCTGAGTGAGCCTATTGAGAAGAGTTGAGCAAGTTCTTAGTGAGCTTGCTAGAGCAGTTTTGGACAAGTTCTTAGTGAGATTTTTGGAGAATATTTGGGCAAGTTCTTGGTGAGATTTCTAGAGAATATTTGGACAAGTTCTTAGTGAGCTTGTTGAGCAGTTTTGGACAAGTTCTGTGTGAGCTTGTTATGCAGATTTGGACAAGTTCTGTGTGAGCTTTTTATTGCCTAGATTTGAGCACATCAAATAAATTTGGACAAGTTATGTGTGAGCTTGTTGAGCAGTTTTGGACAAGTTCTGTGTGAGCTTCTTATGCATATTTGGACAAATTATGTGTGAGCTTGTTATTGCCTAGCTTTGAGCAGATCAAAGAAATTTGGACAAGTTATGTGTGAGCTTGTTGAGAAATTCTGGACAAGTTCTGTGTGAGCTTGTTATGCATATTTGGACAAGTTCTGTGTGAGCTTGTTATTGCCTAGCATTGAGTAGATCAAAGAAATTTGGACAAGTTCTATGTGAGCTTGTTGAGCAGTTTTGGACAAGTTTTGTGTGAGCTTGTTATGCAGATTTGGACAAGTTCTGTGTGAGCTTGTTAGTGCCTGGATTTGAGCAGATCAAATAAATCATTGTAATGGATAAGTATCCTTATTTTTGTGTGAAATATTATAAGGATATTATCTTGTGGAGTACCCCACATTGGGGGAACCACATTAAATATTATGTCTCAATTGTATATGGTGACTTGTGCTCTTGATTACTATTTTTATCTAAGTTATTAATGCACACTGCTATATTTGGTTATTGCAATTAAGGACATTAATTGATATTGGTTTGTAAAGAAAGTAAAAAGTGGTCTTATACGGTTCACCCCCCTCTTAGTATAATCTTGTTTTATTCAATTGGGATCAGAGCGGGTTCCTTCAAAAAATCTAACAGCTTGAGGGTAGATTCTACAAGAACATAGATGGCTTCACATAATGGATCATCTACAAATAAGGCTCCACTATCTGATGGTAACAATTATGCTTTCTGAAGCATGAGGATAAAGAAATACTTGATATCACAAGGATATGAGGTATTGCAAATGGTTGAAAAAGAGTATAGGGTTGAAGGTGATCTCGAGGCAGATAAGACTATCAGGAAATTGGTTGAGATCAATGCAATAGCAATGAATTGTATTTTGAGTGGGCTATGAGAGACATATTTTGCAAAGGTTATGGTATTTAATTCAGCTAATGAGATGTGGACCAAGTTGTGAAATACTTATGAAGGAGATTCCAAGGTAAAGTTGGCAAAACTACAAACTCATAGAAAAATATTTAAGGAATTGAAAATGGAAGATTCTGAAGATATTGCAAGGTTTTTACTTTGATTTGATGAGATTACTAACACCATGAGAGGTCTAGGATTTGAGATAAAATAATCAGAAGTTTCTCAAAAAAATTTGAGATCACTTCCCATGAAATATGATGCTAAGGTTTCAAAAATAGAAGAAACAATGGATATCAACAAGTTAACAATGGAAGAATTGCAAGGAACTCTCACAGCTTATGAGATGAGGGTAAGTAAGCATCAGGTTCCAATAAAAGAGATTGCATTCAAGGCTTTAGAAAAAAATAAAGGGAAATTTCCAAAAATAGATAGAGTTGTAGATAATGATGAGGAAGCTAACTTCATCAAAAGGAATAAGGACTCAAGGAATTTTATGGATATAAGGAAAGTCAGATGCTACAAGTGTGGTGATCTTGGTCACTATGCATACAAGTGTCCACATAAATAAAATAGTGATGAAAAATAGGATCACAGAAGAAAAGAAGATGGAAAGCATAAGCATGAAAAAGATGACAAATACAAGCAAAACAAGTATGAGAAGAAGAAATTTTTTCGTAAGGAAAAGAAATATTACTACATTGTAGAAGCAAGTGATATCTCATATCATAGTGATAGAAACAAATCACATGATGAAAAGGAAGAACATCTATTCATATGAATATAAGGTGAAATAGAATAGTGCTTTGTGTGTGGTCAAAGAGATCACAAATCAGGATATTGCAATGGTTTCAGTGATAGTGAAGATGAGATGACACATCATGGAAACAAGCATGGTCAAAGAAATCTTGAGATTTTGTTTGCTATAGAAGATTATAATGATCTTAGTGATAGTGAATATTAAGAAGGGTTTTTATATGGGATAAGAGAAGTAGAAGAAGAACATTCACTCCAATAAGAAGAAGTTAAACAAGAGAATAGTGCAAGAAAGTCAAATATCTCATTTGATCTAAAATAAGACTTAAATGAGATCCATGAGCAACTACAAAAGGTTACAGAGAATCTAAAAGAATTGAGATGTTCCATACGTAAGAATTTTGATCCATCACATGACTCAAAATATCAATATATTTTCACTACGAAGGAAACATGTATTTCAGAGGCTATAGATATGGATGCCAATTTGCTACTTGACACAAATAAAGATAAAGAATAGGAAGATTTCAAAGCATCAAAGGTCTCATATTTCAAGTTTTGGGAATCACACTCAAAAGGAAAGGAATTTCTAAAAGATAAAATCAAGGAAGCACCTAAGTGTTATGAAGAAAGTTCCAATGTTCGTATGGCTCCAAAAATTCAGTTTGGTTCTTGTTTTGAGATAGGTGAATCAAGTTCAAAAGGAAAAGAAATACTTGAAGAGAAAAGCAAGGAAGAAACTAAGGAAGAGGATTTAGATACTACAAATAAGGTTCAAGGATGTAATGCACAAGTTGAAAATGATCATAAGGATAATGGTCAAGAAAGGTATGAGGAACCAAGGTATGAACAAAGGGCTTTTCAAGGAAATTGTTTTTCTTGTAATGGATTTGGACACAGGGCTATACACTGCAGGGTATATGGATCAAAGAATTTTGATTTTGCTAGAAGGAACATCAAAGGAAGAAGGTATGGTTTTCAGGGACATTACTTCTCATGTAACAGGATTGGTCATAGAGCTTCTCAGTGCAAAGGAAATGAGCAACATGGTTTTGGTTTTAGAGCTACACAATTCAAAAGTCATGGTTATAATGGTCATGAAAAAAGAACTTCACAATATAGGGTTTAGGAAAGGAATGGATATGGAAATTATTTCAAGAAATATTTCAAGATATGGGCACCATCCAAAGGCTACAATATCAAGTGTTTTAACTGCAATAACTTTAGACATATTGCAAAATGGTGTAGGACTTAATTCCAAACAGGTTCAAGGCAAGGTCATATAGGTTCAAGGCAATAAGGTCAAACAGGTTCAAGGCAAGAAGATCAAGAGAAGGATATTAGAAAAACATGGAAGCAAGTTGATAGAGGAAAGAAACAATTTCATATGGGAGTAAAAGTACTCCCACCCCAAAATTAATCACCTCAAGGGAAAAGGTGGTGAGGGGGCTATGCTTAAGAGTCATATATTTTAGCCCCATAGGTGTCCCTTTTGCCATTGATGTCAAAGGGGGAGAGATTTGAGTAATGGGGAGAGTATTGAGTTAGGGGGAGCAGCCTCCAAAGAGAGCATTGAGTTAGGGGGAGTAGCCTCCATAGAGAGCATTGAGTCAGGGGGAGCAGCTTTGATTCTCAGAGATGGTTTTTGCAGTGATTGTGGTTTTTGAATTAGAGGTGTTTCCATCAATGAAAAAGGGGGAGATTATTGGCAATTTGAGTTATTTTATGTTTTCATTGATATCACATGGATCATTGGTGTCACATGGATCACATTGAGTTTTGGTGGCCAAATGATATTTTGGAAAGCATGGATAAATACATGGTTTTTGTGAAAACCAAGGTAGACAAAATAAAATGTTTTATTTAAAACCACGGATGATAGATTTGAACTGGGTTTTTATTAAAACCCAAGTTGGTCTTTCATTTCATCGAAAAATGTGCCCCGATGATGGAGATATTTAATTTTAAATATTTAGTTTAAATTTTAATTATTTAAAATTTAAATTTAAAATTAAATATGCAATATTTTCGCCGACATCATCGAAAATAATAAGGAGGCTATATAAAGGGGATACCTAAGGTTCATAAACTAATGTGAGCTCATGAATTAATTGTTGGAAAAATAATCCAAATAAGATCTCGTGCGAAATCCTTTGGAAAGTGGAAGCAGCGAATAAGACAAAGTGAGGTCAAGACAAAAGTCATAGTGGGCAATGTGACGCATTGGGAATTGGATTTTTGCTAAGGTGTGGGGCAAATGAAACATCAAGGTTTTGAATCTCCTTGACTACATTCGGAAGGCATTGGAAGAAAAAATCTCAAAGCACTTTTGATTTATGGAAAGGGAGGAAAGGTTTTAAGGCACGTTGTGACTTTCCCTTTCAAATGAGCGGCTAGCTCATGTGGCAACCTTAGTCGTAGCTAATGCACTCGTGGTGTGGGCATGTCGAGGGTTTGAATCCCCTTGAGGAGGTAAATACGTTTTTGCTCTAATTAATTTTGTTAAGACCTAAGTTGGAGTTATAAGATGGTTAGGAATAATTAAATTTTTTAATTAAACTTTGTTTTTATAAGGGTTGTGATTATTATTTCAAAGGTGGATGAGTTGTTGATTTAATTTGATGTTCATGAAATTGAGAATTAAGATTTAGGAGGAGAAATAAGGAGTTGTTATAAAATAATTTTTGAGAGGTTTATTGATTATTATTTTTTATAAGGGTTTTTATTAAAAGGACTTTGGTGGATGTGTTTATTAAGTTGGAGTAAAAAGGTGTAAATTGAGTTATGCTTTATCTTGTGATTATTATTTGAAGTCCACTAACCCTTATTGATATTGGAAATGAAAGTTGTGTTTAGTGTGGCAGATTTTGTGGACAAATTCTTGGCATAAAAAGGTATGGGCACATTCTCCTATTGATTGTTTATGGTAGTTGATTTCTGAAATATAATTGGAATGAAAAGGATTGATTGTGGTTTCCTTTTCGAAAGTGGTTGGTTGAATGCTTCAAGGTTTTCTAGTTTGAGAGTTGTGTTTAAACCTTATTTTATAAACATAGTTGTTGAAGCCCATTGGTTATGTAAATAACTTGAAAATAACAAGAGTATCATTGTTATGTGAGATTTGTGATTGAGAATTGTTGGAAATATTTGAGTTGGTTGATACATGCTTGGACTAGGGTTTTGTGAGAAATAGTTATCCCTTGTTGTGATTGGTTGAGTTGAGTTGATTAAGCCTAGTCAAGTGATTGTGTGAGGTTATTGTTCAAATCCCATGAAATAAACTATTCTATACTCTTGATTTGAGTTGAGATTGAGCTTAGAACATATTGAGTCTCTAACAATTCTCTTTATGCTTCTATGAGTTGATTTGAGTTGAATTGAGTTGAGATCATTGTGGATCATTGTTGTCATCCATTGTAGAGTGCATTGCCATTCATTGTTGAGTTCATATTTGAGCCTTGCCTTCATATATTTGTGGATGAGATTTGAGTACTACTTGAGCATGATTAATTGAGCCTTTGATAAGGCCTTTGGGATAGATTTCTTGACAAATTTGTGGCAGTTTGTGTATAATTGATTGAGCCTTTGAGAAGGCTTTGTGGATAGCTTTTAGATTTATTTATAGATATATTTTAATGAGGTTCTGAGTGAGCCTATTGAGAAGAGTTGAGCAAGTTTTTGGTGAGCTTTCTAGAGCAGTTTTGGACAAGTTCTTAGTGAGCTTGTTGGAGCAAATTTGAGCAAGTTCTTGGTGAGCTTGCTAGAGCATATTTGGAAAAGTTCTTAGTGAGCTTGTTGAGCAGTTTTGGACAAGTTCTGTGTGATCTTGTTATGCAGATTTGGACAAGTTCTGTGTGAACTTGTTATTGCCTAGCTTTGAGCAAATCAAAGAAATTTGGACAAGTTCTATGTGAGCTTGTTGAGCAGTTTTGGACAAGTTCTGTGTGAGCTTGTTATGCATATTTGGAAAAATTCTGTGTGAGCTTGTTATTACCTAGCTTTGAGCAGATCAAATAAATTTGGACAAGTTTTGTGTGAGCTTGTTGATCAATTTTGGATAAGTTATGTGTGAACTTGTTATGCATATTTGGACAAGTTATGTGTGCGCTTGTTATTGCCTAGCTTTGAGCAGATCAAAGAAATCATTATATTGGATAAGGATCCTTATTTCTATGTGAAATATTATAAGGAGATTATCTTTTGGAGTACCCCATATTGGGGGAACCACGTTAAATCTTGTGTCTCAATTGTGTATGGTGACTTGTGCTCTTGCTTACTATTTCTATTTGAGTTATTAATGCACATTGCTATATTTGGTTATTGCAATTAAAGAAATTAATTGAGATTGGTTTGGAAAGAAAGTAAAAAGTGGTCTTATATTGTTCACCCCCCTCTCAATATAAGCTTGTGTTCTTCAGATTCTGGTTTGGACAATTTTACCTCTATCTAGATTTTGGTTTGGACATTTTTACAAAAGATAATAGAAAATAATGAAATGGATCAAGATTCTTATGTGAAATAAAAATAATTACTTTCTACCTATCATAATACATTAAAAAAGGAGTCCTTGGTTCTAAAAATCTAGAGATAAATAACTCAAGGAAGGAGATAGAAACACAATAAAAAAATATCCTATAGCAAAAAAAAAAATTGTCACATCAAAAATATTTAACTCTAGATGGAAGAAATATTAAGGACGAAGAAGATATAGGAAGCAAGCAATTAATTATTTCAAAAATATTTTGTCATATACTAGGCAAGATAAGGAGGCACAAGATAAATTTTTGCAAAGTATTCCATCAATTATCACACATGGACAAAATGAAAGCTTGATGAAGAATATATCTATGGAGGAGCTCCATGAAGTAGTTTTATATTTCCATCCTAACAAGGCACCTAGCCCCTATGGATTTTTTTCAATTTTATTTTAAAAAAATTGGGATTTATTGAAGAGTGATATGTTAGTTGTGGTTAAAGAGGCATGGAAAAGGAAGGAAATAGTAAATAAGATCAATGCTACTTTTATTACATTGGATCCCAAGAAAGGTAACACAAAATATTTTGATAATTTTTATCTAATAAGCCTTTATAATATGATTTATAAGATTATTTCAAAAATTATGACAAATAGGTTGAAGGACATTCTAGGTTATGTTATATTAGAAGAACAAGGTGGCTTTGTTTCTGGTAAACAAATTTTGGATGGTATAATTATTGCATAGGAGGCCATACATTTTCTTCATTCCATGAAAATCCTAGGTATGCTTATGAATTTAGATATGAACAAAGTATATGAAAGGGTTTCCTAGAATTTTCTACATGTTATTCTTAAAAATTTTGGCTTTGATTATAGTTGGCGTGAATGGATTAATTGTTGTTATAACACTGCAAAATTTTATATTTTGATCAATGGTTCTCATGTTGGTTACTTCAAGTCATCTTGTGGACTTCAACAAGGTGATCCACTATCTCTTTATATATTCATTATTCTTGCAAACACATTAGGGAGAGTTTTTCAAAGGCAAAAAAAGGAAGGAAAAATCATGGATGTTCAAGTTGCAAAAAGTATTTCCTCTAAATATCATCTACAATTTTTTTATGATACTTTTCTTTTCAAACATCCCTTAGTGAGTGAGGCCATGCTAGTATGATGATACTTTTCTTTTCAATATTATCATGCCATGAGAAATCTATTGGACAGTTGGTTGATACTACAAAATCCAAGATATTTTTCATGAATACTACCCTAGATTTACAACAAAATATTATGAATTTTAGGGTTTAAAATTAAAAAATTTCCATAAACCTACTTGGGAATTCCTTTGACCATTAAAGGAAATAAAAAGGATCTTTTGATATCTTTTTTGAAGAGAATGAAAGCTTGCTTGGTAGGTTGAAAAGGCAAATTCTTAACCATGGTAGGAAAGATACAACTTATTAAGACTATATTGGAATCCATCCTTATTTATATGATGTCACTTTCAAGATTGCTAACAAGTATAGCATTAAAATTTAATAAAATTCAAAGAGACTTTCATGAAGAGGTTGTGAGGAAAAAATTATGTATCCTCTTTGTAAGTGGGATAGGGTTTGTAAAGGAAAGAATATTGGAGGAGCAGGCTTATGAAATTGCAGATTTATGAATTTGGTATTAGAAGCAAAGCTTGGGTGGAGATTATTTAGAGATCAAGGCAAGATTTAGATAAAAATATTACTTCAAAAATATATAGGTTCTCTTGATGCAATCGAATTATTTGGAAAAATAACACTATCCAAAGGATTGTCAACATGGAACTTCATATCAAATTAATAGTTTACAATTTATAAAGAAACATATTACATGGTTAGTCAATAAGGGGAGTTGTGTAGATTTTTGGTTTGATGCTTGGCTAAATACTTATCCTATTATCTCTAACTTGAAATGACAACCATTTGCTCAAGCATGTCTAGCATGTAAAGGTCCAAAGGTCAAATATTATATTATTATGAGAAACAACTCCATATCATGGATTTCTATTAGTAACCTATTTGAAGGAGAGGAACTCAAACAAATTATAGATAAAATTTAAACTATGTTTCAAGAGTTTTATTTTCCAATTTTTTTATGAAAGGATGAGTTGGTTTAGAATTTATCAAAGGATGGTGGATACTCAATCAAGTTGGGATATGCAAATTCATAATAATCAAAATTTACATCTCCCAAAAAATTTCCTTGGAAGAATGTTTGGTCATTAGATGCTCTCCCTAAGGCCTCAATATTCCTTTGGTTAGCAATTCAAAGTAAGATTATTACAAGAAAGTATACAAATAAGAGGATTTTGAAACATTTAACCATTTAATTATTCATTGATATTTTAGATATACCTTATGTGACAAGGATTTAGAAACATTTGACCATTTAATTCTTCATTATCCCTTTGCTCACACCATTTAGGGTTACTGTTTTAAATATGAAATTATATTAGGTAGCTCCTCCAACATTGAAAGATTTGATGAAATGTTGGATTAATTATTTTAAAGCTAAAGCATTGTGTATTCTTTGGAGGATTAGACATGGCATTATTTGTAGGAATTATGGCTTGAAAGGAATAATAGAAATTTTTAAAATAAATCTCAAAATCATGCCCAAGTTTGGAACTATATTATTGCCTCTCTTGTATAATGTCTAAAAATATGATGCTCATCATGGGAAGTCTTAATTACAAAAAAAGAGGTGCTAAAAACTTGGCTATGGAATTTGAGCATACATGGAAGAGGCATCTACAATAATAAAATTAAAACAAAGGGTCTACTTCGATCTAGGGTAAAATAGACATGTCTAAAAATTGGGTTTATCAAAATTAAATTTGATGGTGCTTTAAAGGAAATTCAGAAAAAAATGGTGGAGGTGGTGTATTTAAAAATAGTGAAGGCAAAATTCTTCTCATTTACTCAAAATCATATGGAACTTCAACTAACAACTATGCAGAGGCTAGGGCACTTCTTACAGGGTTTTAAATTGCAATAAAAAAGGATGAAAATATATTTAAATTTAGCGAGATTTATAAATTATCATTAATGCTATTAACAAAAATGGATGTGGAGAAGCTCAAAATAGGGGGCAACCAGGATCAACAAATCTGAAGGTTGAAGGAGCGTGGGAGGTTGGAGGTTGAAGAAGCATGGAAGGTTAAATGATGAGTTGATATTTGGAGTGTCAAGGCTAAAGGAGCATGGAAGGTTGGATTGGTTGAAGGAGTATGGAAGGTTGGGTTGGCTAAAGGATCTACAACAGAAGGTTGGGATGGCTAAAAAAACATGAAAGGCCGATAAGGCTAAAGAATCATGGAAGGTTGGGATGACTGAAGGAGCTGCAACAGAAGGCTACAATGTTGAGTGGAAGGTTTGGAAGGCTAAAGGAGCATGAAAGGTTGTTTAGGCTGAAGAATCATGGAAGGCTAGCCTTTATTGGGTGGAAGGCTTGTTTGAGACTAGATCAATTGAGGGAACCACAACAACAGGTTAGGTTGTTGAGTGTAGTGCAACAACAGGTCAGGTTGTTGGGTGGAATACTAGATCAACTAAAATCCCCTATTTTTATCTTTTTTGTGCCTATGGGTTTGGAACCCATAAGTATTGAGATGGTTTTTCTAAATAACACATGCTTATATTGAGAGGGGGTAGTGAACAGTATAAGACCAAATTTTACTTTTATTTCTCAAATAATATTATACAAAATAATCAATGGTGAAGAACACAAGCTTATACTGAGAGGGGGGATTGAACAGTATAAGACTTAACCAATTAATAATTTTAACTTTAGATAGCAGTGGCATCAACACAACATTAATCAAGATAGAAAGCATCACACATTGAAGACCCATTTTTAACATGGTTCACCCAAAATGGTTGGGCTACGTCCACAAAAAATTTCTCTAAAATTTATCTCAAATTTCTTTGGGAATCCTTCCCAAATACAATGTTTATGAGCCTCGACCCAAAGGAGATACCTTCCCCCAATCAGAATTTATGAGCCTCTGATCAAAGGAGATACCTTCCCCTCTGCTCTGGAAATGATCCCTTAGAAGATCAACTGCCTCTACCTCTTGCCAACACATGGAACTCCTTTCCATCGAAGACCTCCTGTCTTCAATGCTTAGCCTAAGAGACCTTTGCCTTCTATGATCACGTCCACAGCAGCTCAACAACCTATACCAATCATAGTCAGTTGGTCTAGTACAAGTCTTCTCTCAGTCATCTCTCTTCACACACTCTACACTGTCTTCTCACACTCTACGCCCATACAGTAGCACTCCGCGTTCGTCTTTGCCCTTTGTGCTCTCTTCGCCCTCTACTCTCTCTGTGCAATCACAGCTGCACTTGGTCAAACTTCAACCTTTGCACTCTCTGCGCAATCACAGCGGCACTTGGAACAATTCGCCATGACTCTTCGCTCACTCTGCACACTTCGATATCATCACACCACTTCTGTGCTATCTGTGCTCTTTCGACTGCATCTCGCACACTTCGATGCACATTCAATGACACATTCAACTCTCCAAATAGCCCTCCTTTTATAATAAAATTTTCATGATGAAAACTTTAATCTTAGTCGGTTGTTATAACAAATGCAAACCCTAAACTTAGTCGACTGCAAACCCTAATTTTAGTCGACTGTCATCGATCTTCGTCGATTTCAACTCATGAAGATATTCGGTAACTCAATTGCTCGAAGACTTCATTCGATAACTGACCTTGTAGCCACTGCACTGTCATTTGTTCACTCTTCACATTTTAGCTATAAGAATTCACCCTATATCTGCCCTTGTAAATGTCATGGAGATGTCGGTCCTCTATCATACTTCTCATTCCAATCGAGTTCTTCTTCTTGTCTTGCACTCTTACGGCCTGTCGTGAAATTGTAACATTTCTGTCTCTGTAGCTTCTTTTATTTTTGTTGCCACGACAATGCCACATGTCGCGATATCGCGACACTTTTGCCTCTTCGACTTTTTCTTGGCTGTTGACTGCAAAAACATAACATGTCGTGACATAGTGACACTTTCACCTCTGAACTATTCCTTCTTTCTTTTGTCGCGATATCGTGACACTTTCTACTTGTGTACTCTTCTTCTTTTCTTATGTCACGATATCGTGACACTTCTAACTCCTTTGTCTTATTTTTAGCTTTTGTCATGATATCGCGACACTTTTGCTTCCTTAGACTTCCTTTTTGTTTTTGTCGTGATATCACGACATTTCTGACTCCATACATTCTCTCTCCTCTTTGAGTCGAGAAACTACGACATGTCACGATATCGCAACACTTTTCTAACTTGCTTTCTCTCTCCTTCTTAAGTCACGAAAATGCGACATGTCACGATATCGTGACATTTTTCTAACTTGCTTTCTCTCTTTTGCTTAAGTCGCGAAAATGTGACATGATGCGATATCGCGACATTTTTCCTCCTTAGCTCTTTTCTATTTTTTGGGTCATGAAAACCCGACATGTCGCAATATCATGACACTTTTTCTCCTTAGCGCTTTTCTTTTCTTCGGGTCGTGAAAACCCGACATGTCGCGATATCGCGACACTTTTTCTCCTTAGCGCTTTTCTTTTCTTTGGGTCGTGAAAACCCGACATGTCACGATATCGCGACACTTTTTCTCTGCGAGCTCTTTCTCTCGAACCTATCGCGAAATCATGACACTTTTTCGTCCATACAATCCCTCTTGCAAATTGTCACGAAATCGTGACACTTTTCTTTGCGAGCTCTTTCTCTCGAACCTGTCAGCTTGGGGTTTGCAAAAGACCTTTGAAATTGTCATGTCGTAACCTTCATCAAAAAAAATTATTTGACATTAAATCAAATTCCTTCAAGAGCTTCTTGACATCAATGACAACTTATACATTTGAGCAAAGGCAATGTACCCAAAGTACCCAAAATTTCCAACAATCTCCCCCTTTGTCATTGATGGCAAACCTTTACTGAAAACACTTCTCAAGAGCCAAAACTGAAACCAACTGTGCTAACAACTGACCAACTTCCTTTGAAGTTTTGCTCCCCCTAACTTGAAGCTTTCCTCTTCACTTTGAAGCTCTCCCCCTTACTCATATCTCTCCCCCTTTGTCATCAATGGCAAAGGGTCACCTTTGGGGCTCGGGACTAAGAATGAGCCTCTTAGCTTGGTCCCTCCCCCACCTCCTGATGAGGTGATTAATTCTGGGGTGGGAGTACAACTCCCAATTTCTCCCTTAGATACTCAAACGTATCTCTTGGAAGAGGTTTGGTGAAGATATCTGCAATCTACTCTTTAGAAGGCACATACTCTAGCTTGACCTGCTTGTCTTGCACTTTCTCCCCTAAAAAGTGATACTTGATGGAAATATGCTTTGTCCTTGAGTGCATTACTGGATTTTTGGAAATACTTATGGCACTTGTATTATCACAAAGTATGGAGATGGGTTGTTCATGCTTGACTTTGAAATCCTCCAAGGTGGTCTTCATCCATAAAACCTATGTACACCCAACCACTATTGCTATGTATTCAGCCTCTATTGTAGATAAGGAAACTGAAGGTTGTTTCTTACTTAGCCAAGAAACCAAACTCTTTCCCAGAAAGAATGCTCCACCACTAGTGCTTTTCCTGTCATCAATACTGCCTGCCCAATCTGCATTTGTATAAGCTGTGAGGGTGAAATCATCACCTTTGGGATACCAAAGCCCAAAGTCCATAGTACCCTTCAGATATCTAAATATCCTCTTAATTGCTATAACATGAGAATATTTTGGAGCTATTTAAAATCTTGCTACTAACCCAACTGCCTGCATGATGTTTGGTCTGGTAGTTGTAATATATAATAAACTGCCAATCATAGATCTGTACAACCTCTGATCTATCGCTGGAGATTCATCATCTTTACTCATCTTGCACCCTGTAATCATTGGAGTACACACTAGTTTGTTGTCCATCATCCCAAATTTCTTCAACATTTCTTTGATATACTTTCCTTGAGAGAGAAATATACCATCTTTTGATTGAGCAATCTAAAGACCTAAAAAGAATGACAGCTCTCCAATCATAGACATCTCAAATTCCTTCTACATGGTGTTAGCAAAAACTTTGCACATCTGAGTATTATTTCCCCCAAAAATAATATCATCAACATAGACAACCATAATCAACATATCATCATCTTCATTCTTAATATACAAATTGCTATCTTCCATGCCTTTCCTGAAGCCTTGCTCATGAAGATAACTGTCAAGTCTTGAGTACCAAGCCCTAGGTGCTTGCTTTAACCCATACAAGGCCTTTTTTAGTTTACACACATAGTCTGACCGTTCTGATAGAGACACTCCTTCTGGTTGTTCTATGTAGACTTCTTCTACCAACACCCCATTTAGAAAAGCTGACTTTACATCCATTTGATATACCTTGAATGATTTGAAGCTTGAAAGGGCCAAAAACATTTTGATAGCTTCAAGACAAGCAACAGGAGAAAACATCTCTTCGAAATCAACACCTTCTACTTGAGCATAACCTTTGCAGACTAACCTAGCTTTGTTTCTGACAATATTTCCATCCTCATTGAGTTTATTTATGGATATCCATTTTGTGTCAATGACATTCTTGTCCTTAGGTCTTGGAACCAATTCCTAAGTTTCACTTTTCTCTATTTGATTTAGCTCTTCATCCATTGCTTTTACCCAAAACTTATCTGCACATGCTTCACTAAAATATTTTGGCTCAATATAAGATAATAATGAAACATTTGTAGAATCATGTGAAGGAATGACTCTTCTTCTTGTTTGCTTGCTATTTGGATCACCAATGATCAAATCTTTGGGATGATGTTTCTGAACATATCGTGAAGGAGTTTTGGGAAGCAGTTGTTGTCTTTCCTCTTCTTCATCTGAAACCTCTCCGAATTCTTCTTGACAAATTTCATCACTGAGTTCCTTGACTGGTTCTCTTATCCATGTCTTTTCATCAACTGTTACATTTATGCTCTCTACAATCGTATGAGTTCTTTTGTTGAAGCATCCGTAGGCCTTGCTTCTGTTGGAATATCCAAGAAAGATTCCCTCATCACACCTAGGATCAAACTTACCCAAATTCTGATCTTCCCTTCTGATGAAGCACTTACTCCCAAACACTTTGAAGTATTTTACTATAGCTGGTCTTCCTTTCCACAACTCATAAGGAGTTTTATGATGATTGACTCTAAGTTGGGCCCTGGTGATAATGTAGACTGTTGTACTGACTGCCTCTTTCCAAAAGCCATCTGAAATTTTTGACTCATTTAACATAGCTCTAGCCATATTTTCAATAGTTCTATTTTTCCTTTCAACTACTCCATTTTGTTGAGGAGTTCTTGTTGCTGAATATTCTCTTTTGATTCCTTGTTGCTCATAGTATTCCACAAATTCATTTGAAGTGAACTCTCCTCCTCTATCTGATCTTAAGCATTTGATTCTCTTGTCAATCTCATTTTCAATCATTTCTTTGAAAGCTTTAAATTTTTCAAAAGCTTCAGATTTTTCTTTGAGAAAAATAACCCAAGTCATTCTAGAATAATCATCTATAAACAACATGAAGTAGCTTTCTCCCTGAATGCTCCGAGTTCTGGTAGGGCCACATAAATCAGTATGAATAAGATCCAATGGTTTTGAATAAGTATACCCTTTTGATTTGAAACTGGTTCTAGTCTGTTTTCCATGTTGACAAGGACCGCAAATGATGTTATGGGGCCTTTTTATTTTGGGCAAGTCTCTAACCGCTTCCTTGTTACTAATATTGACAAGATTATCAAAGCTCAAATGCCCCAATATTTTATGCCATAACCAAATCTCATCTTCTTGAGTTAGAAAACACTTTTCCTTTTTTATCTCACTTAGCATGTAAAGATTGTTTGGAGTCCTTGTAGCACTAGCAATGAGTTTTCCATTTTTTTCTTTACTTATCTCACATCTATCTGAAAAGAAAGATACTATGTGCCCTTGATCACAAAGTTGACTCACACTAAGAAGATTATGTCTTAGGCCTTCTACATAAAGCACATTTTCTATTTTGGATTTCCCATCCAAACTAAGAGTCCCTTTACCATAGATTTTAGCTGACTTGTTATCTCCAAAACTGACTGTTCCTCTGTTTGTTTCTTTTAAGACCAAAAACTTTTCCTTTTCACCAGTCATATGTTTTGAACAACCACTATCAAGATACCATTTTTCTACTTTGTCTTGAGCATGAAAAGTAGTTTGAACTATCATTGACTTAGATTTGATCTCATTTCTCTTTTTAGTGAACTCAAGGCTAGATCTATCCAAACTGCACATCCTTGCTATATGCCCAAAATTCTTGCACTTGTAACACATGACATTTTTATTCATAAGAGGTGCAAAAGAGTTAACATTTTCCTTACTATGGCTATTCAAAGACTTATTGCAATGCATAGCTTTGTGACCAAATTTCTTGCAAGAAAAATAATAGCCATGGAAAGTATTATGTAACCTATTTTGATGCCTTGGATGATTGTTCTTCTTGTGACCAACTGGAATCCACCGCTCTTCAGGATGAAGATTGATCTTGCTCGAAGACCCTATTTCATGAATGGTGATACCATCCTTCTTTTGCTTTTCACATGGAGTATTCTATCTAAGAGCCAACTGTTCCAACTTCACTCTAAGAGACATAACCTCTTCTTCTAGTTTCTCGCAATCAACTTCTTTTCCTTTTAGAGCCTCTATCAGAACCTGTTCAACCTTCTTCCCTTCTTCGACTAGAATTTTGAAGTCTATAACACTTTGAGACAATTCTGATCTTGCTATCTCTTCTTCCTGACATTGATGCTTGAGAACAAAATTCTCTTCCCTGAATTTCTCAAGCTTTCTTAAAGCCAAGAAGAATTCACCTTTGAGATCGAACTCAACCTCTTCATCTCTTTTTGAATCTGTATGTTCCTTTGATAGATCCTTCTCCAAGATGTTAGGCTCTTTCTGGAGAGACCAGCTCTGATACCAATTGAAGAACACAAGCTTATACTAAGAGAGGGGGTGAACAGTATAAGACTTAACCAATTAATAATTTTAACTTTAGATAGCAGTGGCATCAACACAAAATTAATCAAGACAGAAAGCATCACACATTGAAGACCCATTTTTAACGTGGCTCACCCAAAATGGTTGGGCTACGTCCACAAAAATTTTCTCTAAAATTTATCTCAAAGTTCTTTGGGAATCCTTCCCAAATACAATGTTTATGAGCCTCGGCCCAAAGGATATACCTTCCCCCAATCAGAATTTATGAGCCTCTGCTCAAAGGAGATACCTTCCCCTTTGCTCTAGAAATGATCCCTCAGAAGATCAACTGCCTCTACCTCTTGCCAGCACATGGAACTCCTTTCCACCGAAGACCTCCTGTCTTCAATGCTTAGCCTAAGAGACCTCTGCCTTCTATGATCATGTCCACAGTAGCTCAGCAACCTGTACCAATCACAGTCAATCTATCTAGTACAAATCTTCTCTTAGTCATCTCTCTGCATACACTCTGCACTATCTTCGCACACTCTGTGCCCATACAGTAGCACTCTGCATTCATCTTTGCCCTTTGTGCTCTCTTCGCCCTCTACTCTCTCTATGCAATCACAGTCGCACTTGGTTGAACTTCAACCTTTGCACTCTCTGCGCAATCACAGCGGCACTTGGAACAATTTGCCATGACTCTTTGCTCACTCTGCACACTTTGATATCATCACACCACTTTTGTGCTATCTGCGCTCTTTCGACTGCATCTCGCACACTTCAATGCACATTCAACGACACATTCAACTCTCCAAACAACCCTCCTTTTATAACAGAATTTTCATGATGAAAAATTTAATCTTAGTCGACTGTTATAACAAATGCAAACCCTAAAATTAGTCGGCTGCAAACCCTAATTTTAGTTGACTATCATTGATCTTCGTCGGCTTCAACTCATGAAGATATTCGGTAACTCAACTGCTCGAAGACTTCATTCGATAACTGACCTTGTAGTCGTTGCACTATCATTTGTTCACTCTTCACATTTTAGCTGCAATAATTCACCCTGTATCTACCCCTATAAATGCCATGGAGATGTCGGTCCTCTATCATACTTCTCATTCCACTCGGGTTCTTCTTCTTGTCTTGCGCTCTTATGGCCTGTCGTGAAATCGTGACATTTGTCTCTGTAGCTTCTTTTATTTTTGTTGCCATGACAATGCCACATGTCGCGATATCGCGACACTTTTGCCTCTTCGACTTTTTCTTGGCTTTTGACAACGAAAACATAACATGTCATGATATCGTGACACTTTCACCTCCAAACTATTCCTTCTTTATTTTGTCATGATATCACGACACTTTCTGCTTGCGTACTCTTCTTTTCTTATGTCGCGATATCATGACACTTCTAACTCCTTTGTCTTCTTTTTAGCTTTTGTCACGATATCGCGACACTTTTGCTTCCTTAGACTTCCTTTTTGTTTTTGTCGTGATATCGTGACATTTTTGACTCCATACATTCTCTCTCCTCTTTGAGTCACGAAACTGTGACATGTCGTGATATCGCGACACTTTTCTAACTTGCTTTCTCTCTCCTGCTTAAGTCGCAAAAATGCGACATGTCACGATATCGCGACATTTTTCTAACTTGCTTTCTCTCTCCTGCTTAAGTCACGAAAATGCGACATGTCATGATATCGCGACATTTTTCCTCCTTAGCTCTTTTCTATTTTTCGGGTCACGAAAACCCGACATGTCACGATATCGTGACACTTTTTCTCCTTAGCGCTTTTCTTTTCTTCGGGTCACGAAAACCCGACATGTCGCGATATCGTGACACTTTTTCTCCTTAGCGCTTTTCTTTTCTTCGGGTCATGAAAACCCGACATGTCGCGATATCGTGACACTTTTTCTCTATGAGCTCTTTCTCTCGAACCTGTCATGAAATCGTGACACTTTTTCGTTCGTACAATCCCTCTTGCAAATTGTCGCAAAATCGCGACACTTTTCTTTGCGAGCTCTTTCTCTCGAACCTGTCAGCTTGGGGTTTGCAAAAGACCTTTGAAACTGTCATGTCGTAACCTTCATCAAAACAAATTATTTGACATTAAATCAAATTCCTTCAAGAGCTTCTTGACATCAATGACAACTTATACATTTGAGTAAAGGCAATGTACCCAAAGTACCCAAAATTTCCAACAAATGGCAATATCAACAGCAGTAATAAAAGCAATGCACAAATCATCACACACAATAGAGACACCAATTAACACTGTTCACCTAATTTGGTCTACTCCATGAAGAAAATATTTCCACTAAAATATTCTTAACAAATCTCTTAGGAATCACTTCCCTATTACAATGTTTATGGACCTTTGTCCAAAGGAGACAATAATCCCCTAATGCTCTGATTTGTGGATCTCTCTCCATAAGAGAACTCTTTCTCCTTTTATCTGGTTCATGGAACTTGATCCAAGAGATATCTATCTCCTCAACTGGTTTGTGGATCTCTCTCCATAAAATAACTCTATCTTCCCAACTGGTTTGCGAATCACACTCCATAGGAGAACTCTTCCCCATTACACTGGTTCGTGGATCTCTATCCATAGGAGAACTCTTTCCCCTCTGCTCTGGTTCATGGATCTCTATCAATAGGATAACTCTTTCCTCTCTACTCTGGCTAATGATATTCTAGAACACTTTCGCCACCACTACTCTAGCTTGTGGATCTCTCTCCACAAAAGACCTCTATCCTCACTTCCCTAGCTAATAGATATCTATCCATTGGAGACTCATATCCTCTACTCTATCACCTCCAAATATTACTCTTAACTTTGTCTCAGATCTGCACCAAAATCTATTCCAAGTGTAGTACAAATCTGATCTAACTCTGTCTCATAAATATGCTCACACATACTCACAAATATGCACTGATCTCTATATCAAATTTGTTCTTGAGTCTTAACACAAAACTTGATCAAATCACCAATCAAATATACTTAGATCTGCACCAAGTCTTAACACAAAGCTTGAACAAATCAATCAATCAAGTCTACTGAAATATACCCCAAGCCTTAACACAAAGCTTGAGCAAATCACCAATCAACTCTGCTCTTAATGTTGTCTCAAGTCTTCACAAGACTTGCTTAAATTTACCTACAGGTCTTCACCAAGACTTGCTCAATCTGATCTCAAGTCTTCATCAAGACTTGCTCAACTTTGTCCTCAAGTCTCCTCAAGGACTTGCTCAATTTTATCCACAAGTCTCCTCAAAGACTTTCTCAATTCTATCCACAAGATTTTACAAAAGCTTTATCAACTATGTCCTTAAGCTTTCACAAAAGCTTACTCAACTCTGTCCTTAATTCCCCTCAAGGACTTACTCAAATCTATCCACAAGCTTTCATAGAAGCTTGCTCAATTCTGTCCATAAGTGATTCCAAAACTTGCATATAAAACACAACTTAAATTTCTTTCATAAAACTCTCTTCACACAAACAAATTCTACTCAGAATCTTATTTTAACCTCAGGAACATATAGAGAATTATAAGCTTTATCAAAACCTCAATATGTTTCACACTCACAAAGTTGATTTCTAATGTTTGTACATTCACTTTCAATATCACTCAAATCCAATGCTCAAGAAGTTTCACTCAATCATTCAACCAATGAAACACAACTTGCTCACAAACCCTAAATAGGTCTTTTCACACTTTTCAAACAAGGAGCATAATTTGGGTCTCAAACCCTAACTCAAATAATATTCAATCTCTATCTCAAATGTTCTCTAAACATTCACCAAAGAAGCATATAAAACATTCACTCAAATATTTCCAACAATGCTTATCAAATAATCCTTTTCACTCCACCTTAAGTTTCACACTCTCATTCCAATCGCCTGTAAACAAAATATAATGTGCCCATACCTTTTTACTTTGATGGAGATATGTCTTCAAGCCTGTTTTGCTCACAACCAATTCCTTTTGTTTCACTTCCATGGTTAGATAACAATAGTCTATCTCAAAATGAATATTTCACACCATCCACAAAATATTCCTTCCAACATGTGCTTAGTGGAATCTGAAAGACATACTCTAAAACCCTTCTTTTGATCTCAAGGAGAATGCATTAAAACTTCATCATAATGACACAAACATTCTTCTTCATAATGCAAAAGGTACAATAAAATTCAAACCAATTTTACACCTTATAACTCCTAAACTTGCAAATTAAATCAACCCAACAAGATCACACATTACAAATAATTTTTCACTATTACACCTTTTAACTCCCTCTTTAAAATGATTTTCAATCAAACTATTTTAATCCAAAACCCTTTTTCAAAATAACACCATAGACTTTATTTCATGCATTCCTTTTATCAAAAATAAAATGTTTACCTTATAACTCCCAAAGCATCCCTTTTATCAAAAATTAAAATGTTTACCTTATAACTCCCAAAGCAACATTAATATTTACATACCTTAGCACTTAGTACCTTAGGTATTAATTAAAAACTTAATGCGTGTGCTACCTCCATGGGAATTGAACCCCATCACCTCAAGCCGCATGTGCCTTATCCATGGCCTAACCGTTGCGTGAGCTAAGCACTCATGTGGAACCTTAAGTGCACCCAGTAGGCTTTGTCCTAGTTGCTAGTGCCTCAACCTTTTAAAAAATTAAAAGCCTCACTCTTTGTCGTTGCTGAGTCTTGAACCCGAGATCTCCTAGATGTAACAACCTTGCACCAAGGGGAAACATATCTGGGCTATCTACCCGGATGGAACCAAAACTTACTGTTGCTTATGCTTATTACTTCCCTACCTCGAAAACAAAACCACGCAAACTCCTCCTTCTCTCTATTTTGTTATTTGATTGACGAGCAGGCATATGATATTTCAATTAAATTGCCATGTATTTTCCACCTTAGGCATGCACTATTAATATGCCTTTTAAGGCATTTACCTCCAACGTCGGTGCATATAAAATCAACCTTTAGCTTTTGAATTATATTATATTTTAATTATAATTATTTAAATTCAAATGAATTTAAATATTATAATTTAGATATTTAAACTATATCATCAAGGGAAACTTTTGCCACCATCATCTAAGAAAAAATTCATCAAATAACCTTATTATTTTTCCTCAAACACCATGGAACATAGTTATCTTTTCAACCAACTTGGACATCAAACCTTTGATATTAATCAAACCTTTTGACATTAATTTTATCAATTTGGACATCAAACCTCTTGACATCAATGACAACAAAACTTGCTCAAATTTCCAACAATCTCCCCCTTTGTCATTGATGGCAACCCTTTTTCCTTTAAGCATTCCTTTTATCTTTTTCAATTTTGCTCCCCATGAGAAACTACTCCCTGACTGAATGCTCTTCCCCTAACTCAAATATCTCTCCCTTTGTCATCAATGGCAAAGGGACTCCTTTGGGGCTAAATATAAGACTCTTAGCTCAGCCCCCTCCCTACCTCCTCTCCTTAAGATGATTAATTTTAGGGTGGGAGTATCTCTACTCTCAGGATACGATGCTCTTTTTCTTTGTCCACCTTCTTCCTCAACTAATCCTTTTGATTCTTTTGAATATCCCTGATCTTGCTTGTCCCTGGAAATTATGTTCTACACCACTTGGTCATATGCCCAACATTATTTCACTTATAAAACTTAATGTTTTGGTTCCTAGAAGATGTAAATATCTTTAATTTACTCTTGGTGAAGCCATACCCATTCCTTTCATGAACCCTACAATGAATTGCTTTATGACCAAAATGATTGCAAGAGTAACAATAGCTATGAAAGAGATGCCCAATTCTGAAATTTCTCTTAGTGAAACCATATTCCTTCTTTCCATGTGTCCTGCACTGCATGGCTTTATGACCAAACTTTCTACACAAGAAACAATGCCCTTTGAATAAATCTTACCTTGAACCCATTGGTCTCTTAGTCCTTTCTTACCTGTGATGTTTCATGTTCCTCATTTGTGAATTGTTTCCTTGGTGAACCTCTTGTTTTTCAACTTGTCCTCATAAGTCTCTCTTTATCCTTCACTTTCTTCTTCTAAAGCTTCTTCTTCTTTGGAGATTGAGATCGACTCATCTTCTTGTTCTCTTTGTGCCTCTTCAAAACCAAGTCCTATCTTGTTTTATGAAGATATTTGTACACGGATAATCTTATCCAAGGTCTTTGGGCTTCTTCGAAACCTGTGTAGCTTGTCTTTAGACTCTTTCACTTATTTCCTTAATGAAACTATCTTATGCTCTAATATTTCACATTCTAAGACTCTTGCCTCTAACTTTTCTTTAAATCTCATTATCTTAGATATTGATTTTTTCAGATCTTGTATAAGCTTTCCTTTCTCTTCATCACATTCTTGAAATTGAGCCTTGAATCTTGAGTTCTGCTTTCTAACCTTTTCAATTCTTTTAGAGAAAAAATAATTTCATATTCTAAATATACTACTCCTTCCTCTTCATTTTCTGATTCTTTCTCTACTTCTTTGTCTTCAAGAGCATCTTCATATCTTTTAGATTTATATTCAATATAATCACTTCCTTCATCTTCTATTGCCAAAAAGAGAATTTCTTTTTTTTCACTATTTGAGGATCTTTCATCACTATCACTTGAAACCTTGCATGTTGTTGAGAAGCAACACACCCCCACTGAAAAATGAGATTCCATCCTCTTGAAAACTCTGAAATTCCATTTTTGCAGCAGGGACCCTCTTGATCATTTTCAGGTTTAAATCCGATTTTGCTTGCCTCCTTTTTAAAGTTGTGCTTTTTCTTGTCATTCTAGCATTGTTATTCCAAGACTTAACTTTTACATGCTAGAAATCATTCATGCTTAAGAAAATCTTGCACCGGTACCGAGAAAATCCAGAAAACAGTTGCATAAATTCACTGAAAAATCAAACTTTCCATTTTTGGTAGTGTCGCGATATCGCGACACTTCCATTTTCGGAAATGTCGCGATATCGCGACAGGAAAATACAAATGCATCTAAGTCGGAAAAATGTAGCGAAATCGTGACACTTTCCATTTTTGGAAGTGTCGCGATATCGCGACATTTCCATTTTTGGAAAGTGTCGCGAAGAGAGAAATCCGGGGAGAAAAATGTCGCGAAATCGCGACATGTCGCATTTTCGCGATAGGAGAGAGAAAATGCATGAAATCAGAAAATCGCGAGTGTAGCGAAATCGCGACACTTTCCATTTTGGAAGTGTCGCGATATCGCGACATTTCCATTTTTGGAAATGTCACGAAATCGACGGAGGAGAGAGAAGGAAGAGGAACGATGACATGTCGAAATCGTGACATGTCGCATTTTCGCGACTGGAAAGGAGAAAAATCGGCTAAGTCGCAAATGTGTAGCGAAATCGCGACACTTTCCATTTTTGGAAGTGTCACGAAATCGCTGCAGGATGAGGAGAGAGAAAGCTGGGGAGAAAAATGTCGCGAAATCGCGACAAGGGAAGAAGGCCAAGCAAGGAAAGATGCGCGAAATCGCGACATGTCCCATTTTCGCTGAGGATAAATGAAAAAGTGGCTAAGTCCAAAAGTTGCAGCGATGCGCTGCGTGTCTCAAAATCGTGGGCCGGAGCTTGCAGCGACGCGCTGCACGTTTCGAAGGTGAAGGGAGAAAATTGCAGCGATGCGCTGCATGTTTCAAAATCAGGGATAAAAAGTTGCAGCGATGCGCTGCATGTTTCAAAATCGTGGGTGAAGCTTGCAGCGATGCGCTGCATGTTTCGAAGATCAAGGATGAGAATGGTAGCGACGCGCTGCACGTTTTGAGGAAGTTGTACGGCGGCCAGCGAGAGGCGCGATTTTGCGACATGTCGCGAAATCGCGACAGGAAGCAAGGAAGATGTACGGCCGCCGGCAAGAGGCGCGATTTCGTGACATGTCGCGAAATCGTGACATGTCGCATTTTCACGGCCGACAGGGGGAGAAGCAGCAGCGCTGGGGACGTCGCAGAATCGCGGTAGGAGAGAGAAAGTCCTCAAAGTTGACCAGAAGTGCATTTCAACTGGAAACAGAAGGCATCCTGGGGTAGCGACACGTGTCAAAGCGTGTATGAGACAGAGCAAGGCCGACATGCAAGCTTTTTAGGTGATTTTAATCTGATTTTAATGCTTTAAGCTTTGATTTTAATGATTTTAAAGTACTAATATAATCTTTTTGTCTTTCATGCAGGATTCCATCTGGCACTTGCGGGACAACCGGGAAAGGCCATAAAGTCAAAGTTAAAGTGCAGATTTGATCAAGGACCGCCATGCTAGAGGAAAAGAAGCCGGTAAAAGCATTCAATGGCAAATTTATGGCAGAATTGATAGCATGGAGATAATTTCAACTCGGGATGGCTTTGCGGAGATCAAATTGATGGAGAAGTGGTGACTCATCCGGCTCACCAGCAGAATTAATGGAGGCATTTATTTGCAGCTGCGGATGAATGCAAGTGGCTTTAGATTTTATCTTCTCCATTTATGGCAGTTGACTGCACTGATTTGCCGAAGGGTTAAGTTCTATCCGGACTTTGATTTTAAGATGGATTTTTATTGTAAAACCCGGGTCCTAGGGTTTAGATGTGATAATATTTGCAGTTATGAGAAGAAGATATTTCTGAAAAGATCAGGGTCTGTCCTGAGTCTATAAATACTTCTTCTCAATGTAATTGCGGGAGGCGGAGACTTAGAAATAAAAGGCTTATAAGCAATTTCTTGCAAATCTTGTGAAATCCTTTGTTTCTGGACTTGGAGTTGATGTGCTTTAGCTTTTCTGTGATAGCATGGCCAGGAGCCTAATATTTTGTAGAGTGTGATAAGTGTATCTTCTTTTGTTATCCGTTCCATTTAAAGTTTGTTAGATATATGCTGTAAATCTGACATTATCAAGTTTAAATATGTTGTTAGGCTTCAGTTGTTCTCTTGTCTGCTAGGGGAAATTACAGATTTGAAGGTGTAAGTTTGTTCTAATTGCTCTGTCTTCACTGTGTGAGCTAGGCTATCGGTGAAAGATACCAGTTTTAACCAGCTGCCCTTGGATTTATAATTTTCTGCTAGATCTGTTTCACTCTGCCTTGTGCTCTTAGTTGAAAGTGATCTTAGACTGACTGGACACTTTCTTCTTTGATTTGTTCTGTTGTGAAGCTAGTAGCATAGATAAAATTGATAGTTTAGGGTTTTACAGTTGATGTTTGATAAACTTCTCTTTCTGCCCTACCCTACCCTCTCTTTGTTTTCGGTGAATGATCCATTTTTATTTTCTTTGTTTGTCTTTTATTTAAATCTGCTGACCCATGAGAGCTAGATCAAGAATTCAAGTTAAATCCGATAAACAACTTTTGCAACTATTGAACAAGTTCAAGAACCCCCTGTAAGGTAACGAGAGCGATCCATATTGAAATCTATTCCGAAGTGGAAAAGAGTGAATAGCCATTCGACCCAACTCCCGTAACTCGCACCTTGGATAACCAGCTAGATCCTAAAGTGAGTGGGATCCGTCCCGTGGGTGTCTCCGGAGCTTCCTTGCTTCATCCTTCCCGGGGTGTGCATGAAAGCCGGACCAACAACCTAATTGGCGCTAGAAGGAGGGCCGAGAACATCTGTTCTTAGTGCACTTGAGTTGAGAAATCTGACTGTATGTGGTACTTGACAAATACTGTATTTTATCCAAAGTCTGGTAGCCAATTTTCCCCTCCTCCTCAGCCAACAACCTAATTGGCGCTAGAAGGAGGGCCTGAACTCAGTTCAAGTATTGTAAGGGCATAACAACAACATTTGAAGGACCCACAGTGAACTCCGGACAATTTTGTAAATTGTCAGTATAGTTTTGTAAGTTGTCAGTACAGTTTTTAAAATTGCCAGAGAAGACCTCAAGTTAAGAACAGTTTTATCTCCACTGGCAGTTATCCAATCACAACTCAGAACATCACTGTCAGCCAAGTAATAATGGCAAATTGGTTAGGCCCCACTGCTTTGAATATCCCGGGTATAGCCCATGACCTGCCCAGAAGTCCAGAAAGATACCTCCCTAGGTATAAACATGATGGGACAAGAACTGCAGAAGAACATCTGCTAGCTTTCAAAAATGCTTTAAAATTGTTGAATATACAGCATGAAGATGTTGCCTGCAGATTGTTCCCGTTCACTCTCCAGGAGGGAGCTTATGACTGGTTTTTAAACCTCACCAGCAATTCCATTACTAGCTGGGATGATCTAGAGAAAGCTTTTATATCACAATTTGGGGAAGTGATAGACCCCAGTGTGTTATACCAACAATTTTCCAGCATCAAGAGAGAGTCGGGAGAAACTGTCAGGTCTTTCAATATGAGGTTCCAAAGAGCTTACGGTAGAATGATTGGCCATTACATCCCAAATGCAAATCTGGCCTTAGAAATCTACAAGAATGCATTGGATTCAGTGACCTCTATTTTCCTCAAGAGAGACATCAATATCACAACCCTGGCAGGGGCTTATAAAGAAGCCTTAATTCTTGAGAGACAGTTAGGGCCTCAAATTCTGAGCAGTCCTTTGATATCCTATGTTACACAGAACATGCCTATTTCAGACCCCATTCCACATCATGAGTTAGTGCCAACATGTCATGCTCTACCCAAGGAGACTCCGTTAACTGTGACATCCACTCAGCATGTGCAAAATACAGAGAAAAGTTCTGACAAATTCAAAGTGCAGGTGCTTGAACTGAACAGTTGTGATCTGGCACCACCCAAATCTGAAGTTTTTCTTGGTGAGTTAAATTTTCCTAGAGATCAAAGAAATATTGATATTTCTAGTTCACCCAAAAATAGTACAACCAGGGTTTCAGATTCTTTCACTTTTCTCGAAGAGACAGAAAGTCTTGTACAGACTCCTGTGGATGAAATGCAAGATTTTCAACAGTTAAAAAGAGACAGTTATGACTTGAAATGTGAGAGTCCAGAACTTAATAATGATCCTTCCTCATCAGAGGATGATGAAAGTGAGATTCAATATCACTATGCAGAAGTAACTGAGGAGGATAACATCATTGAGGATATGAGGGAACTTAAAGCTGACATCACCCTCTATGAACTGCCTCAGATTGTTGAACAGAAGGTTAACTTGATTGAGGCTTACTCTGGACCACCTGTTGAATTTCAAGAAAAGGAGGAAAAGATAGTAAATATGAATGTGGTCAGCCAACTTGGAATTGATGAACTGTCTCAACATAAGCCTGCAACTTCTGAACATAATATCAAAGATAAGGCTATAAACTGTAATATCAAAGATAAGGCTATAAACTGTGTTGATGCAGATATTGGAGTTTATAATTTGGCAACTGAGAAGGTGAGAACAGTTACAGCTCTAATCCATCACAACCATGATGTTTGGACATTGCACATTGATGAGGTTAAATCTAAGCAAGGCTCAGGTGAAAAGGAAAATTGTAAGCATTCTTCTAGAGGGATAAAAATTGAAGTCCTGGATATTGAAGCAAGACAAGCAACCACAAAATGTTCAAGTTGTTAAGAACCAGGGCATACAGATAAAACATGATTTCTTTCAGTTGTCACATAATTTTGAAGATGTGGTGGTCTGGGTCTGTCAAGATTTTAAGGTATTTGATCCTGGGGGTTTTTTACATTCAGTCCTTTTGAAAGAACTTTGCAAACCCTTCAATTAGAAGCATAAACATGTTATCATATGATTTGTTATTATATGATTTGTTTAATTTGAAGGAGTTGCAGATTTGTTTTTCAAATGGGACAGGGAAGACAGTAAACCCAAGTCTTTCCCAGATAGCAAATTTTTGAAGCACAGTCTGGAGTGCATTTCGTCAACAGGACCTGAAAGGTAATTTTTCTAAATTACTTGCACATGGTCAAATTTTTTTAAGGCACCATTTCTCTGCTTTCCCAAATGCTGCATTTTTTGAGTATGAAGGGAAGTTGTAACATATGTATGCATTGTAAATAAGCTTTGAAGTTTTTCAGTTTTATTTCTTTGTTAGTGCAGTTTTATTTTTAAATGTCTGTACAGTTGTAGTTTTTCAATTTTCTTTAATTGTTTTTCAGTTTTAGCTTGTGCAGTTTATTTCTTTTGTCAGTGCTTTTTATTTCCTTTCTTTGTCTTTTTATTTTAGCTTGCTTTTATTTTAGTCTGTACAGTCTTTTCTTCCTTGCAGTTCTTTTTCTTTGTTGTCTGTTTGCGTTTATTTATTTGTTTAATTTATTTTAGTTGCTTTAGTTTATTTCAGTGCTGTTGCAGTTTAGCTTTGCTGCACTTCAGCAGTTTTAGTTTCTTTTCTTCAGTTCTTTTAGTTCTTTTCTTTGCTGTCTGTTCAGTTTATTTTATTCCCTTTGCATGTACAGTTCTGTGCTTTAGTCTGTGCAGTTTTTATTTTGTTTTGCTTTAAAGGCCTGTCTCTGTCCTTGGAAGCCTGTACAAAGTCCTTTGGCTTCTAAAATTTTCTGTTCTTTAACCTTTGCCTGAGCAATCAATGAAAAGTCAGCCTGCTGAAAATTGTTTATTCCTAGCTGATCAATCCACAATCCAATGCTCCATGGTGTTCATCATTCTAATTGAGATAGTCTCGCTTGCACTGAACAATGAGAGCTATTTTGTTATTCAGGACAAAGGTAGAGAGATGATTGGATCTTGTGTCTTACTTGCCACAGTTGTTTTAATGATAGAAAAACTGCTATACTGTTTAGTTGGAGGAACTCCCGGGGAATCCAAGAAAAGCTGGTTATGAGAGGGGACTATGGTTCATGCAATTATTTGGGTATCCACAGAGGCTATCAGTGCCTAGACTGAGACAGTTCCAGATTGATCAAATGATAAAAGAAGATTGTGATTTCCCTAAAAGCATCTCAGATATTGATATATTTCAGAGGGAGAGATATAAAAAAAAAAAAAAAGAGTTGAACAATTAAAAGAGGCAGCCAATATTAGATTCTGCCCTACAGTTGTAAATTGGGTCGTGTAAATCTAAAGGGTAACTCTGTCTAGGCTGTAAAAGGCTAAACTAGTAAACAGAGCTCTACTCGGTTTCCCCTTTTACAATCTAGAAAAGTTGATTAATCCAAGTTTATCATTCAATTCAGTCATCCTTGAAGAAAGTTTTATACCCTTTGAAATTGCACATCAGAAATCTTCCTTGAAGTAATCCACCCCAGTATGTCCTTGGGAAATTTTAACAGCTGGCAATTAGTAGTCAATTTATTGTGAAGAATGTCTGTGGCAAGGCATGATGCATGGTCTTTTTGTTTTGAAACCAGAGTCTTGGGTTCTAAAATAGTGCTACTATTTTACCCGTAGATATCGCCATTTGTTGAGAAGCAACACACCCCCACTGAAAAATGAGATTCCATCCTCTTGAAAACTCTGAAATTCCATTTTTGCAGCAGGGACCCTCTTGATCATTTTCAGGTTTAAATCCGATTTTGCTTGCCTCCTTTTTAAGTTGTGCTTTTTCAAGTCATTCTAGCATTGTTATTCCAAGACTTCACTTTTTACATGCTAGAAATCATTCATGCTTAAGAAAATCTTGCACCGGTACCGAGAAAATCCAGAAAACAGTTGCATAAATTCACTGAAAAATCAAACTTTCCATTTTTGGTAGTGTCGCGATATCGCGACACTTCCATTTTCGAAAATGTCGCGATATCGCGACAGGAAAATACAAATGCAGCTAAGTCATTTTTGTGTAGCGAAATCGTGACACTTTCCATTTTTGGAAGTGTCGCGATATCGCGACATTTCCATTTATGGAAAGCGTCGCGAAATCGCTGCAGGATGAGGAGAGAGAAAGCCGGGGAGAAAAATGTCGCGAAATCGTGACATGTCGCATTTTCGCGATAGGAGAGAGAAAATGCATGAAAATCCGCCAAGTAAGAAAACAGCTTCCATTTTGAAATGTCGCGATATCCATTTCTGGAAAGGAGGAGAGAAGGAAGAGGAGCGATTTCGTGACATGTCGCGAAATCGCGACATGTCGCATTTCACGACGGAAAGGAGAAAATGGCTAAGTAAATGTGTAGAAATCGCGACACTTTCCATTTTAGTTGCATATCGCGACACTTTCCATTTTTGAAGTGTCGCGATATCGCGACATTTCCATTTTTGGAAAGTGTCACGAAATCGTCGAGATGAGGAGAGAGAAAGCGGGAGAAAAATGTACGAAATCGCGACGGAAGAAGCAGAAGATGTCGCGAAATCGCGACATGTCCCATTTTCGCTGAGGATAAATGAAAAAGTGGCTAAGTCCAAAAGTTGCAGCGATGCGCTGCATGTCTCAAAATCGCGGGCCGGAGCTTGCAGCGACGCGCTGCACGTTTCGAAGGTGAAGGGAGAAAATTGCAGCGATGCGCTGCATGTTTCGAAATCAGGGGTAAAAAGTTGCAGCGATGCGCTGCATGTTTCAAAATCACGGGCTGGAGCTTGCAGCGATGCGCTGCATGTTTCAAAGATCAAGGGTGAGAATGGTAGCGACGCGCTGCACGTTTTGAGGAAGTTGTACGGTGGCCAGCGAGAGGCGCGATTTTGCGACATGTCGCGAAATCGCGACAGGAAGCAAGGAAGATGTACGGCCGCCGGCAGGAGGCGCGATTTCGCGACATGTCGCGAAATCGCGACATGTCGCATTTTCGCGGCCGACAGGGGGAGAAGCAGCGCAGCGCTGGGGACGTCGCGATTTCGCGACATGTCACGAAATCGCGACATGTCGCAGAATCGCGATAGGAGAGAGAAAGTCCTCAAAGTTGACCAGAAGTGCATTTCAGCTGAAACAGAAGGCATCCTGGGGTAGCGACACGTGTCAAAGCGCGTAACAGACAGAGCAAGGCCGACATGCAAGCTTTTTAGCTGATTTTAATCTGATTTTAATGCTTTAAGCTTTGATTTTAATGATTTTAAAGTACTAATATAATCTTTTTGTCTTTCATGCAGGATTCCATCTGGCACTTGCGGGACAACCGGGAAAGGCCATAAAGTCAAAGTTAAAGTGCAGATTTGATCAAGGACCGCCATGCTAGAGGAAAAGAAGCCGATAAAAGCATTCAATGGCAAATTTATGGCAGAATTGATAGCATGGAGATAATTTCAACTCGGGATGGCTTTGCGGAGATCAAATTGATGGAGAAGTGGTGACTCATCCGGCTCACCAACAGAATTAATGGAGGCATTTATTTGCAGTTGCGGATGAATGCAAGTGGCTTTAGATTTTATCTTCTCCATTTATGGCAATTGACTGCACAGATTTGCAGAAGGGTTAAGTTCTATCCGGACTTTGATTTTAAATGGCTTTTTATTGTAAAACCCGGGTCCTAGGGTTTAGATGTGATAATATTTGCAGTTATGAGAAGAAGATATTTCTGAAAAGATCAGGGTCTGTCCTGAGTCTATAAATACTTCTTCTCAATGTAATTGCGGGAGGCGGAGACTTAGAAATAAAAGGCTTATAAGCAATTTCTTGCAAATCTTGTGAAATCCTTTGTTTCTGGACTTGGAGTTGATGTGCTTTAGCTTTTCTGTGATAGCATGGCCAGGAGCCTAATATTTTGCAGAGTGTGATAAGTGTATCTTCTTTTGTTATCCGTTCCATTTAAAGTTTGTTAGATATATGTTGTAAATCTGACATTATCAAGTTTAAATATGTTGTTAGGCTTCAGTTGTTCTCTTGTCTGCTAGGGGAAATTACAGATTTTAGGTTAAGTTTGTTCTAATTGCTCTGTCTTCACTGTGTGAGCTAGGCTGCCGGTGAAAGATACCAGTTTTAACCAGCTGCCCTTGGATTTATAATTTTCTGCTAGATCTGTTTCACTCTGCCTTGTGCTCTTAGTTGAAAGTGATCTTAGACTGACTGGACACTTTCTTCTTTGATTTGTTCTGTTGTGAAGCTAGTAGCATAGATAAAATTGATAGTTTAGAGTTTTACAGTTTGATGTTTGATAAACTTCTCTTTCGCCCTACCCTACCCTCTCTTTGTTTTCGGTGAATGATCCATTTTTATTTTCTTTGTTTGTCTTTTATTTAAATCTGCTGACCCATGAGAGCTAGATCAAGAATTCAAGTTAAATCTGATAAACAACTTTTGCAACTACTGAACAAGTTCAAGAACCCCCTGTAAGGTAACAGAGCAGTCCATATTGAAATCTATTTCGGAAGTGGAAAAGAGTGAATAGCCATTCGACCCAACTCTGTAACTCGCACCTTGGATAACCAGCTAGATCCTAAAGTGAGTGGGATCCGTCCCGTGGGTGTCTCCGGAGCTTCCTTGCTTCATCCTTCCCGGGGTGTGCATGAAAGCCGGACCAACACCTGTCTTGCCAATATAAAAACTCTTCTTATGCCTCTGAAAAAACTTCTTTTCATGTTTGTATTGTCCATACTTGTTTTTCTTTTCATACCTGGAATTTCTTGCTTCCTTTCTCTTATGATATTGTTTCTCTTCACTACTACTACTTCCATATTCTGGATATTTATATACATAGTGACCATATTTACCACAATTGAAACACTTAACTATTTTAGTACCTTTGTGCTTTCTTGAGTCCTTCTTGTTCCTTTTTCCATAGTTTGCTTCTCCATCACTAGATGACTCATCACTTGAATCTGGCTTCTTATCTTTTATCTTCTTTTCTACTTTTAAGGATACCTCTTTCTTGGGGATAATATCCTTTCTTATTCTCGTATCATAAGCTATGAGATTTCCATGCAACTCATCCATAGTAAAAGTTTCAATATATCTTGTTTCTTCTATGATTAAAAAAATTTCACTATACCTCATAGGGACTGACCTTAAAACCTTTTGACAAACATATGATTCTTCAAATTTAAACCCAAGTCCTTGCATGGAGTTAACAACCTCATCCACACGAAGTAAGTATGTAGCAATGTCTTACTCATCCTTCATCTTCAAGTCTTCAAATGTTTTCTTGTGATTTTGCAATTTTACCATCTTGACCTTTTTTTCTCCCTCATATGTTTTCTTCAACTTTTCCCAAATCTCTTTTGCTGATGTGCAATGCATAACTTTTAAAAAATTTACTTCACGTAAACCACTTAATATTGCATTCATTTCCTTTACATTATACAAATGTAGGAGCTTACCATATTTATCTATAGGAGGACTAGTTGGAGGTGTGTATCCATCCTCAATTGCTTACCATGTCTCATATCCTTGTGCCATATAGTAAGTCTTCATTCTTATGTTCTAAAAATCATAATTATTCCCATTGAACAATGGTTTCTTATTTTTTGAAGATCCACTTTGAGATACCATCTATGTTCCTGTATACTTTTCCTTCAAACTGTTAAACTCTTTCGAAACAACCCGCTCTGATACCAATTGAAGAACACAAGCTTATACTGAGAGGGAGGGGTAAACAATATAAGACCAACTTTTACTTTTTTTTCTTAAATAATATTATCCAATATAATAAATGGCAATATCAATAGTAATAATCAAAGCAATGCATAAATCATCACACACAATAGAGACACCAATTTAACGTGGTTCACCCAATGTGGGCTACTCCATGGAGAAAATCTTTCCACTAAAATTTTCTCAACAAATATCTTGGGAATCACTTCCCTATTACAATGTTTATGGACATCTGTCTAAAGGAGACACTAATCCCCTAATGCTCTAATTTGTGGATCTCTCTCCATAAGAGAACTTTTTTCTCTTTTCTCTGGTTCATGGAACTTGATCCAGGAGACCTCTATCTCCTCAATCGATTCGTGGATCTCTCTCCACATAAGAACTCTATCTTCCTATTTGGTTCATGGATCACACTCTATAGGAGAACTCTTTCTCCTTGCACTCGTTCATGGATATATACCCACAGGAGAACTCTTTCCCATATACTCTAGTTTGTGGATCTCTATCCACAGGAGAACTCTTTTCCCTCTACTCTAGCTGATGATCTTCTAGAATACTTCTACCCCGACTAATCTGGCTTTTGGATCTCTCTCCATAGAAGACCTTTATCCTCATTTCCCTGGCTAATGGATCTCTATCCACTAGAGACTCTTGTCCTCTACTTTATCAAATCCAAAGCTTACTCTCAACTCTGTCTTAGATATTCACCAAAATTTATCCCAAGTGTAGTACAAATTTATTCTAACTCTGTCTCACAAATCTGCTCACACATCTGCTCATAAATTTGCACTGATATTTGTCTCAAATATGTCCTCGAGCCTTAACACAAAGCTTGATAAAATCACCAATCAACTCTTCTTAGATCTATCCCAAGCCTTAACATAAATCTTGAACAAATCAATCAATCAAATCTACTTAGATCTACCCCAAGACTTTCTCAAATCCACCTATAAGTCTTCACCAAGACTTGCTCAATCTACTCTCAAGTCTTCACTAAGACATTTTCAACTCTGTCCTCAAGTCTCCTCAAGGACCTGCTCAATTTTGTCCACAAGTCTCCTCAAAGACTTGCTCAATTCTGTCCACAAGCTTTTACAAAAGCTTGCTCAACTCTATCCTTAAGCTTTCATAAAAACTTACTCAACTCTGTCCTTAAGTCCCCTTAAGGACTTACTCAAATCTATCCACAAGATTTCATAGAATCTTGCTCAATTCTATCCATAAGTAATTTCAAAACTTGCATACAGAACACAACTTAAATATCTTTCAGAAAACTCTCTTCACATAAACAAATTCTACTCAAAATCTTGTTTTAACCTCAGGAACATATAGAGAATGATAAGGTCTATCACAACCTCAATATGTTTCACACTCACAAAGTTGATTTCTAATGTTTTCACATTCACTTTCAATATCACTCAAATCCAATGCTCAAGAATTTTCACTCAATCATTCAACCAATGAAATACAACTTGCTCACAAACCCTAAACATGTGTTTCCACACTTTTTCAAACAAGGAGCACAATGTGGGTCTCAAACCCTAACTCAAATAATATTCAATATCTATCTCAAATGTTCTCTAAATATTCACCAATGAAGCATATAAAACATTCACTCAAATATTTCCAACAATGCTTATCAAACAATCCTTTTCACTCCACCTTAAGTTTCACACTCTCATTCCAATCACCTCTAAACAAAAGATAATGTGCCCGTACATTTTTTCTTTGATGGAAATATGTCTCTAAACCTGTTTTGCTCACAACCAATTCCTTTTTTTTCACTTCCACGGTTAGATAACAATAGTCTATCTCAAAATATCAAAATAAATATTTCACACCATACACAAAATATTCCTCCCAACACGTGCTTAGTGGAATCTGAAAGACATACTCCGAAACACTTATTTTGATCTCAAGGAGAATGCATTAAAACTTCATCATAATGACACAAACATTCTTCTTCATAATGCAAAAGGTACAATAAAATTCAAACCAATTTTACACCTTATAACTCCTAAAATTGCAAATTAAATCAACCCAACAAGATCACACATTAAAAATAATTTTTCACTATTACACCTTTTAACTCCCTCTTTAAAATGATTTTCAATCAAACTATTTTAATCCAAAACCCTTTTTCAAAATAACACCATAGACTTTATTTCATGCATTCCTTTTATCAAAAATAAAATGTTTACCTTATAACTCCCAAAGCAACATTAATATTTGCATACCTTAGCACTTAGTACCTTAGGCGTTAATTAAAAAATTAACGCATGCGTTGCCTCCACTGGAATTGAACCTCCACCATCTTAATTTGCCTGCACCTTAGTCATGGCCTAACCGCTACGTGAGCTAAACGCTCACGTGGAACCTTAAGTGCGCCCACTAGGCTTTGTCCTGGTTGCTGGTGCCTAAACCTTTTAAAAATTTAAAAGCCTCACTCTCTATCGTCACTACGTCTCAAACCCGAGACCTCCCATCAGCAATAGCCTTGCACCAAGGGAAAAAGTTATATGGGCTATCCACCCGGATGGAACCAAAACTCAATGCACTTATGCTTATTTCTTCCCTGCCTCGAAAACTGAACCATGCAAACTCCTCATTCTCTCTCTTTTGCAATTCGATCGACAAGTAGGTGTATGATATTTCGATTAAATTGCCATGTCTTTTCCACCTTAGGCATACACTATTAATATGCCTTTTAAGGCATTTACCTCCAATGTCGACACATATAAAATCAACCTTTAGCTTTTGAAATATATTATACTTTTTTTTTTAAGCGAAAAACCCCTTGTGGGGCCGCCTTGGTCTGAGAGACCATGAACAGGGGGTTCTACACCGTCAAAGTCACCCGAGGGTCACACCCGACCCTACCCGCACCAACATTATCAATTGGATTTTAGATACCCAATTCAGCTTTTTGGTAGGGTGGAGATTTGAACCTGGGACCTCCCTTGGAGGATTGCCCTCTCCTCTCCAACTCACCTACAACACCGGGTAAAATATATTATATTTTAATTATAATTATTTAAATTCAAATGAATTTAAATAATATAATTTAAATATTTAAACTTATTTTTGGGCCTTTTATTAAATTAAAATAAAAACTCTTTTAGGCCTTTAAGGGGAAACTTTTGCCACCATCACCTTAGCAAAAATTCATCAAATAACCTTATTATTTTTCCTCAAACACCATGGAACGAAGTTATATTTTCAACAAACTTGGACATCAAACCTTTGTTATTTATCAAACCTTTTGACATTAATTTGATCAAATTTGGATATCAAACCTCTTGACATCAATGACAACAAAACTTGCTCAAATTTCCAACATTTTCCCCCCTCTTTACAATATAAAAATGTGCAAAGGATTAGGGTTTTTTTAAAACATCTCATATTTTAGAAGCCATATATTTGCAAAGAGTTATACGTTTTAGTTTATTCTTAGACCAAATTGTGTGGAATTTGAATAGCTTTAAAATGAGTGGTCATATGCAAGAATCTAAGTAATATTGAGGGATATTCGACCTTGTGAATTCAACCATTCGAAGCAAGAGCAGTGATGATTTTTCAAGTCATGAAAAATGAAATTGCAAATATTTTTCAACTAGGGTTCGAATGATGGGAAGAGCAATGAAGGGTTAGGACTTTAGTGAGGAAGGAAACTAGCAATCTAGATTTGGTAAAACAAACTATGATAGTGTGATATTTTGGAAATATTACTCTACTAAAATCCAAGACATAGATAGTAGAGGTGAATTTTTGGCATTGTGAAGGCTACTATAGGAAAATGTCAAGAAAGATGCTAAATTATGGAATAATTGTATTCATACAAAAAATTGAAAAGATCCAAAAAATTAAAATCAAGAATTTAGATATTTTATGTAAAATGATGTAGGTTTCTAGCTATAGCATCTTAATTGAGATGAGAAGTGTATTTGTTTATTAACTCTCAAGCTCTAAAGAAGAGAGTTGTAATTGTCAAGGGTGGGGGACCTGAGTACAACCCTTCATTATCCAACAAAAAAAAAGGATGTGGATACTGGATATAAAATAATATTATTGTTGATGTTCATCACCTATTATTATTAGAGGCAATCTCTTGGAAGTGTGAGCATATTTATGGAGAAGGAAATTGAGTACCAAATAATTTAGCCAATTGCAGTGTTGATCTTCATCTTGATGAAATTCAAACTTTAGAATATAATTGGCCAAGTGATATTTTAGTCTCTTAATCAAAATGATATGAAGGAGTTGATTATGGAAACATAGCACTTCGAAGAAGTTGAAGAATATGTAATAAAAAAATAAGTGAAAAAAATTGTGATAAAAAGGTATGTTGGATATGGTTTAGTTGACATGACAACAAACATAATATTTTAGTATTTTGATGGAAATGGCCCCCAATAGAAGCCACATATAACTTATTAAAGAAAAAATGAAGAATACAATAATATTTTGAGTTGTATAATCCATAAAATGAAGAATATAGTATTATTTTAAGTTATACATTCCATATACAAAGAAAATATCTTGTGAAGAATGAATTTTACTAAAAACTCATCAAAATAATAAAATAATTTTATTAAATGTAAAACAAATTATTTATAATCAAATAGCATTTGCTTAATCAATACAATTTTTCAACTTTCAAGGATAAGATAAAGATTTGAATAATATCAAAAAGATACTTGTATGATAGCCTTATTATAATATTACTATGTGGTGATGATATAGTGCATGTAAGGCTCGTTTCAATCCATATAACCAATTTAAATATATATTTATTATATTTTATGCCTTATATAAATTACACATGTTTAAAGAAAAACAAAGATAAATTTCAACTTTTCAAACTTTAATTTATTTTTTATTAACTAAATTTTTGAAATTAAATTAAATTATACTTATTTGAAGTGAAACTTACTACATAAAAAAATATTTTTATATGCATGAGTAATATTGATAAGATTTATCCACCTTTGCAGCGTAGATGTCTTCTAGGATATGGCCTTGAGATTGGAGCAGTATTCTTCACAATAACATGAATGCAAATACAAGAAAATGGAATTAATTAAATGCTTGCCACTTTAGGATGGCTAAGTCCTTCACCACTAAGGAGGGCTTACTCCTTGCGATTACGTAAATTATTTGAAAGATGAAAATATGATTAAATCAAACATATTCTACTCCTATTTATATTAATCAATGAACAAATAATAATATTAGAAATATAGCCGACTAATCTATATTATGGTTGTAACATGGCTCCCCTCCTTGAAAAGATTTATCCTCAAAGTTGGAAATGGCTGGAAAATACTTTTTGGTTCCCATGTAGCATCTTCTTTTGGTAGGTTCTGCCATTTGATTAGAAATTCTTTGATGTGACGGGATCGAAGAATACATGCTCTACTCTGCAAAATTGATTCTGGATGGAGATATATACGTCCTTCTTCATCAAGTAATGGTAGTTCTGGATAGGAGTGTACTTTTTGTTTGATCACCTTCTTGAGATAGGAAACATGAAATATTGGATGTATACGGGATGAGGGAGGAAGCTCTACTTGATATGCCACTTCTCCTATGCGGTGCACTATTTTATAAGGACCATAAAATCTTGGAGTCAACTTCTGACTGGTCTTGATATTCAATGATAGTTGTTTGTAGGGTTGCAGACGTAGGAAGACCATATCACCTATATTAAATTATCTTTAGAAATGATGTGTGTCTTGTTTCTGCTTTATGGTATTTTGGGCTTGGACCAAATTATCTTTAAGAATGTTGAGCATTGAGTGTCGGTGTCGGAACCTATCGTTTACTTGGACCACTTTGGAAGAACCTGAAACATAATCTACTATTGCTTATGGTTTTACTCCATAAAATGCTTCAAATGGAGACATCTTGATGGAATAATGGTACAAAGTGTTGTACCACCATTCTGCCAAAGAAAGCCAATGACTCCATTGATACTATTTATCTTGAGTGGAACATCTTAGATAGGTACCTAGACATTTATTAACTACTTCAATTTGGCCATTTGTTTGAGGATGGTATGCAGAAGATTTATTTAACTTGGTACCACTAAGACGAAATAATTCTTTTCAAAAATTGCTAGTAAATATGGGATCACGATCACTTACAAAAAAATTTGGTATTCCATGCAATTTGAAAATTGAGTCCATAAATACTTTAGTCACTTTGCTTGATAAAAATGGATGTTGTAGAACATTGAAGTAAGCATATTTGGAGAGGCGATCCACTACCACAAAAATTATTGTTTGGCCTTTCGATTTAGGAAGGCCTTTAATAAAATCCATTGAAATATATTCCCATTGGTGATCTGAAATAGGTAGTGGTTGAAGCATTCTTGGAGATTTGATTGTTTCTCCTTTATTATGCTAATATACTTCACATTCTACCACCCATGTTTTGACATCATATTTTAATCCCTTCCAATAAAAGGATTGTTTTACCCATATATATGTTTTCAAAAGACCTGAATGTCTTGTTGATGGGGAAGCATGCGATTCGTTCAAAATACTAGATTTGATTGTAGAATTGTGTAGAATGTAAATGTGATTCTTTCTTCTTAATACCTCGTTATCGTAGGAAAATTGAGGATGCTTGGAGGATCCTACTATCGAATCTTGAATTATTTGAGCAGTTTTTGTATTCGACAACCATTCCTCTTGGAGTTGAGAAACCCATTGGGAACAAGAACTTGAAATAGCATTGATAACCACTTATTCTTCATATTTACATGATAATGCATCAGCTGCCACATTTTCTTTCCCTTTCTTATATTCAATAACAAAATCATACGCCAACAATTTTTTTAACCACTTGTTTTTCTCTAGATAAGAAAATTGTTGTTCTAGAAAATGCTTGAGGCTACTATGATCCGTTTTTATAATAAAATGGCTACTAATTAAGTATTCTCTATTTCTCAACCGTATGTAGAATAGAAAATATTTCTTTCTCATATGTACACCTTCCCAAATTCTTACTTGAAATTTGTTTACTCTCGAATGCCAATGGATGTCCTTCTTGCATTAGTATTGATCTAATACCTATTCCTGAAGCATCACATTCAATCACAAATGGTTTGTGAAAATCTGGGATTGCCAAAACTGGAGTGGTACACATTGCTTCCTTGAGAGCCATGAATTCTTTATTGGCTACTGTAGACCACTGAAAAGCATCCTTTTTTGTAAGAGTTGTAAGAGGGGCTGCAATTTTACCATAATTGTGCATAAACTTGTGGTAGTAACTAGTAAGACCCAAAAGACCATGAAATTTTTTGATGGTTTTAGGTAAATGCCAGTCTTGAATGGCCTTAATTTTATTAGGATCCACTTTCACACCTTCATGAGAAATGATAAGACCTAAATATTCAACTTCTTGAACACCAAAAGAGCATTTGGAGCGTTTGAAAAAAAAAAACTCCTTATGTAATATATGAAGAACCTTTCCCACATGCATCAAATGATCCTTCTAGGTTTGACTGTAGACTAGAATGTCATCGAATAAGACTAATACAAATTTGCAAAGGAATGGACGAAAAACATGGTTCATGAGACTTTGGAAGGTGGATGGACCATTAGTGAGACCAATGGCATGAATAAGAATTCATAATGATCTTCATGAGTACAAAAAGCAGTTTTGGGAATATCCTCATGTTTGACTCTGATTTGATGAAAACCAAAACGTAGATCTAATTTTGTGAAAAAATTTGTAGCATGCAATTCATCTAATAAATCATCTATGATAGGGATAGGGAATTTATCCTTGATGGTGATTTTATTGAGGGGAAGAAAATCAGGGCACATACATCAAGAGTTATCCTTATGATGGACCAAAACCACTAGTGAGGAATAAGCACTAGTGCTATGACGAATGACTCCATATTCAAGGAGTTCTTGGACAATATTTTCAATTTTTCATTTTTGGGATTGAGGGTATCGATAAGGATGAACATTATGAGGAAGGCTTCCTGGAACAAAATGAATTTCATGGTCATGAGATCATTTTGGAGGTAGTCCTTTTGGTTCTTGGTAAAATTCATCATAGTTAGCCACAATATCTTGAAGATCCTTTGAGTGAATTTTAGGAATATCTTGTGCTTGTTTTTCCAAATAATTGATTTGAGCTATGAATTTATAACTCCTTTCCTTAATATTTTTTCCATGCTATGAGAACTCACTACCTTTGATGAAGGAGTTAGAATTCCTTGGAGGTAAATAGTCCTTCCATTTTCTTTCCATTCCACAAATAACTTTTTGAAATTAAAATTGATCGTGTCTAATTGTTCTAACCATTCAAATCCCAAAATAACTTCTAAATTACCTAAACTCATAACAAAAAGAGTGCCATTCCAAGTATAACTTCCCATTTGTATCAAAATTGAAGATATTCTACCAATACATTGAGCATTTCCTCAATTTATAACTAAAAATTGAAACTTATCTTGATTGGAGGAGTGAATGTGTAAGTTCAATACCTTAGCAGTTTTAATATCAATAAAATAATGAGTACTCCCTGAATTGATCAACACATTTATCCTCTTTTGTCGAATGAATCCTGGTACCTTGATTGTATGGTGAGCTATTAATCCCATAAGAGCATGTACAAAAATAGCCATAGTATCTTCGTCACAAGTTGCTTCTTCATGATCTATTTGTTCTTCAAGCATAGGTGACTCGTTTGGAATGATATCCTTGACTTCTTCTTCATCTTCCTTGTTATCATATTCTATTTGAAAGTTTTGTCTTGGTACACATGCTTGATATTTTGGATGATTATTACAACATTTATAGCAATAATATCTTGATGGTTGGTCATTTCTACAGAAGGAATTGTTGTGATATTGAGGACGATTATAGGAGTCACGTCTGAAGGAGGTCAAATTTTGCATCTTTTTCTCAGCCAACTTAGCAATATTTATAGTGTCATCTAAATAGTATGGATCATGTAAGTCTACTTCAATTTGAATATTCTCTTTCAAACCATGTCTAAAAGCTGAAACCACCACATCGATTTGTAAATCTCCTGTATAAGCAAGAAGACTAGTGAATTTTGAAATATAATCTCTTACTGAGCCAGTTTGTTTAAGTTTCAATAAATGAACTATGTATGAGGATGAACTCCCTTCATAAAATCTCTTGAGAAAATACTTCTTGAATTTAGGCCATATGAGGGATTGACTATGTTGACATTTTTGCCAAGCAAACCATTGCTAAGCTTCAGTGCCTAGTTTGGAGGAAGCATAAGGAATTTTTTCAAATTTTGGAACCCTATATAGTTGTAAGATGCCTTCCATTTTAGCTATCTGTCCACGTGGATCACAACCCTCAAATATAGGCATATCACGTGGGATATTAACACCTATAGGTCATCTTGCTTGTTGATAATCTTTCTCAATATCCTAATCCTCATTATCATTTCTTCTATGGTAGTTACATAGGGAATGAGGAGTTGCTTGGTTCTGTTTCTTCAATAATTGTTCTAGAAATAAATTCATGTTGCTCATACCTTTCATTAGTTGAGTTATACATGATTGGACGTCTTGGTTACTTGCATTGACATTTTCCAAGTGCTCATGTGTGATATTCTCTTGGGATGATTTGGGTGAAGTGGAAGGATCCATGAGGTGAATGGTAGGATGGTTGGGATTAAAACTATTAATGTGTAAAGGGGAGTTATGTTGTGTACCTTTATTCCATAGAGGTCTTCTTGGTGACTGTAAGGATTCTTCGCTTATATTTTTTATGCTATATAATCTTCTGTTTGGTCCTTTGTTCCACCTGCTGCTCATGCACTTGCTTTATATAAAAAAAAATTATAGTCTCAATTGATTTTGATTTTTTTTGGAATTTTGACTTTAAAATTCAAATAGCTATAACTTCAATCTTGGAATGATTTTATAATGTCTATAATCTTGTCAACTCCCACACGTCTTAAATCTTGATCAACCTTGGACCTTCACAAGGTAAATAAAGAATATGGGCGTACGTTATATTACGATTTTTTTTTCAAACTTCTCGATCTGCCTTGGATGGAACGACTATCGTATAATTAGAACGTGGATGGACGACAAAAGAAAGGTTATGAAAGGTTGTGATTAGCACATGAATGGACGGTGAATGAAATGTTAGGAAACATTATGATTAGCATGTGGATGGACGACAAAGAGAAGGTTATGAAAGGTTATGCTTTGCACATGGTGGATGGCTAATGAAAGGATATGAATGGACCACGAACATAAGATAAAAAAGATGGCTATCCTAGAGACTAAATGGAGGATAGCAGACATTGGAAGGTGATATAGGAGGAAGATGAAGAGGCCATCACATGCGTCAAGGAAGTGAAGAATTATATTTGGAATACCAATTTGGCTCTTGCATAGGAGCTATCGTAGCCACACAGGTGGCTATTCGTTTTGCACCTCTTGGTCCTTAAAACCTCAAAAATACCCCAAAATCTCCACTCTATGTTGGATAATACCACTATTACCCAAACGCAACAATATTCTTCGCTAAATATGTAAAAATTTTACCTAATATTCATGCAAATCGTGTCAAAATTATTGTTCGATTACTCCTTCAATTTATCTCACTGCGAATGAAAGACATAATATGCCCCTATTGGATTTTCCACATGGATCTACCCCATACATGCTTGGATTAGGGTTCAGATGACTAATATTCTTTGGAACACCTTATTAAACGATAGTCTACGATGACTATGTCTTATGTCACAATGTTCATGCCTTAGTGTACTTTTTTTGTAGAGCACAGTATTAAATACATAAAAAAAATTTAACCCCTAGTTGGCTTCATGGGCATCTCTTCTGCTCGTTTGAAACCAATAATACTACTTTATCTTGTGTGCCTACTCACTAATGGATTGATGCAATTCAAACTAAAGTGTATTTCGTGTTTTCCTAGTGATCAAAAAATTCATGCAACAAAACCTATTTCTAGAGATTTATTAATTTTGTATGAAAATTTCCCACGAATATAGTAGTCGTAATTTAGGTTTTGATTCTTCATGAATATATTTATATGGAGGAAATTTGGAAACATGCAATAAAAAATAATTTTGTCTTTATTTTATGAATGAACATGACTACTACTACTGTGAAGATAAATGCACGAAACTTATGAACAACCTCCTTGCGAATGAAATTGCCACTTTAGCTATGATGATAAATGTGAATGCGAGATGAGGAAATTTGTTCTTTTGTTTCTTTCCAACAAATTATTTATAAGAAAATTTCTCGTAGGAAAATCGAAACAGTCTCTGATACCACTTGGAGCAATATTCTTCACAATAACATGAATGCAAATACAAGTAAATGGAATTAATTAAATGCTTGCTACTTTAGGAGGGCTAAGTCCTTCACCACTAAGGACGGCTAAGTCCTTCACCACTAAGGAGGGCTTAGTCCTTGAAATTATGCAAATTATTTTAAATATGAAAATATGATTAAATCAAACCTATTCTACTCCTATTTATATTAATCGATGAACAAATAATAATATTAGAAATATAGTTGACTAAGCTATATTAATATTGTAATAGAGATAAATGGAATGTCCAATGTTTGAAGCACCCCTATGTTGTGAGCAATGTAATTGGTTTCTAGGGCATGGCCCCAAGATGAATGGGAGGTCCAATGTTTTAACCACCCTCTGTTTTGTCTTTACAAACATATAAAAAATTCACTATGTAGGCCTTAGGGGTATACCTGAATGGGACTAGAAATAGGCCCAAGTTTGAAGTAGTGGGTTTCCTTTCTAACACAAAGGTTTGGTCCACCTCCATAGTGCAATTGGTTTATGGGATATGGCCACAAGATGAACAAAATATCCAATGTTTAAACCACTCCCTGTGCTATCTTTGAGAACACATAAAAATTCCACTATGTAGACCTTAGGGGTATACTTGGATGGGACTAGCGATAGGCCCCAATGTTGAAGTAGTGTGATTTATTTCTAACAAAAAGGTTTATTTATCCATTTGGTGTAATACACTCAATAGGGATTTGATGCTTTGAAGGCAATGGATCTGAGATTCGATAATGATAAATCTAGGGAGAGTGGGCTTTAGCAGTAATGGATCTAGGCTTCTACGAAGGTGGGATTTGGCTTCAATGATGGTAGATCTAGGATACAATAGTGGTGGGATTCAATAATTATGGATTTGGGCTTGAGAGGTAGTGGATCTGATCTTCAACGATGACAAGTCTAGGCTTCGATAGTGGTGGGCTTTAGAAACTAGAGATCTAGGCTTCAAAGATATAGTGGATCTATACTTCAATGATGGTAGATCTAGGGAGAGTGGGTTTTAGCAATGGTGGATCTAGGATTCAACTTGATGGGCTTTGGCTTCAATGGTGGTAGATCTAGGCTTTGATAGTGGTGGGCTTTAGCAACTATAGATATAGACTTTGAAGGCAATGCATCTAAGCTTTGATGATGATAGATCTAGGGAGAGTGGGCTTTAGCAGCAATGGATCTAGTCTTTGATGATGGTGGGGTTTGGCTTTTATGATAACAAATTTAGGTTTTGATAGTTGTGGGCTTTAGCAACTATTGATTTGAGCTTCAAAGGTAGTCGATCTAAGTTTTGATGATGAAAAATTTGGGGGTGGGATTTAGTAGTAGTGGATATAGGATTTTATGGTAGTGTATTTTGGCTTCAATGGTTTATAATGAAACCCTAGGAAATGGAATCTCTTACGATCCCTATGGGCTTGGGTCCCTTAGACCTTTGAGTAATGTATAAGTGCTAGAGATGAGGGGGTTAGTTTCATTAGAAGTAAATATAGATATGGTGAAGGTGTTGGAGATGATGTAGATAAGAAAAATCCAAAAGTTATCAGTGGTAGCAGTAGCCCAGTCAACCCAGGTGTTGCAACTAGACACCTGTGGTTTGATTTAGTTAAAGGTACTAATATAATCCCTCTTGAATTTTTTTAGATCTATCCTTTTAAGGATGAGTATATGCCATGAGTGGATGTCTTAGACAAATTAATTGAAATATCAACAAATAGGTAAAGTTTTAGTTTAGTTGGGAAATTTATTGGTTTTCGATCAAATATGAACATTATTAAAAAATGGGCAACTTGCAAATGGAAGATTAAGGGTCATCTAGAGATAGTAGCTCTGCCTAGAAGATTTTTGCTCTTTCCCTTCACTATTATGGAGGATATGATTGATGTTCTACTAAAATGACCTTGGTTCTTAGGTAAAAGTTTTCTATCTTTGAAAATATGAAAGCTAATATTCAATCCTAAGACAAGTAATATTCACCTAGCTCCTCTCTAGATGATATTGTCGGGCCTCCCGATTGAATATTGGTATGAAGACATAATAAGGGAAATTACCAGAACTATAGGATATCTGATTGCCTTTGATCCAACAACCAAATCAAGGACTAGATTGGTTTTTGCTAGGCTTTGTATTAATGCAAACATGGAAAGAACCCTACCATCCTCAATCAAGTTGAAATCTAAATACAAGACTTAGGCATAGAAAATTGAATATATATTATCCCCAACCTTAAATAGAGTTAGTAAAATAAAATACCATCTCCTTGAAAATTATCCACCCAAGCAAAAAGAGGGTAAAATTTGGCAAAGAAAAGAGTCTCAACAACAAAACAAAGAGGTGGAAATGTTGAACAAATTCACCAACAAGAAATAAAATGGAGATTCCTCAAAAATATAGAGTAAACATGAATAGTTTTAGTGCCCTGGAAAATAAAAAATAAGGGGAGGTCTTTGGATAGGAATAAGAAAAGTGGAAGGAACAATAGTTAGTATTGGTTCTCAGAAGTCTGGCTAAAGCCCATCAGATTTCTAGTGAAATGGAAAATGAGCCCCCATTTGTGGATGTTCCTGTTGAGGTTGCATATGAGATCATGTAGAAAGATAAGAAGGGAAGGATTTCTTCTTCCCTTGTTAAAAAATACTTTGCTACTCCATGCCTAACTAGAAGTGCCAAGAAAAAGTAGATGTAGGAATGGTAGTAAGAAGAAGAAGAATTAACCTCAAAGAGATTTGAAACAAAGAGATTGAGAAGGAGTTTTGTGATGGAAATAAGAGAACTTTAAATTTAATAATATCTAGAATGCAGAAATAAAATACAACAATATAAGTTGATTGTTTTTTATTGTCAAAAAGTTGTTTCAGTATTGTCAGTTTGTTGACTTTGTTTCAGATTTGTTCCATTTTGGGCTTCAAATCCTTGTTCTTTTTGTAGCTTATTTTTTATCTATAGTTTATTTATGTACAAATTTGTGGGACCTTCCAATGCCCTCACCTTTGTCAAAAAGGTTTGGGATCCCTTTCAAAACTCCTCTAACTTTAGTCAAAAAAATATTGATAAAATTCATAGCCCAAAATGATAGGTTGGTTGGTAGCAGTAGAGTGCTTGTTGGTGGGTTGTCACAATTCAATTAGTCTTGTTGAATTCATATTTATTCAACATATTAAAGATTATAGAGGTTCCTTATGCAAAAACAAATACATAAATTAAAAATTAAAAACTATTAATAAGGTTCATAAATGTGATTATGAACTTAGCCATTGTTATTTATTTTATTTTCTATATCATTAACAACTTATAACAAAACCTCTTCAAGCTTGTCAATTTTGAGAGTGTATGTATTTTTATATTGTCATGGATCTATTGTATATTATGACCAATCAAACCAAAATTCCTTTCAAGTCATGTTAGATTTTATGAATACACTTGGTCATCAAATATATCCATCAAAGCTAAACAAATCCAATATTAACTAATAATATAGTGAGCAACTAAAAATATAATTTTAGCTTCGGAATTGTCTCATGTGGTTATAAAGAGGCAATAATACTCTAGTTATAGTTCTTTCCTTGGTATACCATAGTAAACTATTTCTTTTAGTAGAAAAACTTATTAACTTATTTTTTTTATAGAACAATTAATTTGATTTTTTCCAAAGTTCTAACAATTAGGTAAGAATGACTATTTGAAATTTTAATATAAATTAACTCCCTAAACTATATAAAAATAAATTAAAAAGATAAATGTTGTCTCTTTACATAATGTGATTTGTAGTTTAGCTATAGATGATGTTATTGAACTTGGAGTAACAAGGATGTCAAATTATAAACTGCCTTCTAAATATGTTATTCTTCTATTTAACATATTATCTTTATTATTTATTTCCTTACATCAATTATAACAATTCCAGGTTTAAATATAGATACAAGAACCAAATTTAAGGGGTTAATTATAACCCTTCTATAATTATTGATTACATTAAAACAAAATATCATATTTTTAGAAGGCTAGGGTGAGGTATTTGACCCAAAAAACAAAGAGCAAAAAATTGTAGCAAAAATACAGCAATAATACGCAGTAATTATTATAGTAGCGTGTGGTAGTCTTAGGGACCAAAATAACTCAAAATTTGATGAAATTTTGTGAGTGAATTATACACAAAATAACCTTTCCAATGGTGTATTATATGCACAAAAGGAAGTTGTAAATAAAAAGTTATGAGCTCTAAAAGTTGATTGTAGGTTTCAGAAAAACATGGATAACAAGCATGTATTTTACAAAATGAATGGAATAGAATGTTGTTTTGCATTCCAAACAAACTCAAAGGTATTAAAAAACCTTTTCCACAATATTCTCCATCTATTTTATATGATTGTACATTTACAAGAGAGAAAATAATGTTACAACACTTCATTTCACACTCAGGAAGTCCAATAGTCATAGTGACTCTTCAAGGCCTATAGAAACTTTTGGGCTTCTTAAAATTCATGGGAGAAATTTTGGTTTTATATTTTTATTAGTCAACATCAGTCTCCAATGTACTCCCCCTTGATTTTGAGTGGTGACAAGTTTGTCTTTCAATCTAAAAAATTATTCTTTATTGATACCTTTGGTAAACAAGTTTGCAAGTTGTTTGGTGGTGCAATATTTCAAATATACAACCTTCTTTTCCACCATGTATCTTATGGAATGAACCTTAAAATAAATATGTTTAGTTTTACTATGATGAACTATATTTTTTTCAATCTTGTTTGCACTTGTGTTGTCACAAAAAAATTATTGTTGGACTATTTTGAACTTCACCAATCTCTTCAAGTACCATTTTCAACCAAAGTTCTTGTGTACTTGTAGTATCTACAATATATTTTGCTTATATAGAATATAAAGAAATAGTACTTTTCTTATTTGAGATCCATGTTATCACTCCTAAACCATGTGAAAAACAATTTCCAAAAGTTGATTTTCTATCATCCAAGCAACTTCTCCAATTTGATTCATTGTATCCAAAAAGCTCTGTTTTATTGTTACAATAATAATGTGTGCCAAAATTCAAGGTTCCTTTGATATACCTCAAGATTCTCTTGGTTTCTCTCATGTGTTTTTGTAAGGTTCATTCATGTACCTTGATACAAGTGAAACTACAAAAGCAATATCAGGTCTTGTTGTAGTAAGGAACATTAAGCTCCCAACAATGTTTTTAAATAATTTATCATCAAATTTCTCTTCTCCATCATCTCTACACAACACTTTTCCATGTGACATAGGTATCTAAACCAGTTTGCAATTTTCCATTCCATATTTCTTCAACATATCTTTTGCATATTTTGATTGACAAATAAAAATTTTCCATCACCTTGATGTAATTCCACACCAAGAAAGTATTGCACCAGTCCTATATCTCTTATATCAAATTCATTCATCATAGCATGTTTAAATTCATTCATCATCTTTGAACTACTTCCCATGTAAATAAAATCATCAACATATAGGCAAACAAGAAGAATATCATCACCTTCATTCTTGAAATAGAGTTTGGGATTATTCTTACTTTTCTTGAAGCCATAATCTTGGAAGTATCCATCAATTCTTGAGTACCATGCTCTAGGTGCTTGCTTTAGTCTATACAATGCTTTCTTCAAATTTTAAATATGGTTTTCCTTTTCTTCCACTTCAAATCCTTGAGGTTGTTGAACATAAACCTCCTCATATAGATAACCATTCAAGAATACACTTTTCACGTCCATGTGATAAACTTTCCACTATTTATTGGTTGCCAATGAAATAGCCATCTGATTATCTCTTATCTTGCAACAGGGGTAAATTTTTCTTCATAATCCATACCATATCTTTGAGTGAATCCTTTTGCAACCAACCTTGCAAAATCTCAAGACTCGTAGGTCTTAACCCTCAAGAATGATGTACAAATCTTATTTGAAGTACCTTGATAAATTCCAAAGATCACAATAATCTATTGGAGTCACATCACAAGTGATTTTATCCATAAAGTGTGGGCCAAATGCAAAGGACATGATGAAAGTTTCTATGATCATGAAGTAACCCTTATCCTTTCATCCAACTAAGTATGGTCAAGTATGGGGTTCTACATGAAGTTGCAACCTATTGACTATGACTATTGAAATCAAGTTCTTTTGGGAGCCATTGTCGATGATACAATCCACAAAATGAGAGTTAAGTGGATTTTTATGACAAGAAAATTATTATTATCACCTTCATACAATTTATGTATCATTAAGGTAGTATATTTGAGATTATCCTTGAGCTCATCATACTCTTTATCTTCTCCTATAATCTCAATAGGACCATATTGTGGTTCCTCATTGAGATTTTACAACAAGATTCTTCCTCTTTCTAAAGCACTCAAATTCCACATGTCCTCTTATTTTACAATAATTACAAAATTTCTTGCATTTAAAATAAGAAGGAGAAGAGGAGGAAGAAGAAGAAGGAGAAGGAGGAAAGGAAGATGTTGCTAATTGGATGCTTTGGATGTGCATAAAGATCAAGATCCACTAGATTGAGTAGCAATTTTTTACTTCACAAGCTATGCTTGATTGTACAATGCATTCAAGGTGGTGATGGGTGTATATTTTAATTCCCTAAAAAGTAACTCTTGCAATCCACTCTTGAATTTGATGATTAGTGCCTTATACGAGTCTTGTATGCTAGTTAAAATTCTTAATTTGTTAAACTGGAAAATGTACTCTTGAATACTCATGTTGTATCCTTGCTTCAAACAAATCCATTTATAAGTAATTTCTTCAAAATAATTTGAAGGATAAAAGGTATCATTTAATAAATTCACTAAATCATCCCAAGTTTCAATGGGATTCTAATTTCCTTAGTAGTTCGTTATCAAAAATTTGGCTACACCAAAAAGTTTTAATTTGGCAAATGGAACTTGCTCATCTTTTGGGATTTTGTTATAGGAAAACCACGTGTCCATGTTGAGTATTCAATTGTTTAGGACCTCACGATAATGAGACCCATCGTAAATTTTGACCTCATATTTTACTTGTGGATGAATGTCACGGAATTTGACTTCACTAGGACCACTAGGGTTGTAATAATATTCACTTTGTTAGCTAAGAGACTAAAAACTGCTACTAAAGTGGTCATTTGCTCCATTAAATTGAAATACATTTAAGATTGTGTGTAAGCCAGTAGTACTTTTACAAAAATGACTTGTTTGGTGTCTAAAGGGGTTACAAAAATTTGTGTGCTTTTTGCCCTAAATAGTTGCAAAAACTAAATTGTCTATGCAATTTTACAATGCTTTGAAAGGGTAAAATTGAAAAACACCAAAAATACTTAATTAAGAAAAATTAAATATTTTACAATAATCCCCTTTTGTATAATAGTTATTCCTTTTTGCAAAAAAATAAAATAAAATTGCCCTCCTTTTTGAATAAAATATTTCATGCTTTTTTTAGCGCTAGTGGTCAACTGACTAAAGTCAACTATGCGATATGGTCAACCAATGGCAACGATTGCAAAGGAGGTTGCACATGGCATGTAATTTGCACTAGCCAACCACACTATAACCAAAATGCACTAACTACCTCTTTAGGGCAAAAATACCCTACTTTAAAAGGCTCAATGCATTTTCCCTAGAGAATGTGGGACAAAACAAATGAAAACATGCTCAAACATTTTTTATTTTGCCTAATTATGCCACGTGTCATTGTTGTCATTATTGGATCCATCTAGGATATTTTCCCACATGTTGATGTGGTATATGCGTTGAGCAAACATGTTAAATTAGTCAAGATCTGCCAATGAGGGTTAAGATCTACGAGTCTTGAGATTTGTACATCATTCTTGATCCAAAATATTTGAAGTACCCACAAGAATATTTGAAGTACCCAACAATAATATCATTTAATCCACTCACACCAACTATAATAATGATGGAGATTTGAAGTACCTTGAAAAATTCCACAAGATTATTTGAAGTACCCAACAATAATACCATTTATCAAAATAGAAAGTTTTGCAGTGCTATAACAACATTTAATCCACTCACACCAACTATAATCAAAGATTTTTTTTTTTATAATAGGATGTAGAAAATTTTAGGAAACCCTATCATATGCTTTGTTCATATCTAATTTCAAAAGCATACCTAGTTTTTTTCATGGAATGAAGAGAATGTATGGCCTCTTTTACAATAATTATACCATCAAGAATTTGTTTACCATGAACAAAACCACCTTGTTCCTCTAAGATAAGACACCCTAGAATGCCCTTCAACCTGTTTGCTATAATTTTTTAAATGATCTTATAAATCATATTACAAAGGCTTATTGGATGAAAAATATCAAAATATTTTATCACCTTTCTTAGGAACCAAGGTAGTAAAAGTAGCATTGATCTCACTTATTATAGCCTTCCTTTTTTGGGCCTCTTCAACCGTATCTAACGTATCACTCTTCAATAAATCCCAAAAATTTTGAAATAAAATTGCAAAAAATCCATCAACACCAGATGTTGTGTTAGGATGGAAAGAGAAAATTGATTCATGGAGCTCCTCCATTGATATCTTCATCAAGCTTTCATTTTATCCTTGAGTGATAATTGATGGAATATTTTGCAAAAGTTTTTCTTGTGCCTTATTATCTTCCCCAAAATCTGGTAAAATATTTTGAAATAGTTAATTGCTTCCTTCCTTATATCTTCTTCGTCCTCAATATTTATTCCATCTGGAATTATAATATTTTTTATATGAGAAACATAGAAATTTGTTTTTGTTGTAGCATGATATTTTTTGTATTTATATCTCCTTCCTTGAACCATTTCTCTCTAGATTTTTGGAACCAATATGACTCCTCCTTTTTCAATGCATTATGATAATAAGAAAGTAATTGTTTTTCTTTCACATAATAATCCTGGTCCATTCCATTAATTTCTACTATATCTTATAAAATTTTGAGCTTGGATTCAATTTCTTTCTTTTATTTAAAAATGTTACCAAAATATTTGGCATTCCATATATTCATTTGCTCCTTTAAATATTTCAACTTTTGAACAAACTTGTACATACATGATCCTTCAAATTTTGACTCATCCCACCATAACATAACCATCTAGAAAAAATCAAGGTCTTGGAGCCACATAGACTAGAAGCGAAATGACTTTGGATGACCATTATTATGTAACTCACAAGTCAAAATAATGTGTTTGTTATTTGATCTTGCTCAAAATAAAATATCTAAAGAGATTGTATACTTTGTTTGCAATCATTTATTGGATAACAAGAATCTATCTAGTATTTTTGCTATATGATTTTACCAATGAGTCTATTATCCCATGTATATTAAAAGCTTGAGGGACTAACATCCTAAAGGTCATTTGAATTCCATAATGCAAAATCTTGCATTGATTTAGACCATCCTAGAATGTCACCCTTCCTTTCCAAAGGAGATAGAACATTATTAAAATCACCCCCAAGAATCCATAGATCACAATGAATCATCATTGTATTTGACAAAAATATACTAAGGTCCTTCCAACATATTTCACGAGGAGTAACTATAGTTGGAACATATACATTTATAACCCCAAATTTGATGTTTTCCTCTTTCCTACAAAATAATCCAACAACCCAATTAATTTTTGCTTCTAATATCTGTCCATGTTATTTGCATTTATCCCATATTATTGCAATACTGTCTGAAGTTCTTGTAGAATAAATTGCTAAACAATCACATGTCTTCCAAATCTTCTTAAAAGCATCCTTACATTCATCACTACATAATATTATTTTTTGTATTAAAATAAACTCAAGGCTATAACAACCTATTAATTCCTTAATAACTATTTTTTAGGGGTTTTATTCATACCCATAATATTCCATGATATCATTTTCATCATCAACACTTTTTATTTTTATTAGTGGGCTTAGCCCCACTTATTGTTAACACCTATGATATTTTTATTTAGCTTCCCAAATCAATATCCTTTTGAGTTTATTTTTATCTTTGTTCCTACTTTGATGGCCTTCCTCTCCTTCTTCCATTACCACCAACACTCTCATCTTCATCAATCTCTTTTGTTTTTTCATAATGTTCAAAATTAGATTTATCTTTTAAAGATTTATGTTGTCCTAAATATTTGAAAGTGCAAGGAATAACCTCATTAGAATTTTCTTCTTTATGTTGCCTTGAAAACTCTAAACTACATAAATGATCCTCCATAGTCATCACTTTCTTATGTTGGCCTAAAAACCCTAAATTTCCTTGGATATCCTCCATAATATTTTATTTACTATAGTGATCTTGAAAACCTAAAGTGCAAGGAATACACTCGTACTACTTTCATTTTTATTGTAAGGAGAATATTTTAAGCTACTTGAGGATAATAAAGGTGATTTACTTGGATTAAGCTTGACCTTCTTCACCTCATTTACTTTAAAATTTGTCTCCTCATATTCCTTTGTTTTAAAATTTGTCTTCTACTCTTCCTTTGCACCTTTAGCTCCTACATTTGAACTTGCGCATTCTAATTCCTCATCTCCCATATTATTTTTTCTTCTAATGGTTGATTCGAGTGAACTGTAATGGCCTTTGCCATCTTATGATGTAGGGGGATTTTTCTAGCCACTTTCTTAGGAGTGGAAAATCCTTGATTTGACCTAGCTTCTCGTTTGATATGACCTCCTTGTTTCAAATTGAAGTTACCCTCTTGCCTAAAAAATTCCATCTCTTCCTCTATTTTTACTTTGCATTCTCTTGCCATGTGCCCAATTTCATGACATTTATGACATCAAAATGCAATATTTTCATAGTCCACTTGTTGATATCATTCTCTTTATTTAGATTTAATCCTAATTGGCTATGGTAAAGGTTTAGAAATATCCATGGTAACACATATTCAAGTGTATACAACATGCCTTCTCTCCTTAGTAGTTGGTCCCTCTTGGATGAATTCACCTAAAGTATTACCAATATTCTTCAAAACCTCCTTATTTATGAGTTTATAAGGAAGTCCAAAAATCCTAATCCATACCAAAAGCCTTTTAATAGTTTTTGTGTCCACAGAAAAATTCTCACTCCAAGGTCTTAAATATAATGCATCTTTACCCCTAAACCACAGGCCTTCATCCATTATTTTATCCCTTATTTTTGAACTAGAGAAAATAATGAGGAAAAATCATTTTAGAAGAAAAGTCATGGAGTAATTTGAATTCAAGTCCCACTTCCACTTAATCTAAATTTTTAATCTTAAAAAAACTTGGCCAATATCCATGAAACTTACATATTAACCCTATGATTTTAAGAATCATTATATCATGCTCAATCATCTCATACTTCATAATCACTTCTGGTGTAGAATCTAGTACCTAGATTGGGTTTGCCATAGATTCGTTCTTCCTCTTATTGCTAGCTAAAGACATCCAATCTTCCAACATGGCCATTCATACTTTTAGTAAGGACTTTTACAAATGACTTTCTTTCCATGTTACCTAGATATTATTCAAATGAATCCTTTAAATTATCCTAAAGTCTCAAATAAGAAGTGACACTTGTTTCTTGATCACACTTTACTTTCTACTTTTTTCTTTCCTACTCAAACTTCCTCCTCACTCCCAGCTCGCGCTCACACTCACTTTTGGCTACACTCACTCTTGGGTTACTTTTGATTGCACTCACTCTCGGCTTACGCTCACACTAGCTTTCAATTGCACTCACTCCCTACTCACACTCGCTTTCATCTACACTCACTCCTAGATCACACTCGCTTTCGACTACACTCACTTCCAGCTCACACTTTCTTTTGGCTACACTCTCTCCTAGCTCATGCTCGCACTCACTTTCAATTGTGTTCACTCTCGACTACACTCACTCCCAACTTGCACTTGCTTTCGGCTACACTCACTCTCAGCTCGAACAAGTGCGAGCATGAGCTACGAAATGAATTAGCAAAGACAAAGACATGGTCTCAAGTAGTAAAAGAACCAGTCAATCAACAAAAAGAGTTGATAGAGAAGCAAGTAAAAATTCAAATAACAGAAGAGAAAGAAAGACATGAGAAGTTAACAAATATAATCATCAAAGGGTTGAAAGATTATGGGGACAGAGAAGACACAAATCGTTTAACCGGGGACTTCTTGTCAGATCGATTACAATGGAAGGGTCAGATAAAAAAAGTAAGCAGAATTGGCAGGTTGAGAGAAGGAGGCAGAGATAGACATATTCGGGTCACATTGATGAGCTACGAGGATAAAATAGGGTTACTTAAAAACAGAGGCATGCTGAGAGGGTCACAATTTTATTTAGATGATGACCTAACATTTTTACAGCAGGAAGAAAGAAATAAGGAATGGAAAAAGGTGAGGGCAACAAGGAATGAAGGGAAACAGGAATATTTAAGAAATGGAAAGGCATACATCATATCTAAACAAATCCAAAATATATAGGGAGTATGGCCCGCCCGGGAACATCTTACAATGGTAAGTTGGAACTGTAGAGGTTTCCCTTGGAGAAGAGGACCCGGGTTAGGGCCCATTGCTAGAGACAAAGATATAATCATATTGACGAAACACATGAACACGATGGATGTAGGACTCCGAAATTTGTGGGATACAAAAAAATAGCAATATGGAATAAAGTAGTGAAAAATGGCAAAGGGCATGGGGGTATTATGGTTTTAATAAAAGAGGAATGAGATAGGGTGATTAAAATTGAAAAATAAGATGAAAACAAACAAGTACATTTGGATAAAGATCCTAGAAAATAAGTCGATTATTAGCATAGCAAGATGTTATTTTGCTCCCAAGAATTCTAAATTCTATAAGAAACATGACCTTAACAGAAAAGACCCATACTCCTCCCTAAAAAGAGACATTTCAATATACAGTAAGTTGGGGGATATTATATTAATTGGAGATTTCAATGCAAGGACAACAAATAATCAAGCTAACATTCTAGAAGGTAATGAATATATTGAGATTAATCCTCTTTGGATGCCAGAAGAGGAAAATCAACAGTGGACCAGGACTTCAGAAGATGAGCATGGGGCTATCACGCAATATGGAGAAGAGTTGTTAGGTCTTTGCAAGATATACAATTTGATTATTTGCAATGGGATGAACAAATGGAAAAATTCAGGAAAGTATACATGCAAAACATATAAGGGACAAAGTGTAATAGACTATGTAATATGCTCACGGAATTACATACCAAAAATAGAGGAGCTAGAAGTGGAAGATTCTCCAGTGGAACTTAAGTAAGATCACAACCCAATTGTTATGAAACTTCGAATGCATGGAGACAAACCAAGGGAAAAACACTTGCAAGGCAATCAAAATAACTATCCTCACAAGGGAAACATTCTCTTAACAGATGAAAATCGGCAGAATTTTAGAGCAATATTAAATAATAAGTTACAAGAAAGGGAAGAACTACATCACAGTAAGCGAGAGATTACGAGAAGAGTGAATGGTTAATGCAAGTTATTCAAGAAGCTCTAAACAAATGCAAGAGAGTTAAACCTAAAAAGAAAGAAAGGAATAGCTTCCCAACCAACCCATGGTTCGATGAAGATTGCAAAAAAATGCGAAGATTACTAAAGGAACCAACGGGTAAAACAAGAGCAAACAAAAAAGCATATGAGAAACTGGTAAGGGCAAAAAAAGAATAATACACTAAAACAAGGAGGAAAGAATTGATTTATTTAGGGAATCATGAACCAAAGAAATTTTGGAAGGAACTAAGCGTGAAAAGGATGCAAACTGAAAATAACATAACAGTTAATCAGTGGTTGGAGTATTCAAAACAACTATATCAGTGTAGTAACCAGCAGGAGACACCCCCTACTATCATTGTCAAGAAAGAACTTTTCACAATTGAAGACATTATTCAAGGGATAAAAAAGTTAGCAACTGGAAAAGCCCGTGACATAGACAATCTTCAAGCAAAGCATATAAAATGGGGGGTAGATATTTTGGCACCGCAAATTAAAGAAATTTTCAATGAGGTCATACAAAATGGCTTCCCTATTGAGTGGACAACTAGCTTGACCATTCCTTTGTTTAAAAGTGGAGATGTAAATAATCCCTCAAACTATCGAACTATCATGATCAACTCTCTCTTTGCAAAGTTGTTTGGGAGTATGATAGAGCGTAGGATCAACATATGGGCAGAATAAAAGGGAAAGAGAGCAAAGGGGCAAGCAGGTTTTAGGCCCAAGCACTCAACTATTGATCACTGTATCACGCTCAGACACATAGTGGAAAAAATATGGGACAAAAAAGAGGAGGCTTTTTGCTATTTTGTAGACTTCAAAAAGGCATTTGACACAGTGCCTAGGAAAAAATTATGGAGCAGAATGGAAGAGCTAGAGGTTCCAATTCACTACAGGGCAGCAGTTCACAGACTATATGAGCATGTAAAAGCTAGAATCAGAACACGGGAAGGGTTATCCGAATGTTTTGGTAGTGACATAGGTGTCAAACAAGGTTGCCCTCTATCTCCGACCTTATTTGGGTTGTACATTGACAAGTTAGAAGAATGGATAAACAAATTTGGAGGAGAGGGTGTGCATTTAGCCAAATATGTGGTAAAACTCCTCATGTATGCATATGATGTAATTCTTGTGGCCAAAAAAACCAAAGATCTAGAAGATCACCTTCAAGCTCTAGAACTCTTTTGTAAATAAGTTGGGATGCAGGTGAACACAAGAAAAATAAAAATTATGATTTTTTCAAGCAAAAAGAAGAAACAACAACTCAAATTTCAGTTTGCAAGAGAACCGCTTGATGTAGTAGTAGAATACAAATACCTGGGCATAGACTTTCATGACAAACTTAATTGGAATACATGTAGGATGAAAAGAACTCAAAGTGGCTGGAGAGCACTATATGCACTTCAAAACAGGTGTAGGAATACCGAGTTGTGGGACTGGAAGACCACCAAGGTCTTATTTGGCCTACTTTTTACACCGGTTTGTTGTATGGTTGCGAGGTGTGGGCTAGTGGCACAACAAATGCAAAATGGAGGCAAATAGAAAGGATTCAAAAATATCTAATCACAAAATTTCTCAAAATTAAGGCCACAACCCCTTATGAAATTATTCTAGCTGAAACTAGAATGTTCCCTTTAGAAGCAATTGCTATGACCAAGTTGTTATGTTACTTGAAAAAAATAGAAAACATGACAAATGATAGATGGCCTAGAGCAGTTAGGGACGAAGAGTTGCATAGGCAAAAGAATACGTGGATGAAACAAAATCGAAAATGGATGAAACGTTGGGAAATCAACATAAATGAATGCCCAAATGTCAACAAAGACATTAAAAATTATGTGAATGAAAAGTTCAGAAGTGGAATGTGGAAAAATGCTAGCTAGAAAAGACAATATTATATTGCAAATTTTAACCCAACGTATGACCACAAGGAAAAAGCGTATATAGGCGTTGAAATCAAGTGGAAGGAAAAAATACTCATTGCTCAGATAAGGACTAGCTCTCATAGGCTTAGATGTGAAACGGGGAGATGGACAACGCCCAAAGAACAATGGGAAGAAAGGATATGTACTCTATGCAGGCACAGGGAAAGTAGAGACAGAGGAACACTTCATCTATAAATGCCCGAGTTTTTCAGATATCCGTGACAAATACAAAGAAACACTTGGGAACGAGTTTATTACAAATTTATTTGAAGACAGTAAAATAAAAAAAGTTGGAGAATTGCTAACACAAATCAGCAGGAGAAGGAACAACCTTTTCAAAGATATTAAAGATCATATGATATGATTTGAGTAATTGTACTTCCATATTTGAAGTCCCATAGACCATATTTGGGTCTCGCGGACGTAATTAAAATCTTTCATTCATTCATTCAATAGGGACCAAACACATAACCATACACACACACACCCCCTTACATACTCGTCCACATCGCGGTTTGAACCTTGGACCTCTCGAAGAAAATCCAAAGCCCAAACCATTGTCTTGAAAGGATGGCTTTGGATTTTCTTTAAGAGGTCTAAAATTCAAGTCGTGGCGTGGTGTATACGTTGTGTATTACAAAAAATGTAACCACCTTTTCAAGAAAAAGTTCCAAATTTTTTAACCACACTTTTTTATTTCCATGGGTCACTTGTTTCTTCCATATCAAAACTTTATTTGATTTTTTTTAAATTAAAATTAATTATATAAAATTGAAATAAATTTTATTTATATTACAATATAAAATTAAATAATAATATCTTAATATTATTTTAATCTTAAAAATTAAGATATTTAATTTATAAAGTTTTTTTATTCAAAATTAACGTTCACCTATCAAATAAAAATCTTGTTTTATCATTTGAACTCTTAAAATGAGTGTTTTTATCTTGAAAGTTAACATATTTAATCAATAAAATGGGATCACTTGTTTCCTTAATATCAAATATTTATTTGATTTAAAAATAAATAAAATTAATTATATGAGATTAAAATAAATTTTATTTATATTACAATATAAAATTAAATAATATTATTTAATCTTAAAAATTAATATATTTAAGTTATAAAGTTTTTCTATTCAATGATGAAATTAATGTTCATCTATGAAATATAAATCTTGGTTTAGCATTTAAATGAGTATCTTTATCTTGAAAGATATTTAATCAATAGAGTTGTTGTATTTGATAAAATTAATGTTCATTTATGGAACCTTGGCGTGGGTGTGTGGGTTGTGTGTTACAAAAATGTGTGGGTTGTGTGTTACAAAAATGCAGTCGCCCTTTCAAGACAAAGTTCCAATTTTTTTAGCCACGTCTTTTTGTTTTCATGGGATCATTTGTTTCTTTCATGTCAAATTTTTATTTGATTTTTTTTTAAATTAAAATTAATTATATAAAATAAAAATAAATTTTATTTATATTACAATATGAAATTATATAATAATATTATAATATTATTTTAATCTTAAAAATTAAGATATTTAATTTATAAAGTTTTCTATTTAATGATGAAATTAATGTTCATCTATGAAATAGAAATTTTGGTTTAGCATTTGAACTCTTAAAATTAATGTCTTTATCTTGAAAGTTAAGATATTTAATTAATAGAGCTCTTGTATTTCATAACATTAATGTTCATTTATCATGGTGGCATGGGTTTGTGAGTTGTGTGTTACAAAAAATGTAGCCACCCTTTCAAGACAAATGTCCATTTTTTTAGCTACACATTTTTGTTTTCATAGGATCACTTGTTTCTTTCATGTCAAATCTTTATTTGATTTCTAAAAAAATTAAAATTAACTGTATAAGATTAAAATAAATTTTATTTATATTATTATATAAAATTATATAATAAAATTATAACATTAATTTAATCTTAAAATTAAAATATTTAATTTATAAAGTTTTCTACTCAATGATGTTATTAATGTTCATGTATGAAATAGAAATTTTGGTCTAGGATGCGAACTCCTAAAATTAGTATCTTTATCTTGAAAGTTAAGATATTTAATTAATAGAGCTCCTGTACTTGATAACATTAATGTTCATTTATGGAATGAAGATCTTGGTATAACATGTGAACTCTGAATAAGGGACAATGCAAGGTTTTGAGCTTTGGCTCTTCTTTGAGAAGTCTAAGGTTCAAACAATAAACTCAACTCTTCCCCTTATGAGAGGTCATGAAGATAAGAATACCCAAACCCTAAGTTGATCATAGGAGTTATGAGAGGTCATAAAGATAAGAATACCCAAACCTTGAGTTGGTCATAGGAGTTTTCTCAAACTAACAATATCTTAAAAAAAACATGTGAACTCTACAAATAAAATAGAAAGTTTAAATCCTTTGATGATACAAATCTAATAACATAATTGGAATTTCTTTCCACGTCAATATCTATCTACCTAAAAACTAAAATCATACAAAATATTTAAATTATTTCATATAACTTATAACCCAATAACATTTTTTATAACACTTTTTATAAAGATTACCTATAACTAAATATTGTGATTGTAAACACTGGACTCTACCTTGAGGACTAGATATGAAGAGAACATGGTTTTTAAACCATCATTGAAATTTCTCTATTTTTGACTGTTAAATACGTCGGAAAACAATGGTCAAGCTTCACACGAATGCCACCTATAATGTAGGTCGAGTAAAAACAGCCTGCGGTTATGGTGAAGGTAAAACATGTAAGTCACGTCAGGCTCATAACTCACAATGAGAATGCCAGACTCATAACTCACCAGATTCACTGTGTCAGCCACAAATTCCAAGATAATGCGTCCAAACGGATAGATTTGCGAGGACAAGTATGGGAAAACGAACATTCATTTCATTACCTATAAAAAGAAAACCAAAAAACAGGGCGTGCCTCGTTTTTTGAAACTAAGTTTGAATATTTCCCTCCATTCCGCTTCCCAAAGCTACAGCGCATGAAACTGCCGCTCAATAATGCAAGATTAAGCATAACAATTAACATATATATATACTCTGCAATATCCTGGAAGGGATACTAAAATCTTGAGCTGATACACTGCCCGTGCAAGTTTAAACTCAAGATTTCCTACCGCTTGTTGTTGTATACCGCCATGCCCAGGGGTGGAAAGAAAAGAAGATCTTCCAGGAATAAGAAGAAGAAGCAGCCTATGGCGCATGTTCAACAATCAGAACCCTCAGGTATGTCACTTTTTTTTCTTTATGTGTTTTCTGTGATGTTTTGGGATGGATTTGGATGAGGTCATTTGGGTCTGTTAGTCTAACTGGTATTATGATTAAATAATGTTCTTTGGGACTTGGGTCCTTGCTGGGATTTCAGAGAAAGTTGAATCTCATCCATTAGAACACCAAGAAAATGATGACTTTAGTCCTAGAACACCTGTTCGAGGAAGTGAATTGGAGGAGAAAGATGGGATGTGTGATGCAGAGGTTGGATCTGCTTCTTCTAGGGCAAAGAAAGTTATGCTTTGTGAAGGGGTGAAGTGTGAAAGCGGGTCCTTGGAAAATTTGGGGTTTCCTGAGTTTTCTGCTTATAGGACAGAGGATATGGAAGATTCTGGTGTGTTAGAGAGGATAACAGAGAGGAGTGGACCAATCCATGTTGTATCGAAGGGAATGGATCCACCTGAAAAATCATTGGATTGGGACAGTTCTTGGAGGATGAATGATAGGCACGGAAGCCTTCAACTATCACATGAGGAGGAGGGTGATAAGGGAAATGGTAGCTTTTCTTATAAATTTATAGTAGATTTTGGTGTAGCAAGCAGCCAGTCCAAAGATGAAGCAAGTGACAAGAGGGAGCAATTTTTGAAAGACATGCACCATTGGGATGGATCCAGGGAAAATTTAGACCTTCATGTATTATCGGCATCCCAGTTGAAAAATTTTACAACTTCAGGAAGAGTTCAAGATGGTTCAATCTATTCCCTGACTCCGTCTGAGGGATTAGAGAGTATGTGCAGTTGTGGAGAGACGGAATCTGCTATGCCATGTGAGGATGGGGTGCACTGGCTTTCTGAGGAACAAAATGAGTATGTGTTGGATGCCATATTAGATGATATTGGATCGTGTGCAGCTGAAGGAAGTAACTTATCCAAAGATGAAAATGGGTATAAGGACAGAGATATGTTTACTGCTATGGTGAAAGGGGCACAATATGACAATGAATCGATGGAGAATTTAGGGTCTCATGAATTTTCCATTTCCCAATCAGGGATGGCCCATGGATTTCTTGTTCCTCAAGATGCTGATTCCAGCCCTTCAGAAAGGTTAGAAGTGTCATCAGAGACAAGTGAGTCGACCACTGATTTTGATCAGGTGTTATCCATAAACTCGTCTCAAGGGCTAGTGAGGTCTGTTAGTTGTGGGAAGCTAGATTCTGATTTCCTTGATGATAACGAAGGGATTGTACTTCCACAAGAACAAAATGAATATGTGAAGTGTATTGTTTTGGACAATCTAGAACTGGATGACCCTGAATCAAGCACGCAATTGGTGGATGAACTAGCGGACAGACATAGGCTTTCTCAATTCGCCGATGGATCCCTAAAATGTTTGGACACCCATCTACCTCCTGTTCATAAAGCACATTATCTTTCACTTTGTCAAAGGTTAGAAATTGGTCTAGGGGAGCATGATGATCTCCAATGGCTGCAGGAGCAAGATGGATGTGGAAAGGAAACCATTTTGGACGACTTTGAATCAAGTGCTGCTAAGATGTTGCAGAGTGCAGATGGAGTGTATTCACTTTCTAAGGAACAGAATGAACAACAGAAGGATGTCATTTTAGATAATTTTGAACCAGCTGCAGGTGAAGAAGACAATCCATCCAAATATGAAATTGGGTACAAGGATACAGAGATGTTGGAAGAAGTACACGAGATTAGATCAATGCACAATTTAGGGTCTAGTGGATTTTCTGCTTCCCGAGTTGGTGCTCTTACATGTTCAGAAAGGCTGATTTCCCATGCATTTGTTGTTTCTCAAGCAGATGACCGTAGGCCTTCAGAAACAAAAGAAATGGCATTGAATTCAACTGATTCAACCAGTTATTTTGATAGCGGCTTTGCCATGAGTTCATCTGAGTGGGTAATGAAGTTTGTTTGTCCTAGGAAGACAGACTCTGCTATCTGTAATGGGAATCAAGGGTTTCAACTCCCTCTGGAAGAAACTGAACATGTAAAGGATTTGATTTCAGACAATCTTCAACAAGATGATGCTGAAACTAGCAACCAATTGAAAGCTGGACTTGTGGATATGGATGATCATTCCCAGTGCACCAATGGATCCCTAGAAGAGTTGAAAACCTGTGGATCTCCCTCTTATCAATCATTAAATCTTTCACTTTCTGAAGTAGAAATTGTGCCAGGTGAACATGAGGGTCTGCAACTCCTGCAGAAGCAAGATGAACATGCAAAGGAAACTATTTCAGACAATTCGAAATCTAGTTTCAATGAACACTTGCAGAGTGCAGGCTGTTCCGAACCTGATGCTGTTTCTGCTCAGCAGATGTTAGAAAATATAGTAGATCCCCAACTTCTACACAAAGAATATATAGATGAAGAAGATTCAATTTCTAATAGTTCTGAATCCAACTCTACTGAGTCATGCAACCAACCTAAAGCTGGAACTGTGGAAGATGTCAAAGGTCAGGGTACTTTAAAATATATGCCAAAGGAGGATCCTTGTTTTGAAGGGTTGGTTGAGGCATTTCCCCCTATTGGACCCACTATGGATACATCTAATCCTCTGATTCCTAGTCATTTCAAGTCTAAAGAGTTCTCTGGAGTTGTGTTGCAAGATGCTCAAGTGACACTTAAAGAAAAATCCAAGGATGACGAAGGGATGGACCCCAAATCCACTTCCAAAGAGCATGCCCATGAGACATATCCTGTGAAGCAGAATGGGAAAGAAAAGGACCTCCATGCCGACATTATTTTGCCTAGGGAGCTGGACAGAGGAGACAAGGTTTGCATCTACAGCCCTTAACTCAATTTCTAGTGTCGTCCTTATTTTCATTTGCATCCCATGTTCCATGAATATGTTATATGTGCTGCTTCAAGGTGGTTTAGCTTAAACGATCATGTTGCTTCTGTTTCCCCAAAAAATGATTTCAAGATCTAAATCGTTTTCAAGGCATATATATATATATATATATATATATATATATATATATATATTACAGTCCTGAGTGGAAGCCAAAGCTTCAATAGCTTTGAAATTTTTCTCTTTTATTTTTAATGATAGTAGTCCCTTGACAACATTTTTTCTATGAGTATGATTTATTTTATAGGAGAAGTGCCATGAAGCTTGGTTTTTTCCTACCCCTAAATTTGGTCTTCATTTTGAGGCATGGTAGTTTTGTGTGTTCATGTCAAAGTGCTCCCATAAAGTTCTACCATCTTATAGGAAAACAACAATGCTGTAAGAGTATTTTCAAGCAGACTAATCCTACCATATATTACACTTTCCCATTTCCATATGCCCATTCACATACGAGAAATCATAAGTGTTTGTCATATGAGCATCACCTCAGCGAGTTCAGGCAATCTGCCTACCAATGGCCTTGTTGCTCTGTATGTGCCAGGCAAGACCCACATCCATTAATCTACATAAATGGTCATGAAATTATGAACAGTAATCAAGATAACCATTGACATAGAAAATGTTAGCCAGTTTTGTCTTACATTCAACTCTTAATGGACAGACAAAGTGAAATGTCTTGCAAGTTGTTTGGATATATCCACCCTGCACACTTGGTGTAGTGGGGGAATAGGTTTATCTCACAATTGCAAACAATCAGTCATATATCATGTTCTTGGTCTCTTGTCAGCTATCAACGAAGTTTATTTTACTTTCTATTGGCAACAATGCCATGAACGATATTATGAGTTGCAAGTTTTGCTAAAGAATATTTTTGCTGTCTCCAGGAGAATGATAAGGCTCTTCAAAGCAACAAGAAAGGTGGGACCTTGAGGTTGGGTCTCTGGGGTATCCTCGAGATTTTACTCTGTTGGCGGGACTGAGCTGGAACACTATATGCAGCTTGCAGATAAACAGAATAATGCCTTTGTATTATTCATTACACATGTCCTCAAATTCTACATGTCCTCTTCTTTTACAATGATTACAAAATTTCTTGCTATTAAAAGAAGGAGAAGAAGAGGAAAAAGGAGGAGGAAAGGAAGATGTTGCTAATTGGATGCTTTGGATGTGCATAAAGATCAATATCCACTTGATTGACTAGCAAGTTTCTCCTTCACAAGCTATGCTTGATTGTACAATGCATTCAAGGTGGTGATGGGTGCATATTTCAACTTGCAATCCACTCTTTAATTTGATGAGTCTTGTATACTAGTTAAAATCCTTAATTTGTTAAACTGGAAAATGTACTCTTGGATACTCATGTTGTATCCTTGCTTCAAACAAATCCATTTATAAGTAAGGTCTTCAACATAATTTGAAGGATAAAAGGTATCCTTCAATGCTTTCACCAAATCATCCTAAGTATCAATGGGATTTTGATTTCCTTGGCGGTTCGTTATCAAAAATTTGGCTACACCAAAAAAATTTAATTTGGCAAATGGGACTTGCTTATCTTTTGGGATTTTGTTGTAGGAAAACCACGTGTCTATGTCGAGTATCCAACTGTTTAGGACCTCACTATCTTGAAACCCATCATATATTTTGACCTCACATTTTGCTTGTGGATGAAGGTCAAAGACTTTGACTACACTGGGACCACTAGGGGTTGTAATATTATTTACTTTGTTGGCTAAGAGACTAACTACTGCTGCTAAAGTGGCCATTTGCTACGTTAAATTGAAATCCATTTAAGATCGTGTAAGCCACTAGTACTTTTACAAAAAAGACTTATTTGGTGCTTAAAGGAGTTACAAAAATTTGTGTGCTTTTTGCCCCAAATAATTGCAAAAACTAAATTGTTTATGCAATTTTACAAAGCTTTGAAAGGGCAAAATTGAAAAACACCAAAAATACTTAATTAAGAAAAATTAAATATATTACAATATTCCCCTTTTGTAAAATAATTAATTCCATTTTGCAAAAAAAAAAATAAAATTGCCCATCTTTTTGAATAAAATATTTCATGTTTTTTCTAGTGTTACCGGTCAACTAATTGAAGTCAACTATGCGACACGGTCAACCAATTATGCACTAGCCAACATATACCAACTACCTCTTTAGGACAAAAATGAACTACTTAAAAAGGCTCAATGCCTTGTCCCTAAAGAATGTGGGATAAAAAAAATGAAAACATTCTTAAAACATTTTTTATTTTGTCTAATTATGCCACGTGTCATTGTTGTTGTTGGATCCATCTAGGAGATTTTTCCACAATGTTGATGTGGTATACGCGTTGAGCAAACATGTTCAATTAGTCAATATCTACCAGTGAGGGTTGAGATCCGCAAATCTTGAGATTTGTATGTCATTCTTGATCCAATATATCTGCAAAGCGTCTAATTATTTGGTCTTCAATGTGTACATTGGAGTTTGCATTAGTTTTTACTTTTATTTTTAGGCCTCGAGCTGCGTGTTGCTATGCTACAAGTTCTATTTCGGGTTGTGCACTACTACAAGGTGGGTTAGTCCTACTATTTATTTTAAGCCAAGATGACGACCTCCTATCATCGATCACTTTTGGCCATTCCAATGTCCACGATGTCAAAGATGCATAGATAGTTCCACATCAATGTTTGTGACATTGGGAAAGCACAAGGGTTGTACCGTGTAATGTCATCCCAAGTGATGTGAAGTCGCAAAAAGGCAACTGCGCCTTCCCTATTGCAAAATTATCGCCTTTTGAAGGTGACAATGCAATCGCCTAAGGGCAACTATATATATATATATATATATATAAACTTTGTAAATACTAAAAAAATATAAATAACAAAGCAACAATGCTTTTTACTTTTTTTAATACAAAAGTAAATCAAAATTTAAATAAATTGCTTAATGAAATGCAATCAAGATTGTTAAACAAAAAGCATAAATGAAATGCAAGAAACAACAAATTTTGTTAGTAGAGGGTAGCAAGGAGTAGAAGCCTAATGGAAAATAATAGGAATTTTCTTAGCAAGGCAGTAAGCAGCAACAAGATCTAATCGACAAACAATCAGCAAATGCTAAATCTAGTCCAAGGGAACTGGGATTCATAGATGCAATCTTCTAATTGCAACTAGGAGCTTCAAAATCAAGTTCTTGTTGGCCGAAAGTTTCCCAAATCCAAACAAGTAGCAAAAGGTCGATAGTAGTCCAAAACCTCTACAATTCCTACATTCTAATACCACTGACGTAGAATCAAAAGAAGCTAAATTTTGCATTGAGGTGAAGGGCTTAAATAGGTCTATTCTACAACCAATTTCTCTTCAAATGAGCAACAAATTTCCAATTTTAGAAGATAAGCTTCAGATGCAATCTACTATCTACAATAGTGAGCTTCAGATATGCATATATAAACTAATGCATAATTAGGATCACTATTGCTAATATTGATTGAAAGTTACCCAAAACTAATACCAACAATATAAGGTTGAACATGACCCAAAATCTTTATAATCCTAAAGCTTTGATACCATTGATGTGGAATCAAAAGAAGCTAAATTTTGAATTGAGGTGAAGGACTTAAATATACCTATTTTACAACCAATTTCCTTTAGAATGAGCAACAAATTTCCAATTTTAGAAGATAAGCTTCTTATCCAATCACTCATTTTAGGGATTTTCTTTTATCAATCCAACTTTCAATATCCCTCTAGAAGATATTGGGAAACTAAGTCTAAAAGACTAAATCTAACATGAGAAATAATATCTCACGTTTTACAAATTTGCATAAAATGCTTATTATGCCAAAAAAAAAAAAATTAAGTCCTAATATAAAAGACTAAGCCTAATCTAAATTTTAATAAGCCTAGAAATATAAATTTATGCTTATCAAATGATGTCCTCAAATGATGTCTTTTTTTCAATTGGTAAGATTTCAATGAGTTTATGAGGGGTCCTGGTCCCCTCATACTAAGTAGGGTTTGAACCTTGGACCTCTCAAAGAGAGGCCAAATCCCTTACCACTGTAGTAAGCTAATAGCTTTAAAATTTTAGTTTACACGATTTTTTATTAAGGGTCTCAACCCCCTCTTAATAGGACTTATGAAGACTATCTTATACGACATATGATCTTATATAAATGTTTTTTTATATGTTATATGTGGCTTCTATTGGAGGCCACTCCCATCAAAATACCAAAATATTATATTTGTTGCAACATACTTTTTATCACAGTTTTTCATTTCTTTTTTCTCTTAAATATATTCTTCAACTTCCTTGAAGTGCTATGTTTCCACAATCAGCTCCTTGACATTATTTTGATTAAGACATAAAATCTCACTTGGCTAGTTGCCTTCTAAATTTTGAATTTCATCGAGATGAAGATCAACACCATAATTTTCTAATTTATCAGCTACCTGATTTCCTTCTCAATAAATATGCTCACACTGCTAGGAAATTGCCTCTAATAATAGATGATGAACATCAACAATAATATTTTTTTTAATCTGTTCTCCTCATCCATTTTTGTTAATAGCATTGATGATAATTTGTGAGTCCCCCTCAATTGAAATATATTTCCATCCCTTTATTGCTGCAATTTTAATCCCTATAAGAAGTGCCCTAGTCTTTGCATAGTTTTCAGTTGAAGTTTTGTATGATTCTGAATAAGCGAGGAGAATTTTTTCTTCACTATTTCTAAACACACCACCTCCACCAGCTTTTCTTGGACTTCCTTTAGAAGTATTATAAAAATTAATTTTGATAAACAAAATTTTTGGATATTTTCATTTTAGCATAGATCAAAGAAGATCCTTTGCATTAATTTTGTTGTCGTAGATGACTCTTCCATGTATGTTAAAATTATGTACCCAAGTTATTAGCACATTTTTTTTGCAATTGAGACTCCCCATGATGAGCATCATATTTGTATACATTCTGCAAGAGAGGCACTAATACAGTTCCAAACTTGTGCATGATTTTGATATTTATTTTTAAAAATTTTGTTATTCCTTTCAATCTATAAATTCCAACAAATAATGGCAAGTCCAATCCTCCAAAGAATACATAAGGCGTTAGCTTTGAAATAATTTATCCAACATTTTATCAACTCTTTCAATGTTAATGGAGCTACCCAATATAATTTCTTTTCTTTTTTTAAATAACCCCAAATGGTGTGAGCAAATGAACAATGAAGAAGTAAATGGTATCCATAATATCCTCTTTTTTTGTAGACTCTCTCCCATAAGAATCTTACTTTGAACTACTAACCAAAGAAGTGTTGAGGCCTTAGGGAGAGCCTCCAATGACCAAATGTTCTTCCAAGGAAAATCTTTGGAAGAATAAAATTTTGAATGTTATAAATTCTCATATCCCAACTTGACCGGGTATCCACCATCCTTTGATAAATTCCAAACCAACTCATCCTTTCGTGTAAAAATTGACAAATAAAACTCTTGAAGCATTTTTTGAAGTTCGTCTGCAATTTGTTTGAGTTCCTCTCCTTCAACCAGGTTACTAAAAGAAATCCATGATCTGGAGTTTTTTCTCATATTAATATAATCTTTGACCTTTGGAGCTTTACATGTTAGGCACGCTTGAGCCAATGGTTCTCATTTTGAGTCAGAGATAAGAGGATAAGCCTTCAACCAAGCCTCAAACCAAAAATTTGCATAACTCCCCTCATTGACTGACCATCTAATATGTTTCTTTATCAATTGCAAATTCTCTAATATGAAGTTACATGCTAATGATCCTTTGGGTAGATTTCTTTTCCCAAACAATTTCATTGCATCAAGAGAACGTATATTTTTCTCAAGTAATGTTTTTGCCTAATTCTTTCCTTGATCTCTGAATAATCTCCACCCAAGCATTGCTCCTAATGCTAAATTCATAAGTTTGCAATTCTACAAGCTTGCTCTTCTAATAATTTTTTCTTTGCAAACCCTATCCCACTTTCAAAGAGAAAACCTAAATTTTCCTCACAACTAGTCCATAGAAAGTCTTTAAATTTTTATCAATTTTTGATGCAATACCTGTTAGCAGTATTGAAAGTGACATCATATAAATAGAAATGGATTGCAATGTAGTCTTTATGAGTTGTAGCCTTCCTGCCATGGTTAAGAACTTACCTTTCCAACCTACCAAGCAAGCTTTCATTCTATCCAAAAAAGATATCCAAAGCTCCCTTTTATTTCCTTTATCAGACAAAGGAATACCCAGGTAGGTTGATGAATTTTTTCAATTTTAAACTCTAAAATAGTCACAATAATTTGTTGTAAATCTAGCGATATATTAATGAAAAAAATCCTTGTTTTTGAAGTATTTACCAACTATCTAGTAGAATTATCATAGCATGATAATATTGATTTAAACTCCATGGCTTCACTGACTAAGGGATGGCCCAAAAGAAAAATATCATCAACAAATTGAAAATGAGATTCAAAGGGACCACTTTTTGCTACTTGAATACCCTTGATTTTTCCTTCCATTTTTGCCTTTGAAAAGGCTCTCCCTAATGCTTCCACTAGAATAATAAATAAATAAGGAAAAAGAGGATCACCTTGATAAAGTCAACAAAAAGATTTGGAGTACCCAACAAGAGTACCATTGATCAAAATAGAAAATTTTGCAGTGCTATAACATTTAATCCACTCACACCATCTATAATCAAAGATTTGTTTTTTTACAATAGCATGTAGAAAATTTTAGGAAACCCTATATGCTTTGTTCATATCTAATTTCAAAAGCATACCTAGTTTTTTTAAGGAATGAAGAGAATGTATGGCCTCTTGTGCAAAATTATACCATCAAGAATTTGTTTACCATGAACAAAGCCACCTTGTTCCTCTAAGATAAGACACCCTAGAATACCCTTTAACCTGTTTGCCATAATTTTTGAAATGATCTTATAAATCATATTACAAAGGCTTATTGGATGAAAATTATTAAAATATTTTATTGACTTTCTTGGGAAGCAAGGTAGTAAAAGTAGCATTGATCTCACTTATTATAGCCTTCCTTTTTCGGGCCTCTTCAACCGTATCTAACATATCACTCTTCATTAAATCCCAAATTTTTTTAAATAAAATTGCAAGAAATCCATCAGGACCAAGTGTTGTGTTAGGATGGAAAGAGAAAAATGCTTCATGGAGCTCCTCCATTGATATCTTCTTTATCAAGCTTTCATTTTATCCTTGAGTGATAATTGATGAAATATTTTGCAAAAGTTTTTCTTGGGCCTTCTTATCTTGCCTAGAATATGGTAAAATATTTTTGAAATAACTAATTGTTTCCTTCCTTATATCTTCTTCATCCTCAATATTTCTTCCATCTAGAGTTATAATATTTTTGATATGAGGAACATAATAAATTTGTTTTTGTTGTAGCATGATTTTTTTTGTATTTCTATCTCCTTCCTTGAGCCATTTCTTGCTAGATTTTTTGAACCAATATGACTCCTTTTTCAATGCATTATGATAATAAGAAAGTAATTGTTTTTCTTTCACATAAGAATCCCGATCCATTCCATTAATTTCTACTATATCTTATAAATTTTTGAGCTTGGATTCAATTTCTTTCTTTTCTTTAAAAATGTTAACAAAAGATTTGGCATTCCATATCTTCATTTGCTCCTTTAAATATTTCAACTTTTGAACAAACTTGTACATACATGATCCTTTAAATTTTGACTCATTTCACCATAACATAACCATCTAGAAAAAATAAAGGTCTTGGAGCCACATAGACTTTTTTGGTCAAAATGACCACATCTAAGGGAATAAGGAGTAATCTTCTCAAGATTTTGTTAAGTGTAGAGAAAAATTGTGATAGGGCGATATTTTGAAGGTCGAAAGCTGAGCTAAGGCCAAAAGTTGCGAGGACGCGACATTTTGAAGGCCAGAGATCAACTCATGACCAAAAGTCACGATGGTGCGATATTTTGAAGGCCTAAGGCAGGGCCAAGATGGAAAGTCACGATAGGATGATATTTTGAAGGCCGAAAGCTGAACTAAGGTGAAAAGTCGCGATAGGATGACATGTTGAAAAATGAAGACAAAGCTAAGGCCAAAAGTCACGATGGCGCGACATTTTGAAGGTTGAAGATAAAGCTAAGGAAAAAATGGCGATAGGATGACATTTTGAAGGCCGAAAGCTGAACTAAGGTGAAAAGTTAGGATAGGGTGACATTTTGAAAACCGAAGATAAAGCTAAGGCCAAAAGTTGTGATGGCGTGACATTTTGAAGGCCAAATATGAAGCTAAGAAAAAAGGTCCCTATTGCACGACATTTTGAAGGCCAAGGGCCAAACTGAAGCGGAGAGTCACGATGGCACGACATTTTGAATTCCAAGTGGACCACGACGTCTCGAAGAAGATCTCAACCACTTCCAGTTGAAGACTCCATACTCCCTCAATTGCTTCTGAACCAGAATGGGCATACAGACATGATGTTGTAACAACTTTCAATTTTTCTGTTATGTAAAACTCTCATATATAGAATGAGTGATCCAAAAAAATGGTTGGATCTTAGGTGTTTACAAGTCTATGTATGCAGACTTCTGAAAGTTTAATAAAGAACATCCATTTTGGTTCTTGGCTCACTGGTGTTTCAAATCAAGTATGTATGTGTTGTCTATTGCTATATAAATCTAAATTGAATGTAACTTGCATTAATTCTTATTCTAAATTCCTGCAATAAAGCTCAGTTAAATCTGTAATTAACTTACCCAGGTGTTGTAGGTGAGTTGGAGAGGAGAGGGCAATCCTCCAAGGGAGGTCCCAGGTTCAAATCTCCACCCTACCAAAAAGCGAATTGGGTATCCAAAATCCAATTGATAATGTTGGTGCGGGCAGGGTTGGGTGCGACTCTTGGGTGACTTTGACGGTGTAGAACCCCTGTTCGTGGTCTCTCAAACCAAGGCGGCCCCTCAAAGGGTTTTTTGCTTAAAAAAAAAATCTGTAATTAACTTCACAGATAAGTTTATGCTTAAATAGATATTCACCAGAAGTTTTAGTTTCTCTGTTTTGGTTCTCTGTTATGCTTCTCTGCAAAAGATTGCAATAGTTGCTTTGTTGTTACTTAATATGTACCGTTTTAATCCTCTAGCTATCACTATATTTCCCTTTCTTTATGCATTTCCCTTTTCCCCCTTTTCCTAAAAGAAGCAAGGAACCAACCTCCTCTGGAGATTGAACCAAGTAAACTCTATGTTAGCCTGGTCTTTCAATGTTGGCAAAGTCTTGGGCGCAAACGTAACCAAAGGTAGATTTTTCTCCAACAAGACTATAAGTGAAATGGCTTTGGATGACCATTATTAGGTAACTCAAAAGTCAAAATAATGTGTTTGTTATCTGATATTTCTCACAATAAAATATTTTAAGAGATTGTATATTTTTTTGCAACCATTTATTAGATAACAAGAATCTATACAGTATTTTTGCTATATGGTTTTTCCCAATGAGTCTATTATCCCATGTATATTGAAATATTGAGGGACTAACATCCCAAAGGTCATTTCAATTGACAAATGAAGCAAAATCTTGCATTGATTTAGACCATCCTAGAATGTCACCCTTCCTTTCCAAAGGAGATAGAACAATATTAAAATCACCCCAAGAATCCATAGATCACAATGAATCATCATTGTATTTGACAAAAATATACTAAGGTTCTTCCAACATCTTTCACGAGGAGTAACTATAGTTGGAGCATATATATTTATAACCCCAACTTTGATGTTTTCCTCTTTCTTGCAAAATAATCCAACAACCCAATTACTTTTTCTTCTAATAGTTGTCCATCCCATTTGCATTTATCCCATATAATTGCAATACCATCTGAAGTTCTTGTAGAAGAAACTGCTAAACAATCACTTGTCTTCCAAATCTTCTTAAAAGCATCCTTACATTCATCACTACTTACTTTTGTTTTTTTTATTAAAATAAACTCAAGGCTATAACAACCTATTAATTCCTTAATAATTATTTTTTAGGGGTTTTATTCATACCCCTAATATTTCATGATATCATTTTCATCATCAACACTTTTTATTTTTATTAGTGGGCTTAGCCCCACTTCTTGTTATTACCTATGATATTTTTATTTGGCTTCCAAAGATTTTCTTTACTATAGTGCTCTTGAAAACCTAAAGTACAAGGAATACACTCGTACTACTTTCATTTTTATTGTAAGGATAATATTTTAAGCTACTTTAGGATTAAAAATGTGATTTACCTGGATTAAGCTTGACCTCCTTCATCTCATTTGCTTTAAAATTTGTCTCCCCTTATTCCTTTTTTTTTAAATTTGTCTTCCACTCTTCCTTTGCACCTTTAGCTCCTTCTACATTTGAACTTGCGCATTCTACTTCCTCATCTCCCATATCATTTTTTTCTTCTAATGGTTGATTCAAGTGAATTTTAATGGCCTTTGTCATATGATGATGTAGAGGGATTTTCTAGCCATTTTCTACATTTGAACTTGCGCATTCTACTTCCTCATCTCCCATATCATTTTTTTCTTCTAATGGTTGATTCAAGTGAACTGTAATGCCCTTTGTCATCTGATGATGTAGAGGGATTTTTGACCTAGCTTCTCCTTTGATATGACCTCCTTGTTTCAAATTGAAGATACCCTCATGCCTAAAAAATTCCATCTCTTCCTCTATTTTTACTTTGTAGTCTCTTGCCATGTGCTCGGTTTCATGACATTTATGACATCAAAATGCAATATTTTCATAATCCACTTGTTGATCCCATTCTCTTGATTTAGATTTAATCTTAATCGACTATGGTAAATGTTTAGAAATATCCATGGCAATACATATTCAAGTGTATACAACATGCCTTCTCTCCTTAGTAGTTGGTCCCTCTTGGATGAATTCACCTAAAGTATTACCAATATTCTTCAAAACCTCCTTATTGATGAGTTGATAAGGAAGTCCAAAAAGCCTAATCCATACCAAAATCCTTTTAATAGTTTTTATGTCCATAGAAAAATTCTCACTCCAAGGTCTTAAATATAATGCATCTTTACCCCTAAACCACGTGCCTTCATCCATTATTTTATCCCTTATTTCTAAGCTGGAGAAAATAATGAAGACAAATCATTTTAGAAGAAAATTCATGGAGTAATTTGAATTCAATTCCCACTTCTACTTAATCCAATTTTGAATCTAAAAAAACTTGGCCAATATCCATGAAACTTACATATTAACCCTTTGGTTTTAAGAATCATTATATCATGCTCAATCATATCATCCTTCATAATCACTTTTGGTGCAGAATATAGAACCTATATTGGGTTTACCATAGATTTGCTCTTCCTCTTATTGTTAGCTAGGGCATCCAATCTTCCAACTTGGCCATTCATACTTTAGTAAGGACTTTTACAAATGACTTTCTTTCCATGTTACCTAGATTTTCTTCAAACAAATCCTTTAAATTCTCCTAAAGTCTCAAACAAGAAGTGACACTTGTTCCTTGATCACACTTTGCTTTCTACTTTTTGCTTTCTTGCTCACACTTCCTCCTCACTCCCAGCTCACACTCACACTCGCTTCTAACTACACTCACTCTTGGGTTGCTTTTGATTGCACTCACTCTCGACTTGCGCTCGCACTAGCTTTCGACTACACTCACTCCCTATTCGCACTCGCTTTTAGCTACACTCACTCCTAGCTCACACTCGCTTTGGTTAGTGTGAGAAACCCCTATGACCCAATGCTCAGGGCTGGGCATCCCCATTCCACCATGACCTATTATAAGGGTGAGAGCTGAGCTTATCAATAGGGACCAAACACTTAATTATACACATACCCACCCCCTTACACACTCGCCCACATCGCGGTTTGAACCTTGGACCTCCCGAAGAAAATCCAAAGCCCAAACCATTGCACTACCCCCTTGGGAAAAAACTACTTTTTATTTACTTTTCACTAAAATTCTTAAGCATATTTTATTTTTGCAATCACATTTTTTATTATTATACAAGAGAAATCGGTAACTCGTTGCAATTCTCTACGCCTCTTCATTGGTTCAAATATTGCTCCTTGCTGCCATTATAACCTCTAGTTGCACCGAGTAAACTTCTTAACATAGCCGATGGCGCAGACACGATATACCCTCCGATACTACGAGGTCTGAAAGATTGTGACCGTGGTCTTTGTATTCCTATGAAAACATTTTGACCACTAAACAAGACTTTCAAATCTAACAATCACATTATCATTTATATATACTTTTATGTATTTAATAAAATATTTTTTTGCAATCATATTATCATTTATATATACTTTTATGCATTTTTATAAAATACTTGTAAAAATTAAGAAAAGGGCTCCATGTTGTAAATTTAAAAAAAAAATCATAAGTATTCATAAGAACATGTTAAAAGGTTCTAGAAAAAATGGTCTATGTTTTTTAACACGACAATCAAAGGAAAAAAAAACATGAAAAAAAGTTAAACTTATAAAAAAAAACAACTATAAATTAAGATATTTAATTTAAAATTTTTTTTATTTAATAATGAAATTAATTTTCATTTATGAAATAGAAAACTTGGTCTGAAATAGAAAACTTGGCTTAGTATGTGAATTCTTAAAATAAGTATTTTTATCTTGAAATTTAAGATATTTAATCAATATAGTTCATATAGCTCGATGGTATTAATATTCATTTATGAAATGAAGATCTTTGTATAACACTAAACCCCTGACACGAAATCTAATTCCAAGGTTTCGCTCTCAGGGACATTTTTCAAAAAAAAAAAAAATTAAAATTAAAATTAATTATATAAGATTGAAATAAATTCTAATCTTAAAAAAATTAAGATATTTAATTTAAAAAGTTTTTCTATTCAATAATGAAATTAATGTTCATTTATGAAATAGAAATCTTGGCCTAGCATGTAAACTCTTAAAATAAGTATCTTTATCTTGAAAGTTAACATATTCATCCCCGTGATTGTGGTCTACTAGTTGCATTATGGCGATGTGACCCGGGTTCAATCCGCATGGTGGATGTGTATAAGAAGTCTTAAAAAAAAAAAAATTAACATATTTAATCAATAGAGCTCTATGACATTAATATTTATGTATAAAATGAAGATCTTGGTATAAGACTTGAACTTTATATAAGGGACAACCCAAATTTTCGGGCTTTGGCTTTTCTTCTGGAAGTCATTTATATCATAATATAAAATTATATAACAATATTATAATATTATTTTAATCTTAAAAATTAAGATATTTAATTTAAAAAGTTTTTCTATTCGATGATGAAATTAATGTTCATTTATGAAATAGAAATCTTGGCCTAACATGTGAACTCTTAAAATAAAATAAGTATTCTTATCTTGAAAGTTAACATATTTAATCAATAGAATTCAATGACATTAGTAATCATCTATGAAATGAAGATCTTGGTAGGTGAACTCTATATAAGGGACAACCCAAAGTTTAGGGCTTTGGCTCTTCTTCAAGAAATCTAATGTTCAAACAATAAACTCAGCTCTTCCCCTTATGAGAGGTCATGAAGATGAGAGGGCTAAGGTTCAAACAATAAACTCAGCTCTTCCCTTGAGAGGTCACGAAGATGAGAAATCTAAGGTTCAAACAAAAAATTCAGCTCTTCTCCTTATGAGAGGTCATGAAGATGAGAAGGCTAAGGTTCAAACAATAAACTCAACTCTTCCCTTGAGAGGTCATGAAGATGAGAAATCTAAGGTTCAACAAAAAACTCAGCTCTTCCCCTTATGAGAGGTCATGAAGATGAGGATGCCCAAACCTTGAGTTAGTCATAAGAGTTTCTCAAACTAACCATATCTTAAAAAAAACATATGAATTCTAAAAATAAAATAGGAAGTTCATATCCTTTGATGATGCAAATCTAATAACATGATCGATATTTAGTTCATACATTAAAATAAAAAATAAAATTATATAAAAAATTAAAATTATACAAAATAGTTAAATTATCTTATATACCCCTAACCCAATAACATTTTCTAGCCTAGAAGAATATAAACGACTCTACCTTGAGGACTAGATATTGAGGGAGAAAACATGTTTTTTAAACCATAATTGAAATTTCTCTATTTTTGACTGTGACATACGTCGGAAAACAATGGTCAAGCTTCACACGAATGCCACCTATAATGTAGGTAGAGTAAAAACTGCCTGCGGTTATGGTCAAGGTAGAACATGTAAGTCAGTCAGGCTCATAACTCACAATGGGAATGCCAGAGTCATAACTCACAAGATTCACTGTGTCAGCCACAAATTCCAAGATAATGCGTCCAAACGGACAGATTCGCGAGGACAAGCATGGGAAAACGAACATTCATTTCATTACCTATAAAAAGAAAACCAGAAAACAGGGCGTGCCTCGTTTTTTGAAACTAAGTTTGAATATTTCCCCCCATTTCGCTTCCCAAAGCTACAGCACATGAAACTGCCGCTCAATAATGCAAGATTAAGCATAACAATTAACATATATATATATATATATACTCTGCAACATGGGATACTAAAATCTTGAGCTGATACATTGCCCAAGTAAGCTTGAACTCAAGATTTCTTAACTGTTGTTTGTTGTATATCGCCATGCCCAAGGGTGGAAAGAAAAGAAGATCTTCCAGGAATAAGAAGAAGAAGCAGCCTATGGCGCATGTTCAACAATCAGAACCCTCAGGTATGTCACTTTTTTTTCTTAATGTGTTTTCTGTGATGTTGTGGGATGGGTTTGGATGTGGGCATTTGGGTCTGTTAGTCTAACTTGTATTTTGATTAAATAATGTTCTTTGGGCCTTGGGTCCTTGCTGGGATTTCAGAGAAAGGTGAATCTCATCCATTAGAACACCGAGAAAATGATGACTTTAGTCCTAGAACACCTGTTCGAGGAAGTGAATTGGAGGAGAAAGATGGGATGTGTGATGCAGAGGTTGGATCTGCTTCTTCTAGGACAAAGGAAGTTATGCTTTGTGAAGGGGTGAAGTGTGAAAGTGGGTCCTTGGAAAATTTGGGGTTCCCTGAGTTTTCTGCTTATATGACAGAGGATATGGAAGATTCTGATGTATTAGAGAGGATAACAGAGAGGAGTGGACCAGTCCATGTTGCACCGAAGGGAATGGATCCACCTGAAAAATCATTGGATTGGGACAGTTCGTGGAGGATGAATGATAGGCACGGAAGCCTTCAACTATCACATGAGGAGGAGGGTGATAAGGGAAATGGTGGCTTTTCTTATCGGTTTATAGTAGATTTTGGTGTAGCAAGCAGCCAGTCCAAAGATGAAGCAAGTGACAAGAGGGAACAATTCTTTAAGGACATGCACCATTGGGATGGATCCAGGGAAAATTTAGATCTTCATGTATTATCGGCATCCCAGTTGAAAGATTTTACAGCTTCAAGGAGAGTTCAAGATGGTTCAATCTATTCCCTGACTCCGTCTGAGGGATTAGGGAGTATGGGCAGTTGTGGAGAGACGGAATCTGCTATGCCATGTGAGGATGGAGTGTACTGGCTTTCTGAGGAACAAAATGAATATGTGTTGGACGCCTTATTAGATGATATTGGATCGTGTGCAGCTGAAGGAAGTAACTTATGCAAAGATGAAAATGGGTATAAGGACAGAGATATGTTTACTGCTATGTTGAAAGGGGCACAATATGACAATAAATCGATTGAGAATTTAGGGTCTCATGAATTTTCCATTTCCCAATCAGGGATGGCCCATGGATTTCTTGTTCCTCAAGATGCTGATTCCAGCCCTTCAGAAAGGTTAGAAGTGTCATCAGAGACAAGTGAGTCGACCACTGATTTTGATCAGGGGTTATCCATAAACTCGTCTCAAGGGCTAGTGAGGTCTGTTAGTTGTGGGAAGCTAGATTCTACTTTCCTTGATGATAATGAAGGGATTGTACTTCCACAAGAACAAAATGAATATGTGAAGTGTTTTGTTTTGGACAATCTTGAACTGGATAACCCTGAAACAAGTACGCAATTGGTGGATGAACTAGCGGGCAGACATAGGCTTTCTCAATGCGCCGATGGATCCCTAGAATGTTTGGACACCTATCAACCTCCTCTTCATCAAGCACATGATCTTTCACTTTGTCAAAGGTTAGAAATTGGTCCAGGGGAGCATGATGGTCTCCAAAGCCTGCAGGAGCAAGATGGATGTGGAAAGGAAACCATTTTGGACGACTTTGAATCAAGTGCTGCTAAGATGTTGCAGAGTGCAGATGGAGTGTATTCACTTTCTAAGGAACAGAATGAACAAGAGAAGGATGTCATTTTAAATAATTTTGAACCAGTTGCAGGTGAAGGAGACAATCCATCCAAATATGAAATTGGGTACAAGGATTCAGAGATGTTGGAAGAAGTACACGAGATTAGATCAATAGACAATTTAGGGTCTCGTGGATTTTATGTTTCCCGAGTCGGTGCTCTTACATGTTCAGAAAGGTTGATTTCCCATGCATTTGTTGTTTCTCAAGCAGATGACCATAGGCCTTCAGAAACAATAGAAATGGCATTGAATTCAACCGATTCAACCAGTTATTTTGATAGCGGCTTTGCCATGAGTTCATCTGAGTGGGTAATGAAGTTTGTTAGTCCTAGGAAGACAGACTCTGCTATCTGTAATGGGAATCAAGGGTTTCAACTCCCTCTGGAAGAAACTGAACATGTAAAGGATTTGATTTCAGACAATCTTCAACAAGATGATGCTGAAACTAGTAACCGATTGAAAGCTGGACTTGTGGATATGGATGATCTTTCCCAGTGCACTAATGGATCCCTAGAAGAGTTGAAAACCCATGGATCTCGCTCTTATCAATCATTAAATCTTTCACTTTCTGAAGTAGAAATTTTGCCAGGTGAACATGATGGTCTGCAACTCCTGCAGAAGCAAGATGAACATGCAAAGGAAACTATTTTAGACAATTCTAAATCTAGTGTCAATGAACACTTGCAGAGTGCAGGCTGTTCCAAACCTGATGCTTTTTCTGCTCAGCAAGTGTTAGAAAATATAGTAGATCCCCAACTTCTACACAAAGAATATATAGATGAAGAAGATTCAATTTCTAATAGTTCTGAATCCAACTCTGTTGAATCACGCAACCAACCTAAAGCTGGAACTGTGGAAGATGTCAAAGGTCAGGGTACTTTAACAGATATGCTAAAGGAGGATCCTTGTTTTGAAGGGTTGGTTGAGGCATTTCCCCCTATTAGACCCACTATGGATACAGCCAAACCTCTGATTCCTGGTCATTTTGAGTCTAAAGAGTTCTCTGGAGTTGTGTTGCAAGATGCTCAAGTGACACTAAAAGAAAAATCCAAGGATGACGAAGGGATGGACCCCAAATCCACTTCCAAAGAGCATGCCCATGAGACATATCCTGTGAAGCAGAATGGGAAAGAAAAGGACATCCATGCCGACAATATTTTGCCTAGGGAGCTGGACAGAGGAGACAAGGTTTGTATCTACAGCCCTTAACTCAATTTCTAGTGTTGTCCTTATTTTCGTTTGCATCCCATGTTCCATGAATATGGTATGTGTGCTGCTTCAAGGTGGTTTAGCTTAAAGGATCATGTTGCTTCTGTTTCTCCAAAAAATGACTTCAAGATCTAAATAGTTTTCAAGGCATATATATATGTTACGGTCCCGAGTGGAAGCCAAAGCTTCAAATGCTTTGAAAATTTTCTCTTGTATTTTTAATGATAGTAGTCCCTTGACAACATTTTTTCTATGAGTATGATTTATTTTATAGGAGAAGTGCCATGAAGCTTGGTTTTTTCCTACCCCTATATTTGGTCTTCATTTTGAGGCATGGTAGTTTTGTGTGTTCATGTCAAAGTGCTCCCATAAAGTTCTACCATCTTATGGGAAAACAACAATGCTGTAACAGTAATTTCAAGCAGACTAATCCTACCATATATTACACTTTGTCATTTCCATATGCCCATTCACATAAATTTATGTAAACGATAAATCATAACTGTTTGTCAGATGAGCATCACCTCAGCGAATGCAGGCATTCTGCCTACCAATGGCCTTGTTGCTCTGTATGTGCCAGGCAAGACCCACACCCATTAATCTACATAAATGGTCATGAAATTATGAACAGTAATCAAGATAACTATTGACATAGAAAAAGTTAGCCAGTTTGGTCTTACATTCAACTCTTAATGGACAGACAAAGTGAAATGTCTTGCAAGTTGTTTGGATATATCCACCCTGCACACTTGGTGTAGTGGGGGAATGGGTATATCTCACAATTGCAAACAATCAGTCATATATCATGTTCTTGGTCTCTTGTCAGCTATCAAAGAATTTTATTTTACTTTCTATTGGCAACAATGCCATGAACGATATTATGAGTTGCAAGTTTTGCTAAAGAATATTTTTGCTGTCTCCAGGAGAATGATCAGGCTCTTCAAAGCAACGAGAAAGGCGGGACCTTGAGGTTGGGTCTCTGGGGTATCCTAGAGTTTTTACTCTGTTGGCGGGACTGAGATGGAACACTATATGCAGCTTTGAGATGACCAGAATAATGCCTTTGTATTATGCATGTCTTCTAAAGACACTAGAATCCCAAGGCATGCATTGCCTTCAGTTTTATATTGATAGGCTATGAATGGAAAATATGACTAAATAGCCATTTTCTTAGGGTGGTGTATCATCACATTACATCCATTTTGTCAAGGAATAGTAAGGCAATTGGAGCTTCTGAAAATTTTATCGAATATGTATTATGAGCAGAGCATTCTGTTTCTTATTATTGATCATGTTGTAGTGTTTCCTACGCATAGTGTTACGTTTGTATTTGTTGCCTTTAACCATGTATATTCCTCTGCTACCGGCCATTTCCCTTCCCACTAGAGGTGGGTCTTGTGGGAATCAGGTTTAGACTTGGACCAAATTTTAATAAAATTATAAAAACTTTCTACCTGGTCCATACTCCTTTTTTTCTACATTTAAAAATTTTATGCATTAAAATGAAATGATTTGATTTTAATTTTGTTTATAAGGTTAAGTTTTAACATAAGATGATGTATAGTGTATAATCTTTCTTTTTAGATTTTATCTTCTTAAGACTTTAATTCTGAATCTGTTATTTAGAGTTTTAAAATATTTTAGTAAAAAAAATTATAATATTTTATACTTAAAAAAATAAAATTAATATAATATTGTGAATCATAATTTTAAATTAAAATTTATCTATTCATTATTAAAGGGAAAAAACACTGCAACAGTTTACAATTTTAATAATATGAATAGAATGTTATCTATAATAATGTGAACCTTAAATTTTTCATTTATGTATTGATTGGTTCATTTATAAGTCATAAATTGATTTATTTAGTGATGTTTATAACTTTGATTTATTTTATATTATTTAAAAATATAATTTATTTATAATATATATTTTTTATTGTAAATATTATATTTAAATTATTTATAAAAATATAATTATATTATTAAATGAATTAGATTAAACTGTTAATTTTTTTAACTTTTAAGATGAGATTCAAGTTTGAATCTTAGCTAGTCAACAATTCTTGTGCAATTGTCATGTTGTTTTAATACCACTATATAGTTATTGTTATGTTAGCTTAATACCATTGTGTAGTCATGATAAGTATAGGCTTGTTTCAATCCCATTTAACTGACTAGAAAAAATAAAAACATAATTACATTAGTAAAAGGGGTTGAACGTAAATGAATAGAAGTGAAAAAGTGTGTACCATAAATTAAGGTTCCAATCCAAGGAGTGAGCCTTAACATTTATTATGTCCAAGGAGCAAAGGAGCAAGAGACTCTTTTTCGTATTTCAAATTTTTAAAAATATTCAAAACTAAAGGATTTTTAAGAAGAAAAGTTAGGTAGCATGAAAGGAAAGTCATGTGTGAAAGTCTCAACTAGAAATATGTCCTAGATTAAAATACGAATGCCCTAGTTGGAGATAAGAAGAAGAGCAAGTCCATGATAATCTCTTATCGAAGCAAAAAAAACCAGATAGAAGTGATTATCAAGGATGAGATGATCAAACATGTCATAATGATTCTTAACAAAAATAAGTCACATAGTAGTGATTATCAAGGATGAGATGATCAAATATGACATAATGATTCTTAAAAAAAAATTACATAGAAGTGATTATCAAGGACGAGATATAATGATTTTTAACATTAGAGGGTTAATATGTAAGTTTCATAGATATTGGCCCCAAGTTTTTTGGAGATTTAAACATGGATCAAGTGGAAGTGGGAATTAAATTCAAATTACTCCATTACTTTTCTTTCGAATTTTTTTTTGCTCATCTTCTTTAGTTTGAAAATCAAGGAAAAAATAATGAGTGGTGACCTATGGTTTAAGGGGAGAGATGTTTTATATCTAACACAATGAGTAAGAATTTTTCTATGGAGACAAAGTATTAAAGGCTTTTAAGGTGGGTCAGGATTTTTTGGACTTCCATATCAACTTATCATTAATGAGACTTTACAGAATATTGACAATATTTGAGGGAAGTTCACCCAAAGGGACCAACTAGTAAGGATCAAAAGCATACTATATATACTAATATATGTGTTGCCAATTACATTTCAAAAACTTTGCTAGTCTATTAAATATATTAAGCTCAAATTTGAATTAAGAGAGTGGAATCAATAAGTTGATTATAAAAACATTGTATTCTAATGCTATAAATGTTAAGAGACTATGCACATGATGAGAGATTGTAAAGTGAAAATGATGAAGAAAGAGAGAAAACTTTGGTCAGGAGACAAAATTTAAGATGAAGCAAGGTCATATTGTAGTAGAAGTTGAATTAGATCAAGGATTTTCAATTCCTAAACAAAGTGGCAAAGAAAGCCCCTTTGCATCGTCACATGATGAAGGCCATCTAGTTCACTTGGATCAACCATTAGAAGAAATAAAGAAGGATGAAATGGATCATGAAGTACAATGTGCAAGTTCAAATTCAAAAAGAGTTAAAGATGGAAAGGAATATGTAGATGTAAATTTTAAAACAAAGGAAGCGAAAGAGACCAAGTTTTTTTTTTTTTGTAAAAAGAGGGATTAAATTATATTGATCATCAAATCATAATACATCTTTGGAATTTCCAAGCCATCAAGATTATTGCCTATGTTTTGAGATTGAATACATCAATTTTATCTATCTCAACCATTGTAATAAAAACCAAAATCCCTATCAATAAAAAGGTGTCACAAAAAATTGAATCTTTACACATTACAAGGAATTTTATCATCAATATATTGAATATGCAAAAACTCTTCCCTTATTTCCTATGCCCACCACTTAGGAGGGTGCCCATAGCAAATGAGGTCTCCCTTGTCCAAAGTCCAATTTGTCATACCATCAACTACCTTATTCTGCTCTCTTGGTACATGGGTGTATATCACCTCTACAAAATTGCTTTGTATTCATATGATTTTCTCTACAATCCTTTGAATTCTCCAACTGGCATTCCTGATTCTCAATGGGGATTTAAGGTAGTTGATCAATAACTGAGAGTCTGAATCCACTATCACTCTATTCTATCTGATATTGGGAGCCTCATGCATCCCTCTCAAAATACCGCATCCCTTAGTAATATTGTTGGAAACTATACCTAAGTTTGTTGCAAATGTGAATTTCGGGGTACCATCTGGTAGTCTACCTATTTTTCTTGCATTGGACCTGCCTAGATTACCCCTTGATGCCCCATCTATATTTACCTTTCCAAATCCCAGTGGTGGTCTTTGTCATTTTTGGGTTATATCCATCCTTTTGTCCTATGGTTTGAATCTTCTAGCTCCGTCTGCATAGGGACTGATCTTGAGTTGGGTCACTATTTACTTCCATCACTTGTTGCTTCAACATGAATTGGATAGTCTCTGTTATATTGGATATGGTATTCACCCACATACAATGGGTATCTCTAATATCTTGTTTGAATATCCTTCTATTCTACTCATTCTAGATGTTCCAAGGTAGGATCATCATCCCCGTTCACACTATCTACCCCACATAACCATATACTCCTTGTTGATTCTTCCATCCTCTCCAGATCCCTTCTATAGATTGATTGTTGGTCCAATGCAGACCTAGCAAAGATGCCAATATTTTCCACAATATCATTATGGGGTATTCTATAAAAAGGTAGTTGAAAGTTTCATTCTCCTCCATACATAATGTACATCTAAAAGGTCCATAGAATCCCCTCTTTTTTAAGTTATCCCCTGTGAGTACCCTTTTGTGGAGGAGTAACCAATTGAAGAACCCAACATTTGGCCATAATTTTTACAAGTTGTGTGACTAGATCACAATTTGGATAAGCAATGTTAGGGAATAATGCTTTGTATCCTTGTGCTACTGTATATGCCCCTTAGTCTTACTATTCCATTCAAATCGATCCTCCTCATAGGACCATGAAAATAATCTCATTTGTATGATTCGATCAATATTTTTTGCTAGTCTCTTTAGAAGTTGGATTGACCATTCTTTTAGTGGAATTTAGTATCTTCCAACTTTTGGTCCTCGTGTTTGGTCCTTGGAGTATTTTTCTACTTTTATCCATTACTTTCTATGTAGCTCCTCCATCATTGGGGTCCACTTTAGATATTGAGTCACCAAAGGTTGATGTCCATCCCATGAGTCTAACCAGAAATATGTGTATTTTCCATTATTAACTATCCAAAATAACCTTTTTTTGATCATTTTCTCTCTTATTTTGAGTATTGCTAAAATAAGGGAACCCCTATTAGACAATTGATAAAAAAATTATTTGCTAGGATCTTGTTCTCCGCATACTTTACTCATCAATTTCTGGCCCATAATGCATTGGGACTATTTATCATTCTCCAGTACAATTTTGTAGCCAATGCCTTGTTATTTTTTAATGCAGATCTAAAACCTAGTCCCCCTTCTTGTTTCTACAAGCATAGAGTTTTCCACTTTACCAGGGTCTATTTCTTTTCCTCCTTGGCACCCGTCCAAAGAAATCTGACTTATTTGATCAAGCTATCGAAGCACTACCTTCAGGATATCCAAAATTGATGACATATAGATGGGAATAGATTGTAACACTGAATTGGTTAAGGTAATACACCCTACTGATGATAGCCTCATGTTTTTCCATTTCCAAAATTATCCTTGATTTTATCTATCAACCATACCCAATCCTCCTTTTGTTTATTTTATTGAGACCCCAAATAAATAATTGAGAGAAAGTTTTTTCTAAAACCAAGTCTATCTAGTACCAAGGTCTTCTGTCAAGGTGAACAATGGAAGAAGATTACTTTGTATTTATCATTATTTATCATCTGGCATGTTGCCTTGAAAAAGCAATTTAGGATTTGTTTTATTCTAGTTGCTTGTTTAGCTATTATTTTTCCTAACAACGTGGAATCATCAATAAATTGTAAATAGTTGAACAAGCTAGCTCCATTAGCAACTGAAACTCCCTTCAATATATTATTATCTATATTCTTAGCCAATGTTCTCCCTAGACATTCAACTAGAATAATGAATAGATACATGGAGAGGGAATCCCCTTGCATGATACCTCTTGATGCTAGGAATAATTTTATGGGGCATCCATTGATGATAACTAAGCATGATACCAACGATATACAACATTTGGTCCAACTTGTCCACTCCTCAAAGAACCCAAAATTTTCCATAACCTGGATTAAGAAGTGTTAATTCACTCTGTCATAGGCTTCATATAGGTCTAGTTAGATGAACAAAGTGGGGGATTTATGTGCTTCCATAAAATGTATTGCTTCTTGGGCAAGCACTATCTCATCCACTATTTGTCTACCCTCTATGAATCCACCTTGTTCAAGGAAGATTATCTAGTGTAGAAGTGGTTTTAGCCTCTCAGCATTGACCTTGGTGATAATCTTCAATAAAACATTACATAATGTTGTTGGTCGATCCACTTATATTCTAATTCCCTTGCCTTTGGTATTAGTGCTAAGTTTTATTGATTTTCTTCAATATTTCCTTATTTTTTCTTGCCTGTGCTACCACCTCTAGAAGGTATTTCTACACAATGTCCCAAAATTCTTGGAATAATTCAATAAGGAATCCATCTAGACTTGGAGATTTTTCCTTTTGCATTTTGAACACTACCTCCTACAATTCTTGCATTGTTACTGGTGCACCTAGTATATCATTTTCTTCTCTTGTAATGAGTGTGGATATCTCCTGTAGCATTTCTTGTTGGGCTTCTAGATCTAGGGTCTCAACCATAAATAGATTTGCAAAATAGTTTATTGCTATTGAGTTCATGCTCTCCAATGTGTGAATCATCTCCCCTCCATTTTTCATAGAAGAGATGAAGTTATAAGTACTCCAAGCTAAAAGAGACTTATGGAAGAATCTTGTGTTTTTTTCTCCTTCTCTTAGCCACTTGATTTTGGATTTTTGTTTCCACAATAACTTCTCCCTTCTTTCCCATTCCTCATTCTGGTTTGTGAGATCTAGTTCTGTTTTGGCCCTAGTTTACATAAGCCCCTTCTTTCTTATCTAATCATTCAACTCCTTTAATTGTTCAATAAATTCTTTTTACTTTTTTTTATATCCCCAAATTCCTCCTAATTCCAACTCTTAATCTTGTTTTTGATATATTGTAGTCATGTGGGAAAATAAAATATTTGTGTGATATGTCTCAGTTTTACTTCCTTTCACTATTGTTGCATTCATGGTTTGAATGATTTATATTTGAGACATATGTGTTGGAATCAAAAGGGCACTTTTTTTGTATTAGTTTTCTACACTTCTATCATTTCAAGTCAATGATCTGATCCTACATTATTTAATATTTTGACCTTCGAGATATGTCCCTATATTAAGAGTTTTTATGATACCAATAACCTATCCAGAATTTACCAAATGCATGTTGGCATTTGGGCCTAGTCTCCTATTAGACCAAGTCATCAAACCATTATCAATTTTGATATCTATGAGGTGCATGTATCCCATGTACTCACTCATAATATTTGAACCTCCATCTAGATCCTGGTTTCCTCCCACATTTTCTTCTAGAGAGAGAATGGTGTTGAAACCCCTCCCAACAATGTCCATGCTCCAAAATATTGTGAAGATATATAGTCCATGTCCTCCATAGCTTCCTATTTTCTTAAATGGTGCTTGGGGTATATACATTCAGATAGAGAAATTGTTGGTCATGTTATCTATTTTTTGCTACCACACCAATCAGTCCTTTGCTGCCAATTGTATAGTGTACCACTAGTTCTTTGAGGTCCAACAAACATGTAACTCCCCTTGAAGCTTCTTGGACACTCAAGGATACAACTTTACTAGATTTCCATATCCTTATTTTTATTATATCCATTTCCTTGAAATATACCTTTGTCTCTTAGAGGAAGACCATTTGTGGCTAATTTATCTAAATCATTCTTTTTATCTCATTTTGTTTAGAACTTCCTTTCAGTACTCTAATATTTCATGTAATGTCTTTCATTAGTAACAAGGGTTAAAAAGATAAGCAAGTGCCATAACCTTACCTTCCTTAATTAATATTTGACCTTCCTTCACCATGTGATGTTGGTTAGACTTTCTTCCCACCTTTTTATTCAATGAGTTTACATAGGTTTTTATGAGGGGTCCTGGTCCCCTCATACCGAGTGGGGTCTGAACCTTGGACCTATCAAAGAGAGGCCAAAGACCTTACCACTGTAGTAAGCTTGCAACTCTAAACAATTTTTTTCAATGAGTTTACACAGGTTTTTATGAGGGATCCTGGTCCCCTCATATTGAGTGGGAATTGAACCTTGTACCTTTTAAAGAGAGGCCAAATCCCTTATCAAAATTTCTTCCCACCTTTTGATTCTTGTGCACATTCTTACTAGGTTCCTAGTTCACCCTCGTAGCTTCTAATGTTTGAGTATAGGGTACTAATGCATTATTGGTAGTTCCATCTAATGAAGCACTTTTTCCATTTATTTTGTTTTCTTATTTATTCTTTCTTTGATAGTTAATTGCCATATGGTTTAGTTCTCACTTGTTACTACTTTACCACATCAATGTTTTATCCATTTATATTTAAAATTCTTCAATATTTTTCTCCTCATCCTTCCTCAAACTGTGTTTCTAGAATCTTTATTTTAGTTCCATCTTCTTCTTTATCTGGGAGGTCATCCATGGCTGGGCTTCCAAACATGTTTGTTGAAAGTACTTCCTTCTCCTTATTTATAGGTTTTCTTTGTGTGTTTTTTTTCTTTGGTATTTAGATGCCACCTTTTTCTTATCTCACTTCTTTTGCTCCTAAAATTTATGTGAGCAATCCTTAGCCAAATGGTCATATTCATGGAAAATTTTACATCTAAATGGGACATTATCATGGTCCACATGTATCCTTCCCAAATTGTAATGTGACCTGTTCTAGGAAGGGTTTGTCAAAATCTATCAACACACAGGTTCATGCATAAATAACATATTTAAAATTCTAGGTACTATCGACTATCATCATGAAAATGCCTAGGGTGTTACCAATTGCATTTAGGACTTGTGGATTCTAAAATTTTGCTAGGAGACCAAAAATTATGATCCAAACAAGTCCATTTGAGGACATTTCATACTTTGCTTTAAATTTTGTATGCCAAGGCTTCATGAAGAGCCCTAATCTACCAAAGAACCATAACTCTCCTTGAAATATGTCTTGTCTATCCTCTTCTATAGCAAACATAACTAGAAAATACCCATTGGGGTAGTTGGAAATTTAAAACTCACCTTTGGTTCTTCAATTTTGGGTAGCTCATAGCTTGAAACTTGATAGGATTGGGTGGAAACCTATAAATAAGAAAATTGACCTCTTTTTTCCATAACATCAATGTCATCCCAGATATCATTTGGTTCCAATTTTATTATTGGGGACCCATCTGCTGCTCTCATGCATCTTGCTTCTATTTTTCTTGGATACACCTTTGGCATCCTCAATGTTCTTCTTGGAATTCTTAGATTGTTAATGCCTCTTGCCTAGGCTTGGCCTCCTTAGAGGGCATCTTTGAAGCTCACTTTTTGGGGCATTTCCCATTATCTTTATCTTTCATAGGTGTTACTTGAATGGTACTTTTGGGTGAGCTTATTAGGTTTGGAGAGCTTTGTTTCCATTTGGATTTTTTGTATGATGTCCCTTTTCCTTTAATTTGCTCCCTATATTTGGGTCCTTGGTCTTTTCTACCCTTGGGACTGTTTCTTTGTTGGTTGGGAATTTTTTCCATTGGATTATGTTGTAAACTAAAAAATATTATGCTCCTTTATGCAAAAGTGGTCTTGCTTATTTATAATCACTCTCCCTGGATATTGATTATTTAACTAAATAATATTGATATTATTTCCATCCTATTTTGTTTATTTCTAAAACTACTTAACAAAAAGGGTTTCCATTCTAGTTTCTCCTCTCATCATCCTACCATCATCTTGTGATTTTTCGATGTTTTGATTCCTCCATAGGTCTGTAGGCCCTTGCTGATTTATCCTATCCATCACGTGTATGCCATGTGTACTTGATTCACCTTATAGAGGCTTACACATGTAATGACAACGATATTGTGTGCAAACCCTAGCAAAGCTCCCAATTTTCCTGAGCATCTTCGCTTAAGAAGATCATTTTCAAGGTCAAGTTTAATATGAATAATTTATCTCCATTTTTCTTAAGTAGTATAAAATCCTCTTATAATTAAAATTAAAGTAGTATAATGTTTATCCCTTACAATTAGAATTTCAAATCTAATAAATAAAAAAGTACGAAGGATATCCATAAAAATTCAATATTTTTTAGGGTAGCATAAGAAAGTAATTACTATGGAGGATCATCCCTACACTTTAAGGATCCCATGCTATATTATTTGAATCATCATATGGACTCTACCATGGTGACCCATTATCTCCTTATTTATTTAATATTTTTGTTAAGGCATTAGGGAGAGTTTTTTGAAAGGCAAAAAGTGTAAGGAAAAATAAGAGGTATTCAAGATGCAACAAAAAAATCCTTAGAATCTCAACTCTAATTTGTTAATAATACTTTTATTTTGGGTCATCCCTCAATTAATGAGGGCATGGATTTTAAATCAATATTATCATGATATGATAAGGTTGTTGGACATTTGGTTGATATTATAAAATATAGAATATTTTCATTTACACTACCCTAGATTTATAGGTTTAAAGATAGAAAATATTCCATTAACATATTTGGGTTTTGTCTCATAAAGAAAAGGAGTTATGAGACTCAATTTTTGATAGAATGAGATATTATTTAACATGTTGGAAAGATAAGTTCTTAACTATATCTATAAGGTTGAAAATCATAGATACTGCATGCAATCTATCCCTATATATGATGTCACTTTTAAGATTGGTAGCAAGTATAGCTTCATAATCTAATGTCACTTTTGAGAGTTTTTCTTTAGAAAGGATGTGAGGAAAAAAATTGGTTCTTTTTATAAATAGGATATAGTTTACAAAGAAAGAATATTGAAGGGGTAGGCTTATAAAATTGTAGCCTTATAAGTTTAACAATAGAAGCAAAATTTGGTGGGGGATTATTCAAAGATCAAGGAAAGAATTGGGTAAAAATATGGCTTCAAAATATCTATGCAATAAAATTGTTTAGAAAACCACTAGTCTCTAGGAGCTCTTTTCTCACTATGACAAGTGGTTTGTCTTATTTTAACTCTATCTTGGAGTCTAGTCCTTATCGTGCTAAATTTTCCAAACTGTAGGTGTCTCCTCTAAAGCTAGCATGGAGTGAGATTCTCCCCTCTATAGTGGGGATAGCCACTAATGAACTTTTGGTCACATGTGAAGAGAATATTTTAGATGATCATCAGTTGCTGGAAGTTCAACCCTAAAATTTTAAGTTGGAGCTTAAAGGGGATGAGTTTTCTAACTTTTCTCTCTCCATATAAGATGAATATAGAGACTCTATTTTGAATGCGAGTGTTGTTAACTATGTGGGCCAGATCTTGATTATGGATGTTGAGCTTTAGGTGGGCCAAGTTTTGACTACTAAGGTGGAGCAACTCTCTAACTCCCCTCTTGTTGGCCAAGGTAGGGAGGACATTGCTTCTACTCATCCCTTGGTCAGTCCTTCTAGAGTAGTGGCTTCTTGCCTTCTCATGGATAAATCCTATGTATTAGCTGTTACTAAAAAAAAAAATAGGTCTAATTTTGAAGTACTTGTTTGGGCTTAACCCTGTGCAGAGATCCTTATCGATGCCTACGGGTATTTTAAAGTTCACCATGGAGGAGAGAGAGACTTCCCTTATTGGGAAATTTTTGGGGAACTTCAGACCAAACTTGGACTTGATCAGGAGATGGGTAGCTTTGAAGTGGTCTCCTAAAGGTCAGATGGACTTAGTTGCTCTTTTAAAATATTTTTTCCTTATCAAGCTTTCTTATTTGGATGATTTCCAACACATTCTAGGTGGAGATCCCTAGTTTTTTGGGTAGAGGATTCTCTTCCTTTGTAAGTGGGGAATGAAATTTTATCTAGATACCTATAAGATCAAAACTACTCCAATATGGGTAATACCCCCCTGTCTCCTTCTTCATTTTTGGTATGAAGTTGTTCTGAAAGGGATTGCAAATATATTGGGTGATCTAGTATCAATCGACCCATCGAATATAGCTAGATATCACATGGTATTTGCTCGTATGTGTGTGATAATTTATTTATATCTTGAGATTTGTAGTAATATTGAATTTCTTTTGTATGTAGGATCTAGGATCCAACCTATTGTCTATGAGAACAGATCGTTATTCTGTTCTAATTGTAATAATTATGGTCATGAGTTTTTTTATGTCCTAAGCATGAGACTACTCCAATAATTCCTCAAAAGGAAAATATTTATGATAAAGAGTTGACAATATCTAATCCTAAGGTGATTTTGATTGGTTAGGCCCTTGCTCCTTATGGTGGTCTTTCAAAGATATTTTCTTCGAAGAATTCCAAGGAAGTTATGCCCAATAAGGATGTAAATTTCCTTCAAAGGAAATTATTTTGAATGCCTAGCAACAGGAAAAGAATCTCTTGAGAAAACAATACCTTTGGGTGCTACATACATCTCTAACATTTTTAAAGATCCTTTGGTTTCTCAGGAAGGCAATTTATTAAAACACGATGCATCTCCTAGATCTGTTACAAGAGGACAAGCTAGGAAACCTCCTCTCATCAAGACCATGTATGATATAGAAAATAAGAAGCTTCAACTATATTCTAACCAGAATGCTAGGGGTGGTAGGTGGTGAAGAATCCTCTAAGGTAGCTCTCAGTTCTATGTTCTGATTGACAGGAGTTTGGGTATGCTTTTTCAGTTTCAAATTCAAATTCGAAGTGCATCGGATTATTTGAAAGATTGTGCCTTTAATGTTGCATCAGATTTTTGACTTCCTCATTTTGCCTTCCCTTTTTTTAGTTTGGCTTATCTCCTTTAAGATCCTTATGTTTGTTGTATTCTTGATGGATATCCTTTGTTTTGTTTCCTTTGGTCAGACTCTTTTCAGTGCTTTCTTGTAAAGGTTTGGGATTTTTTTCAAAATCCCTTTTCTATCAATAAAAAAAATCTTCTAATGGTCGTTTCTAACAAACTATAGTGGTCTTCATTATTTGATGATGTAGAAGGGTATTTTTTACCACTTTCTTGGGAGTGGAAAATTCTTGACTTGACCTAGTTTCTACTATTATGTGATCTCATTGCTTTATATTGAAGTTTATCCAATGCTCAAAATTTACCATATCTTTCTTCATAATTTTTCCTTTGTAATATATTATTATGTGTCTAGTCTCATAATATTTGCAACATTGGAATACAATATTTTTATAATCTATTTGTTGATCCCATTCTCTTTCTTTAGATTTTATCCTAATGAACTATGGTAAAGGTTTTTAAATATTCATAGAAATACATATTTGAGTGCATACAACATGCCTTCTCTTCTTAGTAATTTCTCCCTCTTGGGAGGAATTGCCTAGAGTATTGCTAACATTCTTCAAAACCTCCTTATTGCTAAGTTGATAAGTAAGTCCAAAAAGCTTAATCCCCATTGGAATTATTTTAATAGTCTCTATCTCCACATAAAAATTCTTACTTTATGATCTTAAATATAATGTGTTTTACCCCTAAACCAAGGGCCACCATCTATTATTTTATCTCTGATTTTTGAATTGAAGAAGACGATGGAAGAAAAAACATTTTGGAAGAAAATTCATGGAGAAATTTGAATTCAATCTCCACTTCCACTTGGTCCAATTTTGATTCTCTAAAAAATCTACCTAATATTCATGGAACTTACACATTAACCCTATGCTTTTAAGAACCATAATATCATGATTGATAATCTCATCCTTGATAATCACTTCTAGTGTAGCGTCTACTACATGGATAGGGTTTGTCATTGATTCACTCTTCCTCTTATTCTAACTAGGACATCCTTACTTCCAACTAGGACATCCTTAATTCTAGTGAGGACATTTAAAAATGACTTTTCTACCATGCTACCTAGATTTTATTCACAGAAATCCTTTAATTTTTTAATTTATCCTAAAATTTTTAAAAATAAGAAGTGGCACTTACTCCTTTCTTGCACTTTGCTTCTTACTTAAACTTAATTTCTAAAACAAGAAAAAGATAAGGCTTGCTCATAGCTTAAATTGCTTTTCACTTGCATTTATTCCCCCTTTCTCTTAAAGTGGTTATATACATGGAATTGAACTAATTTCACTCATATATTTTAATTGGTTATATGGAATTGAAACGAGCCCCACTCATATTACATCATGACCACATAGTGGTATTACAACAACTTGGCAATTATGCATGTATCGCTTGGCAAGATTCAAACTTGGATCTCCTCCTTAAAAGTTGAGGAATATAACCAATTGAAATAATGTCATTTGATAATGAATTCCACTTATATGCATCAATTCTAAAAAAAATTAAAATTGAAAGTGTTTATAGAAATATCTAAGTGATAAGCACTGAGAAAATAATTTGAATGTAATATAATGAAATAAAATACAACAAAATGTAGTGGCCATTAGTTTATACCTTGAAATTTTGTTATTTGCAAGGTTGGAATAAGTTTCACATAGGAAGGAAAAATCAGTTATATAACATATCCTAGAAACCATTATTACCAAAAACCAAGACTACACTATAAATAGGACCCTTCTTCATTTTGTAAGTATACCTGGATAATAGCAAGATAAAGAGGTATTGTTGTTATAGAGAGACAAGATCTCTATATTGTATGTTGTTGAGGCCAATCCATTAATGGAAGATACATTTTGTGCTCTCATTGTTTGTGGTTGTATGTTGATATTTGCTTATGTTTAGTGTGCTAGATTCTATTGCAAGGTGATTGATTGTAGGTTGGAGAACTCGAACAAGTTCAGTATAAACAATGTCAAGGGTTGCAGATGCCATCAAGGATTGCAAGCACTGTCATACAAAGGCCGCTATTATAGGAAACCAATGTGGAATGGGTGGAGTTTCCATTTGAAAAAAAACATTATCAAGGATTACCATCTATGTCATGTCATCATGCCATCATGAGTAGAGTCATATAGAACTACAACTTCGAAGTTGTCATATAGACCTCATTGTCTAGAGTGCACTATCTATCTAGCATTTCATTTGATCTAAGTTCAACCCATTGTCTGAGGCTACCCCTTATCATTTATGGATATTATCATCTAGACATGATAATTTCTACTGATTTCATCCTATTAGTTTAACCTGTCATTCCCTCATCCTTGTGAATGCTTATTATTGTGCTACACCACTCATATCATATAATGACCCCACATGTACTATATCAAAACCATATGATGTATTATATTTTTTTGAATTTATGTTATACATGCACTTAGGACGTGAGGCCATCTGGGGCATTATCAAGTTCCAAGGGGACTTAAACATGGATTGTGGATCTCATTATTAAAACTTAATGTATTTAAAACATTGAACTTAAATACTAGTTGGTTGGTGTCATCAATATTTTTTAATTATTCATATGATATTGAAACATGTCCCACCTATTTGTTACAAGAACTTCAAAATTATATGCATATTGCTTCACAAGATAAGAACATAGGTCTCCTTCTTAAACGTTAATATGTTTAATATGTTGAGCTTAAATACCATTTGATTTGATTGTCATGGCCCTACATGTATTACATCTCAACCACATAATGGTATTACAATAACTTACCAATTATACATACATCATCCTTATAAGTTAAGAAATTTAACCTATTAAATTAATGCAATTTAATAATGTCATCAATATTAAATTTTTTATTTTTTGGGGAACAAGGGGTTGCACTCAAGTCCCCCACGCTTGACAAATTAAAAATATCTTCTTTAGATCTTTAGAGTTTATAAATAAATTCAATTCTCATCTCAATTGAGTTACTATAGCTAGAAACCTACATCATTTTACATAAAATGTTTGAATTCTTGATTTTTATTTTTTGGATCTTTTTCAATTTTCTATGTGAATACAAATATTCTAGAATTCAACATCCTTCCTGATATTTTTCTACAAAATCCTTCACAATACCAAAATTTCACCTCTACTATTTATGCATTGCATCTTAGTAGAGTAATATTTTAAAAACATCGCACTATCATAGTCCACTTTAGCAAATTTGGATTGCTAATTTCCTTCCTGAAGCACAAGTGCAACCAAAAAATTATAAAAAATAGTTTATATGAAATCACATTAATGTTATAAAAAAATTAGATATTACCAATTGAAAATGTTAAAATAAATCTTAATCATTATTTGAAGTAGGCAGTCAACATTTTCTTGTCAACTTCAACTAAACTTACTACTTCCTCTAACAATGGAGAAGATAATTTAACTTCACAATCCTCAATCAAAATCCCTCTATTGGCTAGCCTGTTTGCATATTTGTTTCCTTACCTTAATGTACATGTAAACCTAATTTTTCAAACTCTATAACAAGGTCTTGAATTTCCACAAGTATCTCTTATATGTTAAATGGAGCCTTTGATTTCCTCAAAAATTTATTTATTACTATGAGTGAATCTCCTTCCATCCATAGTATGTTCCATTTCATTTGTTTGCATATTTTTAACCCTTCCAAAGCGGACCAAGCTTCAACTTCATTATTTGTCTTAAATCCACTATTCAAAGCGTAATGAGACAAAATATCTCCTATTTTATTTCTATTAATTCCTCCTTGACCTATTGGTCTTGGATTTCCTTTAGAGGCTCAATCAATATTCAATTTGACCAACTCCACATCTGGTGATTTCCACTTTATATTCTTTGTCTTCTTTTTATTTCTCCTATACCAACCATCATAATACCATTTGATGACTTGACTCCATCTATCAAGGCTCTCTGCTTCTAGATTAGAGACTGAATGAGTTGATAGTGTTGGTTTAGACTCCTCTGTGGATAAATAAATCTTCCTTTTCATTACCTCTAAATTACTTTTCTTTCCTTTAAAAATTCTTTTATTCCTTTCTAGCCATATAGTCCAAAGTATTGTATCTTTTGATATATCCTATATTATATGTAAAACCTCATTTTTAAAGTGCTCTACCATTTCTTTAATCATTCTTTAATTATACCATTCATCACCATGCATTTACCAAACATATTAAGAATCCATTACCATAGTTTCTAGACTATTGAGTAGTGTCCCAAGAGATGGTCTATACTCTCCTCATTTTTACAAACACATTATGAGGTGCCATGAAAACTCCTTTTCATAAGTAGGATACAATTCTTCGATGACCTACTAGCCAAATAAATATTTTGATTTTAGGTATGCTTGTGTTATTCCAAATATATATCCATGTTCTTGTGAGATTCTTATTTTTTTGGTGCTTCACATTATATCCACTTTTTATTGTGTATTCTCCTGAGCATTCAAATCCCATATCAACTTATCCTTGGCTCCCCTAGGAATAATCCTTGTTATTATTTTTCTACTCAACTGCCTCCTAGCATCAAATATATTCTTTCCATTTGTATCTTCCTTCTTAATCCTTATAAAAAATATTTGAAACCCTATCACCATATTTTTCTTGAAATAATCTCATCCATGGTTTCAAAATTGGATCTAGATTGAGTGGTTTATTATCACACCAAGCATCCATCCAAATATAAATATTTTTTCCAGTTGCCACAACCCATCTTAAACCTTTTATCGCTAGATCAATTGATTTTTTTTAAGCCATTCCATAGTGCAAAACCATTTGGTAGAGATAATGTAGTAAATATTAAGCTTGGATCATTCAGCTCAACATACTTAGAAGAATTCTTGCCCATTTTCTTTGACTCTCTTTGTATAATCTCCAATTTACTTTTCCCCTAAGAGCTAAGTTTTCAGCCATAAGAACTCTTAAACCAAGACCTCGCCTAGTTTTATCAACATATACCTTACTCCATTTAACTAAAAGAAATTTTATTTTATCATGTAATTCTTACCACAAAAATGATTGCATAATATAGATTAAATTTTTTCTATCAATTTTGGCATAGTATACAAGGACATAATATAGTGAAATGGTCTCCAAGACTAATTTAATTAATTGCACTCTTCTTGCTAATGATAACCATCTCCCTTTCCATGGCAGTAGTTTATTCTGAAATATACTTATAATCGAATTCTATAATTCGATCCTTATTCTCCTCTCAAATAAGAGCATCCCTAGATAAGTTGCTAGAAAATTTGCCTCCTCCATTTGTAGTAACCTGCATATCCCTACTTTGATTTTAATTAGGGTGTTTAGGAAGTAAAATTTAGAATTTGCCCTAATGCTCTTTTGTATTCCTTTTGGGTGATGTTGTCGATGTTACTATAGCCTTAAGTCCACTTATAATTCCAAGTTTTTTATTTTTCTTCAAGTTCCTACCCAAAATCTCTACTATAATAGTGAACAAATATGGTGATAGAGGATCTCTTTGTCTAAGAATTCTCTTGGCTTTAAATGCTTTTGTTACTAACCCATTGACCAACACTGAATATATAATTGTAGAGACACAAGCTTTAATCCATCTAACCCATTTCTTCCCAAATCCAAAGTTTTCTAATATTGTAAAAAGAAAATCCCATTTAACCCTATCACAGGCTTTACTCATATCAATTTTTAAGATAATTGCTTTCTCTTTTATTGAAGCTACTAAATGCATAAATTCATGAGCTACTATGTTCCTGTCTAGAATCCACCTCCCTTTCACAAATCGTCCTTGCTCTTCTAAAATAATTTTATCTAACAATGGTCTTAACGAATTCGTCATCACTTTGGAGATAATCATATATGTCATATTACATAGGCTTATGGATCTAAAAAATTCAAACAAGTCTACATCCTTCTTTTTTAGAATTAGGGTAAGATATATTGTATTTATTTTATAAGGTATGTATTGTTTTATCCTAGATTGTTCCACTGCCACCAATAAATAATCCTTCACTATATCCCAATTATGTTGATAGAATGTTGTAGAGAGCCCATCTAGACCTGGGTATTTATCCTTATTAAAAGAGAAAAGAGTTAAATGAACTTCTTCTAGAGTAATAGGATCCATTAGTTTCCTATTATCTTTATCCATTATAATTGAAGGTACTTCTTGAAGAAGTTTATCATTAAGAACTTCACACTCCTCTAATCCTAGAATATCCTAATAAAAATACCTTGTCTTCTTTTATGATTTCACTATGGTCTTCAATCCAAAGCCCTTATACTAATTTAATTCTACTAATTCTAGATGTTGATCTATGAACTATGGCCATCCTATGAAAATTTTATATTTTTATATCCTTTTAACCAAGTCTGTCTCAATTTTAATATCCAAAATTTCTCTTCCTTACTCAAAATATTATGATATTCACTAAGAAAATCCCTTTCCTCTGAGCTTGGATTATTATGATCACCTTTTTGGAATTTTAGAATTTTATATTTTAGTTATTCTTTCTTCTCAAAAATATTTCCAAAAGTGTTCTTGTTCCATTATTTTAATCTAGATGACATTTATTTAATTTGTTTTGGAAGTGTATACAACCCACTGTTTCTTGAAGAATTTCATGTTTGTACTATCATATCAACAAATTGAGGATGGTCTTCCAACATATGATCATATTTAAAATATAATATTTTTTGAATTCACTTACCACCATTTTAACTCTTATTGGCTAGTAATCTGAACCAATCCCTGTCAAGGTATTAATTTTAGCACAAGTTGCTTCATCTAACAAATGATTCGAGAGTATGCACTTTTCTAATTTTTTTACTATTAGGTTTTGGCCTCTCTTGTTGTTGGTCTATCTCTAGTTATCTTATTCAAAATCAATCTCCCATAAACTATTATTTTGAATAAAAGCTAAGAAATCTCTTATACTTTGGGTTAATTTCCTAATTCCTTCAAAATTTTCATCCATCTTGGTTATGGCATTAAATTTTCCTATAATCATAAATTGGGTTTCTTAGTATTTACTTCTCATAAATGTTTCAATCCCACTCTAAAATTCTAATATGCCTGATTGAGTTGTAGGTCCATAGACATTGATAAGGATGAAATGAATATTTGCAAAGTAGAATGTGACTAAAGAGGCTATCCAATGCCTAGTTTTATGAATGATCACACATGAGGCTCTAATAGGATTCTAGCAAGTTATAATTTCCATTGACACTCCTTTAGAATCCATAGCATCCCATTCACATCTTTCCCATACTAATTTCATAGTTTTGAAAACATTTTCTTTTGTCATTTTAGTTTCTTAAATACAAAGAATATCAAGCTTATTACTTAAAAATAGGTCCCTGATAAACCTCTATTTTAAAGGGGAATTAGCACCCCTTATATTCAATGAGATGATAAACATATCTCATTAAGGGCTAATGGATCCACCTATGGATTACCAATATCATTCTGTTGTTTGGTAAAGATAATTTCAACCAACTTAGTTTGTGTTCCTTTCTATATGTTTGCTCTTGCTTCCATGGATCTTGCTTGATAATTTGAGGGATTTTCTCTTTTTACCTTGCTTGTATTAGAAGTAATTATTATTATTCTATTCCTAAATATTCTTTCACAACTTTATTTTTCATCATATTTATCTTCTCTTGGCTCTACTATAGAAGCTTTTGACTTGTCTTGCTCATTTTTTGATATTTTTGTAGAAGTATTAACATCTAACACTGCATTTTATTTACCAATTTTTTTTGTTGAATGGTGTATGGTAATTCAAGAGATTATTTAAAATCTGATGATACACATACCTTAGGTTCATTGAGAATGTTTATCCCTAAATCAATATCATATTGAATACATGATTCCTTGTTAATATGTTGAATGTGTTGTATTGTATCCTCTAAGATTTGATCTACATTTTCTTCATAGGCTAAAGCCTTAAAAGAGTTGGTATTTCTTCTAATATCATTACTTACTAGTCTCCACTACTTAATAGAGTTCACTTGTCTAGATCTGCTTTTTGGAAGTTGAAAACCATTCTCATCCATATCCATTTGTAAGTTTTTCTTGCAGTTTTCTACAAATGATTATGTTAGACTCTTCTTAGGACATGATATCTCAATATGCCCCACCTCATGACATATTCTACATCTAAGAGATATATTTTTATAATCTATGTTTTGGATTCACATATTATCTCCATACGAGTAAAGTTTTACTTATATCAATCATGACCAATATTCAAGCATAAATAACCAAGAATCCATATTTTGTAGTTCTTAAAATTTAAAGGAATTCTTTGAGAGTATTTCTTATTACCTTGAATGTATCTATATCCCATAACTCAATGGGTAACCCATACATCCTAACCCAGACTGGTACTAGTGATATATTTACATTTTCAAGTGAAAAGCCTTCATACCAACGGGTAAGGAAGAGTCTTGCTCTTCCCATAAACCAAGGGTCTCCTTTTAGGATTCTATATCTTTCTTCCATAGAAAAAAATATGGATAGGAATAAACCTTTGGGAAGAAAGTATAGAATCACTCTTGGAGACTTCCAACTCCTATCAATCCATTTTCTCAAGGCTAAAGCCCTTGGCCAATACCCATTAAATTTACCAAAAACTACCATATCTTTGAGCAACATGGATCCATCCTATATGCTACACTCTAACATTTACTAATAGAGATTAGTATAAGAATTTAGCTATAAATAGATCCATATAAATAAACTAAAACTCAAAATCTACTAAAATTTACTAAAATATCCTATAGCGAATATAATACTTGATAAAAAATTATAATAATTTGTATGCAAAATTTCTAAGATAAAGAATATAAAAAAACAACTAAAAAATGATATGCCTAGATAGAATGTCTTGCCTCATTGAATCCCTAGCCCTACATTCCTCCTCTTATCATCCAAACCCTAGCTGACAAATATTTACAATTTTATTTTTTATGATTTGAAAAATCATCATTGACCTTGTTCTAGATGGCTGACTTCACAGGGTTATATACCCCTCAATATTGCGTGTATTCCTTCATATGACCACTAATTTTAAAGCTCTGCAATTTTTTCACAAATTGGTCCAAGAATCAATTGAATCAAATAATCCTTCACAAAGATATAACTCTTAAAATACGAGATAGTTTTCAAGGAAAAATACCCTAATCCTTTGTGCAATAGTTTGATAATTATCTTCTTAAGGAATGTCTTCAATATTAATATTAATTGTAATAAATGAAATAATTTTAATTACACCCATGAGACCAAAATAGTCTATGGGACCAAGAGCTTTAAGACAAGATGGGGTATGGTGCACAATCCTACTCCCTTTTGAATTCAAAATTTGGACCTCCCATTCAAAGTTTTAAATTTTAACAACATCCAAGAAAGGAAATTGCTCAACAAAGTAAAAAAGCTCAACATCCTATTACCATCTTATGGAATATGTTTCTTCTATTGTTGATTTTGATGAGAAGTTTCCCTATTTTTTCTATTTTCAATTCTTCAAAAAATTTCATTTATGAGTTTACTTTTAAAGTGTTCTCATAAGCAATCTTGATGTCCTTATAGGCTTCACATTCCTTCACAAAATGTTTTTTAGCCTCCACTACTCTGGTTGTGAAAAAGAAATTTGTTTTGACCATGCCTCCTAAGGAATTGTCCATGTCTCAATTTTGCATATGAGATGGTGTGAAATATATCTTAGTTGGTCTATAAGATTTTTTTCTTCCATTTGTGTATCGCTCCAAATTTTTCGCATCCTTACCTTCAGGCTATAGGATCCATGCCCGGAAGGAGGATGCGAGAAGGATGGGACAATACCTCGGACTGAAAGGCCCTTTGAAGGTCCTGCCTCTCGGGGGAGGGGTATAAGGGTGAATTTTCGATGGATGGTGGGTTCACCAGGAAAATTTTGAGTGGCAGTTTCCACACCTATGTTGATAGTGGGTTTGATGTGTTCATTTTGTACTTTAATCATTCAATTCCTAAGTTTGGACAAGATGAATCTAAACTATTCTATATGCCAATGCTAATTTTTATGGATACAAAAAATATGCATAAATGCTAAACATAGAGAATGTGCAGAATGGGATAGAACATACCTGATTCCAGATGTTTGATGAAGATTCTAAGTTTTGTAGCAGTCTAGATCATCTCAACTCATACGTAATCATCTGATATTTCATAGAATCATCTCAAATCACATTCGGTCATTTGAGATCAGACGAAATCATCTGAAATCAAACGAATTCATCAAAAACTTGCAATCACAAAAACAGATACAAAATACCAAATATACAACTACAAAAGCAGAGGAGAATGATAGCAATAACATCAAACATGCCTAAATAATGGATTCAAATAACAAATAAGAGAAATGCAGTAGATTTAATGATTGATTTTAACTTTATCATGTGGTTATGCTAAATGAGGTGAACTCCAAGATGCATAAATATAACAACTAAGATAATGTGTAAAAAGAATGCAAAAAATGATAGAGAAATGCAAACTCTAGACTCTGATTGCCCCCAATCTGGACTATAGTCGGGATCGCCTCCAATCGTACGAGATCGTCTGTGCTCCTCGAAAAGATCATCTAAAATCGTCTAGAATCGCTTACAACGATCCAAGTTAGCTTCGACTGAAAAACAATAAAGTTCCTACAAGAAAACACAAAATACAGAATGCAAATGATGGTGTGAGCATGTTTTGAGGTGCGTGGAAGTTTAGGGGGATTTAAGCAGAGTTTCAGGCAAAGAGTCAGGGAGAATCAAGGGGATAAACTGAGAAAATATCAGTTTATATAGGATTAGGGAGAGGTTAGGAGGTTGGGGATCATCCCAATCTGGGATATCTCCAATGGGGGAATCTCCAACTGCGCAGATGCGCTTCGCCCAGAGTTGGAGAGGTCGTTGAAACAGAAGCTAATTATGAAAATTTGGTTTTGGGACAAAATCGTCTGGACGTTCTGTTCCAGACGAACTTGTCAGATCTGGGATGATTTCGTCTAATCTGTGACGATATCGTCCAACGGTCAAAACAAATCCTAAAAATGGCACGAAAAATGAGGAAAGCGGGTAACAAGCGGTTAACGGGCGGATTGAGGTTAAAATTTGAATTTTTATCTTTTACTAAGGTTTAACTATGCCAATTTTAGGGTGCTACATTTTGCCCCCTCTTTAGCGATTTTTTCGAAGAAAATGCATTAAAGACGAGTTCTTCTCGTTTTACGAGAAAGCAAAAATGTACTCAATTTTCTAGAAGACGATTCTAGGTCGAATCGTACGACTACTGACTATGGTTCCCCCTCCGTGTTTTTACCCAAATCGAACGTTTGAGGTAAAAACGTAGAAAAGCAAAATTAAAATGTTGTTGGTTTTGAATAAAATTAAGAAAAATAGGGAAAACCCTAATTCATTTTCACTATTCATTTTTACTGTTCCAGAGCTCTACAAAGAGAAAAATGGTGGAGACAGTGCATAGAGCGACAAAGGTCCAGCACGGGCTAAGGGTAAGGATCTAATCCTAGTAGATTAGGTTTGAATTTAATTTGTACAATTTTTTGTTTGAAATTTTGATTGTTTGGGGCATCGTAGCCGTTTTTAGGCCATCGACGACGTCGGGACGAAATCGTCCCTATTTCATCGAAATCATCCCTAGATCGTCAATTTCGTCAGAGGGAAAAATCGACGAACTAGGGGCGATCTCGTCCAACAAGGGGCGATCCCCAAGTTGCGAAATAGAAGATGATTTCATCCTAACAAAAGATGATGTTACCCAATTTGGGATGATATCATCCAATGGTGGACAATATCATCTTTAATCTTGATTAAAATGAATTTAATTTGATTGCAATGATTGATTTATTAATAAATTTTATTGTTTTATTGTTTGTTTTGTAGAAAGGATTACTAAAGAGTCAAGAATGGAAATACGACGGGCTGAGAGACGACATAGCTACGCTTGATCAGGCAGAGCATGACCGACTAGCATAGGTCAGTCTACAACATGTGGTAGAGATGCCACAAGTACCGACGGACATGGGGCTACTGATAGCCCTAGCAGAGATGTGGTATCTGAGGTCATCCTATTTTTGGCTACCAACAGGGGATATGGCTCCCACTCTAGAGGACGTATGGAGGATCATGAGGATCCCCATATAGGGATGGCTGATGATTCCTACGACCAATCAAGGCCAAGCTATGATGAGATTGATAGGAGACCCGAGCTTCGCCCTGGAGAAGGGCGAGGTGAACATCGAGTCTTTGAGGCAGATGCCTGGGGCATCTAGGCTGACTTGAGTTTTGGAAGGGGTGGTATGTGGCTTACTGTTGTGCCACCAGAGCGGGTGCAGATTACCATGGCTCCTCTCAAATATAGTCTATGATATGAGAGACCACAGGTACAGGTTTTCATGGGTAGCTTTGTACTGTCGCTTGTATAGGATCCTGTATGGGGTCGTATACAATGGAGGTCGATGTCTGGTCTTGACATCGCTGCTACAGGTTTGGTGCTGGGAGCACATTACGGTGCAGAGGCCGATAGGACTCCCACTGACAGGGGTTGATCGGGAGAGGCCTCAAGTTTTCTATTGGTGGCTACAGAGGGGGTCACAATGGCAGATAGATCTGTCGATGTCACGGAGGTTTCTAGATGATCTCATCCCTGACCAGATCACCTAGAGGCCATGGTGAGAGCACCCCGGGTGGGCAGAGGATGGGCAGGAGCTGGATCGCATCAGGGGAGTCTATTGGCTAAGGATGGAGCGGGGAGAGGTAGAGCTCCATCGCTATGATCAAGTTTTGTAGTAGTTTGGTCTTTAGTAGGGGATCCCTTCTCTCAAGGATTACAAGTACTTTTGGACTGTTCAGGATAGTACTACACTGAGCGAGGCTCTAGACCTGTAGTGGTTTTGGAGCCAAGACGTGGATGATGCCCCCATACAACTAGTAGATGGTGATGACGTTGGGGTGATCGATGGATACGATGCCTGGTACATAGGCATCCGCCTTCCTCGAATGATGAGGGCATAGGGTCCAGTGCACGTCGTGGTGTGCCATATGGGGAGGCAAAGCCAGGTGCTATTGAGGTAGCGCGGGGTCATGACGGGAGAGAGCAGTGACAATCTCCACAGGAGAGACACCAGAGGATGGCATGTGCTCCACAAAGACCACAGCATCCAGGGAGGAGGGAGGAGGGACTCCCTTCTCAATAGGGGTAGAGACCACCATCGCCCGATAAGGGCAAGGGTGTCAAGGTAAGGGAGAGTAGCGAGACGGTGGCTCTTCGGGCTGAGGTTGCTCCCCTTCGGGCTCAGGTGCAGACACTTCAGGATGAGGCTACACGGTTCAGATCTTGGGGTGGAGGAGCGAGCATGTAGGAGTTTAAGTGATCTATGGCTCAGACTGTGTTCTATCGGGGAGAATACTACTAGATGGTTCTAGAGATCCAGAGGTTACATCTGCCAGCTGACATTGTGGGGCCGATCAGGATGGGGTCGTCGAGGACATCATCATGATCGATATCGAGGACCCACGACATAGGGAGGACTCTGATGGGGCCTCCTCCTCCACCTCAGTGCGGGAGAGGAAACGAGGCTGAGCTCGAGGGCTTCTCAAGACTAGACGCTCACTGCACAGAGATTATATTATATATTTTTTTGAGAGGATTGAGTATGCCAGACTATTGATTGTGGTATACCAGTGCAGTTTTGATATGATGTACATAATCTATTGATATATATATATATATATATATATATATATATATATATATATATATATATCAATAGATTATGTACATCATATCAAAACGCACCGGTATACCACAATCAATAGTCCGCATACATATATATATATATATATATATATATATATATATATATATATAGTTTTTTGATGATATGACTTGTTTGAATTTGTTGTATGATGCTTTAATGTTGAATTTTGATTGATTATTGATGATTCATGTAATTATGTCATTTTAGAAATATTATAATTTTATGTCATGTTGTATGATTTAAATGAAATAATCTGATGTAAACAATTGGTTGTTTTGGTGTGATTTGATAAAAAATAAAAGGGACTTCTAACAATAATTTCAAAGGACATTGTCGTTGTTATAGACCATTTCATGGAGTCGTTGCTCGCTCAGTCATCAAGCTAATCCCAGTACAGAAATATTGCTAAAAGTAAAAGAATGCTTAAGAGACTGTCTTAAGAATTTGTGTTGTGATGATGGAAATGATGGTTTGATGATTTGTTTTCAGATTTTAATAAAAATAGTATGCGTGAGATATTGAAAGAAATATGATTTTGCTAGGCATAAATTCCTAAGTGTGATAAAATTGTGAACAATTCCTTAGAAATTATACCATGGTTGCAAAATTGAATGTTGACATAATGACATGAAATAGTATAAGTGTTCGTTCGTTTTAAAGCACAATTGTGTAACATAATGATGTAAGCCATATGTTTGTATGAATTTGTTTAAAATAAATGGAAAATAAAATTAGAACAATGGTTTGCACTAGGCATAGAATTATAGGTATAGACTTATACCATCATCGTGAAATCCAAAGAAGAAATTGATATTTTAGTTTTATTGCATGATTGATTTTTTATTTTGGTTGATAAATAGAAAATAATGTGAACATGACTTTATTTGCTAGATTTTGTAATAGGTTTTAAAATAATTTTGGATTTTTGAAAACAATGTATGTAATTGTGTTTATACTAAACATATGTTCTGAAATAAGAATAAAATTTATTCCAAAAGAGTTGCAGAAATATTTTAAATTATCTCAAAGACAAATATAGATTTGTAAGGAACCCTCATGTGCATATGTGAGTTCATTGTCGATCTTGATTTATCATAATGATAGAGAATCTCTCAAATACAAATGTGTGTGCAATTGTATTGTTCATTCACCAATTTTGAGCAAGATAATTTGATACAAGTAATTTGAATTAACCAAAATGAATGTTCGTTGACCATGATTTATATGCATGTAACCGTACCAGACTACTGTGTAAGTTAGGTTATCAAGAGCTAGCTAATCCATAAGCCAACATAGGTCTATACAAAAGAAGGTCGCTAATGTGATAGACATATCACCATGCTAGGGATTACCCAAGGCCAAGCGGGTTGGGCACAAACCACCTGTTATGGGGCTTACCTCACAGTTTTCGAATAATTGAGAATTCCAGGGATTCAATATCATTCACCCTTCTTCTCTTTTCAAGGGGTAGGGAAAGGGATGTTATTGCTTTTTGCTTTTGCTTTTCTCTCTTCTCTTTTTTTTTTTTTGTATTTTTGTTTGATATTGAGATAATGCTAAAATATTGTTGTGATGGAACAAAATAATATTTTTCTTTTCCTCTTTTTCTTGGACTTTTCTTTTTCTTCCTATTCTAGGGATACTTGCTTGGATTAGTTGTAGAGCAAGGGATTTTTATTATGGGTAGGGGTGAGCTTGTCCTTTTGTCAATTCTCAAAGATTCTAGACCATGTGCATGATAGGATAGCAGGGGAAAAATTTTCGCTCAAGAAACCATTTCTACTATGTAGCATCATATCAAATTTGCAACGAAATCATTTTAATGTGAAAAGATATACTTGGTTAAAGTAAATAACAAGATCAGTTCTCTATGCTCAAAAATTTATTTAATTCAACTGTGGACTTTGATATAAGAGAGATCAATAATCATACAAAATAAAATCAAGATATTTATTCATGTGAATGTGAAAGTGTGGGATTCTAAATAAATGCTAATTTATCCAAAATAATTGAAAATATAACTGCAATACTTCAAGAATTGACAGGTATGAAAATAAAATATGTTTTTGAAGATTTTGACGATTTTGATTTTTTTATATTTTTATATTTTGATTTTGATTGATGAATTGCAAGAAGAAATACTATTACTGTTTTTGAAAAAGATTTTGATAGAAATGGCTAAAATGAAACAATATGCAAAAACACAATATATACAAATGATGAAATGACCCAATGTTATGCATAATAACGCTTAAGATGCATAATGTTAATAGGTTCTTTAAGATCTTTACCGTCTAAGGTAGCTAATTGATATGCTCCCGATCCAAATTTAGTAGTGATGACATATGGTCCCAGCCAGTTGGGCTCAAATTTACCTTTAAGGTCTTTAGTTGCATTAGTATTTTTTTATTTTCTTTTAAGACAAGGTCGCCGATCTCAAAGGATCGTTGATGAAGTTTCTTGAGGTATGCTCATTTAAGCTTGTTTTGGTAGGAACGAAGATGTTCCAAAGCATTGATGCGCTTCTCATCTAGGAGTTCCAGCTGACTAAGTCTGCCAGCACGATATTCATCTCCTACTTCAGTATCTTGAAGTAGTAGATCTAAAGAAGGAACTTCTAATTCAAAGGGAAAAATGGCTTCAGTACCATAAACCAAAACAAAAGGTGAAGTGTCTGTGGGGGTACAAATGCTAGTTCGATAAGCCCACAAAGCAGGATATAATTGGATGTGCCAATCTCGGCAAGATTTATTGACCAGTATTTTAAGGATTTTGATTAATGTTTTATTAGATGCTTCTACTTGGCCATTACCTTGAGGATAACAGGAAGTGGACCAACGATGTTGAATTTTATAATTTTGACAATTTCTTAACATCTTTATTTTTGAAACAAGTTCCATTATCTGAGATGAGATTTACAGGAATTCCGAACCTACAAATAATTTGATTAAAAATAAACTTGGGAACTTGGGTTCCAATGCAAGAAGCTAATGGCATAGCTTCAACCCACTTCGTGAAATACTCAATGGCGATAATGATGATTTTGTGTCCATCAGATGACATAGGGTTGATTTTTCCAATGATGTCTAAGCCCCATTTTGAAAAGGGCCAAGGAGATGAAATAGCCTACAGTTCTTGTGCAGGCGCATGGACAAGGTCAGCATGTTTCTGGCACTTGTTGCAATGTCGCACATAATTATGTGCATAATTTTCCATGGTAGGACAAAAATATCCTATCCTAAGGAGCTTCTTAGCAATGGCGCTACCACTACAATGTCCCCCACAAGATCCATTGTGGGCTTCACTCAAAGCTGATCTAGATTTTGCTAGATTCAAACATATCAGTAAGATGTCTTCAAAAGATCTCCTATACAAGGTATTACCAATGATCATGAAGTGACTTGCTCATCTACGTAATAACCTACGTTGGTTGCTATTACAACCTTCAGGAAAAGTCCCATTTTGAAGAAAACTAAATATATCAGTGTACCAATGTATAGGAGTAGTTTCGTTGATTAGAAACACATCCAAAGGTTCTAAGCATGATTTGCTTGAAGTGGGTTCCTGGAGTCGATGAATAACGATGGTAGCATATTCATCATCTAACTCCAAGGGCAAAAGAGATGCAACCGCAGCCATAGCGTCAGCCGCACGGTTGCTAGTTCAAGGAATAGCTTCCAAGGTAACTTGATCAAATAAAGATAATAATTGTAAGACATGATTTATATGGGCATAACTTATCATCTTTGGTCTGATAAAAATTATTGATTTGATTTATGACAATTTGAGAATCATCGAAAACCAATAAATTTTTAATTTTCAGTGCCAAGGCAGCTTGTAATCCAAAGATAAGAGCTTCATACTCAAAAGTGTTATTGGTACAAGCAAATGTTAGTTTAAAGGACATATGTATAAGATGTTTCTGCGAAGATATTAAAATAATACCTACACCAGCCCCACTCATACATCGGGCTCCATCAAAGTATAGGGACCATTGCGCAGGATGGTCTGCCTCTAATTTAAGGCATTCATCAGGAAACTCAATGATGAGGGGATGGGTAGACTCCAAGGGTGCAGCAGCTAATTGATCTGCTATAATTTGACCTTTAATAGACTTGTGTCCTATAAACGTGAGTTCAAACTCACTTAGTGCAAGAACCCACTTTTTTGTGTGACCAGATAAGTACGGTCGACTCATAAGATATCACAAAGGGTCAAATTTGGCAATAACATACATTTTTTTACTGAGCATATAATGTCATAGTTTCTATGTAGAAAATATGACTGCTAGACATAATTTCCCTAATATGGTATAGCGAGTTTCATAACTGATTAAGGTCCTGCTAATGTAATAATTAGCACGTTCTTTCTTCTCATCGTCAAGCTGAGCTAACATAGCTCCTAAGGCAAAATCAAAAGCAGAAATGTACAAAATAAATGGACAATCAGATTTAGGTGGGGAAAGCACCGGTGGTTTAAGAAGATATTGTTTGAGGAGTTTGAATGCTTCCTGACATTCATCGTCCCAATGAAAAGAGACATCTTTCTTAAGAAGCTTAAGAAAAGGTCCGGTTTTGTCTGCCAAATTATCAATAAAGTGGCGAATAGCTTGAAGCTTACCTTGTAGACTTCATAATTCTGATATATTTGTGGGTGTAGGCATATCAGTGATAGCCGCGATCTTGAGAGGGTCAATTTCAATGCCATGAAAAGAAACGATAACCCCCAATAATTTACCGGACTTAACTCCGAATATACATTTGGTTGGATTTAGTCGGATAAGATATTCCCTTAACTAATCAAATACTTTTCTCAAGTCATCTAAATGATCATCTTCTTGGATGGAACGAGCTATAATATCGTCTACATAATCATGTAGAATATTATGCATCATATCATGAAAGATATAAGTCATAGCACGTTGATAAGTTGCACCTGCATTCTTTAAACCGAATGGCATCACTTATTAACAAAATGTTCCCCAAGGGGTAATAAATGTTGTTTTAGCCTGATCTTCAGGATCTATCCTGATCTTATTATAACTGGAAAATCCATCCATTAGGGATATCATTCCACTCCCAGTAGTAAAATCAATGATTTGATCCATGTTGGGAAGAGGAAAATCGTCCTTAGGGCATGCAACATTAATATCTCTGAAGTCTGTGCAAACCCTAACTTTGGTGGCTTCTTTCTTAGTTACTGGAACTACGTTTGAGATCCATTCAGCATAATCAATGGCTTGTATAAAAATAACATTTAAGAGTTTTTCTAATTCTCCTTTGACTAGTAAGGCCACTTTAGGATGCATTTTTCTAAGTTTTTGTTTGACAGGTTTAGCATCCGGATGGACTACTAGGTGATGCATAACTACAGAAGTGTCTAATCATGGCATATCTTCATATGTCCAAGCAAAGACATCTTCATATTGTTTAAGGAACGCAATGTATTTATCTTGTTTTTCTTGACTCAATTCCGATTCAATGTTGATTATGTGAGGGTTATCTTTGGTTCCAATGTTAATTTTTATGATGTTTTCTACTTCCATATGTAGATCTCTCTCAAAATTAGGTGGGGTGGGTGAAACGCATAATTCTTGTAATTCTTCCAAAGTTAGCTTGGATAATTCGTCTTGAGGAGTCATGGCCTCAAGCTGGGCTATACTAGGTATAGAGCCATCGAAATAAAATCCGTTGTGTAACAATTCCTCAATGGAGACATCATGGAAGATATCCCCCTCCAACTCATCGTCGAATTCGGCAATCATCTCAAGGTAAGCTATGGATAGCATATTGCATGTAAACGGCTTATGCATTAAATGCAAGATATCCCATTTATCCAAATAATCTTGGTAACATATAAGATGGTCATCATTCTCAAATGGGAAGGGCTAACCTTTACTAGGAAATAGGCCTACACCACATCGGGTAGGCCATGGTTCTACCTCAAAAGGTTCTTTCATACCATTTTGGGAAGGTCCCAAACCTTTCCCTTTATATCCCAATTTAAGCATTATAGGTTTAGCTTTAACATACTCATTAGCAAAATAGCATCTAGCATATCCATCACAATGTGTCTTGATGTTTCTAGATATTCTTCCCCAGTCATACCCCTTATAAATAAAAGCTCCCGACTTGGTAGATACGTCCCATAGGTTGTGGGAGACCCAAGGTACGAGGAGAGGGTGGGAGTTTATTTAAAATAAGGGAATCTTGCATGGCAGTGTTTGTTTTTTTTTATATAAGAATTTTAGATAAATCGGGTAAGAGCTCATCAGTAAGAGCATAAGAGGTAGAAGGGACATTTCCTACATCGTCGAATGTGGAAAGGATGCCTGTAGTGGATGTAGATGTTATAGAGATATTGATGGATGAGTCTATAGGTATGGAAGTTATAGGAGTAAAACAAGAAGCATTGGTTGTAGTTGTAGGATATTTTTGAGGTCCTAATGTGGTTTATTCGGAAGATGGTTGAGCTATATGTAGAGGTGTAGTTGAAATAGTAGATGATGTTATGGGTGTGTGTTTCACACGCTTGGGTAGGTGATGAGAATTAGGATGTGTGGATGACAGAGCAGGGCAAAATTGAACTCCAACAGGTTCTGCCAAAGCACACATATCAAAGGGTCTAGGATCACCATGAATGGTAACCAACTGATTTTTAAATTCGAATTTAACACACTGATGTAAAGTGGAGGGAACAGCTCGCATCGCTTTGATCCAAGGGCGACATAAAAGTATATTGTATGATGCAGGGCAATGTACAATAAACACGGTCGTGTCTAAGGTTCTAGGACCAACTTGCAAGGGGATAGTAATAACTCCACATGTTTCTTGTGTTTCGTCATTGAATGCTTTTATAATCATATCAGTTCTTTTCATTTCGTCACTTCTAAACCCAAATATTTGGTAGAAGTCAAAAGTGCTTATGTTTAAAGAGGAACCGTTATCAATCAAGACTCGTTTAACTGCTACATCTCCAATTAGGGTAGTAATATATAAGGGGTTATCCTTATGTAGACTATGTTGTGGTATATCTCTATCTTAGAAGTCAATACAATCGACTTCTCAAGTTATGATAGTATTGGACATGGCTTCAGGTTGAATATTTTGTGGTACCATCATTTGGCTTAATGTGAGAATTAATTCATCCCTATGGGTAGGAGAAGACCTTAAAAGATCCAAAATGGAAATTCTAGTTGTAGTATTTGATAATTGTTCATTAATATTATAAGAAGGTTTAGGTTGAACATTAGGCGCATGATTCCCTTTATTGGGATTTTTCAAAACAAATGGAGCTGATCCATCGTTCTGAGTTTGATCTTGTTGAGATTTTTGAGCCTGTTGTCTGGTAACGGCTCCGATGGTACCTACAATATTATTTTGTGGATGATGAATAGGTCTTGGTCTAGTGTTTATGACTTTTTCATTAGAAAGTATTTGGTGAGAAGATGGTCGAGTAGTGACTCTTCTAGGAAATGGTTCTTTTGGAACCATAGAACTTGTGATGGGTTGAATAGCATCTGATTCGTCTTCAGAACTATTTGATTGATTTGAGGTGATTTCCATGTCACTTTTAGTCTCATATTCGGTATCACTAAGATCAAGTGTTTGAATATTATGTAGAGGTCTGGCCATAACCATGGATAAAGTTGTATCAAATACTTCCACATCATGAGTAAGTGAATGTCCACTAATAGTTCCTACATATCGGGTAGGAGGGGGAACATTATGATGCTCAATTTGATTAGCCACCTCTTTACCATGCTTTGGTAAAGGATGTTGAAATATGTCCAATGATTGATTGGCATTCTGATTCTGATTTTGGGGGATGTTCTTTTGAGCATTATTAGAAGGATTTTGTTTAGGTTGAAAAGCTTGTACCTCCATCTCATTGTTATCAATCAGGTCTTGTATTTTATGTTTTAGTCTTTTACAAGATTTGGTAGCATGTCCAGGTCCTCTATGGAAATCACAATGTAAATCAGCTCTGTATCCGGGTATAGTTGGATCAGGTTCCCAAATATTTGGTAATTGAATCAAACCTTGTGCTAATAGTTGCAGGATAATGGTTGATAAAGGTTGATTTAACCTAGTAAATTCTCGGGGTGGTTTATCAGGAGGTTTCAATATGAAATTCTCTGTTGTTTTCATAGTATTAACATTGGCAATGTTTCTGCTATCAGTGACTCCATCACCCACAACTTGTTTATTTTTATATTGATTTCTGGATGTTTTCTCATCATCTTTCTTTTTGAGCTGACCTCTCCTAATGATAGCATATTCCACTCTTCGGGCTAAATCTATAGCTTGATCGAAGGTGGTTAAGGTAGCAGTTGATAATTCATAAGACAGTTGTTCTTGTAAATTATTGATAAAGATATCCAACATTTCTTGATAAGGTAACACAAAATGTAATTTTCCTATCAATTGCCTCCATCAAGCTAAGAAGTCAGCAAAACACTCATCTTTGTCTTGTTTTAGGTTGTACAAATATTTAATGGTTACATGCCTTTCGATATAGGCACTAAATTGATGCACAAAAGATTCGGTGGTTTCTTCAAAATTTCTCAAAGAATGAGTGGGTAGTTGATAATACCACTCCAATGCCATCCCTCCTAAACTCTTCGAGAACATCTTTAGTAATAACAAGTCATCATGTGATATATCATGACATGCTATCCTAAACATATGAAGATGCTCTATGGGATCTTCAGTTCCTTTGTATATAGGTAGGACAGGAATAGGAAAGTGTTTGGAATATGGTTGTGCTACAACTATAGGGTCTAGAGGCTGACTACACATCTCTCGATAATTGTACGAGGGACGGTAGGGATCTATCTAGTCCATGTGGGAGACTAACTATTTCACCATGGTTTCTAGATTACCACTTTGTCCACCATATTGGTTCGGTGGTACATGAGTATTGGATTTGTGAGCGTAGGATGGCATGACATAAGGATTAGATGCTATATTGCTATTATGCAAATGATTGGTAGAAAGAGTATTATGAAGAATATTTGTTGTAACATTATGTTGTATCCCAGATTTTTGGAAATTGGTATTTGGTTTTGTTTTAGGCTTTTGTTGATTTGAGGTATATTGATCAATAGCTTGGCGAAATAGAGCAGTGAATGAAGGTTTCTTTTGTGTGGGAATAACCCTAGGCTTAGTAACAGACACTCTAGGTGGTTGGGTAACTGGTTGTTGTTGTGTGTTCTGGATTATAGCAGCCATATCCAAATTGGACGGTCCAGCTTGATCACTTTCTTGATCAACGAAGGACAAGGGATTAGTGCGTGTGTGATATATGTCTTCTAAGGTTGCTTGAGTGTCACTAATTTGATCTTTGTCCATATGTACTGCTCTATTAAGAGTGCCAATATTAGTATTGAGGAACTTCCATAAAGGTTCCATGTTCTCAAAAGTAACAACTCCTTTTGGAGATATTTTAGGGTATGAGGATCCTTCCTCTCTATCATTTTCTTTATGTTCATTTCCTACAACAAATTCTTCTTCTTGTTGGTCGAAGGTTCCTTCTTCCTGAATTGGGTCTTCAGGAAGGACATCTGGGTTATTTTCTGGTTTTCTTAACCAATCTTCTTCTACTTCAATCTGTTTTCCATTCCCGAGTCTAGTCATTATGTTTAAATTTAGATTTTAGCAAATATATATTAATATATTTGCAACAGATTTGGGAGGTATATATTTTAATTATATACTTACTATGATGCTTAAAAGAAAATGTTTTGATTTTTGTTATAATTTTGTTTTGTTTTTTTTTTAATTTAATTTAATTAATTAATTTATTTTCTTAATGCTTATATAAAAAAAACAATAAACAACACACTAAATGCAAGAAATAACAATAATAAAATAATAGCTTAGTTTTCTATAAATAGTTTATAGATGTCATTGATAGGAACAAGTCCATCAGGAGTCATGAAATGCTCCTCTTCAAATTGGAAATGGTTTTTCAAGAACTTGATAAAGTGTGCTATAGTGATATTTGTTTCAAACTCTGTCTTGTAAAAATAGATCTCATGGCAATACTCTCGATATAACATAGCTCTAGGAACTCTATTCCATCTTTGTCTATTTGTAAGAATGACCTCTTGGTCCTCTATACGAGACAAAAGTTTATGTACTACAACTGCATTATCGAGGTATTCCTTAAAGGTATACAATTCAGAAGACACAAGGGCTCGTTTATCTGCTAACCAAATATGGTAAGCTCTCTGAAGCTCATGATACAAAGTCACTTGATTGGGATCCAGGATTCTATCTAGGACAAACCTCTTGATTTGCCTAAGTTTGGTTGCTCTGGATGAAATGAGATTCAATCTCCTATTAAGCTCGTCCCATAAAGGTGGGACTCTATATGTTGGAGATACTCTAAGCAAAGAATTAATCTCTATGGCTGCTAATTGATTCTGAACATTAATGGTGACAAATCGTATTTTATTATAATCTACCATCTAAATATGATATGCAATCTTTGATCCTAAATGCATTTATGTTTTTATATTTTTTTTGATTGTTTTCAAAAGGTTTTTAGTTTTCACGTCGGTTTCACCAAAATGTATCGCTCAAAATTTTTTGCATCCTTACCTTCAGGCTATAGGATCCGTGCCCGAAAGGAGGATGCGAGAAGGATGGGATAATACCTCGGACTGAGAGGCCCTTTGAAGGTCCCGTCTCTCGGGGGAGGGGTATAAGGGTAAATTTTCAACGGATGGTGGATTCACCAGAAAACTTTTGAGTGGCAGTTTCCACACCTAGGTTGATAGTGGGTTTGATGTGTTCATTTTGTACTTTAATCTTTCAATTCCTAGGTTTGGCCAAGATGAATCTAAACTATTCTATATGCCAATGCTAATTTTTATGGATACAAAAAATATGCATAAATGCTAAACACAGAGAATGTGCAGAATGGGACAAAACATACCTAATTTCGGATGTCTGATGAAGATTCTGAGTTTTGTAGCAGTCCAGATCATCTCAACTCGTACGTAATCATCTGATATTTCATAGAATCATCTCAAATCACAGTCGATCATCTGAGATCAGACGAAATCGTCTGAAATCTGACAAATTCGTCAGAAACCTGCAATCACAAAAATAGATACAAAATACCAAATATACAACTGTAGAAGCAAAGAAGAATGATAGCAATAACAGTAAACATGCCTAAATAATGGATTCAAATAACAAATAAGAGAAATGCAGTAGATTTAATGATTGATTTATCATGTGGTTATGCTAAATGAGGTGAACTCCAAGATGCATACATATAAAAACTAAGATAATGTATAAAAAGAATGCATAAAATGATAGAGAAATGCAAACTCTAGACTCTGATTGCCCCCAATCTGGACTACAGTCAGTATTGCCTCCAATTGTACGAGATCGTCTGCGCTCCTCGAAAGGATCGTCCGAAATCGTCCGAAATCGCTTGCGATGATTCGAGCTAGCTTCGACTGAAAAATAGTAAAGTTCCTGTAAGAAAACACGAAATACAGAATGCAAATGACGATGTGAGGATTTTCTAAGGTGCATGGAAGTTCATGGGGGTTTAAGTAGAGTTTCAGGTAGAGAGTCAGGGAGAATCAGGGGGATAAACTGAGAAAATATCAGTTTATATAGGATTAGGGAGAGGTTAGGAGGTTGGGGATCATCCCAATCTGGGAGATCTCCAACGAGGGAATCTCCAACTGCGCAGACGCGCCTCTGCCCAGGTTGGAGAGGTTGTTGAAATAGAAGATAATTATGAAAATTTGGTTTTGGGACGAAATCGTCTGGACGTTCTATTCCAAACAAATTCGTCAGATCTGGGACGATTTCATCTAATCTGCGATGATATCATCCAACGGTCAAAACAAATCCTAAAAATGGCACGAAAAACAAGGAAAGCGGGTAACATGCGGTTAACGGGCAGATTGAGGTTAAAATTTGAATTTTTATCTTTTACTAAGGTTTAACTATGCCAATTTTAGGGTGCTACAATTTTATCTTTGCATCTATGTACTTCTTTTGGCTATGTTCACAGTTTGGGTTGAACTTGTTGATGTATAACTATATTTTTCTTCCTAAGTCTTTTGTCCACATGAAAATTTGAATTTTTCCCTGACATATTGTTTAATTTCTTTGTTGGAGTTTGGGACCTCATGAAATTTAATGCTCCATATTTAAATCCATTTGTTATTTTGTTTCATCCATGTATATTTTCTTCTATTCAATGTTTCTTGATTACTTGTTTTGGTAACTTTATATCTTCCATTCTTTGTATTTTATGTTTCTAGTGGAAAAGTCCTTATTTTAGCAAGTAAAATATCATATGGGACTAATGCAACTACTCTTGAATTATTTATATTTATCTCCATTAAAAATTTGATGTATTACTAGCCCACACCTCACACTCATATAACACCATTAAAATAAATAATAACAAAAAAAAAACCCTAATGGTTTTCCAATCTCGCAACTATGTTTTTTGGTGTTTATTTAACAATGAGTAGATTTCCTTCCATCTTGCTTTTATTCATTTCTTTATGTATATTTCCTAATTGAGTTTGCTTTGAAAATCTAACCCAAGGTGTTTCTATTCTTGACAAGGATCAAGCTTTACCTCAAAATTTTCCTAATATTTTCATTTATAATAAAACATATTTATACATATTACAAAACCATGGTTGAGAAAATACCATTGGTCTAAAAATAAAATAAAAGTAGATAAACATGACAAGTTGCAAGATAATGCTTGACATATTTAGGAAAAGACTAACAAATTTGCAGATAAGGCTTGTACGCATTTTCAAAAACTATTAAAGCCTGATAATTTAAAAAACCTAATTAATCTCATTAATTAATCAAATCTAAAGTTTAATTAATTAATATCATTTAAATCCATATCACTCCTTCCAACCACAAAATCATTGGATTCAAATGTATAGAAACAAAGAGGATAAAAAGCTTGAAGAGGATAAAAAATGGAAGATGGACTACCCAAACTTTGACACTTCAATAGCTAGAGCAGGTCTTCATAAAATGTAAAAGTACTATATCCTTAATTGAGCCCAAAAATAGATTTTTAATGAGTATAAATAAACCTGTACTCTTGTTTGATTTGATGCCTTGACTTACAAAAAATAAAGTGGTCATCGTCAACAAAAAGATAAGAGGGTTGGAGGCCCTTTATAACTTGAACAACAAGAACATTCCTCAAGAATATTCTTTAGCATATACTTGTTTTAAAAAATTATATGCATGGCCACCATGCTTTCTATTTGGCTTTTACAACTTAAACAACAAGAATATTCTTCAAGAATATTATTTAGCATATATTTGTTTTAAAAATTGTATGCGTCACATTTGATTTCCCACCTGCAACTCATATGGGAACAATGCAATATTCCTTGAGATATTCTTTAGCATATACTTATTTTCAACCAAGAATATTTCTTGAGAATATTCTTTAGCATATACTTATTTTCAAGTAAGAATATTCTTGAGGAATATTCTTTAGCATATATTTGTTTTAAAATATTATATGTTGCATTTGATTTCCCACTTGCAACTCATGTGGGAACAATGCAATACTCCTCAAGAATATTCTTTAGTATATACTTGTTCTAAAATATTATATGCATCACATTTGATTTCCCACCCACAACTCATGTGGGAACAACGTAAAATTCCTTGCGAATATTCTTTAGCATATCCGCAACTCTTATGGGAACAATGCAATATTCCTTGAGAATATTTCTCTTGAATGGTGTATGGTACTTCAAGATATTCTTTAAAATCTGATGACACACATACCTTAGGTTCATTGAGAATGTTTATCCCTAAATCAATATCATATTGAATACATGATTCCTTGTTAATATGTTGAATGTGTTGTATTGTGTCCTCTAAGATTTGATCTATATTTTATTCATAGGCTAAAGCCTTAAAATAGTTGGTATTTATTCTAATATTCTTCTTTACTAGTCTCCACTATTGAATATATTTCACTTGTCTAGATCTGCTTTTTGGAATTTGAAAACCATTCTCATCCATATCCATTTGTAAGTTTTTCTTACGGTTTTCTACAAATGATTATGTTAGACTCTTCTTAGGACATGATATCTCAATATGCCCCACCTCGTGACATATTCTACATCTAAAATATATATTTTTATAATCTATGGTTTGGATTCACATATTATCTCCATACGAGTAAAGTTTTACTTATATCAATCATGACCAATATTCAAGCATAAATAACTAAGAATCCATCTTTTGTAGTTCTTGAAATCTCAAGGAATTCTTTGAGAGTGTTTCTTATTACCTTGAATGTATCTATATCCCATAACTCAATGGGTAATCCATACATCCTAACCCAGACTGGTACTAGTGATAGATTTACATTTTCAAGTGAAAAGCCTTCATACCAGCAGGTAAGGAAGAGTCTTTCTCTTCCCATAAACCAAGGATCCCCTTTTAGGATTCTATATATTTCTTCCATAGAAAAAAATATGGCTAGGAATAAATCTTTGGAAATAAAGTATAGAATCACTCTTGGAGACTTCCAACTCCTATCAATCTATTTTCTCAAGGCTAAAACCCTTGGCCAATACCCATTAAATTTACCAAAAACTACCCTATCTTTGAGCAACAAGGATCCATCCTCTATGGTACACTCTAACCTCTATTAATAGAGATTAGTATAAGGATTTAGCTATAAATAGATCCATATAAAGGAAATTAAAACTTAAAATTTACTAAAATATCCTATAGCGAATATAATATTTGATAAAAAATTATAATAATTTGCATGCAAAATTTCTAAGATAAAAAAGATAAAAAAACAACTAAAAAATGATATGCCTAGATAGAATGTCTTGCATCATTGAATCCCTATCCCTACATTCCTCCTCTTATCATCCAAACCCTAGCTGACAAATATTTACAATTTTATTTTTTACGACTTGAAAAATCATCATTGCCCTTGTTCTAGATGGCTGACTTCATAGGGTTATATATCCTTCAATATTGTGTGTATTCCTTCATATGACCACTATTTTTAAAGCTCTTCAAATTTTTCACAAATTTTTCCAAGAATCAGTTGAATCAAATAATCCTTCACGAAGATATCTCTTAAAAGACGAGATAGTTTTCAAGGAAAAATACCATCCTTTGTGCAATAGTTTTATAATTATCTTCTTAAGGAATGTCACCAATATTAATATTAATTGTAATAAATGAAATAATTTTAATTACACCCATGAGACAAAAATAGTCTATGGTACCAAGAGCTTTAATACAAGATGGGGTATGGTGCACAATCCTACTTCCTTTTGAATTCAAAATTTGGACCTGCTATTCAAAGTTTTAAAGTTTAACAACATCCAAGAAAGGAAATTTTTCAACAAAGTCAAAAAGGTCAACATCATTTTACCATCTTATGGAATATGTTTCTTCTATTGTTGATTTTGATGAGAAGTTTCCCTATTTTTTCTATTTTCAATTCTTCAAAAAGTTTCATTTATGAGTTTACTTTTAAATTTTTCTCATAAGCAATATTGATGTCCTTATAGGCTTCACATTCCTTGACAGAATGTTTTTTAGTCTCCATTACTTTGGTTGTGAAAAAGAAATTCGTTTTGACCATGCCTCATAAGGAATTGTCCATGTCTCAATTTTGCATATGAGATGGTGTGAAATATATCTTAGTTGGTCTATAAGCATTTTTTATTCCATTTGATCTTTGCATCTATGTACTTATTTTGGCTATGTTCATAGTTTGGGTTGAACTTGTTGATGTATAACTATTTTTTTCTTCCTAAATTTTTAGTCCACATGAAAAGTTTGAATTTTTCCCTCACATATTGTTTAATTTCTTTGTTGGAGTTTGGGATCTCATGAAATTTAATGCTCCATTTTTCCATCCATTTGTTATTTTGTTTCATCCATGTATATTTTCTTCTATTCAATGTTTCTTGATTACTTTTTTTGGTAACTTTATATCTTCCATTCTTTGTATTTTATGTTTCTAGTGGAAAAGTCCCCATTTTAGCAAGTAAAATCTCATATGGGACTGATGCAACTACTCTTGAATTATTTATATTTATCTCCATTAAAAATTTAATGTATTACTATCCCACACCTCACACCCATATAACACCATTAAAATAAATAATAACAAAAAAGGATCCTAATGGTTTTCCAATCTCGCAACTATGTTTTTTGGTGTTTATTTAACAATGAGTAGAGTTCCCTCCATCTTTCTTGTATTCATTTCTTCACGTATATTCCCTAATTGAGTTTTCTTTGAAAATCTAACCCAAGGTGTTTGTATTCTTGACAAGGATCAAGCTTTACCTCAAAATTTGCCTAATATTTTCATTTATAATAAAACATATTTATACATATTACAAAACCATGGTTGAGCAAATACCATTGGTCTAAAAACAAAATAAAAGTAGATAAACATGACAAGTTGCAAGATAAGGCTTGACATATTTAGGAAAAGACTAACAAATTTGCAGATAAGGCTTGTACGCATTTTCAAAAACTATTAAAGCCTGATAATTTAAAAAACCTAATTAATCTCATTAATTAATCAAATCTAAAGTTTAATTAATTAATATCATTTAAATCCATATCACTCCTTCCAACCACAAAATCATTGGATTCAAATGCATAGAAACAAAGAGGATAAAAAGCTTGAAGAGGATAAAAAATGGAAGATGGACTACCCAAACTTTGACACTTCAATAGCTAGAGCAGGTCTTCATAAAATGTAAAAGTACTATATCCTTAATTGAGCTCAAAAATAGCTTTTTAATGAGTATAAATAAACCTGTACTCTTGTTTGATTTGATGCCTTGATTTACAAAAAATAAAGTGGTCATCGTCAACAAAAATATAAGAGGGTTGGAGGCCCTTTATAACTTGAACAACAAGAACATTCCTCAATAATATTCTTTAGCATATACTTGTTTTAAAAAATTATATGCATGGCCACCATGCTTTCTATTTGGCTTTTACAACTTAAACAACAAGAATATTCTTTAGCATATATTTGTTTTAAATATTATATGCATCACATTTGATTTCCCACCTGCAACTCATGTGGGAACAATGCAATATTCCTCGAGATATTCTTTAGCATATACTTATTTTCAAGCAAGAATATTCCTCAAGAATATTCTTTAGCATATACTTATTTTCAAGCAAGAATATTCCTCAAGAATATTCCTCAAGAATATTCTTTAGCATATATTTGTTTTAAAATATTATATGTTGCATTTGATTTCCCACCTGCAACTCATGTGGGAACAATGCAATACTCCTCGAGAATATTCTTTAGTATATACTTGTTCTAAAATATTATATGCACCACATTTGATTTTCCACCCACAACTCATGTGGGAACAACGTAATATTCCTCGCGAATATTCTTTAGCATATCCGCAACTCTTATGGGAACAATGCAATATTCCTTGAGAATATTCTTTAGCCTATCTGCAACTCATGTGGGAACAACACAATATTCCTTGAGAATATTCTTTAGCATATACTTGTTTTAAAATATTATATGCGTCACATTTGATTTCCTGCCTACAACTCATGTGGTAACAATACAATATTTCTCAAGAAATTGATTTCCCACTCGTAACTCATGTGGGAACAACACAATATTCCTCAAGAATATTCCTTAGCATATACTTGTTTTAAAATATTATATGAGTCACATTTGATTTCCCACCTATAACTCATGTGATAACAATGCAATATTCCTCAAGAATTTGATTTGCCATCCGTAACTCATGTGGGAACAATGCATGTTAATTAAAACTGTTTATCAAATTAACTTTATGTGTGTCTCCTTATATGTTTCAAATACAATTATACTTGGAAAGCAATAAATTAAAATATTTAAAATATTTTTCCCCACAAGACGTGGGATAGGGATGATTTTTAAAATATATGCCTAAGGACTATTATTGTTACCATGAGAATCTAAAAAATATCACATGTTTGGAATGGTGGGCATCAAATTTTGTGATATGCAATGAAGTTATGATGTGGTATGTCAATGAGCAAGGAAGTGAGGCATGTCGAAAAGAACTAGATACGTGTCTAGTAGTCACAAAAAACTATAGCTAGAGTTTGTAATGTAGCTAAGAGCCATGGGGGATGGTGAGAAGCATGGAAGAAAATTTTCCAATGTTAGATTCAAAGACTAGAAAATTTTGACGTTAAAATGCTCCTATAGAACACACAACTCCACAAAAAGGCCTTCCCAAGACTATAATAATAGGAAAAATAATAGGTGACAATGCTGAAAAAACTAAAGGGCCAAGACAAAAATGAAATATATTACTAGAACTTCTTAAAGGAAATATCAATGTGATAGGAAAATAAACCAATTTTTTTTGTATTTTTTGGGTTGGTGACTATACTCTATGGAAAATGATTCAAGACCATAGGCAACATTCAAGGAGAATAATGTTGTAGCTAACTAAGAGGAGCGACTATGGAAGCAAGAACTTCGATGTGAAATAATAGCTTTAATAAAGGAGGAGGAGGAGGCCATAGGGTTTCATGTTGAGCACCAAGGAGGAATGGCAACAATGCGAAGGAGGGTGGAGGTAAAGATTTATCGTAGAGGTGGTGTAGTAGAGAAATTTTTATATGAGCCTCCACAATAGAAACACAATAAAAATACAAAATAATTTCTCTAGTTAATAGTCTAACCATAATTTTAGGTGTGAAGGAGAGTTGATAGTGTCAAGAGGTAGGTGGTTGTTGTCTAACACCATGAGTGAAGGAACGCAACCAAAGTGATGTTGTGTGGCCACAAGAGATGACTGTTGTAGCATGTAGTTACATAAGATCAAGAGCAATCAAAAAGCAATAATGGAGGGCATTGATGGTAGCCAGGGGGTAATCAATCATAGTCTAGGTTGAAACTGAGCAAGCATTGAAAGAACTAGAAATCTCATGCCAAGTATTCGATACCCATGGATGCAACTTAATAGAGCTAAAATAGAACATTAGTGAGTGCATTTTAAACATTTGGAACTTTTTATCAAGGCATTGAATTTTGATAATGGTACTATAGAACTCTCACATGTGCTAGTAAAAACACCAAAATATTCTTATGGTTCCAAGTCAAGCATGGTATAGGTGAAAGAAAATCATCAAATGAAAATGTTGTTAAACTGACTGTAGAGAGGCCTATGTACTAGAAAACCTATTTAGAAAAAAGTGCAAAATTAGGCAATTATAAAAAATTGGTATTTTTGTATCGAGTGAAACCTTGGTGTGGGTTGTACATGCCATAATCAGATTCATACTAGCAATATCAAAATTAAACTTTGAATCCTACTTTATATATAAACTGAGTTAGTAAGTAGGACAAGAGATGATAGTGGGTGATAGTGGGATTTAACACAGGAGAAAAACCTATGTCCTATTATTTGTCAATAACAAGATCTTTAATACTAGCTTTTTCATCATCAACAACAATACTTTCAAATTCTTCTTCAACAACAATAAGAATATCAACTTATTTCACACTAAATTTTTCTTCTTTAGCAATTTCTTCTATCATTGTAGCTTTGATAAACATTATTTCATTATGGAGCTCTTTGGCTTGTTGAGTTATCTTTAGTCTAGAGATATTGGGCAATCTGATACCTTGAACAGAAGCAACCTGTAGGATCAGGGTGCTTTGATACCAATGATGAGTATTAAGCTTGATGTAGGAACATCCAACTAACAACAACCAAATAAAAATAGTTGGAATTATATTCAAAGGATAACATACAATTGGCAACAACCAACTAAAAATGATTGGAATTTCTATTCATAGGATGGGTGTTGTGGCCATTCCACAATTAGCCCCAAATTTGGGGACCCACCTTAAAATTTTGTTTTTTGAGGAGGTTTAAATATTATTTTTGGTAGATTTCACAGTTTAACACTAGCTAATGTTTTCTTGTTTTGCTAGTTTGCTAGTGTTTTAGGTTAATAGGTTTTGTTTATTTGTTTAGTTTTGAAGTTTTCCTTTATTGTGATTTTCAATGAGTAAATTTTTAAAATAAATTATTTGATTGCTTTATTAAAAAAAAAAAAACTAATTCTAATAAGTATATATATATATATATATATATATATATATATATATATATATATATATATATATATATATATATATATATATATATATATATATATATATATATATATATATATATATATATATATATATATATTATAATCTAATAAATCAAAATAAAATAAAAAGTAAAAAAAAAATATATAATAAAAAAAGAAAGAAAAGATTATATTATATTATATAATAGAATCTAATCTTTGCATGCTTGTCTGACGATTTTTGGCTTTAAAAGTAGTTAGTTTAAAATTTTACAATTATTAGTTATGGTTGTAGTTTAGGTATTTTTTTTAATTTTAATTTTTTTCTTTCTTTAGCTTTTAGTTTTATTAAGTTTAAAAGCTAATTAAGTTTGTATTTTGGTGCAGGTAGTCCACGTGATTGCAAAAGTGTTGAAAAGGAATGTGAAACAATTTCTATAATAAGAGAGATTCCATGACAAGAAGGTGCCAAATGGCATCACCCTATTACATGCACAAAATAAAGCAGTGCCATCATGCTTTTGGCTATTACGTAGCCAAAGAAGAGGGAAAATTTTGGAAAATGAAACAAGAAAAAAAAAAATAGAAACAAAAGGAAATGAAGGGTTTGAAAAATGAAACAAGAGAAAAAAATATAGAAACAAAAGGAAATGAAGGGTTGCCTTAATGGAGAAAAGTGCAGAAAATTGAAAACGAAGGTGAAAGTAGAGGAAACGAAAAGTTTTTCCAAGTTTAAATATGCATTTCAGAGATGAAACATGGGCTGAAAATTTTGTAACCAAGGAGATTTTCGGAAATACAAGCCTTTCATTTTGGTAATAGCAACTTTTGTGTGCAAAACCAAAGGGAGATTACGTCTAAAGCTATGGTTTATTGTCTATCTTTTTCCGCATTGTTTTTGCTTATATCTATTTGTTGATGCCATGAAATGGATTGCAATAGATGAATGCTTAAAATAATGAGAATTTTATTTTTCCTTTGAGTCTCGCACTTGGTATAATCTGATTGTTCTTATGTTGTAGGTCTGTTAGGCCATGTTGTTTTAGATTCATCTCACAACTTGGGGTTTTGCAGGGAGGGGATTGCTAACCAAATTTGATATTATTTGCTTTTTTTTCCAACTAACCTTGTAGATTTGTTTTTTGTTTTCTATATTTAGAGTAAATCTTCAATATTTATTTATTTGCACATTTATATTCTAGTCCAGTTCGAAATTTCTGTTTTGTTTCATTCTGATCCTTCCCGAATGTCTGTCATTTATTTTCCATTCTGGTCCTTCCAGATTTTTTGTTTAAGCATTTCCATTCTGGTCTTTCCAGAATTTTTGTTCGTTTTCATTTCTTTTATTTTGCCATTCTGGTCCATTTTCCAGAATTTCTCGTTCATTTGTTTCTATTCTGGTCCTTATCCAGAATTTCTGCACCCCCAAAAACATCAATTTAATTTTCAGATAAAATGTTGGTTTAGGAGGGCTACTAACGCCAAATTCACACTAAGGCAGATAAAACAAATGAACACTGACATGCTAACTTACTTACTTTTATTAACACCAAATTCTAACATAGGGATATTGGAATAATTACAATGAAGATAAAATGAATCTACTAACTTTAAAATGAACCACACATTAAAGGCATGGATTTTAAAATGAAGTGGACTTTACCACGCACTTTTGCATTTGGAACATTTATAATCTGAAGATAAAAGAGTCTACTAATTGGGGTCCAGGGTAGACTATTTTAACATCAAGAGCACTAAAAATGAATCAATATTTTATAGTTTGAAGGTTTTAAGATCATAATTGGTAAAGCATTGTTTAAACTATTCAATGCCCCTTGTTAACTATCACTTGCATAGTGGATTTTATTCTGGTATACATTTACTTCCATATTATTATTATTTTTATTATACAGAAATGTATGCTTATCGAAACCTTGGAGAACTAAGTAGTTTCACTTAATTTCTTTGCAAGAGAGATTTTTCAAATTAATACTCTATTTGTGGTGATCATTTTGCGATAGGGTAAAATATTCACTCAACATTTTAGCGCTAGAAGGAGGGCCTTCTTTATTGCTTTGTGATTTAGATATTTCTAACGGTTAACGTGGTCAGTTTTATTTCCACCTTATTGTGCTTGCAGGTACAATATTTATTCAAGTGTTATTATAAGTTATTTTTGAGAAGTCTTTTAGAGAGCTAGGGTTCCTAGGTTGGATCAACATGAGTACATAGCTACTAGATCTAGAACCACCGGGGAAACTATTTTCCAAAGTCTTTCTCCCAATCCTAGAATACCAAGAAAAAAAACTCAACAAATCGAAATCCCACCCAGTATACTTGAGCTAGGATCATCATTAGACTCAAGTACATCTAGTGGGCCTACACCCACTGTTTCTATTGCGGTAGCTACATCAAGTGTATCTGTCCCTATTACTATGAATACTATTGTTCCCGTAGGGTCATCATCATTGAATAACATGGCCCAACAACAACAACAACAACAACCACCTGCTCTTTGATATGGTGCACAAATATCTCCCTTGAATATACCTGGGGATATCCATGAATTACCTAGGCATATTGAAAGATCGCTACCCAATTTCATACATGATGGTCTCGTTACCGTTGAAGAGCATGTCCAAATTTACAAATATTACATGTTCAGACATGGGGTCACTCACAAATATATTGCATGTCAATTATTTCCTAATAGTTTGGACCACGTGGCTAACGAGTGGTACAAAAATCTTCCCGTAGGGTCCATTACTTCGTGGGCACAGTTGGAAGTTGCCTTCATTAGCCAATTTCAATTGTTATTAGATCCTTCCATCATCTATAACCTGTTTGTGTCCTGCAAACGGTTACCAAATGAGCCTATTAGGACGTTCAATGCTAGGTTCCAAAATCTATACACAAATGTAACTCACAACTTTGCGGTAGGTGCTGTTGTGGCTCTTCGATTATATTTTGGATCCTTAAACCCTTTAACATCCTTGTTTTCCAGAAGAAATTCTCATGTCACTACCCTTGCCTTGGCCTACACATAAACCATGACCCTTGGGGTTTATCTCAATAGCCTAGGATGGGAAAATCTGGTCCATACAACCAATTCGCCATGATGAATCAGGTAATGGCACCACAAGTCCCAACAATGAACAATTTCCAACAATCGGGTCCATTGGTGCAAGTGTATTCACCATTTCTCGCTTTGCCTAACACATACATCCCACCACCATCCATATTGCCAAACAATCAGATGACCATGCCAGGGTTCAACATGCTTAACAATCAGTTGACCACGCCTGGATTCAGTGCAATTAATACCCAAATCCCAACAACTTATGCTTCGATCACATCGCTTCAAAGTGTGAATCCTGGATGGAACCAAAATACTCAAAGTCAAGCCATTGTGCCTATTCCAAAAGTGGCTAATGCAGGAAAGGCATTTGGACCCGAAATCACAATGCCCCAACCACAAGGGCCTGAAGCTAGGATGGATAAGTTGGAAGAACAAGTGACCAAGTTGAAAATTAGCATGGGAAACATGAATAAAATTCTGGCACAATCCTTTGGACATAGCCGACCTTACAACCATAGAGGAAAGGGGCCATACAAAACTCACCCCAATAATGGGCACGTACCCAACATAGTAGCCAATCAGGCAGATGTTTTAGAATACTATGGTGAGTTAGAACCCTGTGATGATGAATTTCTCCATTGTTGCCAAGGGAAGCAAGAGACGTTGTTAACTAAAGTTGTCCACATCCAAGAAAGTGAGGAAGAGGAGGATATTGAGGTTTTAGGAGAAGACGAAGAGACTTTGGAGGTCCAAGATACTAGACATTTTGGGAAAGGAAATCATCGATATTATACAAGTTTTTAAGGATCCCAAAACTTCCGCTACTACTCCAAACAACCCATTACTTCCTCCTAATACAAAAGGTGAGGTTAATCCACCTCCTCCACCAATTGTAGAGATGTCCAAGCCAGTGAAAAAGAGGATGATTTCAGAAAAACTCACTTATGACTTAAAAGAAGACATGAAGAATGATGTAAAATCTATTATACGCAACAAATTCAAATTCATTCCGAGGTAATTTCAATTTTATACAATTTTTTGAAAATGGTTGTTTGATGCAGATTTTACAATTTCGAAATTTCAGTTTTTTCACATTTTGGAGTAAAATCAGATTTTTCAGCTTCATTTTTTTACGTGCAAGCATAAAATAAATTTTCCTTCATGAAAATTTCAATTTCATTTAAGGGGGTTAATTTTATGACATTTCATAAGCTATATTTTTTGGGGCCATAAGTGAACCTATCTTTATGAAAATTTTAATTTCATTAAAGAGAGGTGATTTTATATGTTACATTAAAAGGCTATTTTTTAACACATTAAATTATTATTCTTTATGAAAATTATTTCATTAAAGAAATATAATTAAATGATATTTCAAGGCTAGAAATTACTATCTCTTTGTGAAAATTGATTTCACCAAAGAGGAATAATTTATTATTCATATCAAAGGCTATCTTTATCTTCATGAAAAGAAGCTATATTTAAGGATCATATTCATCATTTCATATTTATATTCATAAATAGAGTTTATCTTTACTTTCATGCTTTAAAGTAAAATTTAATGCAAGGTAAAACTTGATTAAAATCCACTTAATAAAGAAAGATAAAATCTATCTTAAGACCCTCAAGATAAAAGGAACTAAGGCACTACATCGTGGTCATATGAGGTCCAATTCACATTTATTTTTATTTTTTTTATGAACAATCATTAAAGTAGTGTGGTAAAATAAACCAACACATGCCCCTTGTTTACAGTTACTTGCAATCACTAAGGTGTTCCTGGGTTTGAATTGATATATTTTTATTGAGATTACTAAACACATATACAAATGCTAATATAGCGGAGACCTTGGAGAAGTTGTTTCTTTAACTTCTTGGCAAGAGAGATTTTTGGGATCCAAACCCTAAGGGAGAGTGTAATTTCACAATTGGGTAAAATTAACACTCAACAATGGGATTAATGATAAGCATACAATTGGGTTTCACTGTTTGAGGTAGTTGGACGATTCTATTTTTATAAATTCTCATCATTAGAATTAGCTAGCATTCACCATTCTCACACTTATAAATAAGAGAAGAACCTCAAATACGAGGGAGGAGAGAAGAGTGAGAACTCTATACAAGAGAAAAAAGAGTTTGTTCTGAGATCAATTTGCATGATTTTTTGTCTTCCTTTGTAGAAGTTATGCCATATTGCCTTGTTTAAATAAAAAAAAATTTGTGCATGTGTTAGACTCTTTAAATCATCAATATTGTAGGAGATACATGTATTACAATTTTATGATATCTATGTTGCATGTGTTCATAATATTTACAGATTTTCATAATAATAACAATATTATCATCTAAATAAGTTATCAATAAGGATAGCACCATCCTAGAATGATCCATCAAGAACAAAGGATAAAGAGTTGGGTTGTTGACAAAGACTAAAGGTTGTTGATATCGACAACAAAGATTTCTAATTATCGATGAGAGGGTGATTTTGTTAGAGAGAAAGAGCATCATCCAAGTAATTATTGATGAGAGAGTTGTCAATATCGTCGAAAGAACCTGTTATCATAGACTAAATCCTACCATCAAAATTGATGGAGTTTGCTAACTTAGATGATAGCCACCATAAAGACATGTCATCATAAATCTATCAATAGGGACATGTCAATCATTTTTACAAAAGAAGCACCATAGTTAGAGAAAATAAAACATTGTTGTTGATTCTTTATTTGTCATCATATACCCTTGTTCTACCATCGAAGATAGAGTGCATCGTATTGTGAGTTACCATATTGAACAAATGATTTGTCATATTGAGAAATGAAAGACCATCAAAGTATTTTGTTGTAAATTGTTGACACTAATTATTTTTGGTATCAAAAACAAAATATCATTGAGGATGTGTTAAAGGAAGATGGTGTGATGGGAAAGAGAAATACCATGAGGACCCCAAACTATAGACATAAGTGAAATGCTAAGAGGAATTATTTCCTGACTTGAAGCAATCAAAACCACTCAAAGAAGAGGCATTCATCTAGAGGAGATTAGCAACAACAAAGAAGAGGATGTTGGTAAAGCAGAAGCTCAAGATGAAGAGTGAGAAGGGAAACTGAAGGATCAATTAATCCAAGCAATTTCTAATATGGGCCAAAATTTGAATATAAAACCCTGTCTTATAATGGAAGCTTGAATCTAGAGGAACTCAAAGACTAGATTTTTGAAATGGAGATGTTAAAACTGAACATAATATTAAATGAAGAGAACTAAACATAATAAGAAGCAGAAAAATAAATATGCAAACATAAAATAAGAGAATAACAAGGAAAAACCCCCCTTGGAGGATGTCCAAACATTTCACTTTTTTCCATTAGCAATCTCAAATAAATACTACATTGCATCTTCTACAAGGTAAACCCTAGCATTTGTCATTGCCAACTCACATGTGCATGCAAGGTGACACCTCATCCTTACATACATATTGATACCTCATCCTTGGACTTTGACCCATATTACAAATGTGTGATTACATAGGCATTTAATGTCAATAGGAGAAGTATTTTGATTTTGAGTTAATAGAAGACTCCAAAAGGATGAAGTTCACCAATACAAAGCTTAAAAGGCATGTGTCCTGGGGCTATATGCAGACTAAAATATGAAGAAAATAAAAGGAGAGGATCAAGACATGGGAGAAAATTATCATCAAATGGAAGGCCAAATTATTTTTATCAAACTACAAATAGGGTCTTTTCAAAAAATTGTAGAACCTGAGACATAAGGATATGAGTGTAAAGGAGTACACAAAGGAGTTTTAAAGGCTCACCATTCAATTAAAGGTGGTCGAGGAATCCTACTGGTATACCTTAAAGGCAAAGGAGAGCTATAAAGCAACAAATAATTAGAGAGGACAAGGAAGATTCTCGTAAGGCTGAGGACAAACAAGCAATGGAAGAGGACAATAAAAATAAGGATGAGAAGCCAATACTTCTCATAGTAATTTTAAGTAGAACATTAGAGGAGGTGGAGACTCCTCATGAGGTAGAGGTGGTTTTGGTAAAGGAAATGGTAGAGGATTCTTCGAAAGATGTTATAAATACAGATAAGATGATCATTAGGCATTTAAATATCCAACAATGCAACAAAGCAAAAATAAGAGAAAGAAGGTCAAAAAACATATTGCACGAGCATAAGAAGAAAGTGTTAATTCCCCAAAGAATGTACAATAGCTAGAGTAGGGAGAATCTCTCATTATGAAGAGAGTACTATTGAAACCTGAGAAGGAATGTGAACTTGTTCAAAAGAGAAATACTTTTAGAACAATATGTAAATCAAGGGATAAATGTTGCAAGGTCATTATAGACAATGTATGAATAATCTAGTATTTATCAATATGGTAGAGAAACTAAGGTTGAGGATAATAGCATACCCCAATCTATACAAGGTATTTTGGCTATAAAAGGGACACTAATTCTTAGTTAGTGAACAATGAAAAGTAATTTTTCAAATAGGATCATACATGGATGCTTGCCATGTGTTATTGGAAAGGCCTTGGCAATTTGGTTGGAAGGTAGTACATGATGGTATGGAAAACACCTACACCATTATGAAATATGATAAGAAGTTTGTACTGATTTAATTAAAGGACAAGGATGAAAGAGTAGACAATGGTCCTATAATGTGTTTGATTTCAAGAAAACAATTTCTAAAGGAGATGATAAAGAAGGCATGTTTTGCCTTGATTGCTAAACCCACAACAAATGGGATGGTAGACAAGAAAGAATATATTCCAAGGGAGGTGAAGGATTTGCTAGAGGAATATGCAAAAGTATTGTTAAAATAATTGTTGGAAGGATTGACACTTGTAAGAAGCATTAGCCATCACATCAATTTCATTCCTAGATTAAGTTTACCTAAGGCAACATATAGAATGACATCAATGGAGAAATAAATAGACAAGTTTAGGAGCTATTGTATAAGGGTATGATTAGGGAGAGCTTGAGATCATGTGAAATATCAATCATGCTTGCACTAAAGAAGGGTGAAGAATGACATGTGTACAGACTCGAGGACTATCAATAAGATAACTATAAAGCATCGATTTTCATTGCCATGTATGGATGATTTGATGGATTGCTTAAGTGGAGCAAGGTACTTCAAAAAAATAGATTTAAATATGGGTATCATCAAATCCGGATTACGGAAGGAGATGAGTGGAAAACTGTGTTTAAAATAAAGGATGGATTATACGAGTGGTTAGTTATGTAATTCAAATTATAAAATGCACCCAATACCTTTATGTTGTTTATGAAGTGTTGAAGATATTTCTTGGTAATTTTGTGGTTGTCTATTTGTACTATATCTTGATATTCAGTAAGAGCAAGGAAGACCATTTGGCACATTTGATATTGATCATGCAAAGGCTAAAGGAAAAGAAGTTGCTAGTCAAATTGAAGAAATGAAGTTTTATGGAGGAATTGGTGCACTTGGGTTTTATGATTTACCAAGAAGGGTTATGGATGGACCCTAAAAAGGTGAAGACCATTCTAAACTAGTCATTACCAAGAAGTATGTTTGAGACCAAGAGTTTCCATTGTCTAGCAAGATTTATAGGAATTTTATCAAAAAATTTAGCGGAATTTGTGCTCCAATCACATAAATGATGGAAGGAGAAAAACTTGACTTTAAGTGGATGACTATAGCAGAAAACGTTTATAAATCCTAAAGGAGAAGATAATAAAACAATTGATTCTAGCTTTACTAAATTTTGACACAGTATTTTAAGTAGACTGTGGTGCAAGTGGAACAACAATAGGAGTTGTGAGCCAGGAAGGCAAGTCCATTTCCTATTTCAGTGAGAATCTAAATAAGGCAAAGAAGTACTTGCTCTATGACCAAGAGTTTTATGCCATTGTTTAAACCTTGAAGAAATGGAGGCACTATTGTTCACAAATAATTATGCTCTAAAGTTCATTAACAATCAGAGTAAGTTGAATAAAGGTATATGAAGTGGATGTAATTTTTGTAGGGATATTCATTTATCTTGAAGCACAAAAGTGGTCATTCAAATCGAGTAGTTGATGCCTTGAGCAAATTAAATCTATTGGTGAACATGATGCAGATTGAATTCATTGGCTTTGATGCTATGAATAAGGAGCTTTATGTTGATGATGTGGACTTCAAGGAAGCTTGGATAGCATGCAATAATCCTATTATAGGGGACATGAAACCATAGTTATATTATTTCATCCAAGAGAGTCTATTGTTCAAACAACAATAATTGTGCATACCATGGAGTTCCATGAGGAAGAACGTGATAAGAGAGAAGCATAGTGGAGGACTAGTTGAACATTTTAGAGTGGAAAAAATGATGAGTCAACTTTATGCAAGTTACTATTGGCCTAGAATGAATTCGGATATAAGAAGGTTTGTGTAGTATTATAGATTTTGTCAACATGCCAAAGGAAGAAGCCAAAATACTAGGTTGTATCAACCATTACCAGTACCAGAGAGGCCATGGGAGGACGTGAACATGGATTTTGTTCTTGGGTTTCCAAGGATGCAAAAGGGTAATGATTCTATTTTGTTATTGTTGAAAGATTCTCAAAGATGGCACATTTCATACCTTGCAATAAAAAAAACAATGCTATCCATATTTGTGACTTGTTATTTTAATAATTTGTAAGATTGCATGGTTTTCCAAAGAGCATTGTTTTAGATAGGGATGTAAATATTATAGGATATTTTTTGTATACCTTATGGAAGAAGTTGGGTACCAAATTAAGTATTAGTTTAATTTATCACTCGCAAATCAATGGACAAACCAAAGTAGTAAATAAAAGCCTTAGGATTTTGTTTCAATATTTAGTTGGTAAGAAGCTAAAGTTGTGGGACACTATGTTAGCACAAACAAAATTTGCTTTTAATAATAGTGAATAGAAGCACAACCAAAAGTCCATTTTAAATTGTGTATGGAACTCATCCTATGGGAGTAGATGAGCTACATAGTACAACTAAATTATAGAAGCATCATGCTTTGGTAGAGGATTTTTCCAAGTATATGCAAAATTTGCATCATGAAGTGAACGCTAATTTGGAAAAAAATATCATGAAATACAAGCAATGTGCTGACCTCAAGCATTGAACACATGAATCCTAGGTTAGAGATATGGTTTTTGTGCATTTACATAAGGAAAGGTTTCCTAAAGGTACACACAATAAACTCAACTGGAAGAAGATTGTACCTTGTAATGTTTTGAAAAAGTTTACAGCCAATACATATAAAATTGAGCTTCTAGAAGGGATCAATATTTCATCAATCTTCAATGTTGTTAACCTATATCCATACTATGGTCTACCTAACGATAATGATGAGGATCATACAATTGTCATTTCAAGAGGAATGGATAGCATAGTTTCTAGAGAAGAAACAAAAATAAACTAAAGTTATTATAAATTATCAAGTGGCAAGAAGGACAAGAGGTAAGACATATCATGAATATATGGTTAAATGAAATAACTAGGATGTTGACACAAAACATGGCTAAAATTTTTTGAGATCGCCAAGTACAGAGTATCCATTGACGACTTTTGTCATGTTTAGGAAACATTTATTTTGTTACCCCATGAGTATGATGTAAAAGCATCTAGCTGACAACAACCAAATAAAAATAGATGGTATTTCTATTCTAAGGATGGCATATATATGACAACAACTAATGTGGAATCACATTGAACTGAGTTCATATTATTCATGAGTGCTTATATAACACAAATCACATAACAAAATTCCAACATTTAGCTAACTTGAGATAAGAAATTGGCTAACAACTTAATAAATAAATATAATATGAGTTAAGTCTCACGTGAAGAATCTCTCCTCATCATTCCTTCCAACCATAGAAGCATTAGACTCCAATTCTTTTACAAGAAAGTGGGAGTGAACATGGGAGTGTTCAAGTTCCCAAAATACAATCCTCAAACTAATGAAAAAAATGAAGACCCTTTGGAAGACTTTGCTCCATCACAAAGAGAAATAATTTTTGCCAAGAAATCACTACCACTCTTGCAAAGGGACTACCCAAAGGAAACTATGCTCCAGGGGCTGTAGTAGAAATTTTCTTCTTCTCAAAATGTTGTCTACTCCTCACATAATTCATGCTTCAAAAACAATGGTGATACAAGTTGGCTTGAAATAAAATCCAACGTATCACCTAGCATGCACCTCAACTAGCAGCCTCTACCCTCTTGTCAAACAAGCACTTGAGTATTGCAATTGATTTAATGTGGGGCAAATGCAAGAAGAGAAAAAAAATAACAAGGGCAAAATTCCTGCAAGTGTCCTTATGGTAATCTGCTCATCTTACTGAATTGCATGGATAACCAGTTGCTACAACCGTCAAGTGTTCTAGAGGAGATTACTGGTCACTTGTATGGGGAGTGTAGGGTACCATCTATCATGAAATCCATATTACAAATCCATAAAGGACAATTTCTTACAAGGCATACAATTGTATTTAAGCCAAAATAAAGTCCAAAATAGGACTTGATGCACCTAAATACAAAGGTTTCAAAAACCCAAATAGGAGTAATTTAACTCCTCAAAGATCCAATAGATCTTATTACAATTCCACAATTGCAAGTGGATACAAATGCTTATAAAATCATGCAATATAGTTCCTATGATTATTATTAGAAAACTATTTGGAGATGGAGCGGATCATAGAGCCGAAGCCGTGAAAGAGAGAGACCTTTTTATTTTGAAAGGGTCGATGAAGTTGATTCGTGTTGTTACACCACCCGTAATGGAAATGGCAGTGGGTTGAGCAATTTGATTGTGCATGGAGGTTTGCCTTCAGAGGCAGAGATCGAAGATATTTTGTCTTCTTATTCTACATACCACGATTGCAGGGATAGATTTTTGGATGTCGCTCCAGGTTTGGTCTCACTAGGATTTTAGTGCATTTTTGGTGTTTTTAGCCCTTGGTTTTCATGGTTTTGGATGGAAGTGATCATATGGGTCTTGGGTTAGTTTAACAATGAAAAATGGGTTTCTGCAGGTCTTGGCTTTGGAGGGGATTTTGGGTGTGGAGTTGTTGGTGGAATTTTGGCAGTAAGATCTGTTGTATTTGGGGATGTTGTTGAGGAAGATTTTAGGTGTATTGGTGTTTTTTGATGAAGAGTAATTTTAGGGCTTGTTAAGGCTTTAGGTAAAGTGAAAATTTAGGGTTTCTCGATGCTTTTGGTGAAGATGAAATTTAGGCTTTGTAGATATATCTAGTAAAGTGGAATTGTTGGGTGTGTTGATATTTTTTAGCAACCATATTTGATATTAGTGTTTGTGGTTTTTGTTTTGAAAATTGGAAAATAATGGGGACAAAGTATATTTTTAGGATTTGGTGACACACCTAGTTGTTGGCAATTTTGGGTACCTTGAGTACATTGCCTTTGCTCAAGTATAGTTGTTGTCATTGATGTCAAAGGAGCTCTTGGTAGTTGTTGTCTTTGATGTCAAGGAGTTCTTGAAGCAATTTGATTAGTTGTCCAAAGCATGTGTTTTGATGAAGGTTTCAGTATGATCAGTAAGTTTCTATGTAGCCCAGTTGCAAAAAGATCAAGAAAAAGACAAGTAAGAAGAAGTATGCAGAGGCTGGCAAAACTGTCGCGATTTCGCGACATGTTTTAGGAGAGAGAAAGCACTGGCAAAACTGTCACGATTTCGCGACATGCTGGAAGGCAGAGGCAAAGCTGGCAAAACTGTCACGATTTCGTGACATGTTTGAGGAGAGAGAAAGTTTAGGCAAAACTGTCATGATTTCGTGACAAGTTGAGTAGAGCAAAGTTGGAGGGAAGTGTCACGATTTCACGACAAGTTTCAAAGAAGTTGTACGGATGCAGAAAGTGTCACGATTTCATGACAAGTTGAGTTGGCAGTGTTGAGTTGTAGGAAGTGTCACGATTTCATGACATGTTTCAAAGAAGTTGTACGGATGCAGAAAGTGTCACGATTTCACGACAGGTTGAGTTGACTGTAGTGGTGAAAGCGTCACGATTTCTGACATGTTCAAAAAGAGAAAGCGACAAAAAGAAAAGAGCTTAAGGCAAAAGTCACGATTTCATGACATGTTCCATTTTCGCTAGTGCAAACAGAAAAGGTTGAAGAAGCAAGAAGTGTCACGATTTCATGACAAAGTTGCAGATGATGTCAACAAGAGGCAAAGGTGTCACGATTTCATGACGAAGCGAGAAGAAGGCTTTGGAGTCTAAAGCGTCATGATTTCATGACAGAGTTGCTGATGATGTCAGCAAAAGTAGATGTGTCATGATTTCATGACAAGAGCAGAGAGGAAGGTCATGAAGACTACAGTGTCACGATTTCATGACAGAAGACATGATGACATCAAAAAGTCAGGTAGTGTCACGATTTCGTGACAACAGACCAAAGAAGGCGCACAACAGGCAGTAGTGTCACGATTTCATGACAGCAAGTAATACAAGGTGTATGACAGACAAAGGCGTAGCGATATCGTGACATGTTGTAGTTTCACGAAGAAAAGCTACAGGACAGTAGAGGCGGTTGAAGCCGACAGAGTTAACCTTTGTCGACGAAGTGTAAGGTTGTGCAGTCGATGATTGTTTTAAGGATATACAGCCGACTAAGATCAAGAATTTAATCATGAATTATTGCTATAAAAGGAGGACTATTTTTGAGTTTCAAGTATCGAATGTGTGTGTTGAGTTTGCGCAAGTGAAGTCTCACTGTGCACAAAGAGCAGTCATATCGAATCGATCGAAGTGTGCATTCAAAGTGCGACTTTCATAGAAGCAGAGTGTGGGAAGAAGTTCGATCGAGGAGAAGCAGACTATGCGAAGAGGGTGCTATTGTGGTTGCACATAGGTGCATAAGTTGTTGTGCGATCGAATGCTGCAGTGTTTGCGAAGACTGTGTAAGGGTTGGAATTTGATCAAGAGCAGCTGTGATTGTGACTGTGTTCACGCAGTCTGTGTAAAGAAAGCAAAGTGCGCGAAGTAGATGCTACTGTAATTGTGAATAGTTGTGAAGGACGAATAGTGATCAAGTGCTGCTGTGTTTGTACAGTCTATGCAAAAGTCATTCACGACCAAGTGCAGTTGTGACAAAGCAGAGAGAACAGTTGGACAGTATTAAGCAAGTTGTGTTGAAAGTTTGTGAACCATTTTTGAACCAGTTTTGAGGATCAGATTGAGGACAGAGATTGATGCAATTTGAGGATAGACTTGTACCAGACCGAAGGACTGTGTTTGGTGCAGACCAGAGGAAAAGATAGAGGACATATGTGCTAGGCCGAAGGACTATGTTTAGTGCATACTCGAGGACTAGCTTTGCGGTGATAGAGTTGAGGACAGAGATCTCCAGCCAGAGCAGGGAAGACAGGTGTCTTCTGTGGATAGAGTTCCACTTGCTAAAGGCAGAAGAGATAGAGGTCTTCTAGAGGATCACCAGCCAAAGCAGAATTAGGGGAAGGTGTCTCCTTTGAGCTGAGGCTCATAAACATTGTAATCGGGAAGGATTCCCAGAGGACTTTGATATAACTTTTAGAAGAAAAGTTTTTATCCATGGAGTAGCCCACCTTGGGTGAACCACGTAAATCGTTGTGTCTCTTTGTGGATTATTTTGTGTATTGTTTTTACTGCTGTTATTACTATTGTCTTTATTCTACATATTATTGATTTGAAAGCTGCTTTGAAAGAAAAAGTTAAAAGTAGTCTTATACTGTTCACCCCCCCTCTCAGTATAAGCTTGTGTTCTTCAATTGGTATCAGAGCCAGTGCCTTCGAAAAGTTTAACAACTTGAAGGAAAAGTTTGCAAAGAACACAATGGACTACTCAAGTGGCAATGCAAGCACCTATTCTTGACGGATCAGATTTTGGCCTCGTGGAGTGCAAGAATGAAAGTCTATCTAATGGCACTTGGTAATGAGGTATGGGAAGTTATTGAAGATGGGTACACCATTCCTGCAAATGGTCCTTACACTAAAGAAGACAGGCTTCTACATCACAGCAACTCAAAAGCCATGAATGCAATCTTGAAGGGTTTACAAAAGGCAGATCTCACCAAAGTTATTCACTGCAAGACAACTAGTGAAATGTGGAAACAATTGCAGGTTGTTCATACAGGTGATGCAAATGTTCGAAAGGCCAAGTTGAGACATTTTAAAGGTATGTTTGAACAACTCAAGATGAATGATGATGAAAATATTAGTGACTACATGCTCCGGATGGATGAAGTTGTTAATTCTATGAAAGACTTAGGTCTTGAACTTGCTGAAAATGATGTGTGTGATAAGATTTTAAGATCCCTTCCTAATAGATTTAGTGAAAATATTTCTGCTATTGAGGAAGCTAAAGATTTAGATAAATTGAAAAAGGATGAGCTCCATAGTATTCTTGCAGCATTTGAGTTGAGAACTCAAGTGAAAGTTGATGTAAAGAAAGAGGCAGCTTTCAAAGCTACCAAGAAATCAAAAGGCAAACAGATTCAAGAAAGTGATGAGTCTTCTAGTGAGGAAGAGGCATATTACAAGCAAGAAAGGCAAGTTTTCCAGAAAGCACAAAAGCAAGAAAAATATAAGATGTTTCAATTGTGGGAAATTTGGTCATTATGCTACTGACTGTACTATTTCCAAAAATGAAAGTGATGAAGATATACAGGATGTTAAGAGCAAGGATTCTGAAAAGTACAGGTATTACAAAAAGAGCAAAGATGAGTACAACAATCACAAGAAAAGCAAAGATGAGTACAACAATCATGGAAAGAGGCATTCTCACAAGAATAAGAAGAGCTTCTACTTAGACAAAGCAAGTAAGTGTTCTAGCAGTGATAGTGAAAGTTCTTCTAGTGATGATGAAAATGAGATGTTGTTCATTTCAAAAAAAGAGGAAGAACCGAAACATAAATTCATTATCATGAAATGTTTTAGATGTGGAAATTTTGGGCACCTTGAGGATGATTGCAAAAATAATGATTTGGTTGCTAGTATGTATGAGGATGCTTCAGAAAACTACAATGAAGATGCATGTATGGTTTTTGAAAAAGGTAGCACCTCTAGTGATAAGAAATCTAAAAAAGGCCGTGATAATTCAAAGTGCCATCAAATAGAGGATCTTGAATGTGAACTCAATAATGCTCTTAGTGTTTTGAAAAAGGAAAGAAAGAAGAATGATAGACTCAAGATTAAATTAGATGAATGTTGTATGGAGAGAGATGAACTTATAGAAAATCTTGAAGTCTCTATGGCTAAGTCACAAGAACTCAGGAATGAGTTGGATTCTAAAATTCTGGAGTATAGTGAGTTAGAACAGGAAATGGCTTCTTTGAAAGAAGAAAATAAAGAGTACAAGGATAAGCTCTACAGATTTCAGGATAGCTCCAAGAAGGTTAAATTTCTCATCAAAGGACAAAGAAAACCAACAGATAAAACAGGTCTCGGTTTTGTTGAGCCGCACAAGAAACAGGTTGGGGAATCTAGCAAGAAATTTCAACAGGAAGAGAGTTCTGATGTAGAAAGTACTTCAGTTCATAAATCCGTAAGTGATAGATACGTAGAAATAGAAAACGATATTCAGATTGAGAAGAAGAAGTTTTCGGGACCCATGAAGTCGAATAAAAGAAAATTTCACGACAGATGTTTTGCATGTCACAGGTTTGGTCACATGGTTGTTCATTGCATGACTCAAGTGAAGAAAGTAAATGACAGGTTCAGGGGCCGTAATTTCTTTCAAGGGTATTGCTACTCTTGTCAACAGTTCGGGCACAAGGCAATTTTTTGCAAAGCAAATAACAGGAACTGGGTTAGTCATAACAGGCGGATTCAAAAAATGAGTATGCCGAACAGAAATAACAATGTTATCTGTTATAAGTGCAACAATGCAGGTCACACAGCTAGACTATGTAAAGTTGATCTTCCGAGGTACAGGAACAGAAACAGTAGTATGAACAAATCCAAGGATCAAAGCATGGATAAGAACAGGAATGACAATAGAAACAGGAAAAGTGATATGAACAAGTTCAAGGATCAAGGTATGGAGAAAAATAGGAATGATGAAAGGAACAGGAACAACAGTATGAACAGGTCCGAGGATCAAAACAGTAACAAGAACAACAATGTGGAAAAAGGATTCAAGAGAAGGCCCGACAAAGAAATTGTAGACATTAATGATGATGAGTGTCTAATGGGAGTTTCACTCCCAACCCTGTTTTAAATCACCTTAATAGAAGGTGGGGGAGGGACTAAGCTAAGAGACTCATTCTTAGTCCCAAACCCCAAAGGTGACCCTTTGCCATTGATGACAAAGGGGGAGAGATTTGAGTAAGGGGGAGAGATATGAGTAAGGGGGAGAGCTTCAAGTGAAGAGGAAAGCTTCAAGTCAGGGGGAGCAAAAACTTCAATTGCAGAATTCTCAGTTGATGGATCAGTTGGTTCAGTTTTGGCTCTTGAGATATGTTTTAAGTTAAAGGTTGCCATCAATGACAAAGGGGGAGATTGTTGGCAATTTTGGGTACCTTGAGTACATTGCCTTTGCTCAAGTATAGTTGTTGTCATTGATGTCAAAGGAGCTCTTGGTAGTTGTTGTCTTTGATGTCAAGGAGTTCTTGAAGCAATTTGATTAGTTGTCCAAAGCATGTGTTTTGATGAAGGTTTCAGTATGATCAGTAAGTTTCTATGTAGCCCAGTTGCAAAAAGATCAAGAAAAAGACAAGTAAGAAGAAGTATGCAGGTGGCTGGCAAAACTGTCATGATTTCGCGACATGTTTTAGGAGAGAGAAAGCGTTGGCAAAACTATCACGATTTCGTGACATGCTAGAAGGCAGAGGCAAAGTTGGCAAAACTGTCACGATTTCGTGACATGTTTGAGGAGAGAGAAAGTTTAGGCAAAACTGTCACGATTTCGCGACAAGTTGAGTTGCGAGAAGTTGAAAATGTCACGATTTCACGACAGTTTCGAGAAAGTTAGGCAAAACTGTCACGATTTCACGACAAGTTGAGTTAGCAGTGTTGAGTTGCAGGAAGTGTCACGATTTCGCGACAGGTTTCAAAGAAGTTGTACGGATGCAGAAAGTGTCACGATTTCATGACAAGTTGAGTTGGCAACTTGCAGTTGGTGAAAGCGTCACAATTTCATGACATGTTCTTCATTAAAGAGCTTAACAAAAAGCATCACGATTTCATGACATGTTCCAGTTCACGAGCAGAAAAGAGCTTAAGGCAGCGAAAGCGTCACGATTTCTGACATGTTCAGTTCACGAGCAAAAAGAGCTAAACAAAGCATCACGATTTCATGACATGTTCCATTTTCGCTAGTGCAAACCGAGAAAAGGTTGAAGAAGCAAGAAGTGTCACGATTTCATGACAAAGTTGCAGATGACGTCAGAAAGAGGCAAAGGTGTCACGATTTCATGACAGAAGCTAAGAAGAAGGCTTTGGAGTCTAAAGCATCACGATTTCATGACAGAGTTGCTGATGACGTCAGCAAAAGCAGATGTGTCACGATTTCATGACAAGAGCAGAGAGGAAGGTCATGAAGACTACAGTGTCACGATTTCATGACAAAAGACATGATGACGTCAGCAAAGTCAGGTAGTGTCACGATTTCGTGACAACAGACCAAAGAAGGCGCACAACAGGCAGTAGTGTCACGATTTCACGATAGCAAGTAATACAAGGTGTACAGCAGACAAAGGCATAGCGATATCGTGACATGTTGTAGTTTCACGAAGAAAAGCTACAGGATAGAGAGGCGGTTGAAGCCGACGGAGTTAACCTTTGCCGACGAAGTGTAAGGTTGTGCAACCGACGATTGTTTTAAGGATATACAGCCGACTAAGATCAAGAATTTAATCATGAATTATTGCTATAAAAGGAGGACTATTTTCGAGTTTCAAGTATCGAATGTGTGTGTTGAGTTTGCGCAAGTGAAGTCTGCTATGCGCAAAGAGCAGTCGTATCGAATCGATCGAAGTGTGCGTTCGAAGTGCGACTTTCATAGAAGCAGAGTGTGGGAAGAAGTTCGATCGAGGAGAAGCAGACTGTGCGAAGAGGGTGCTGTTGTGGTTGCACATAGGCACATAAGTTGTTGTGCGATCGAATGCTGCAGTGTTTGCGAAGACTGTGTAAGGGTTGGAATTTGATCAAGAGCAGCTGTGATTGCGACTGTGTTCACGCAGTCTGTGTAAAGAAAGCAAAGTGCGCGAAGTAGATGCTATTGTAATTGTGAATAGTTGAGAAGGACGAACAGTGATCAAGTGCTGCTGTGTTTGTACAGTCTGTGCAAAAGTCGTTCACGACCAAGTGCAGTTGTGACAAAGCAGAGAGAACAGTTGGACAGTATTAAGCAAGCTGTGTTGAAAGTTTGTGAACCATTTTTGAACCAGTTTTGAGGATCAGATTGAGGATAGAGATTGATGCAATTTGAGGACAGACTTGTACCAGACCGAAGGACTGTGTTTGGTGCAGACCAGAGGAAAATATAGAGGACATATGTGCTAGGCCGAAGGACTGTGTTTAGTGCATACTCGAGGACTAGCTTTGCGGTGACAGAGTTGAGGACAGAGATCTCCAGCCAGAGCAGGGAAGACAGGTGTCTTCTGTGGATAGAGTTCCACTTGCTAAAGGCAGAAGAGATAGAGGTCTTCTAGAGGATCACCAGCCAAAGCAGAATTAGGGGAAGGTGTCTCCTTTGAGCTGAGGCTCATAAACATTGTAATCGGGAAGGATTCCCAGAGGACTTTGATATAACTTTTAGAAGAAAAGTTTTTATCCGTGGAGTAGCCCACCTTGGGTGAACCACGTAAATCGTTGTGTCTCTTTGTGGATTATTTTGTGTATTGTTTTTATTGTTGTTATTACTGCTGTCTTTATTCTGCATATTATTGATTTGAAAGCTGCTTTGAAAGAAAAAGTTAAAAGTAGTCTTATACTGTTCACCCCCCCTCTCAGTATAAGCTTGTGTTCTTCATCGGTAAAGTGGAAATTGAGGATTTTCTATTGCTTTTGGCGACTATGAGATTTAGGTCTCACGGATATATCTAATAAAATCGATCAGGCAAAATTCCAAAGGAATTACAACCATTCTCGAGCAAATTCTAGGGAGAAATCCAAACCCTATGTTTGCATTATTTTCATATCAGTTGTTGTAGGGTTATAATTTTCTTCACTTGTTTAAAAATGAGGGGGTTTCAATCCATATTGGGGGAGTGACCAGTGGGGGAAGATTATTGTGCGTACAGAGTTGATAAAGAATATTTTTTAGTAGGATGGGGTATATAGGTTAATATTTTCTCTTTTGCTGAAGAGTGATGGCACCAAGTTTTGGCACGAAGAGGGACCCTATAGCTCTCTCTACATATGTTGTCCCTTACAAGTTTTACCAATATTTTATTGGTATGGTAGATGTTGATGTGATTGTTTTGTTGAAGGAGATAATATTTTTGAGAATTTTTGTAGCAGCAGATTTGGGGATTATGATAATCTGATTGTAACATCATTCTATGTGTGGGGGAGTAGATTTGACTAGGACGACATGAGCTGCTGCTATTTTTCAGTGGACACCACCATGCTGATATGATTGAGATTAGGGGTTTAACCCCAGCTATTAGCCCTGCTATTACATTAATTTCATCTCCTTACTGTCACATTATTGTTGTTAAATAAAACCCTGCATTCTTGTTCCTTATTAGTAGATGAAATCAAAGTGTGCAAAATAATATTGTTCTCAAGTTGTACTTATTTATTTAATTGTATTTCTCCAAGATTTGGGCTCAAAAATCAAGTGTGCAGAGTAATTAAAATCATTGGTTTTTGTAGTTCACCTTTCATTGGTTATTGATTTATAGCATTAAAACATTTTATATTGTTAAGCAGAGAAATGTCAAGCTATTTGTTAAATAAAATAATGTAGAGAGATAGAAGTATTTCTAAAACATTATACTCCTCTACTTGTTAATAGAGTATTGTTTCCATTTCCTTCAAAATATAAGACAATGATCTTTAGATAGAGGGAGTTAACAGAGATGGTTTCATATGCACATTTTTTTGTATTCTGCAAGTAGCTTTCTAGTTGTAATTTCACTAGATGGGGAGGAGACAAAAAATTGCAGTCTCAGCATGAAGTGAATGGTTAAGTAGAAGAGGTTGTTTCTAGATCCACTTAGTGCCCCTTGTTCTTGTTTAGTAAAGGTTGAAAATCTTGAGTTGGAAAATAGTATATGAAAGTGGAACACTGGGATGTTCTTTTAATGGTTGATGTCCAATTACCGTTTGATTCAATGAACCTAGGAGAAATACATTTGAAGGTAGATTGGATGCAGTCATTATGGAGAGTTTTTTTGTAGGACTCAAATTTATTGAATCTGGATGGAATAAACTAAAATGCAGGAATTAGCATGTAAATGGTTTTAATAGAAATTCCTACACATAATTAAAATTTTAGGTTGTAGGAATAATAGTGGTATGAAGTGGATGGTGGAGGAGGTGGGTAATCATATGGACTACACTCCAAACCCAATGGAAGTAATCTATATTTTCCTTATAGAATTTTTTTGAAATCCAAAAGGAAGTTGGAGAGGGATTTTGGACTTTTAGAGGAAGTTCACTCTAGTTAGACCCCAAAGAAAAATTCTTTAGAGGCTCATTCTACAATTTCTTTAGAGTTACAGAAGGGAGTGCATACAAATGGGTTTTATGTTATAAATAGTGATGAAAATCACCTTTCTAATCCATCATTAGTAGTGGTCTGTCCTCCTAGTGAGGATAGTCCTTTGCAAGAGAGAGTTCCTATTCAGGGTGAGGTTTCTTTAGACTTTAAGTTAAATTCTACTAGCATGTTGAAAAATTTCTTATCATCTCCAATGGATATGTGCTTCGTGGATGGTGATGTAGGCTTCATGGAAGTTCGAACTTGGGAGGTTCTCACAAAGAGAAGTTTCAAGAAGAATGCATGCAAGGAATCTGAAATCGTTTTTAGATAATTTTAAGGAGGTTTTGGCTTCACCTACTGAAGCAAGGAATCTGAAATCTGAAATCGTTTTTAGATAATACAGACTTTTTGGTTGGGTTTTTGGAGGGAGGGAAGTTTTTAGATAATTTTAAGGAGGTTTTGGCTTCACCTACTGGAAAAATGCCCTATACGAAAACAAATAAAAAAAAGTGTGTAAAGCTCAAAGAGGGGAGAGTAAACTTGGTATTAGGTGAGGACATCCTATTAGACAAAGTTATGGATATGGAGAACACAAAACTAACTAGGAGGTTCTATGGCATATTTTGTTCAAGAAAATCACTTGGTTAGTGGATGGAGAGGATTTGGAGTCCTATATTCGGATACACCCCCATTTTTCATGTCCTGGTCTAAGGTTAGTTAGTCTTCTCTTTTATATTGGTGGAGGATGGAGGTAGAATTCTATAGAGTATATGGTTCTAGGGTTCCTATGCTTTATCTCTAAAATTATGGTCCCCTTGTTTTGACTCGAGAAGGGGGACTAAATCACTTTAACCCATTTGGATCAAGTTGCCAGGACTGACCTTGGAGTTGTGGTCTTCTATGATTTTAAAATAAATTGGAAATTGTTTAGGAAAATGAGTTGAATTAGATCAATCATTGGTGAGTGGCTTCTCTCACACTTTTTTTAGGATTTTGGTGGATATGGACCTACGATAGGGTCTTCCAAAGACTATTGAAATAGAAATTGGAAAATGGTATTATGTTCAGAACCTTTATTATGAGAAGATCCCATTTCATTGCTTATGGTGCCATGTTTATGGTCATTTGGTAGAAGAATATGGGTTAAAATTTACAAGAAAGGAGTGGAGAAGGAAGTATGATGAAAATCATATTTCTAAGGTGAGAGTGGATGGATTAGTTGGCAATGTGGTGGGAGGCATAAGAAGATAGGTTTTTGGTCCAGGAACCTATTTGGAAGGTAATTATGGAGGGGAGAAAGATCAAATATTTGGTTTAGATGATTTGCAATCTCCAAAGGTTCAAGATTGTGGTGTTGGTAGGGAGTCAAACCGTGGTCAACATGAGGGACAACTTGATTCAGTTCATATACAGGAGGTGAATCCTTCACATGGAACAAAGGATGTTCTTCTACCACTCAATGTATCTCTTGGCTCTTCTTCAAATCTAAAGCCAAATTTTGGGGAGGTGGATGTTATCTCCTTGCAGTCCCCATCAGTTGTAGAGGTAGGAAATAAGAAACTATCAAAGGGTATTAGTTCTAGGCCATAATTTTCTCTCAAGATACCTAATAGTCAACCTCCTATCATCACAAAAAGGTTATTTCCTTCAAGGTATACATCTCTAAGGTCATCCTCCTCTATGGGTGAAGGGATTTGCAAGGGAACTAGTAGATATTTCCTTAGATCATAAAAATCAGCAATTTTATTGAGGAGTCTGGTGTAGTAGGAGGACTTGGGCTGGATGTGGGCATCATTCCTATCTTGGGAAGAAAATAAAATATTCAACTTGCCAAGGATAAAGCTTTGAGGGAGGTTAAGAGTGGAAAACAAAAATCTATAGTTGGGGCATTTAGATCATGTCAAACCCTTGATTTGATAGATTAATGTTAATCCTTTCCTATAATATTTGAGGGTTGGGTAGTATCGCTAAGAAGAAATCCCTGCACAAGTTATGCAGTTACAACTACCATACATTCTGCTTCTACAAGAGACAATGAGAGAAGGTACAAAAGTGGAAAGTTTTCTCCAAAAAAATTAAAATATTGGGACTTCCTCTCTTTGGATTTTTAGGGTAGACCTGGAGGTCTTATTTTGGGTTGGAAGAAAAGGGATTTCAAACTTATCAATTCAATATTTTTAATTTTTGGATTAGGAGCTGAGCTTTTCTCACTAGAATTGGGAAAAAAATTTATGGTAGCCAACATCTATGGGCCTTATGAGAACAAAATTTAGTATTGGGATTATCTCTTGCAAATTATTTCTTGTAGCAAGGTAATACAATAATAAGGAGAGATTTTAATTTCACTTTGAATAGAGCTGAGGTATGGGGAAATGCAATTAGGTTTGACCCTCAAGTAAGTTACTTTATATGAAAATTTGAAGAAGCATATATGGTGGATGTGGAGCCTATAAAAACTATCCCTAATTGGCATAATAATATGGTGGGTGAGCATTATGTGGCTAAAATATTGGATAGATTTGTTGGATCTGGTAGTCTACTGATGGAGGATGAGAGAATCAGATCATGGGTGGATCAAGGAGGCATCTCAGATCATTTTCCTATTTTTCTTCAAGTTGGAAATTTGGATAGGAAACCTCCTAGCCCTTTTAAATTTAATTCAACTTGGTTAAAGGATAATGATTTTCAAACACTGGTTAAAGAAGTATGGAGCCCCTTTGATGAAAATTTGGGAAGCACAACTTGTTTCCAATTTACAAGCAATTTGAGAAAATTAAAAGTTGTTTCTAAGTGGGCTTACAACAAGTCAAGACAACAAATGCAGGAACTTACCCTTTTGGAGAGGCAGATCAAGGATTTTTATGAGGAAGGGAAAAAGGATTTTTTCTCAAAGAAGTCCAAATCAATCTTTAGAGCTGAAGAAGAGAAAACAAATGTAATAATTTGCTTGGTCAAGAGGCTCAATGGAGGCTTAAAAGTAGAGTTATATGGTTGGAGTTAGGGGACAAAAATACAAAAAAAATCAAAATTTTGCTAATCATAGGAGAAATATTAATACCATTTGGGATAATGCCCAATGGAAATGGATCCAAATCTAGGTCATTCAATGACCTTGCATCACCTGGTATAAAACACTTTAAAAATTTGTTTAAAGACCCCAAGAAGGTAAATTTGGTAGAGATACTCAAACTTACCTCTTACTTCCCTATCTTTGATGATGATGATATTAATGAGATGCAACTGGAAGGAGTTTCCAAACATGGATTAAAAAAGTTTTTTCTTTTCAAAAGAACAAAATTTTTGGGCCAGATGGATGGGGAGTTGAATTCTTTTTGGATTTCTTTGAGATATTTTGGGAATATTTTTTGCGAGTGGTGGAAGAAACTAAAGCTACTAGGAAGATCCCAATGGACATCAACTCAACCTTTATTGCCTTGATTCCAAAGAAGGACAATCCTATTTCCTTTGATGATTTCAGACCTATATCATTATGCAATTGCCTTTATAAAATTATTGCCAAAATCATTGCTTCAAGGATAATTTTTTTTTTCTCAAAATCTATTTCTAGTAAGCAATTTGGGTTTTTAATGGTAGGTAGCAGGGTTTTGCATAGTGGTGAATTTTGCTATTTAGCACAAATATTGGGATTTTCGAGATCAAATTTTTTTAAGGGTAAATTTGCCCCATTGTCATAAGGTTTCATGTCTAATTTTTGCCCTAAATTTATTAAAAATAAGAAATGTCCTGCCCAAATCGCCCCTTGTACCCCTATATATATAGCTAACCCTGACAACGACTCCCATACAATTACAACATTTTTTTTGGATAGCAAGTGATACAAAGAAGAATGTGACTGGCAGAAGGCGACCGACAAGAGGTGAGTGGCATAAGGCGACTGATAGAAGACGACTAGCAGAAGGTGACTGGCATAAGGAAACTAGCAGAAGATGACTGACAAAAGACGACCGACATAAGGCGACTGACATAAGGTGACTGACATAAGGCGACTGGCATAAGACGACCGACATAAGGCAACCGACATAAGATGACTAGCATAAGGTGAGTGGCACAAGGTGAGTGTCATAAGGCGAGTGGCATAAGGTGAGTGTTATAAGGCGAGTGGTAGAAGGCGACTGGAATAAGGCGACTGGCATAAGGTGAGTGTCATAAGGTGAGTGGTATAAGGTGAATGGCTAAAGGCAACTGGCTAAAGGCGAGTGGAATAAGGCGACTGGCATAAGGCGACTGGTAGAATACGACTAGCATAAAGTGATTAGAATAAGGTGACTAGTAGAAGGTGAGTGGCATAAGGCAACTGGCTGAAGGCGAGTGGCATAAGGTGACTGAATTTACTGGTATGTTTCTTTTACCATTAAATTTCATTTAACATTTTTTTCATGGACACTGAATAAGGAGGTTTATTTTGCTTGCGAATGATATTATTGGGACAAATATTCTATTGTCTCTAGTAGTAGTCTTTTTTATACCAGTTATTTTTATATTTAATAATGATGTTCTTTCTTCATGTTATTCTTCTGTTCATACAAGTAAAATGTCAACTACAGGCAGTGGAAAGAAGAGAGGCTAGTCTTCCAATAAAAGGAGTATCCTTAAATACTTTCATAATATTTCTAAACCCGTTCAGCCATCAACATCTGCACAAACTAAAGGTATGAACACCTTTACTCACCAGTTAATTTTTTTACTTTGTTAATTTTAAATATAATGTCTTCATTCATAAAGAAGTGTGCTTTTTGGTTGATGGATTTGTCCATTTTTATTTGTAGAAGGTATGCTTTTAAATTCCATAGTGATAATGAACCTACTATTGACACTAGTATTATCTCTATAGAAAACACTGTTAACCCTGGTATGCCTCCACTTCCACATATCCAAGTTAATGAACAATCCACAGATGAAAATATTCTCAATCAAATCGAAAAACAACATGGAGAGATTCCTGAATCTAACATGCCAAGTGGAAAAGAAACTAATAGTTCTTATGTAGTCCCTACTTCCGGAGAATCTTCATAAAAAAAATAAGCGTGCAAGGTTATCTATGTGGACAATTAACAGATCATTTCAGCCTGATTGGATATCAGAATTTCCATTTATTGAGCCAGTGCTTCCAGAGAATAGTAGTGATGCTATAAAAAAATTGAGATGCGTAATTTACAGTTGGAAACACGGAAAGGAGCATAGATTACAACTTAAGAAAGATATAGTAGAAAAACATTGTGGAAAGGTTTATATCAAAACAAAAGAAGGTGATCGACCAACACCAAAAACTTATAGGTGGAAGGATGCATCAGAGTGCACACATATAAGAAATGCATAAGATTGTGATAAAGAAATGAAATAAAAGCAAACATTTTTTGAGAAAGGTGCAATGATTCAAACCCAATTTTGAAAAATGAATAAGTTAACTTTAGCTTCAAAAAGTTTACAATTTGTTGTTGTGTTCTCTATTCTCAATATGGGTAGACCTATGTCTGATTTCATGAATTATAAATCTCTATTTCGACTAGCTGATGTGCAGAACTTATCCAGTGCCCATTGGTCAGATCGAAGTGGTTGGAAAATAGTAAAATGTCTCTCATTGGTTGAGCAGGATGACCTTAGAGAGAAAGTAAAAAAGGTAAAATTCATTTCACTTTCAATTGATGAGGTGACTGTTGTTGACAATACATCTTGGATTTGCATGCATGTTTACACATTGGAAAATCATTTAAGACAACCTCATTTACTTGGAATACACAAAATAGTGGAAAATTGTAATGCAAAAAATATTTACAATGTTTTTTTAACTAGTTTAAAAGAAGAAGCAAGAATGAATGAAATTGAAATAGCCACTAAGTTAATATGTGTAGGAGCTGATGGTGCTGCTACAATGCAAGGACACAAGAATGGTATCTGTATTAGACTAAAAACGCCAGTTGTCCCATATTTAATCCATATTCATTGCATGGCTCATAGAATGAATCTTGCATACAAAATTGTGGATACATTTACAAATTTTGAGAGAGTGAAAGAGCTTGTCCTTTAAATATTATGAATATTTTTCACGTAGTCCAAAAATATTTTCAGAGTTTCAATTTTTTGCACTAGGAATTTTTTTTTAAGCGAAAAACTCCTTATGGGGCTGCCTTGGTCTAAGAGACCACGAACATGGGATTCTACACCGTCAAAGTCACCCGGGGGTCGCACCCAGCCCTGCCCATACCAACATTATCAATTAGATTTTGGATACCCAATTCAGATTTTTGGTAGGGTGGAGATTCGAACCTAGGACCTCCCTTGGAGGATTGCCCTCTCCTCTCCAAATCACCTACAACATCTAGGTACTAGGACTTATCAAAGGTAAAAAACTGTTGAAATATGTGGATATTAGGTGGATTTCGATGTATCAACTGACATTAAGAGTTTTCAAAGAATATCAATCCTTGATAGGGTTTATGTATGCAAATCATAGGGCAATTGATAAGGCAAAAGATTTACTTTTTCAAATGAGTGACTTTGAAACTCTTCTCACATTGTGTGGAATTCTTCCAATGTTGGAAAAAATGAATACTTTGATCAAAATTGCACAAGAAAGATCAATTTATATTATGGATTTCATCAGGGTGAGAATACAAATTTGCATGCATATTGATATGATGTACACATCTGGTCAAAATTTTATGGATCCCATGTTTGAGAGTTGGAGAGCATTAACAAATGTGAATGGCCCTCAGAGTTTTCTAAAATTCAATATAAATGATCATCTATGTATTAATGTCTGCGGATAGGAAATGTCTTTATATTGTTATGGTGTGCAAATTAATATAGCTACAAATGAAGTTGAGAAAATACCCATAACATACAACATATTTCATGTAGTTGTAGACGATACAAAACTTAAACTAAAACAAATAGCAGAATCATTGACAAAAGAAATAAGAGACCATTTTCAAAGAGATGAATTGCTAGAGGTTATGGGTGTGGTTAATCCGATGTTTTGGGATCCTTGTAATGAATACCAAAATATAAATTCTTTGTTTCTCAAATACATGGGCAGTCTTGTTGGCCATTTCAGTAAAAGATGTAGTCAATGGTATTGAAATCAATGGCATTCTCAACAGAGATCTTTTGATGAAACAATCAAACTATTTTGGAATAACAATATCTACTCAAGTTTTATAGCTCTCTAACCGTAATGAAGTTTCATGTTTGTGGATATTATTAAAACCAAGTACTATCTTACAACATACTATGAGTGAATATTTTCATTTATATGAATTATGTCAAACGATGATTTTGGGATCCATGGAAGATGAAAGGGTGTTCAATGCACTATCATATGTAAAATCTAAAGTTCATAATAGGTTGGACAAAAATTTGAAGAATTGTTTGAGATTATATGTGTCGACCTATGAGGTGGAGAAGTTTCCTTATGAAAGAGCAATGTCACATTAGAATTCTTTGGCAGAGAGAAGAGGTGTAATGAATATTGATGATGATGAGGATGATAGTAACACTGGTCAGATTGTGACGATAGAAATTTTGGGAATGAGTGCAGAACATTTTGTACAATCTGAAAAGAGTTTGTTCTAGCTTCTAGCACTATGATGCAAGGATGCATTCATTTGATTTTATTTGAGTTCACATATTATAATTTGATTTGATTTACATATTATCATTTGATTTTATTTCACATATCAGAATGAAAGGATGCTTTCATTTGATTTGACTTGAGTTCACATATTATTATTTTATTTGATTTCACATATTATCATTTGATTTGATTTCATGTATTATCATTTGATTTGATTTCACATATCAAAATGAAAGGATGCTTTAATTTGATTTGATTTGAGTTCACATATTATTATTTGATTTGATTTCACATATTATCATTTGATTTGATTTCACATATCAGAATATTTGAGTTCACATATTATTATTTGAAATTTTGATTTGATTTCACATATTATCATTTGATTTGATTTCACATATCAGAATGAATGGATGCCATTGGATACTCTGTATAGCATAGCCCTCTGATTTGATTATGTACTATTTGATTACACATGTGTTAAACATATTCTTTGATTACACATGATTTGATTATTGGATTATCTAAAATGTGTTACTGGATATTTATATATCATTTTACAATAGCCTTGTTATTGAAGTATTAGTCTAAAGTTTCTCTTTCTCTTGTAGATTTGTAATGTATAAATTGTTATAGGCAACTTGTGAAAATAAATGTCTATACTGCATTTTCTGTCATTTCAAATTAATTAATATAACATAAAATAACATCTTACTGCATCCACATACTTCAAAATTACTTAATATATCAACAAAAACAATCAAAACATAACAACATTCAAAACAAAGTTTTCTAGAGATAACACATTTTTTTGGAAATGTTCTCTTTCAAAAAATTTACCATTCATTCACAATTTACAAAACATATCAAACATTATTTATTCCACTTCAAATTAAAAAAAACAAACTTCTACATTATCATAAATAATCAAAACATAGTAATAATTAAAACAAAATAGTCTCTTTCATTGAATTCAATTTTTAAAGAAGATACCATTCATTCACAATTTACAAAAAATATCAAACATTATTTCTTCCACTTCAAGTTACTTAATACATTAAAACATATAATAATAACATAACAACATTCAAAACAAAATTTCCAATAGATAACACTTTTTTCGGAAATAGTCTCATTCATTGATTTCAATTTTCAAAAAGGATACCATTCATTTGTAATGTACAAAACATATCAAACATTATTTCTTCCACTTCAAATTAAAACATAACAATAATTAAAAATAAAATTTCAAAATGATAATACGATTTTTTCAGATTTTGCCTCTATCATTGATTTCAATTTTTTTTTTAAATACTAGTCTTAATAATTTATAAAAATATAGAGTTTTTGTTTCACTTCAAATGCAACACAACAAACTTCTATTATTTTCCAATGTTTCCTAAAGGTCCACCCACATCTACCTCAATATATTTTTCTTCTAATACCCCAACCCTAACCAAAATTTTTGTTGTAGTGTTGATCCTCGATAACAAGGCACCTTCTTCCTTCGTTGGATCTTCTTTGAAAGATGCATTTTGATCCTTCTCATTTTCTTTTAGTTTAGCCTCGACATTCAGGCCCTCATATCTGATAATCCTCTTAAAATTAGCATTAATAATACTATTGAATTGAAGAAGAGGTTACAAAGGAAAAAAAAAAAAAAAAATTTTGAAGAGGAAAAGAAAAAAGGGGGGGGGGGGGGTGTGCAAGAAAAAAAAAAAAAAAAAAGAGGGGGCAACTTATTTTCTCTAACCGTCTATTGTAACCTCTTATTCAATTCAATAGCATTTTTAATGCTAATTTTGGCAGTCTTGATCCAAATTTTCATGGCACCGACTTGTTGCTTTAGGTGCTGGAAATTAGACTACAAAACAAAAATGAAAAAAGGTTAATATTTATAAAAAACATATTTAACAAAAAAAAAATAGTTAGATGTAAAACTTACATTAGCTGTAAGTCGTGTTGTTTCTGCAACTGGTACTTTATTTTGATCTAGTGCCCATTCATTGAAATATGCTTGGGCTTCTACATTGATATTTTCCAAATGATTCAAAACAACGGGTAAAATTTCATCTCTGTATGTAGACTCAACCTCCATAATGCCAAATTTAGCTTTATGTAGCAAGGTATCGAGATTTTGGAGCTCATTCTTAATCTTTAAAAACAACTCTTTTCTTTTTGAAAAATTCTTATATCGGCCATTGATGGCTTTAATCAAAACCTTGGCCCGATATTCCCATTATTTCAATTTATCAATATCCGAAAGAAGAGTATTATGAACTACAACTTTACATCTATCGGCTAATAACACATTTTCATCTTCTGTAACACTACGGGCGATGACTTGTTGTGGGGTGGAGGGGGAAACTTCGGTGGCATCTACATTGACATCCTCTTCTCCATCAATGCCCTCTTCATCCTCAAGAATATCACTTGCCTTTAAAGGGTAATTTTTAGGATTCATACCCTGATAAAGAAAGTCATATTCTAGAGTTCCCAAGGGCATTTGAGATGCACTCTCAACATTTGAAAAATTCTCCAAGGTTAATATCGGTACAATAGAAACATTAGATGATGACACATTTTGTGTCTCTGTAGCACTTCTTTCTTGATGAGGTGGCGGTGTGAGGAACACTTTACCACGCATGTGTGATTGGTTCCTCATAGGTGGAACCTGTTGTGGATGGACATGAACTTGCATTGAATGGATAGACAGTGGAACCTGTTGTGGATGGACAAGAACTAGTTGTGGTTGTGGTTGTAGATGTAGCTGTGGTCATGGCTGATTAGATGGTGGAGCCATCCCTTTTTCAGCATTTTGAATCTAGCAGATCCCTCTATTAAATTTCACACAAAAACATAAAATTAATCTTGTGTAAATAACAATAGCATTAAAAAAGATTTATTTAAACCATACATACCAGACCCAGACTCTATAGCCATTGATGTTTCAACCATTTGTCCTTTTTCTGAAAAATACGTAAAACACATTAAAAAACATAATTTTAAGTCATTAAAATAAATCATTTAAAAAAACAATTTTGAACAATGAAGAGTAAGGTTACCTTATGGGTTGGAGGTAACCTCTTCGATGTCAATAGTAATTGTTTCTCTAGTAAAATGTGTCACAGGTGTATGCTGAATCTGATCACCATAAGATCTCGCATGTTTGGTGGGAGTTATTGGTGATGACTGCGACTGCATGTCAGAATAAACTGATACTTCTTGAATTCTAAATGCGACATCCCTTTTACTTGAAGACTAAGATGTTCTTCTCTGTTTTCAAAACAAAATTAGAGAATAAAAAGATAAAATGAAAAAAAAGAAAACAAAGATATTTCAACAAATATGTTTACCTGTATCTCATCATCAGACATGCCAATAGATAAAAAATTGGGGTGCAATGTAGTGGGAGGACTGCTTTGTTGAAGGTTGAAATAAGCTTCCTAAAATAAACAAAGAATAAAATTTTTGGTAGTCATTGTATAAGCAGAAGATTGAATTTTTTGGGCACTCAAAAGAGTGTGTTTCAGGCGGTTGGAAATGTGCATGGACCAGTCAAATCTATCACCACCAATACAATGAAGCAATAAATAAAGTGCCCAAGAAGGCATTTCTGTAGGTCGCTCCTGTAAAATAAGCCTTGCCTAAAAAATTCAATGCAAGCATGTAGAAATTGTCTCCAACATTCAAAATGTTTAAGCGCATTTTGGACTTAGAAGAATTAACTGAAAAAAAGAGACAATATTATTAGAAAACAAAAAGTACAACAAGGAGAACATTTTTAGAGAAGTGAAACTACAACAGAATAAATTTTAATGTTAAATAAAAAATAAAATTTCAAATTATACCTTTCAGATTATCAAAATGAATAGAGTAAACGGTTCCTAAGGTGGATTTATCATCATTGATTAAGGCATACTGGTTGTTCACCAATACACCATCCAAAAATGATAGCCCTGTTAGTCGCTACACATTGGAGGGTTTAACCAAAAAAATAATATCCTTGTTATCCAAACACATCAAAACAATGGACACATCATGGTTGTAACAAGAAATGATCTATTGCATCAACTGAATGTTAATGTTCAATTGTGGCATCTTCAACACACCAACAAGTCCAATGGTGTAAACCCATTGGGAATCTCTATCAGGAGTGTTGAAAATGCTCTTGATATTGGGGCAGAAGATGTACTTGAAATGCACTTTAGAGGGAAGAGGAGAGGAACAACTAGCCATCTTTGAAAAGAAGTAGGAAAACACTCAGAAATGCTTTGAAAAACACTGTCAAAACCTTCTGGAAATGCTGCCAAAACCTTCTAAAAATGCTTTTAGAACACTCTAAAAATGGTGCCAAAATGTTGTCAAAACACTCTGAAAACGCTGCCAAAACACTCTGAAAATGCTTGGAAACCGTTGTGGAAAATGCGCTAAAAATACTGGAAAAAGGTTTAAATTACTCTGGAAAACGTTGTGAAAGAGGAAAAAAATGACCTTGCAAATGAATTTATAGATTTCTACATGGTGAAAGTTAACATATGAATGACACGTGGTAGAAGGGAGGACATGTGACGTCATCTAATTAATAAATTATGGTAGTCACCTTTTGCCACTCGCCATCTGCCAGTCGCCACATACCACATGACATATGTCAGTCGCCACATGCCACATGACATCTACCAGTTGCCTTGTGCCACTCACCATCTGCCACTCGCCTTCTACCACTTGCCATCTGCAAGTCACCTTTTGCCAGTCACCTTCTACCATTCACATTCTGCCATTCGCCTTCTATCGATCGCCTTCTATGATTCGCCTTCTACCAATCACCTTCTGCCACTCGCCTACTGCCATTTGCCTTCTACAACTCGATATCTACCACTCATCTTCTAGTAATCACCTTCTTCCACTCACCATCTACCACTCACCTTTTGCCACTCACCTTTTACCACTCGCCTTCTACCAGTTGCCTTCTTCCAGTCACCTTCGATCAGTCACCTTCTGCTAGTCGCCTTCTGCCACTCGCCTACTACCAGTCACCTTTTGCCACTTGCCATCTTCTAATTGCCTTCTACCACTTGCCTTCTGCCTCTTGCCTTCTGTCAGTCACCTTCTGCCACTTGCCTTCTACCAGTCACCTTTTGTCACTCGCCTTATGCCACTCACCTTCTACAACTCGCCTTCTACAACTCGCCTTCTACCTGTCGTCTTATGCCACTCGCCTTCTATCACACGCCTTATGATAATTTTATTGATAATTTTAGTGGAAAAAAATAAAAAATTGCCATGTTTTGAAACATTTTCTTCGAAAATATGAAAAATTCACCCCAAAGTTTATACAGTTTTCACGTTGATTCACCCCTATTTGATAAATACTTTTTTGGTACTACCCCTTATGCATAACCATGGTAGGTAGATTCATGATGTTGTGGGAGTATCTCAAGAAGGTATGCACACTATAAAGATAAGGAGGCTTCCTATTGTTGTTGTTAAATTGGACCTTTCTAAAGCATATGATAGAGTTTGTTGGTTGTATCTAAGGATTATGCTACTCCATATTGGTTTCAATCTCCAAGCTATTAATTGGATTATGGGATGTGTGTCCTTTGTATCCTTTGTTGTTCTTATTAATGGCTCTGCTTCAAATTTCTTTTCCTTAGAACATGGTCTCATACAAGGCTATCCTTTATCTCATATCTTTTTTCTTTTGGTGGCAGAAGGTCTGAGTAGGGCTATCAAAGAAGCTAGAAGAACATGGCTTATCAAAAGGATCAAAATGGGCCCATCTCTCTCTTTAACTCATCTTTTATTTTTGGATGATGTTTTTTTATTTTGTGATGGATCTCTTAGGGATGTTAACAAGATCAAGGACATCTTAAGGAGCTATTGTTGTGCCATTGGTATGGAATTCAATTTAGAAAAGTCAACCATATCTTTTTTTGGTCTTGCGATTGAAGATGAAAGTCTCTTTTAGAGGGTACTCTCCTTTTCCCTGATTGAGCTTCATACAAGGATTAAATATTTGGGTCTCATGTTGAATCCTAATGACTATGGTATTAGGGACTAGGATTGGCTGGTGAATAATATTGATAAAAGAATATCTTTGTGGTGCAATAGGTGGTTGTCTATAGGGGGAAAATTTACTCTTGTTAAATCACTTTTGGAAGTTATTCCTGTCTATTGGCATGGGATGCCTTTTTTACCAGCTGGAGTGCTGGAAAAAATTAGAAAAAGGTGTTTTAAATTCCTATGGACTGGGAAAAGAGACAAAGCAGGCATAGTCTTTTAGCAAAACCTAAGGAAGAGGGTGGATGGGATGAAAAAACATTCACCTTTTCGATAAAGCTTTGGCTGTGAGGAGTTTATGGAGATTGATTACCCAAGAAAATCTATGGAGTAAAGTCCTTAAGACCAAATATATTGAACCACTTTCTATGGAAGAGTGGGTAAGGAAACCAGACAAGTCTTTCAGCAAGGGGTCTATCTTTTGGAAAGCAGTTGTCCAAGCCTTTCCACTTATAGGTAATTGGCTTGGTTGGAAAGTTGGTAATGGTGCAAAGGTAAGAATTGGTGCTAACCCTTAAGTTGGAAGTGGAAATGATTATAGAATTCTTGAGGATCTAGTACTATCCTTGCAATATGTTGGTGTTTTTACACTTTCTCAAGCAACAAATCAAGAAACTACTTCTATGTGGCAACAAGGGTGGAAGAGTGCACAACTACTTGGTCTTGAAGGAAGGAATGGAGAATTATGGGATGCTTATGTGAGGTTACTCATCACTAGTCATGCTAGGATCAAAGTGGATGAGGATGTTTTGGTATGGACAAAAAATCCCATGAAGGGTGATTATTCTTTTAATATAGGATATAAAGCCTTGTATGCCCAGGATCATCAAGGGGAACATATCTGGTGGTGAAAACCTATTTGGATGGTCAAGAAACCATTAAAAACCAAAATATTTGTGGTTAACCCTCAATAATAAAGTTTTAACTTGAGATACTTTAAAAAAAAGGGGTTTCAAGGCCCAGGGAGATGTATTCTTTGTCATGAGGTGCTAGAAACTATCAATCATTTATTGGTTGGTTGTCCCTTTACTAAGTCTATGTGGAAGGACATAGAGGGGTTAACTGGGATTACAAGTTTTTGGCAAGGGAATACTATGGAAGAGTGTCTAAATAAATGGTTTGACAAGAGAGAACTGAAGACCTTCAGAGCTCTTCCCTTTGTGGTGGCATGGGGAGTGTGGCTTGCTAGAAATTCAAACATTTTCCAAGATGCTTTTCTTTGCCTTTCAAGTTGCTTCTCAGATTCATACTCTACTTCTTGGACTCATGAAACCGAGTTTACCCAAATGCCCAAGATTTATCAATAATGTCAGTGTAAACAAAATAGTTCCTTGGGGATTTTTTGACGGAGCTTGTCAAGGAAACCTACCTTTATGTGAGGTAGGGGGTATTCTCTATTTTATCGATTCACATTTCATTAAGTACAAGGCATGTCTAGGTGCAGGTACAAATAATTATGTTGAATTAAATGCTTTGAAGCTACTCCTAAAAACAACACTTGATCACAATGTGCAACAACTACAAGTAATAGGGGATTCTCAAGTGGTCATCAATTGGATGAAGGAACTGTTCAAAATGGACAACTTACTCTTGAGGCCTATCTTTGAACAGGTGAATCTCCTAGCTGGTGGTTTCAACATCATCACCTACAAGCATGTCTATAGAGAACATAATACAATTGCAGATGCTTTGTCAAAGGATGGACTAATGTTGGCACAAGGGCAATGGGAGCTGCTTGAAATAAAGGATGGTAGAATAGTCAATGAGACAGCGATTTCCCTATTCAATCAATAAAATTATAAAATATTTAAATGCTAAAAAAAATATTTGGTGAATGTTTAGTTTCTTATTTTTTAATTTGGGCAGAATTCTAAGTTATTTTTTTCAACACACATCCTTTTATGTGTTCCTTCCTGCTGCGGTTTTTCATCCATAAGCAGTTTTTCACAGGTAGATGCTTTTTCTTAAAAGGGTTTGCTATTGTCATAGGGGCTATAGGAGTTGGAAAAAAAAATTACGTTAATGCTTTTATTTGGTGACTTTTGTTGCCTTTTTTTATTAGCCTAGATAGGGGCTAGAGCCATTAATTTGGTTTGTATCCTCTTTTTCACTTGGTTGTTGTTTTCTTCTTAATGGTTTTAGAGAAAAAAAAATTACTATATGTGAAGGTAATTTCTTACTTTCTTATTGTCTTTGATTTTCTTTATAATACCCAAGATCATCTATACTATGTAACTTTCTTTTTTCATGAAATAGAAATTATAATTTTTTTGGAGGAAAAAAAATGCAATATAACCAAAGGCTTACAAATTTTGCCTTGACTGAAGCAATTTACAAAGGTCCAGTGCAAATACAAGAATGACAAAATTGTGGCCACTTCAACAAATACATAATTGCACCAAAATATTAACTAAGTCGAACTATTTGTCCATGTAAAGGACTTGAAGAGTAAGTGGGTAGTTAAAACTCTCCAGTTGAAATCTAGAGGCCCAGGTTCAAATCCCTCCCCTCACATGTTGCAGATATGCTATGCAACAAAATAAAATATTAAAAAAAAAAATTAAGTAAAACTTTACTTAATTAATTAAAAAAAATAGTACCTACCACTGCAAAACAAAATTAAATTTAAACCTTAAAAAGCTTAGTGAGAGCATGGGCAAGTCAAGTCCACTGTATACGCGCATACTGGAACGTTGTTCAAAGCTTAGTGAGTGCACTAGTACGCACACAAGTGGCACGTTATTCAAAGCTTAGTGAGCACACGTGGCTAAACCGTGCGCAAGTGCAAGTCAAATCCACTGTATAAGTGGTAACAAGTGGTAACGTTATCCACAGTCGACAACGTTGGTGCACCTGCATTTGGAGCAATCATGATCGTGGGCTTAGTAGATCTGATCCAGTCGTAGATAGGGTTGTTGCAGGGTAAATAGTAGCGAACCTTCCACCCTTTGTCCCTGTTTCGTTGATATGGACCAGTATGCCGGTGATAGCAAAAACGCTCGAGGAACACCATGTGTCCCTGTAAAGGTGTAGAGGGCTCACGGTGTTGTAGAGTAATCAAAATTTTCTATTCCCAATGATTTCCTTTGAAAGAATGTTTGGTCATGAAAGTCCTCATTGAGGCCTCAACATATCTTTGGTTAGCAATTGAACGCCAGAAGGAGTTTGCAGCGTGAGGAAGATTGAGCTTTTGAGAGAAGAGCGAACAGAGGGCCCATTAACAATGAACGAAGGAGCAGATTAATAGCAGAACGTAGGGCCCATTAACAACGAACGAAGGAGCAAATTAATAGCATAACGGAGGGCCCATTCAGTACAGTGAACAACAGAAAGAAACGAGAGCAGATTAACAGCGAACGGAGGGCCCATTCAGTACAACAAACAAAAGAATACAAGAAACAGGAGCAGATTAACAGTGAACTAAGAGTAGATTATTGAAACGGGAGCAGCGAACACCAAAATACAATCATCATATTATCGAAGAAGAATACAATCACAACATAACGAGAGTGAATGAACGGGAGCGGTGAATGATTATGGGAGAAAAGGAGTGCTTTTTATTATACACCTATCTCATCGGGTAAGCACATTTTCCTTCTTCTTTCGATAAGTAAAACATTGTTAGACAAAGCAAGTAGAGGGTTTGCAGTGGAGGAGGGTTTGCAGAGCAAGGAGATTTGGATTTTATTATATATTTATTTCATCAGATCAATAGTATAAGGGGGTTTGACAAGGGCTTGTAGCGAAGGAGGGTTTGCAACAGAGGAGGGTTTGTGGTAGAAGGTTTTATTACATATCTATTTCATCAAATCAATAATATAGGGGGTTCAAAAATGGAAGAAGGGGTTCAAAAATGGAAGAAGGGAAGCAACAATTACAAGAACCAATATATGTCAATGAGAAACAATACTGGAGGATAATAAAGCATCGACAAGCTTGAGCAAGGGCATCAGTAATGAATAGGACTAATTGTAAAATAAAAATAAAGAATATTCTACCACATAAACATGTGGAGAATAAAGAACAAACAAAGGCACTAACCATCATCGGACGAGGAGATTAGTCAACCCAACAGAAGGGACAAAAAAAATAAGATAAAATAAATATAGAAGGAAAAACAAGCGAGGAGAAAAAAATAAAAAATAATTGCAAGAAAGCATTCAACATGGAAAGTGAAGGTCACCAAAATGAGTTTTCATATGAGGAAGAAACTTACAGTCCCAACAGAGGGGACAAAAAAAAGGAAGATAAAAGAAATATAGAAGGAAAAAAAAGCGAGGAGAAAAAAATAAAAAATAACTACAAGAAAGCATTCAACATGGAAAGTGAAGGTCACCAAAATGAGTTTTCATATGAGGAAGAAACTTACAGTCCCACAACCACACCACTTATGTGGGCACCAAGACTTTATGTGCAAGAGCTAATGAAGATGAAAGAGAAACTTGAAAGCATGGAAATGAGGGAGAAATTAAGAGATACTAAATCACATGAGATTATAAACACCATTCAGAGGCTGGGAAAGGAAAACAACCAACTCAAGGAGCAGGTGTCAAAGCTACAAAACCTTGCAAACATGGGTCACCGTGAATTGCATATCCTCAAACAAGCCATCCACCCCCCAAACAATGATGCAATAGAGGTGGAAAAAACAAATGCAAGTCAAATAAAAGAGGTACGGGAAACACTTTGAAACATGGAAACAAGAGAAAATGAGTTGTGAAATGAATTAGCAAAGGCAAATACATGGTCTCAAGTAGTAAAAGAACCAGTCAATCGATAAAAAGAGTTATAGAAAAGCAAGTAAAAATTCAAATAACAGAAGAGAAAGAAATACATGAGAAGTTATCAAATATATTCATCAAAGGGTTGAAAGATTATGGGGATAGGGAAGACACAAACCGTTTAACCAAGGACTTCTTGTCAGATCGGTTACAATGGAAAGGTCAAATAAAAAAAACAAGTAGAATTGGCAGGCTGAGAGAAGGCGACAGAGATAGGCATATCCGGGTCACATTGATGAGCTACGAGGACAAAACAAGGTCACAATTCTATTTAGATGATGACCTAAAATTTTTACAGTAGGAAGAAAGAAGCAAGGAATGGGAAAAGGTGAGGGTAGCAAGGAATGAAGGGAAACATGCATATTTAAGAAATGGAAATGCATACATCACATATAAACAAAACAAATAAGGAGTATGGCCCACCCGAGAACATCTTACGATGGTAAGATGAAACTATAGAGGTTACCCTTGGAGAAGAGGACCCGGGTTAGGGCCCATTGCTAGAGACAAAGATATAATCATCCTAACGAAAACACACGAACATGATGGATGTAGGGCTCCAGAATTTGTGGGATACAAAAAAAATAGCAGTATGGAATAAAGCAGTAGAAAATGGCAAAGGGCATGGGGGTATTATGGTTTTAATAAAAGAGGAATGAGATATGGTCATTAAAATTGAAAAACATGATGAAAACAAACAGTACATCTGGATAAATATCCTACAAAATAAGTCAGTTATTAGCATAACAACATGTTATTTTGCTCCCAAGAATTCTAAATTCTATAAGAAACGTGACCTTAACAGATAAGATCCATACTCCTCCCTAAAAAGAGATATTACAATATACAGTAAGTTGGGAGAGATTGTATTAATTGGAGATTTCAATGCAAGGACAACAAATAAGCAAGCTAACATTCTAGAAGGAAGTGAAGATATTGAGATGAATCCTCTTTAGATGCCAGAAGAAGAAAATCAGCAGTGGACCAAGAATTCAGAAGATGAGCATCGGGCTATCACGCAATATGGAGAAGAGTTGTAAGGCCTCTACAACATACACAACTTGATTATTTCCAATGGGATGAACAAATGGAAAAATTGAGGAAGGTATACATGCAAAACATATAAGGGACAAAGTGTAATAGACTATGTAATATGCTCACAAAATTACATACCAAAAATAGAGGAGTTAGAAGTGGAAGATTCTCCAGTGGAACTTAATTCAGATCACAACCCAATTGTTAAGAAACTTCGAATGCAAGGAGACAAACCAAGGGAAAATACTTGCAAAGCAATCAGAACAAATATCCTCACAAGGGAAACATTCTCTTAACATATGAAAATCGACAGAATTTTAGGGCAGTATTAAATAACAAGTTATAGGAAAGGGAGAAACTACCTCATAGTAGCAGGGATTATAGTAAGAGTGAATGGTTAATGCACATTATCCAAGAAGCTCTAAACAAATGCAAGAGAGCTAAACCTCAAAATAAAGAAAGGAATAGCTTCCCAACCAACCCATGGTTCGATGAAGATTGCAAAGAAGTGCGAAGATTACTAAAGGAACCAATGGGTAAAACAAGAGAAAATAGAAAAGCATATGAGAAACTGGTAAGGGCAAAAAAAGAAGAATACACTAGAACAAGGAGGAAAGAACTAATTTACTTAGGGAAGCATGAACCAAAGAAATTTTGGAAGGAGCTAAGCATAAAAAGGATGCAAGCTGAAAATAGCATAACAGTTAATCAATGGTTGGAGTATTCAAAACAATTGTATCAGCATAGTAACCAGAAGGAGACACCCCCTATTATCACTATCAAGAAAGAACTTTTCACAAATGAAGACATTATTCAAGGGATAAAAAAGTTAGCAATTGGTAAAGCCCGTGACATAGACAATCTTCAAGCAAAGCATATAAAATGAGAGGTAGATATTATGGCATCGCAGATCAAAGAAATTTTCAATGAGGTCATACAAAATGGATTCCCTACCGAGTGGACAACTAGCTTGACCATGCCTTTGTTTAAAAGTGGAGATGTAAATAATCCCTCCAACTATCGAACTATCATGATCAACCCTCTCTTTGCAAAGTTGTTTGGGAGTATGATAGAGCACATGATCAGTATATGGGCAGACGAAAAGGGAAAGAGAGCAAAGGGACAAGCAGGTTTTAGGCCCAAGCACTCAACTATTGATCACTGTATCACATTCAGACACAGTGTGGAAAAAATATGGGACAAAAAAGAGGAGGATTTATGTTGTTTTATAGACTTCAAAAAGGTATTTGACACAGTGCCAAGGAAAAAATTATGGAGCATAATGGAAGAGCTAGAGGTTCCAATTCACTACAGGGCAGCAGTTCATAGATTATATGAGCATGTAAAAGCTAGAATCAGAATACATGAAGGGTTATTTGAATGTTTTGGTAGTGACATAGGTGTCAAACAAGGTTGCCCTCTATCTCCTACCTTATTTGGGTTGTACATTGACAAATTAGAAGAATGGATAAACAAATTTGGGGTAGAGGGTGTGCACTTGGCCAAATATGTAGTAAAACTCCTCATGTATGCATACGATGTAATTCTTGTGGCCAAAACAACCAAAGATCTAGGATATCACCTTCGAGCTCTAGAACTCTTTTGTAAGGAATTTGGGATGCAGGTAAACACAAGCAAAACAAAAATCATGATTTTTTCAGCAAAAAAGAAGAAGCAATAGCTCAAATTTCAGTTTGCAGGAGAACCACTTGAGGTAGTAGTAGAATACAAATACCTGGGCATAGACTTTCATGACAAACTCAATTGGAATACATGTAGGATGAAAAGAACTCAAAGCGGTTGGAGAGCGTTGTATGAACTTCAAAATAGGTGTAGGAATGCCGAGCTGTGGGACTGGAAGACCACCAGGGTTTTATTTGGCCTACTTGTTACACCGGTTTTGTTGTATGGTTGCGAGGTGTGGGCTAATGGCACAACAAAGGCTAAATGGAGGCAAATAGAAAGGATTCAAAAATATCTAATCACAAATTTTCTCAAAATTAAGGCCACAACCCCTTATGAAATTATTCTAGCTAAAACTAGAATGTTTCCTTTAGAAGCAATTGCTATGACCAAGTTGTTATGTTACTTGAAAAAAATAGAAAACATGAAAAACGACATATGGCCAAGGGCAGCTAAGGACGAAGAGTTGCATAGGTGAAAGAACACAAGGATGAAACAAAATAAAAAATGGATGAAATGTTGGGAAATCAACATAAATGAATGCCCAAATTTCAACAAAGACATCAAAAGCTATGTGAATGAAAATTTTAGAAGTAGAATGTGGGAAAATGCAAGCAGGAAAAGACAATATTATATTGTAAAGTTTAACCCAACATATGATCACAAGGAAAAAGCATATATAGGCACTGAAATCAAGTGGAAGGAAAAAATCCTCATTGCTCAGATAAGGACTAGCTCTCATAGGCTTAGATGTGAAACAAGGAGATGGACAACACCCAAAGAATAATGGGAAGAAAGGATATGTACTTTATGTAGCACAGGGGCAGTAGAGACAAAGGAACACTTCATCTATAAGTGCTCGAGTTTTTTAGACATCCGTGGCAAATACAAAGAAACACTTGGAAACGGGTCTATGACAGAGTTATTTGAAGACAATAAAATAAAAAAAGTTGGGGAATTGCTAACCCAAATCAGAAGGAGAGGGAACAACCTTCTCAAAGATATTAAAGATCATATGATATGATTTGAGCAGTTGTACTTCCATATTTGAGGTCTCGTAGACCATATTTGGGTCTCGTGGACGTAATTAAAATCTTTCATTTCATTTCAAGATCGTCTCGAGTAGCATGATGGTCGGATTGAGGGGCAATGTTTGGTCAAACATGAGCACTTTGTGTACATGAGTGTCGTGTGCATTGCAGGACTTTTGCATCCAAGCTAGACAATATTAGTGATAAGTATGCAACTCAGTTTCATTGTTTGAGGTAGCTAGACAACTCCATTTTTATAAATTCTTACCATTGGAATTAGTTAGAACTCACCATTCTCACACTTACAAATAAGAGGAGAACATTAGAAATGATGGAGGGAGAAGGGTGAGAACTCTATACAAGAAAAGAAGTGTTTGTTTTGAGATTGGTCTTTCTTTGTAGAAGCTATGCCATATTTGCTTGATTAATAAAATATTTATTTCTATGCATGTGTTAGAATCTTTAAAGCACCAATTTTGTAGAAGATATATGTATTGCAAGATTTTGAGATTTGTGTTGGAGGTGTTTATAGTATTTATAGGTTGCTGTAGTTATAACAATGTTGTCATCACAAGTTTATTGCAGTGGTAAAAGTCCTTAGGTTTTCATTGAGGAGATCCAAGTTCAAACCCCAATCGAGGGGATTGGAGCCCCTTATAAAAATTTGTGTAAACTTAAATTTTAATACATGGATGATATCCAAGCTTTGTTGTAATACCACTATGTGGTGATGACGTAATACAAGTGGGGCTCGTTTCAATCTCACATAACCCATAAAAAAATAATGTTGTCATCTAAAGAAGTTGTCAACAAGGAAAACACCATCCTAGAATGAGAGGGAAAAAGATTTGGATTGCAAACAAAGACTAAAGGTTGCCTACATCGACAATAAAGTTTTTTTATTGTTGACGAGAGGGTGATGTTGTCAATGAGAAAGAGTATTGTTTGGTTAAGCTTACGGACGAGAGAGTTGTCGATGTCATCGAAAGAAATTGTCATCATAGATTGAACCTTGTCATCATAGCCAATAGAGTTTGCCAACATAGAACATAGTCGCCATAAAGACATGTCATCACAAATTTACTGATAGAGATGTGTTGGTCATTATCACAGAAGTATAATTGTCAATTCTTTATTTGTTGTCATAGAACCCTCTCCTGCCATCGAAGATGATGTGCATCGCATTATGAATTGTTGTCTTCAACAAATGGTTTGTCATCTTGAGTAAAAAATGACCATTTAAGTGTTTTGTTGTAAATTGCCAACACTGACACTAACGCTGCATCAAAGCTTTGTCTCAGTACTTGCCTGAGATTTATGCATATTAAAAAATTATGGTTTGGCAAATACCACTGGCCCAAAACCAGAAGCAAAGAAAATAGACCTGACATGATAGAAGATAGATCTGTCAAGTTGCAAGATAAGGCTTGATATATTTAGGATAATGCTAACAAAAATTGTAAACAAGGCTTGTAGGCTTTTAAAAAATTATTAAAGCCTAACAATTAAAAAAACCTAATTAATTAAAGTTTAATTAATTTATATTATTTAAATCCCTATCAATTCGATTACTACCTTTAAAGTATTTATTTCAAATAGAATATATGATTATTTTTGTGCTCTCTCTTAAAAGATCATAATTTTAGTCTTATTAATGTTTACCTGTAAAAGATTTATTTCAAATAATGTATATGGATGTTTTTGCTCTCTCTGAGTAGAGAAGACCATAATTTTAGTCTTGCCACCTTTTATCTGCATTCCAACTTCTTTACAAAATTTCTTTAAATCAATTAGATATTATTTTAACTTATGTCTTGCCAAGCAAGATAAGGTTATCTTGATATAGAGAAGAAATTTAACTACATAATTATCCAATTGCATTTCCTCTCCTTCCATCCTTTCTAACCATTCCTCCCATTTATCAATATAAAGGCCCAATAAAGTGGGTGACAATGGACAACCCTATTTCACCCTGATAATAATCCCCACACACTTTGATAGTCATTTTGGAGTTATAATTTTTGCCACCACCCCCACACACTTTGATAGTCCTTTTGGAGTTATAATTTTTGTAACCACTTACTCATAAAGTTTGTGTACAACTACTCTATAGTTGGTTTGTGTACAACTACTCTATAGTTGGTTGGTATGCCAATTTCTTCCCATTTTCCCCATTATTTACCTTTAGGTACTGTGTCAAAAGTCTTTTCAAAGTCCACAAAACAACAATAAACTTATTTTTTTCATTCTATATCCTCTCTATTAGGTGCCTTAAAATAATGCAATGATTTATTGTTGAGTACTTTGGTCTAAACCCTGCTTGCCATATTGCCCTCTTTTCCTTGATTTGTTGCCCATTGACTAGTTTTGATTTCTACTATGCTACCAAACAATTTTCTAAAAAGAAGATTAATCATGATGGTGTGGTAATTTAAAGGATTGTTGGTGTCTCCATTTTTATGCAATGGTATGACTAGGTTGGTTATCAATTATAGTGGAAAGCCTCCTTTAATGATACCATTATAAATATTTTGGATGTGGTGTTAAGATGTAGACCTCACACTTGATATGTTTAGCTTGCAAACAATCTATATCCTGAGCTTTACCTATTATTATTTTCTTAATGCCCTCCTTCACATCTTTTAGAGAAAAAAATTCCTTAGTTGTGTCAATTATAGGAGGGCATCTTTTCTTGGCTTCTCTCATATAATTGCTTAGCATACTGCAACCATTGCTTGTGATATTAGTGTTCGTGTGCTTTTTGCTTTGTTGTGACTCTTTTCAAAATTGTCTTGGGCTATGCTTTTCAAGATATAACAACTCTTTTTGCCTTGCTCTTATGTATTCTTCATTTTTGTTTTCACTAGTTGTTTATATATCTTGCTATTTGTTTTCTCTTTGCCTATTCTTTCAAGGTTCTCCTTGTTCCTTTGCATTCTTCATCATACCATGCATTTACAATGAAACTTTCATGTTCTCTTTTCTTGGGTTTTAACTTTTTGCATGATTTCAAGATTCCTCTAGTTATCTCCATGAGTTTACTAATGTCAAAAGTATAAGTTTGAAAAATATCTTTCTTTTCTCTCTTTGCATAATTTGCATAATTTGCTTGGGTGATGTTTTAAAAGTTATTTTTTTTTCTTTTCTTTGTCATATAGATGTTTCTTGTGGTTTTTCCTTTAGTTACTTAAATATGTTTTTCTTGCCTACTTTTTTGCATTTGGATTTTTATAAACATTGGGTTGTGATTATATTTTAGTTCCATGGAAATTGCTTCAATTTTTAGATCTTTTATCCTTAAAACGATGTTTGGTGAACAAATAACATAATCAACTGCACAATGTCCATTATGTGTTTGACAACTATATATATATATTTCAGATTTTTGCCATATGTTTATACCATTGTAGACGATTAATCCCTCTATGCTACATACTTTAAGTTCAACACAATGTGTAATGGATCCTTAATTGAAGAACTTGACCAACAATGATCCACCTCTTCTTCTAGCCATAACGAATTATCATCTATGCCTTTATTAATCTTTAAAGAACTTGCTTATCTATTTGCTATCTTGACATTAAAGTCATCCACTAAAACTACCTCTTGAAGCTTTTTATATTTTGTGACATCTTTTACCAATGCTATATATAATGATCTAAGTCATGTTTCTTACAAAACTTTAATTATTACAAAGTAATTTACAATACTAATCAATTTATTGTTATCTCCTATTTTAATCTATATAATATTTATTTAGATTTTCTTTTTCAAGGTATATGAATCTGTCCCAAAACTCTTATATTAATATTATGTTTGTTCTTTCATGCTTCATTTCATATATATTTTTTAATCCTTTATAATCTTTCTATGTGTCATGTTTATATATTTTTATTAGTACATCATTTACTTATAAATCCTAAATATCTAAATAAAAGAAACCTAATTAGATATTCATTATTCTTAAATCCACTATAGTTTAGATTTTTTAACTTTCTTTTCAATCCAACCTTAAATCAACATTCATTGTCGATAATTCCTTTGAAACAACCTAATCATAAAATTTTGGGCTCTTTTAAAAACCACAACGACCCCTGTTAACCTAAACATTTTCTAAAAGGCAAAAGAAGTGTGAGAATCTTAACGTGCTAGACGAAAAGGACCGGTGACAACGTCATAAAGAGAATTAGTATCCTAAAGCAAGGAGAACTCGAAAAGGCCTGGAAGCAATGCTGTTATCACAAACAATCGTTAGCTGTCACTGTAACAAGATTCCCCTTTTGATAACCCCCAACAACAGCAGGTTTTCACATTCATCCTTCAGAAAGAATCTTTGTTTATCTCCGCTCCCCTCCTCCATGAGTTTTTCCAAGGCTAAACCCAGGATCCCATCCTTCACTCCCATCTTGGCACCTCACCCTCTCCCCACCAACTCTGCAAATGCATCATCATCATGCAGGTATGGCCTCCACAGTCTTGGATCTGGTATTGTTTCTAGAAAAATATGGAAGTTTCTATTATTATTTATTCTTTAATTGTGGGTGATGTGATTTGGGGTACAGAACAGAGGAGGGGGAGAGGTTGGATCGAAGTGAGACATTAACTCTTGAGAGCATAAGAGAATCCCTCATCAGACAAGAGGATAGCATCATTTTCAATCTTCTGGAGAGATCTCAGTACTGCTATAATATCCCCACTTATAATGCCGCCCACTTTACAGTGCCAGGCTTTGAGGGCTCTCTTGTGGAGTTCATGCTCAAGGAAACAGAGACACTTCATTCAAAAGTAAGTTAAGATTTAGGTCATTCCTCTGCGGTTTTGTCAATTGATTGTTTTCGTTGATATTATTAAATTTGCATACGGGTACATGTCAGATGATAGCTAGAACCCGTGGTGTTAGCCAGTTTACTGTCAGATGAGACCGTGCGGCGTTTGCCTATTGGATGGTAACTAGCCGAGATAATTCCTCCTATGATTAGGTGTAATCCTCACCTAAGGATTCTTTCACATAACCTGTAACTTTGTAGATGTTAAAACTACTTTATAGCAGAGTTTTGAACTTGGGCATCCTAATAAGTGTAGGTGAGCGCCCTAAACCCTAAACCCCGAGCCTTATTAGCTCATTATTAAAATGTTTGAATATCAATATAGGATTTAGGTGTCCTTGCTATGACAATCCGTCTTCCTAATTCAGTGGGATTATCTATTGATCACTACATTTAGTTTGCAGTAATGCGTGTCTTTCATCTGCCACCTTGTTTCTTGTTGTATAGATTGCATATTCCTTTATCCCATGGGACTGTCAGGTATATTAAGACATAGTGATGCTAGAACTGGATTTTAGAGGTTTTCACTGTTTACAGAATTGTTTTTACTTTGGCCAGAGTTTACCAAAGGCTTGCTTTTGTGCTCATTGCTATACGTGCAAATCCAAAGGATCTCAAGCTGAATAGTCTTGATGGAGAATTATAAAAAGCCTCTAGACTCCCAGGAACTTTTCATTACTACCTAAAACTCGTCAAAAATGAAGTTCTTTAAAGCCCTTTCATGCAGACCTCAAAATGACTCAAACCTAATCCTTCCAGAGCCCCTATTAAGGAGCTTGAAATATCTCAAATTAAACAGTTTGAAGTTCAAGAGGCCTTCAACCCTCGAGCTTCATGTAGAACCTCAATTTGAGTTCAAGGATTAAGGTTCTATTGAAGCTCTTAGGTTTTAGCGGTAAGGTAAACTCTTCAACACCATCCCTTAGTATGAAGCTATTTAAATTGAAAATCCGATAGTTTGCAATGTGAAGGACTACATATTAGGATTTGCAAAGGCAGATAATTGGATTAGCACTTCAACAGCTCAAAGTAGAACTATTTGGTTTAAGAACTTCACTTAATATAGAGCCCAGTGGTTTAAGAATTTTAAATTAACACATCAAAGACTGCCACTCTCAAAAGGGACTTGTAAATCAAGGGTAGATACCGATCAATATGAATTTTGTATTAGGTTCTCTGGTTTCTTACATTCTCGTTAGCTTAAAATTGTCAAAGATTTGCAAATCCCTATAACATGTTCAGATATGCAGCTGGGCAGGTATAAAAGTCCAGATGAGCATCCATTTTTCCATGATGCCTTGTTAGAGCCCGTGCTGCCACCTTTACACTACCCACAGGTTAGTTTCTGTTGTGCCTATAAATTTGCCTTGTCTTTGCATTGTTTCTTAGAGTTCCTTTGAGTTCAAGGATGATCCTGTCTGCCATTACAGGTGCTGCACCCTGCAGCTTCGACTATCAACATAAATAAGGAGATCTGGAAAATGTACTTTGATGACTTGCTGCCACGATTTGTAACGGAGGGGGATGATGGAAACTATGGATCTGCTGCTTTATGTGATGTCTCATGTTTGCAGGTTTGGCCAAGAATTCCTTTCTCATATTTCAGAGGTTGGGCTTTGAGTCTCTTGGCTATTTATTCATTTTATTGTAGTGTATTCCAAGAAAAGGAATAGTAGGGCAGTGTGCTATTCACAGGGATGGGGTAACTCTTCCAGTGAGCAAGTGTGATCCTTAGCTCAACAGAATTGCTTGGCCTCTGGTGTCTGGTGCGCACCTTATTTTTTAGAGTTTCTCCAGAGTGGAGCTTTATACTCAAGCATCCTAATAACTGTGGATTAGCATTTGGGCCTAGAGTCTCACCAGCTTAAAATGCAAAAAAAATGTAGAGTAATAAATTTCAAGTTTCTAATTTCTAATGGACTTGTAAAGCACACTCTAATTATTTTCTGAATTTGTTTGTTGACAGGCTCTTTCTAAAAGGATCCATTATGGAAAATTTGTAGCAGAGGCAAAATTTCGAGACTCTCCGAATGAATATGAACCCGCAATTCGAGCACAGGTATGTGTATCCCTTAATGATTTTTGATGTCGTCTGTATTCCAACATATTTCCTGGGCAATGTGGACACTTTGTGGCACAGGAGTTTTCTTGTTCACCTCTTTGTTTATAATACTCTGTTAGAGAGTGTTCTATGCACCCAATAATGCATGATGATTTAAGCTGATATTTTGCTTCCCTTTGTTCTTTTGCAGGATGGGGAAGCACTAATGAAGCTCTTGACCTATGAAAATGTGGAGGCAATGGTACAGAGGAGAGTGGAGTTGAAAACAATGACATATGGTCAGGAGGTCAAACTAGATGGCACAGCAGGTTCCCCACTTTACAAAATTGAACCTTCTTTGGTGGCCAGTCTTTATGCACAATGGGTTATGCCATTAACCAAAAAGGTTCAAGTAGAATACCTTCTGAGACGTCTTGATTAAAATAGCTGTTTTGCTATAATATTATTGGAGTTTGTTTTTAATTATGTAAGAAAACTACTACGGGCATCTCTGTGACATAGATCGGTATCATAGGTTTCTGCTGTAGTTGTCTTGATATGAACCAACTGGTTCTGAATAATCCTTGATTTTTCTGATAGTAGAAGACAAAGCATAATTGTTCAAGTTTGATGAGATCAATGTTGTCTGCTTAAATGTGAACTGAAAATATACTGAGTTTATAATACTATCCACAGAATAGATTGCAGGGTTAAATGAATTTAAGCCATTGCAGATGACCAGAGGCACTACTTGTCCCGCTCTTATGCCATTGGTTCAAATGATGTTGGTGATGGAAAGTAACTATCATCACAGGCAACATCTCTTTTCTCAAAAAGACAATACCATTTGGTTCTGATGATATTTTCTGATCAGTTCTCTAGTATTGGTTCTATGTTGAAGTTGGTCAATATATTTCTTTACTACGTGGAAGAAGAGTGTGTATATCAAAATTCAAAAAGGAAGTTTTAGATTTTGTAGAGAATGCCATATCCTTCTGTGTTATATGCATAAGTCTTTGATGAATATAGGTGTACAATTTCCAAAACATTGCTCTTCTCCAAAAAAATTCCCCAGAAAAAGACAATTCACACAAATTATGCCTTCAATATTTCCTGCTTCCAATAGAGACCATAGATTTAATATGGTAGTTATCTCGACTCTAAATCTTCTTCAGGTATTTTGGGAGTAGCATTCAGTTGAATTTAAAACCCATAAAATATTTGATTTCTTTAATCCGCATCTGCAGGTTTTTGTCTTGTGTTTAAGAGTAAGAGTTGGTGCATATTCATTGCCTTCGGACTATCAATCGAAAATTCACGAGATTTGGACTATTCCCTTTTTAATGGGATCCCTGTAAACTCCGTCAATTTGGTATGGCATCTTATCTAAGCTGCACAGTTCCTTCTGAGAATCTTGTACACATCAGAAGTCTGCAATGATGCCCATGTCTGAGTCTCTATGAGCAAGGATGCACAAGTATTAGACATCAAGGGTCGTTTTTTGAATCATGTCAATTGATGGTGAAAGGCAAAGACCAAGATCACAGAAGAGACAAATGTTCAGCTGATGTCTTTATTCAGAGAAATGGGTCATACGAATAGGAGAGACTAAAAGGAGTCTGGTCTTCACAAGCAATGTAGCACAATACAAAGAAGGGGAATTGACAACATAAATGGTAAAGGTTGCCTGTAAGTGGGCATTACAAATGCTTTCGAACTCCTCCATAATGGTCATTTGAGATGAAGCCAAGACTGGAGCAGAGCTGCTGGAAACTACCTCTAGACAAAGGTTTTGTTAAAATATGAGCAAGCCGCTGATCTGTGCTGCTTTAGGGAAGCTCTATGTCACCTGCCTGTGCCAACTCGTTGATGAAGTGATGCTGAATCTCTAGATGTTTGGTACAACCATGGAAAACTGGATTTTTGGTCATCTGAATCACACATGAGCACAGTCGGACCAGTCTGCTCAATGTCCATATCACAAAGAAGTCTTCTCAATTAGACAGCCAGACAAGCTGTAGAAGTAGCAGTTTTGTACTCTGCTTCTACTATGGAATTTGACACAATAGGTTGCTTCCTACTACTGCAAGCAACTACATCTGATGAGGATCTACAGTCATCCATTGACCTTGGCCAATCTGAATTTGTGTAGCCGGTAAAATGGAAGTCCTTAATGAGCTGATAAATGAGTCTAGAATCGGCTGTCCCACTTAGATTTCGTAGAATTCGTTTGACTGAATGCCAATGTGCATTTCTGGGTTCTCCCATGAATTGAGATACAAGACCAACAACATAGCAGATGTCAGGTTGGGTCAAAGTCAAGTAGATTAGGCTCCCAACGAGTTGATTGTAAGAAGTATGATCGACTTCTGCGGAGTCAGCATGTCTACTCAATTTTTGTCCAACCTCACAAGGAGTTGCAACTGGCTTGTAACATTGCATCTGGAATCGCTAAAGGAGATCCATGGTGTACTTGTCTGAGAAAGGAAGATACCATCTCTTTTTTGCCAAACCTGAAGTCCCAAAAACTAATGCAATGCACCAAGATTGGTCATCTCAGATTCAGAGATCATTGCTTGCTTGAAGCTGTCAATCATCTGAGAACTGCTACTCGTGAATATCTGGTCATCTACATAGAGAGCAACAATCATGATCTCGTTATAACTATGTAATGTGTACAAGGTGGGATCTGAACTGCTCCTTTTGAATCCCATGTTGATGAAGTAGGAGTCAATCCTTTAATGCCATGCATGAAGAGCCTGCTTGAGCCCATATAAAGCTTAGCCCATATTAAGCTTTTCTCAACTTGTAGACAAGTTCTTCATGATCTAGAAACTCAAACCCTAATGGCTGGTGAACATATATTTCCTAATACATATATCCATTCAACAACGCAAACTTGACACCTGTTTGAAAAATGGGTAACTGCTATCATGTTGCAACAACAGTGTTGAGCTTGATAGTCTCTATACGGGCCACTAGAGAGAAACTCTCTATGAAGGCAATACCCTCCTTTGAGACTACACCCTACCCACTAACCAAACCATGTACTTATCAATAGTACGGTCACCATGATGTTTGGTCTTGAAGACCCATTGTGTACTGATGGATTTCTTTCCCTCTAGAAGTTCAGTCAATTCCCAAGTGTCATTTATGACTATAGCATCGATCTCATCAATCCTGGCTTGACACCATTCGTGCTTGTGTTTTGCCTCATCAACTGTCCTAGGCCCATTATTTTGTTTGATGTGAGACATCAGTGCAAAATTTGCCTCACTTTGTTGTCTAGTAATTTTATGCTCTAACTGAGAATCCAACATGTCTGAAGGATTGTGGGACTCAATCCATAGAGCTTTGCATCTCTTAGATGATGTCTCAAGAGTGTTATTGGCTGGTGTTGGAAGTGGTAGAACCTCAGGTGGTTTCTTTTGCATCTTGATTTGAGCTGGAAATTTCAAAGGCTTTGTTAGTCTTCTGCCTTCATTTATGGTCCATTGATTTCACCTTTAGAGAAGATGACATCACGACTAAGTATTATTTTCTTACTGACAGGATCACAGAGTCTGCAGCCTTACTCTCAGAAGGATACCCAATGAAGATACACTTTACACTATGATCATCTAAGTTGGTTTGTTTCTTTTAGGGAAAGTGTGCAAATGCAAGACAACCCAATGTTCCCAATTTTTGAACATTTGTTTTATGCCAATTCCAAGCTTCTTCTGGGCTCGTATGTGTGAGTGCTTTGGTCGAGGATTGATTCAACACATAGACAACTATGTTTATAGTTTCTGCCTACAAGGAGTTCCCAAGTGATTTTGCCTAAAGCATACTTCCAACCAAGTTCATGATGGTTTTGTTTTTCCTTTCAGCAACACCATTTTGTTGCAGTGTGTAGGCATTAGTCCATTGCCTATGGATTCTATGTTGTTTACAAAACTGCAAAAACTGTCCTTACTTGTACTCTCCCTCATTATCTGATATCAGAGCAAGCAGATAATTCCTAGATTGTTTTTCAATAAGCGCCTTGAAATCTTTGAAACACTGAAAGACCTGATCCTTAGAATTGAGGAAGTAGACCTGGGCTTTGATGGCAATGAAGGTCAACAAGTAATGAGCCCTACCAAGGGAAGGTTTTTTCATGAGGCCATAAATATCTAAGTGAACAATCTGAAGGTGCTTTTAAGCCCGCATGGATTGGTGCTTAGGAAATTTCTCACAACATTGTTTCCCCAACACACATGGATGACAAATGGATGACAAATAGTGGTAGGTTGAGTAATATTAGGAAGATTAATAACCAAGTTCTTCTGAAGCAACCAAAGTCCACTGAAGCTGATGTGTTCATATCTATTATGCCATACCCCACTCTCATCTGATTGATGGGCAGACAAGGCACATCCTGTAGTCATTCTAACATGTGCTACTTCTTTGTTGTTGTTCCTTTTGTCATAAATGTCACTCTCCTGCATCAATGACAAGTGTGCATTTTTGGTTCATCATTTCACTGACAGACAAAGGATTCTTCTTAAGCTCGGGGACATACAAAGTGTCAAGTATTTGCTTGGTTTGAGCATCTTTGGTCTGGACATTAATGACTCCTTGGCCCTTAACATCAAGTGCTTTATTACCTTCAAGCACTATTTGAGAGTTTATGGCAATTTACATATCAACAATCAATTTCTTCTTAGATGTCATGTGACTGAACACCCTAAGTCTATGTACTAAACACCATCATTGTTTTGCTTTGTTGAAAGACCGGTAAAAAATAAATTTGACCGGTAAAAAATAAATTTGGTCTTCTTTTCTTCTTTTGCTACGTTGGCTTTGTTGCTAACTTTGTAGGTCTTTATAGGACAACCTGTGATCATGTGTCTAAATTTCCTACACTAATGACACTATATAGAGTTATGTTTTTTGGGCTTCTTGTTAGTTTGATTTTTTTTGATTCCTAGTGTTTAGTCCTTTATCTATGAGGACAATTTGGAGAAGGCAGTTTCAAGATTATGATTGGGGATCATTCTTTCCTCTAGAGTCAAAAGTTGTCATGGAAGCTCATCAAGGGTGAGTTTGGAAAGGTCTTTAGATATAACAATAGATATACTCAGCTATCCTTTTGTCTTTAAGAGTTTCATCAAGAGTTCTTATCTAATTGACGAGACGATACCACAGTGATGTATTTATCAACACTCTCATGATCAAACATTTGAAGGTTCTCAAACTAATGCCTTAAAAGTCTATGGTCACACTAATGGAGCACCTTAGTGGGCATCATGCTTTAGGACATCCCAAGCTTTGCTTGGATTTAGTGGCATTTGCTATTCTTGGAAGGACATCCCAAGCTTGCTTGGATGTAGTAGCATTTGCTATTCTTGGAAGGACATCCCAAGCTTGCTTGGATGTAGTAGCATTTGCTATTCTTGGAAAGACACTATCAACAATAGAGGCTTGTATTCATTGTCTTATGCAATAGTTTAAGAATTAGAATTTTGTACATTGGAGGCAACGAGCTTAAGTCTATAGGAGTTGTGAATCAATTTTGTACAAGATTCTATAAAAGTTTGGCAAGGAAAGTAGGATGCATCTTAAGATGCAAAACATAATAATTTGAACCATCTATCTTAGAGGGGAGAACAAACGAGGTAGGCATTTGAAGAAGACCAACCCATATGAGACAACCCGTCTCAAATAGGGGTGAGGCCAACCACCAAGGAAGTCAATACTTTAATTATGATTGACCTAGGCGGGTTTACAACACTTCAACAATACTCACTTAGATTTAGAGTTTACAAGATAGTTACAATGTGACTAATTAATTTTTTCTACAAGGAAGTCACAATGTGACTTGTGATAATTATTTAAATAGTAAATATTTAAATAATTTCAAAAGAAATTATTCCCCCTTTGAAAATGTTGACAACTCTTTAAATAACATTTTAACAATTCTTTGAGTGGGTCAAAATCAAATTCCCTACTTAAAAAAAAAATGTCCCCCTTCGTTAAACCATCCAACCTTTAATTGTGAAAAAAAGGAACTTAAAAAATCATGGGTGCCCCTTGAAAAAAAAAAAGGAAAAAACATTTACCATGACACCATCAAGACTTGAACTCGTGATTTCATGGTTGTGAGCAAGGTGTTGTATGTTGCACCAAGGCCAACAAAAGGGGAATGTGGGCACTTCAATTTTTAAGCTATGAATAGGTGGCTAGATATTTTGTAAAGAAAGCTTGACCACACCACCAACATCGAATGATGGTTAGTGAGAGTTAAATTCATGACTTGGTGACCACAAGAGTGGGGCATTACTACTATGCCAAGGATATAGCATGGGAGGAGGTGATTAATTTTTTAATATGAATGCATAATTGCCTTCAAGGAGGATTTGTAAGTTTGACTAGGCTAATGTGGAAGGCATGGGAGGAATTTGATGATGTGGCCATGGACAAAAGAGGCTTGTGGTGTTGTCAGAGTCTTCAACATTAGACAAGGTATGTTCAAATGGGATGAGTGAAAGGGATACATGATGTTGCTAGTGATGTCCATGTTGAAGAGGGTATGATTAGCCAAAACTTCACAGATCTTGGTGAGGGGTTACATGGATGTTTGTTGAGCACATGGGAACATTGGATAAAGAGTGTTGTTGAGAATAGATGAGTGGAGGCACTATAGTAAAGAGGTAGTAGTAGTGTTGTGTGAGATGCACAACACATTGGTGCTATTGATATAGTGGCACAACTTGGGCTAAAGAGGTGTACAAGTGGACTTAGGCAGAAGTTATAGTGGCATGCTTGAGTAGAAGAGGCACGATGACGCTTGGTGACACATTGTTGAGAAAAGTGAGCCAAAATTGTTGAGAGGAACACTGGAAGAGTGTTGCCATGGCTTCTTAGAGGAGAAACATTGCTAGAGCGTTGAGTATTCGGTAGGACACAATTTCTTCCTTTAAGGTCCTAGACCATTAACAAGCAACATTGTTTGCAATGTTGTTGCAACAGGAGGCCATATTCATGGTGTGAAGGATAGAAGCACAATTGATGGTGGCACTAGGAGGATGGGGGATAGTTGTAGAGAGAACAATTATGTCTAATGTAGGCTATGGGCAGACCTTGTCCATGGCAAAAGTGCCTTGACATGATCAGAGTCCTTTGTGGATGTTGCAGATTTGGGTGTCCAGCGAGGACTTGTTAAGCTTCAACATGTCTTCGAGGGATGTAAGGCATGACTAACGATGATCAGATGAATGAAGCCACACAATACTATTGTTAAGATATTCCAACCTCAAACCCTAGAAGAAAACAAAAAATGAAAAACTAAACAAGGAGCAGTTATCTAGAGTTGTATACCAAAATGAAATGAGTAGACAACTCTGTAGATCTGGCTTTGGAATCACCAAAAGGTAGAGATCAAAATCACACAAGACAAATATTCAATTGATGTCTTTCTTCATAGAAATGGGTTGTGTAAATAGGAGAGACTCATGAGAGTCAAGGTATCATAAGCAATACAAGACTAAGACAAAGAAAGGAAACTAATAACATAAACTGACAATATGAATAGTAAAGATTACTTTTAAGTGAGCCTTACAAATGGTTTTAGATGATGCAAAAGAATCAAGGATGCTATAAATAAGTAAATCATATTATTGATGTCTACTTTAATTTTATCTCTATGTTGTCTACCATATATACATTAGAGACAAAGAAGATGCAACTGATTGGATATTTGTACCAATTGAAACCACTTTAAAATGAGAGTCAAGGTCACCAAACTCCACCTGTGCCAAGAGCATAAATCGAAACCATTGCATAGGAAATATTCTATTGTTGGATTGAGTGAATATTTCATTTAATATATTCCTTTGTAAATGCCCTTTTATGTTCGTCCCTAGGCTTCCTACCAAAAATTGTTCTTATTATTTTAAAAGGGGTCATTATTTTGTAGAGTCCTAGGCAATATCTATGTTTGCTTTATGAAAGAATAAATTTGGGTCTTAAAGAGGACTCTTGTATTTAGTTATGTAAGTACTTGTTGCAACATGATGATTTGAAAAGCTGATGCAAGTTATTTATCAACTACAAGAGTGGGTGGGTATCTTAAGGAGGTTTTTGAGCACATAGAATGAATATGGACAAGATCCTTGTGGATTAATGTAGCTAAAATATTCAAGTAAATTGCAGTTGAGCTCTAGAAAGAAGGAAAAATATTTTTATGTAATCTATTTTTCTCTTCTTTTTTTCATCCCATAGATAATATGCATCTCCCATGGATGAAATGAAAAACATTTCATTCATTCATTAAGATATTATGGCACATAAGAAAGAACATGAACAAAGATAGCAAGAAGCAACACCTCATGTATTTATATATTTTTCCTTTTATACCCAAAAGTAACAAATTAATACATAAGCATTATAGATAAAATTGATGCAAATTTTCATTGCCATGTTTTAACAAATATCAACCCTCCAACAAGGTGTTTTGACCATCATTTATATCAACCGATCAATTCTAAGTTGGCTTCTCGAATTAGTTTCCTAACCATGATGCAAAATTGGATGTTAAACATCCTAATCAAATTTTAATACACAAACATATAATTAGAGATTAGGCCCTTACATGGTGGTAAGCATTAGATATCTTGATGCCATTCAATACATGTTTATTTTGAGTGTGGACTTGTTCAAATCTATCCTTTGGGTCTACTTTTATCCCCTTGGATATAGCAAGGGGTTCACAAAGAGCTAGTTATATTATGTCACCCAAATTAAAATATATTGATGGACTCTTCTCTATATACAATGGGAGATGGACAATTTGAATATTGCATCACCAGAACAAACCACTAGTATACATTAAATATTGAAGCCAAGTTATTGATTCGTAACTCAATATTTTGAGTCAAGAAAGATCTAGAAAGAGTGCAATTAAAATATAACAGAGTACAATAAGTCATAACATTAAATATAAGCCAAATAGCTATAGTGCGAGGTACTATCTTGTGTCGATAACAAGCAACTTGATAGGAGTTAGGCATGGGTAATAAGGAGTCACAAGCGGAACATAGAGGAGTTATCAATTTTGGGATCATTGTTAATTATGGGTCAATTAATTGATTATCTATCAAAACTTTGATATGTCAAACCAACGATCCATTGGAGTTTAGCAAATTAGCAACATCTCAACTGATAGAAGGGATTGAGGATTGAAAGTGTCTATTTTGTCATTTTTCTATAAATTGTAATGGTGAAACATTTTCATTTAGGGTGAAGGGTAAGTCCCTTGCTATAAATAGGAGCCTTGGGCTCATTATAAACATCTTTTGACCATTTTGAGAAAAACTAGAGCTATTCTCTCGAATTGTAATCTCTCATTTTTTATTAATGGTAAACTGTGCTTAGCCATATTACAAGATTATGCCCGTTTGGTCATACATCTCTATGTATGAATGTGTTTGTGGTGATGCCTTTACATTTTCCTATTAACCCTCTTTTTTGTTGGATGTATGCATGAGACATACATGGATTGCTATTATTCAAGCTCCTTTGATGGCACAATTGGTCACACTCTAGCCTCACTATGGTCTTTGGTTATATTTTCTCTTGTATTTATTTTGTTTTCTTGCACCCTTACCTTGTTATGTTTTATTTTCTAATTAGAGTAGTTAGGTTTAATGTAAGGTAGCAGGAAGCCAACCTGAATCCATAGCTTAAGGGGATTGAAACCCTTATTTATAAGACATTGGATGTGGGTTGTGGGTGCGTTCTTCTATCAACCAGTCTCGTGGATCAACAATTCCCTTTTTAGCAAGCATGGTGGGACTCATTCCACACCAACCTATATTGTTCAAACTCAAATCTATGTCGCTCTGTGGAAAATCTCACTAAAGACATCAAAGGGTTAGCTCCGCTCTTCAAGATGTACAAGATCTAGAAACTATTCCATGGATCAATATCTTGGTTGACCTATCTCTGATATTTTTATTTCACTTTAAATCTTAAAAAATGCAAAAAATTGATGAATTTGAGTGAATGGCGTCTCCATTGACAAATTAAACCCAAAAATTCTCCAAGTTCTAAGTTCAACAACTCACTAGGATCAACTGGCAATTTTTCAAAAATTATGCTTATGCCAACTTTGTGTCACCTTAGCACAATTTCGATTTATTTTTGAGCTAAGTCAAAATTCTAATGATTCATCAAAAGGGTCAAATTTTGTTGGGATAGGCTACTGATGCCTAGTGACATTATTGTTATTGCTTAAATTTTATTGATATTGTGTCAATTATTACAAAGTTTCTTGAGAGTTTGCTACACCATGTGGGTCCTTGTTGTTTTTTTCGGCTTCAACTTGCTACCTCGTGTGGGTCCTTGCTACTACAAAAAGGGAGATCGAAAATTTATTTTTGAGATTTTTTTAGAATGGGATAGGAAGGAAATGAGAGCAGTAATGCTGATAAGTTTCCAAGAAGACCTTTGAGAATGCCTAAAGTGGATCCCAAGAAAATATAGAACTACTATAAATGGATCTCCAATAGTGAGATTGGAGAGGGAAGATATTCAATATGGTATTGATGCTATGGAGAAAAGAGGACTAATATGTAGGTTTATGGGCTTTAGACCCCAATTGTCAGCTTTCAAAATATGGGCATCCAAGCAATGACAAACAAAAGCGAAATGCCAATAACAATTACCCTAATGGATATTGTTTGATCATCTATGCTAGTGAGGAAGATAGAGAGCATATATTCTAAGAGGGTTGTGGTTATTTGGAACAACAAGGCTCTTCATGAAACTCTAGCACACAAAATTTAAAGCAAAAGAGGAAATGCCATTAGTAGGACTAGTATGGGTTAGGTTGTTTAGGTTACCTACAATTTTTTTTAATTCCAATGTTTTTCCAACTATCAAAAATACATTGGGTACCTTTATGATGGTGGTAGATAACACATAGGTTTGAGCAAATTATTTATGCTCACTTATGCATTCTAATGGATTTCAATAAATCATTACTTAAGAAAATCACACTACAAGTGGGGGAGGAGACATGGGAACAAGAAGTAGACTATGAAATTATTCCTTTTGGGACCATAACGTATCATGAATATGGTCACCTGGCAAGGGAATGCCATCATAAAATTCTAAAATAAAGAAAGGAGGTTAGTTCAAAGAGCTTCCAAGAGCCTAAGAGGAGATCAAATCAAAGGAAATAGATGACTAAGAAGAATACTATAACAAAAAAAATATTTTTTCTAATCTCCCTATAGAAGACATGGTTGATGAGGGGGATGACTCAATGAAGACGAAAATATTGGAGATAAATTCTAGAAAAAACTGGTGGTTCTCAAAGGAGGAAATAGTAAAATCCAACCCGACCATGGTGGAAAAACAAAATATTAAGCGAGCAGATACCAGTCAACAACCCAAAGACTATAAAAATAAAACTAAAAGAGAGGGAAAAGTGAAGAAGAAGATTCAATCAAACAAAGAAAGTTGACAAGACCTAAAGGAGGGCGGGGAATCTTCAATTCCACCCAACCATGCTTGGGTAGTTTATTCACATCCCAGGATTGGATTCCACCCAGGATTCATTTGGGATAAGACAGGAACAAAGTAAAAGAATGAAACCAAATACTAATAAGAAGGCAGAGCATAAATCAAACCATCACTACATTACTAGGGAAGAGAAAAATTTGATTTGCAAAGGTAAGATCACTGCCCATACGAATCTCTTCAATACTCATTCTTAATGAGAATCATTTCATGGAATGTTAGAGGGCTTAAAGGAAGCCCCTCCAAACACAATGAAATTAAAAGGATGATTCAAGTAAACAAACCACAATTAGTCTTCCTCCAAGAGACTAAAGTGTCAGTGGAAGAAATGGAGATATTGGCAAAGAAAATATGGCCTATAGGGAAGGTGGACTCTCTTAGTTCCTAAGGTGCATTGGGAGGCCTCTATTGTCTATGGGGTCCAAAGAAGTTTTTAGTTCACTCAGCCATAAGAAGTTGATGAATTTTTGCTTTTCTAGGTCAAGGAACGCAATCAAATCAAAATATTTTGTGTATTAATATTTATGCACCCATCTCTGTATAAGAAAAAAAAAGTAATGGAATCGTATATGCCACCTTGTTGCCCAAATCCCTACAACACAAATTACAATAGGAGGAGACTTCAACACCATTCATTCCTTGGAAGAGAAAGTGAGAGGGACTAGAACACTAAATGTTGTATCAAAACTAATGCATGAACATATGAGGCACCTCCGTTTAATTAATATCAAACTAGAAAATGGTATAATGACTTGGTCAAATAGGAGGCAGGGATCAACATGCATATTGGAGAAATTTGATAGGTTCATGATATCAGATGAGCTCCTCTCATATGGAACCATCCCAAAAGGATGAAATCTCAACAATATTGGTTTAGATCACTAGCCAGTCTTCATGGACCTTTGGAAACATCGATGCAACTATAGTCCATTCAAAATCCAACTTATGTGGCTTTTGAGTAGCACATTCAAACCTTTGGTCCATTAGTGGTGGATGGAAGGGAAGCCAAAAATTGGTAGTAAAATGTATTATTTTGTGAAGAGGCTACAATATTTAAAAAGTAAGATCAAGGCATGGAATTGGAAGGAAGAAAAAAAGGTGGAGTTGGCTCTTCAAATTGAACAGGTGAATGAGCAAAATCGCTCTATGGGTCTCTTAGGGAATCTAAGTAAGAAATAAAATTAACCATTGATTTGGAGGAATGGGAGAAACATGAGGATTTGTTGTGGAAGCAAAAATCTAGTATTCAATGACTACAAGAAGGGGATAGGAATACAACTTTCTTCCATAAATCTCTTCTTTCAAGAAGGCTTTTTCATATCATCCTTAAAAATAGATATGGGTGAATCAATATAATCATGGGATGACATAAATACTATTGCTATTGATTAATTTGCAATTTTTTTTCAACATTTTCTTTGAATATAAGAGCTCAATATGAAGTCCTACATGAAATTCCTTTGCTTATCATAGAAGATAATTTATTTTTAATAGGTGTTGTTACTATTAAGGAACTACAGGAAGTGGTATTCAAAATGAAAAAAAGAAAAATACTTGGACCAAATAAATTTCCCATTGAATTCTTTCAAGAATTTTAGGATTTACTAAAGGAGGATCTACTTGAGGTGGTAGAGAAAACAAGGAAGGCCAAAATTGTGCTCAAGGAAATTAATAAAACATACATAGCGCTCATCCCTAAGTTCTGATAGATACATCATCGCATATTGATAGATATATTGAAACCTCTATTTTTTAAAATTATTACAAAGACATTGACAGATAGATTGAAACCTCTACTCCATAAGATAATTTCACCAGAGTAGGGAGGTTTTATGGGAGGAAGGAAAATTGTAGATGAGATAGTATTGACTCGAGGCTTTACATTCTATGTAGGTACACAGCTCCCTGTCCATGTTTATTTGATCAAACCTATCTAAGGCATATGATAGAGTAGATTAAAAATTTCTTCTCAAGGTGTTGGATCAGATTGGTTTTTCACAAGACTGGATAGAATGGATTAGAGGCTGCATTTATTCGATCTCCTACTCAATGCTTATCAATGGAAACCCATCCTCTTTGCTGACAACTTCCAGAGGTATTAGGCAGGGTGTTCCTCTCTTGCCTTATTTATTATATTGGAGGAATATTTGGGATGAACTGTTTCCAAGGGGAGAGTAAAATGTTTGGGATGAACTGTTTCCAAGGGGAGAGCAAATAGATCTCTACAGGGAATCACAATAACATTTAGAGCAACATTTATATCCCAACTGTAGTTTGTAGATGACTCCATGTCGTTGGGGTATACATCTATGAGAGGCTTGTAGAATTAATTAATTTTTTTAATCTTTTCTCCATAGCCATAGGACAATTGATTAATGAAGAGAAATCAAAGATTAACTTTTTCCATTGCTCATCTCATCAAGAAACTATTATTTGGATGTTCTTCATTTCAAACAAGCCTCTCTTCCAATTACCTATTTAGGAGTCTCACTCAAAACCATAAGGTAAAAGGAGTGGTCATGGTTGATAGATAGAATAAAAAAAAATTGGACAACTGGAATAACATATGACTTTCTTCGAGAGGCAAAATCACCTTGGTCAAATTAGTGCTTCAATCCATCCCTATATATGTCTCCTTGGTCCTGGATATACCTAAAGCAATTTTGAGGGAGCTAGATAAAATAAACTAGATATTCCTATGGAGTGGAGCAAAAGTAGAGAGGAAGTGGGCACTAGTGATATGGGATCAATTATGCCTTCCAAAAAGAGGAGGGTTGGGATTCAAATCATCTATTAAAAATAACAAATCATTGACAACCAAATTGTATTAGAGGTTACTCAATTCTCCTAATGCACTTTGGGCTTGAAACTTGAGAGCCAAGTATGCTAAAAATATGATGCCAACATAATTTATTAGATACCAACTACCCAACAAAGGTTCCCCAATCCTTGTGACATTGAGAACATGATGATAAAGAAATAACTACTCTAGATCATCAACAATGGATGACAAGCCAACTTTTGGACTGATGCATGGGATGAACTCCCTTTACCGACAACAATTTTTGGAATGGAAGCCACTCATGGAACAATTACACAAAGACAATTGGATAAAAGTATCTTGGATTTATAGGAATAATGCAGGTGATATTTATTTGTAAAGAAAGTGGATTCCAACCATAGAGTGGCTTATGGTAGCTTTGGAGGTGCAAAGTAAAAACATTTAGAAGGTCCTCCAAATAAGGGTATTTTCATGGTCTCAAGCAAAGGGTTCACTTAGGTGGGGCACTAAATACATAGGGAATTATATAGTGGTGTTAGGATACTTTTATTTATGCCAAACCAATGTTAATCCTCTTCATGATAATTTTACCCAGTTATGACAATAATCAATTTGTATTAAAGTGAGATTTTTCATATGGTTTCTACTCCATAAGAGGTTCCTCACTGGTGATCAACTGATAAAAAGAGGTTTTTGTGGTTCACACGGATGTGAAATGTGTTATGGGGAAGAAGCGACTATGAATCACGTATTCATTTTTTGTCCTATAGCTATTGGAATATGGAAAATGTTGGTTTCCTTTCTCGGTATCAGATTCTATAGTTTTACCTCCTTTGAGAAAATTTGGTATACCTAGACCTAGATAGATGGTATGGATGGATCTGTGAAGGAGATGACATGGGTTGGTATGACACCTTTATTATGGAATTTGTGGAAAGAAAGAAATAGCAAGATCTTCAAACACTCATCATGACCCTCATTATATATGTCAAAGGACCCTAGCTAATCTTAGAGAAATAATATAGTATGTAATGAGACCTCCTCCAAACCCAAACCAAGGTTGGGACCATATTTTGCGTAAGATGAGAATTACATTGGATGATTGCAGGAACAAAAATACTCAAGAAAATAAATGTCAGGTTCAAAGGGATGGTCATTGGCAAGCCCCTCTAGATGGTACTAGAAAAATTAATATAGATGGGATGTTGAGAGGAAATCCAGGGAGAGCTAGCATATGGGGATAGGGAGACTTTTATATGGTCACCCTATCTCCGTATTTTTAGAGACTTTGGGAATTCTCTTGAACAACTTAGTTGAGGCTTATGGTATTCTTCGAGGTCTACAAGAGGCAGCCAAAGTTGGGTGGAATGTGATACAAGTGGAATTAGATTCACAAATGATTATCAACCGATTGAAGGACCCCACAAGAACTGCATCCCCAGATTGGATATTACAAAGAGTGTTGGAGAAGATAGGCAGTCTACAAACTAAATTTACAACAATTGAATATATCTATGCTCTACTTGAGCAAACCAAGTTTGTAGATTCAATGGCAAATGGGGTATTGGATAGAGGAAATCTAACCTACTATGGAAACCCACCTAAATGGTGGGTGCAATAAATAAAAGAAAATATTCTCTTTTACATATTGATGCATGTAACAGTGATGAGTGTACTTAATGTTTTAAAAGAAACTAGTATACTTAATTATAAGTACAATTGCTTATTAAAAACAAAGTATTACTGCCAATCATATGTAAATGGTGGCTAAAAACCCTATATGCCTAAAAGGGTAGGAGATATAAAATGGTGGCTAAAAGACATGTATGCTTGTAGGTATAGGAGATGTAAATTAATTGATTTTTATTAAATAATAGAAAGTCCTTTTACTTTAAAAAAATATCAATTATTTCTATTAATTGGAAATATGTTTGTTTGTCAAAACATTCAATGATTTGATAGAATCCACTTGTTTTGGATTTTAATCTGACACAATTTTGAATTTTGTGTTTTGACAAGCATTAAGAGCTCCAAAAATTGGTTAAAAATATTGATTCCTCTTATGAATACAAGATCCCAAGCATGAGACAAAGGTATTGAACTACACAAGGTGAATTTTTTTTATAACTAGGTGAAAGTTATTGAGTACAAGCAAAAAGGGAGTAAATGAAAAAGAAACATACACTATTTCTTGAATACAAGACTCAAAATAAAGTCCTATAACTCACTCTAAAAAAGAGACTATGGCTAGCTCCACAACTCTTGAAGTTGAGGCTCCATCCATGTCTTGGATAGAAATAATTATCTCTAACCATCCACTAATAGGTAATCAATACCTTAAGTGTCAACTAGGCTTGGGTTACTATTCCATACACTATACCAAACTTCATCACTTATCCATTGTTTATCATGCACCAAAAGTATCAAGCTCTTCTAGACCTATCAAATACTTCATTTTTAGGCTTTTATGGCATGATTTCTCAAGTAAACACCCTAACTTCTACCCCTGCTACACAATTGATGAACCTGCTAGCATTCCATTTGAATCAAATCTCATAAACTAGATCTAGCAATTAAGAGAATGTATGTCATATGATCAACTTGAATCAAATGATGACTCCTTCTACCATCTCATCTCAATGTCCTTGTGGAACAACTCAACAACTTGCCCATGTTCTTGTAAAATAAGGATCTTAATTTTTTTCAAAACCTTTTGCACCAACAAAGGATGCAAAATCAAATTCTAATGTCTTAAGATGCACAAAGTTAATTTCTATCCAATTTGATGCCAAATCAAAATTCCACTCAAAATCAACAAGCTCCAACCTCCATATTTCAATCCATAATTTATCTAGTAGCCATATGGAGGTGTGAAATATCAAGTACCACTTATCCACCTCCACTACTAAACCCTAATGCTTTTAATCCTCTAGTGCCAAATCCCCCTTCTATAGTGAACCATAATAAACAAGTACATCAAAACCAACAAATGGTGCCATTTGCTCAAAAACAATAAGGGTATATTGTTTCTCCTTAATAATAAATGCCTTATTACTTGCAAATGCCTTGTGACTACCCCCTTAGAATCATCATATCTAGGCACTTCTTAGACTGCAACAATAATTGCTTCACTAGACGTATTAGAAACCTCTAAATATGATGGTATATTCTCCCATACCTATAACTTCCATAAAAGCATTGCCTCTCTTTGGTTGTAATGGGAATAATACTGCTATGGATCATCTAAATGAGTTATCCATTTTGAATTTAGTACATAGGATCCAAAAGGAGGATGTTGTAGTCTAATTATTGATCTATTCATCAAGCAACATAGCTATTATATGGTATTGAAGCCTCCCAGATAACTTTGTGACCAATTGAGCCTCCATAGTTGAATGTTTCATGAGGTTTGATAGTTCTAAGAATGGTTTTTTCTATTTTAGTTAAATGCAACGCAAAGACATCCCCAAGAGAATATCCATGACTAACACTAGGTTTGTGAGAACATTATACCTCCCAAATTGAGGCATTTAGATGAGCAAGCTTTACCTTATTATATTAAATGTTTAAAATATAATCTAGCCCTGATGTTTTACAATGCTAACCCCAATGCCTTATCAATGGCCTTTGAAGAAGTTGCTTGAGAAGGAGATGTGTTGATTTGAGTGAAAAGTTACTACTTGCTCTACCCATGGCTTCCACTACGTATGTGAACTCAACCCATAATACATTAGTACTGAGAGTTTCACCCAATATCAATCATGTACCCAATGCTTAGGTCCAACCTACACCAACACAACCTAGTATGTCCTCAAATCAGTTCCCCCTACATCATCATATTTTAAGGTCAAAATGCACCTAATACTATAACCTTTCAACCCCAATTTCTAGCCTTACCCATTTGCCTCAAACTTGTTATCAAAACACTAATTCACCATCCTAGAGTTAGACTAACAAAATCCAAGCCAAGGTAAATGAAATTAGTCATGTCATAAAGGTTTTCATAAATCAAACTAACTTGAATAAAATACAAAACCAAACTAAACAATAAGAAGGTGGATAACAAAAAATAAGAAATTAGCAACAAAGAATTCCTATCTAAAAAAGGACCAATTACCCCAAAAAACTACCAACACATTTGGGAATTAGATGTAAAATAACATGGTCAATATCAATGTAAAAATGAATACCCTATGGTGTCTTGTGTGCAATGCTAGACGTAATCCACTAGAATGTGTTGTTGCAATAAGGGACAATCAAACCTTGATATATAATCAATAGTGTTGAACCCAACAAGAAAATATGATGGGTCATATAACAATCCCTTTAATACCAATAAATAAATAAAATGAAAAACAAAACCCAAATGTAGTAGATTTGTCAATAATGATTCAATAATGGATCATGAATTTTCCCAATATATGTAATACGATTCTGGAAATTTTTGATGACAATTGAAGAAGTTGATGCAATCTTCAAGGATTAAGCAGTCTTGGTTAATCAACAAAAGAGGGTCATAATAAGAAGACAAAGGCGATAGAGGATCAACCTGGACCTTGAAACGATCAAAATGAACCATCAAAAGCACTTGATCCTAATGTCAAGACTACTATCATTAGAAGGGGATGATATCCTTTGTACATTAAATATAAAGGACCAATAATAGCAAATTAGGAGTCAAAACATGGGTAGAGATCAACAGATAGCACTTCATAGATTTCCAAGGATGAAACATAGAAAACAGATGCACCGATGGTTGGAAAGAAAAAATGTTAGTAATAGGGGATAAAATAAATAGAAAAGGTTACAAAAAGAGTCTAAGAGGAATTTGAAATATCCCTCGTTAACCAGTGAAGATAGGATGACCACTACAAGGCAATTTACGAAACTTACACTATGCAATGAAGGCAATTTAACTAGCATGGGGTTCAACATAATTGAGAAATTAAAGAAATTGCTAACTAAAGTAAGCACACCAGAGACTTGGGTGTTACCTAGTTAGAGATATCTATTACAAGAGGTGTTATGCAATGAACCTCTTATTCTCATGTGAATATTTCACCTCAAAATTATTAGTGCAGAGTTGTATTGAGATAAGAAATTAAGTTTCAAAGATAACTCTAACTATGATCACACATAGTATTGATAAAAGCAACACTAGTATTGTATATCACTCATTAATTGAAACATAGAAACACAAGTAATAGTAATTGCAGGAATTCAAGACAAGAAATATTACTATTGTGGGTCACTTTGAGGGGGCAACCTCCTTAAAAAATATGCAATCTTCTCTAACATGTGAGAGTTATATCCTTCCCATTTTATAACATTTACATGATTTTTTCTTACCATATTATGACAATATTTCTAAATAGCCTAATGTATGATAGTTACATTCATAATACTAGTAGTTACATTCATAATTCTATGACAACAAAGAGAATCTATGACAAGGTAGTTATATACATTATGCTATGACAACCACTCTCCCAACTTAACATGTGGTCCACTTATAACTAGATACATGATCCATTTAATTACAATAACATATGCCTCAATGTGTTACAAGTGTCAGGTATGTAACATGTTAAGAGAGTAGGAATGAAATTACACAAACCAAAATTCTTGCCCCTAACACTCAACCAAATACATGCGAGCAACAAAATTTGATAGCACATGATCTATTATACATATTGGTGAATGTTATAGATGTCTTGAATATTTCTAAGCCAAATATGATGAAGCCACCTCCTTTCTATACCACTTTGAAGATAAAAAATTATCTTTTAAGGAGTTACATTGTTGATTCATAAGCAACTATAATAGTCATGCCAAAAATTGTTTATGAAGAAATAAAATTGGCATACTAAAAAAAAAACTAGTAGGTATATACAAATGGATGGGACACAAGTTAATGCTAGTGGTGTGCCAAAAGTTCTAGTAATAACTATAACTAAACATCTAGAATTGGTGGTAGTCGAGGAGGTGATTGTAATTAACCTACCATCCTATTTTGGCATGTTGCTATCTAAGGAATGTACTAGAAAGTTGTTAGGGAATAAGTATTTAACAATGAACTATAATCACATGAAGGTGCCACAAAACGAAAAAATAATCTAGATAAATAATGAGCCTATGTATAACTATATTTTGCATAAGTTTGGTGATAATGGGACAATCGATTGGAATGAGATATTTAAACTTGTAGATGTTGAATTAGTTGAAGGGAAACCAATTTGCAAAATAAATATGACATTTGCATACTATGGGATGAAGATGATCTAGAAACAAATGAGGCATTTGAGGAGATTGAGCTAGAAAATTACCTAGTGTATGAACTATCTACGAAAGTTCCAACCTTAACAAGCCAACAATCCCAAGTGTCCAATTCAACATGGACTATGTACTTTGTTGGTGCAAGAACAAGAATTGAGCAAATTTGTTTCTATTCAAAACCAAATGTTTGCATGTGTTGTATAGACACCATATGGTCCAAAAATAGCATTCAAGGTGAACCAATGAGCTATGTTTGTTGAATTTTATTCAATTATACAAACAATGTGGCTAAGTATGAAGATTATTAAGATGAGGAAAATTGAAAAGCTAGGTGTAAAAAATTTAGAGATTTTTGATGATTCAAATTTAGTCATAAACCAAGTAAATTCAGTCTATATCATGGAAAATTGGTAGGTAAGATCCTATAGGCATCGAGTTTGGGAATTATTGGAAATTTTTGCTATGCGATGATCACTATAGGTCATTTTTATTTACATTGTATCGAGCTTTGTCTCCATAATATAGACATAGTAATTTGACTCTTCAATACTTATCTATTGCACTCTGGACATATCTAGGAGATGCAACCTTTCCTATTCTTGACCTTTGGCTTCTCATCTTTCCACTTGTATACTAGAATCTTCACTCTCTTCTTATATGCATATTTTAACTCTATGACACTTGCATAGTTCTACATGACTTTTACTCTCCTGCATGCACTTCTAATACAAGACACTTGTGCACATATTTGCACACTTAATACATGACACTTGTGCACATTTTCTTAATACACACTTTCCCTCTTACTTACATGATACTTGTGCATATCCTACACACTACACTCTTACATGACACTTGTGCATATCTTACATATAAACACTTATATAAAAAAGAAATATAAATCACTCATCTAAACTATAGACACAAGCCCTCATCTATTACATATTTACATATACACCATAAAGGTACCATGGGGGTACATTTACATATACCAAATAATGAAATATTCTCCAACACCCCCCTGTATTATATTATTTGGTTATGAAACACTTTAGTCTTCAATATTCATCTTTGATCTTCGATATTCTTGTGAACTTGCATTGTTCATGAACCTTTATTTGAGATTTGCTTTAGCTTCACCCTTGAGTTCTCTGAGTTCTCCTTCATCTTCATTTTGTGGTTCTTCAGACTTTGTATTTTCATTAACTTGTTCATGGATATATTGAGCTTCTTCTTTGGTATTTGATTTATATGATTCTAATTATTATCCATGAATAGATTGAAATTTGTCTTTGGTCTCTGGTTCATGTACTTCTTTCTTTTCTATTTTCCTATAATCTTGATATTGTCCTATAACTTCTGAACATTCACTTAGAGCATCATAATAATTTTTTGAATTAGATGAGCTTTTAATGTCAATATTAAATGAAGAATGAAACATTGTTTTTAGAGATGATTCATTTGATTCACTTGTATCAATATCTACTTTTATTTTTAGAGTTTCAATCAACTCTTTTTGTTTTATATTTTCATATTTATGAAGTTCAAGTGAAAGCAATGCTATATACATTATACTACCTATATCAATAGGTATCATAATATCATCCTTTGAATTATCAATTGCTTCAACAAGCTTTGAATATAAATAATATTCAAATGTCTCAAAAATTTCATTCATTGCTTCTTTATAGATAAATTGTATTGCCATATCTAGCTTACCCTTAGATTTTTCAATCAATTTACCAATGCCAGATTTTATAACTTCCAATATTTTTTTCTAATTATCTACATTTTCTTCCATAATAATCAAAGTTTGCAATTCAATTTCTTTGAAGTTGTAATCCTTATAACTCCAAAGTTGAATAAGAAATTTACAAATTTTAAAATTTCTAAACCTTTGAAGTAGAAATCCTTTTAACTCCCTATTGAATTAAATTTGCAAAATTTCAAATTTAAAAAATTTCAAAATTTTAAACTTTAAATTACTTCAAATAACCTCAAACAACTTCAAACAAAATTTCTTCAAATTTCAAAAATATTCAAAAAATTAAAAACTCAAAACTTAAAACCTTTTAACTCCTCAAATATAAAAAAAATCAAATCTTCAAACCTTAAAAGCTTAAAATAACTATTATATTTTATAAAAAATTAAATCCTAGTAGTAATCCTTATCACTCCATAACTTATAAATAAATTCAAACTTTCAAAATAACTTTTGAAAAAATAGCTAAGGTGCATAAATAAACATTAAAGTGGAAAACCTTATAACTCCACCTAATATTTTAAAAAATAAACCAAATTTGTTTTCCCTCCAAAAATAAATGATGCACCAATTTTGGAAATATAACGTAGAACATTACCTATGATGGTCAATTGATTTAGTGCTATGATAATTTGGTGTTGGTTAGTGTGCCAAGATAATATTTTATTTCTCCAAGTTGGTCAACGTGCCAAGCTAACATTTCATTCCTCCAAGGCTCATAATGCTTAGAATTCCTTTTTCTATGCTCTCTATTCATTATGCTATCTATTGATAATGCTTGCATGTCTAGATAGAGCAATGCTTGAAGCTCTAGATGGAGCTCATCTAAGGTGACAATGCTCAAAGTTATGGATGGAGCTCAACTCAAGTGGCAATGCTCTTACATCTTAGGTGAAAGTGCCCTAGATAGTGCATTTATCTCATTTGAATACCTCTCTAAATAATGATTATCTTAGGTGGAAGTGCTTTGGATGAATATCTTAGAATGACACTTTGAATAGAGCTTAGGTCTATGTCTTGATTTTACTATAGGAGGCACTCGAAATAACACTTAGATTTTTGTCTATTTCTTACTCTTATTTTTATTGTAGGTGGTTCTCTACATAGCACTCAAGTATCTGTCTAGTTCTTACTGTTAGTGATGCTCTAAATGGTGCTTTAGTCTTTATCTGGTTTTCTTTGCAAAGGATGCTTTAAATAACACTTTGATCCTTGTCTGGTTAGCTCTACAAAGGGTGCTCTAAATAGCACTTTCATTTTTCCTATTTTATTCAACTACTCACTCTCTATTAGCACCTATGGCTTATTGATAGGACTAATTTAGGATGGAAGTTATAGCTCTGCTCTACTCTATTGCTTTTCCATCCATGCTTATATCTCTTAGCTATATAATAGTGCTTATGGCTCTTAGATAACCAGTGTATAGTATCATTTATGTCTCTTAGATAGCCATTGTATGGTAGTGCTCATAATAAATGCTTATGAATCTTTGCCTTCTTATGTAGAAATGACTCCTCAAAGAATACTTCTTTAGAAGAACTAATCCAAGGCCAAGACTGTAGTATTTCCAATCAACCTTATATTTCTAGTTATCTAAGTAACTAAAACTTAAATTTTTATCTATGCCTCTAATTTTCTTATCTTTGGAGGCTTCTTATTTGTACTTCTTAGTACTAAACTCTTATCTATTTTCAGGAAGCTTATACTACTTTATCTCTATACTCAAGAAGCTTAGATGCTTATCAATATTTTCTCTTCTCTATACTCAAGAAGCTTGCATGCTTCTCAATCTTCTCTTATTTGTACTTAGGAGGCTTAGATTTATTTATACCTTTTTTTTTCTCTATACTCAAGAAGCTTAGATTCTTATAAATCTCCTAGAAGTTGTGATGCTTCTTAATGTAACAACCCAGATCTAACACACCTGGTTGTCCATTCCAATCTACGCACAAGAATCACAAAGGAGAAAAATTCAACTGGTTTCAAGGTCTAGATGTGCCATAAGGTGAAAGCAGTTTGATGATAATCCAATATTTTATTAGTACCAAACATAGAAAATCCTAATTTTGGGAACATTGATCGCTATAGACGATCTCCCAAGTGGTCGATATTGGTTAGATCCCGTATAAAGGTGCATTTTTGTGATCCTATCTTCTCCTTTCTCAAGAGTGTGGGTTCATAAATAGGGTTATCCTCTAGGGCCCATAACACTTAGAGGGTAGAAACATAATTTCCCATCCCTTAGCATCAAGTACTAGGTTCATCTTGAACCAATTTTATTTAGAAATTATATATATGCAAGGGGTTAGCGTAGCTATACCTTTTGCCTAGTTGAGAGTCTAACTTCTTTTGAGTCAACTAGGGCCCACCAATACACTGGCTCAATTCCTGGTATCTCTTGTCATATTAGTATTAATAAGGAGTCATCCCATACCAACTCTTCACTGAGTCTACTAGCACTGATGTCTAGCTATCTCCTAGCACTAGTATCCTGCTAGTTATCTCCTAATCATACGATGAGCAAGGGACCCATCACCATACTATTCGTTCATCATCCTAGAGGTGACGTCCCATACCACCCCTCATTACCTTATCATCTTGACCTTACTCATCAAGAGTGCAGCCACTCCCGAATCACGATGATTTACTAACTTGCAATCATTGGTTATGGGTGTTAGTTTAACACCATCTTACTGATGGTTAACCTCGTCATACTTCTTGATGAAAGGTCTAAGAAAAGGTTAAGTTACAAATTTCCAGTTCTAAAAGAAGGTTTCCACGTTTTATTGAATTATCTATTCTCATTTACTTCTATTAAATATATCCTCATAAATCATATCCTCATAAATCATATCCTCATAAATCATATTCTCACAGTATAAAACATTAATAAACAAGTCTCATAGTATAAAACATTAATAAACAAGTCAATAGTTTCTAATATATAGAATACATAATTTAAACACATGCTATTTCTATATAAAGCTATTCAATTACTAGGAACACATTAAGATCTATATTCCATAACCGAACTAACTTGAAAACTTAATCTATTTTTTTAAAAAGATTCTATTTATGAAAATAAATAACCTTCATATGTTAAAGTAACATCATCATTTAAATAAGACGAACATCTTCTCAACCCGAAATAAGAAAAAAAGGAAAGCTCCAAACTAAGCTTTACATAAGTAATTTGGTAAGTGGTTTTAAAATCCTCTAAAAGAACTTTCTATCTTTATTTTCCAAGATGTTGAGTTTTCAAAGAATACTATAAGTCCTAATTAATGCATAATACTCAAATAAAGACAAATATTATTCTTTAAGTAATTCAAAGAGTATCTTTTTAATAAACGAATTCTAAAATCTTTTGAGTTTGCTAATTCTCTGGTAATTTCAAATTGATTTTTTTATAGTATAAATAACGTACTCAAAGGATGACTGTGCCCGATTTACAAGTTATTAATTAAGGCGGAAAATTTAAGATATAGATTTTAAACACATCAACTATCTTTGATTCGTTTCCTTTAAGTATCATTTAAAATATAAGTTTCCCTTTTCGTAAAAGAAATTTGATAAATAACGAAGCTCTCTATACAATTCATTCTACGTTACTAAGAACCAAGATTTGTTATCCAAATAAAAACAAGAGCTATACATTTAAGTAAGCATAAAATAAAAAACTATTCACAAATGTTCTTTTTGGGAGGTTCTAGGTCGATTTAATTGAAGGACTGCAAATTTATAAAATCATTTTCCAAGTAAAACAAAGCAACGCTCTCAAGGATGTAAGACTACAATGTTTTTATAGCCTCCTAAAAATAGATTTAATCATTTTGTAAAGCATATTATAAATCATCCAAACCATAATAGATTTAATGTTTTCAATTATGCACTTAGCGAATGAGCTGAGTGTCACAAGAGATAGATACTGCGTAATTTAGAAATCCCCACGAATTAGGTGGATTTCAATAAAGCAAACATTGTTGATTTACCTTCGATTTTCTATTATTTATTTTTGGTCATATTCAAAAGTATTATACAAGTTCAAATATAGTTTCAAATAATAAGGGTGAACAATTCAATCAGTATGAAACTCATGCGCTAGTTAAACAATTGGAGCTATTTTATGAATAAAAACCAAATAGCTAAGCTTCCAAAAATTATCTTAAGACCAAAATATAACAACAATTTTCTTTCTTTTAAATGTACGATGGAACTTAAAAAGGAGGATATACACAATTCGTAGGAAACATATTAACATTTAATTAATATTGCCCAACCAACATGAGGAACTACATCAAATTGTTTATTTCCAAGACCACATCCACCGCGGATGGGCGCTACCTAGAGAAATCTACTAAGGTAGATTTGAGATGAACTAAAGATCGAAACAAATTCAATTAATCAAAACTTGTTTATCCCTCAACTTCGAATATTGTACAGAGCCTCATATAATAATATATTTAGCAAATTTGCCAACTATAGAGACTATTGTTTTAGTAATTTCTATTGAGTTTCAATATACTGGACATAATAGAATATAATTCTATTAAGTGATGATCGACGACATAAAATAATTAACACAAAGTTTATGTAGGCAAAGGTCGGCCCCATCTCCTTAATTCTGCCAATTGAAAAGCAATTGCACAACCATCCTGACTAGCATAGTAACCATCTAGGTAACAATGAAGACGCTGCTCCTCTAGGTATCATGTTGGGTGATCCGCCCAAGAGTTCCCTTGAAGGATGGTGATTGGTGACCGAAAGGGTGCAAAGTGGGTTCAAAATTCTTTTTATATAAATGCAATGCACACTATATGCTTAACTATATGCAAACATACAAGCAAAAGAATTCATAAACTTCAAAGAAAACTCAAGATTGGATTCATCAAACATACAATGCTCATCTTCGAGATAGTGCTTCACAAGGCTGTAAGTGTATTATGTATTCTCTTATATGTCTAAAACATCCATAGAAGTAACTATTTCTTGTTCAACAGCCAACATGCCAAATTGTTCAATCAACCATTTAACACAGAGTTTAACATTTCACTGCGGTGTTCAAATTTTCTCTACTACATACATATATGTATTTATTTGTTGTGATATTTACATTACCTCTTTTATTCAATAATTCAAACACATAAAATCCATATTCCTGATAATTAAAATTTAATCAACAATTAATGGATTTCAAAGAAAATAATCTCATTGCAGCTATTATAAAACCAACATCTATTACACACATCATTTACTCAACCAAACGAAACAAGAACTCCGACTTGAGTTCTCTTTATGAAGGTCTTCCACCAAACCACCTTGGACCTCTTAGTATTTATTCCTTTCCAATTTCGTAGAGTAAGGGCATATCATGTCCAGTTTTACTATCAATTTTACTATATATAGAAGTCATGAGGTAACTTTGCTCAGACAAGTGGAAAGACCCATGCAAATTTCCTCCTTAAACATGCACCAGATGGTAATCGGACCGAGCTCCAAATATTGATATTATATACATACTTTCTAACTTATATTTAGTATTTATTTTCATTTCTATTATTCTAACCATAATATTTATAAAATATTATTTATTATAAATTTCATTTTTTTAGTTTATAAATATAAATTATAAAACATAAAATAATATATTTTTTTATCAAAAACAAATCAGGTTAAAAACAAGACAAGAAACACATATTGCACACATAGAAGGTATTTATATGGATGCAACTACATGAATACAATTTCTTATGAGCTTCCATGTACTCACGAGACCATGGTATTTTTTCACACTAGTATCATATCCCTCCTTACCTCTCATGGTCTCCTCTTATCAGTCTTCTTGAAGGAGAGTTACTTGGTCTTCTTGATTAGGCTCTTCTTGTCCTAGAGGTTGGATACTTGTTCCTACAGTCACAAATCCATCAACAATATCTCATCCTAGAAATAAAAATAAGTACAATTCATGGTGTAACTATAGTTGTTCTAGTAGGGTTGTTACATTCTCTCCCAGTAGGAATGAACACAATCCTTGTATTTTAATATATTTTGAAAATATAGGTAAATTACACATTCATCATAGTGCCACATTAAAATAAGTTCATATCAAATAAAACATATATTTATTAATGTTCATTCAAATAATTAAGAAAATTATTTTTGCATATCAACTACATTCTCCCGTGTAGAATTCTTTTCAGAGTATTGGTCCCACCGGACCTTACATTGATTAATATTTCTTTTTCTTAACTGTTTGGTTCTAAAACCAAGGATTTTGATCGGTTGCAAGTGGGAAACATTCCAAACATGGTATGGGTTAGCAACATAACTTCTAAGAAGGGACACATGGAAGGTATCATGAATTTTTGACAAATTAGGTGGCAAGGCCAATTTATAGGCAACATGACTGATTTTGTTAATAATCTTGAAGGGTCCCACAAATCTAGGGTTGAGCTTGGAAGATTTAATTGATATTTTTGAAGGTTTCACCCTTAAGAATACTCTATCACCTATAGATAATTCCCTCAGTGTTCTCTTAAGATCATCATAGCTATTCTGATGATCCGAGGCTTCTTTAACCCTTCATCGTATTTATTTCAATTGCTCCTCCATTAGTTTGATAGTGTTTAGTTTTATCATTACTTGATCTTTCAGATTATCCCATGATAAAGGTGTCCTACACCTTTGCTCATATAGGGCTTAAAAAGGAGCCATGCCCAATGTGGTATGATAATTTTTATTATATGCAAAATCTACTAAGTAGAGGTAATCTTCCCATTTATTTTGGTGGTCCATGCAATACATTCGTAGCATGTCTTGTAAGACCTGGTTAACCCTTTTTGTTTACCCATTGATCTTTGGGTGACATGTGGAGTTGATGCTAAGATTTGTACCCCAAGCTTAGTGCAAGGCTTGCCAAAACTTAGATGTAAATTGAGAGTCCTTGTCTAAAATGATCACTTTTGGAAAACCATGCAATCGTACCACTTGTTTGAAAAATTTATGTGCTATGGTCGATGTGTCATCCCACACATTTCCAGGTATAAAGTGTGCTACCTTAGTTAATTTAGTGACCACCACAAGAATAACATTGTATCAAAAATGGGTCTTAGGTAATACGACTATAAAATCCATGAAAATGACATACCATTTTTGAGTAGGAATATAAAAAGGATACAAATGACCAGATGGGTGTAAATGATTTACCTTAAATTCAAAATATATAGCCATAATTTTTTTTATATCCTTATTCATACTTGCTAGTAAAAGTCCTTTCTCATGTTATCGCACATTTTAACCCCTCCCGGGTACACAAAATGAGGAACACAATGTGCTTCTTGTAAAATAATATTTCTTAACTTTTTTCATCTAGAATGACCAATCTATTTCTAAAATATAACAAGTTATCCTTGACCATAAAATCCTAGTTCTTGTTAGATCCTTTATCGACTTGAGCTCAATATTCCAAATAAAATTCATTTTTCTTCTGTAATTCCCTTATCTATATGACTAAATTATACTAGCACTAAGATATAGTGGCTATGTGTCTTCTATTACTCAAGAAATCTGCTAATTTATTCTCATTTTATTTGATATATTCTATACCAAAGTTGTATTCTTCCAGGAACTCCATCCACCGACGTTGTTAGCATTCAAAAATAGCTAAGTGAAAATATATCGAAGATATTGGTGATCTATTTTCAATTCAAAGAGTTTTCCAAGTAAATAATACCTCTAGATATTGAGGGTATCGAAATGCACTACCACTGTTAATTCTAAGTCACGAGTGGCGTAGTTTACCTCATGTTTCTTTAACTTTCAAGACTCATATGCTATAACTACTTCTTCTTGCATAAGGACTCCTAGCCCTTCAATGGAAGCATATGTAGAAACTGTAAAGGACTTAGAAGGATTCAATATTTTAAGAATGAGAGTTTTTGTTAATTTCTCTTTTAGAGTTCTAAAGGCTTCCTCACATTGAGTTGTCCATTTAAAATCTTTCCCATTTCTCTGAATATTTGTTATTGGGTGAGTAATTTTTGCAAACCCTTTTACAAAACACCTATAATAGCCAACCATACCCATAAAAATGCTTACTTTTGTAAAATTTGTGGATATGGGCCAATCTATAATAGCTTCTATTTTATTGGGTTCTACAACCACTCCTTCAACAGAAATAATGTACCGCAAATACTGTAACTGAGGCATATAAAAATCACACTTTGATAGTTTCCCATACAACTAGTCTTTTCTCAAAATTTTGAGTACAATACTCATATGCTGGTCATACAACTCCTTGTTTTAGGAGTAGATCAAAATATCATCAAGAAATACAAGTACAAATTTATCTAATTATTCCCAAAATAAACCATTCATAAGGTTCATAAAAGCTGTTGGAGAATTTGTTAAGCCAAAAGGTAATACTGTGAACTCATAATGATCATATTTGGTTTTGAAAGTTGTCTTATGGGTATCCTCTTCTTGGATTCTTAACTAATGGTACCTAAATTTGAGGTCAATCTTGGAGAAAGTTGTGGCTCATTTTAACTGGTCAAAGAGATCATCGATTCTAGGAAAAAAATACCTATTCTTAACTATCATTTTATTAAGCATTCGATAATCGATGCATAACATTAGAGATCTATTTTTGTTCTTGAAAAAGAGGATAGGAGCACCCCATGGAGATACACTATGCTTAATGAGTCATATTGGAGCTAATTTTTGAGTTCCTACAACTTAATAGGGATCATTCTATATGGTGACCTTACTATTGGTGCTACTTCAGGCATGATTTCTATGGAGAAGTCAAGTTATCTCTATGAAGGAAGACCCAGTAAGTCCTCAGGAAATAGATCTCTAAATTTATTTAACATAGGATATCTCTGAAATAGGTCTGAGTTAGACTTAGTTTCTTCCTTGTGCTTTAACTTGACTACATAGATCATACCACCCTTTCTCATAGTCTTCTTAACTTGCATGGATGATAGAAGGTGTGGTTTAAAAAATTCATGATCATAGTGGACTTAGATATGTTTCTTAGATTCATTTGTAAAGTCTAGCTATATTTGCTCAAATTCTAGTAGGGCTTTATGGGATTTGAGCCAATCTACTTCTAAAATGATGTCAAAAGCATGCAAAGGGGCTACATATAAATGCCAACTAGTTTTCCCCTAAGGTAGGGTAAATTGTGGGTCAAACATACATTGATTAACTATGTAGGTTTTTATTGATCCATACTCAACCTTCCATCCATTAGCCAAAAATCTTGGTATTTCAAATATTTCCCTCATAATACTAGTAGAAATGAAACTATTCGTTGCTCCACTATCAATTCAAATGCATACATTTCAACCATAAACTTGGCCATTCAAAATAAAAGGTGTTTCCTGACCATCAAGTGTAGGATTACTTGTAGCAACATAAATTTTGTGAGTGGACTCTTCTGGTGCCTTCTTTTTGTTAGCTCTTTGTGGATATTAGATTGCATAGTGAGGGCCATGACATACATAACATCCATTAGGGGGAGATCTATTTTTCCTGCTATCTTCATTTTGGTTTTGAGGAGCTATTTCTTTCTCCTTATCCTGAATTGGGGGTCTCTACTCATTTCTTCCTAGAAAATTTCTTCTATCTTGTCTGTCCCTATTGCCTTGAAATCTATTCCTGTTTCTATTTTTGTTATAATTTCTAGTCCTTTCCCCATATTTAGCCTTTTTATTTTGATATTTTTTTTTCCATTTTGTAGATCCAACATTCTTCCTTTTCCTAAATTCTTCCTTATCTTTTTTAGTCGTTCTTTGAGAATAGGTCTTTCTAGCTTTTTGGTTTATCTCCTATCGAGCCAAATCATAGGATCTAAAAATATTCTTGGGATTAATTAAACTAATGATAAATCCTATTATTGGGTGTAGTCCTAGGATAAATTTATGTACCTTAAGCTCTTCTCTACTATCATACTCAGGCACATATTTTAATAGCTGTATAAAATTTTGGTGATACTCACTAACTGACATGTTCTCTTGATGTAAGTTGAAAACTTTAGCAAAATTTTCTACATAAAATTGCTTGGTCAAAAACCTCTTCTTGAAATATTTCAAAAAAGTATCCTATAGGAGATCGACAACTTTGATCTCCCTGCTATTCTTATAGGTAGTCCACCAATCCAAAGCTGGTATGACTAGGTGGAAAACAACCCATGTTAATTTAGACTCAAATGAAAAAGGTTTCATGGGATAGTAGGTTTCGACCTCATTTAGCCAATTTTTAGCTATATCTCCATCTTCTTTACCATCAAATTTAGATATCACAACCTTTATTAGATATTTAGCCAAATCAGTCCCAACTGTTTTCTATTGGTTCCCTCTTGCTCCATAGGTACTTCATCCTACCTGACCTAAGGCTCTTTTCCCTTAGTTAATTTTTCTATTAGATTCTACTATTGAACTATCAACTCATGTTGCTAAGCCATTTGGGTTCTCTTCTGCTCCATATGTTCTTTCTACTGGTCCATACGACCTTGAAGTAGCTGAATAATTTTAGTTAAGTTCTTGTCCTTCTTGACAGATTCACTAGCTTGCAACTCTTTTATTCCTTTCACTATTCTATGGGATATCTCTACCACATCCTTACCCCCAATCTCTTTTTTAGTTTCTTTTCTTATGATCTTTTGGAGTCCCTTCTCAGAACTAACAACTAGTCCTTCTTGCTGAGTAGTTATGGGGTTCCTTGATGAAATTCTCCTCAATTTAGGTACCATTTTTACCTAGAGATAAAAGAGCTATGTTAATTGTTGGTTTAGGTTATTCTAAGCTAATACAAGAAATACTATGACCTAAGGAGTTTGTGGCCTAGGGATTCGCAACCTAGGGCTCTAATACCAATTGTAATAATCTAGATCTAAGACACCTAGTTGTCTAGTCCAATATGTGCACTAGAATTACAAAGGGAAAATTTTTGACTGGTTTCAAGGTCTAGATGTGTTACAAGGTGAAAGTAGTTTGATGATAACCCAATGTTTTATTTGTACTAGGCATATAAAATCCCACTTTTGGGAATAATGACCCCTATAGATGATCCCCAAGTGGTCGAGATTGGCTAGATACCGTATAAAGGTACCTTTTTGTGATCCAATCTTCTCCTTTCTCGATAGCATGGGTTTACAGTTGGGCTTATCCTCTAGGATCCATAAAACCAATAGGATGGACGCATAATTCCTCATCCATTAGCATGAAGGACTAGGTTCATATTGAACCAATTTTATCTAGAAATTATATATATGCAAGGGGTTAGCGTAGCCATAACTTGTACCTAGTTGAGAGTCCAACTTATCTAGAGTCAACTAGGGTCCACCAATACACTAGCCCAAATCCTGGTATCTCTTTTCATAGTACAATTTATAAGAAGTCATTCCATACCAAATCTTCACTGAGTCTACTAGCACCGATGTCTAGCTATCTCCTAGCACCAGTATCATGCTAGTTATCTCCTAATCATACGATAAGCAAGGGGTCCAAAAATTGTACTACTCATTCAATGACCTAGAGGTGACATCCCATACCACCCCTTGTTACCTTCTCATCTTGATCTTACTCATCAAGAGTGCAGCCACTCCCAAATCACGATGATTGCCTAACTTTCAATCACCGATGCTGGGTGTTAGTGTAACACCATACTACTCAATGGTTAACCTCATCATCCATCTTTATAAAAGGTCTAAAGAAAGGTTAAGTTACCAATTTCTAGTTCTAAAAGAAGGTTTCTATGTTTTATTGAATTCTCTATACCTATTTACTTCTGTTAAACATATCCTCATAAATCATATTCTCATAGTATAAAACATTAATAAACAAATCTCATAGTCTAAAACATTAATAAACAAGTCAATAGTTCCTAATGTATAACATTGATAATTTAAACACATGCTATTTCTATATAAAGCTATTCAATTACTAGGAATATATTAAGATCTATATTCCATAACCAAACTAACTTCAAAACTTAATCTATTTTTTTAAAAGATTCTATTTATGAAAATAAATAATCTTCATATGTTAAAGTAACATCATCATTTAAATAAGATATAACTCACATGCAAAGAATATTTTCTCAAGCCGAAATAATAAGAAGAGAAAGTTCCAAACTAAGCTTTACATAAGTAATTTGGTAAGCGGTTTTAAAATCCTCTAAAATAACTTTCTTTCTTTTCCCAGATGTTGAGTTTTCAAAGAATACTATAAGTCCTAATTAATACATAATACTCAAATAAATATAAAAATTCTTCTTTAAGTAATTAAAAGAGTATATTTTTAATAAATGACTTCTAAAATCTATTGAGTTTGCTAATTCTCTTACTAATGGTAATTTTAAATAATTATTTTTATTGTTTAAATAACGTACTCAAAGGATGACTAATTGAGTTTGCTAATTCTCTTACTAATGGTAATTTTAAATTATTATTTTTATTGTTTAAATAACGTACTCAAAGGATGACTATGCCTGATTTACTAGTGATTATTTAAGGTGGAAAATTTAAGATAAAGTTTAAACACGTCAACTATTTTTGATTCGTTTCTGGTAAGCATCATTTAAAATTTAAGTTTTCCTTTTCATAAAATAAATTTGATAAATAACGAAGCTCTCTACACAATTCATCCTACGTTACCAGGAACCAAAATTTGTTATCCAAATAAAAACAAGAGCTATACATTTAAGTAAGCATAAAAGAAACAAATATTCACAAATATTCTTTTCGGGAGGTTCTTGGTTGATTTAATTGGAGGACTTCAGATTTCTAAAATCATTTTTAAGTAACAGGGATTTAAGACTATAATGTTTTTATAGCTTCTATAAAGTAAATTTAATCATTTATAAAGCATATTATAAATCATTCAAACCATAATAGATTTAATGTTTTCAATTACATACTCAATGAATGAGTTGAGCATCACAAGAGGTAGATACCGGGTAATTTAAAAATCCCCATGAATTAGGTGGATTTCAATAAAAAAAACATTATTGATTTACCTTTGGTTTTCCATTATTTATTTTTGGTCTTATTCAAGGTCTCATACACGTACAAATATAGTTTCAAATATTAGTTTCAAATATTAAGGATGAACAACTCAATTAGTATGAAACTCATGCATCAGTTAAACTATTGGAGCTATTTTATGAATAAAAACCAAATAGCTAAGCTTCCAAAAATCATTTTAAGACACTCCAAAATATAACAATAATTTCCTTTCTTTTAAATGTACGATGAAACTAAAAAAGGAGGATATACACAATGTATAGGTAACATATTAACATTTAATTAATATTGCCCAACCAACATGAGAAACTACATCAAAATATTTATTTACAAGACCACATCTGTCGTGGTTGGGTGCTACCTGGAGAAATATACTAAGGTAGATTTAAGATGAACTAAAGCTCGATACAAATTCAATTAATCAGAACTTGTTTACCCCTCAACTTTGGGTATTGCACAAAGCCTCATATAATAATTTATTTACCAAATTTTACAACTATAATTTATTTACCAAAATTTACAACTATATAGACTATTGTTTTAGTAATTTGTATTGAGTTTCAATAAACTGAACATACTGGAATATAATTCTATTAAGCGATGATTGATGACATAAAATAATTAACACAAAGTTTATGTATGTGAAGGCCGATCCCAACATGGCCATCTCCTTAATTATGCCAATTGAAAATCAAACACACAACCATCCTGACTAGCATAGTAACCAACTAGATAACAATGAAGATACTGCTCATTCGGGTATCACGCTGGGTGATCCACCCAAGAGTTTCCTTGAAGGACGATGAACAAGAAAAATTGAAGATCTAAAGGGTAAAATTTATTCATAACGACCCTTCTTATGCAAATGCAATGCATACTATATGTAAACATACAGACAAAAGAATTCACAAAATTCAAAGAAAACTCAAGATTGGGTTCATCAAACATACAATGCTCATCTTCCAGATAGTTTTTCATAAGGCTGTAAGTGTAATATGTATGCTCTTTTATGTTGAAAATATTCATAGAAGTAACTATTTCTCATTCAACAACCAACATGCCAAACAGTTCAATCAACCATTTAACACAGACTTTAATATTTCACTTTGGAGTTCAGATTTTCTCTACTAAATACATATATGTATATATTAGTTGTGATATTTACATTACCTATTTTATTCAGTAATTCAAACATATAAAATCCATATTCTTGATAATAAAAATTCAGTCAAGAAGCAAAGGATTTTAAAGAAAAAAAATCTCATTGCAGCTATTATAAAACCAACATCTATTACACACAATATTTACTCAACCAAAGGAAACATGAAATCCAACCTAAGTTCTCTTTATGAAGGTCTTCCACCAAATCACCTTGGGCCTCTTAGTCTTTTTTCCTTTCCAATTCCGCAGAGTAAGGGTATACCTTGTCCAGTTTTACTATCAATTTTACTATATATAAAAGTCATGAGTTAACCTTACTCGGATAGGTGGAAATACCCATGCAAATATCCTCTTTAAACATGCGCCAGATGGTAACCAGACTGGGGTCCAAATCTTGATATTATATACATGTTTTCTAACTTATAATTAGTATATATTTTCATTTCTATTATTCTAACAATAATATTTATAAAATATTATTTATTATAAATTTCATATTTTTAGTTTAAATATAAATTATAAATTATTAAATAATAAATTTTTAATAAAAAATAAATTAGGCTAAAAATAAGATAAGAAACACATATTGCACATGCAAAAGGTATTTATATGGATGCAACTACATGAAAGCAATTTCTTGTGAGCTTCCACGCACTTACAGACAATGGTGTTTTTTTACACCACCATCATACCCCCCTCAATCCTCCTGAAGGAGAGTTACTTGGTCTTCTTGATTATGCCCTGCCTGCCCGAGAGGTTGGATACTTGTTTCTACAATTACAAATCCATCAGTGGTATCTCATCCTAGAAACAAAAATAAGTATAATTCATGGTTTAACTATAGCTGTTCTAGTAGGGCTGTTACACTTAATGTCCTAGAAGCTATGATGCTTTTTAATATAGTGGAGGCTATGATGCTTCTCAATCTCTAGATTTTATCTTCAATGTCTTCGGTTGCACCTAAGAACAAAATTATTCTCCTCTTTTATAGAGAATCCAAAGTCAATATTAGGGAGACCATGAATATCCCTACATGTCCAACTTCCTTTTGAGTTGGTCCTTAATCACTTCAAGCAGAGTCCTAGTCTTCACTAGTTTTTCATGAACCAAGTGAAAAGACCTTAGCATCCCAATTAAGGTGAATTTTACCTTTTTTCCTCAATATCTACTCAATCAAACCTTCAAAAATAAAGTCCATGTCTCCATTACTTTCAAAGTGGACAAAATCCAATGTAATGATGCTTATTAAAATATAACTATATAAAAAATAGATAGAATTAAGTGGTAAATTTGATATCACTATTGGGTTTTAAGCTTTACTATATTAAAATATCATAGGTCCCAATATAAAGAAGCCACAATATTATAGGTTAAAATATAAATAATCAAGAGTATAATTATATATGAGCAATCAAATATATATACAAGCCAATATAATAATGAAATAATATTCACTTATAATATCAAATATGAATGTAAAATGGCCAAAATCATTCATGTACATGCATGAAGAATGCTTACAATATAAACTGCTCAAAATCTATATATAAACTTTATTATCAATGCTTGCTATGTGTGATCGCTATAAACCGTTTTCTCTTACATTATATGGAGCTTTATTTCTATAATATAGACATAGTAATATGACTCTTCAATACTTATCTATTGCACTCCTCACATATTTGGGAGATGCAACCTTTCCTATTCTTGACCTTTGGCTTCTCATCTTTCCACTTGTATACTAGACTCTTCACTCTCTTCTTACATGCATACTTTAACTCTATGACACTTTCACACTTCTACATGAATCTTACTCTTCTACATGCACTCCTAATACAAGACACTTATGTACATCCTCACATTGCATATTTGAACACTTACATGCATGACACTTGTGCACATTATTTCAATATACACTTGTACTCTTACTTACATGACACTTGTGTATATACTACACATTAAACTCTTTCATAACACTTGTGCATATCCTGCACATAGATACTTATATAAAAGGGAAATATAATTCACTCATATAAACTATAGACACAAACCCTAATCTATTACATATTTACATTTGTACCATAAATGTACCATGGGGGTATATTTTCATGTACCAAATTATATAATATTATCCAATAATGATGTTGTTCCTTTATTTTTGAAAGACAAGGTGGAGAAATATTATGGATAGAAAAAAGAAGGGGGAGGGATTTTAAAACCAAGGTGGACTCTACAACCTATTTCTTTTGAGGGCTAAGAAAAAGTAGAGGTGAAGGGTGTAAAACTTACTAAGTTCTTACCCTCTTTAGACAAATATTTTAGGCCAAGGAAGCAACCAGGGCTTAAACCCTAGTAGATTACCTTCCCCATCAAACCCTCCAAGTCACCATGATAAAAACACATCTTATGGTAGATATGCCCTAAGAGACCTAAAAAAGGGTAAAGGAGATACTGGGTATGGTTGGATATTAGGGGGATTGGGTCTTGAGACAACTCTATCACAAGATTTTACAAGAAAGAAATCCCACTTAATTGCACAATAAAAAGCTAAGAAGGGAATTTTATCTAGTAAACAAATAGTTGGGGGTTTTAAAGCAGGACATCCCTAAGGGAAAGGAAATCTAAAATTATATAATATTTAAATGTCAAAGGGATCAAGGACCCTCACAAAAAATATCCTTAAAGTATTTGTTTAAACTTCATGAGCTAAACATAATTTTAATCTAGGAGACTATGCTAGATTCAAAAGAAATAATGGTCATCCTCTTCCCTCTCCTTTAAAATTAGAGCTATAAGGGGGACTGTAAAAGGATGGAAGTCCTCCTTCTAGCTAATTTACAAGGTATATATTAAGGTAGGGATGGTTATAGACTTACAATCTAGAAAGAAAGGAAAGCTGATTTTTATAGTAATTCTATATGGTCCTTGTGGTGGTAGAAGGAAGTTTTAGAAATAATTTTTCATACAAGAATTAGAAAAAAGGAAATAAAGTGGTGCGAGGGGACTTAAAATTTATAACTAAAAGAGCGGAAATATGGGGAGAGGAGGTCAATATGGATCCCCTCATATAAATTTTCCTATAGAAAATCTAGAATGCAAGGTTGTGTGATGTAGAACCCATTGAACTAGCTCCCACTTAGAGGAATTAAAGAATAGGAAAACATGGTATTTCTAAAAGGTTGGATATATTTTTAGTGTCCAAAAAAATCACAAGAAAATTAAAAAGAATAAGGTATTAGATAGATCAATATGAAAGAAATCATTAAGCTAGCACTTTAAGTATCTAAGACGGTTAGTGATGAAGTCAAAGAGTCTTTGATGATAAAAGTTACTAAGGAGGAGCTACACATAATAGTTAAATCTTTTCAAAAAATGAAGAGTCAAGTATCAGATGGTTGAACCATTAAATTTTATGTGGGTTTTTATGAGTTGTTGGAAGAAGACCTTTTAAAGGTGGTTGAGGAATCAAGGACTTTTGGGTAGGTACTTAGGTCTATCAATACAAATTTTTTGGTCTTGATTCCTGATAAGGATAACCCAAAATACTTTGGGCTTATGTCTATGTTCTTGTGTAATACTCTCTACAAAATCACCTACAAGATTATTTCTAGGAGGTTAAAAAGTTTTTTTTTGATACCCTCTCAAAAGAACAATTTGGTTTCTTGAGTAAAAGATAATTCCATAAAGATATTGGTATTGTTGAAGAAGCAAATTATTTAGTCAAATTAATAAAGCAACAAGCAATGATAATTAACCTTGATTTAACAATTTTTTTGATATGTTAAGTTGTACATCATTCTCATATAAATTTGTACTAGATGTAATGTACCCTTTGTAAATTAGGTAATGGGATGCATTAATTTTGCTTCCTTTGTTGCCTTAATTATTGGTTCAAATTCTAGCTTCTTCAAGTCTTCTAGAGGGTTGAGATTGGGATACACCATATCACCCCTATTATTCTCTCTTGTGGTAAAGGGATGAGCATAATAATTAAGGAATAGAAAACACTTGACATGATAAAAGGAATTAAAAAGGAAAACTCTCTATTTGGGACTCACTTATTGTTTGTAGATGATATGCTCTTATTTGGAAATGACACATTAAGAGAAGCATTAAAACATAAAGTGTTGCTACATCTATATTGTGTTGCTATATGAATAGAAATACACCTATAGAATATTGATATAGATTTTAACAAACTACAACTGGGATAAGAAGAAGCAGTGATATATATTTTTGGCTTCAATCTAATTGACTTTGGTAAAGGGATAAAATATTTGGAGTTAAGGATAAAGTTAAATGATTATAGATACTAGGAATTGATTTTTTTATATAATAAAATGCAATAGATGGTTACATTGGGAGGCCATTACAGTATATTGGTAATCTATGGCTTATATTCCTATTAAAATAGTGGAAATTATAAGGAAGAAATGCTTATATTTTCTTTGGATAGGAAGTGTTGATTATTTGGTCCCCTTATAAATATTAGTTTGGTAGTTAAGTTATATTTTATATAATGTATGTGTCAAAATGAGAGAAAGTGCAAAGTGTCAGGATAGATAATTAAGAGTCACATGGTATGTGACAAGATGAGAGTTTTATCTTTATGAGAGGAATATGAAAGGATGCATCTCCCAAGTTTTAGCGGAGAGCAGTATTCAGAGTATTGAAAAATCATGTAATATTATATATAGGAGACAAAGCTCCAAGCAATGTGTATCTTCATATCAATCTTGTAATTCTATGATATTGAATATATTTGAGTTATATTTTTGAGATGTTGTAATTCATTGTTTGACATATTTTTAATTTATACTTGATTCTAGATATTTTTTTTATGAGTTAATCTATAAGGAAAAAAAATATTGGTATTAAAGCCACCTTGGTTCAAAGCTACATTGGTGAGTGAGCCATCCAAGAAAAAGAGAATGTTTGGAGCTAGTGTGTTGCATCAAGGAGTAAGAGGATATTTGCCTTGTACCAGAGATTAAGAATTTAGAGATGACTAAGTTGCAACATTGTTTAATTATACCTCATTGATGATTATGGATGAGTGAGTTAAAGTAGAGTCTGTACCATTTCATGATATGAAGGATTACCAAATAAGTATGTACAACTAGAGTTTACTTTCCTAGATTAAATTCATAGAGGAAGAAAGTGGGTTCTATGTTCAAATCCCACACCCACCTCAATAAGGGGCCTACGCAATTTAAGAGCCTTGACTATTCGAGGAGGAATGGATACATAAAGGGAATTATTACTAATGTGTTACACAACCCAATGCATGACATGCCATTATTTAGGGTAATCTTTAGGTATCCATTCCATTACAAGCACTAGAAGGATCTCTTCATAATCATTGAGGGTATGTACACCAACCAGTTTATCTACTATGAGAAGAGGTACAACCTCATTGTTGGTAACATGCTATCACTCTGATCTATTTGAGGAATTCATTCAACTATATTAGGATAAAACTCAAGCATCATACCAAATATGTTAAAGGCATTAGCTTGTAATAAATATGAAAAGTATGTGATAATACAAAACAAGGAAGAGAACTAGAAAATAATATGAAAGCTTGCTAAGAGAAGACCAAGCTTGTAACAACCCTAAAAACCAATCCATTTTTTTCTTAAAGGATCAAGACTAGTCAAATGATCCAAATAAATTCCATAGAAGCTTACTTCACATTCCAAGTTTCTAGATGCTGCAACATCCCTCGGGTGGATAGGAGTGGCCAATCTCCCATATTAGTTCTAGGGTTTACCTTGTACACTGCCCATACAACTTAAAGGACACCTTTGAGTGGTCACCCCAAATTTCCTTTCTTTCTTTTGAATGAAATTTTGACCACAACGCAAGGGTTAACCCTATCTTGTTTGTTTGAGATGAGGGACACAAAATATTTGACTAGTGTTTGTCATTCCTTACTAGTACTTAGGTGCAAGCTTCTTTGTAGTTTTACACACTTCTTTCATTGTAAACCTACTATGCACCATTAAAATATTCTTTAGATAGTTTAATGGAGGTGACTATCACTTATGTGGTAGCTCTCTTTTGGTCACCCTTTAATAAATCAAGGTTTCCAATGACTACCACACCAAATGGCATACCCATAGGAATTCATCCATAATCATTCTCCTATGACTATCATTGCATGAAATCTCTTCCTTACATGGATATCTTACTTTATTTTGGAGAATCCATCACAAGGATTTATTTATAATAGAATTCTAAGCTCATCATATTTCAAAGCACACTTCAGTGGTCTATCACTAAAGTACCCATTGCAACCCTAAGGGATTGTCCCATCACATCTCCCTTAGTTCCAATCTTAACCTCAGGGGTGTAATTTTGATTGACATTCTATTGTCAACATATTTCCAAGAAGTTTTATTTTTCCCAAACCCTGAGGTGAATCTAAGATATAACTTTATCCTTTTTATTTTATTTATTCATATTTTAACACCACCATTGCATAATCTATATTCTATTGTAGGAAATAAAGAGATACTAAACATCTACCTTTATTTACAATGTTACTTTTCATCATAGCATAATAAACAAATTTATTTCTTCTTCATTTACAATTCAAAGCAATAGAATAATTAAGTGCAAATAACAATTCCATAACAAGTACTACAAAAGATATACCAAAAGACACATCATATATCCTAGGAACCCTTTTTGAGAGAAAACCTAGCCTTAAAATGTCCATATTTATTTTCATTGCAAGTCTATTAGCCACTCCACAAAGGGATTACAATTTCCCTTTTGTCAAAGTGTCAATCTATTGCATAAGAATCTCCATAATTCTTATGTACTCTATTACATTCATTTGTACATTCCTTTTTACAAGAGCGAGGGAACCCCATAATTCCCTCACAACAAACCTCTAACAATCACTAACCTACTAATACTCAAGAGTCCATTCCTTGGGTAATTTCTTACAAAGAGTATTCATGGGATCTCCCATAAGTTTCTTTCCATTTATTGGTCCCTATGTTCCATCCCTTATATATTTAACAACAAATGTATTTATTCGTAAAAGAATACTATATTCATCATGAATTTTTATATACTTAGTATAAAAAGGATTCATTATTCCATCAAACTGAACTTTACAAAATTAAATAATGAATTAGATCTTTTGCAAGCCTACAAACATCATTAAAATTTTCTAAACTTCATAACATATTATTTCTCTAGGAAAAAAAAAATCTTTAAAAACATCTAAGCCTATCAAGACTAAAGAAATATCTCTTTTTGTTCCTTTTCAAATTACTCCCTAAAATAATTCCATTACTCTTTTAAAAAGAAATTAACAGGCTCATTAAGCCATTCAACAATTCAACTTTCTAAGGCTAGTTCTAATAATAAAATAGTCAACTTTAGGCTATTCTTCTTACCACATTAACTTCAAAAATATCCATTACATATTTTACTCCTATGGTTACTCTTTTTATTTTAATCTAAATATTATCAAATCCATATTATCATTCATAGCTTGAATTACCTTTATTAACTTTTAATCCAAAGGTTATTTCTACATAAACCTTAGTCCCAATTCAAGTGGTAATTTCTCCTTCTACCTGAAAGGAGTTCTCTATGATAACTAAGCTATGTTTTTCTAATAAATAATTGGCTAAAATAATCATGTGGTAAACACTTTCCTTTGGTAGCTTACCATGATAACTTTACTATTATAAAACATATTCCCTACCTACCATTTAATCAATATTAAAAAAAATAATTTTTTGATTCCTAAGGGTGTCACAAATATTAAAATATTGCATTCTAACTTTTTTTGACCACTATGAGCCCATTTCAAATTTGTGGTGTCTGCTACCTATTTTAGATGAAACGTAGAAAATGCCCTCTCTTAGGGTTCTTTGTCTATGGTTCAATATATACCACATGGCAGCAACACGAGGTTCTAGATAAGCATCACTTGGTGACTTCCAAGGATCACAAATAAATCCACATTAAACATTAGCTTATGGTTGGAAATTTTTAATTTATTTCTTCAAATTTGAGTGAGAGAGAACTACCTCCATATAGTGAGTATTGTATTTGGTGTACCCAGGAAACAATCCCAACCGTGCTCAGAGATTAAACCTAAATATTTCTAGGGGTCCAACGTCGGTCCCAAAGCTTCAAGAAAAATAAAAATAAGGTCTCCTCCCTTGCAAAACACAGTCATGTATATACCATGATGTTAATCAAGTCTTAAACCATAGGTTTAAATGCTGTAGCATCCATGGTCTACATAAATATGTGGATAATGATCACACTAATGAAATGACTAAGGGAGATGATAAAAAATACATCAATCTCCTAGCATGGCAGTGCAATCTCTAAAAACAACCAACCATGAACCCTACATTTTTCTCAAGTGCTCATAGCAACAAAACTAAATATTTTGTATTAATAATGTTGTGTAATAATGGAAGTATTTCTATGTTTTACAGTAGCCAAACAATATTATGATTAATAATAAAACCACAAATCGAATTCCATCTCTTTGAATGAAAGCACCTTCTTCAAAATGAATTATAGAAAGGAGTACCTTAAATTGTTAGTAGATGCTTATACTGGAGAGGATACAAGTGTTCACTAGAAGATCCTTTGTTGCTCTCTCTTTCTTATAGGAATATGTCCAACAGTCCTTTCTATCTCGAACATTCCTTGTTCTCTTACTTTTGAATCCAAAACCCAAAACAACCCCCCTTTATTATTTTACATAAGGTTTAAAGATAACTCAGAGAGAATGTTTTCAAGATAATGAACTCATAATTGTTCATTGTTGTATTTTTTGAAGTTGGTTTCATTTTCCAATTTAAAGCAGTCATTATTTTATTTATTCTAAAGTATCAAATCTTCTTCACACAATCCTTCATAAAGCACGTTAGAAGTGTTAATTGATCATAACATACCATGTAAGAGTAAAAATGATATTTCAAATAGCAATAGTGTAAGCTAGATAAAAAAAATAGAGATCACATGTCAATTTATTTTGACTACATAAGCTACCAACTTTTTGGCCATCGATGAAGGTATCTAGTCCTGCAATAAGACACATCCATTAGTAACATACCATTAATCATCAAAACCTAATAAAACCACATAATTTGTCATCAATGAGAATATATAAATTCATAAATATTTTATATGAAAATTTATTGAGGGGAGGATCATAACAAATCTACACACCATAGCATGCCTAAGAGAATATAGTCACCAAAGAAAACATGAATCTAGATTGAAGGATTTGGAGTCTAGAAAGCATAGTCCAAAGTTGATATCAAGAAGATCCTGGGCACCTTAGCATCTTGAGTGCTATAGTAAGCTTGAGAACCTTAGAAAGCTTGAGCATTGAAGAAGTAAGAGCCTAAAATGTATGAAAATCTAGTAAAACTAATAGTGTCTCAAAGGAATTTAAAATACCAAAGGTCAGAGTAGAAGCATGTGAACACACAAAGTAGCACATAGACTAGGAAGAGAGAGAAAATTGCTGGTAAAGCAACTATGATTTATCAATTCCATGGAACCTGAACCTACCTAATGCAACTAACGATGCTTGATGAAGAAATACAGTGAACTTCAAGGTAAGAACTATTTCCATTTGATTGAGCATCTAAATCAAGTGCATTGAAATTTAAAATTCTGAATATGTTGGAGTAATAAGGCTTTAAAAATGATTGCTCAAAAAATGAATCTTTTAAGTATTTATGGAGAGATAAGTCTTTTTATATTTATAAAATTTTTAAGACATTAGTTAGTTGAAAGTTTTTAAAGTTTGGGAGATATAAGTAGTTTTTTTATTTAAAAGTTAAAAATATTATGAAGGATAATCTTAGAGGAGTAATAAGGTGATTATATTTTTTAAAAGTTTATTTAAATTGATTTCATAGTTTTTTTTAGAAAATAGTAAATTATTTTAATTATTGAATTATTTGCAAATTTAGTAATTTGGGAGATAAAAGGGTTTCAACCTCAAACTTTAGAAAAATATAAATTTGAAAAGAATTTATTTTTAGTTTCTAGGGAGACATAAGGGTTACTAATTCAAAGGAACATGACAAGAAAAAAACAAGCAAAAAAATAAATGATGAAAAATTAAGAATACAAAAACATGAGTTGTCAAAAATAAATGAAGAATAAAACTTATATTTTCAAGAAGAACAAATATATATTCAAGATGTCTCACTAGAAGAGACTAAGGAGATGTTGCAAGGTTTAAAATATTGTACACAACACATGATTAAAAAATTTGAAGAACAAAAGAATACATCAATAAAGGAAAAGAGAGTCTTACAATCAATCATGAGAGAAGCCAAAGATGAAAAATTTTCAATGCTTGGAAATTATCTAAGTTCAAAGCTTGATGAAGCAGTTGAAGACTCTAAAGGTGTTTTCATATTACCTAATTATATAAGAAAGATATTGTATATGACATTAATTTCTAATGAATTTCTCAAAGGAAAGAATAGAAAACAAGAAGAAATGATTATATATTTGAAGAATAAGATTGTTGATATTACCAGTGAAGCAAAAAAAGGAAAATTTTTAAAACTTCAACAATGCATACAAAGTATTTTTAATGATGCTAATGATTGTTATAATTTTTTTTTACTATACCTGTTAGTCTATGGAATACTATATCAAGGAATAATCACTCTAAATATTTCCAAGATAAGACAAGGAAAGGTTAAAGAATTAGGACACAAAACAATGATGAAATATGTTTTCTATGATACAAATGATTTAAGGCCTATGACAATTAATTAATGTTGTGATACCATAAAATTAAAGCCCATGATGATAGATGCATGTTGTGATACTAATGATATTCATCAAAGAGAAAAAGATGCATGTTGTGATTCTCATCGAATGAAAAAAAATTGTGATGCAAGCAATGATACTTGTGACATAGAATTCATGACAAAGATAAAACTTGTTACAAAAATAGATGCTTCATGTGACATAAAGGATTTGCATATAGTTCATGATTATTTAGAAAAATCATATGCTATCAAAATTGATGATGACATGGATTAAAATGATGACAAAGATAGTAATAAGTTGTGTTGATATTGATAGAGATTAATTTGATGACCTTTTTGGTTATTTTGAAAGGTATACTAAAAGAATTGGTTCAAAATTGTTAAATAAAATGGGATATAAAGACACATGTTTGGGAAAAAATATAAGGAATAAAAGAACCAATTGCACCAGAAATAAGATAAAAATGTGAAGGTCTTGGATATACAGGATAGATGATCAACAATGAACTAGGGACTAAACTTGTGATAAAAAATAGTGATATCAAATCTATGATAGGGATTGATAAAATTAGTAACAATGAAGGACAAATAAGATATTCTATAACTAAGAGTATATGTAATCATTATGGGAGATATAGACATAAGATAGAGAAATGTTAAAATTTCCATAGTTGTGAAATTTGTGGAGGACATAATCATTCACAAATATTTTATCTACAAAAAGAAAAGAAAGATCACAAATTAAAAATGAATTGTGGATGTATAAATATAAATGAATGAGATAAGATACTTTTTTTTGTATGGTTTCTACAGAAGAAAACCAAGTATGATAAAAGTTTGCTAAGAATATTGTTAGTCTTATCATAAAGAAATAAATGATTACGACCCAAGTATAGCTTGGAAGATGGCCTATAGTGAATATAACTATAGTGATAATCCTATAGATATGATAGTATTATGAATGTTCTAATGGATGACATAGAGACAATGATAATCTAGAGGTGGCCTAGAGGTAGAGTTCCAGAGGTAATGATCCAAAGGTAGTGATGTAGTGGGAGTGATGTAGAGGTAGTGACCCAAAGGAAGAGACCCTAAGGTAGTGATCCTGAGGTAGATCTGGTGGTAATGATACGAAGGTAGAGATATAGAGGTGAATCATATATTGATCTAGAGGTAGACACAAATAACTTATAAAAAATACCTAATGAAGATTACATATATCCAACCATACCAAGTTAGAGCTGAAGAATGAAGAGAAAGAAGAATCATGGAATGAAGGTAAAAATCCTTCCTACCAAATAATGTAATACGAGGGGTGTTGGAAGTATTACATTATTTTACCCCATTGTAAATATTAGTTTGGTAGTTTATTTATATTTTATATAGTTTATGTGTCAATATGATAGAAAGTGCAAAGTGTTAGGATAGAGAATGAAGAGTCACATGATATGTGGCAAGATGAGAGTTTTATCTTTATGAGAGAAATATGAAAGGATGCATCTCCCAACTGTTAGAGGAGAGCAATACTCAGAGTACTAAAAATTTATGTAATATTATATATTGAAGATAAAGCTCCAAGCAATGTGTGTGTCTTCATATCAATCTTGAAATTCTAAGATATTGAATACATTTGAGTTACATTTGTGAGATATTGCTGTAATTTATTTTAATCTAAATATTATCAAACCCATAAAAGTTTTTCATTCATAGCTTGAATTACCTTTATTAATTTTTAATCCAAAGGATATTTCTACATAAACCTTAGTCCCAATTCAAGTGGGAATTTCTCCTTCTACCTGAAATGAGTTCTCTATGATAACTAAGCTATATTTTTCTAATAAATAATTGGCTAAAATAATCATGTGGTAAAAAATTTCCTTTGGTAGCTTACCATGATAACTTTACTATTATAAAACATATTCCCTACCTACCATTTAATCAATATTAAAAAAAAGAATTTTTTGATTCCTAAGGGTGTCACAAATATTAAAATATTGCATTCTAACTTTTTTTGACCACTATGAGCCCATTTCAAATTTGTGGTGTCTGCTACCTATTTTAGATGAAACGTAGAAAATGCCCTCTCTTAGGGTTCTTTGTCTATGGTTCAATATATACCACATGGCAGCAACACGAGGTTCTAGATAAGCATCACTTGGTGACTTCCAAGGATCACAAATAAATCCACATTAAACATTAGCTTATGGTTGGAAATTTTTAATTTATTTCTTCAACTTTGAGTGAGAGAGAACTACCTCCATATAGTGAGTATTGTATTTGGTGTACCCAGGAAACAATCCCAACCGTGCTCATAGATTAAACCTAAATATTTCTAGGGGTCCAACGTTGGTCCCAAAGCTTCAAGAAAAATAAAAATAAGGTCTCCTCCCTTGCAAAACACAGTCATGTATATACCATGATGTTAATCAAGTCTTAAACCATAGGTTTAAATGCTGTAGCATCCATGGTCTACATAAATATGTGGATAATGATCACACTAATGAAATGACTAAGGGAGATGATAAAAAATACATCAATCTCCTAGCATGGAAATGCAATATCTAAAAATAACCAACCACGAACCCTACGTTTTTCTCAGGTGCTCATAGCAAGAAAGCTAAATATTTTGTATTGATAATGTTGTGTAATAATGGAATTATTTCTATGTTTTACAGTAGCCAAACAATATTATGATTAATAATAAAACCACAAATCGAATTCCATCTCTTTGAATGAAAGCACCTTCTTCAAAATGAATTATAGAAAGGAGTACCTTAAATTGTTAGTAGATGCTTATACTGGAGAGGAGACAAGTGTTCACTAGAAGATCCTTTGTTGCTCTCTCTTTCTTATAGGAATATGTCCAACAGTCCTTTCTATCTCGAACATTCCTTGTTCTCTTACTTTTGAATCCAAAACCCAAAACAACCCCCCTTTATTATTTTACATAAGGTTTAAAGATAACTCAGAGAGAATGTTTTCAAGATAATGAACTCATAATTGTTCATTGTTGTATTTTTTGAAGTTGGTTTCATTTTCCAATTTAAAGCTGTCATTATTTTATTTATTCTAAAGTTGAGCACTTAATTTTTTTCTTTTCTTCATTTTATTTTAATGAAGCAATATTAAACCTTCTTAACACAATCCTTCATAAAGCATGTTAGAAGTGTTAATTGATCAACAAATACTATGTAAGAGTAAAAATGATATGTCAAATAGCAATAGTGTAAGCTAGATCAAAAATAGAGATCACATGTCAATTCATTTTGACTACATAAGCTATCAACTTTTTGGCCATTGATGAAGGTGTCTAGTCCTGCAATAAGACACATCCATTAGTAACATACCATTAATAATCAAAACCTAATAAAACCCAATAATTTGTCATTAATGATAATATATAAATTCATAAATCTTTTATATGAAACTTTATCGAGGGGAGGATCATAACAAATCTACACACCATAGCATGCCTAAGAGCATATAGTCACCAAAGAAAACATGAATCTAGATTGAAGGATTTGGAGTCTAGAAAGCATAGTCCAAAGTTGATATCAAGAAGATCCTGGGAACCTTAGCATCTTGAGTGTTATAGTAAGCTTGAGAACCTTAGAAAGCTTGAGCATTGAAGAAGTAAGAGCCTAAAATGTATGAAAATCTAGTAAAACTAATAGTGTATCAAAGGAATTTAAAATACCAAAGGTCAGAGTAGAAGCATGTGAACACACAAAGTAGCACATAGACTAGGAAGAGAGAGAAAATTGCTGGTAAAGCAACTATGATTTATCAATGCCATGGAACCTGAACCTACCTAATGCAACTAACGATGCTTGATGAAGAAATACAATGAACTTCAAGGTAAGAACTATTTCCATTTGATTGAGCATCTAAATCAAGTGCATTGAAATTTAAAATTCTGAATATGTTGGAGTAATAAGGCTTTAAAAATGATTGCTCAAAAAATGAATCTTTTAAGTATTTATGGAGAGATAAGTTTTTTTATATTTATAAAATTTTTAAGACATTAGTTAGTTGAAAGTTTTTAAAGTTTGGGAGATATAAGTAGTTTTTTTATTTAAAAGTTAAAAATATTATGAAGGATAATCTTAGAGGAGTAATAAGGTGATTATATTTTTTAAAAGTTTATTTAAATTGATTTCATAGTTTTTTTTAGAAAATAGTAAATTATTTTAATTATTGAATTATTTGCAAATTTAGTAATTTGGGAGATAAAAGGGTTTCAACCTCAAACTTTAGAAAAATATAAATTTGAAAAGAATTTATTTTTAGTTTCTAGGGAGAAATAAGGGTTACTAATTCAAAGGAACATGACAAGAAAAAAACAAGCAAAAAAATAAATGATGAAAAATTAAGAATACAAAAACATGAGTTGTCAAAAATAAATGAAGAATAAAACTTATATTTTCAATAAGAACAAATATATATTCAAGATGTCTCACTAAAAGAGACTAAGGAGATGTTGCAAGGTTTAAAATATTGTACACAACACATTATTAAAAAATTTGAAGAACAAAAGAATACATCATTAAAGGAAAAGAGAGTCTTACAATCAATCATGAGAGAAGCCAAAGATGAAAAATTTTCAATGCTTGGAAATTATCTAAGTTCAAAGCTTGATGAAGCAGTTGAAGACTCTAAAGGTGTTTTCATATTACCTAATTATATAAGAAAGATATTGTATATGACATTAATTTCTAATGAATTTCTCAAAGGAAAGAATAGAAAACAAGAAGAAATGATTATATATTTGAAGAATAAGATTGTTGATATTACCAGTGAAGCAAAAAAAGGAAAATTTTTAAAACTTCAACAATGCATACAAAGTATTTTTAATGATGCTAATGATTGTTATAATTTTTTTTTACTATACCTATTAGTCTATGGAATACTATATCAAGGAATAATCACTCTAAATATTTCCAAGATAAGACAAGGAAAGGTTAAAGAATTAGGACACAAAACAATGATGAAATATGTTTTCTATGATACAAATGATTTAAGGCCTATGCCAATTAATTAATGTTGTGATACCATAAAATTAAAGCCCGTGATGATAGATGCATGTTGTGATACTAATGATATTCATCAAAGAGAAAAAGATGCATTTTGTGATTCTCATCAGAATGAAAAAAAATTGTGATGCAAGCAATGATACTTGTGACATAGAATTCATGACAAAGATAAAACTTGTTACAAAAATAGATGCTTCATGTGACATAAAGGATTTGCATATAGTTCATGATTATTTAGAAAAATCATATGCTATCAAAATTGATGATGACATGGATTAAAATGATGACAAAGATAGTAATAAGTTGTGTTGATATTGATAGAGATTAATTTGATGACCTTTTTGGTTATTTTGAAAGGTATACTAAAAGAATTGGTTCAAAATTGTTAAATAAAATGGGATATAAAGACACATGTTTGGGAAAAAATATAAGGAATAAAAGAACCAATTGCACCAGAAATAAGATAAAAATGTGAAGGTCTTGGATATACAGGATAGATGATCAACAATGAACTAGGGACTAAACTTGTGATAAAAAATAGTGATATCAAATCTATGATAGGGATTGATAAAATTAGTAACAATGAAGGACAAATAAGATATTCTATAACTAAGAGTATATGTAATCATTATGGGAGATATAGACATAAGATAGAGAAATGTTAAAATTTCCATAGTTGTGAAATTTGTGGAGGACATAATCATTCACAAATATTTTATCTACAAAAAGAAAAGAAAGATCACAAATTAAAAATGAATTGTGGATGTATAAATATAAATGAATGAGATAAGATACTTTTTTTTGTATGGTTTCTACAGAAGAAAACCAAGTATGATAAAAGTTTGCTAAGAATATTGTTAGTCTTATCATAAAGAAATAAATGATTACGACCCAAGTATAGCTTGGAAGATGGCCTATAGTGAATATAACTATAGTGATAATCCTATAGATATGATAGTATTATGAATGTTCTAATGGATGACATAGAGACAATGATAATCTAGAGGTGGCCTAGAGGTAGAGTTCCAGAGGTAATGATCCAAAGGTAGTGATGTAGTGGGAGTGATGTAGAGGTAGTGACCCAAAGGAAGAGACCCTAAGGTAGTGATCCTGAGGTAGATCTGGTGGTAATGATACGAAGGTAGAGATATAGAGGTGAATCATATATTGATCTAGAGGTAGACACAAATAACTTATAAAAAATACCTAATGAAGATTACATATATCCAACCATACCAAGTTAGAGCTGAAGAATGAAGAGAAAGAAGAATCATGGAATGAAGGTAAAAATCCTTCCTACCAAATAATGTAATACGAGGGTTGTTGGAAGTATTACATTATTTGACCCCCTTGTAAATATTAGTTTGGTAGTTTATTTATATTTTATATAGTTTATGTGTCAATATGAGAGAAAGTGCAAAGTTTTAGGATAGAGAATGAAGAGTCACATGATATGTGGCAAGATGAGAGTTTTATCTTTATGAGAGAAATATGAAAGGATGCATCTCCCAACTGTTAGAGGAGAGCAATAATCAGAGTACTAAAAATTTCTGTAATATTATATATTGAAGATAAAGCTCCAAGCAATGTGTGTGTCTTCATATCAATCTTGAAATTCTAAGATATTGAATACATTTGAGTTACATTTGTGAGATATTGCTGTAATTTATTGTATGACATATTTCTAATTTGTACTTCATTCTGGATAAAGTTTTTTATAAGTTAATCTATTAGGGAATCTAATAGAAAGAATGGAGAATAATACAATGGATTTGGTTAAATGGAGTAAGATTTCCAAATCTAAATTAATAGGAGGATAGGGGCTTAAGAATATACATAACTTTAAGAAAATACTAGTTTCCAAGAGTCTTTAGAGATTGATAATTGATAAAGGATTACGAAATGAGGTTATCAAGGAGAAAAATTTGTGTTCCATGTACTTTGAAGAGTGGATTAGACTTCATTTCAAGTTAGTGATCAATGTTACTATCATATGAAAAGTATTAGTGGGAATGTTTTTGGTTTAGAGAATATAAAATGGAAAGAAAATAAGACTAGGAAAAGACCCCTGGTTGTGGAGTGGAGATGATTGAACATCCAAATAGATAGAGGCTTAGGATATTAGAAAATGTAGCTTTTATGGATAGAATCAGTTCATGGAATATAGAGTGGAATTTAGCAAAATAATTACTTTTGGAAGGAAATGAAGTTGAGTAATGGAGCAATTATACAAGGGGTCTACCAAGGGGTTTATAAGATTGAGACAGTAAAAATACTCTTTAGCATGGTCAAAGAACCTAGTGAGTGGACAATTTATAGCTAAGAAAGGATACAAGAGAATGTTTCAAGGTAATAATGAGCAGATCGTTTTGTGGTGGAGACAAATTTGAAAGGTGAAAGCACCATTGAATTGGTCTTGGTAGGGTTTAAGTCAATGCAACTTGTCTAATTGGGAAGAATAAACAATGGGTCATTTCTTGGTTCATTGTGATTTCTTGAGAAAAGTGTGGAAGTCTATTTTACCCATGACTAAGAGGAAGGGATAGTGGCCAATAACTAAAACGAATCTATTATAGAATATGTAGCAATGGTTCAAAGACAAAGGTTTAAAGGAATATAGGTGCATTCCATTAATAGTGGCATGGGGTCTATGGTTGGAAAATATTCTATGTTGTTTAAGAGCAATTCCACCTATACAAGTTCAAAATCAGATTAAATATACTTATGGATGCATAAAATAAACCAAAAAATTAAAAGTTGTAAGGCAATTTGAAAGTTTAAATGTGAATATTATAAAGTGTTAGGCTTCTTTTGATGGATCTTTTAAAGATAATCTAGGTAGATGTGGGACAAGAGGAGTGTTATATCAGGATAAAAATCACAAATTCACTTTCAAAGCAAGTCTTGGTGAAGGCATCAATAATGTGATAGAGTGGAGGGATTTAATATTTTTGATAAGAATAGAATGAAAGAAGAAGTAACAAAAATCTAATTTTTTGGTGACTCAAAATTAATGGTGGATTGGGCTTTAGGATTAGTGGGGATGAAAAATTTGATACTTAGGCCTTATTATGAGTAGTTAAAATTTATAGAATCATTAATTGTAGATATGTCTTCTAAACATATCTACAAAGAACTAAATGAGGAAGCAAATGTTCTATCAAAATATGCCTTGGATATTCTAGTTGGTACTTGGTTAAAAGGAATAATGTATAAGATTGTGATCCCACCACAATCTACTTTATTTTGATAGAAGTTGTGGTTTAGGACACATTTCTATTATTTTTTATATCTTTTGATAATTAAGGTCATATTCGTAAGATAACGGATGACTATAGGGTTGAAGTGCCACAATGGCACTCTATAAGATGACTAAAGTCTTGCACTAGGTTGTTTATAGTTTTTATTGTATCAAGTTTGATAGATTGTTGGAAGATTTTGAAATAGCTCTTACTGGGGTTATTTCATAAGGCCTATATGAGGGTATAAGTACCCATATATTTGTAATTTTTTTCAAAATCTAAAATGAAAGTTATTGATATTTTTTATAAGAAAAGAATAAGAAGTAACGAGAAGGGGTATACTGACTATGAGAATGGGTGGATATGGTTTCCTTTGAGCACCCTGACTAGTTGGTTGAGGAAGGGGAGATTACCCTAGAAGGAGGCACTCTTTCTTGTAAGCTTGGATTTGGATAAGGACCATGATAGAAGGGTGAAAGATAGGTAGAGGGTTGTGAAAGTTGGTTGCAACTTGATCTAATCAAGAATTGTAACCGTCTAAAAAATTCTAGATGGAATTGTGCATATCTATGAGGTTTTTAATTTGAATGTACCTATACATATGGTTGGATTGGACCATACCTATCCAAATGATTATGTCAAAAATAGGTTACAAAGACAGAATCATGGGAAAAACAAAAAAATAAGAGTTTTGGGATTGTTCTTAAGGTCTATATTTCTATTTTTGTGGTATTTTTTAGCAAAACTAACTAATCAAACAAGTGGTTTAGCACAACAAACAAGTTTGTAGGTGTGTGTTTTGAAATGTATTTATGTGATGATGTGTTTGAATATGATCAAATAGTTGTTGTGTGATTGATACACCTTTCCAGAGCCATAACTTGTGAACCGTACGCCCGTTTGTATTAAAATTTAATAAGTGGTTCCATGTGCGGGTTCTATATTAGGCTCATCTATGATGCGCTTGATCCTCCAAAAAACATACTTTCAAGACCTAACTCCTCCATCTAGTGTCCCAAAATTAGCTTTTGATTTATGTTCCTAGGTTTTTTGGGTTTTTTTGAATGTTAGAATTTTATTATCTTTTGTTATACATTAAGTTGAGACCTGATATTTTAAAGTAAGGTTCATTATTGTAAGAGGGATGTGTACACCGAATTTGGGTGCAATCCGACTCATTTCTATTTTTAGCAGTTTCTAGAAAAAAAGACATTTTTTACGGTTTCTTTGGTTTTCGATTGCTAAATGACGGATTGTATTATTTTGGAGAAGGGGTGTGAATTCAGGAATGAGAAGAATATCAATTTGTAGGTTTCTATCATTATATTGCATCTATGTTATGTGATTGGAGTCCATTTTGTTGGTCTCTTGTATCTGAGTTCACACTAGTGATTATTTATTTTTTGTTTGATTTTCTTATGTTTTTGGATGTGTTTCTTATTTTTGAAAATATATAAGAATAAATAAAGGGTAGATGAATGTAATATACAAAGGTATATCAATGCATATTTTCCAATATACCCAAAGGTATGTAAAAAAATATAATTCATGAACAGAAAAATGGCTTCATATGATGGGGATGATTCGAGGTAACCAAAAAGGAAGAATATATAACTTTTATGCAAGAGGCAACACTATCTAGGACTTGCATAGGCCAACTAGCTTTTGCCTCATCCTCAATCAGGCTTAGTTAATAATGATAGCTACATATTCACTAATTATATATAGCCCTGTCAGTAGGGGTATGTATCCTAAACTACCCCAAGATGATCCCAAGGGCAACGAGCTTTCTGGGGATGAAGTCCAAAAAACTATTTGAGGGGGCTACTATGGTGGCTAGGGGACAAGTCAAAAGTTGGAGATGAATTCCAACATCATCGATATCGATTGGCAATTGGTGATAAAATTCAATGCCACCAATGTGTGTAATATGTGTGAGTGTGTGGTATTGATTCACTTTTTTGAGTGGAGTACAAAAAGAAACTATACTATGAAAGCAATAAAGGACATTTTTTATTAAAGTAATTTTCCAGAATCAAAATTCTACACTAAGAAAACAAGGAGAAAAGCATTTTGGAATGAAAAATCTATGCTAAGCACAAGAGGGTGATATATTTTTTTATTTGAGAAATTCCTATGCTAAGATTTGCTTGATCGTAAATCTATCTATAATGGACAAGATAGGCCTATTATGGTTATGACCAATTATATTTTTAGAGTCTTATGCATGAGATAAATCAAAACTTGTCTTAGCTCATAGGGAGAAATAAATTAGAGGTTTTATTTAGACCTTATGCAAATGCTTATATCTTATCCATTGAAAAGATAAATGCAACAACCTATGAGCAATTAACTTGAAAGGGGATCATCCTTGAAAATAAATCTATAATAATAACATGAAGGGAAAAGGCTTTTAGAAGCCAATCAAAAGAGAAGCTTGATTTTAAGCAGATTTTCCCAGAAGATATTTGGAGCATTTGAAAAGAAAGCAAAAAGAAAATATTGAATTTGAAAGTTTGACCAAAATAAGGATTGGTGCCTTTAAAATAAAACAAAAGAGAATGTTTTGATTTTGAGCAATAAAATTTGTAAATTAACTAAAAATAGGTGGTAGAAGGACTTACCGAAGGTCCTACATTGTCAAAATGCTATCTAGAATGTTTGACAGGCTTTGGATTTTGTTTTCTAGTGTTTGGATTTTGATCGTATGGGTCCATGTGGTTAGATTTAACTGTACCTATCTGTATGATAAAAAATAATGGTGGTTTTTGGAGGATTTGGTTGCTAGTGGTGGTCTATCTACTACAAAAAGTGATGTTTTTTGAAGTTTCTTACAATAAGAGAAGACAAAAAGTTAGATTTCCATGAAATATGTCAACTAAAAGAAAATGAACTTAAGCTACCAAATAAAAATCACAAGGTGGAAAGCAAACAAATTTTTAAAAGAGAAAAGGGTTGAAAGGTGAATGATTACACCTTGGGATGTCATTTTGAGAGGAGCGTTTTTGCCTAAGAAGGCAATATGGCAAGTGAGATAGCAATCTCAATGGGGAATCTATCTCAAACTTACCTACAATTGTTGGGTTGCTATGGTGGTTGTGTAGAAAGTGGTCTTAGTTTTTGGAGCACTTTGTTTGACCGTATGGACCCATACAGTTAAATTTTATCATACCCCTATGTACATTCCTAGATCATAAACCAAAAAGGCTTTTGCCTTGGAGCTGAGTTGGTGTATCTAGGTTTTGAGGGTTATGTGCTAGTTTTATGGTACTTGTAACATAGAAAACGATAACAATATCAGTGAGATAGCAAAAATTCTAATAAAATTAATAAAGGAGGGTGTAGAAATCCTATCGTGATCCCTAAAATATAACTATAGAAAATATACCATTTCAGTAATTTCAAAAGAAGTGTTACAAACTCAATAATTCTACAAATCTTGCCCCTTTGGGCTACAATTAGGGTCTTCTAGTGAAGAAACCCTTTCACAAGTAATTCTGTGTCAACCATTGTCACCTTAGGGGGAGTGGGCTTACTGCACACGTGCCACTACTAGATGCATGGGTCCTCCAAACCTGCACAACCCAATAATTTTTTTTAGTAGTATATGGGGGCCTATCTCAATCAGATCCCTTGTGATAAAAGATAAAATTCAAAATAATTCTAGGTTACTACATTACAAAAGTATTGTAAATGATCACAAAGGGTGCAACACAATGTTGTTACCTCATTTGGTGGCTTGTTGTTGTGTTATAGTTTGAAATAGGTCCCTAAGGAGAACCAAACCCCTAGGTACAATCCAATATGACTGTACCTATATGTATGGTCAACTTTGTGTTATCTACATAGAGAATTGCTTTGGTGAGGGGGTCCTTCTAGTGCTACTAGAGCTTTTATCTGAGTTGGATAACCTTCTAAAATTGTAGATAAGAGTAGTTTACAATGCATAAAGAGATGTCAAGAGGGACATGCTAGAATCCATGGTGGTTGATGGTAAGTGAGGGCTTGAGTGAAAGGATATTTAGAGTGATTTCTACAGAGAATGAGTATGCAATGTGTGATTCTTCTAAATGGTAAAAATAGGGTTCTATTTATAGACTTAGCCAAGGTTGGGGGGGTTGAGGTATCTAGTGAGGTGTCCCATGAGGTGACATGGTGTGCCATACCTCATAAATGGCTTTGGTGGAGGAAAGTCCTTATCCATCCACATGCTATAAATGGACATGGGTGTATCATACCTCATAAATGCATGGGGAATGAAAGTATTCACCCATTATGGTATGATGGATGATGACTCATCGATGTGTTCAATGTCTTGAATGCCTTGAAAGAAAAAGTATTTAAATGCCATTTATGGAATTGAATGAGCATAGGGATGTGGGGGAGCAAGAGTTAAGGTTGAATAGGGTTAGGTTGACCATGGATTTAGGATTGACCAAAGTTAGGGTAGTGTGACAACCAAAATGGCCTCACACCTATGATTCCTACGCGTAAAAGAAATAAGAGATACAAAATAATGCATTGCAAGATTGACAACAAATTGGAAAAGAAAGAACACTTTTATTCTATTCAGAAAGAAGTCAATTATGGTTAAAAATACATCCCTCTTAGGGATACCATTTTGATACTATTATTATAGTAGTAAAAACATATGAAACCCATCTCAAGGGTGAATGTGAGTTTCATGCCATTAGGGGTGACATGGACTACTCTAGGGTGGAGTTGACCCTCTTCTTTGTGTTGAGGAAGGAATTGGATGATTGACTCTCCTTTAAATCAGTTTTCCTGTGGTCAAGAAACAACATAAAAGCATTAACAACATATGCAACCTCTCATGGTGAGGCCCTTTGAGGAATGTGAACATAAAGATGCTATCACACTAATGAAATCAAGAAAGCGATCAAAGCATGCTATATTTATACCAAATTCATAAATATTGCTTGAAAAATAGAAATGAAGAGTACTACTTTCTATCTGATAGACCAATTGCATGAAATGATGCATAGAAACATGAGATTAGTACAAAATTGTTCAAATGGAAAGAATTTATGTAAAACCCTAATTAAACCGGTCAATGTCTCTAAACTACCAAAGAAACCATTAAAATGACTAATCTAACCTAATTAAGAATACTAAAATAGAAGCAGTAAGGAGATCTATCACCTATTGCAAATCATAGCTCTAATGAGTGGTCTGCACTGTACATCACAACTATCAGCCACGACTAGCAATCAAGTAAGTTTACCCTCTAAATATAGGGCTATGGGCTTGATATTCCTTGTCCAATAGATGATCAAGGGTTTCCTTGATGCCCTATGACTAGATTGGTGATTGAATTGCACAAGTGGGCCTCTGTTCACCTGGATTTGTGTTTCTTGGCATTCTAGCTCCTTAGGGCATCCATGGCATAAATTGGCATGATGCTTGATGAATTAGCAAAGGATTTGGCAATAAATCTCTCTCAATACTCTCAGGTGAGTATACAATTTGATAGGACTTCGCTGCTCTAATATCCAATGCACTTCGTTCCTATTTTTCCCTAATTCAAAGGGGTACTTATAGGATTACCTAAGGGCTAGGGGTGGCTTCATGGAGAAGCCAATATCAAGAAGAGGTGTTTAGGACAGTTGGATTGGAAGCCTCTAGAATATTCCATCCTTTAACCACCTTATTCTAGAAAAAATGGCCGTTCAAACCGATTTGGCTCAGATGAAGGCCAACTAAACTTTAGTTTAGACCGTAGGTGATAGCTGTGGCCTAGATTGTAGACCGCAGGTCTTAACTATGGTTTAGACTATAGACCATAGGTCTCAACCATGGTTCAGATTGATTAGGCCAAGGATCTCAAATTGAGTGGTTAGAAGCACTACTGTATCTTGGAGTCTGTCCAAGATATTCCATATGGTCTTGTAACATGTCCCATATGAGTAGTCGCCCTCGACATGACATGTTTTAGGTGTCTACAGATGTCCCTTTTGAGATGCGTTGTGATATTGAACAATGCATGAGAAAAAATACACCACCTAAAATGATGCCGAAGGTTGTATGATGATCATTAGTCAGATCAATATTAGATGCCCCAGGTCCTACAAAAGGACGTGCATCCTAGAATCATTGCTTCCAACTAGGTGAAAGGCTTAAATTTTAAGAGCTTGTGCCCATCTCATCTCATTCGGTGCATTGTGCATTCCATAGGTATATTTTGACCCATAGATCCAAAAGGCAGAGAACAACAAGCAAAACTATCATAATTGCTATTTACCCTAAGCAAAAGGGTAAGCTTATGATAGCTGTTGACAATGATTCGTAAGACAAACACAATTTGAAAAGATCAAGGGATCTATGATTTTAGGGATCTTCTGTTGACTTAAATTATGATTACGATAGTATGACTACCCCCTCAAGCGACGAGTAAATGAGGGTAATGACAATGAATAAAGTGGCGAGGTCGCTTGACCATAATGAAGGATCTGTACAAACTTAGATTTGAGCATTTTAATTTCTTGGATAGGCCTTAGTTCAGCTTATGATTGCAAATTTTAATAGTAATTACACATTCCTATCTAGTGGAGTAGTTGGGCTGCAATAGCCTTCTTAGGGAATCAAAATGATACAATGCCAATTAGATGTATGTTGAATCAATTTTATCGATGATTTTCTAAAAATATGTCATAGGAGAAATGACATAAAACACCTCGTTCCTGTGGAGCGGTCTAGTCTTGAATGCCTTATTCAGGATTGAAAAGAAGCATATCAAATCAATGATGACAATTTTATCCCAAATGTCCTTATGGTTATTTACTCATCTCTTCGAATTGCATGGAGCTTCAGTCACTGCAACCACCGAGTGTATAATGTAAATGACTGAATACGAGGTGCATTTGGCTTTTGATTATTTGATTTTTTTGTTGTTTATTTGAATTTTTAATTGATCGTGGTGCTTGAGAATCACCAAATTTGTTAAATTGATTGCTCTTATTGAGATTTTGATCCGTTAGGAGTCATTAATTTGTCATTTAAAACATTCCCATGGTGGGATTTTAGTGCATTTAATGCCAATTGTAAACCGCATGCACGGAATATGGTTGGTATTTCCAATTTTGGTAACCACAACTTAGGGCTCCAATCGCAAAAACCTAATTTTGGGACCGTAGTTTTATGCTGTGGTCCAAAAAAATTAGAAGAGGGTATTTAAATTTTCCCATTTTGAAAAATTCTCATTATTCCTTGAAAGTGATTTGCAATTTGAGAGCTATGAGAGGTGAGGAAATATTTCTGATGTGAAACACTGCCGAAACCACTACCTACCACCTCACAGACATCCCTATGGCGGACCCTTCACAACCTTCATCCGGTAGAGGGATTAGTGCAGGAAAGGTAACCCTAAACTTAATCCGCACATTCCTTATCAATTTAAAATGAACTGCATTAAGTAATGGGTTAAATAACCTCACTAAACTATTGGCAAATAACCTCATACTAGTTAGGCTAGCTTAGATTTTAATTTGTCTTGGGTGCTAGGCTAGGAAGGGACCCAAAAAAAAAGGTCACATTCCTAGATCGCAGCTGGTAAGTGCAGTTCCCAATTATCATATTGGGGACCGCTGCTGTCAGTCATGGTGGGATTCAAATCCCAACGGTAAAAATTTTTACCGTTATGCGGACCATAGCTTTGACCCGTGGTTCCCAAATTTTGATTTTTTTTTAAAATTTTAATGATTGTTTTTTTATTTTCTTGGCAATTAATGCCATTTATTGCACTTCTCAAATGCATTTTTGAATTTTCTTGAAATTTTTGATCATTTCTTGCATGTTTTTGTGTTTTTAGCAATTTTAGATTTGTTTGACATTTTAAAGGTTATTTTTTTAGCTATTTTTAGTTTTCTTAGTCATCATTGTACTTATACCTTTCTGCTCTATAGAAATTGACCTCTAGATCTAGGGAGCCATATATCGTCTGCACCCTCTATGATCAACTCACTGACCAGGAGTAGGAGTGGTTTGGTGCGGTTAGCTTTGGCTATGTGCTTGATCTGCCCACAATCCAGGTAGACCAAGCATACATGACTACATTGGCCCGAAGCTGGGAGGCACAAACCAACACATTTCACCTACCCACAGGTGAAATGACTATCACATTGGAGGAGGTCTATCGGATCTTCAGGATCCCTATTTATGGCAAGCCCATCACCTCCACTCCTTTCACCAGAAAGGAGGATGTTTTTGATGAGATATTTGGTGACCATAGTGAGGATGCCTAGGGTAGGGCTAATCATGGGGGCATCCATATCAGATATTGGTAGGGGGAGCACATATTCTCTATCTGAGAGGCTATATTTATGCACCTCATGGTTTATATTGCTCTTCTAGAATCCTTAGGTATGAGGATCCCCTAGAACCTCTTGGCCAGTGTCAGGAGAGTTACACAGAGTTCCATGCAGTGACCACTACTCTTGGCTTGGGGGAGCACTCTGTTATGCCAACTATGTCAAGAGTTATATCAGGCTACATGCAGGAGCTGGGTTGGCATCAACTAAAGATTATTACTTTAGATCTAGGGCAGGCAGTATATCAGGATTGAGTGCTCAACTAAATTACCCCTCGTCATCACTACTATCCTTGATTAGTGCCAGTGCTATGTGGCATGCTGGCCCTGTGAGGAGGCCAGGTTTTGGAGCAGGTCCCATGCTGGGGACGTGGACCACTACATTATGAGGCTTGCACAGATTTGGGTGAATGACATAGAGTGGCATCCATACATGGATTTACTGATATGGGACGAGGCTAGCGAGCGACTATGCTAGGCTAGGCGAGACAGGTGGTTACTCGATTAAAATGCTGATATCCATGAGTAAATTTTTCATGCATCCTTCACTAGTTTAGGCTCGTACAAGATATTTTGGAGTTGCCTATCATCTACTGGAGGCTAGTACTAGAGAGGGATTTACCATGGATCTAGCTGAGGTCACTTGGGGATGAGGTTGATGACTTACAAGAGTCGGGCATGGCTAGGGCTAGGAACACCCCAGTGTATGATACTTGGTGGTCCCTACTATAGTGGCAGGGAGAGGGGCTGCTCGATAGGGTGGATGATGGTGCTGAGGCTAATATAGAGGGGCGTAATGTGCACCAGTGGACTGAGGGTATATGGGGTGTAGATGCCATAGAAAGGGACACTTCATAGGTTAAGGCTAAGGAGGACCTATCAAATGAGGGTGAGGCACCTCCAGAAAGTGAGATGGGATAACTAATGACTCAGATTATGGATCTTTAAAGTTAGGTTAGGAGGCTATAGACCTAGCAGTTTCAGTGGGATACTCCTATCGCCACTCTAGAGGTAAAGCTGACTCACAGGGAGAGGCAATTATAGGAGGCCCAGGAGTAGATCATAATGATTACAACATGGGTTATAGGGTCAGAGACACAGGTTCATGATCTTACTAGTGCATGTGATCTAGCATAGGTGTAGTGGAGTGCAGCTATTGCAAAGAGATATCTGCTTAGAGTATAGAGGGGGGATCCTTCATCCTCCCAAGCTATCATGAGACCTTTCGATACACTATCATCATTGCTACCAGGTGACCATGACTCTATGACAAAGATTCGATGATTACAGGCCCTCGTGGAGGAGGGAAATGATAGGCACATAGGTAGGGTAGCCCACATAGATCAGTTGGAGGGCTACATCAGGTTGATTGGTGGGTAGGTCCCAGAGGATCCACATGCTTCAGGGTACCAACAGACCAAGACCAAGACTATAGGGTAGTCCTCTAATAGCTTTAGCCATCGGACCCACATGATTGAGAGGATGCACATATACTCTAGCACACATGGATCCAGCTCACACAGGAGCCACAGGGATGGTGGGGGTGATGGTGGTGACTCCCAAGATGGGGGTGCATGTCCCATATAGTACATATCTTGCTGATATATTTGTTGTACCATTTTTGAGTGTAAGGTCGAGGACCTACACAGTTGTAGCCTGTGAGCATTTTGATACACTCTTGATGTACTCATTGATACACATATTTATATGATATATCATTTTTACTCATTACATGCACTTATCATTTTTATATTTTATGTTTATGTTTATGCACATGGATGCATATGTTTTATATTGATGCTATGTTTATATGATGTGACGTATGGATGACATGCACAAGATAGCTATTTAATTTATGATGATGATGATATGTAGTGATCTAAATGTTCAGACGTGCTATGTATGATGGATGCATATGGATGTGATATTTACTTTTAAATGCATATTTAATTTTGCTTTATTGTATGTATTTAACTTGTGATGATGTCATGCTATGCTGGTGTAATGTATGTGATGCTTTATTTACACGATGGTAATCTAATGTAAATGAACCTGTATGCTTTAATCACTTAAAAAACAAGGAACAAATGTGATATATGTTTAAAAATCTAATGGACGACACCACAAAATTTGTAAAAATCATGAATGTAATTGAAAATCCTCATCGATAATTTAATCAATTAATCACCCATATATGAAATGCAATGATATGCAATGGTATGATGCAAATGATGTAATATGTCACTCTATATTTCTTTTTGCAATTTTGAAAATATGCACAATATAGTCAATTGTCATCTAAATATCGTTTATGATATCCATCCAATATCTATCCTATATATTTTTTGTGCTCAATGTAATGATGTATCACTTATTAGATACTTTGCAATTTGATGATTTGGAATGACTTTTATTTTTGATGGTTTGTGATATTTTGTATTTTGTTTCTATTAGAGAAAATTTTGAGGTTTTCCATGAGACTCAAACACCCTAGTTGACTTATCAAAATTTGTATACTAACCAAACTACACTTATGAAATATAAGGCTTTCGCTAGAATAGGCCCTAACTGCTCATTATCCCTATGTGTGCACATGAATATTTTAAGATAAGTCTCAAGCATACCTCGATGTCAAGCAAGATTCTTTTAGCCCATTGCTAATATTGAGGGTTCGTAAGTGTTTATTCAATCTTAGGTTTAGATTTTAGTTGTACTAGATGACTAGGTAATACAGGACACCTGAAGCTAGCTCTTCCACATTCAAATATTGGTCTATGCATAAGCGAGGTGCTAATGCATCAGACATATCATCATGCATAAGGTACAATAGTGCTAGAAATTCCATGGATTCAAGTTTGCTCCCTTCTTTTCTTCAAATTTTTGGGATACTTGCTCATATATAGTTGTGCAAGGGATTTGATTCCACTTTGACTTTGAAATTTCTTTGGATCTTCATTCGATCTTCATTTGAACTTTGATTTTTGATATTCATTTGATCTTCACTTGAACTTTTATTTTTGATCTTCATTTGAACTTCACTTTCAGGAGTTTACATTTGATAATTTTATTCAAAAAATTTCCTTTGGGGGATTTTGCTTTGGAGAACTATTTTTGGGATATCGATTGAGGATATCGATCTATGATATAAATATAGGATATCAATCTGGCATGTCGATCTATGATATCGATATAGGGTATCAATATTGAGAATTGATGTGGGATATCACTCTGGGATATTGTTCATTTTATCATAAGCAAGGGATTTTGAATAGGGAATACACTTGTCCTTTTTCCAATTACCAACATTTCCTGTACTATCTGCATAGGGGGATAAGCAAGAATAACTCTTTCACCTTAGGATACCCTCCTGATTCATGGCTTTCATCTTCCCCTAGTCCTTATTAGGATTATTTAATTTTTTTATTAGTGAAAGAATTATGATATACTAAGGGCTATACTAACTAGATCTCATCTACAAAAGCAAAGTAAGCTTTCTATCAATTCTTGATAAGACCTTTAGATATGGTTGAGTGACCAGAAAACCCTAGTATATTCTTCATAGAAATGTTATGGGTTGTGTTGAAAAACATAATTACTCACATGAATGGTGGGTTATGATAAATGCAGAGGTGCATGATTTAAAACACAAACATGGCATATTTTTTAAGACTGACAAACACAATCCATTCTACGATGGAATGCAATGGATGACGAATGCCTATATGGAATGCAATGATGAAATGTAAATGTTTTTGGATTTTATGCTTTACCAATTTATTTTTGGATTTTTGAGCCTTTATATTTGACCAAATGATGAGTACATGCCTTCAGAGCCTTTTGGATTTGACCAAGCAGTTTTGAGAATCCTTGGAACCTTTGGGTTGACCAAGCAATTTTTAAAAACCTTTGATACATTTTTGGGATGACCAAGTGGTTATAATAAAATCCTCGAGGCCTTTACTGACTAACCAAAGGGCTTATAGATGCCTTTGGAGCTTTTGGATTGACCAAACTACTCATAAGAGAGCTTGGAGCCTTTTAGATTGACCGAGTGGTTTTTGGAAAACTCTCAAAGCCTTTAACTAACATGACCAAGTAGTTTTAGGAACCCTTGGAGCCTTTTAGGATTGACCGAGCAGTTTTAAGAAAACCCTTGAAGCCTTTGGGGTTGATCGAGCAGTTTTAAACAAGCTCTCAAAGCCTTTGGGATTGACAGAGCAGTTGTAAACAAACTCTCGAAGCCTTTTACTATGATCTTAAGCATAAATGCCTTAATGTGGATGAATTTGAGAGATTTAGGCTCTTCAACACCCCCTAGCGAAGTTAATCGATAGGTACCCAGACCAATATTTTATGATATAGGGTCCTAATCAATTAGCCATGAATTTGTCTTGCATATCAGGTGTTAAATTAGAGTTATGTTGGTTCTCTTTCAAGACAAGATCCCCAACCTCAAAGTCTCTCTGATGGAATTTAATATTGTAAGCTCATTTTAGTCATTCCTGATAAATGCAGAGATGCTCTAGGGCATTCACATGACGTTCATAAAGTAGCATCAATTGATCCAATCGAGCTTACCATGCGATGTCGTCATCGATGAACTCTTTCAATGCGACGTGCAGTGTTGGAATTTCCAACTCTAAGGGCATAATGGCATCAACACCATATACTAGTGAAAATGACGTTGCCCTAGTGGGCGTCCAAATGCTAGTCCTGTAAGCCCATAATGCAAGGGGTAGCTGGATATGCCAATATTTATGGTGTTCTTGTACTATATTTTTCAAGACGGAAACCACTATCTTATTTGAAGCTTTAGCCTGCTCATTTTCTTATGGATAGTATGGAGTCGCAAAAATGTGTTTGATTCTATACTTAGATGTCAAAGCTCTTATAGTTTTGTTCTTGAATGACGTTCCATTATCCGAGACTATCTTGGATGGAATCCCAAAATGACATATGATATGCTCGAGTATAAAATTTTTTATGTGAGCTCCAGTGGTTATTGTTAAGGGTATTACTTCCACCCACTTTGTAAAGTACTCAGTAGCCATGATAATAAATGTATGCTAGCCCGATGATGGGGGAGAGATCTTACCGATGAGATTGAATCCCCACTGAGAAAATGGCCAAGCCACTTGGATGGGTTGTAAGGCCTACGATGGCAGGTGCGTAAGATTAGCATGATGCTAACATTTGATACATTTATTGACATACACATTGCATTCCTTCTCCACAGTGGGACAATAATAACCCATTTGAAGGATGTACTTGAGGATGGCCATGTTGCTAAAATGACCACTGCACGTACTGTCATGAGCTTGTGAAATCACCCAAGATACCTCTTGGGGCTCTAGACAATGAAGGATAACTCCATCGTAACCTCTTTAGTACAAAATATCTCGTAGCAAGACATATTTAGTCATTTTTTGATTGAATGTGCATCTTGCAGCATGTGACAATCCCTCTGAGATTAAACCAAGTTTTAAGAAGTCTTGGATTTATGACATCTAGCTTTGGAAAGGCTTAGATTCTACTACTGAGATGACTTGCTCCCCTTGCATATCTACATGTACAAATGTAGACTAGGAAACAACCTTGTGGTGAATGGTAGTACCACTCCCCATAGGACTCTGAGTGGTTAATGACCCCCAAGGTGCTTTCTTTAGAAAGTATTTAGTTCTACAAAACCATTCAAATTTTGGTTCCATGCTAATCATATTGATTGACATTTTATTATCAATGACTGCACGCTCTGCTACAAGATGTGAGAGCATATGGACATGGATGGTAGTGAAATCCATAGATGGATTCTAAGGGATTAAGGATACCAAAGATGCCATGGTGTCTACAAATCTATTTGATGAATGAGGGATTGCCTCGATGTCATACCATTCCAATTTAGCCAAATATGTAACAACAAGATATTTATAAGCTTTCAGCATGAGACATCAACACTGAAAGAACCCCTTAACTTGGTTGACTATGAGTAAGGAGTCACCAAAGATGTTTAGTCTCTTAATGTTCATGGTGACAGCTATGTGGAGCCCCAGTAGTAGGTCTTCATATTCAGTGTTGTTATTGGTACAAGGAAACTCTAATTTAAATGACAAGGGCATTGGAGCTCCTTGTGACATGAAAAACACTATTACTACACCACCTCCTTGCTCGTACTTCGAATCATCGAAGAATAGAGTCATGTTAGCATTATTATCTATTTCTTCAAGTTTAGGAGCCTCGGATATGATGAAGACCACATCATTTGAAAGCTCAATGGTTAGAGGCCTACTGTTTGAAAATGGTGCCTTAGCCAGCTGATCAGCTATGACCCATCCCTTAATGGACTTTTGGATTATGAATTCCAAGTCTAATTCTATCAGTAGCATGATCCACTTTTCCAGTACATGTGTTATGATATATCTTGCTCATCATATACTACAAAGGATTTTGTTTTGATATTACATATGTCGTATGACTTAGCATATAGTGTCGCAATTTCTTTGTAGTGAACACTACTGCTAAACACAGTTTCTCCACATATGCATATCCTAGCTTGTAACTTACCAAGGTTCGATTAATATCATATATGGCTTTCTCTTTGCCTTGCATGTTATTTTGGGCTAACATGGTACCTAATGCAAAGTCAATTGCCGATATATATAGCAGAAACATCACATTTGGCCTTGGTAGAGCTAGTACTAGCAGCGTCGCCAAGTATTACTTTATTTCAAAAAAAGCTGCTCGATAGTCCTCGTCCTAATTGAATGGGACCTCCTTATGTAGCAATCAATTCATGGGTTGACATTTATCTGATAGTTGAGAGATAAATCAATTTATCGATGCTACATTGCCCTAAAGGCTTCTTAGCTCTTTGATATTTTTTGGGGGATGCATTTCTAGAATAGCCTTAACCTTTGCTGGGTCAACTTCGATGCCTCATTTTGAAACGATGAATCCTAAGAGTTTACCAGAAGTTATGCCAAATACACACTTCTTAGGATTCAACTTGATATTGTACTCTATCAGGCGATTGAAGACCTTTCTCAAGACCTCCGCATGTTCTGCACGTAGTAATGACTTGGCCAACAAGTCATCCATATAATCCTCTAGGATCTTATGCATATAGTCATGAAAGATATATGTCATGGCCCACTGATATGTAGCACCAATATTTTTGAGGCCAAATGGCATAAATTTATAGCAAAATATTTCCCATCGCATTATAAACACGGTTTTATGTTGGTATTTGGGCTTAATCCAAATTTGATTGTAACCAAAAAAACTATTTATTAAGGAGAGCATCCCATGACCTGTAGTTGCATCTATAAGAGCATCGATATTAGGCAATGAAAATGAATCCTTGGGTGTTGCCTAATTTAGGTCTCTAAAATATATAAATATAGATCCTTCCATCAGGTTTTCCTACAGGCACCATATTGCATACCCATTTTGGATAGTCTATGGAAATGACAAACTCTACGTCCAACAACTTTTACAATTCATCCTTCACAATTTAGGCTACTTTTGGATGCATCTTCCTAAGATTCTACTTGAATGACTTATTTGACAGATCTAGCCAAAGGTTATGGGTAATCAATTTTGGGTATAGACCTGGCATATCTTTATAAGACCAAGTGAAGAGATTAGGTCTCTCTTTTAATAGAGGGATGAGGTTAGCACACTCATCTTGAGTAAGAATCTCTCCAAATTTTACCTTCCTTGGATTGGTGAGATCATTATTGATATCCACATTGAAGGTTTCCTCTACTGACATGTGTGATCCCTCCTCAAGCTGATGAGGCATAAGGATCAAGTGGATGCCATCGATTGGGTTTATAGATTTTGTATTGGAAGAATCTTCAACATGATTGACATCATAAGAACAACCTGGTGTAAAATGAAATGGTTGCAATATTTCTTCATTAGGGAAGAAATATTTAGGCTCAAAAGGTGAGTCAGCATGATCCCAATTGATAGCATCTTCATTGAGATAAAATGGCTTGGATGGATCTATTGGATTATGGAGTGGAGTGGTCAAATCAATAGAGACCATATTTATGGAATGGAATTGATCTCTAGGACCACATGGATAAACTTCTACATAATCGATGTAGCCATCATACTCGAGATCTGGCTCTATTGGCATGGGCACAAAAGGATCCTCTCTATGTGGGCTATGAACGATTGGGTCCTCTCTATGCAATGATTGCAATATGGGATCATTTAGATCGATGAGCTCCATGTACATAGGTGGGTTAGGAAACACCATATGATAGATCACATCGAAGTTCAGTGGTCTTCCCCTAAGGTGAGGGTTGATATTGATGTCTTTGGGCATGTTCTTAGCTGTATATGGTGCATTACAGTGATGTAGGTAGGGAGGTCCTATATAGGCTCTCTCCGTTTCATCCTCGTCATCACTATCATAATACAATCCTTCATTTGACGCCACTGGAATGGGATGTTTTGGAAAATGTGGCCCCATATAGGCTATTTACTGATCACTATCATTGCTGTCCAATAAAATTAGATATAAGAATCATAAATATGGTACTACCTCATAAATTGGCTCAGCATCATCCTCTGATTGATTGTTAGGTGAGGTCTCACTATCCACCAAGATATCCTCATGATATATCTCAGGTGGAGCTGTGGTGATGTAAGACACCATATTATTATTCCTCTAGAACATAGAAGGATCAGGGTGATATGGGTTGAAATCCACATCATTCCCCAGGCTAAGGTACAGGAGATCTAATGATGCTGTAAGTAAATCATCCTATCATCATATTTGTAACCCTAGCCCAAACCTATCAGTTTACAATTGATAACGCAACTCAAGTGAAGTCCTATGCCCTTAATCAAAAATACCAAGGCCATACCCATGCCAATGATATAATTTGAAAATGTGCCTAGAATATTCGGGGTTGGATAGATAATGAAAATTCACTACGGATGGTTCATCATCATATTCATCCATAGGCGTTCGTGTGGGAAGCTGATCTAGCCTAGCATAGATGAAATTCATATGATTGGGTGGCTCTTCCAATGGTACCACTGATCTAACCAAAAAATGATGAGCATGGGGTTGGTCCATCTCTTGTGCAATATCTAGAATTGGTCCAAAGGTGATGTTCTGCACAATATAGTAACCTAACCCCGTGTTGGCTAGGTGAATAGTCATCCGTGGTATGGATAACCCTACTGATGATGCAGGCAAGGCAGGTTGAGGTACCTCATTGGATTTGTCTTGGGCTTCCTCCACTTCCATAGGAATGGGAGCCTCATCAGCGACTGGTTAGGGTAATTTCTCCTTTTCCTTTTTGCCTACTTTCACCTTTAGCTTCCTTTCATCCTGAAGCATTGCTGATGTAGTCAATTTCAATGAAGTAGCAGTAGTGTGCTCAGATCTGTGTGATATAGATGTCGATGGTTGGGCACACACTCTTTGTTTACCTCCTAGATTCTTAACCTGTGATGCTTCCCGGATGTCTAGGTGCATTTATGAGAGTATGAAACCCCTCAACAAATCAACTAGGTTCATGAATTTAAAGGTATCTTCACATGACGACATCATGTGAACCTATCCCTTGTGAATGTACTTCACACATGGATGTAATATAGAGGGAACGCAATGCATATCTCAAATCCAAGGCCTCCTTAGTAGGATGTTATACTGCATGGTGCCTTCTATCACATGACACATCATGGGGATGGTCTTTAGGCCTACCTAAATAGGTAGGATGATCATGCCAACTGTTGAACATAACACATCCTTAAACACTCTCAATGTGAATGCAGTGGATATAATATGTGACTTGGGTAGCTTCAAGGGACTCAAAACCTTGGTATTTATAATATTGATTGATGAACCATTGTTAATAAAGACCCTCTTGAATGGCATGTGATTGACACACACGATGATATGCAATGATGGGCCAACCGTATCTGTAGGAACTGTCCTAATTTCATGATCATAAAATTGGATCGTCGGTTCCTAGAACCGTTGTACATGTCCCACAAAATTGGTGAATGCTTGAGCATCCTGGGATTGCATTTCAATGGACCTCAGAATGTCCATGAGAGTCTCCCTATGCCTAGGGGACTATTGTATCAACTCATAAATAGACAACTTTGTAGGAGTTATCTGTAGGTTTTGAACCAACCTACTTCGTATGGTCACCATCGGTCTAGTTGGTGGGCCTAGAATATTCTGAGATGGATGTTAATTCGACATAGCTTGTAACCTAATGGGAGTGCATGATTGATTTGATTACTCATATCTCCCATGTATCATAACAAAATTAACCATACCTATGAACCCCTAGGTAGGTGGTTCGATGCGCACTTGGTTGACGTGACCAACATTGTTGTGAGGTGCCTCATTGTTTGGAAATGGATTTTTATAAATCCCCATGTTATGGTTGTCGGGTTCTAGTGGATTATTTGGCACTACAAACTCACCTTGTTCAATCATTTTTTGCACAATATGATTGAAGGACAAACACACTATGATGTCATGACCCTTTGTGTGATGGAAGATGCAAAATAGATCATCCTGATACCCCTTTGACTTGGGCTAGTTAGGATCAACTAGTTTGATTTTGGATAACCTGATTGCCTTTACCTCGCACAATTGATGGAATATCGATATTAATGATTACGTCAAAGGTGTGAATTGGTGAGGTGGACGTTGCTCTTTATTTTTGCCCCTATAATTATTCTTACGTTGTTTGTATTGCGTAGGAGGATGTTGGGCCTGATAATTTTGCTTTTGTTACCCTTTATCCTCTCTCTGGAGGTTTAGCACCACTTGGTTGACCTGGGCCTGCTTACCCTGATGTTTCATGGAGCTCTTCTTGTGCCCCTCCTTCCTATTATTGAGCTTCAAGTTACCTTCTTGTAGCTTGATATCTTCAATTACTTTGGCTCGTACCAAAGCTTCCTTGAATGTTGGATACTGCTATAGTTGCAACAATAATGAGATGTGCTTGACACAACTCTTGGTAAACAATCGATTCAATTCTATAGTAGGAAAAGGAAATGGTAGCTTTGCCATTAATATCCTCCACCTCTTTCCATACTGTTCAATTGGATCATCATCATGATGAGCTAGCATAGCCAGATCGGAAATATTAACCTATTTCTTGATGCCAAAAGAAAATCGTTCAAGGAAAGAGTCAGCCAACTGATCAAAATTGGTGATATTGTGCTTCTTTTGCTGATTGAACCAATCTCGAGTTGGGCCTGAGAGGGTTGTGATGAATGTATGCAAAAACAAGGTATCATTGCTTGCAATCTTGAAACATGCATCCAAAAATCCTGTGACATGCTCTTGTGCATCTTCATCACATTTAAATTTATCTAACCTGTGCATGTCAAAATGCTAAGGATATGCTAGAGTAGGCACTGAGGGGTCTAAAGGCTCATTATGAATCTTTATTAATGTCAAATTTTGAAGAACCGCACCTTGCCTCTTGATTGCTTTTACCTTCTTAGCTAAGGCCTTATAGGCCTGCGAGGATAGAAAGTCCTCCTCCCTAAGTTGACATAGGGGCAGTATTGGAGGTACATTCTTCCTCTGTCAAGGTGGAGGACGTTGATCTTCCTCATCCTCAACTTGGGAGTCTTTAGGATACTCTTGATTTTTTTCCTCTCTCCCTTATTCCTCATATTATTGTTGCCTCTCATATTCGAACAATGGTGGCCGTTATCTTTGTATGGCACTAATATGAGTGTGAGCATCTCTGTGCTCCTACTACACATCGGCTTGTGAAAAAGCCTTTCTCTGAATGCGATATCTGTTATCCATGTGAGTGTATAGACCAACCATGGCTAGCCTATCCTCCTACTCTACATGCTCCTTTTGGGTAAGGATGCATTCCTCATGCATGCATTGCTCATATAGTATTTGTCTAATGAGCCTCTACGATTGAAGATTCTCTTCTTTAATGCACTACCTTTATAGGTGAGTATCCTCCAATTGATCATGGAGGACCTGTCATCGCTTCTCGAATACCAGTCTATGTGATTTATCTAGGTGATCGACCGTAACAGGCCTCTGGTATGCATGATTCGTTGCGAGCGACCTTATGGGTTTTGTACCCATCTAACTGAATTGCGACGCTTTTGCCTTTGTCTATGAAGATGGCATTGACATCCTGCTAAGCCATTTTATTTGTGCAACCATGCATGGATGGTGGATGTGTCACATGAGGGCCCTTGGAAGCCTCTCTATACTCTCTAGCAGTCGTAATAGAACTCATGCTATGCTCACTCGAGGCATGAGTGGGCGGAGCAAGGATTATAGCCTATATGCTCAAGGATGCTACCTAAGCCATCCAATTGTCTGGATCTCCATCGATCGTGCGATGGTGTGCCATTGACTCCCACCTTGGTCATATCAATAGTGATATTTTGATGTTCACTATGTGTGGGAGTTTGCATAGGCCTATGCTCAACGACAACCCTGTCTGCATGCCCTTGAATGGATAGGTCTAAATCCCATACGTACTTCAAAGGTGGAGCCATGGATACTCCTACAGACCTATGACATAGGGGTGCCAACTTGGACCCCTGTATAACATACTCTTTGACTAATCCTATGGACACGCATGTAATGCAGTCCCAGTAATGGCTTCCAAGTGGAACACCCTCATGCTGAGAGGCTCTATGCTCTATTCTGTGCCTAGAAGAATGCATAGAAACTCCTCTATCGGGGATATGCTCAATAATTTCCCCTCGTGTCGAATTGTCTCCTCTAATGCTCATTGAATGACGTTCGGGAGGACCTTGCTTATGTGGAAGCTAGGCTAGTCAAAGGTTAGACTAGGGTGAGGTGGTCCTAAACTAGGCTTAAAAAGTTGATTGCATGGTGACCAAGGGCTGATTGTAGGAAGGGGATTAAGTGGCCAAAGGGGCTTAAGCAATATGAATAGTGTTTTTAGGTAATTATGTAAATTTTGTGGGTTTTACAAATCAATCAACCGTTAGCACTGCACAAGGGATAATGTGATATTTTTAGGTGTCTACAAATTTTATAGTAAAAGCTTAAAATTATGTTGAGATTTTTTTTAATGGGGTAGATGGGATTAAAATATGTCCCACCTATATTGCATTATTACCATGCTACCTTGATATTTCAATGAACCACATAGTGGTATTTTATAATATGCAAATATTTCAAATTTAAATTTTATATAAGCACCATTAAAATTAGGTTTGATGAACCCAAATTCTAGAAATTTCTATTCTACTATGGATTGGTGTAGATCCTTTATATTCCATTATCCTAGATCATATCTACATGTATATTCAAATATTATAAGCAAGTGACCAAGACATATTTTTCCACATGGAGGAATTTCCATTATGAAAACCATACCTATCAATATTTAATAAGACATGAAACATTATGAATCTAAATTTGGACATATTATAGAGATCTGCTTTTAAAAAAATATTTTCAATATGTAAATTTTAGCAAGTAGTGGAAATACCAATATTCTATGATAACTCTATGCTTTAGCATTAAAATCATTTATCCACCATATCATCATGTATTATAATATTGATGGAGAGTCCCATAAGATTTATTTAAAAAAAGTATTCACATATGATTTTATATTTTTAGACCCTTCTTACATAAGGCAAACCTAAAAATATCATGACATCCTTTATGTTTGAAAATTATCACCCATAAGAATTTTAGTTTGAACTTCTAACCATAAGAATGTCGAGTCTTAGAGAGGGCATCAAGAGGCAAAACACTCTTCCAAGAAAAATCCTTGGAAGTGGTAAATTTTGATTTCTCCAAAGTGTTTTTTTCTAACTTGACTAAGTATATATCATATTTTAATACATCCCAAACCAACTTATCCATGTATTGGAAATGGATAAATAGAAAACTTGAAGTATATTTTAGAGATCAATTCATAATTTTTTATTTGCTCTCCCTCAACCAAATTTTAAATATAAATATGATAAAATTAATTATTTGCTCTAATCATTTTTCAAAACTTTTACACTTATACAAGCCAAATAGGACAAATGGTTTCCATTTTGGATTAAAACTAAGAGAGTAAGGCTTAAACCAAGAATTATACTAGAAAATTTTAGATTCTCTAACATTGGTCTACCATTTCATATATTTATTGATTAATTATAAACTCTAATATACATTTTTACATTGTTGAACCCCTATCTATCGTTTGTTTCTTTAATAAGTTTATTGCATTAACAAGATCTAATATATTTTCAACTCTTTCCTTAATATTTAAATAATATTTAATCAAATTCTCCCACTAGTGTCAAAATTTAAAATTTATTTTTCATAATTCTATCCCTTTGATAGTATTTCCTCCCTTTCTAATGAAAAATATTTAAAAATTTTCAAGTTCATATGTTGTACCTTTAAATATTTAGAGTTATATGTAGAGGGTAGATTGCAATGTGAAATTTATGATTTACAGTATTCCACCCATGGTTAGGAACTTACATATCCATCCAATTAGATAAGGTTTCATTATATAGGAAATTGATTCTCAAAGATTTTTTTAACTCTATTAAACAATTGAATAACTAGGTACTTTTATGACTTTAAGTTCTAAAATATTTATTGTAAATATAGTATTCATAAAAATATCCTATATTTTTTATATCAAATAATTATCTAGCAACTTTATCATAGCTTGATAGTATATCTTACCTTATTAGGTAACAACCTAAGAAAAACATCCTAAAAAAATTACAAATGAGATTCAAAGGGATCATTTGTTATAACCTAAATAGCTTTGATTTTGTCTTCCACTTTTGTGTTTGAGCGAGCTCTTTCTACTATGATGACAAGATTAATAGAAATATAAGGCAGTGAGTCATTATGCTAGATATCACAAGATGGTTCAAAGTATCTAGTGGGTAAGCCACTTATCAAAATATAATATTTTAAATTGGCATAGCATCTAATCCATCCATACCAAACTTGATCACTACAAAATTATCTAAGAATATCATATAGAAAAACCCAACCAACTCTATCATCTACTTTTTTAATATTCACTTTTACTAATAATACCTATTTTTTTATATATATATATTAAAGGGAATATATGACCTCTTCCATAGTAATTATGCCATCTAGTATTTGCTTGTAATGAAGAAACCCATCTTGTTTCTCAATTTATTTGCACTATATTTTAAAATTATCTTGTAAATTATGTTATAGTAAAAAATAACTTGTCTCGTATTTCTTGAGATTTAATGTAATAGAAGTGTCATTAATTTCACCATTTATAGACTTATTTTCTCACCTTTTTCAACCATAACCAACACATCTCCCTCTTCAAAATCTTGCAAATTTTAAAATGAAAAAATATAGAAGATTCATCATGTAGATATTGCTTATTACAATGGAAAGATATATTATCCTTATTTATATCCTTGATAAGATCTTTCTAATCAAGTTTTACTTTGTTTTTTTAATGATAACTCATGGAACATTTAAGAAAAAAAATTATCTCTAGCCTCCTCCTTCTTTCTAACTTTTGATAGAATATATTGAAAAATTTTATTACTTTCTAATATATTCTTCCTGTTATCATATGGAATATATATATATATATATATATATATATATACTCCTTGCGGGGCTGCCTTGGTCTGAGAGGCCATGAAGAGGAGGTTCTATACTGTCAAAGTCACCCGGGAGTCACACCTGATCCTGTCTGCACCAACATTATCAATTGGATTTTGGATACCCAATTCAACTTTTTGATAGGGTGAATATTTGAACCTGGAACCTCCCTTGGAGGATTGCCCTCTCCTCTCCAACTCACCTACAACACCACAACACCTAGGTGAATTTAAATGTTTTTTAATATAGTAGTTATATAAAAAATTGGTATCTATATATATTTTTAAAACCATATTTTCTAAGGTTTTGAGGTGTAAATAATTGGTTCTCCCAAACCCCGTAAGTGGGACGGATGTCCAAGGTTCAAATCTCGGGCCTCATCAGATTGAATGCTTGTCCATTTATTGGTGCTTTCACAACGTAAAAGGTTTAAAATGATCGTGGCATTGTGGTTATAGGGACATATTGCACGAATTCTGTGTGACGGCTTTTTGGGTAGAAAATGTAAAATTCTATGGCGGCTATAAAAGTACGAACACCCAGTCCATATTCATGGCAGCTACGGATTCCACCACGTAGAAAAAAAAACCATCTATCCTAAAAGGACTATTTTTATAATATTGAAGCAAAACCTCCAAAAGTGGGACTTAGTTAACTATTTTTCTTATACAAAGGTATGTTGGTCCATTTTGCTGACTTTTACTATCTCTTATAATTCATTGAGCTTGGATTTATTTTTTATTTTTTTAAAACATTTTTTGATAATCCATATATTGATCTACTCATTTAGATATTCTACATTTTAAAAAAAATTATGCATACTCGTTCAAACATTCCTTCATCCTACGGTAAAATTACTATTTAAAAGAAATCAGGTATTTGAATCCACTTATACTAAAAATGAAATGTCTTTGGATGATGATTAAAACATAACCTAAAATAATAAGTTTGTGATATGATACTAATTATAATAGAAGGTTTGAATTTGAAGATACTGTACATTTTGTTTGTAGTAAATTTTTATATATAAAAAATTTATCCAATCACTTTACAAAATGAGATCCGGTATTTGATGTATATTAACATTTTAAAGAAAACATCCCAAATTTCATTTGAATGGGTGGTATAAATTACCATCTATGAATACCACAGTTGTTTTATGGAGATAAAACTATGTTAAATTATATCAACATTAAACTTGACATGAATAAGCTAAATTATTTCCAACATCTTTCTCAAAGAGTGATTGTATTCAAAACATATATATTTATAACTTCAGTTTTCATATTTTCCTCTTTTTTGCAAAAAAAAATATAGAAATCCAATTAGTTCTTATTTCTAGTAATTCTTCGTCACATTTAAAATTATCTTATACAATTTCAATACCACTAAATGCTTAAAAAGTAAACTATTAGACAATCCACTATATTTTAATATTTTTTTACCCATCCTTACATTCCTCATTACCTACACTTATTTCTTCTATTAAAATAATTTTAGTATTATATTCCTAATAATTCTTTTTGGAAGGACTATATTCCTAAATATCCAAGATACCAAGATCTTGATAATTATTTTTATTCTCATTTATGGTTTTAGATCCACTTTTTATTAGCACTTTTGATTTTAGTTTTTGGATTTTCAAATCAGTTTCTCTTAAGCTTTCATTTTCTCTTTGTTCTTATTTTGAGGCTACTCCTATACTTTTTTATTCACACCAATTCTATAATCCTCAACAATATTTTCTATTTTTATTTATTCATAACTCGACTTACAATCTATATTTTTATGCTACCTTAGGATCTTAAATTACAAGGGGTAACCTTGACAATACTTTCATTTTATTCTACCTCAAAATCCCTACATTGCAAGGCATAATCTTTGTTGTCTTTATTTTATAATTCTATCATATTTTCCTAAATTTTATTTATACTTACTCAAAAACCTTGAATTACAATAGATGATTTGTATATTTTTTTCATTTTTATCAAGGTGAATATTTTCTACTATTTGAGCAAATTAGAGATGATTTAAATGGATCAAATTTAACCTATTTCTAGTTATCCAATTTGAAAATTGACTTCACATATTCCTTTATAGTTTTGATTCCTTTTGAAGAAGCTACATATAATAATTCCTAATCCTATATACCCTCTTAATTTCTTCTAATGCTTGCTTAGAATATGCTATGATGATCTTCACCCTCTAATGAGGCACAAGGGATTTCATTTCATTTTTTAGTAGTAGAAAATACTTGAATCTAAGAAATTTTGAAATATAATATGATATCTTTTTTTTTATTTTTAAATTTATCTTATCACTAAATATTTAATCCTTTTCTCAATAATTTTTCTAGCATGCGAAATGGCTTATTGCTGCAACTATTCTGGAGGGACTTCAGGTTTTCAAACTATTGAAGGCGGGAAGGAGATTTTTCAAATTTTTGGAGGGTGGGAGGATTGTTCCAAGGAAATTCCTATTTCATCTGGTGTAGCAACTTCTGATGGCCCGATTAAGGATAATATTGCTCCTTTTGAGCCAGGTTGTAATGTGGACCCTTCCTCTCTTCCACCTAGTCTGAATGAAATTCCTTTGGAACCCGATCCTAATCGAATCCCGTCTTCATCCTTGACTGACAAGGCCAATGATTTTTGGGGGGATGATATTCCTATTTCAAATAATCAACCTCGTAATTCTTATGTTTTAGATCCTATTGCCCCAAAACCTTCTTTTGCCAACATTTTGGGCAAGTCATCTTCCTCTGTTGATTCCTCCATGCCCCCGTTCGAAGTTTTTGGTAACAAAGTCAAGATTCCCTTGAGCTTAGCATCCTTTTATCTATCTCAAGAATATTTTTCTCTTGTTGGCAAGGTTGTGGGTGGAACTCCCAATTTAGACACCATTAGACGATGGGCCTTTTCTAGATGGAAATTTTGAGGATCCCTGGAGATTTTTGGTCTCTCTAATGGTTTTTTTGGCATTCACCTCAATTCTCAGGAAGACTCAAACCTGATTCTGACTAGCGGACCGTGGTTCCTTGGGTCCAAAAGTGTTTTCCTCATGAAATGGACCCCTAATTTTGATCCTGAAAAGCAAAGCATCAATTATGCTCCCATTTGGGTTAGACTTCCCAATATTCCTTGGCATTTATGGTGGGAACCTATCCTCAGGTCCATTGCTTCTACTATTGGGGATCTTGTGCTCATTGATAGAGTTACTCTAGCCAGGACAAGGATGTACGCTGCTCGCTTTTGTGTGAATGCTAATTTAGACTCAGCTCTTCCTACCTTTGTTGAGCTAGAGTATGGATATTTCTATCACAAGCAAGCTATTGAATATGAGAATAAGCCCCCATTTTGTATTGAATGTCGGACTCAGGGACATCTCAGAGCTCAATGTCCTTCCTTCAAAAGATAGGCAAAAAATGTTGCACCAAGTCAAGGCAACCATAATACTGGAAAAGGAAGGGATAATATGACGCCTTTCAAGAGGGACAAAAGAAGATTCCCACCTTCAAAAGGACTCACTTTCAGACCCATAAAGAATCAAAAGCCTAATGAAGAAATTGCTATCCCTCCAAATGACAAGGGCAAAAATGTTTCATCTTCTACCAATCCTAATGAGGTGAGTCTTTTTGCGCTTCCAAATAAGTTTCAAGCTTTAGCTAATTTAGAATCTTAAATGGATGTTAATGATTTGGATAATATTAATCATGAGTCAAACCCCTCTTCGGACCCAATGAAGGCACTCCAGGAAACTTCTCCTAGCCTGCTTTCCGCCTCTGAAAAGCTCATGGCTTCACCCACTCAAATCAATAGTTACTCACCTCAGGCTCATATTGTTGATCAAGGTCTTATTGATGATGTTTCCATTCCTCCTTCCTTTTTTGAACCCAAAATCCCTATGGTTCAAAAAGTCCCAACTCACAATTTCAGTCAAAAAATTAATAGAAGTCATAATAAATCCCCCATTGATTGTAGATTAGAAAATAAGAGAGGAAGGCCCTCTAACACAGAATAGTGGAAACAAGATGTGCATGAAGATATTGCTAATGGGATCCAGAAGACTCTGTTCTCCATAGGCATCAACCTTTCTAAGGAAGACTCAAAGAGCACCAAACCTCCCCAACCACAAGGAAAGGGAGGCAAGAGAATCTCAAAATATTCAAAATGAAGATCCTCTCATGGAATGTGAGAGGCCTTAATGGTTTAGCTAAACAAAGGTTAACTAAATCATTAAGGAATGAAATTAGACCCACCATTTTTTTGCTTCAAGAAACTAAAGTCAGTGACCCTTGTGTTAAGGTGATTTGTAATCACATTTGGAAAAAGGGTGAGTTTACTTTTTGTAATGCGAAAGGAGCCTCAGGAGGCCTTATTTGTTTATGGAATTCGATAGTTCTAGAAGGAAAACTTATTCACTCCAATGATGAAATGGCCAACATCCTCTTTTTTGATAAAGACAATAATTCTCCCTGGGTCCTCACCAATATATATGCCCCAAATTCCATTACAGGGAGGTCTAGGATGTGGGATATGCTATCTTCTATCAAAAATGCCTTTATTAACCTTCCGTGGATTCTTGTGGGTGACTTTAATACTCCTCTATTTCCCTCTGATAAAAAAGGAGGGGTTGGGTCTTTTACTAAAAGCATGGAGGATTTCCAGGATTTTATAACCAAAAACAATCTGATGGATGTTCAGTTGAAAGGAAATCAATACACCTGGTCAAACAGAAGATGTGGTTCTCAACTCATCCAAGTCAAACTTGACAGAGTGTTATTTTCTCAAGAAGCCATAGCAATATGGGGTGATGCAAACCTCCAATCCCTTCTTAAGATCGGATCTGATCATAGCCCCATCCTTTTGGATACTAATAATCCCAAAATTTATAAAATGCCTTTTAGGTTTGAAGCCATGTGGATGATACATCCTGATTTCAGAGAAAGGATTTTTTAGTGGTGGCAAACTGATTACCAAGGATGTCCCTCCTTCATATTAGCACAAAAACTTAAACTCATCAAAGAAAATCTCAAAATATGGAATAGAGACATTTTTGGGAATCTCTTCCAAAATAAACAGGATGTCAAGAATAGGTTGAATTCAATTGAAAAAGAAATTCAAGAAGGACAAGGTTTTTCTAATGAATTGAGAAGGGAAGAAAGAAATTTGCTATCTCAATATCACAATATCCTGCAATGTGAAGAAACATTTTGGAGACAAAAGTCTCGAGACACCTGGCTCAAACAAGGAGATTCTAATACCAGATATTTTCATGTTTCTACCATGAGACATAGAAGCAATAATAGAATCAAAGAAATTCGGTGCCAGGATGGAAGAATCACTGATGACATCAAGGAAATCAGATCTGAGGGGTGGCTCATTTTATGCATCTTCTTGAAGAAGATCATAGGACAAATTATGAAAGTGCCAAAGATTTTTTTCTTCAATTTATTCCTCATCTTATCTCTGAAGACATCAACAACAAACTTACTGCTATTCTTTCTGATGAAGAAATCAGGATGGCTCTTTTTTCAATGAAACCTGACAAAGCTCCTGGACCTGATGGTTTCCCTCCTAGATTCTTTCAAGCCTTTTGGGATCTATTAGGGTCGGATGTCTGTGCTACCATCAAAGAAATTCAAGATTCCAAAGTTATTCCCAGAGGTTTCAATTCCACCTTTATTGTGCTCATTCCAAAAAATCAAAATGCCAGTAATTTCAATGATTTTCGACCGATCAGCCTTTGTAATGTCATCTACAAAATTTTGACAAAAGCCATAGCCATTCAGTTGAGAGATGTCATGCCCCTCATTATAAATCAATGTCAAGGAAGTTCAGTCAAAGGTAGATCTATTCTAGATGGAATCATTTCTATTCATGAGGCAGTTCATTCTATCTCACACAACAAAAAAGCTACTTTTCTTCTCAAACTTGACATGAATAAAGCCTATGATAGACTTAATTGGGACTTCCTTCTTGCAATCCTGGATAAATTTGGCTTCCATCCTGATTGGATTTCCTTAATTAAGGGATGCATATCTTCTGCTTGGTTTTCTGTCTTAATCAATGGATCACCTGCAGGATATTTTCAAAGCAGTAGAGGGTTAAGGCAAGGTGATCCTTTATCCCCTCTTCTTTTCATCATTGTGGCTGAAGCTCTAGGTAGATCAATATTAGCCGCAAGGCAAGCAGGTTTAATTTTAGGACTGCAGGTCACTTCTCAATGCAATCCTATCACTCACCAACAATTTGTTGATGATACTCTTTTATCTACCTTTGCTTCTATCAACGAGGCCAAATTGATCAAACGTATTCTTCTCTTGTATGAAGAAGCAGCTGGCCAAAGGATTAATTTCCAAAAGAGTAAAATATATTTCCTCAATACTCCTTTAAGAAGGCAAGTTTTAATTGCTAACATCCTTGAATGCTCCATTTCTTCTCTGCCTTCTACCTATTTAGGATTACCTCTTTTTGTGGGGATGGCCAAGGATAATCTATGGGACAATGTCATTGAAAGACTCCAAAGAAATATTTCCACATGGAGAGGAAACCTTCTCTCTCAAGCTGGTAAAATTACTCTCACTATGGCTTACCTCCAAAGTATTCCTGTCTACTTTCTCTCATTGTTCAAAGGTCCTGCAAAATTTTACCAAAAAATGGAATAGATTCAGAAGCACTTTCTTTGGATAGGAACTGAGAATAAAAATAGATTTCATTTGGTTTCCTGGGATAATGTTTGCAAACCTAAGGAACAGGGAGGTCTGGGGCTGAGAAGAATCCATCCTCTCAATCTAGCTCTTTTGGCTAAGCAGGCTTGGCATCTTATTTCAAATGACAATGTTGATTGGGTTAAAATAATCAAAAGAAAATATCTTCAATTTTCTGAATTCCTTTTTGGTGACATCCCTTCCTCAGGTTCTTCCTTTTGGAAATCAATTTGCTTGGCCAGATCAATCATAAAAAAAGGACTAAGGTGGCAACTTGGCAATGGTAAATCTATCCACTTTTGGGAAGACAGGTGGCTTGGTGATCGACCTCTCCTTCAACTTCCGGAGCTGAGAAGGCTAATTGATATTACAAAGAATTTGTTTGGTCCTTTGGTGGCTGATTTCATTTCTGACACAAATGGATCTAAAAATTGGAAAAGGTTAGTCATTCCAGATCTAAGAGCTGAAATATCATCCTTTGAAGCTCGATTATCTTCCACTCCAATTCCTTCAGGATATTCTACTGATTTTCCTATTTGGGAACCTACTGACTCAGGAGAATTCTCTATCAAATCAGCCTACTTGTTATCCCTCAATATAACTGACACCTTCCTTCCATTTAAGCTGGTTTGGACCAAATATCTAACCCCCAAAGTAGCTTCCTTTTCCTGGATCTGTATTCAAGATCGCATCCTTACCATGGAAAACCTTATCAAGTGGGGTATTCCCCTCCCAAATAGATGCTACTTATGTCTCTCTGATTGGGAATCCACATCTCACCTTTTCCTTTTTTACCCCTTTTCTAATGTTGTTCTTAACAAGTTGTTCCTCAAATTTCATCTGTCTTGGGTTTATCCCCCATCTATTGTTGATCTCTTCCTTCAATGGCCTAATCCATTTAAAAATCATGTTCTCAAAGGATTATGGAAGTTTTACCTCCAACATTTCTTATGGCAAATATGGCTTGAACGTAATAGAAGAATATTTGATAAAAAGGTCAATGATGTGGATTTTATTTCTAATAAAATTATCCTATTCGCTAAAGAGAACATTTTGACAGCTCCATTAGATCACTTCCCACGTCCTTCTTTTGAGAATGCCTTACTTAAATCCTTCCATATTTCCTTAGAGGATGCAAGACCGGCTAGCTCCTCATCCTCGAGAATTAATGTCAAATGGCACCCTCCTCCCCGAGGATGGGTCAAACTGAATTTTGATGGAGCTGCTAAAGGAAACCCAAGCATGGCTGGTGCAGGAGGCATCCTTAGAGATCATTTGGGGAATCCTATTTTTGCCTTTGCTGAACCACTAGGAGAACTATCTAATCATTCTGCTGAAGCTAAAGCCCTGTGGAGAGGTCTTCAATTCATCAAGCAGATTCCTAGAAAAATCATTGTTGAAGGAGACTCTTTGAACATCATCAATTATTTAAAAAATTCCAAACCTACAGGATGGAAGATAAGGAGCACAATTGAGGAAATCAAACAGATCCTAAGCAAGCAACATGAGGTCATCGTCCAACATGCTTTTAGAGAAGCAAATCATGTGGCTGAAAATTTGGCAAACATAGGGGTTTCATCCCATGGGATGCTAACGTGGACTGATTCTCTTCCTCCCGACGTTGTTGCGCTTGCCAGGTTGGACCAAAATCCACATCATCATAATGAAGTTTAAATTTTTAAGGGATATTTTTATTCGACACCCTCTTATTCACGTGAGGTGTCATGACCATGATAGTCCTAATAATCAAGTTTATAATTCTGTCCTAGTGGCTATCATATCTCCTTTCCCAAGGTTGCCCCGACATATGTGTATTACCTCAAATTACATCCTTATCACCTTTTGTGATTTGCTTCTATACGATCCACCGCCTTTTCAAATTGATCCCACTGGTTTTTCGTTAACCACTTTGTTTTGGTATTCCAATGCCTTTTCAAACATTACCCATAATCATTACTCGCCCGTGTGCCTCAAAAATCGTTCGTCTACCCTTTCAAAAAATTTCCAAAGATGGATATCCTTCTGCTCCATTCCGAGGTGTGTCCAGTTGGGTTTTTCAAATTTTCATGGTCTCTGTGCCAGCTCTGTGGTTATTTGGTCCCGGTTATTGTGTGATCCAATAAGTCAATGACATCCACTAGCTGTGCACATTCCAATCCATTCTGGTAGTCCCCGTTGGATGAAAATCCTTTTTGACCCAAGTTCTGTCCAATCCATGATCCATAGCCTAGTTTCTTCCTTTTCAAGGTTTCTTTTTTTGTCGAAGGGCAGTGTTTCAAATTTCCATTTATACCACTTCTTGCATGCTCCCTTCACGAGTATTCCTCATTCCTAGTCCCTGTTACAGACTGTTTTCTCCCTACCTTTTTTTATCCTCATTGAGTTTCATTGCTCTATAACTATGAAGGAAGGGAAGATTGAGTATGTTGAGCCTGAGGTTTTTGAAATCGAGACCACTGCTGAAACCATCCTGAAGGACAAAGGAGGTCTCATTCCATTCTTCAAAATGTTCATGGGTACCAACTGGGATGCGACTATGGTATTTGCAAAGACGTGGGACAATGGAGTTATCACAATTCATGGAGTTGAATTCCAAATCACGTTGGAGATTCTTGCTGAGCTAACAGGCCAGAACCTTGAGGGTCATGTGGTTAGAAGAAACAAGCACAATTGGGAAGCCGAGTTAACACATTTTGACAGCTCATCCATGGTGTGGAAGCTCCACAAAAAAGGTTTGTACCGACACCATTTATCCTCTCCATGGAAGGAAATTCTCAAGCCTGTTATGCAATATCTTACTGTAGATGACCCTGAATCCCAGTTATGTAGTTTCCATCTATCTTTCATTAATCATTTTAGAGATGCTAAAATGTTAAACATTCCTACTACTTTATATTGGTCTATTGACTATGCCATCACCTCTACCCATGGCAAGAAAGAAGAAGGATGGCCTTCCCATCAAGGGCTTTTCAAAATCCTTTACGACTATTTACTCCAAAAATTCCCTAAAGGAAACCTTCCTTCCCCTGACTCTTCTGAAGAAAATTCCTCTTCTACTCCCAGCCCTAAAGCCACTAGATCCAAAAGGAAAAGCAAAACCGACAAACCCCAGTCTGTTTCAAATGTCAAAAAGAAGGTCAAACTTGAGAAAACTCATGTTCGATGTTCCCAGAGGCTTAAGTTTAAGGATACTCCCACCTCTGAAACCATTAAGAAAGAACACAAATATGACTCTGATTCTCCTGATGTGGTGGAAAAGTACCTTCATAAGCTTGTTATCCAGTCCACCTCTGCCACCATTGACCATTTGGAAACCGCCTACGTGGCGCTTGGGAAAGGAATTGCTCAACTCAAGGAACAACGTAATGCTCTCAGCCTACTCTTTTTCTATGACAATTATGAAGAGGGCCCTTCCATATCTACTATCATGGGAGTTTCTGACGTTAAGGATGATGATGTGGTCGAGATTGCAAAGGAAGTCTCTAAGGACGTCCCTAAGGATATTTCCAAGGACGCTACCAAGGATGCTGATCTGGAGATAGTAGTTGCCTCACCTATGCAGACTGATGCACCAAACTAAAGTTCCAGTTTGTTTTGTTTCTCAGCTTGTTGTTCACTGGTTCATTTTTGTATTCTGACCATTCCTGTGGGTCAGTTTTAGTTTCCTCTTTGTTGTTCCTGTGTGGATGCATTTTGATCCTCTCCTGCATCCTCTTTTGTCTTTTCTGTGCTTTCCTTAGATTCTGTCCTTTTTCTCCTTTGTTGTACAAGGCGTTGGGGCGCCTTTCAAATGCCCCGTTTTTTTAATGCAAGCTTATTAACTTACCATTTTTTTTTTTTAAATTTCCTACATTTTCGATGTATTTTAACCCTATAACATTTGCAACACTAAAATAAATTGTTTTTATAGTCCTCTTATTAAATGTATTCTTTTTATTCAAACTTAATTGCAATTAATTTTGGCAAGTTTTTTAGAATATACCTAACAAGATATATCTTCATATACATAGTATGCTTTCACTCCTTAGTAAGTAGTGCTTCCAAGATAAACTTTCCTAGAGTGTTAGAAATATTTTTTAAAATCAAATTTTGATAATCTAATATAAAATTACAAAAATACAAGAGTTTTTATCTCAATAAATATATTATCACACCATGGTTTTAATATAATTCAACTCTTCTAATAAAGCATGGTCCATATTCCATTATCTTATAATAACTTTTGAATCAAAGAAGATGGTGAGAAAGACCTCCTTTTGCAAGGAAATTCATTAAATAATGTAAACTTAATCCTCACTTTCATTCCATTTACTTTTGATTCTCCCAAAATCCTAGTTAATACTAGTTGATCTTTCATATTAAATCTTTGACTTTTAAGAACCATTAAATCATTCTTAATCATCCCACCCTTCATAATCACTTTTGGTGAATCATTTTTGCTTGGAGAGGGACTACCATAAATCCATTCTTGATTTTGTTATCGAATGATAAATATTACTTCCTTGATCTAAGAAATCCTTTCTTCCACCTAAGGATTTCTTAAGTGGTATTTCTTCCTTGTAACCTAATTTTATTCATTAGAATCCTTTATTATTTTATTTTTTTCATGTAGCATAAGAAATTTAAAGGTGAGACTCACTCCTTACTTGCACTCAATACTTACTTTTTAAAGGGTCCCACTTTATATAATATTTATTATGAAATAGTTGTATGCCTTTTAAAAATAAATCATTTATCCATAATTTCTTATGAGTTAATTAAATTGGAATAATTACAAATGTATTTGAGGTTTTTGTATTAGATTTTAATCTAAATAGTTTTATATGTATGTGTGTGTTTAATAATTGAAATAGGTCTCACCCATATTACATCTTTACTCAATTATCTATATATTTTGTCAAATCATATAGTAGCATTAACACAATAACTTTTACCAATAATATTTTAAAAATAATACATAATAGAATTTAAACCTTAGTTTATGGTGCCAATAACATTATAACAATTATACATAATGGAATTGTAACCTTAGTTTAAGATGCCCCAAATGCTTTGAAAAAATCATACCTATGGGTTCAAAAACCTTGGCTTATAATGTCAAATGTTTCATTATCTAATACTTATCCTATGGATTTTCTAATTTTCACCATTGAGATTTAAACTTTGGTTAATGGTGTGAATTTTTTCACTCATCATTTTATACAAACCCAATGGACAAACAATAATATATTATTATTATTTTTGGTTTAAGTAAGGTAAACTAGAATGAGTGGCATAACTAAGGGCTACACTCTTCGAGGGAACAATAGGGGGATCCTTCCATGTGATTTGAACTTGGATACATGAATAAAAATCCAATGATATACCACTAGGGTGTCCCAATAGGGACCATAATATATTATTGCTTAAAATTATTTTATTATAAATTGTATAAATTACATAATAATTTTAAACAAATTATAAAAAAACTTTCAAATTAAAATAATAAAAATATATGTAGTATATGTGATTTAGAGTAATTGGTTGGAATAAAATTTTCACATCATAGACCAAGATTCAAATCCCATAGGCAAATCTTAATATTTTATCCTTGAGGTTCAAAATAATTGATAAGAAGGAATGAAGAGTTTGACACCCTTAACCAGGGTTCAAATCTCATGGGCGAATCTTAACATTTTATCTAATAGCATTAGCTCAATCAATTAATTTATCAATATTTAAATAGGATACCAAGATTATTATCATCATTAATTAAAAATATTACTTAAAATATTGTAAGATTTTAAGATGAGACATCAATTTATTTTATATTTTTTAAAAAAGGATTTGAAAAAATTATGTTAAAACATGACTATTTACAAGTTGTGACGAGACTCCTCCTAACCTGATAAAAATACTTGTTTACAACAATAAAAAAGAGATTTGCATTGGAGCCAAATATCCTAAATCATACGCCTATAATGGTTGTTCAAATTAGCTAAACACTGGATTTTCTCACCAAACTACCTAATCCTCTCATCCTCAATAGGCATGCCACTATGCCATTGAATCCCTACCTCCTTGGTACCCATATTAGCTAGGAATTCTAAAATTTTATTCAGATATCTACCCACATAAATCAGAATCACATCATCTAATTCCCTCAACAATTCCTTAATTTGGGTGATAAGAATCCTCAACCTCTGTCTCCAAAGCAAAGTTTCTCAAGCAACCTAGAGCTTCTACCAAGATTTGAGAATTTGATTCTATGATTATCCTCCTATAACCTTGTCTTACTGCCTAAATAGAAGCAAATTTGATAGTTAAGGATTATGTTTCATTGTTCATGGTCCTACCTAGGCCCTATAGTTTCCAATAGAGTATTGTCCCAACATAATTTTTGTAGACCATTCCATCCCTACCTAGATTACCTTTCGTAGCTCTATTAGTATTAATTTTTTTCTAACTTTCTAGGGATGGTTTCCAACTAGCATTGTCCTACCCCTCTTGCACTTCATCATTCTTATCCATTGTTCTTATATCTACCCAAATTTCTCTTTAGTACTAGCATAATTTTTGTGTCTTTGCTCCAAATGACCTGCTAGACACTATGTAAGGATGAAAAGGTTTCTCTAAAAAAATTGTAATTTCTCTCCAACCACACTTAGAACCAAAGAAAATTTAATCTAAGCTTCCACTCGATACGAAGAGCTAGAAATTTAAATCTACCCCTCTTCCATATTTATAAAATATTAATCTAATTCAAATCACCACTAGCTTGAATTTTATGAGCTAAAAACCATCACTCCTAGATTTGGAGCATGAACGAGAACTCAAATATCAAGTGGTCAGACGTTTCCTTGCTTTTGTATCATAAAAATACATTGATAAGGACCAACTATTCCCCTACATCTCATATTATCAAAATTAAGAATTCCATTATACATAAATTACCAAGCAAAGAATTTTACTAGTAGCCAACCCTTATATTTCCAAATATTTCTCCAATCCTCAACCTGATATGCACGAGGAGGACGTTCTAGAAGGATATCATCATGCCCATCCTTCACTATGTAGAATCCAAGGCTCCCATATATCCAAGCTAATTCATTCTCCTCATCTCTACCTATGAGAAATTTTTCTACCAATATTTTAGTCATGATAGGTATCAATTATAGAGGCGGATTAGAATTGACCATTCATCCAACTTCTTAAATTGCTTAAATATATAATCTCTTAGCTAACTATTATTGAAATAAATTTTAATCTAGATCCAACCCTTATTTTTCATAGCTATTTTTACTAGTTGTAGATATGGGAATTCAATAATGATAGGTGGAATTGATCCCATGAATTTGTCCGAAATCGTGCCTTCTCCCTTCTCCCCACTTTCTAAAATAATCCATATTTCACTACCTAAGATCCTAAATTTAGAGCCTACCACACTAAGGACCCATTACCATCCAAAGGAAAATGACTCACCTCATTCAGGTTCACTTGTCCCAAATATTTACTAGTTAAAACTCTATTGAATAAAGAAGTTGGTTGGAAGATCCACCTCTCGTAGGTGAGTCAAAACCTCCTCACCCATCTTAATACTTGTTAGCAAACCTTATTGTCTTCTCCTCAAGATGAGTCCACCCAAGCCTTCAACCAATGTGAGAAAATATAAGAAGAATAAGGATCTCCCTAATGAAGGCCTCAAGTGGCTCCAAACGGTTATGAGGGAAGACCTTTGATTAACACCAAGTATTTTAGAGTAGAAATGTAGCTCATAACCCAGTCTATCCAATATTAAGATAAATCAAAGACTGCCATCATCCTTGACAAGATGCTCTACTTCACCCTATCATAAGACTTTGACATATCCAACTTTATGAATATTTATCTATTGCCAAATTTTTACATTGAGTGGATCACCTCCTAAGCTAGAACCACACCATCCAAGATTTGCCTGCCCTATACAAAACCCCCTTGCTTCAAGGAGATAATACTATGTAGGAGAGGTTTTAGTTGCTCAGCCACCTTCGTGATTATTTTATATATACCATTGCATAAGGAAACATGTGTATAATCTAAAACATGCACCCCTCCTCCATTTTCATAATTAAAGCAATAAATGTATGATTTAATGCTTTAAAAATTGTTTACTACCTTTGGACTCCTCTATAACAACTATTACATCCTCCTCCAACTTTTCCTAAAATATATTAAAAAATCAATTGGGAAGCCATTTGAACATGGTGTTTTTACCATACTTATTTCAAATACTACCTTCTATTCCTCTATATCAATGGGTTTAAGTAGGGCCTTATTTTTTCTTTAGAGATAATAGAGGGTATGACAATAAGAACTTATTTTTGAGCCTCTTCATATTGCACCATAAATTTCTTAAACAATTTATCAAAATAATCCATTGAATGGGAATGCATACTTAGAATTGTATCAAGGAAGGATTTTTTCTCATCTTGAAAAACTTTCATCTTGTTCGTTTGTCTCCTAGCACAAGCAGCTGGATGAAAAAAATTAGGGTTTATGTCACCTTCCAATAACCAAGTGGTTCTTTCTCTTTGTTTCTAGTAGATATCCTCTTGGTTATCAATGTCCCCAACCACTTTATGCATTGTATCATACTCTTCTTTGACTTGGTCTATAATTGTTCCTTCCTTGAAGTGTTTTGCAGCTCATCCCATCTATCCACCAATGGAGCTCTTTGGACCTAGAAGTTCACATTGTTAGCTTACCTCCATTATTTGAGTTGATCCTTGACATAATGAAGCTATTTGTGAAATATAAATATTGTTATCCCATATGTCAAGTGTCCCTCTTCCCACCACTATGGGATTTTATTTCGAAGTTTTTCTTTTTGTAACCAAAAGTTTTCAAATCTAAATGGTTTACAATGCTACCCCATATTGACCCCCCATTCCAATAGAACAGGGAAGTGATCCAAAGTTGGATACTCAAATATATAAAATTTTAGATTCCAATTCACAAATGCCTCCTCTAAACCTAAAAAATGATCTAACTTCACCTTATTGCTATGCGGCTCCCTTCTCTTATTAGTCCAAGTATAGTTAGTTCCAGGATATTTAATATCCACCAAGTATAATGCATAATATCCACATAATGCATAGACCCAAGCAATCATAAGTCGACCCCCTAGTTGGGGTTCACTCTTCTTGATCTTTGGATGACAATTTAGCATTAAAATCCCCCCAAAAAATCCAGTCTAACTCCTCCCTCGATACTCTCATATCATGCACCACTTTCTATTATGAATCTAACCACTAGGTTTTGAGTCCCATAAAAATTTGTGATCAAAACCTGCTAAGTATCACAATTTTTCTAAAATACAATGTGAAGACACCCCTCCAAGCTACATGTTCTATTATCATCCATTCAAGAGAGTTCCAAATTGTAACTATCTCCCTTAAGACCCTTTGGATAGCCACTTCCATATGACCAACACCCCTCCAAAGTCTATTTACTATTTTACACATAAGATCCAACGATATTTTTATCTTCTCAATAAGCAAAAAATCTGTTTTACTTTTTCTAATTGTCTTTGAACAACATATTGATGGGTTTACCGTTTAAGCCCCTAATATTCCATGATTGTATAATCATTGGTTACCTTCATAGTCTATTGGCCTCACCAATCCCCCAATGATCAATTTGTCTCATTGAACTGTTATCAATTCCCTATTTGATTTTCTACCCACTCCTTGAGAGCTGATATTCTTTGATCTCTTCTTCACCTCACTTATCTCTAAAATTAACTTTTCTTTGTTCTTTTCTATTACACCCATGATGACATCCTTTATTATCTACTCCTCTTGGTTATGTACTATCAATATCCATGCAATCTCTCGTAATGAAAACATTTATGAATTTTCCCTAATATCTTTGTATTTGTTGCTCTCATAATCTTATATATCACCCCATACTTACATACATATAAATTTTTATATAATATTTAATTCATAACTAACCTATTCAAATTTATACTTTTACATAGGTATAATTTAGAATACAGTATTATACTGAATGATTGCTTTTATTGTCCTTAAATAAAACTATTACTTAAAAGATTGCAAGATTTTCAGGGCAGGCATATCAATTTGAAAACATCTGTAATTGAGTTTTCGGCAAATTTTTCTTTGTAGTATTTATTTGAAGCCCTTATCAAACCGTAACTATGGACCTTTTGGCCAATTTCAGAAGGTAAATTCCTAACGTAGTTGCTGCCAACAACCACTAAAGATTCACCTAGGTGTTTTCTCAGCCTCTTAAAACTCACAATTACGTCTCTTGCCAGAAAACGTAGAATTCAATACCATATCTCTTGCCAGAAAACGTAGAATTGACAACCATGTCTCTTGCTAGAGAACGTCTTTGAAGATCATTATAACGTAACTAATGAAGTTTACTTTGAAATCCATTCATCTTGCCATCTGCCTTTTGGCCATAACTGGTTGTTAAGATTTTCTGAGACATAAGAGTTTCCTAGTTTTCTCCACCATAAATTTGTTATTAGGTTTGATGTCACAAAAGGAATCCATTCTTACAGTCCAACTATAATACTCTTTCGTTAGCACACCTTACACAAGCTAAAGCCACCCTTCCTAGCACAAGGGAAACCAAACATTTCTGCCCTGATTAGCAGAAATTACTATTGGAAAATCCATTTTATATAGAATTTTAGCAACAACAATATAACAGACAGGTTTTAAGAAGCTTCATATAGTTTAAAATACCCAAAGATTTACCAACTGAGAAAATCCTTCTGTGGTAGACAGTTCACATAATGAGGGAACAAAAAGAAAGAATAGTAAACAACTCTTAAACTTTAAACTAACACTGGAAAGAATTTCATAAATTCAAGCTGTCTTAAGATGCAAAATTATCCACCATAACTAGTCTTCGACAAATTGTTTTGCTTCCTACAAAACATAAAATTAGACTTACACTTTCTTCCATTTACCAGGTTTCCAATCCACCAACTACTACAGAGAAGTTCCTTTAAAATGACTTTGAAGCTGTACAAATCTTCTAAAAGGAAAGCATCCCTAGAACAACTATTTTTACCTACCCCATTGAACTCATAAAACTGGTAGCCTTCTTTATCCAATTTGATTGAGACCAAACTCTATTTTGTCCCAAGTCTACAAAGACTAAAAATATGCATTCTTTTAAGCCTGTTTAATCTTAAAAGCTTTCAAAGATTTTCTTATCAGTATTGTCATCCACAGGTCATAATTCAATTCTGGTATGAGGAGCTCCTCAATAGATCTCAAATCTGTATCATACTAGCGCTGTTGCACTGTTAATTAGATAAACCCAGTTTCCTTTCCATCTCACCAATACAAATGGGAGGCTAATGGGAGGCTAAGGAAAACACAAAAACTATATAAGGCAGCGTGCTTGACTCCCAATGGGGTAAAATATTGACTAATATTGCTTATTTCACGACCTGCAATGGTAGTATAAATACAGGCGAGAGTTGCTTCCCTACAAGTTTATCTTTTGATTATTTGACCACCTGATTCTGGCATTTGAGTATCAGCACTCAAAAAACGTATTCATAGTTTGATAGTTCTGCTTGACATTAATAAAAGAAAAGCTTTTATTTATTTATTTATTTTAAATGATATTTTGAGAACAAGCTTTTGAGATATGAGAAGTTGTTTTATAATCTTTTGCACTACTACATTTTAATGGAAGACGCACTCAATTTATAAACATCTTTAATTGACTGCTTTTAAAATCTATATAGTCGTATGGGTTTATAAATGAATTTGAATTTATATTTTTTAAGTAATAAGTTATATAATTTTTGTTGTAATATTTTAATTATTTTAATTTTAATAATAAAAAATAAACATTTTACTTTTAAAATCTATATAGTCATATGGGTTTATAAATGAATTTGAATTTATATTTTTTAAGTAATAAGTTATATAATTTTTGTTGTAATATTTTAATTATTTTAATTTTAATAATAAAAAATAAATCCTTATTATACAAAATAATAATAAGTTACCTAAAATTAATTTTATCATTATTGTTAAAGGTATTTGTATATGATTGTTTTTTTGGTTACATAGGAGAGTTGGCTACAACCACTATTTTTAGTAAGTGGCAGAGTTCAAACCACAGGGACTACAACCACCAAACCTATTCGTCTTGTTAATTGTTAATCCCGATCACTAGAGGTTCACACCGTCGTCGTCCATGTGACACACACTCACTCAGAAGATTCAAAGCAGACTACTTCCTTTGCAAACTAACATCACCAAGGTTTAAACCCAAGTCTCTTCTAAACAAGTGCCCATCAAACTAACACTTACCAATCCACTTAACCTTTTGAAACTATTTGTTTATGATTATTACTCACAATATTCATGTAAGACTACCATCACTTTAAAATACCACAACTTTAAACTGGTTAGATACATACAATTGAGGGTCCATAAAGTTTGATGATTATTATTATTTTTTTATATTGATATTATTATAATATTTATAAATAAAATATTTATTAATATAAAAATAATATTTTTAATATAATTTTTTCTTGGTTTAATTTAACATTTAGAGTATTATATTTTATAGTTAAATGATTACTATTTGTGGTTGGGTTTGTATTAACCATTAATTATTTAGGACTATAATCTGATTTTATCGAGCAGTAGAATATAAAAACTAATTCTTTTAGTATAAGCGATGAGTCCAACTAGATCTAATCTTTATTTTGGTAGCACTTTGACTTGTTAGACATGTGACCATCCTATGCTATGAATTTAAGAATTTATCAATTTAACCAAAGCATGTGCATCATACATTCATCCACAAAGGATATTCAAATCTAGCCTAACTAGTCTATTTAAAAAACTAAAATAAATCTATACTAGTGTCACTTTACTTTTACTTTAATGGGCTATGTATTAGGAGACAAAGGGTCCTACCTTGCTATCTCTATTCCCTTAACTCATTATATCACTCAAAAGAAAAAGGTAAAATAGAGAATAAAAATTTTATTTAATATTTGGATTATTATTATTAAAAAACTAAAATAAATTTATACTAGTGTCATTCTACTTTTATTTTAATGGGATATGTATCTTGCCTCCTAAGAGAGACAAGGGATCCTACCTTGTTATCTTTATTCCCTTAACTCATTATATCACTCAAAAAACCAAGAGAAAATAGAGAATGAAAATTTTATTTGATACTTGGATATATCATCTTCATATTATTATAATGTAATGTATCTTCTTTTATAGAGACCATATTAAAAATAAATACCAAGTTCAAGTAATTTTAAAGATCTCTAATCTAAATTAGTTGGCAAAAAGGTCAACTAACTCTTATCTCGGGAAGATAATAATCAAAAGAACTTTGTAAATATTCTAACTAATTTGGATCTAGTCAAAGTAGTTGGAAATTAGTTTCCACATATCTAACTTTTATCTAACTAATTTAGATCTATCCAACCAAATTACTTGGAAATCAATCTCAATAAATCTAATTTTTGTCTCTAAGTTATTTGGAAATCTATTAGGCTTAGATCTTGTTATAATTTTATTACAAATAAGAAAACCTTCACATAATCCTCATAGATGATCTCATGGTCAATCCCAATAGTTGCTCACATAGATGAGGTATCCTATAGTTTTTTAATAAGTTGTGTGGATTCTATTAGGAGCCACTTCCATTACAAAAATAAAACATAACATTTCTATCAAATTAATTAAATCATATCCAACCTGATGTTCTATCAAAAATATTTTTTATCTGCTTTTCTTATAAAAGAGATTTTCCATCTTCATCACTGCTAAGTTTTCGTAGTTAGCTTATTTTTATCATTTTATACAAATGCCTTTTAAAATTGAAAATTTGTCAACATAAGATTCAACACCATGATTGGCTAAAATATTTGCTACCCATTTTTCATATCTATATCTATAAATATATTGTTTATAACAACTTGAGAGTTTCTTAATACTTTTTTTAGGGTTCTTATTCATACCTCTAATATTATTAGATATTATTTTCATTGTTATTTTTTGTTTTTATTTGTGGGTTTAACCCCACTTCTTGTTAACATTTGTGATATTTTATTTTGTTTTCCCATATTAATATCCCTCTCGGTTTCTTTTTCTCTTTTTTTTTGCTTCTTAAGTCTTCCTCTCTCTTTTTCATTTCTACCAATACTTTCATCTTCATCTATCTATTCAATCTTATCACACTACTAAAAGTAAGACTTATCATCTATAGGTTTGTCTTATTATGTAAGATTTGTAGAGCAAGGAATAATCTTAAAAGTGCATTATTATTTATATTGTCCTAGAAACCCTAAAGTGCGAGGACACTCTTCCAAAGTAATTACATTCTTATTATGTTCTAAAAATCATAAATTATTATAAACTTCATCCTCATTTCTTTATTATGCTACTCTTGAAACCATAAAGTACAAGGGATAACCTCTATATTACTTTCACTTTTATTACTAAGAGAGGATTTTATACTACTTAAGGAAAATAAAGATAATTTACCTAGAAATATTTTGACCTCTTTTGTGGTCTTTGTATTTGCATTTTTCTTCACATTCATTTTTACACCTTTAATTTCTTCTGAAATTGAACTTACATATTATACTTTCTCATCCCTTACATTGTTTCTTCTAACTATTATTCCAAGTGAGTTATGGTGGCATTTTCCATAAGACGTCGTAGATAGATTTTCTTCAACCCTTCTTTAGGAGTCAAATATCCTTGATCTGATATTCCTTCTATTAATATATTATTCCCTTGCTTCACCTTGAAGTTTTTCTAATGATCAATTTTTTTGTCTCTCTCTTCATAGTTTTCACTCTCCAAACTCTTTTCAAGTGGCTAGTCTCATAACAATTATAGCAACAAAATGTAATATTTTCATAATCCACTTATTGATCCCATTCTCTTGATTCATATTTAATCTTGATATATTGTGGTAAAGATTTTGAAATATCCATAGTAAAACATGTCATAATATATAGTATGCTTCCACTCATTAATAGTTAGTCCTTTCTTGATGAACTATCCTAGGGTGTTTCCAATATTCTTTAAAACATCCTTATTGATAAGCTAATATGGAAGTCCAAAAAGCCTAACCCAAATTGAAATATTCTCAATAGCTTTTGTCTCACTAGAAATTTTTTCATTTCATGGTTTTAAATAAAGGGTATCTCTTCCTCTAAATCATTGGCCACCACTCAATATTGCATCCTTGATTTTAAACTAGAAAAGATGATAAGGAAAAATATTTAGAGAGAAAATTCATAGAGTAACTTGAATTCAATCCCCACTTCCACTTGATTCAATATTGAATCTCCAAAAAACTAGCCAAAATCTATGGAACTTAAAAATTAACCCCTTTATTTTAAAAAAACATTATATCATGCTCAATCATATCATCCTTGATGGTCACTCCTAGTGCAACATATACTACTTGGATTAAAATTTCTATATATTTACTCTTTCACTTATCTTCAACTGAGGCATCCGTACTTCTAGCTAGGGCATCCTCACTTCCTAATAGGGCTTCAAATATATTTTTCCTTTAAAACTGACTAGTGGATTTGAGGATGGGGATTACTCCTAATTTACACTCCTTGGCTAACACTCCCTCTCAGCTTGCACTCACTCATAGCTCACATTTTCTCCTAGCTTGAAATCCCTCCCAAATTGCATTCCCTATTGGATCACACCCTCTCCTATCTCTTATTTCTTCTAATATTCCTTTGATTTGGAATTATTTTAGAAATAATATCTACCACATTCATGGTGAGGATTTGAAACATTGATACACTCTGAATGAATATATTTCTCTTTCACCATATCTAAATATTTCAATATGGGTTTGCACCCTCTTAGCTTGCACTTAATCTTGGATCACACTTCCTTCTAACTTGTTTTCCTCCAAGCTTGCACTCCCTCCTATCTCATACTTGCTCTTGTCTCTTATTTTTACCAGCATTCCTTTGCTATGGTAATTTTTTGAAAATAATACTCATCACATTCATGGTAAGGCTTTGAAGCATTAATACATTTTGAATAAATTTGCTACTCTTGTTTCATATCTAAAAATATGAATATCTCAATATTGGATCACATTCGAGACAACCTATAGTTTTTCAACGAGTTTACACAAGTTTTTATGAGGGGTCCTTGTCCCCTCATATGGAGTGGGGTTTGAACCTTGGACCTCCCAAAGAGATACCAAATTCCTTACCACACATGACACTATAATATTTTTCATAAATTAAATTTTAAACTTAAATATCATATAAATGCTCCCTTATTCTAATTTAATAACATAAATGTAAAATAGTTTCTAAGTTACACAAAATCTATAAATTATATATAATTACAATAAGTAGTTGCATCTATAATTTTAATATGGAAAACATGCTTAAAATGGTCCCAAAATATGATATTTTTGGGACTCATTATCTCCCCCCTAAAAGATATTACTAGTCCCACAATATAATCCTATTGTGGTACAATTTTATACATTAGATTCACTTCATCAAATATTATGATATATATATATATATATATATATATATATATGGAGAACAAGGGGTTGTACTTAGGTCCCCCATCCTCGACAAATTACAACTCTTATTTTTAGAGCATGAGAGTTTACAAATAGATTCAATACTCATCTTAATTGAGTTGCTATAGCTAGAAACCTACATCATTTTATATAAAATATTTGAATTCTTGATTTTCATTTTTTGGAACTTTTTAATTTTCTATGTGAATACAAATATTCCAAAATTAAACACCCTTCTTGAAATTTTGCTACAAAAACCTTCACAATAACAAAAATTTACCTCTATTGCATTACATCTTAGTACAGTAATATTTCTAAAACATTGCACTATCATAGTCCGCTTTACCATATTTGGATCACTGGTTTCATTCCTTAAGCACAAGTGCAACTACAAAATTTGTAATATATAGTTTATATGAAAGCACATTAATGTTATAAAATAAAGCATATATTACCAATGAAAATATTAAAATAAATGTTAATCATTATTTGATTTAGGCAGTCAATATTTTCTTGTCAACTTCAACTAAACTTACTACTTCCTCTAACCAAGGAAAAGAGAATTTAACTTCACAACCCTCAATTAAAACCCCTCTATTGGCTAGCCTATTTGCACATTTATTTGCTTTTCTTAATGCATGTGTAAAATTTATTTCTTCAAACCCTATAACAAGGTCTTGAATTTCTACAGTTATCTCTTGTATATTCCATGGAGTCTTTGCTTTCCTTAAAATTGTATTTATTACTATGAGTGAATCACCTTCCATACATACTTTGTTCTATTTTATTTTTTTGCATATTTTTAACCCTTACAATATCGCCCAAGCTTCAACTTTATTATTTGTCTTAAATCCACTATTGAATGCATAATGAAACAAAATATCTCCCCTATTATTTCTAATTATTTCTCCTCCTCCTACTGGTTTTAGATTTCCTTTAGATGCTCCATAAAAATTCAATTTGACCAACCACATTAAGTGGTTTCCACTTTATATTCTTTACCTCCTTTTTATTTCTCATCTCCGACATCATAATTCTATTAATCAAGGCTTTTTTCTTCTAGATTAAGAATTGGGTGAGTTGATAGGATTGGTTTAGACTCCTCTATGGCTAAACAAATATTTCTTTTCATTACTTCTAAACTACTTTTCTTTCCTTTGAATATTATTCTATTCTTTTCTAGCCATACAATCCAAAGTATTATATATTTTGATATATCCTATATTGTTTATAAAGTTTCACTTTTAAAAGTTCTCTACCATTGTTCTAACCATTATTTAATTCTTCCATTCATCACCGTGCATTTTCCAAGCATATTAAGAATCTATTGCCATAATTTCCATACTATTGAGCAGTGTCCTAAGAGATGGTCTATACTCTCCTTCTTCATTTTACAAAGAACACATTTTGAGGGGCTATAAAAAGTCATTTTTATAAGGTTATCCCAAGATAAAATTCTTCTATTCCCTACTAGGCAAACAAATTTTTTGACTTAGGAATGCTCGGACTATCCCAAATATCTCTCAATATTATTGCAATATTCCTATTTTTATAGTGCTTTATATTATATTAACTTTTTATTATTTATTTTACTAAGCTATTCAACTTCTTAATCATCTTATCCTTAGATCCCCTTAGAATAATCACTATTGTTATCTTTCTACTCAACTACCTCCTCGCATTAGTATCTTGTATACTTGTAAAAGAATATTATTTTCATTTGTATCTTCCTTCCTCATCCTTGTACAAAATATTTTAAACCATATCACCATATTTATCTTGAATTAATCTCATCCATGGTTTTTAAATTAGATCTAGATTGAGTGGTTTTTTATCACACCAAATATCCATCCAAATAGGATTTTTTTCCACCATCCATATTAAACCTTTCATCACTATATCAATTGATTCTTTTAAACTATTCCATAGTAGAGAACCATTTTGTAGAGAGAATGTAGTAAATATTAAGCTTGGGTCATTAGGATCAACATACTTAGAAGATTTCTTGACCATTGTGTTTGACTCTCTTTGTACAATATCCAAATTATTTTCCCTTAAGAGTTAAGTTTACATCCTTAAGAACTATTAAATCGAGACCTCCCCTTGTTTTATCATCACACACCTTGCTCCATTTCATCAAAGAATATTTCCTTTTATCATGTAATTTTGACCTTAAAATTTACTACATAATAAAGATTAAACTTTTTTATATTGATTTTGGCATAGTATACAAGGATATACAATCAACTGGAATGGCCTGTAAGATTGATTTAATTAGCTACACTCTTATTGATAATGATAACCATCTATATTTCCATACCATTGGTTTATTTTAAACTTTATTTATAATTGGATTTCATAATTCTATTCATATTCTTCCCTCAAATAAAGGTATCCCTAGATAAGTTACTAGTAAATTTTCCTCCATTTGAAGTAATATGCATATCCCTCATTTTATTTTAGTTGGATTATTTAGAAAGTAAAATTTAGATTTTGTCCTATTAACTTTCGACCCTGATGCTCTTTTATATTCCTTCAGTAACTTATTCAAAGATTTGGCCTCACTTATCCTTACCCTCCAAAAATGTTGTATCATTTATAAATTATTGATGGGTGATGTTGATGTTATTTCTAGCCTTAAGTCTACTTATAATCCCATCTCTATAAGCCTTCTTCAAGCTCCTACCCAAAACCTCTACCATAATAATGAACAAATATGTTGATAAAGGATCTCCCTATCTAAGGCTTCTCTTGGTTTTATATGATTTTATTACTAACCCATTGACCAACACTAAATATAAAACTATAGAGACACAAGCTTTAATCCATCTAACCCATTTATTTCTAAATCTAATTTTTTTTATTTCTACAAAAAAATCCTATTTAACCCTATCATAGACCTTACTCATACCAAATTATAAGATCATTACTTTCTATTTTCTTGAAGTTGCTAAATGAATAACTTCATGAGCTACTATGATTCTATCCATAACTTGTCTCCCTTTTATAAATTCTTCTTGCTCTTCTAAAATACCTTATTCTAACAATGGTCTTAAGATATTTACCATCACTTTGCAAATAATATTATATGCCATATTGCATAGGCTTATGGTTTAAAATAAATCAAATAATTTTACATCCTTATTTTTTGGAATAGGGTAATATATGTTACATTTATTTTACAGGGTATGTATTACTTTACTCTATACTATTCAACTACCACCAATAAAGAATCCTTCACTATATCCCAATTATATTGATAGAATATCATAGAGAGCCCATATAGAAATGGGAATTTATCCTTATTAAAAGAGAAAACATCTATATGAACTTATTCCAGAGTAATAGGCTCCATCAATTTTCTATTGTCTTCATCTATTATAATTGAAGAAACTTCTTGTAGAAGTTTATCGTTAAGAACTTCAAACTCCTCTGATCATAGAATATTTTGATATTTTTGGGACTGAAAAATAAGGCACACTTTATTTACAAGTTATATTACAATATGTAAGCATCAAGCTTAGGAGGGAGATATGACAAGTGTCATAAGCTCCACTCCAAGTGTCTTTCAGAAGACACCACTCCAACTCAAACTGAAGATAGGGACAAGTGGCAGAAGACAAATGTCATCCTGTTAATTATAGGCATAGTGCATATTATAACAATATTAATATTCTAACATTCCCCCTTAATGTGCACTATCCTAAAAAGATAAGTCAAAATTAGATAACATTCCCCCTTAATGTTGACTTCTTTTACATAGATATAGCAAATTGCTAAACTGAGAAAAATTGTCTTTCCCAAGTGACTTGGTGAAGATGTCTGCTACTTGATGTTGAGTTGGTACATACTCCATGTGTATAATGTCTTCTTGGACCATTTCTCTAATGAAGTGGTGATGGATCTCAATGTGCTTTGTTCTAGCATGAAAAACTGGATTCTTGGTCATCTTGATGGTACTTTGATTGTCAATATATATATATGTTGGACCATGTATGAATAGCCCAATATCCTGAATTAATTGTCTCAACCATATTGCCTCCTTAGTTGCTTCAACTACTACTCTATATTCTGCTTTTGCTGAAGATAGTGAAACTGTGTTCTGCTTCTTTGTGCTCCATGAAATAGAGCCTTGGCCTAATTGAAAGCAATAACTTGATGTAGATCTTCTAGTTTTAGGAAAAATGGCCCAATCTGAATCTGTGTATCCAATCAAAGAAAATTATTACTTGATTTATACATAATGCCATGATGAGGTGTGGCCTTTAGGAATATCACAATCCTCTTAGCTGCTATCCAATGGCTCTTCTTAGGATCCTACATGAATCTAGAAATAAAGCCAACTGAATAGCAAATATCTGGTCTAGTTGAAGTTAAGTAGATCAAACTTCCAATTAGTTTCCTGTAAAGTGTACCATCAACCCTTTCTTCTTCATCATTATTTACCAATTTCAATCGAGCTTCCATGGGAGTTAGAGAGGGCTTACACTCCTCCATACGAAACCTCTCCAAAATAGACTGAATGTACTTAGCCTATGAGATACAAATCTTACTAGGCTATTGCCATACTTCTATTCCTAAGAAATAGTGGAGGAGGCCTAAATATATCATCTCAAAGTTCTTGCATAAGTCATCCTTGAGCAACCTTATTACTTCTATGTCATCACCTGTAATGAGAAGATCATCCACATACAATGTAACCAAAATGATACGTTTCCTCCAATGTTTCACATAGAGAGTAGATTCTGCTGTATATCTAGTGAAACTAAGGTTGAGAAAATAGGAGTCAATATTTGCATACCAAGCTCGGGGTGCTTGCTTCAAATCATATAGAGATTTCTTTAATTTGAGGACTTTGTTGTTTTGGCCTTCAACTGTGTACCCTGGTGGTTGTTTCACACACACTTCCTTCTTAAAATGACCATTGAGAAATGTAATTTTGACATCCATTTGATATATTGGCCAATGTTTTTGAGCTACCATAGCAATAACTGTCATGATTGTAGTCATCTTAGCCATAGGAGCAAAGGTCTCCTCATAATCAATTTCCTCTTGTTGCTTATAGCCTTGAGCTACTAGGCAAGCCTTGTAGCGATCTAGTGAGCCATATGATTTATATTTTGCTTTGTATACCCATTTTGTGCCATTGGTATATTTTCCTTTAGATAAATCAACTAACTCCCAAGTGTGATTTTTTTCAATGGAATCTAATTCTTGATCCATGGCATGAACCCATTTAGGATCACCAAGTGCTTCTTTGACATTAGAGGGTTCAAGTTGGCTAAGGACTTTGGCCATTAGGGCATAATTCACTTGGTGTCTTAGGGTTGAAGGCCTTTTACCTGTATAGGTGGGCAAATGATTTTGGGCTTCATCTATTGTGGCTTGAAACCACTTGGGTAAAGGATTGGATGATGTTACTTGATCATTAGGAGGAGGAGATGGAGGACATGGATCATTAATAAGAAGTTCTTCTTGTGGATGAATTTCTTGATTTATGAGTGAAGGAGAAGGACTAGATGATATTGTATGCATTAATGGAGCAACTATTTCATTAGTTATTTCTAAAGTGGGGGTCTTAGGAGGATTAGATGGGGGATACTCATGAAAGGTAACATCCCTAGATAAAATGATTTTCTTGGAAATAGGTTCATATAATTTATATGCATTGGCACTATCACTATAGCCAACAAAGATGCATTTTTCGCTCTTATCATAAAACTTCTTCATTTTCCTATGAGGAATATGAACATAGGAATCACATCCAAATATTCTCAAATGGAACGCATAGGGCGTCCTTCCACTCCATGCTTCTTCAGGTGTTCTTTCATGTAAGTCCTTTGTGTATGACCTATTAGTCAAGTATGCAGTAGTAAGAACAACTTCTCCCCAAAATAAATTAGGTAATATAGCAGCATGTAACATTGATTTTGCTCTATTTGTGATTGTTTGATTCATCCTCTCAGCAACTCCATTTTTTTGCAGGGTATAAGGGGTTGTGAATTGCCTCCTTATCCCATGATACTTACAAAAATTAAAGAATTCATTGGAGACATATTCTTCACCATTATCTGATCTTAAGGTGGAGATTTGATAGCTACTTTCTCTTTCAACAAGTGCGATGAATTATTTGAACTTATCAAGGGCTTGCCACTTATATTGAATTAGGTAGATCCATATCTTTCTGCTATAATCATCAATGAAAGTGATGTAGTATTTAGCCCTAGTAAAATATTGAACAGAAATTGGCCCACAAATGTGTGAATGAACCAATTGCAAAGGTCTATTGGCTCTCCATGCCTTTCCTATTTCAAATGGTTGCCTATGGTGTTTGGCTATTACACATGGCTCACAAAAATATTTTGACTCCTTAAGATGTGGAAGTCCTTTAACTAATCCTTTTATAGCCATCATTTGAAGATTATTAAAATTTAAATGTCCCAATATTTCGTGCCACATGTACTCCAAAGAGAAAGTAGTTATTGTATGCAAAGATGTTTATGTTATAGATTTTGTAAGGAGATAGTAAACACCATTCTTTTTCACTCCCATGGCCTTGAAATTGCCATTGGGTTCCTTAATGTAGCATTTTTATTTTTCAAAATAGACATTATAGCCCTTATCTGTAAGTTGTCCAATAGAAAGAAGACTCCTTTTAAGTCCAGACACATACAAAACATCTATTGCAGGAACATTATTACCATCATGCAAAGTAAGTGGTTCCTCCCCAACATATTCAATGGGTAGAGCACTTTCATCACCAAAAGTAATGAATTGATTTGATGTAGAATAAACCTTGGTCAACCAATCTTACCTTCCTGTCATGTGCTTTGCTGCTCCAGAATCAATATACCAACATTCTTTATCTTCAACGTTAACTTGGTTGGCTGCATACAATATGTTTAGATTATTATTTTGTGGTTATCCCTATTCTCTTTGCCTTTTATAGCAATTAGCAACATTATGATTCCATTTTCCACAATATTCACACCCTTGTTGATTGTTGTTTTGACCCCCTTGAGGTCTTGTTTGCCATCTTGGTTGTTGTCTGGTACTGCTACTGATGTGGTTACTATTGGTACTGTTGATTTGGTTGTTGCTTATATTGTTGCTGATGTGGTTGCTTCTAGTACTATTGATTTAGCTACTGTTGGTATTGTGGGTATCTCTGATGTTGTCTACCCATTCGATTCTAATTATGCTGATTTTGATCTTTGTTTTGTTTAGGCTGTAAAGTTGCCTTGGTGGCAAAAGCTGCTGATGTGGCTTTAATTTCTTCATCTTTGATTAGGTCTTGCTCATATTTCTTAAGTAGGATCTCAATATCCTCAAGTGTGAAATTCATTGTTTTACCACTCAAGTCTAACATGGTAGCATAGGAGTGAAACTTTGAAGGAAGAACATGCAATATTATTGGAATTAACTCATTATCATTTAGGTTTTTACCAACAACTAAGAAATCATTCTTAATAGACTTCACTTCTATAAGATAATCGGTAAGTGAGCCTTTCATATATACATTGTGCAATTTTTTTTGCGATACAAAATATTATCTTGACTTGGCCTATCAAACAATCTATTGAGAGCATCCCATGCTTGTTTAGGTGTTTTTACAGCCCTTATAGTTTCTCTACATTGAATTCCTATAGCTAGCTTGATTAGACTTAAAGCTATATTGGAATTCTTCTCAAATTGTGCTTTTTCTTTAGGGTTTGTAGGTGCAGTGAGTGGGTCTTCATTAGCATACCTATATTTCACAAAGTCCCACATGTCATTCATCATTAATATTGATTCCATCTCATACTTCCAATTTGTAAAAGTTTGTGCTCCTTCAAGTTTCTTTGTAAGTCCACTTAATAGATTTGTAGTAGCCATGATTTAGAAAAGGATCAAAATAAAAGGGAGCTCAATAAATGATGAAGTAAGAATGACAAATGCCAAATTAGAGCCCTCAAAAAAATCTAGGGTACATCGCAGAAGATCTAGAGGAGGTTTCACCTAGTTTTTCCACTCTGAATCTTCAAGTGATTCCAACAGTGGGAGGGTTAAGTTGAACACAAGTGAATTTTTCTATCCAAAGAGAGTAAGAATTAGAATTTTTCCAAACCTTTATACCAAACTTCTCAATATACCCACCCTTACATGAGGGAGACTATAAGCATTTGAGTAGTTGATACGTGGAACATAGGCAATTCTGAAAGGGAATAACTTGCCAGACCTTTATACCAAACTACTCAATATACCCACCCTTACATGAGGGAGACTATAAGTATTTGAGCAATTGATATGTGGAACATAGGCGGTTATAAAAATTTGATGCTTGCTTTTTGTAGAATTGTTACAATAGATGTGCCAATGTATTATTGCTTTATAAGAAATTGCCTGTACGTGTTTGCTTGCTTGTATATGGCTTAGTGTCAAGTGTGTATGAAATGGAACTACATTTGATTACAATTATAAAACCTAAAGTCATGCAAGGGTAATAGCAAGCATAAAATATAGACAAAGCGCAAATAGAAGATGCAAGCAATAAACACCTAGTGGCCAAGAGAGTGCCACAAAAGGTATCCACAAGCAAGAGGCAAGGGGCCCTAAATCACCCCTTGAGTTGATGATTGTATTAGGAAATATGGCTCAAGAATAGTCCCAAATATGCCCTAGAGTGTGATACAATTTCAATACCACCAATGATGATAATGCCTCCAATTTTGCCAAATATAATGAATAACTTGGCTTAATGTCCCCCCAATGACATAAAATTGAGATTCCCACAAGTTTTCCAAATATTTTGTCAAGGAGTGTCAGATACTACCGAAAATGCACTCTAAATTACAATGTCAACTTCAAACTTCAATTTAGCATATTAAATGATTTCAAAACTAAAAATAAACTACACCAATGGATTCCTCTCGAAAAATCCTTTCCAACGACTATATATAAGGCTATAGTAAATTACAATTTGACCTTTGATTTTAATAAAATACAAGACTTATTAGAGGCAAAAAATAGGACAAATTGCCCTCTACAAATTTGAAATTTGAAATTTTGGCTTGAAACTATTTTGACGGGAAAAATTTGAAATGACCGAGCAAAAATTTTTGGAGGGAATGAATGAAAAATTTACAATATAGCTTATTGTTACCTACTACAGTTGCAGATGTTTCTCAATCCAACAATTGGCAACTGATGTGCCTTAACAAAAAAAAAAAAACAAATTTTTTGCAGCCCCAAAAACTGCTGCAAATAGCCAACTTTGAGCAGCTGTAACTTGCTCAATACATTACCAAATTAAGAAAGTGAGTACTTGATGTTGTATTACTTCTCATAATATATATTATGGTGCAAAAACATCAGGAAAAGGATTGCTAAAAAAATTAATAAAAAAATTTCTGTTTCGAAAAAAATCGCGTAGGAAAAAATAGCTGCAATAGTCCGTCTTCAAACAACCATATCTTGCTCATTTATTATCGGATTTTTGCATGCGATTACTCAATTTTATAGTACTCATCCTGATATACGTGTTGGTGTACTCAGATTCTGAAGATGAATGCTCTAAAAAATATTTGCCACTGCAAAATGTGACATTTTTTTTTAAATGTGCCTTCACCCTGCAAAAAAAAATAGCCCCACATTGCCAGAATCACCAAAAATCTTAAAACATTCTCTCCATTTTTCATTCACAGGATCAACTTAGCAAGTGAAGAAGATACTTAAGAGAAAAATTTCAATCTTAAAAAAAAACTCTCAAACCCTAAGGGTCCCCATAGGCGGATCTCACCGCTCTGATACCAGATGTTGGGACTGAAAAATAAGGCACACTTTATTTACAAGTTATATTATAATATATAAACATCAAGCTTAGTAGGGAGATATGAAAAGTGTCATAAGCTCCACTCCAAGTGTCTTTCAGAAGACACCACTCCAACTCAAACTAAATACAGGGACAAGTGGTAGAAGATAAATGTCAACCTATCAATTATAGGCATAGTGCACATAATAATAATAATAATAATATTCTAACAGATATAAATACCTTGTCTCCTTTCTGATTTTACTCTAGTCTTCAATCTAAACCCCTTCTATTAATTTAATTCTAATAATTTTAGATGTTGACATTTGTACTATAACCATCAAATGAAAATAAAGTTATGCTTTTATCTCCTTTTAACCAAGTTTGTCTTGATTTTAATCCCTAAAATTTCTCTTCCTTGCACAAAATATTATGATATTCACTAACTAAATCCCTTTCTTCTAAGATTAGATTATTATGATCACCTTTTTAATAATTTTGAAAGTTTATCTTTTAGTTATTCTTTCTACTCAAAAATATTTTCAAAAGTATTCTTGTTTCATTCTTTTAATCTAGAATTCATTTAATCTAATTTTTTTGGAAGTGTATACAACCCATAATTTTATAAATAATTCCATATTTGTACTTACATATCAACAAATTGAGGATGGCCTTTCCACATCTACTCATTTAAAAATGATATTTTTTTTAGTTCACTTACCACCATTTTAACTTTTATTGGTTAGTGATATGAACCAATAATTGTCAAGATAGTACATATCCCTACATCTATCCAATGATATGAGATAATTATCTATCTAGTTTTTCTGATATTATATTCTAGGCTCTCTTGTTGTTGGTCCATGTATTGTTGTCTTCTTCAAACTTAACCTCCCATAGATTATTATTTTTAATAAAATTTGATAAATCTCTCGGGTTAGTTTCCTAATTCCTCTAAAATTTTTATCTAGCTTGGTTATGGCATTAAAATATCATATGATCATGAATCATATTTCTTGATCTTTACTTCTCATAAAGGCTTCAATCTCACTCCAAACTTCTAATCTACCCGAGTGAGTAATATGTCCATATACATTGATAAGGATGAAATAAATATATGCAAAGAAGCATGTGACTAAAGAGGATATCCAATGCCTAGTTTTATGAATGGTTACATAGGAGGTTCTAATAGGATTCCTGATGTAGGAGCCTATCTTTCAAAGGGTGTTTTTTTAGAAGTTTTTAAATAATTTTTTATTTATGCATGATTAGGTGTCAATATTTTCTAGGATGCCTAATATGGGTGTTATAAAGTTGTGTGTTAATTTGCATGTCAATCCAAGTTTTTTTTGTGAATTACTAAAAATGGTAATTTTGACTGAAAAACAATTTGCCAAAAATAGTAATTACTAAAAATGAAAATTTTGAACAAAATAATAATTTGTCAAAAATAGTAATTACTAAAAATGATATTTTTTGATGAATTTTTTTTTACCGGAAATAGTAAATTTTTAATCTTTAGGGCTTTAAGCTTTAGGGTTTCTCTTGGGATATATATATATATATATATATATATATATATATATATATATATATATATATATATATATATATATATATATATATATATATATATATATATATATATCATTATGGGGGGAACCTAAGAATGAGAAAATAAAACATTTACCAGTTTATTTTTATATATTACAGTTTTTATATAAATGAGGGTTTTACCCGTTTATTTTCTATTTATTGTAATTTTTATGTGATGGAAGACATTTGTTTTAAACTTTTGTAGTTGGATTTATATCATTTGGTATCAGAGAAAGTTGGATCTTGCTAGGGAATAGAAGGTAATTTTATTGATTACAATTATTTTTCTATTCTTATTTTCTATTTGGAATAACACAGATCAAATTAGCATGAGGAGAGGAAGAGGAGATTGTACCCAAGTTAACAGATATATGTAGGAGCTATAGGTACAAATTGCTTAGTTGACTAGAATAATGTCCTGTATGAGGGAAAGATATCTAGTGTATTTTGCAGATCTAGATTTTAATAATGATATTATAGGAGAAGATAATAGATCAGAGGTTCATGTAGAGGAAGAACTGAAGTGGAATATAGAGGAGCATAATTTTTAGGATAGACTGATTAGGGCCTTATAAGAAAATAAATATGGAATCAAGGTTGATGTCCTTGAGTATGTAGGAGGGTTAAAACGAGAAGGGTTGATATATTGGTTGAATAGCATGGAGAAGTTATTTGAGTGAAGAGACCTTTCACAAGAAATAAAAATAAAGCTTACATGCACAAAGTTAAATGGGCATGCATTGATTTGGTGGAATCATCTATAGAAGGAGAGGTAGAGAAAATGAAAGGAAAAGATTAGGATCTGGTGCAAAATAGAGAAAAATATTAATAAGAAATTATTACTAAATATTATGCCCAAACATTATTTCATAAACTCCAAAATCTTAGATAAAAGGATCAAAGCATTGAGGACTACACAAATAAATTCTACAAGTTATTAATTTAAGTGGAGCTTGAAGAATCAAAAGAACAAAAGGCTGCAAGGTATGTGAATGGATTAAGTTATGCCATACAAGATGAGTTGAGTATGCTTTAGATCCATAGTGTAGAGGATGCATATCAATTCACATTAAAGGCAGAAGAGAAACATAAGAGGAGTAATTTTAGAAGAGAAGTGAAGAAAGGGCCATCGTCACCTCCAGCTAGGGGGCATAGTGGATTTAATTCCTCAAATGGAGAATCTTCTAATACAAGAAAATAAGGAGTCTTGACAAGGTCATAGTAACCATGAAATAGGTGGATAATTTTAGAGAAGAAGAGGCTATGGTGGAAGATAAAATTGGGATGGCCCATAGAGGTAATATAACTCTTATATATGTAATGAGAAAGGGTACAAATATTTTAAGTTTTTGCATTATCCCACTCAAGAAAGAGGATAAAGAGAACAAGCTAGATTCAATTTGGTTAAGGTAGAAGAGTAAACTACGACAAAAGTTATTGCAGACATGGTGGAAAATCTCATGATGAGAAGGAAAATAATCATCCCAAGGAAGAAGAAAGCGTAGGATAATGATGGTGGTGATTCTTGGCTATGTATAAATATCTTTCAAACTAGGTGCACATCTAGAGGAAAGGTATGTAAGATGATTATTGAAAATGGTAGTTGTGAAAATATAATTTCAAATGAAATGGTTGAGGAAATTAATTTGAAGTGTGAGAAGAAATCGTATCCCTACTGTTAGTCTTACAATGGCATTGAGAGAGGGGGGGTGAATTAGTGCAGATAATTAAAAACTTAAATCTTCATCTCTTAATTCAAAACTAATGAATGCTTAAAACCAGATGTAGCAAGTGTAACAAGATAACAACACATAACACAAGATTTAACGAGGTTCACCAGTTTTGGCTACTCCTCAAAAATAGACTGCTTGGACTCCCATCCAAATCCAGACTTTGCAAAGCACCAAATTCACAATTAGTTTACCAGCACCTACTAGAAGGAGCACCAACCCCTAATTTATCTGCACCAACAGAAAGGAGCACCAACCCCTGATTCCAAGCACCAACTTGGACTTCTATTTTAAATCTTGATTGACATAAAAATGCCTTCGTGTTACAAGACCCTCACTGGTCTATCTTAACTCAAATCAATCTCATGGAAGCATAAGGAGAATTGTTAGAGACTCAATATATTATATTTCTAACTCTCAATCTCAACTCCCCGTCCACAAAGCATACACTCTTTTACGACTCGCTTCATCGCACACTTACGACCCTTTCTTATGGCTTACTCTTGCAGACTCTCATAGCTCGTACTTCTTACAACATTCTTCAAGCTTTGTAATAGCCCACAACACTATCCATCTATACAAAAATACTCTTTCCTACTGAGCAACACACTGCTCTCTCTTCCCGCACAGAGCTCAACGCTCTCTCACAGCACATAATAACATCCTTATTTTCTCAGCACATTTATTCTTTTATCAGCTGCACCTTCCCTCTTTATGGTGGCACACTTTTCAATTCTAAGTAGCAAATTCACTTCTACATGCAACTACCCTTTTATAATAATATTTTCATCTTGAAACTCAAGTCTTTTGTAACTTCCATAATCCCGCATGCAGCCTATTAATAGCCACTCTTGTAAGAAGTCATTTCTTACACAATATTCTTACACGCAACCTATTAAAAGGTTTGTCTCTTTATTTGGGACTCTCAGTATGGCCACTACTCTAACAGTTTCACAGCCCTGTAACAGCCGTTCTGTATTTAATGCACTGTTCTAATTTTAGCTGCATAATTTTATTCTCGTAATCGCCCCATGAATCGCAGTTTTGACTCCAGTTAACTTTTCTTTATTTTTCTTGCATGATTTTCTTTGCAACACCCCCTGCAACTGTAGTTCTAACTCCAGTTAACTCTTCTTATTTTGTTTGCCTGATTTTTCTTCATTTTTCATGCTTTCTTTTTCTTGTTTTTTTGTGCTTTCTTTTTCCTCGTTTCTCGCATTCTTTTCACCACACTTCGGACCCACTAGCGCACTCATACAGCCGTGTTCTTCTGTCGCACTGCAGACCCACTACTGTATACATATTATAATAATATTTTCTATTTGTTAATTCTTGGTCTTCGTTAGATTCTGTCCGCCACTGTAGTTTCTGTTTGCCTATTACTCTATAGCATTTCTGTAACTGCCGCACTCTTTTTCACATTTCTTATTATAGCTTACATGATCTCACTGTAAATCCACTTGTAACAGTTCTTATTTTGCTGCATGAACTTATTCTACAACTGTCCCTATGTATGCTTCTCAAATTTTACCGACGAAGCTATGACATGTCACGGATATTGTGACATTTTTGCCCTTTTGAATTTTTCTTGGCAGTTGACCGCAAAAACATAACATGTCGCGATATCGTGACACTTTCACCTCCTTGTTTCATAGTTTAGCTTGCATCCACGAAAACACAACATGTTGCGATATCGTGACACTTTTTGCTTTCTTAACCTCTTCTCGGTTTGCACCCGCGAAAATGGAACATGTCGCAAAATCGTGACACTTTCACTTGCATTCTTCTCTGCTTGCACTGGCAAAAATATGACATGTCATGAAATCGTGACACTTTTTGCTATCGTACATTCTTCTCTGCATGCACCAACAAAAACATGACATGTGAAATTACGACACTTTTCACTGTCGTACATTCTTCTCTGCATGCACCAGTGAAAAACATGACATGTCACAAAATCGTGACACTTTTCACTGCCGTACATTCTTCTTTGCATGCACCAGAGAAAACAAAACATGTCATGAAATCGTGACACTTTCGCTGCCTTGTGCATTTCTCTGCCTTACGCCCATGAAAATGGAACATGTCACGAAATCATGACGCTTTTGCCTTTGAGCTCTTCCTCCTTGAATTTTTCATGAAATCACGATGCTTCTGCTTCCATGCTCTTTCATTTTGCTTCTGTCGTGAAATCGTGACACTTCATCCTTCGGAGTCTTCCTCTCTATTGTTGTCACGATATCGTGACATTTCTATCTCCGTACATTCTCTCTCCTCTCTTAGTCACGAAAATGCGACATGTCGCGATATCGCAACATCTTTTCTCCTTAGCTCTTCTCTTCTCTTCAGGTCATGAAAACTCGACATGTTGTGATATCGTGACACTTTTTCTCCTTAGCGCTTTTCTTCCCTTTGGGTCGTGAAAACCCAACATGTCACGATATCGCGACACTTTCCCTTGCGTGCTCTTTCTTTCAAACCTATCACGAAATCGTGACACATTTTCATCCGTACTGTCTCTCTAGCAAATTGTCATGAAATCACGAAACTTTTCTTTGCAAGCTCCTTCTCTCCAAACATGTCACAAAATCATGACAGTTTTCTTGCATGTGCCTTCTCATCAAACATGTCATGAAATTGTGATAGTTTTTCTTGCGTTTTCTCTCTCTTCCAACATGTCGTGAAATCATGACAGTTTTCCTTGCATTTTCTCTCTCTTCTAACATGTCGTGATATCGTGACAGTTTTCCTTTCTTCTTAACATGTCGCAATATCATGACAGTTTTCCTTGCGCTTTCTCTCTCTTCTAACATGTCGCGATATCATGACAGTTTCTCATGCTTGCTCAACATGTCGCGATATCATGACACTTTTCTTACTTGTATTTTTATTTGAGCATTTGAATATGGGCCATTGCATTCTTCTTGGAGAATCATTGTACAAGCTCTGTATGACCCCTGAACTCCTATCCATTGCATCAACTGATCAACCTGACTGTGTTAACAACACTGACAATACTTTGGCTGCACGTTGCTCATCAATCAACTCCTATCCATTGCATCAACTGATCATCCTGACTATGTTGACAACAATGACAATACTTTGGTTGCACCTTGCTCATCAATCTCCCCCTTTGGAATTTTTGGCAACACAGGTAATTGCATGCAATTACTTGTAATTCTTCCCCCCCTTTGACAATAATACCAAAGGGCGGCTGCAAACTCCCCCTGAGTCCATGCACAACATTCTCAAGCAAAAATTATTACTGTTAGCAAAAATCATAAATATGAGCAATAAGATAAACAAATGCATAAATGCTCCCCCTGAGTCCAAGACCACTTCATTTCACTGATTGACAACATCATGATAAGCATAATAGGCATCAATAATGTGAGTAGCAACAATAACCAGTGAAAGACATCATCACTGTCAACTTCACCAATATAATATGAGTAAGAACATGGCTGGACTACTGTATTCTAAGTACCAACCCTCTGTTGCTCTGCAATCTCAAACTTATCCACTATTAGTGAAGGTATACACTGATTGTATATATCCAACTGTTTGTTCTGCAATGCTGGCAGCATATGCAAATGTATGTTGGATATTCTCAACAAGCTTGAACCTAATGTCAGTTGTTTGTCTCTCTCTTCAGTGAGAGTCCAACAGGCTACCTCAATCAACTTTCAACTCTATGTAAGCATCAAATACTGTACTGCAAAACCAACCACATCATCTAAATTGTTATAATCCTTAACTTTTGATAGTGGCGGTAAGAACCATCACCAATACAACAATGACATACAACAATACTACCAATAATGACAACTCTCAATTTAATCACCATACTTCATAGCACTACCACAAACAACTGTATGAACAGAAAACACACTATGACAGCTATACAACAACTCCTCGACTACTTTCCTTTCATCCTCAGATAACTACACAAATACATAGGAGCATTAAAATAAAACTTTGACATTGCTCCCTTTGAGGATGTGCTACCTGGAGCTACTTAATGCAATGGAGGAGTAATATCCTTCAGTCCAAGGAGACATGATTTCCTCTCTTTTGCATTTCTCCAGACTTTCTTGAACTGAGTTTTTCAATTACTTCCCTATTTTGCCCCTGTTCATGAACTTGAACATTTCTCTTGTGGGGTTGTCTCTTGTGCATTCTTGATGGATGATTATTTTCTTTTCTTTTATGCACATGATATGTTCCTTGTCTATGTTGCCCTCTGATGCAGGAGCATCCGGTGGCAACAACACAATCTTGCATCAACAAAAATTATTCTAAGTTTCCACAACTCAAGGAGGAGAGAGAAAGTGCAGGGCAAAACAAATTATCACGATTTCGTGACATGTCACAAAATCATGACATAAGAGCAGCAGCCAAGAGAAAGCAGTTGGGATGTCGTGATTTCATGACATGTCATGAAATCATGACTGTCACAAAATTGTGACTTTCATGAAATCGTGACATAAGAGCAGCAACCTAGCGAAAGCAGTTGGGAATGTCACGATTTAATGACATGTCATGAAATTGAGATGAAGAGGAGCAGCTGAGAGGAGGCAGTTGGAATGTTGCGATTTTGTGACATGTCACGAAATCATGATTGTCGCAAAATCATGACTGTTGCAAAATCATGACTAGAGCAGATAAGCAAGGGCATCCGAAGGCAAATGTCGCGATATCGCAATAGGTCACGATATCACGACCCGAAGGTAAGAAAGGCAGTGGTGGCAGAGAAAATGTCGTGATATCACGACATGTCACGATATCATGACTCGAAGGCAAGGAAGGCAGCGATGAAGAGAAAACATCGCAATATCATGACATGTCTCGATATCACGATTGAAAGGGAGGAGCGTAGGGAAGCCAAAATGTCACGATATCATGACATGTCGTATTTTCACGCAAAAAGATGAGCCGAAGACGAAGAGTCAGAAAGGGAGACGTGTCGAATACCTGGATGACGAAGTGACATGGGGAGGCGAAACAAAAGGTTCTGGAAGAGGAAACGAAGGGCCGCTAGCTGGAAATGGAGCGTCACCTAAGGACCTTTAAAAAGGGGAGCAAAGGCATGCACATGGGGGTTGAAAATGATATTTTTTTTTGTATTTCTAGAATTGAGAAATTTTGAAAAGGTGCAACTCTTCTACGACTTATGTAATATTCTGTTGTAACAATAATTTGCTACTGCATTTGAATATAATACAACTATTTTTCTTCCTAGTAATTTTAGCTCTCGATCAAGTGGTATAAGAGTAGGAATTCCTAAGTGTGTATGCAGACCACCGAAAGTGAAGCAGCTTGCACCAGGACTAGTTGGGATTTGCGAGAGAGGTGAGCAGTATGCCTCCAAAAAGAAATCATGGTCACGGGAGAAATGTGGTGCATGATGAATATTTCAGAGCATTACAGAGACAAGTGCAAGCCCTGTAGGAAGAATTGCAAAAAAGGACCGAACCTAAGGGAGAAGACTAGAGTGACGATGAATCCTAGGAAATTGAGGATCCATCAGATGATGAAGAAGCATTGGATCCTTCTGAAGCTAGACTGTTGAAAGCTCTATATTAGGCTGGGAAGAGACCAAAGTTTGATGTCTCTACATATTCTGGGAACCTCAACCTAGAAGAGTTGATTGACTGGATCAATGATATGGAGAAATACTTTGAGTATGAGGAGGTTACGGATCCAGACCGGATAAAATTTGTAAAAACAAAATTAAAAGGCCATGCTAGTTTATGGTGGAAAGGAGTACAACTCGAAAGAAATAAAAATGGAAAGGAGAAAATAACCAGATGGGACCGAACGGTGGAGAAGCTGAAGAGACAATTTATTCCCACAGACTACGAGTTGGACCTATTGAAGAGGATGTAGAGTTTGATGTAGTTAGGCAAGTCTATCCAAGAATACATAGAATAATTCTACAAGATCTCCATCAGAACTGGCCATTCAGGGGCTAATAAGGAGAAAATAGCCAGATACATCAACGGGTTGAGAATGAACATTCAGGAAGAACTCATCTTGATCAGAATAGCCACCATAGAAGATGCATACCATTTGGCCTTGAAGGTAGAAGAGAAACTAAACAGAAGATTCGAAGGCAACCAGAGAGGAAGGGATTGTGGTGGAAGAACCGGTGGAGGAAATTACCGAGACCAGAAGAAGACTGGTGAAACAAGTAGACCCTATAAATAGAAAAAAGATAATACCTATAGCCCATGTGATCAAAACAATGGCTACCAGAGAGGAAAAGGTAGACCTAGACATGGGTATGAAATATGGGTATTCCGTGGAACCTATTTCCAATGTGGAGAAGAGGGACATCGGTCATCCGAGTGTCCTCAACACCAAAAAAGGACGGAGAAGAGACCTGAGGGTCATGCCAGAGCTGCTGTGGTAGATGAAGGTGTAGAGTCAGAACACTTGGAAGAAGTAGAAGGAGGAGAAGTGCTGGTGATGAGAAGGGCACCGTTGAATGATGAGAAAGAACCAGGACAAAGGAAGATCCTGTTCTGCACAATGTGCAAATGTGCAGGGAAGGTCTGCAATGTTATCATTGATAATGGTAGCACATACAACTTAGTTTCATAAGATATGGTTACTAATTTGAAATTGGGAAAGAGGAAGCACCCACATCCATATTAGATTTCATGGTTGCAGAAAGACCACAGAGCACTTGTCAGTGAACAGTGCTTGGTCAAATTTCACATTGGAAATTATCAAGATGAGGTCCTATGTGATGTTTTACCGATGGATGCTTGCCATTTGTTGTTGGGAAGACCATGGAAATTTGATAGATGTGCAGTGCATGATGGGCATGCAAATACGTACTCTCTGACGAAGGATGGAGTACGTCACAAATTGAAGCCACTAAAGGAAGTGGATGAGAAAGTGTGCAGTAGTGCCAAAATCTGCCTGGTGGATGGAAGACAGTTTTTGGATGGTCTGAAGAGGGATGCAATGTGTTATGCATTAATCCCTACTATTAAGAAAGAACAATACACAGATGTTCCAGCAGAGGCCAAACACCTGTTAGAAGAATTTCCAAACATCATATTAGATAATGTGCCTGAGGGTTTACCACCGATGAGGAGGATCAGTCACCATATTGATTTGGTACCTGGATCTAGTTTACCCAACAAGGCAGCCCATAGAATGACTCCTCTGGAAAGTGAGGAGCTGAGAAGGCAAGTCCATGAGTTGTTGAAAAAGGGACTGATTCGATAAAGCTTGAGTCCATGTGCGGTACCTATAGTACTAGCACCAAAGAAGGATGGGGAGTGGAGGATGTGCACAGACTACCGAGCTATAAACAAGATCACCATAAAATATAGATTTCCATTACCAAGGATGGATGATATTATGGACTGTTTGAGTGGAGCCAAGTACTTCACCAAGATTGACCTGAAGAGTGGCTACCATCAGATTCGGATTAGAGAAGGAGATGAGTGGAAAAATGCTTTCAAAACTAGAGAAGGTTTGTATGAGTGGTTGGTCATGCCATTTGGGCTAACCAATGCACCAAGCACATTAATGCGATTGATGAATGAAGTGCTGAAGGAGTTTTTAGGCAAGTTTGTTATTGTCTATTTGGATGACATTTTGATATTTAGCAGAACCTTGGAAGAGCACCTGATGCATATCAGGAGGGTTTTTGAGAAGTCGAGGGAAGAACAGGTTGTTGATCAACTTGAAGAAGTGCAATTTTGTGAAGAAGGAGTTGGTATACCCGGGATTTGTCATCTCGGTTGAAGGTCCGAAAATGGATCCAAAAAAGGTGAGGGCTATCATTGAATGGCCTACTCCAAGAAGCACTTTTGCAGTGAGATCATTTCATGGTCTGGCCAGTTTTTACAAGAAATTCATCAGAAATTTTAGCAGTATTTGTGCACCCCTTACGAAAACAATGAGAGGGGATAGGAAGGACTTTAAGTGGACCTTAGGAGCAGATAAGAGCTTTGATATGTTGAAGAAGAAGGTCACTGAGCAACCTATTTTAGCACTTCTAGATTTTAACAAGGTATTTTAGGTGGATTGTGATGCCAATGATAGTGCCATAGGAGCTGTGCTAAGTCAAGAAGGCAAGCCTGTTGCTTACTTCAGTGAAAAAATCAATGAGGCTAGGAAGAAGTATTCAATGTATGACCAAGAATTCTATCCTATAGTTCAGGCCCTGAAGAAGTGGAGACATTATTTGTTGCCAAAAGAGTTTGTGTTATATACTGATCATCAGGCCTTACAGTATATAAACAGCTAAGGAAAACTGAACCAGAAGCACTTGAAGTGGGTTGAGTTTTTGCAAAGTTATTCCTTTGTGTTGAAGCACAAGAGTGGAAAGTCCAACAGAGTTGTAGATGCCTTGAGTAGAAGGCAGAGTTTGCTGACAGAAATGAAGGTGGAAGTGTTGGGATTTGACGAGTTGAAGGGTTTGTACCCTGAAGATCCTGATTTTACAAAAGCCTGGAAGGCTTGCTTGGCACCAGTTACCTTGGACAGAACCAAGTGGTTGGATTTTCTGATCCAAGATGGAATGTTGTTTAGAGGAAACCAGTTATGCATTCCAAGAGGTTCCATGAGAGAAAACCTAGTTAAAGAAAAACACAGTGGAGGATTGGCTGGGCACTTTGGTCGAGACAAGACCATTGCCCTTGTAAGCGAGAATTATTATTGGCCACAACTGCAGCAAGATGTGCAAAAATTTGTGCAGAGCTGTAGAGTCTGTCAGATGGTGAAAGGTGTGAGATAGAACACCGAATTATATCAACCATTACCTGTACCAGAGAAACCATGGGAAGATGTCAGCATGGATTTTGTTCTTGGTCTACCAAGGACATAGAGAGGAAATGATTCCATATTTGTGGTAGTTGATAGGTTTTCAAATATGGCACATTTTATCCCTTGTCAGAAAACTAATGATGCAGTTCATATTGCAGGTTTGTTTATCAAAAAGGTGGTTTGACTGCATGGGCTACCGAAGAGTATCATTTTCGACAGAGATATCAAGTTTGTTGGGTATTTCTGGAGAACCCTATGGAAGAAACTAAAGATGGATTTGAAATTCAGTTCAGCATACCACCCACAGACAGATGGGCAAATAGAGGTGGTAAACAAAAGTTTGGGTAACCTATTGAGGTGCTTGATAGGAGATAAGCCCAAAGTATGGGATTTGATTTTTTCGTAGGTGGAATTTGCATATAACCATTCTGTCAACAAGAGTACCAACAGATATCCATTTCAGATAATATAAGGAAGCAGTCCAAGAAATGTTACTGAGTTAAGGAAGCTGAATACAGGAGAAAAGTGCAGTGTCGAGGCTGAGGATTTTGTAGAGCATCTGAAGAACCTACATGAAGAAGTGAAGAAGCATATTACTAAAATGAATACACAATATAAGACGAAAGCAGATCAGAAGCGACGATTTAAGGAATTTTAAGTGGGAGATGAAGTGATGGTCCATCTAAGAAAAGAAAGATTTCCTGCTAAAACCTATAACAAACTAAAGATGAAGAAGTTTGGACCGTGCAGAATCCTAGCAAAACGGGATTTAGGCAATGCGTATGAGGTAGAATTGCCAAGTGGGTTAAACATATCACCCGTGTTTAATATTTTAGATTTGGTGAAATACCATGAAGGGGATAGTAGTGAGGTATCAAGTGCAGAGTTGTGGAGTATTCTAGCATCTACTCCAACCATAGATGAGATAGAGGAAATACTAGACACAAGAGAAGGCAGAAGTACCAGAAACAAACAGTATTTTGAATATTTGGTCAAGTGGAAGGGCAGAACGGTAGAAGATACAACTTGGTTGTCTAAAATGGAGGTTGAATGTCTGGGTCTCCCTCTAAAAATTTAGAAGTGAGGATCACTTCTCAATCAACCCCGGGTGTTTGATGCAGGAGTATCCGGTGGCAACAGTGCAATCTTGCATCAACAAAAATTATTCTAAGTTTCTGCAACTCAGGGAGGAGAGAGAAAGTGTAGGGCAAAACAAATTGTCATGATTTCATGACATGTCATGAAATCACGAAATAAGAGCAGCAACCGAGAGAAAGCAGTTGAGATGTCGCAATTTCGTGACATGTCATGAAATCGTGACTGTCATGAAATCACGACTGTCGTGAAATCACGACATAAGAGCAGCAGCCTAGCAAAAGCAGTTGGGAATGTCACGATTTTGTGACATGTCATGAAATTGTGACATGTCACGAAATCACGACTGTCACAAAATTGTGACAAAGAGGAGTAGCCGAGAGGAGGCAGTTGGAATGTCATGATTTTGCGACATGTCGCAAAATCGTGACTATCACAAAATTGTGACCAGAGCAGATAAGCGAGGGCATCCAAAGGCAAATGTCATGATATCATGACTCAAAGGTAAGAAAGGCAGTGGTGGCAGAGAAAACATCGCGATATCATGAACCGAAGGCAAGGAAGGCAATGATGAAGAGAAAACATCACGATATCGCGATATGTTGCGATATCGCGACATGTCGCGATATCGCGACCAAAAGGGAGAAGGAGCGCAGGGAAGCCAAAATGTCATGATATCATGACATGTCATATTTTCGCACTAAAATACAAGATGAAGATGAAGAATCAGAAAGGGAGACGTGTCGAATACCTGGACGACAAAGCGACACGGGGAGGCAAAATGAAAGGTTCTAGAAGAGGAAACGAAGGGCCGCCAGTTGGAAGTTGAGTGTCACCTAAGAACCTTTAAAAAGGGGAGCAAAGGCATGCACACGAGGGTTGAAAATGATAATTTTTTTTGTATTTCTAGAATTGAGAAATTCTAAAAAGGCACAACTCTTCTGCGACTTATGTAATATTCTGTTGTAACAATAATTTTCTGCTGCATTTGAATAAAATACAACTATTTTTCTTCTTAGTAATTTTGGCTCTCGATCACCCTTTTTGTGTCTGATGAAATATAGGTTTTTGCATTAGATTAGATATAGAAGTGCTTGGACAGAACCTTGCTATGTGCCCTTGACCATTACATTTAAAACATTGCACATGTTTTATTCCCTATCTGCATTGCATTCTATGTGTATGATGAAATCTATGGTCTTGCCTTAGATTGGATACAAAAGTGCTTGGACAAAACCTTGCTATGTGCCCATGGCCATTACATTTAAAAAATTCCACAGGGTGTTCACTTAGGAAGGCAGATGTATTTCTAACAACATAATTCTTTGATCTATTATTCTGTCCACAATAAAATGCCTTGTGACCATAGCAGTTGCATTTAGAACAATAGCTATTAAAAGCATTATTATTAAAAGAGTGAGAGTGAGAGAACCTCTTTTGCTATGGTTGCTTTGCTGTAGATATTCTTTGATGTTTTCTTCCTTTTGAAGATTTAGCTTCAGACTTTTCTTGCTTCGATCCTTTAGCAGAGGACTTCTTTTCTGTACTTTTGGAAGATGACGGTTGTTCATCTTCATATCCAAGACCAGACTTATCCGTGGAGCTTCTTTGTTGCTTTCTCATTTTATCTAGTAATTCAGTGCTCTTCTCATATTTGAGATTTAAGTTGGCATCTTCTAGTTGTTTCTTTAATGAAACAATCTCTTCTTCTTATTGGTACCAAACAGTCTCTTTCTCATTGATTTGAGACCTGAGAATATCTTCAATCCTTTTGTACTGTTCTACTTCCAACTTTAGATCAACAATAACTTTGTTAGATTCCTCTTCACTTGTGCTTCATACATCATCCTCATCATCTAGGTGTGTCTTCAAGGCTTCTTTTGATTTCTTGGCCTTTTGAACTTGTAGGAAGAGATCTTCAATCTCATCCCCATATTATTCTAACTTCTTGGACATTCTTTTGTTCTTTTTCTTTTCTATACTCAACTCTTCAAGTGCAGAGATCAAATCACCTTCTAAATCTACTTCAATCTCAATATTTTCATCACAAACTTCAAGATTCACTTCTTCTACCTTTTCTGGTTCAATTTTCTCATCTACAGAAACTGAAACTGACTGGGATGCCTTTTTGGAGGAGGATCTATTCTTCTTACCCATTGTGTACTAATCTAAGATCAACCCTGACTGATTTAGCTTGAACTGGGAAACTGGATTTGATACCAATTGTTAGTCTTACAATGGCACTGAGAGGGGGGGGTGAATCAGTGCAACTAATTAAAAACTTAAATCCTCATATCTTAATTCAGAACTAATGAATGCTTAAAACCAGATGCAACAAGTGTAACAAGATAGGAACACATAACACAAGATTTAACGAGGTTCACCAGTTTTGGCTACTCCTCAAAAATATACTGCTTGGACTCCCATCTAAATCCAGCCTTTGCAAAGCACCAACTTCACAATCAGTTTACCAGCACCTACTAGAAGGAGCACCAACCCCTAATTTATCTACACCAGAGAAAGGAGCACCAACCCCTGATTCCAAGCACTAACTTGGACTTCTATTTTAAATATTGATTGACATAAAAATACCTTCTATGTTACAAGACCCTCACTAGTCTATCTTAACTCAAATTAATCTCATGGAAGCATAAGGAGAATTTTTAGGGACTCAATATATTATATTTCTAACTCTCAATCTCAACTCCCTGTCCACAAAGCACACACTCTTTTATAGCTCTGCTTACTGCACACTTACAACCCTTTCTTATGGATTACTCTTGCAGCTCTCATAGTTCTGTACTTCTTACAACATTCTTCAAGATTTGTAATAGCCCACAACACTATCCCTCTATACAACAACACTCTTTCCTACTGAGCAACACACTGCTCTCTCTTCTCACACAGAGCTCAACGCTCTCTCACAGCACACAATAACATCCTTCTTTTCTTAACACATTTATTCTTTTATAAGCTGCACCTTCCCTCTTTATGGCGGCACACTTTTCAATTTTGAGCAACAAATTCACTTCTGCACGCAACTACCCTTTTATAATAATATTTTCATCTTGAAACTCAAGTCTTCTGTAACTTCCATAATCCCGCATGCAACCTATTAATAGCCACTCCTGTAAGAACTCCTTTCTTACACAATATTCTTACACACAACCTATTAATAGGTTTGTCTATTTATTTGGGACTCTCAGTATGGCCACTGCTCTGACAGTTTCACAACGTCACAACCCTATAACAGCCGTTCTATCTTTAATGCATTGTTCTAATTTTAGCTGCATAATTTTATTCTGTAACTGCCCCCTATAACTGTAGTTATGGCTCCAGTTAACTCTTCTTTATTTTTCTTACATGATTTTATTTGCAACACCCCCTGCAACTGCAGTTCTGACTCCAGTTAACTCTTCTTATTTTGTTTGCCTAATTTTTCTTTGTTTTTTGCACTTTCTTTTTCTTGTTTTGCTGCGCTTTCTTTTTCCTCGTTTTCTATGTTCTTTTCGCCGCACTGCGGACCCACTAGCGCACTCATATAGCCACGTTATTCTGTCACAGTGTGGACCCACTACTGTATACATATTATAATAATATTTTCTATTTGTTAATTCTTGGTCTTCGTCAGATTCTGTCCACCACTGTAGTTTTTGTCTGCCTGTTACTCTGTAGCATTTTTGTAACCGTCGCACTCTTTTTCACATTTCTTATTATAGCTTACATGATATCACTGTGACTCCACCTGTAACAGTTCTTATTTTGTTGCATGAACTTATTCTGCAACTGTCTTTGTGTATGCTTCTCGGCTTTTACCCATGAAACTATGACATGTCGTGATATCGCGACATTTTTGCCCTTTTGAATTTTTCTTGGCAGTTGACCACGAAAACATAACATGTCCCGATATCGCGACACTTTCGCCTCCTTGTTTCATAGTTTAGCTTGCATTCACGAAAAAATAACATGTCACAATATCGTGATACTTTTCGCTTTCTTAACCTCTTCTTGGCTTGAACCTGTGAAAATGGAACATGTCGTGAAATCATGACACTTTCGATTCCTTGCATTATTATTTTCTTACACTAGCAAAAACATGACATGTCGCTAAATCACGACACTTTTCGCTGCCGTACATTCTTCTCTGCATGCACCAACGAAAACATGACATGTCATGAAATCGTGACACTTTTCGTTGTCGTACATTCTTCTCTACATGCACCAGCAAAAACATGACATGTCACGAAATATTGACACTTTTCGCTGCCATACATTCTTCTCTGCATGCACCAACGAAAATGGAACATGTCACGAAATCGTGACACTTTCACTACCTTGTGCATTTCTCTGCCTTACGCCCGCAAAAACAAAACATGTCACAAAATCATGACGCTTTCGCCTTTGAGCTCTTCCTCCTTGAATTTGTCACGAAATCATGACGCTTCTGCTTCCATGCTCTTTCATTTTGCTTCTGTCATGAAATCATGACACTTCATCCTTTGGAGTCTTCCTCTCTGCTGTTGTCGCGATATCGCGACATTTCTATCTCCATACATTCTCTCTCCTCTCTTAGTCACAAAAATGCAACATGTCACGATATCGTGACATATTTTCTCCTTAGCTCTTCTCTTCTCTTCAGGTCATGAAAACCTGACATGTCGTGATATCATGACACTTTTTCTCCTTAGCATTTTTCTTCCCTTCGGGTCGCAAAAACCCGACATGTCGTGATATCGTGACACTTTCCCTTGCGTGCTCTTTCTTTCGAACCTGTCATAAAATTGTGATGCATTTTCATCCGTACTATCTCTCTAGCAAATTGTCATGAAATCGTGACACTTTTCTTTGCAAGATCCTTCTCTCCAAACATGTCGTGAAATCACAACATTTTTCTTGCATGTGCCTTCTCATCGAACATGTCACGAAATCACGATAGTTTTTCTTGTGCTTTCTCTCTTCCAACATGTCATGAAATCATGACAGTTTTCCTTACGCTTTCTCTCTCTTCTAACATGTGATATCGTGACAGTTTTCCTTTCTTCTTAACATGTGATATCACGATAGTTTTCCTTGCGCTTTCTCTCTCTTCTAACATGTCGTGATATCGCGACAGTTTCTCATGCTTGCTCAACATGTCGCAATATTGCAACACTTTTCTTACTTGTCTTTTTCTTTGAGCATTTGAATATGGGCCACTGCGTTCTTCTTGGAGAATCATTGTACAAGCTCTGTATGACCTCTGAACTCCTGTCCATTGCATCAACTGATCAACCTGACTGTGTTAACAACACTGACAATACTTTGGCTGCACCTTGCTCATCAATCAACTCCTGTCCATTGCATCAACTGATCATCCTGACTGTGTTGACAACAATGACAATACTTTGGTTGCACCTTGCTCATCACCTACCACATATCATGATTTAAAAAAGGGAATGAGATAATTATAGATAAGAGGTGTCTAGTTAAGTTTTAAATTGAGAATACCTACAAGGATGAAGTATGGTGTGATGTAATTTTGATGGATGCATGTCACTTATTGTTGAGCAGGCCTTGGAAATATGATAGGAAGGCTACCCATGATGGGGGAAGGAATACTTACATATTTTTGAAGATGGAGTAAAAGTGGTCTTGTTACCACATAAGGAAGAAGGATAGAGTAAAAACCTATAGACAACTAAGGAATTTGTCATAGGGTTGAATGAACCTAGTTTTTGTTATGTGTTGACAACACAAATGGTGGATATTAAGGTTGTTTCTATACCACTCATAGTAGAAAAGTTGTTAAAAGAGTATGTAGATGTCATACCAAAGGAGTTACCAAATGGACTACTCCTAAAAAGAGATATTCAATATCATATTGATTTGGTCTAAGATTGAAACAGTTGGAAAAAAGGAAGACAAAACAATGGGACTTAGCAAAAAATATCCTTTCTATATTGTTTATTGTAATAATCCTAAGGGTGTTCTAGATTTGATGATCTACCGATTTAGGATAAAATAAATGATGATGCAGAGGCATTTGTAGAGCATATACAAGAATTGTAGGAATGTGTTAGAAAGAAGTTGTAAGATAGTAATGTAAAGTATAAAGCAACAAAAAATGCAAGCAGTAGGATAAAATTATTTGAGGTAGGAGACATGGTGATGGTTTACTTAAGGAAGGAGAGGTTTTAGAAGGGCACATATCACAAAATTGGACTATGTAGAATTTTGAATAAGATGAATGATAATGCCTAAAAAGTGGAGTTGCTTAATAGTTTTGATATTTTACCAGTTTTAAATGTTTCAAATTTGTATGAATATCATGGGGATGAAGATGAAGGTGAAGACCAAGAGGTCATAAACTAGGAATAGTAGATACCCAAGAAGAAGAAAGAAAAAATTATGCAACTACTTGATAAGAAGATAGTCAATACCAGGTAGGGAAGCTACAACATATACTTGGTACAGTGGGAGGGTTTACAATAGGAAGATAATACTTGGATTTTAGAGTAGAAATTAAAAAAAACAATTGATAGTAAAAATTTGTAGGAGTTTGATCAGAGGAAATTGCAGGATTATAGTTCTTTTAAACTAGAGGAAAATGATATAGGAGCCTATATTTTAGAGAGTGTTTTTTTTAAGAATTTTTTTAATTTTTTTAATATATACATTGATTAGATGTTGAGATTTTCTAGGACACCTAATATGGGTGTTACAAAGTTGTGTGATATTTTCATGTTAATCCAAGTTTTTTGATAAAAATAATAATTTACCAAAAATAATAATTAATAAAATTAGTAAATTTTTATGGAAAAACAATTTGCTGAAAATAGTAATTACTAAAAATGGCAATGTTTGATGAAAAATAATTTTTTGAAAATACTCAATTTTTATCTTTAGGGCTTTAAGCTTTAGGGTTTAATTTTAGAGTTTCTCTTAGGATATTTATATATATTCCCCTTGTATTTTATTATGGGGAGGATTCCTAGAATGAGAAAATAAAACATTTATTGGTTTATTGCCATGTATTGCAGTTTTTATGTAAATGGGGGTTTTACTGGTTTATTTTCTATTTATAACAGTTTTTATGTGATGGGAGACATTTATTCCGACCTCTTGCAACTGGATTTACATTAATTCCAACAAGTTAGAATTTATCCTACCACTCCTTCAGAATCTATAACATCCCATTCACATCTTGCCCATACTACTTTCATAGTTTTGAAAAGTTCTTTTGTTAGTTTAGTTTCCTGGATACAAAGAATATCAGACTTATTACTTAAGCATAGGTCCTTGATACATTTCTACTTTGAGGGGTATTAGCATCCATTATATTCCATTATATGGTAATCATATCTTATTAGGGGTTACTGGTCCCACCTACGAATTACCAATATCATTTTGTTGTTTGGTAAAGAAAAGTTCAACAAACTTAGTTTGTATTCCTTTATCTATGTTTGCTCTTGCTTCCCTAGATATCACCTGATAATTTGAGGGTTTTCCTATTTTTGCCTTGCCTATATCAAGAGTATGTCTTATCATTCCATTCTTCAATATTCTTTCACAACTTTGTTTTTCCTCAGATTTATCCTCTCCTAGCTCTACTATGGAAGCTTTTGACTTGTTCTACTTACTTTTTTATATTTCCTTATAAATGATAGAGGAATTAACATCTAACACTGCATTTTATTTACCATTTTTCTCTTGAATTGTGCATGGTACTTCAAGAGAGCCTTCAAAATATGATTTCACACATTATTCAGGTTCATTGACAATGTTCACCCTTAAATCAAGATCATATTGAATAGATAGTTCCTTATTAATATGTTGAACCTATTGTAATGTGTCCTCTGATATAAGTTTTATTCATAGACTAATACCTCAAAAGAGTTGGTATCTCTTTCAATATAATTTCTTATTGGTCTCCACTATTTATTTGCTTTTATTTTTCTATTTCTATTTTTTTAAGTTGAAAACATCCTCATCCATATCCATTTGTAAGTTTCTCTTGCAGTTTTCTACATATAGTTTTGTAGAACTCTTCTTAAGGTATGATATATGAATATTCCACACTTCATGAAATATTCTACATTTAAAAGATATGTTTTCATAATCTATCGTTTAGATCCACATCTTATCCCCATACTTAAGAATTATTGATTTTGGTAAAGGTTTACTTATATCCTTCATGACCAATATCTAAGCATAAATAGCCAAGAATCCATATTTTGTAGTCTTTAAAATCTCAATAAATACTCCTAGAGTATTTTCTACTACCATGAAGGTATGTATTTCCCAACACTCAAAGATAAACCCATACATTCTAATGCTCTTACCATAAACTAAGAATCCCTTTTTAGAATTCTATCTATTTCTTCCATAGAATAAAAAATATCTAGAAATAAATATTTTGGAATAAAGGATAAAATCACTCCTAGAGACTTCCAACTCTTATCAATCTATTTTCTAAAGGCTAAAGCCCCTGTCAACATCCATTAAATTTACCAAAAACCACCCTATATTTGAGTAGTAAGGATTGATCCTCTATGCCTTTCTCACTAACCTCTAGTACTAGAGATTATTATAAGGATTTAGCTATAAATCAGTCCATGGAAGAAAAATAAAACTCAAAATATACTAAAATTTACCAAAATATCCTATAGTAAATATAATATTTGATAAAAAAATATAACAATTTACAAGCAAAATTTCTAATATAAAGAAGGGAAAAAGAAACTTAGCTAAAAATTATATGCCCAGATAGAATGTATTACCTCACTAAAACCCTAGCCCTCCATTTCTTCTTCCATCATTTGAATCTTGGCTGATAGATATTTTTGTAATTCTATTTTTCATGACTTGAAAAATTATCACTGCTCTTGTTACAGATGACCAACTTTATAAGGTCATATATTTATCAATATTGCTTAGATTCCTTCATATCACCACTCATTTTTTAGCTCTTTAAATTCCACACAATGTGGTCTATGAATCAGCTGAATAAATCTACCCTCAATGGAGATATGACTCCTAAAAGATGAGATATTGTTTTTTAAAATTGCCCTTTGTATCAAATATTGTGATATTGCATAATGCAAAAAAAATATTATAATAATTTTTGGCACTAAATTTACTGTAAAAAAATTCATGACCTTGTATGCATGGATTATATATACTTACGTCACCATGATATCCATTATGAATTATATATATATATATATATCTACTTGTGAAGATATTCTCATCCAATATGTCATTTCAACATTTATACAAATTTGCTTTATAAAATATTAGTAGTCTTATAAAATTGATAGATCATTTTATAGTAATTACCATTATACTACAAAATACTCTTGCTTAATACCATTGTGATAATAGTATCACAAACAATATATATAGCTTTCTACTGATAACATTATTTAGGTGATTATTATGGTAAATTTATCTTATTCAATAGTCATTCAAAAGTAGAATTTTGAGTTGTTGAAGTAATATAAATCACCCTTGCTTGGAGAAAAGTAGAATCTACTTATCCAACATAATCCTAAATAATTTTTCTTGTGATAGAAAGAATGGAAACAAAGAATGCTTGTATAGTATTAGTAAAATATGAGTAATATGCACATAGTATCCTACCACCATCTAAGATGTTATTTATCTCTTAATAATACCTCCGAGTAAAGATTAAGAGAGGACCTAGTAGCCATAAATTTTTAATCAATTTTCCCATTAGAAACTTAGTTTTTAAATAAACTTATATCTAATAATTTCACAAGGGTTTTCATCATTGAATTATGTTTTAAGAGTGAAAAGTGGCATATAAGTATAAAAATTATTGCACATTTATAACGTAGTCAATAAAAATTCTTATAAAAATAGATGATATCTTGCAAAAATGTAAGTATATGTAACAATAATACCAAATGGGAAAGAGCAAAAACCTATGAAAAAGAAGGTAGATAACCATATAGTGACATAGAAATATAAAGTACAAATAAATAGGTGTTGCGTAGGTAACGACCATCAAAATTGCTATGAATAATATCTATGATGTGAGATAAAGGGTTACCATTAATATAGGATGGCTATCAATCTATGCTTGACATTGAACCATATGAATAAGATGCAGGGTATGAAATTGACAACAACTAAAGCAATATTATTTAAAAAATATGATGTGTAAGTTGTAATTTATTTTCTCAGGCTTATTATATTTTTTCACGCTTCCATCTCTATTATTTTTTCATCTTTCTTGCTCCATATGTTGGAAATTTGAGTTATTTTATGTTGTCATTGATGCCACATTAATTTTTGGTGGCAAAATCACTTCATAGATAATCATCTATGATATTTTGGAGAGCATAGATATATACAGGGTTTTTTTGGAAACCAAGGCAGACAAAATAAAAGGTTTTATTTAAAACTATGGTGGGCTTATATGGAAAGGGCTTTTATTAAAAGCCAAGGTGGGATTTTGTTTCATCGAAAAAGGACCTCTAGTGATGAAGATATTAAAGTTTAAAGTTTAAGTTTAAATTAATGGAGGGCCGACCTATGTGCAATTAATGGAGGTTGGCATATATATATGTAAAGGTTTCAATTTATTTCAGAAATGGGGCATATTATATATCGTTGAAAATATTATTTCAAGGGCTATTTGACTAAATTATTTATAAGGAGAAATAAGGTGTGTGTAAAGAGATATTTCTGATTTTTCAAAGGGGTTCCAAAAGTGAAGTTTGCCTTGTTCTTTTTCAAGAGGATTAATTTTGATTATATTTTATGGTACAAGTGGTTTTAGGAGAGATAAGGAAGTTGTGCAATTAAAGGCCTTGGTGATGATTATTGAAAAGTGGATTAATTTTGATTATTTTGTGATCTACTAACCGTTGTGAAGATTGGCAAAAGAATTTTGTGATTGTGGTAGATTTACAAAGAGTTTTTTTTCTTCATAAAAGGTATGGGCACATTCTCCTATCGATTTTTAATGATGGTTGATTTTTGAAATATCATTGGAGGGAAAATGATTGTTTGTGGTTTCCTTTTTGAAAGTGGTTGGTTGAATGCTTCAAGGTTTTCTGAATTGAGAGTTGTGTCTAAACCTTATTTGATAAGCATAGTTGTTGAAGGCCATTGGTTGTGAAAGAACTTGAGTTAGAAAAGAACATGAGTATCATTGTTATATGAGATTTGTGGTTGAGCTTTGTTGGAAACATTTGAGTTGGTTGATAGATACTTGGACTAGGGTTGTGTGAGAAAGAGTTGTTCCTTGTGATGATTAGTTGAGTTGAGTTGATTAAGCCTAGTCAAGTTATGTGTGAAGTGATTGTTCAAGTTCTATGAAATAAACTATTCTATCATTCTATGTTGAGTTGAGATTAAGGTTAGAATATATCGAGTCTCTAACAATTCTCTTTATGGTTCTATAAGACTTGAATTGAGTTGAGGTTGATTTGATTTGAGAGTGAGATTAGAATATATTGAGTCTCTAACAATTCTCTTTATGCTTCTATGAGTTGATTTTAGTTGAGTTGAGATTGATTTGGGTTGAGAGTGAGTTTAGAAAATATTGAGTCTCTAAAAATTCTCTTTATGCTTCTATGAGTTGAGTTGAGATTGATTTGGGTTGAGAGTGATATTAGAACATATTGAGTCCCTAACAATTCTCTTTATGCTTCTATGAAATGGATTTGGGTTGAGATTGACATTCATTTTTGAGTTCATTTTGAGTACTACTTGAGCATGATTGATTGAGCCTTTGAGAAGGCCTTTGGGACAGATTTGAGGATAGTTTTTGGACAAGTTCTTAGTGAGCTTGTTGGAGCAGATTTGGGCAAGTTATTGGTGAGCTTGCTAGAGCATATTTGGGAAAGTTCTTGGTGAGCTTGCTAGCACATATTTGACAAGTTATGTGTGAGCTTGTTAAGCCAGTTCTGTGTGAGCCTATTGAAAAATTTCTTAGTGAGCCTATTGATAGAGATTTAGAGGTGATAGAGTACAGAGGATAGAGTATCAGTGGATAGAGATCCAACAACCAACACAGTTGAAGACAGATCTGATTGAGGAGTCTTCAAGTAGAGAGAGGTCCACCAGTTAGTGTAGCATAGAGACAAAGTATTCTAGAATATTACATAGCCAAAGCAGAAGGGGAAAGAGTTATCTTATGGAATATATCCACAAACTTGAGATTAGGTGATCAACATCTCCTTTGGACAGAGATCCATAAATATTGTAATTGAGAGTGATTCCCAAAGAGATTGATTGAGAAAGTTTTAGTAAAATATTTTCTTCGTAGAGTACCTCACATTGGAGGAACCCCATTAAATCTTGTGTCTCAATTATGTGTAGTGACTTGTGATCTTGCTTACTACTGCTATCTGAGTTATTAATGCACACTTCTATAATTGGTTATTGCAATTAAGGACATTAATTAATATTAGTTTGAAAAGAAAGTAAAAAGGGGTCTTATACTGTTCACCCCCATCTCAGTATAAGCTTGTGTTCTTAAATTGGTATAAGAGTGGGTTCTTTTAGAAAGGCTAACAACTTGAGGGTAGATTCTATAAGAACATAGATGGCTTCACATAATTATCTATAAATAAGGCTCCATTATGTTATGGTAACAATTATGATTTTTGGAGTATGAGGATGAAGAACTACTTGATATCACAAGGATATGAGGTATGATAGATGGTTGAAAAAGAGTATAAGGTTGAAGGTGATCCCGAGGAAGATAAGACTACCAGAAAATTGGTTGAGATAAATGCAATATCAATGAATTGTATTTTGAGTGGGCTAAATGAGATAAATTTTGTGAAGGTCATGGTATGTACTTCAGCTAATGATATGTGGACCAAGTTGAGGAATACTTATGAAGGATATTCCAAGGTAAAGTTGGCAAAACTACAAACTCATAGAAAAATATTTGAGGAATTGAAAATGGAAGATTCTAAAGATATTGTAAAGTTCTTACTTTGAGTTGATGAGATTACTAACACCATGAGAGGCCTAGATTTTGAGATGAAAGAATAAAAAATTACTCAAAATATTTTGAGATAACTTCGCATGAAATATGATTCTAAGGTTTCAGCAATAGAAGAGACAATGGATATCAAAAATCTAACAATGGAAAAATTGCAAGGTACTCTCACAACTTATGAGATGAGGGTAAGTAATCATTAAGCTCTAATAAAAAATATTGCATTCAATGCTTTAGAAAAAGAGAAAAGAAATTTTTTAGAAATAGATAGATTTTTGGAAAATGATGAGGAAGCTAACTTCATCAAAAGGAATAAGGACTCAAGGAATTTCAAAGATATAAGGAAAGTCAGGTGCTATAAGTGTGGTGATCTTGGTCACTATGCATACAAGTTTCCACATGAAGAAATCAGTGATGATGAAAAACATGGTCAAAGAAGAAAAGAAGATGGAAATCATAAACATGACAAAGATGACAGATTCAAGAAAAATAGGTATGAGAAGAAGAAAATTTTTTGTAAGGCAAAGAAATATTACTACATTTTAGAAGCAAGTGATAGTTCAGATTACAGTGATAAATATCAATCAGATGAAGAAGAATGTACATTCTTTGGAATAAGTGAAGAAAAGCAAGAACACCTATTCCTAGGTATTGAAGTTAAAGAAGAAGATGTGCCTATTGAATAAAGACATGAAGAGCTTGCCATAGCCATTGAGCAAGTAGATAGGTACAAGAAATGTCTAAGGATACTAAAATGCTTCATATGTGGAGAATTTAGGCATATAGATGATGATTGCACATACTACAACAATTACAACAAGGAAAGTGTATTTGAAAAAGAAAGCAGCAGTTCTAGTGACAATTCTAGCAGTAGTGAAAACAAATAAGTCTCATTTTTGGTAAGAGAAAAGGAAGAGGATGAGCCAGGTAAAAAAAAAATAGAAATCAAAATGCTAAAATAAGAATACAAGAATATTGAAAAAAAGATTCTAACAAATGTCAAAATCAAAGAAGAACTACTTCAAACAATCAGTAATCTCATAGAAGAGCTTCAAAATGCAAAAAGGATAGAAGAAAGGATGAATGAATAACTAAGGGTAACCACAACAAGACATGATACATTATATAAAAATATTCAAAAAGGAGTGAAAACTTATTTTAAGGCTATATCTTACTTCCAAGAAAAGTCATACTCAAAAGGAAAGAAAGTTCTAAAAGATGAAAGCAAGGAAGCACCTAAAATTTGTGAGGAAATTTCCAAAGTTCCTATGGATCCAAATATTCAATTTGGTTCTTGTTTTGAGATAGGTGAATCAAGCTCAAAGGGAAAATAAATTTTCAAAGAGAAAGGCAAGGAAGAAACTAAGGAAGAAGTTTTAGATGCTACAAATAAGGTTCAAGAATGCAACGCACAAGTTGAAGATGATCATAAGGATAATGGTCAAGAAAGGTATGATGAACCAAGACATGAACAAAAAGCTTTTCAAGGATATTTTTTTTCTTGTAATGGATTTCGACACAGGGCTATACACTGTAGGGTTTATGAATCAAAGAAGTTTGATTTTGCTAGAAGAAACTTCAAGGGAATAAGGTATGGTTTTCAAGGACATTGCTTCTCATGCAACAATATTGGTCATAGAGCTTTTCAGTGCAAAGGAAATGAGCAACATGGTTTTGGTTTTAGAGCTACACAATTCAGAAGTCATGGTTATAATGGCCATGAAAACAGAGCTTCGTTTAGGAAAGGAATGGATATGGAAATTACTTCAAGAAAGAATTTAGGACATGGGAACCATCCAAAGGCTACAATATCAAGTGTTTTAATTGAAATAACATTGGGCATATTTTAAAATTGTGTAGGACTCAATTCCAACTAGTTTCAAGGCAATAAGGTCAAGCAGTTTCAAGACAAGAAGTTCAAACAGGTTCAAAATAAGAAGATTAGGTTCAAAACAAGAAGATCAAGTAATTCATCAAGAGAAGGATATCAAAAAATCATGGAAGGAAGTTGATAGAGGAAAGAAACAAAGTGATATGGGAGTAAAGTACTCCCACCCCAAAATTAATCACCTCAAAATAGAAGGGGGTGAGGGGGCTAAGCTTAAGAGTAATATATTTTAGCCCCATAGGTGTCCATTTTTCCATTGATGTCAAAGGGGAAATATTTGAGAGATTTGAGTTAGGGAGAGCAGCCTCCAAAGAGAGCATTGAGTTAGGGGGAGCAGCATCCAAAGAGAGTATTGATTTAGGGGAGCAACCTCCATAAAGAGTATTGAATCAGGTGGAGCAAATTTTATTCTCAGAAATGGCTTTTGTAGTGATTGTAGTGATTTGCATTAGAGGTGTTGCCATCAATGACAAAGGAGGAGATTGTTGGAAATTTGAGTTATTCTATGTTGTCATTTGTGTCACATGGATCATTGATGTCACATTGAGTTTTGGTGGCAAAAGTACTTCATAGATAATCATCTATGATTTTTTGGAGAGTATGGATATATACAAGGTTTTTATGAAAACCAAGGTAGGCAAAATAAAAGGTTTTATTTAAAACCATGCTGGGTTTATGTGGAAATGACTTTTTTTAAAAGCCAAAGTGGAATTTTGTTTCATCGAAAAAGGACCTCCGGTGATGAAGATATTAAAATTTAAAGTTAAAGTTTAAATTAATGGAGGGCCGACCTATGTGCAATTAATGGAGGTTGGCATATATATATGTAAAGGTTTCAATTTATTTTTGAAATGGGGTATATTATATATCGTCAGAAATCTTAATTCGAGGGCTATTTGACTAACTTATTTATAAGGAGAAATAAGGTGTGTGTAAAGATATATTTCTGATTTTGCAAATGGGTTCCAAAAGTGAAGTTTGCCTTGTTATTTTTCAAGAGGATTAATTATTTCATGAGGTGACACGGTATGCAATATTGTGATTTATTTTATTTTATGGTATAAGTGGTTTTGAGAGTGAAAAGATTATGCAATTTATTTATTTATTTTATTTTATGGTACAAGTGGTTTTAGGAGAGATAAGAAAGTTGTGCAATTAAAGGCCTTGGTGATGATTATTGAAAAGTGGAGTAATGTTGATTATTTTGTTATCTACTAACCCTTGTGAAGATTGGAAAAAGAATTTTGTGATTGTGGCAGATTTACAAAGAGGTTTTTTCATCTTCATAAAAGGTATGGGCACATTCTCCTATTGATTGTTTATGGTGGTTGATTTCTGAAATATCATTGGAGGGAAAATGATTGTTTGTGGTTTCCTTTTTGAAAGTGGTTGGTTGAATGCTTCAAGGTTTTATAAATTGAGAGTTATGTCTAAACATTTTTTGATAAGCATAGTTGTTGAAGCCCATTGGTTGTGAAATAACTTGAGTTAGAAAATAACATGAGTATCATTGTTATGTGAGATTTGTGGTTGAGCATTGTTGGAAATATTTGAGTTGGTTGATACATACTTGGACTAGGGTTGTGTGAGAAAGAGTTGTTCCTTGTGATGATTGGTTGAGTTGAGTTGATGATGAGCAAGGTGCAACCAAAGTATTGTCATTGTTGTCAACACAGTCAGGTTGATCAGTTGATGCAATGGATAGGAGTTCATTGATGAGCAAGGTGCAACCAAAGTGCAATGGATAGGAGTTCATTGATGAGCAAGGTGCAGCCAAAGTATAATGGACAAGAGTTCATTGATGAGCAAGGTGCAGCCAAAGTATTGTCATTGTTGTCAACACAGACAGAGGATCGGTTGATGCAATGGACAGGAGTGTAGAGGTCATTAGAGAGATCGGTTGATGTAGTGGACAGGAGTTCAGAGGTCATACAGAGCATGTACAATGATTTTCCAAGAAGACCGAAGTGGCCCATATGCAAAAGCTCAAAGAAAAATACAAGTAAGAAAAGTGTCGTGATATCGCGACATGTTGAGTAAGCATGAGAAACTATCGTGATATCGCGACATGTTCAAAGAGAGAGAAAGTGCAAGGAAAACTGTCACGATTTCGTGACATGTTCGGAGAGAAGGCGCAAGCAAGGAAAACTGTCATGATTTCGCGACATGTTGGAAGAGAGAGAAAGAGCAAAGAAAACTGTCATGATTTCGTGACATGTTCGGAGAGAAGGCGCAAGCAAGGAAAACTGTCATGATTTCACGACATGTTGGAAGAGAGAGAAGAAGAAAGAAAAACTGTCACAATTTCGTGACATGTTGGAAGAGAAAAAGACAAGTAGAAAAAGTGTCACGATTTCGTGACATATTGCAAGAGGAAGAGGAGAGAGAAAAATATGTCACGATTTCATGACATGTTTCATTTTCACGGTCCAAAGCAAAGAGAAAGAGGAGAGAGAAAAAGATGTCGCGATTTTACGACATGTTTCATTTTCACGGTCCAAAGTGAAGAGAAAGAGGAGAGAGAAAAATATGTCGTGATTTCATGACATGTTTCATTTTCACGATCCAAAGCGAAGAAATGAGGAGAGAGAAAAGGTGTCGTGATTTCACGACATGTTTCATTTTCATGGTCCGAAGCAAAGAGGAATGCAGAGAAAGAAAAGTGTCATGATTTCATGACAATTTGCAAGAGAGATAGTACGGATGAAAAAGTGTCACAATTTCGTGACAGGTTCGAAGAGAAAGAGCTTGCAAGAAAAAGTGTCGCGATATCGTGACATGTTGGGTTTTCGTGACCCGATGAGAAGAAAAGCGCCAAGGAGAAAAAGTGTCGCGATATCGGACAAAAAAAAGAAAGGAGAGTACGGAAGCGAAAGTGTCATGATTTCGTGACATGTTCTATTTTCGCGAGGTCAAGGCAAGAAAAGGCACAAGGCAGCGAATGTGTCACGATTTCACGACATGTGTTTTCGTGGGCGAAAGACAGAGAAGAGCACAAGGTAGCAAAAGTGTCACGATTTTGTGACATGTCATGTTTTCGCAGGTGCAAGCCAAGAAAAGGACAAAGAGGCAAAAGTGTCATGATTTCGTGACATGTCATGTTTTCATAGGTGCAAGCCGAGAAAAGGACAAAGAGGTAGAAAGTGTCACGATTTTGTGACATGTCATGTTTTCACGGGTGCAAGCCGAGAAAAGGACAAAGAGGCAAAAAGTGTCACGATATCGTGACATGTTGTGTTTTCGCTGGTTGAAGCCAAGAAGAGTAGCAAGGAGGCGAAAGTGTCACGATATCGTGACATGTTGTGTTTTCGTTGGTTGGGAGAAAAAAGCGCATTTAAAGAAGAAAAGGTCAAAGGGGTAGAAATGTCGTGATATCGCGACATGTCATGTTTTCATGGGTAAAAGGTGAGAAGAGTACAAAGAGACAGAAGTGTCATGATTTCACGATAGGTCGCAATAGCACGATTACGGACAGTTAACTAAAGTAGAACGACAGTTAAAGGGGCAGTTGTAGAGGAAAATCATGCAGCCAAAATAAGAAGAGTTAACTGGAGTTAGTGCGATAGTTATAGGTGCAGTTATAGATAGAAATCATGCAAGCTAAAATAAGAACAAAGCATTAAAGGAAGAATGGTAGTTACAGGGCACGTGACGCAGTGAAACCATCGAGCAACCGTTACACTGTCAGTCCAAAACAAGAGACAGAACTATTAATAGGTTGCATGCAAAAATACTGTGTGATAAAGGAGTTACTCATAGAAGTGGCTATTAATAGGGTGCATGAGTAAATACGGAAGTTAAAAATAGAGAGAAAATATTGTTATAAAAGGAGGTCTGCATGGAGATTTAAGGTGTTGCTAATAGTAAAAAAGGTGTCGTTGTATAGAGGGAAAGTGCTATCGAAAGAAGGCTAGAAGAATGTTGTAAGAGAGTGTTAAGCAGAGCCATGAGAGCCGTAAGAGTGCAGTAAGAAGCACAGCAAGAGGGCTGTAAGAGGGCCACCAAAGTGTAGTAAGCAGAGCCATAGGTATGTGCTGTGTGAACTATGGGCAATGTTGAGTGAGCAATAGACCAGTTAGGGTCTTGTAAAAGTGAAGGCATTTATATGTCAATATTCAAATTTTAGAATTGAAGTCCAAGTTGGTGCTTGGAATTAGGGGTTGGTGCTCCTTCCAGTTGGTGCTGGTAAATCAAGGGTTGGTGCTCCTTCCAGTTGGTGTTGGTAAATTGATTGTAAAGTTGTTGCTTTGCAAAGGCTAGATTTGGATGGGAGTCCAAACAATCTATTTTTGAGGAGTAGCCAAAACTGGTGAACCTCGGTACATCTTGTGTTGTGTGTGATGCTCTCTTGTTATATTTGCTTTATGTGGTTTTAAGCTTTCATTGTTTTGGATTTAAGAGTTAAAGTTTTAAGTTATAAAGAGCCACACTGATTCACCCCCCCTCTCAGTGTCATTGTGAGACTAACAATTGGTATCAGAGCTAGGTTCCTGAACAAGCTAAATCAGCTAGGGTTGATCTTGGATTAGTACACAATGGGTAAGAAGAATAGATCCTCCTCCAAAAAGGCATCTCAACCAGTTTTAGTTCTTGTGGAAGAGAAAACTGAACTAGAGAAGGTAGAAGAAGTGGATTCTGAAGTATGCAATGAAAACCTAGAGATTGAAGTAGATCTAGAAGGTGAGTTGATAGCCGCACTTGAAGAGTTGAGTATAGAAAAGAAAAAGAACAAAATAATGTCCAAGAAGTTAGAAGAATATGGGGATGAGATTGAAGATCTCTTCCTACAAGTTCAAAAGGCCAAGAAATCAGAAGAAGCCTTGAAGACACATCTGGATGATGAGGATGATGTATGCAGCACAAGTGAAGAGGAATCTAACAAAGTTATTGTTGATCTAAAGCTGCAAGTAGAACAAGTACAAAAGGATTGAAGATATTCTCAGGTCTCAAATCAATGAGAAAGAGACTATTTGCTGCCAACAAGAAGAAGAGATTGTTTCATTGAAGAAACAACTAGAAGAGGCCAACATAAATCTCAAATATGAGAAGAGCACTGAATTACTAGATAAAATGAGAAAGCAACAAAGAAGCTCCACGGATAAGTCTGGTCTTGGATATGAAGCTGAACAACCGTCATCTTCCAAAAGTATAGAAAAGAAGAAGTCCACTATTGAAGGATCGAAGCAAGAAAAGTCTGAAGCTGAATCTTCAAAAGGAAGAAAATATCAAAGAAGATCTATAGCAAAGCAACCATAGCAAAAGAGGTTCTCTCACTCTCACTCTTTTAATAATAATGCTTTTAATGGCTATTGTTCTAAATGCAACTGCTATGGTCACAAGGCAATTTATTGTGGACTGAACAATAGATCAAAAAGTTATGCTGATAAAAACACATCTCGCTTTCCTGAGTGAACACCCTGTGCAATGTTTTAAATGTAATGGCCATGGGCACATAGCAAGGTTTTGTCCAAGCACTTATGTATCCAATCTAAGGCAAGACCATAGATTTCATCATACACACAGAATGCAATGCAGACAGGGAATAAAACATATGCAATGTTTTAAATGTAATGGTCAAGGGCACATAGCAAGGTTTTGTCCAAGAACTTCTGTATCTAATCTAAGGCAAAACCCTAGATTTCATTAGACACAAAGAGGGCAACACAGACAGGGAACATATCATGTGCATAAAAGAAAAGAAAATAATCATCCATCAAGAATGCACAAGAGACAACCCCGCAAGAGAAATGTTCAAGTTCACGAACAGGGGCAAAATAGGGAAGTAATTGAAAAACTCAAGCCCAAGTTCAAGAAATTCTGGAGAAAGGCAGAAGAAAGGAAATCGTGTCTCCTTGGACTGAAGGAGATTACTCCTCTATTGCACTAAGCCACTCCATGTGGCACATCCTCAGGGGGAGCAATGTTAAAGTTTTATTTTAATGCTCCTATGTATTTGTGTGGTTATCTGAGGATGAAAGGAAAGTAGTCGGGGAGTTGTATAGCTGTCAAAGTGTGTTTTCTATTCATACAGTTGTTTGTGGTAGTGCCGTGAAGTGTGGTGATTAAATTGAGAGTTGTCTTTATTGGTAGTATTGTTGTATGTCATTGTTGTACTGGTGATGGTTCTTACTGCCACTGTCAAAAGTTAAGGATTATAACAGTTCAGATGACTTGGTTGGTTTTGAGGTACTGTGTTTGATGCTTGCACAGAGTTGGCAGTAAAATTGTAGTGTTGGTACAGTGTTGGACAAAAGTTGGTACAAGTGTGAGTCACTTGTCAATTTTGTTGATAGATGTGAAATCAGCATGTTGAATGGGAAGATTGAAGAAGAGGTTTATAATGAGCAGCCAGATGATTTCCAACTTGGTGATGAATGGTTGAGTTGCTTTCATAGAGGTTGTTTTGATCAAGTTAATGCTTTACTTGATACATGATTTGGGCTTACTCCATTGAGATTGATTTGAGCAAGTTATTCTTTGCATTGGTGATTTATGTTGGTGGCTATTTTGTTCAAATACCTTTGGAAGGAAAAGGATGTCTACTAGTTTCCTTTTCATGTAGTGATTGGTTGAATGCTTCAAGGTTAATCTTGAGTTGAATGATGTTGGTTAAACCTTGTCTATAAGCATTGTTGTTAAAGCCCTAATTGGTTGAGAAAAGATATTGGTTGTGGAAAGAACATGAGTATCATTGTTATATGAGTTATTGCATGGTTGGCAATTGTTGGGTTGTGTTTCATGTTCTTGAGAAAAGCATACTACATCTATCTTATTCTGTTGAGATTGAGATTGGGAGTTAAGTATAGAACATATTGAGTCTCTAACAATTCTCTTTATGCTTCTATGAGGTTGATGAATCACATTGGGTCTCTAACAATTCTCTTTGTGGGTTCATGCTAAGCAAGTTTTTCTTGATGAACTTGTGAGCTGATTTGGACAAGTTGCTAGTGATTGTACAAGAGCGGAATTGGACAGGTTCTAGTGAGGACTTGTGAGCTGATTTGGAAAAGTTCTATGTGAGCTTGTTAAGCAGGTTCTGTGTGAGCCTATTGAAAGAGTACATAGAACATAGTCTCAATGAATAGAGATACAACAACCAACACAGTTGAAGATAGATCTGAGTGAGGTTTCTTCAAGTGGAGAGAGGTCCACCAGTCAGTAGTGAATACCTTCACAATAAATTGAGAGTGGTCACATATTCCCAAGAACTAAGAATTGACTAGCTATCGGGATCAAATTCTCAGGGGGAGCATTTATGCATCTGTTTATCATATTGCTCATATTTTTGCTTTTTTCTAACTGTAATAATTTTTGCCTAAGAATGTTGTGCATGGACTCAGGGGGAGTTTTGCAGCCACCCTTTGGTATTATTGTCAAAGGGGGAGAAGAATTATAGGTAATTGCACACAATTACGTGTGTTGCCAACAATTCCAAAGGGGGAGATTGATGAGCAAGGTGCAACCAAAGTATTGTCATTGTTGTCAACACAGTCAGGTTGATCAGTTGATGCAATGGATAGGAGTTCATTGATGAGCAAGGTGCAGCCAAAGTGCAATGGATAGGAGTTCATTGATGAGCAAGGTGCAGCCAAAGTGTAATGGATAGGAGTTCATTGATGAGCAAGGTGCAGCCAAAGTATTGTCATTATTGTCAACACAGATAGAGGATCGGTTGATGCAATGGACAGGAGTGCAGAGGTCATTAGAGAGATCGGTTGATGCAGTGGACAGGAGTTCAGAGGTCATACAGAGCATGTACAATGATTTTCCAAGAAGACCGAAGTGGCCCATATGCAAAAGCTCAAAGAAAAAGACAAGTAAGAAAAGTGTCGCGATATCGCGACATGTTGAGTAAGCATGAGAAACTGTCACGATATCACGACATGTTTGAAGAGAGAGAAAGCACAAGGAAAACTGTCATGATATCGTGACATGTTCAGAGAGAAGGTGCAAGCAAGGAAAACTGTCATGATTTCGTGACATGTTGGAAGAGAGAGAAAGAGCAAAGAAAACTATCATGATTTCATGACATGTTCGGAGAGAAGGTGCAAGCAAGGAAAACTGTCATGATTTCGTGACATGTTGGAAGAGAGAGAAGAAGAAAGAAAAACTAACACGATTTCGTGACATGTTGGAAGAGAAAAAGACAAGTAGAAAAAGTGTCACGATTTCACGACATATTGCAAGAGGAAGAGGAGAGAGAAAAAGATGTGATTTCATGACATGTTTCATTTTCACGATCTAAAGCGAAGAGAAAGAGGAGAGAGAAAAAGATGTCACGATTTCATGACATGTTTCATTTTCATGGTCCAAAGCGAAGAGAAAGAGGAGAGAGAAAAAGATGTCACGATTTCGTGACATGTTTCATTTTTGTGATCCAAAGTGAAGAAATGAGGAGAGAGAAAAAGGTGTCGCGATTTTGTGACATGTTTCATTTTTGCGGTCCGAAGTGAAGAGGAATGCAGAGAAAGAAAAGTATCATGATTTCATGACAATTTGCAAGAGAGATAGTACGGATGAAAATGTGTCACGATTTCATGATAGGTTCGAAGAGAAAGAGCTTGCAAGAAAAAGTGTCACGATATCGTGACATGTCGGGTTTTCGTGACCCGATGAGAAGAAAAGTGCCAAGGAGAAAAAGTGTCGCGATATCGCGACAAAAGGAAAGGAGAGTACGGAAGTGAAAGTGTCACGATTTCGTGACATGTTCTATTTTCGCGAGGTCAAGGCAAGAAAAGGCACAAGGTAGCGAATGTGTCACGATTTTGCGACATGTGTTTTCACGGGCGAAAGACAGAGAAGAGCACAAGGCAGCGAAAGTGTCGGAATTTCGTGACATGTCATGTTTTCATGGTGCAAGCCGAGAAGAGGACAAGGAGGCAAAAAGTGTCACGATTTCATGACATGTCATGTTTTCATAGGTGCAAGCCGAGAAAAGGACAAAGAGGCAAAAAGTGTCACGATTTCATGACATGTCATGTTTTCATGGGTGCAAGCCGAGAAAAGGACAAAGAGGTGAAAAGTGTCACGATATCGTGACATGTTGTTTTCGTTGGTTGAAGCCAAGAAGAGTAGCAAGGAGGCAAAAGTGTCGCGATATCGCGACATGTTGTGTTTTCATTGGTTGAAGCCAAGAAGAGTAGTAAGGAGGCGAAAGTGTCACGATATAGCGACATGTTGTGTTTTTGCTGGTCAACAGCCAAGAAAATGTCAAAGGGGTAGAAATGTCGCGATATCGCGACATGTCATGTTTTTACGGGTAAAAGGTGAGAAGAGTACAAAGAGATAGAAGTGTCACGATTTCATGATAGGTCGCAACAACATGATTACGGACAGTTAACTGAAGTAGAACGACAGTTAAAGGGGTAGTTGTAGAGGAAAATCATGTAGCCAAAATGTAGAAGAGTTAACTGGAGTTAGTGTGATATTTATAGGTGCAGTTACAGATAGAAATCATGCAAGCTAAAATAAGAATAAAGCATTAAATGAAGAACGACAGTTACAAGGCACGTGACGTAGTGAAACCATCGAGCAATTATTACACTGTCAGTCTAAAACAAGAGACATAACTAATAATAGGTTGCATGCAGAAATACTATGCCAAAAAGGAGTTACTCACAGAAGTGGCTATTGATAGTCTGCATGAGTAAATATGGAAGTTAAAAATAGAGAGAAAAGATTGTTATAAAAGGAGGTCTGCATGGAGATTTAAGGTGTTGCTCATAGTAAAAAAGGTGCCATCGTATAGAGGGAAAGTGCTGCCAAAAGAGGGATGGAAGAATGCTGTAAGAGAGTGTTAAGCAGAGTCGTGAGAGCTGTAAGAGTGCAGTAAGAAGAGCAACAAGAGGGCTATAAGAGGGCCACCAAAGTGCAGTAAGTAGAGCCATAGGTATGTGCTGTGTGAACTATGGGCAATGTTGAGTGAGCAATAGACCAGTCAGGGTCTTGTAATAGTGAAGGCATTTATATGTCAATATTCAAATTTCAGAATTGAAGTCCAAGTTGGTGCTTGGAATTAGGGGTTAGTGCTCCTTCTAGTTGGTGCTGGTAAATCAGGGGTTGGTGCTCCTTCCAGTTGGTGCTGGTAAATTGATTGTAAAGTTGTTGCTTTGCAAAGGCTGGATTTGGATGGAAGTCCAAACAATCTATTTTTGAGGAGTAGCCAAAACTGGTGAACCTCGGTACATCTTGTGTTGTGTGTGATGCTCTCTTGTTATATTTGCTTTATGTGGTTTTAAGCTTTCATTGTTTTTGCTTTAAGAGTTAAAGTTTTAAGTTATAAAGAGCCACACCCCTCTCAGTGTCATTGTGATACTAACAGTTGATTGAGCCTAGTCAAGTGATGTGTGAAGTTATTGTTTAATTTCTATGAAATAAACTATTCCATCATTCTATGTTGAGTTGAGATTAAGGTTAGAACATATTGAGTCTCTAAAAATTCTCTTTATGGTTCTATAAGACTTGAATTGAGTTGAGGTTTATTTGAGTTGAGAGTGAGATCAGAACATATTGAGTCTCTAACAAATCTCTTTATGCTTCTATGAGTTTATTTGAGTTGATTTAAGATTGATTTGGGTTGAGAGTGAGTTTATAACATATTGAGTCTCTAACAATTATCTTTATGCTTCTATGAGTTGAGTTGAGATTTATTTGGGTTGAGAGTGAGATTAGAACATATTGAGTCTCTAAAAATTCTCTTTATGCTTCTATGAAGTGGATTTGAGTTGATATTGCCATTAATTGTTGAGTTCATTTTGAGTACTACTTGAGTATGATTGATTGAGCCTTTGAGAAGGTCTTTGGGATAGATTTGAGGACAATGTTTGGACAAGTTCTTAGTGAGCTTGTTGGAGCAGATTTGGGCAAGTTCTTGGTGAGATTGCTAGAGCATATTTGGGCAAGTTCTTGGTGAGCTTGCTAGCACATATTTTGCAAGTTATGTATGAGCTTGTTAAGCAGGTTATGTGTGAGCCTATTGAGAAGGTTCTTAATGAGCCTATTGATAGAGCTTTGGAGGTGATAGAGTACAGAGGACAAAGTATCGATGGATAGAGATCTAGTAGCAAGTACAGTTGAAGATAGGTCTGAGTAAGGAGTCTTCAAGTGGAGAGAGGTCCACCATTTAGTGTAGTAGAGAGACAAAGTCTTCTACAAGATCACATAGCTAGAGAAGAAGGGGAAAGAGTTCTCCTATGGAAGAGATACACGAACTTGAGATTAGGGGATCAACATCTCCTTTGGACAAAGATCCATAAAAAATTTAATTGGGAGTGATTCCCAAAGATATTGATTGAGAAAGTTTTAGTAAAATATTTTCTCCGTGAAGTACCTCACATTGGCATAACCCCGTTAAATCTTGTGTCTCAATTGTGTGTGGTGACTTGTGCTCTTGCTTACTACTACTATCTAAGTTATTAATGCACACTTCTATATTTGGTTATTGCAATTAAGGACAGTAGTTGATATTGGTTTGAAAAGAAAGTAAAAAGTGGTCTTATACTGTTCATCCCCCCTCTCAGTATAACCTTATGTTATTCACCATCTATATCAAGTATATTGTAACTTGAGATAAACTTATATAACAAAAATATACATAAAAATATAAAAAATAATCAATATATTTAAGCATTCAAAAACTCAAGTATACTGGATAAAGAGAATATGAGTAGCAATTTTCACTAAGCGTAATAAGTTTCTAAAGAAAATAAATCTATCATTTCCTAATCTATATTAGCCCTACTCTAATATAATTTATGATAAACATATTCTAATCTCCTTTATGATAATCGTATTCTAAGGAAAATATATTGTTTAGTTTGCTTCCCAGTATATTCTTATGAGGTCTATTCAATTCCCATAAGTGAGTCCCATAAAATATAAATAAAATCATTTCATTTGTAAACTTATTGTTAATACCTTCCATATTCACAAATGATAAGTAATCATCAAATGACATTAGCTCAATTGGTTAGATTCCTCAACATTAAAAAGGAGGAGATCTAGGTTCAAATCTTACCAAGTGATACACATAAGAGAGAGAGAGAGAGAGAGAGAGAGAGAGAGAGAGCGCACAAAGGAATGAGCATCTACTAGAGTGATCAAGAGAGCGCACAAAGGAATGAGCAGCTACTAGAGTGATCAAGAGAGCACACAAAGGAATGAGTAGCTACTAGAGTGATCAAGTTCTCTTGTAAAGCACAAAGGAATGAGCATCTACTAGAGTGATCAAGAGAGCACACAAAGGAATGAGCAACTACTAGAGCGATCGAGTTCTATTATAAATATTCCTTGAGTAAATATTACACACACATGTATGTGTACATGTATGCATGTATTTTTTGAGGGGGGGTTGCTTTTATTATTAAGAATTAATTCTTATTGAAATTTTATTGACCTATAAAAATCAAATAACTTATATCCTTCATTCAATAATATTTGAAAAATCATTGTAAAAGAATTTCAATAAAATAGATCCAAACAATTTGAAAAGAAGCATGATTGTAGCTTACAAATTTTCTATATTATTTTATGATTTATAGTGGATAAATTTATATAGATGCTATGATTAACTATGGGTGGAGATATGCATCAAATATGAATCATATGATGTGTTTGATGAACTTCACAATAATTCAATCTTGATATGTTAAATCCATTCCTCTTTTCAAATATATAACATGTTATTTACGGTAATTAAAACCTATAGAGGGAATCATCCATAACATTAAAAATATCCAATTTAATATTTATCAAACAATATTCCCATATTTTCTTAAGAAGTAACTTAAAAATGAAAAAGAACCAATTCATAGATATTTCAATATTATAGAAATAGAACTATAGAATGATTCTACAATAATGATAGTTTATATTTTGACTATTAATACAATAAAATAATAGAGTGGACTAAAAAATACATAATTTCATGTTCTAACATCTATTACTACATAAAATAATTTGAACCCTTTCATTTAATGGGCTAAAAAATTATAAACCATCTGAAGTTGAAAATATTATTTAATCATAAATTATTAATACTATGTTGGAGTGAATAAATTCAAAAAATATGTGAAATTAGATTCAATTCCCTAAATCATATAATAAAAAAATTCTAGGTCACCCATTTAGTCATTTAAACCCATGCTTAAACATTTTTATAAATAAGTTAATTTGTTGTTGGATACCCTAGACCAACAAATAGTATTTAACTATTTCCCTCTTATAACATTGTATTAAGATGATTTAAAATATAAATTAAAGTTGGTTCATAGATACACAATTGGTATAAATATAAAATTTTAAAACATTCATTTGATCCCTTAGTTTTACAAAAGAACAACTTGTCTTATCTAAAAAATGAGACTAGTAGGTAGAATTTTGGATGGATCTCTCTCATACAATATCAAATTTGGGTGGATAAAAAAGTTTTATAAACTAGATTAAAATATATATGTTTACCTCGACTAGAATTTTTCATACATCAAATTACTTTTTCAAATATGCTCAAGGACAAGTTTATTTAGATTTTTTTGTTAGCGTTTAGATTAGAATAATTGTTATTATTTTAGGTATAAATCTGTCATGTAGTACAAAAAATAGATATTTGAGTCAATTTTAGATAGATTTATATTTTATAAATAGGTTTTGATGGTTCATTCGATTGGTCCCTCAAAAGTATAGCAAAATACTAATTTCTAGCAATTTTAATAGTTTTTAAATGTTGATCAAATGACATTAGCTCAACCGGTTAGATTTCTTAACATTAAAGGAGGAGACCAAGGTTTGAACCTTTCTAAGTGATACATGGATACCATATAAGCTTTGTTGTAATACCACTATATGGTGATGATGTAATACAGGCATGGCCCATTTCAATTGCATGTAACCAATTAAAAATAAAATAGTTTTCTAATATTGTAAAAAGAGTTAGGCATATTATCAAATATTTAGATATTTAGATCATCATATTCTTTCTATAAATTTTTATTGTATTATAATTAAAAAATATCCATCTATAAAGTGCGAGCTAAGAGGAAGTGCAAGCCAAGAGGGAGTGCAAGCTAGGAGGAACTGTGGTCCAAGAGACAGTGTGAGCAGGAGGAAGTGAAAGCTAAGAGGGAGTGTGAGCCAAAATTTAGTCATGGAAAAAGAGCAATGAGTTCATCCAAAGTGCATCAATGTTTCAAACCCTTACCACAAACACATGGACCATTATTTCTAGAAAAATGTTGAAGTGAAGGAATACTAGGAAAAAGAAGAGACAAGGGCTATTATGAGCCAATAGGGAGTGCAAGCCAAAATAAAGTGTAATATAGGAGAGAGTGCAAGCTGGAATCCAGTGTAAGCTGATATGGAGTACAATCCAAGATGAAGTACAAGCTAAAAGTGATCCTCATTAGCTAGTATGAAAGAAAAAGTATATTTTAAATCCCTAACGAGAAGTTAGGATGCCCTAGTTGGAAGTATGGAGGCCCAAGTTGGAGATAATCAGAGTAACAAATACATGGTAAGTTTGATCCAGGTAATAGATGTTACACCATAAGTGAGTATCAAGGATGAGATGATTGAGCATGATATAATGGTTCTTAAAATTAAAGGGTTAATATGTAAGTTCCATAGGTCATGGTCAAGGTTTTTGAAGATTCAAAATTGGATCAACTGGAAGTGGGGATTAAATTCAAATTACTTTGTGGATTTTCTTCCTAAAATTATTTTTCTCATCATATTTTCCAATCCAAAAATTAGGGATAAAATAATGGTTGGTGGCCCATGGTTTAGGGAAAGAGATGCACTTTATTTGAGGCCATAGAAGGATTTTTTTGTTAAGACAGAAACTATTAAGAAGCTTCTAGTTTGGGTTAGGATTTTTGGACTTCCATATTAGCTTATAAATAAGGATGTTTTGAAGAATATTGGAAATAACCTAGGAGAATTCATCAAGAAAGTTCTAACTACTAAGGAGTGAAAGCATGTTATATATACTTGAATATGTGTTGCTATGGATATTTTAAAACCTTTACCATAATCCATTTAGATTAAATATGAATCAATATAATGGGGATCAATAAGTAGATTATGGAAACATTGTATTTTGTTGCCATAATTATTATGATATTGGACACATGATAAGAGTTTATAAAGTTAAAACAATGAATAAAGAGACACAAAATTCTAGCCATGAGTAAACTTCAATATGAAGCAAGGAAATCATATAGTAATAAAAGTTACAACAGATTAGGGATATCCCACTTTGAAAGAAGAGGTAAATAAAGCCTATCTCCAGTATTATTTGGCAAATTCAAAAGTATTAAAAAGTGCAAAGAAATATGTGGAGATAAATACTAAAATAAATATAATAAAAGAGATTAAGTTTTTTGTTTATGGAAAACACCCCTTTCAGGGTACCACTTTCGGGTAAGACCCAAGGAGGTAGGGGTATCTATTCCATCAAAATATGCCTAGGTCTTGCACCCATACTTCCCTTTTTAACACACACAAAGAGCATGTGTAAATAATAAAAACACAAATGAAAAACAACAACAATAAAACATAAAAAATATGCACATACAAAAAACACAAAAACAACAAAACAACACAAAACAACACAAAACACAAAAAAAACAATGTCAAAAACACCAAAAAAATGAAATAAAAACAAGACATAAGAAAAACAACACAAAAATATAAAAATACAAAACACAAAAAAACAAAAAAACACAAAAATCACAAAAAATATTAAAAAAACAAAAACAACACAATCACACACAAAAAAAAATAAAGGAAGGAAAAAACATAATACAACTATAGCCAAACCAAACCAATAGGCCTAATTGCCAATATTCAACAAAAGAAACATAAGAAAGATATTTTTGAGCTAGGAACATAAAAACCCTAATTGAACCAGAGAGAAGCTAATACAAAGAAAAAAGGAACAAGGTAATTTTATAATTGAAGCCATCCAAAGAAATGATAGAAATAAGAGCATCCCTAATTTGCAAAGCCCACAAGTTTTTCATCCTTGATTTGTATTTCCTCCCAATATTTTCATCTAATAGCCTATTGAATCCAACTTTCCCCCTTCTTTTTGAATTTGAACCATATTTTACTAAAGGTATGACTAAATCCTGATGGCTCTAGATTTAAATGTAATTATACTAATTGAGAATAAAGGACTAAAGCTTAATTCATAGATCCCTGGGATCCTCCTTGAGAACTAAAGCCTTTTTTGAACTTCTCCATTTTGTGTTTTTATTGGTGAGTTTTCCCTTGCTGAGGATAGATCTCAAAATTACTATTAACCAGACCAATGGCTTTCTTTGAGGAGTCTTTGACTATTTTTGGATGGGGAATCTATGAGCTATCCAAAAAATAGGTTTCCAAAATCTCCATCTCCATAGAATCATCCACATCCTCTAAATCATCTTCCACTACAAGTTTTAAAAACCTATTATCTAAAGAGGTTGAATTATTTGTAGGCTTTATTTTTTAGTAACATGCCTTTTTAGGAACCTAAAATTCCTCCTAACCTTGATCCTACTTTGTTTACTCCAAGACTACACATTTATAATCTTTTACTAAGTGACCGTATTCATGACACACATGACACCTAAAGGGAATGTTTTCATAATCAACTTCTTGCTCCCAAGTTTCTTCCCCAAACTATAAAGTAATTTTTTTGGTAAGGGGTTATTAAAGTCTATGAGCACACAGATCCGAGCATAAATAAAATGCTCAAACCATATTGTGCTATCTTCTATCATCATGTAGGTGCCTAAAGTGTTACCAATTGTTGAAAAGACTATATGATTTCAAAATTTAGTTAGTAAACCAAAAAGTCTGACCAAAATAGATCCTATTGAAGGCATTTCCTCTTCAACCTAAGGCATACTTGGGTTTCATAAATAAACCAACTTGACAAAAAATCCAAGGACCACCCTAGAATATTTGTTGTCTATCCTCATCATTAGCAAATAACACCAAAAAATACCCATTAGGATAATTTGAGATACTAAAATCACCTAGAGTTTGTCATTGCTTCAAAGCCTAAATTTTAAAAGTAGGTAAGGATGGCCAAAAGCCTAAGAATCAACAAATCAACCCTCATTGCTCCATTGTAGCAATTCCATCCTGAATGTTAGATCATTGTAGATTAACAACTAGAGATCCATCCACCACTCACATGCAACCAAAGTCTATTTTCTTAGGATCAATCCTTGGCATACAAAGAGGTTGACACAAAAACCCCATCAGCCAATTGGAATTGTTGGAGGTTGAGAACCCCTTACAACATCTTTGAAATTTATTCTATCCATAGTTCCACTTGGTCCCTTCCTTGCATCCCCCCTTCTTTTGTAACTATTTCTATTTAAACCCTTCTACAACTCTTGCTCTTAAAACCCTAGTTTCTCCATGGCCTATCGACAAACAAAGATCAAGTTTATTCTAGGTAAATCATCTATATTATTCTCAAGTAGTATAGAATAATTTATAGATACTAAAATTAAAAGAGTTAAACATGTTATCCATTGCACTTTAAGGTTTCAAGAGAAGCATAATAAAGAAATGAGGATGGAGGAAACCCATAACAATTTAAGTTTTTTAGAACAAAATAAGAAGATATACAAGAGCATCCTTACACTTTAGGGTTTCTAGGGCAGCATAAATATACTTGTAATATTATTCCTTGTATTTTAGATCCTTCAGAACAAGATAAACCTAAATATAATAAGTCTTATTATGAGCAGTGTAAGAAGCTTGAAGAGATTGATGAAGATGAAAGTATTTCTAGGAATGGAAAAAGAGAGGAAGAAACAAGAAGCAAAAAAATATATAAAATTAAACCTAGAGGGATATTTATATGGGAAAATAAAATCAAATATCACAAGCGCTAACAAGAAGTGGGGATAGACCCACAAATAAAAAAAAAAAAACAATAAAAGTAATATATTGGAACAATAGGGAAATGAATAAAAACCCTAAAAAAAGGTATTAAGAAATTTTGAGGTTTTTATAGATAAGATATTTATATATATAGAAGTTGGGTAGCAAATATTTTAGCCATTCATAGTGTTGAAATTTATCTTGATAGAATTTAAATTTTGAAAGGCATTTGATATAAAAGAAGTTGATTGTGTAAACTTAGCAGTTTGAGGAAGGTGGATAATATCTTTGATAGAAAGGTAAATGAATAATATATTTGATAGAAATGCAAAGTTGGATATGGTTTATTTAAATTTTTAGTAATGTAATGAGAGCAATGCAATATGTTATTTTTGTAATGGGAGTGGCCCTTAATAGAAGCCACATAGCTTATTAAAAAAACAATTATCCATCCATACATCTAATATGATCAATGCAAAGGCACACTATTAAGATGAGTATAGATTGAATATCAACCTTCTCTCCATCTCTTTCTATAATTCTATATCTAAACCTAATGTGATAAACCTATTAAGAAATCTAGACTCAACAATGTATAGAAATATATTGGGGAGGATCATGAGGTTTCTTAAAAATAATGATGGGTGTTTTTATTTTATTTACTAAATATAGGATCAAATTTAACATTACAAATAAAGGAAATATATAATATTCTATAAAATAAAATATTTTTAAGAAATAAAAGCACCCTTAAAAAATAAAATCACACACAAGTATGAATATATACTTTTCAAATAATGAAACCACACTTGTAGAAAGTAAAAGCATGCTTATAGCAATAAGAAGCATAGTATTGAAAAAATAAAATATCTACCTAATTTTCTATGATCTATATATCTCACTTTCTTGAACCTCAAATATTCTCAACAAAGAGCTACTTTCCTATTATCAACTTTCCTATGATCAACTATTGTCTGGAATATTATAAATCACTATATATATCAATGAAAAACAAATAATAAATGACACCTTAGATCCTTGGGAACTATGACAAAATAATAGGTCATATATCAACCATAAATTAACAAGAATCATATTCCACTTTGATCAAGAGGAAGAACATATAGAATATTTCTTCTAGTATTGGGGATAAATCAATACATGTTTGATATCTATTTTGGTACAACTTCGATTGGACAAATATGTGATCATTGTACATTATCAATCTGGGGCTATATAAACTCAATTGAATCATGTGCAACATGCATCCATCCACCAAATAAATTTGGATCTAGTCTACCGAATCTACTTAAATAAAATATTTTTTTTACAATAATGTTATTTTAGTCCTACTCTAATGGGTTGTGGATATCTCCTTCTTATGTATACAAGGGAGCCCTTCCATGCTACATTTTAAGGAGATCTACACACCCTTTCTTAACTCATTATAATATCACTCAATTAAAGACATAATACAAAATGGAGAAGTGCATATTTTATTCAATACTTAGAATACCATATTGAACCTTTTATAATGTAATATGTTTCCTATAAAATTATAAAGTCCAAATGAATCAAATCAATGACAACCTACTAAACTAAAATATCTCTAGTCTATTTTTTTTTGCTATTGGTAAATAATAGGGTTTTGAAAGGGGCCCTTCCCTTTTATGATTCCTAGAAATCCAAGAATAATAAATGAATCAATCCAGACACAAAAAAAAACTTTTCTTACAAATCAAATTCTGCATTTTTTGAATAGTACAACCTTTTTTGACCAAAAATGCAATGATCAAACTAGTAATAGTAACCTGTCCTACTACTTTTTCTACATTTCCACCTAAAATTTTAATATATTTGAAATAGGTACTATATTTGGGAGTTTGCACCATCTAATTATCAAGTTTTTCCATTTCCTTATCCTCTTGACAACAAAATGCAACTATATATTATAGGAAATTATTAAATTTAGTTTACAAATCATGTGAAAAAATGGAAATAAACTTGTCATTAATCTACAAACAATATCTGAATTCTTGCCAAGAATTCAAAATAGTTTTAGTGCTAAAGATTTTCCTGCATTGTAGAATAAGGTAATTAGGATGATAATGGATTTCTTCAATGTGGATTCCTCGTATAACATTTTTCAAAGTTTTCATGATATGTTTATCAATCACTTTTATTGATAGAGGTGGATGAATATCCCTCTATATCTTTTCAATTTGATACATAATGGCTATGCAAGATGATCGAGGCCAAGTTTCCCTGCACCAAGGATTGGCTCTGTTGGTGTTTGAACATGCTGCTTTAGAGAAGGGGGTTGTGGCTGAGGAGATTTTAAATACCTTGAAATCCCTCTCCATTCTTGTGCCTGGTGATCCCTGATGGATTTGGAGAGCTTGAGCTCTAAATATGAAAATGTGTATTTTTTCTCCTTGGGATTGAGATTAGAAAAGTTATCTTGCAAAGGATTCAATTTTTCTAAAGGGGTGTGGGGCTTAGTGGTGGTAAAGTAACATCTGGTGTCTCCTATCGCTACTCTGACTATGGAGAGTCTCTCTGTAGGTGTTGGTGTGGAAAGTGGTGAAATTCATAAATATGTTTGATTGAGTGGAAAAAGGAGAAATTTGATGGAGCCTTCCCCATTTCTAATGTGGACAATGTGGATGATGATATGGAGGTCCTTCCTAGACCTGCTATAAAAAATAAAATGATTGTTGAGGTGTACTATCTGGGTAAAACCACTGTGAAGAAAAGTGCTATCCTCCATAGTATCCACCTGATGGAGATCAAACACCATGCTGTTTAGAGTTTGATGAAGATGAATTTGGATTATGCTAAGGAGGTTATCCAAATATTTAGAGGTATTATTCAAAATTTTTATTCTTTGATGTAGAACCATTGTTTTTCTAGGGTTTTTGAGCTCCTCCTCTTTATTTGTTTGTTGTGTCTGTTCTATTCCTTTCTATTTCTGCTGTTAGTGTTTTGTAAAAGGTTGTGGGGTATCTTTAAAAACCCTATTTTCTCTTAATATTACCAAAAAAATATACAAAAAACATCCCTAAAACCACTTTGGATTCCATAAAATACATAAACCCCCAAATGCACCACCACATGAACCATTTCCACCTAAGCTATTTTCCAAATTGAATTCTTCACCTTCTCGAATATTCCAAGATAGAAAATTTATTTTATAACAAGTTGAGGAAATTTTTATCTTTCCAAAGATAAAATTATTTACTTCCCATCAATTACATCCTTAACAATAGCTTTGGTTCTCAATTCTTAGAGATTAGGTCTTCCTTGAGAAACTAAAATTTTTAAATCAACCTTCTTAGATGTCCTTCTACTTTAATTTTTTTTTGATAACCTTTTTATCCTTTTCCAACTCTGAATCACTAGTAGAATTCCATTCTCCTCCATCTTCTTCATCCTTCGACCCATTCTGAATAATATTAATATTTTTTTCTCCCATAGCCAATCAATGTCATATTCTACTGAGGAGTGGTTTCTCTTGAAACCCTCATTTTTATACTCTTTTCCTTTAGCCCTACTAGAGAGTGTGGCTCTTTCTCAATATTCTCTTCTACATGCAAAGAATAATTATTTTTCTTTTTAATCAAAGCCTTAGTCACTAGTTCATTAATACCTCCAAGTTGGGTTTTTAAAACAAACTCTTTCCCTCCAACAATGCCATCCCAATAAAGGGTAGAAATAACCTTAAATATATTTGAATATGGATCCTTATGAATTTCACCAATTTATTTTTTCCTTAGAACTTCTCTTTGCTTAGTTTCCTTTTTCCTCCAAACCCTTAAAGGCTGTCTAGTTCTATTATTCATAACTTTCTCCTTAGGATTTTTTGGGCATGTTTTTCAAATATGCCCTACCTTTTTGCAAAGGTTACACAAGGGAATGAAAGTTTCATATTGAATATCTTGTTCTCATTTCCTATAATATGAAATTATCCTAATATATTTAGGTAATGGTTTAGCCAGATCTTCCTATACACAAAAATGAGTCGCCATCATTCTAGTCCAAGATTTAGTAGCTAAATCAAAAGCAATTATTTTTCTAGTCACTTTAGCTATTCTAAGAATAATAATGTCATCCCAAAATTCCATTGGAATCCCTGATAAACTCACCCATAAGGGTACTAATTGAAGAGTGGTTGTGGTTGGATTAAAGCCCTAGATCCATTATTGTAAAAATAACCCTCTTCTAAAAATCCATGGGCCCCTCAACAATTTTTTTTCCATATCCTCTAGATTAACAAAGTTAAACAAAAAAAACTTATTAGACAAAGCCACCACTACTTCCTACCTTAGAATTTTCCATTTATCTCGAACCCACTTTTTTATTGTATCTAAATCTGGTCTATTGCCCAAAAATTTACCAACCAATTTTTTTTTTCTTTCTGCATCACTTTGTCAGCCAATTTTTTTGGGACCTTAAGAGTAAAATCCTTTTCATATCGATCTAGAGATAACATAAATTCCTCTTCTTGTGAATTTTGACCTCTCTTAAAAACTTGTGCCCAAGAAGTACCTTCCTTTGACCTTATTGCTATTATCAAAATTGAATCTATTGCTCCTAATACAAAGGGCTGTAATCTCTCATATCTACATCCTTAGGGAATTTTGTCACAATAGAACCCTTGACTATTGCCTTTCCTACTCCTCCTATGTATCCTTTATCTCGACGTTATTTAGCTATGGTGATTTTCTAGAAATAATATTTGATGCACTCGTGGTAAGGGTTTGAAGCATCAATACACTCTATATGAACTCGTTGCTCTTCCTCCATAACCACCTCTTCATTTTTTTGTCACATGAAGTAAGCTAAAAGGTAATAATTTTTTCTATGCAAATTATTATTTTTTGCACTGTAAATGAATTCCCATATCTAATCTATTATTTTGACAATAAATTGAGTTAATTTTATCTAGAGGAGATAACAACCTGAACAAATTAATAAAAAATCTAACTAATTTAGATCTAACCAAACTAGTTGAAAATTAATTTCAATAAATATTAATTTTTTGGATCTAATAAAATTAGTTGAAAATCAATTTAAAAAAATATAACATCCATATAACCAGTTTTAATCCAACCAAATTAGTTGAAAATTAATCTCAACAAAATTGCTCTCTATCCCTTATTTTATTTGCAAGTTGGTTTGGCTTAGATATTTTTATTGTAAAATTTTATTACAAATTTGAAAACCTTGCCATAGTTGTTCTTATATATGGTCCCACAAATGATACATCCTATAATTGAGCCACATGACAATATAGAATTTTATTGTAAACTAGTTCTTTAAGCTAAAAGCCCTATAAACGATCTCTTATTCTAGTTTATTGACATAAAGTATAACATATCTCTAAGTTGTGCAACATCATTAAATTATATCATAATTACAATAAATATTCAATAATAGAATTCTAAAAATGGAAAAATATGCTATGTGACATTTTTAGGATTCATCAATTTTCTTAGGTATTTGAGAGGACAATACAAGTAACTTATTTTAATGAATATAGAGGAGCACATACTAGTAGTGGTCCCTTAAAATTTTTATTCACAAAGTAAAAGCATATACCCTGAGTTGAAGTTCAAGTTATTAAGTAGGACATCCAGATAGATTACCAAATTATTATTTTATATCCACCTTTTTTTTGGTTATATATTAACATATCTATTTATTTACTTTGTTGAACCAATGTTAGTTTAAATATTAATTTTATTTTATATTTTGATATCTATACAACACATTGTATTTTATATCCTTAACCATACTAGATTAAATTGAATTTCATTATGTTTTCGATAGAGCCAATCAATTATATTGTTAAATCTACTTTGGTAAAGTGATAGCAATTTTATTTGCAAATAATAGTTTCTCGTCACTCTAAGGGAGTACCTTGGAACATGAAAGTTAATAAATATTATAGTATTACTTCACCATTGTATGGTAATTTACACACAAAAAAAACTATCAAAATGTTATTCCCTTCCTAAGTAGATATGGATGGTGATGCTTTTGCTGATATTCACATTGTTTTAAATTATGTTTGTGATAATTGTGTGAGGATGAAATTGGTTATAGCCATGGTCATGAGGATTATCATACCAATAATGCTTGTTATAACACTAGTAACTTTATATATTTTATCAGCATGCATCCAAAAATAATAATGATCATGTAAATGACTTAATCGTAGTTGTAATAAAGAAAAAAATTATTGTTATACTTTATGAGTGCCATTTAATTTTTCATTCTATTTATGGCTATTTTATAAAATTTAGTTATCTTATGGAGACAATACTATATATTAAAAGATAAATTTTTAGTTAAAGGAAATTTTATGAAAAATTTAGTTTTTATGAGCTCCTGAACAATTACGTTTATCAAGAAATTACGATGTTGCATGCATAGGTTCCTATATGGTATTTGGTTGGTTGAGAGCACTGATAACCCAACCACTTGGCCTCCACCACCTTTATGGTTTGTTTTCTATTATATGACCTCTGGAAATTCAGTGAATTTGACTCCTATCAAAGCTGTTGTACTTAACAATGGTGTACAACAAAGAGCCGAGGAAATTTGTCCTAAAAGTATTCCATGAGGTAATGCCCTTGTTCCTGATGTTATCATTCCATTAGAGGATTTTAATAAATCTTGTAGCTGGCTAGAGAAGCATACACTTATTGGTTATTTTTTTGGACTAATTCCCAATGAATCACTAATTCATGGTTGGATTCAACATTATTGGACTCCCTATGGTATTGATGTTGAAGGAATCCAGAACCTAACAAAAGATTTCTTTTTGTTTCATTTCTCTACTCCTGAGCATGCACAGGTAGTATTTGACCATGGCCCTTGGTATGTTTGCAACTCCCTTCTAGATTTCCTTCCCTAGACCCAAGAGTTTTCTATCAAAGAGGGTGCATTCCTTGAGGTGTCTATTTTGGTTGAGCTCCCTAGTCTATTGGTGGTTATTTGGCCTTTCTTGGAAACCCTAGTTGCCCCATTAGGCCACTTTGTTTGCATAAAAAATCTAAATTTTTGTGACGTTCGATCCTTTTGAAGGATTTGTGTGAAAATTGATCTATCCAAATACCTCAAGGATCATCTCACCATTAATATTGCGTATGTTTTATTTGTTCAAAATCTAGTTTACATAAACTTGCTAAATACTTGCTATCACTGCCAGTAGACAGTGCACAATATTAATGATTATCCCCTCATGGAGGGGTATTTCAAGAATAATAGAGTTACGGTTAACTCTCGAAGTTTTTTAGTTGTAGCACCATATTGGATCATTTAGGGTGATTAGAGAACCATGAATAATGGTTACCAAGAACCTTGGACCACTGTTGCTAAAAAAATCACCTCGTCAAGCCATTGGTTAATCTAAAAATATAGAATATGGCCCCTTCATTGCATGCACACAAAAAAATGGACATGTAAGTTGCAGCTACTGAGTCCATTCATGGGCCCTCCGCTTTGATAGAGAATACAGGGCTTCAGTACAAATTACAAGATGCCCTTGAGATGACGTGTGTGAGAAGATCTTGTAGCTCCAGCAGTGACAAATAATTGTTTAGCATATTTTTGGAAGACAATCATGATCGATTCCTCTCGAACACATAGTCCTCTCTTGGGGAGTTAGGTGCTTATGACGATATTAATAGTGATATGCATCTAGACTATTCTTCATGATATTTCTATTATGAAATTTTAGAGGGTTGATGGACCCAGTTCATAATTATTTGATCCATAGAGAGGTTGATAGTCTTTTTTGTTAGCATGATAGGTTTGATTTTATGAAGAACAAGTTGGGGCTTGTTGACCCCAATGCATGTTATTCTTCCAAGGATTTTCCACACTCACTTTAGTTTTCTTGGTCTAATTTAAAATTGGAGGTGATCGTATCTTAAAATGGCTTGATAGAGCGATGCTTATGGATCACTTTGGATTTAGTTTTTAGAACATTGTGCAATTTTTTCCTCTAGTGGTTGCTCTTCCTAGCACTAATGTGTTGGATCATGTACACATTATATTCAACATATCTTAAAACCCATTGCCATCCGAGACATTTCACTCTCAGTTTTTCTTGAATGTCTCTTTCCTTCATCATTCAGTCTCGATTGCACATATTGTTAGTATTTGGAACCTATTTCCCTAGCCATCTGAGACCACAGGTTGGATTGCATGGTGGAGTGATGTCATTTCTCGTACAACTACCTTACTTCGTTCTCTTGGGTTCAAGCTTGCTCATCTACGTAAGCACTCCAATTTGATGTTGAAGTGTGAGTTTACCAAAGCCTTAGTTAGACTTGATGCATTCCCACTCAGTGTCCCTCTACAATAACATATTACAATCCTTTGACATGAGCTTAAGAAGGCTAAAATTTATAAGGCCATAGGTGCTCAAATCCATACCTAAATGCACTGGCTCAAAGTCAGAGAGAGGATCTCCAAGGAATTATTTCAGTGCCTCAGACCACCCAAATAAATGGTTCAGTTGAAAGCCATTATGGATAACGGTGAACAACTTATAGAGCTATATGATATTTCCAAGGTATTTGTTAGCCACTATTAATAGGTTTTTGTAGCTCAAAATATCTCATCTGAGAGACAAAAAGTGCTAGAGGAGTGTTTCTTAGAGGATATTTCTCAGGCTCTATCCCACATGGCCAATGAAAAAGCACCAGGTTTGGATGGTTTCCCTTGTAAATTTTATAAAACTTTGTGGGATTTGATTGGCCCAAACCTTCTATGATTTTATTAGGAAGCCATGTTCACTTGATCCTTAGTGTTTATTATTATTAGAGTAACATAAAATTCATCCCCAAACCTAGAAATCCTGAGGTGATCACCAACTGGAGGCCTATCACTTTGTTGAATGTTAGCTACAAAATTATTTCTAAGGCCCTTGCTCTTCGGCTTCGACATTTGCTTTTTATTACTGTGAGACATGAGCAAACTAGTTTCATTCGTAATCAATATATTTTTGATAATGTCCTTGCAATTTGGAAAGGCATGTAATGGCCTCAACAATCTTCACAAGAGGACCTATTTATTAAAATTAACTTTGAAAAAACATACGATATAATTGAATGGCATTTCATTCTATCCATACTTATAAAACTTGGATTTGGTCCTAGCTTTGTTCAATCTATGAAGATGTTGTTTACACATGCTTTAGTAATTCTCACATTGAATGACATTCAAACAGAGAGCATTGGCCTATTCAAATCTATTCTCTAGGGGTGTCCTCTTGCCCCCCTCCCTCTATGTGCTTGTGACTGAAACATTTTGTTACCTTCTTGCCCACAAAGCCTCACAAGGGCTGGTTAAGGTTATTTCACTACCAGGGAGGCAAGGGCAACTTATTAATAGTCATTTTGTTGATGATTCTTTTTTAACTCTCAGTGAGCATGAGGTTTCTATCACACAGGCTCTTTCCTACCTGGATTCATTTTGCAAGGCTTCTGGTTCCAACATTAAATGGAGGAAGACTGCATGTTACTTGTAATCCTCCAGTTCCCTTCCACTCTAGCTTGAGCACTACCAGTGGATGTGGATTCAATCAAGGGATATGTTCAAGTTTTTTGGCATTCCATTTGCTTTTCAGAGTATCCCATCCCATCTTTAGGATTATGTTGTGCAAAGAGTGGAGGAAAATATCACTTACTAGGTCACCAAGAAGTTATCTCTTATGGGTAAATTCCAAACCTATTCTAAAGTTCTTACCAGTACTCATATTTATTATTCTTCTTGCTAGGTTCCTTCTCAAGATTGTTATAAGAATATGTAAAGGCTTATGTGGGATTTTATTTGGTCTAGTTCTTATCAGAAGCATGATTTTCATAGAGTTGCTTGGAAATTTTGCTATCTCACTAAGATATCACGAGGTTTAGGACTATTTAATTGCTATCATCAAGGGATATATCTCAGTGCTAAGTGATTTATTAGGGCTCTTGAATGCGTTGAAGCCTAGAAAGTTTTGATTCATAACTGTGTTACCATAGGGTTACCATTTGGCAAGAAATATTGGAAGACATTGGATATAACCTCCATACTTGTAGCTCTTGTTCCCATTAAAATTTTTGGGTCCTTTGTGACTCAAAGTATTTGGTGAACCTAGAAGTCTATCAATTCCTGGCTCCATTGGAAAGGTGTTGGTCGCCAGCATGGGGTAGCTATATCAGATTTGAATATATGGTGGTCCCCTATTGTTTAGTATCAGGGAAAACCACTCACCCAAGTTAAATGGATTTATGCTAAAAAATTATTTAAAAAGGGCATTGTGTCTATTTCTAACTTTTTTATAGGAAGACTCGAGATTGGATCCCTTGGAATATTTTTCAACAACATGCCTTAAAGCCAGTAGATAAATCCACTTATGATATTTTTACCATTTATACCCCATTTTCCCTTTGGCCAAATCTTGGTTAGGTTGTCCAACAACCTTGGTGGAAAGAGTGGTAATGGTATAAACATGTACCTATGGTTAATTACATGACTAAGCAGGGTTATTGTTGGCTTTCACCCAATATCCCAATGGTACCAAAACTAAATGGGCACTAGGATTTATTCTCATCCAAGTCCAAATGATGAGCATGATTTCAGATTACTTGGGCCCCACATATTCAGCCAAAGTAGGCCACTTTTCCTGGAGTTTGTTGTTTCATGGTCTGCCACTTGGCTAGAGTCTTAGGCACTTGGGAGTTTATAATCCTACTTGCACTTTCTGTGGGGAGGCAGAGTCTACTTTACATATTTTTTGGGCCTACAACAGAGCAAGGATGGCCTAGGAGTGGATGGATTCTTTTTTCCAGTTGTTCTTACATTCTCCTTTAACTTGGTTTCCCAATCTGTTGGGGGATCCACCCGAGTTTTCTCAACCTCTGTTAAAATTTTGGAACATTTTTATAATTAGCATTCTATTTCATATTTGGAAAGCCATAAATAATATAGTTTTTTAAGATAGAACTCTCTCTGTTATTTACTCTCTTTTAAATAAGCTTATGGTATTTCATGATACCTAGTTATAGATTCGAGTGTAAGTTGATAAGGGTGCAATGGAGATCAAACATATTCAATATCTAATTGACTATTGGGGTAATGATCCATATGCTATGAGAAGAGTCCCCTCGAATACTGAACATCATTCCCATTCTAAATTACAACAACATCATTATCCACCATTGGATAGGTGGGATTGGCCAGCCTTCAGGGCTTGCATATCACCATTTGGCAGAAGTAGGTAGGGATTGCCACTCTTAAAAACTTCTCAGTAGTCTATTTCTTGGAGAGCTTGCCCACGCTCTAATTCATTTCACTATGAGGAAGGTTGGGAAACTCACCCACGTTTTCCCTACAAGTTGGTTGTTAGAAGGGCAGTCATGGTGATACCAGTAATGTCTAGAGCACGAGCATTGCTGGTGGTACATATGCACATGCAGGCTGGAGCATTCCTAGTGAGGCCCCACTGAGTCCAACTTTCCAGCCTATTCTTGAGATGCATGTTATGTTTCTAGGATCGAGTTGGAACAATTCATGGTTGATGTGATTTATTTTTCCTTTTGTAGTTAAGCCTACCTACATGTAGTCTTCTGGCAGTGAATCTTTGAACTATGTCCTGGATGTCAAACTAGCCGGTTTATTTTGTGCTTGGGGTGTGATGTGTTCATCCACCCACTTTTGTATGTTTAGACCTTGTACTTAATATAATGCTTTTTCTTTCAAAATTTTTTATGAAAAATGTGCATTTCAATGTGGTTTTTAATCTACTTAAATAGTGATCTCCATTCATTGTTTAATATATGAAATGGGTATAAAATATTTTATGAGACCATGATTTAATTTTTCATAAAAGAATTAATATTGTACTTAAACAACATAAATTAGATGGATGTTTATCTTATTAAAAAATTAATATGGATGTTCATGTATACTATTTAGTTTTTCCAATGTAATAGTTATAATGCTTATTAATAAATGAATTAATAAGATGATTATAGAATATTGTATGAAACAATATTATAATCATTATTAGAATAATATGAATTAATATTCTATAATCATTCTATAATCATTATAGTATGATTATAGAATATTGTATGTAATAATTATAATGCTTATTAATTGATGAATTAATAAGATGAATATAGAATATTGTATGAAACAATCATATTATATTTTAGAATCAAATTAAAAATCTTATTTTTAGAGATTATAATATTCTATAAAATTCTCTTTCTCATGATATGTTGTTATATAATAATTTTCCTTAAAATATGACTAATCCTATAAGAGAACATTTTATAATAGTTAAAAGAAGAGGTTAGTCATTTTCAATATAGTATTTCACTTTTTAGAATAAAATTAAACTTGCACATTAACATATATATTGTAGTAAAAAATATTTAGGAACATATCTATTATAATATTTAAATAAAAAAGATCAAGTGGCATTAGCTCAACTGGTTAGACTCCTCAACATTAAAGGAGGAGACCTAGGTTTAAAATTTGCCAAGTGATACACAAATTATATCCAAGCTTTGTTGTAATACCATTATATGGTGATGATGTAATATGGGTGGGACTAGTTTCAATATGATGTAACCAATTTAAAAATATATATTTAAATAAAAAATACCTCATATAATGTATTTCCTCAATTTATTTTATTTTATCTTTTTGTTATCTTTTCTTTAATAAGATATGTGTGGCTTATTTTGGGGGTCACTCCCATTAAAACCAAAATGCTACATTTATTATGACCTTAATTAAATCTTATCCATATTGCTCATCTATCAAAGATATTATTTATTATTTAAAAAAAATATATTCTTTATATTTCTTGAAGTCCTATGTTTTTACATAAGCTCCTTTGACATAATTTTTATTAAGAGATAAAATCTCACTTGACAATTTCAGAAAAATAAAGATCAACATCACAATTAGCTAAATTATCTACTACCTAATTTTCTTCTCTTTAGACATGATCACATTTCCAATAGATTACCTCCAATAATATGTGATGAAAATTAGTAATAGTATTATTTTTATCCAACCCACACCTCCATTTTTTCTAATAGTATTAATGATAATTTGTCAATACCCCTTAGTGGAAATATATTTCCATCCTTTTTCAATTGCAATGTTAATCCCTATAATAAATACCCTTACCTTTGCATTGTTATTAGTTAAAATTATATATGATTTTAAGAAAGGAGAGTTTTGCCTTCCTTATTTAAAAAATACCACTTCCACTAGCTTTATCCATATTTTTTTTGGAAGCACCATTAAAATTGATATATATATATATAAATAAATATAAACCCAATTTTGGTACATTTTTGTGTTACCATAGATTGGAATGCATTCTTTTTTTTTACCACTATCATAAATGATCCTTCCATGTATATTTAAACCTACTAACCAAGTGGCTAGCACCTCTTATTTTGTGCTTAAGACATCACATGATGAGCACCATATCGATAAATATTTTTTAAGATAGGAAATAATATGGTTCCATCCTTGCTCATGATTTTGAGACTTATTTTTGAAATTCTATTATTTATTTCAAGCCATAAGTTCTAGAAAATAATGAAAAGACCAATCCTCCATAGCATACAAAATGCTTTAGCTTTGAAATAATTAATACAATATTTAGTTCATTCTTTTAGTGTTGATGGATCTACCCAATATATTCTCATATTTTTAAAAAGTAGCCACAAATAGTGTGAGTAATGAGACCATAAAGAAGTAAATGGTATGATATTTCTTAATAATTTCCACATAAGGTACACTTAAAGATCTATGATAACCTCTAATTTTTGAACTCTTTATTGGAAGAATATTCTCTTGTAAGAATCTTATTTTGGGTTTCTAACTAAAATAATTTTGAAGTCTTAAGGAAACCCTCTCGTGACCAAATATTCTTCTAAGAAAAATATTCAAATAAGGAAATTCCAATTGCTTTGAATCCTCATATCCCTTCTTGACCAAGCATCCACTATATTTTGATAGATTCTAAACCAAATCATCCTTTCATGTATAATTAAAAAATAAAAGTCTTAAAGCATCTTTTGAAGCTCATATACTTTTTTTTTGAGTTCCTCCCCTTCAAAAAGGTTACTAATAGAAATCCATGATCTGGATATGTTACTCAAATTAAATAATCATTAACCATTGGATGTTTAAAATCTAGATATGCCTAGGCCAATAGTTTCTATTTTAAAACAAAGAAAATAAGATAAGGATTCAACAAATCATCATATCAAAAAATTGTATAATCATCCTTAATGACTTATCATATAATAACTTTCTTGATCAATTGTGAATTAACTAATATTAACTTTCGTGTTGGTGATACTTTGGGTAGGGTTTGATTCTTGAATAATTTTATTGCATCAAGAGAACCTATGTATTTTGATTTTATTATTTTTTCCAACTCTTTCCTTTATATTTGAATAATACCTAGCCAAGTCCTTCCTCTAAGGAAAAAGTCATAAATCTATATTTTCCAAGCTTGCTCCTCCAATAATCTTTCCTTTGTAAACCCTATCTTTTTTTTTTTAATTTGTGGAAAACATCCCAAAAGGGATGCCACTTTCGGGTAAGACCCAAGGAGGCAGGGGTATCCATTTCACCAAAAACACCCAGGACTCGGACCTGGCCTACCACCTTTGACATACTCAAGGAGCAAACAAACACACAAAACCAAAATAAAAAAAGTAAATAACAACAAAAATAATAAAATAAAATAAAAAACATGCTCCTTGAGTGTGTCAAAACCAAAAGCACAACCAAACACGCACAATAAGATAAAAGAAACCACAACACAAACCACATAGAAAAACACAAGAACCACATAACAAAACACAAACAAGACAAAAACAACAACACACTACAAAGACATAACCCAAAAAAACATGAAAAATAAACACAACCAAAACCTAAAAAATAAAATAAAAATAAAAACAACCAACAACAGACAATAAACAAAAATAAAAAACATAGAAAACACTCACACATAAAAAAAAATGAAATAACACAAACAAAGAGAAACCCAAGAACAAGAATGAAAAAAACACAAGAACAATAACAAAAAACATAAAAAAAAAAACAAAACAACAGAAACACAAGAACAACAAAAAACAACACAAAGAACACAAAAACAAAACAAAACAAAAGAACCCACCCACCTTCAAAAACTAAAAAAAGAAGACAAAAGAAAAAAAAATGAACAAAACAATGACCTATCTAAACCAGAAGACTATTAATGCAAGAATCAACAGAGGAAACAAAATAAAGAATAGAATGAGCTAGGGAACTAAAAAAACTGAATGAACCAAAGAGAAACAAAAAAAAAAAAAAACAAGAAGAAACTAGGTACCTGTTGGTCATCAAATCTGCCCAGGTAAGGATTTTGAGTGAATGTATGTTCCCTAGACCTGGACCAACATTGAAAGGCCGAAGGGAAGATATGCCCCTCGTGGCAATCTTTGGAGAAATACTGGCTCCTATACTAAACTACTTGGGTGTTTGAAGACAAGAGTGCAGGAAAGAGATAAAAGGAGTTAGGGTTAGAGAAATCGGTGATGTAAGGTGGGAGAGAACAGGAAGCAGGATGCCTAACTAGCAACTTGAATAACAGCAAGGAACGTCGAGGATAAACGAAAGAAATGCAATATCAATTTTCCTATGTATCCTTTGAGTGAGTTTCAGGGTACCTTCCTCGATCGCACACCAGACGCAAAGTTCAACATCCAATATACAAATGAAGAAAGACAAAATAATCAAGCACAGAAGGCAGCATAAAAGAAATCCAATACAACACTTTTCAACTCCTATGTATCCTTCAAAATGAGTTTTAGGGCCCAGTCCCCGATCACACACAAGATGTAGGGTTCAACATCTCGATATACAAACAAAGAAAGGCAAAAGAATCAAGCATAGAAGGCAGCATAAAAGAGAAGAATTGAGCTCAAAGCCTCTTAGTATTAATCGCAGAACATCAAGTTATAGCAGCTTTCTAGCAGATAGTTCCCCCCTTTTTCCATTACAATGCTTGGGTTTTTATAGAGGACCCGGGCCTTTGAATCATAATTACATAGCGAAGGAGAGTACGCTCTCGAGCCCTAAGAATTCGACTCCTCGAGGCTCTCATGACCGAGCTTTCAAATCTATTACCAAAATTGGCAACTGCATCCGAGTCAACCATGGAAAGGTGCATTGATGAGCCATCTGGATGTCCTTGGTCTCCAGGTGCGATGCTTGAGCGGTCGCCATGCTCGTCGGGTTCTCCATCATGGCTTGATACTTCTTTTCTAATTGCCAAAAATGAGCAGCGAGCTTATCGGGCATGAAAAAATGCATTTATGAGACACTTGATCGCCTTAGGAAAATACCCAACTTGGAACACATGCCCGTGAAGCGCTTCGCTAAGTTTTTATTCACGACTTCACTTCGCAATGGTTCTGGGCCAAAGCAAAGCTCCTCCTTGGATTATACTTTGCAAAACTGAGCTTCACAAAACTGCTTCGAGGTTAGTTTATGTCAAAGCATAGCTGCTTCACAAAATGGTTTTCTTTGTCCTTGCTACTTCGCTGACAAAACTGCTTCATTGATGCCTTGGAGAAATGCTTTGCTGCTATCTTCATTCAAAACTGTGGTTCGGGAAGGTTTCGGCTGAAGCAATTGTCTTCCAAAAGATGTTGCATTCCTTTACTTTGGGTAGAAGTACTTCGCACAAAATTAGCAGAAGCAAATGCTCTACAATGAGCTTTTTGCAAAGTGAAAATGGTTCGTTGATGGATGGGCCCGAAGTGAGTACTTTGACAACTTCCTGGTGAAGTACTTTCAATGCTCCTTGAGTTTTGCTTCGTTGATTTTCTCGATGAAGTGACTGATGGATATACTTCGAATGCGAAGTAGTTTTCTTGACGACTCCTTTGTATATCTCTTCGGTGCAATGCTTTGCAGGAATCTTGCCTGAAGTAGCCGCTTGAAGCGCTTCGGGCCTGAAGTTCTTCTTATTGCTATTCTTGTATTCTACTTTGGTGATACTACTTCGCAAAAAACTCCACCTGAAGCGGTGTTGAAAAATCTTTGGGTGCGAAGCTCTCTTTTCTTCTGAATGCCACTTCGCCCAACTTTCACCCGAAGTAGCTGCTAGAAATGCTTCGGGCGCGAAGTAGTTTCATTATTTTTCCTTGTATTTTCTTCGATGAAAACTACTTCACAAAACTTTTACCCGAAGTAGTGCTGGAAATACTTCGGGTGTGAAGCTATTTTATTTTCCTTCAACGAAGATCTTTTCTCTAGCTTATTTGGCAGCGAAGTCCTTTCTTTTTTACTTTATATACAAAGGGGTGGTGTTGGAAGCCAAAACTGCTGCAACTTTTCAAAAAAATGACAAAGCAAAAAAAATTACTATACAAAACTTGTTTCCTTTTTTTTCTACCCCTTAAGAAATGTGACAAAATTGTCAACATTCTTGGTGGCTCACGAGGCAACGAGCTCATCTCGGTGGGAGGACCCTTTAACTTTGATCCATTGGGCCAGAGTCTTTTCCTAATCCATCTCCTCCTTCTTCTTGGAGCGCTTTTGTAGCTGGTTCTTGTCCTCCTTCTTCTGCTTCTTCTTCCTCCTCTGCTCCTTCATCTGTTGGCATGGCCTCTTGCTGTGGCGATGGGACCAGATGATCATGGATTTTCTTTATAGTTCGATGAACATGAGCCCAGACCCCTTTCTGAAATGGTTCTTGGTCTTCGAGTGCCTTGACCAAAACATGGAATCGATCAATCTATCCTATGTTGGTGTGTTTGATTCTTGCACTTAGGTCATTCAGGCAAGCCACAATTCTACAGTGTCTTAGGATGAAATCAGTGACTTGTCCCTCTATGACTAGCTCTTCCCACTCATCGATTTCAGAGACATCACATTCAAAATGGAGCCACACCAACTTAAGTTCCTCCCTGGTGAGAAGGTTCCCATCATTGTCTGTGAAACTCGAGAAACCCAAAGAAGAAAGGTCTTCAAAGTAACTCATTGATGTGCGCTATTCCTGCTCAAATCTATCAAGGAGGTCTTTCACCTTTTGCACTTTTTTCACCTTAGAGAAGAAAGCGCGAACAGTGGCTTGGGTAGTAGACCAATCCTCGACCATTCGACTCATAGCAGTGACCTGCAGGTCCTGATATCTGATGCTTTGGACCTTAAAGGCAATCTTGAGTCGCCTCTTGATTTTTTGGATTACCTCACCACTATCGGTCCTTCTTTAGCAATGGCATGCTGAGCTTCGGTGACAAAAATTAAAATCGACAGGGCACTGGAGGCCCAAGATCTGAAACCTTTGAGTAGGTGAGAGCGGATCTCCTTGATTCTACCTTTATCAAACAATTCCAGGTTTGCATTTTCATACAATTGCTGCTGGGCCCGCAAGATCTTGCCCTCGAGCTCTTTGGATTTTAGCTCATTTTTGGCCTGTCTTTGTGCTTGGTGTTTGGTCGAAGTCTGCAGTTTTAGAATTTGCTACTTGAGGGCATGCGTTTCATTTTTGAGCAGTTTGCACTGCTTCTGTGAATCCTCCAGCTTAGAGCGAATCCTAGCGAACACTTCTTCCAACTTGATGTTGGCATTTTCTACTTCAAACCTATGTTGGTTGGCAATGTTGGCATGTGCTCAAAAAGTCTCAAACCTGACATGCATGGACACGGATTCGTCATCTATGTTTAGATGCTCCAGGTCCTTGGTCTTCTCTTGGTAGTCATAGTTAGATGGAGTCATTTCATCTAGAGGCTTCTGGACCTTAGGGACCTTCCTCACCTTATGCAATTTTTTGCCCTTCAAGTCGAAAACTGCACATTTTTCAACTTGAGCCAGAGATTTCCCTATTTTATTTCTTGCCTCCTTTAGCATCTTCTCTGTATTTTGTCAATCTAGGAGTAGAAATTTAGCTAGGGGGCACTCCTTTATTGAAGATAAGTCTATTTCAGAGAAGGCCGAATCTCTAGCCAAAGGTGTAAACAAATATAAAGAGCTAATAGGGGAAGATTCCCCTGATGGCTCGGAGACTGGTGTGGCAGGGACTTCAACGAGCGGGACTATGCTTTGGGCTATGGGAGAGTGGGTTCCAGGGCTTGGTGTTGGGTCACTACCCTCGCCTTGACCTAGGATTGATGGAACAGGGGTATGGGTAGGCGAAGGGGTTTTAACGGGCTTACCCTGGTCAGACGACTCGGGAGGAGTGGGGCTATGGAGGATTGGACTGGCAATGGGCAATTTTTGAGTGGGGGATTGGCCTTGTGGGGGATAGGGAGATTGATGTGGACTTCCACTCGGGACTACCATGGATGTATCAGAGACCGAAGTGAAGGGAAGAGAATACATACCTACATGCCCTCCTGGCAAAGTTGCTGTGGTAACTTCTTGCATGGTTGGTTCTTGGCCCTTTTGGGCTTCAACACTCAAGATCTCCACAACTACTCTGGGATCTTTCTATTTTTGGAGGAGTTCCTCCACATCGATGACATCTATTTTGGGGATCGTCTCAGCACTTGGTGCCCCTGTGTCCTCAATATTCACTCCAACTGGGCCTGATGCAGGTGACCCAATGGGGGTACTTGTGGGATTTGTGCGAGGGCACTTTGGATGGCTCGGAGGGATTGGAATTTGCTCCTGCATTTTCCTTTTCTTTCTCTCCAATGGTTGCTCTACTTCTTCGATGCTTGCTTCCTTTTCTTCCTTAGAAGCATCCTTAGCTCCACCTAGGCTTTCTCCTGATCCTGGGGCAGCTGGGGGAATAAAATCTGCAAAGGATATCGACTTCCAGGTTTCGACATTGGAGTCATAAAGAATTGCGAAGTCTTTATACGATGCTAAGAGTCCATAGGAGTTCACTTTTTGATGATGGACTCTCATTGTCAACCATTCCCGAAGCTTTTCTTCGCTCTAGTATTTTACCTCCTCCTTCAAATCGTCCCTCGCTTTCTTCCAGAATGTGGAGCCTCGGGTCAGGAGGGGATACTGGTCAGGGTTGAATTCAACCTCCATAGGATAGAACTCATGCGATGGAGGCAATGTCCTCATCCTTTCTAAATGCCACTCTAGATCCTTCCCATTGGGGTTATTTCTTTGTTCTAAAATTTCAAGGTGAGGGCAGATGTGGAAGTTCTTGAATTTCAAATGATCCCTCATCACGCCCAAAGGATCATAGAGCCACTACTAGGGAATTTTGAGTAGGCCAAATTAGGCAAGCGTTTCTTCCAGGAACATGCCCTATTTTAGGGAAAAGACTTCGATTACCCCCATCCTGAAGGGGAAGTCACAGGTGTGTGCCCACTTCCGACCATGACCGTATATTGCATTGGTAGAGTCACTCTGTTGAGCGACTTTTAGTGCCAACTGATATTCAGAGGGGTAGACTGGTAGCAGGAAGGGCTTCCCTATGAAGCTGAATAGGCGAATTACCAATCCCTGTGTCAATTGGAAGATGTCCCCATTTTTCCCAAGCACCACTCTATATCTCAAACTGAGTGGTACCCGAGGACAAGAGCCTTTCAACAGGTGCATGGCGGGTCCCAAAAATTGTTGATTAAAAGAATAATAGGACTCCTCCTTCAACAGGAGGGAAGTCCATTGATACACTGGCAGAGGATTTCCATCCTTGCCGCTTGGAGAGATGGTGATATGAGGAAACCACTTATGCACTTGGTAGAAGTACAACCAGATAAGAAAAGAACAGGGTGCAAAGTACTGGCCTGTTATAGCGTTCTTCATGCTGGAGAGCCTTGTATGCAGGGTTCGAGCCACCCATTCCGCCTAGTCAAAGAAAACTAGGTAAGTGTTCGGCCTTGAAGTGTCAGGGGCATAAAAATCTCCTCTTGAAATGCAATCGGCCAAAGACACCTGCTAGGGCTGTACTGAAATATTTGTTGACAAGCCCGCCACCCATGCAGTGACTCTTGTTTTTTGGCATGAGCCTGCTTGTCATGAATTCTATGGTGTGTCGAAGATCGGATACACCCTTCGAGAGTTGCGTATCTTAGATCTTCTCCCACCCATCAATTGGTGGCTCCACAAGCTGTTCTTCCTTTGAGTCATCTCCCTCTTCCATTGGCTACTTTTCAGGTCAAAGGGGAAGATTTAGCTTCTTCGAAGTGCTATTTTTCTCTTCCTTCCCCTTCTTTGTCTTTTTAGGGCCTGCAACTTCGGGATCTTTCCCCTTCTCCTTAGAGTTTTTCTTTCCCATGATGCTAGTGATAGCGGCAGGGTTCTTGATACAAAGAGCTTAAATGCGAATGGCCAGATGCAAAGGATGGGAGAGTTGCAGAATATCTGAAGGCTTTTAATTTAGCTCTAAATGATGGACAAATAACTTCCCTTTTGCTAGGAACTCGCTTTTATAGCCTAAAAAGGCAACCACCTAAATTTATGGCACCTACTAAAATTAAATTTGTACTTTGAATGATGGAGGCTGCCGTATTCTCAAACCGCTTTTGCAGCGACGTGGTACACAAGGCTGCATGCTTTGATGATTACATTTTGTACTGGAGACGCCACCCACTGCCACCTCGTACCTTGGTGCGAGATTTTCCTTTCCCTTTTTTGACTCGGTTACCTCGGGAAGTGCTCTACCACCCTATTGCCTTAAATTTTTCCGCTTTATACTCCTTTGAAGGCCATTCTTGGCATGTTCTTCGAGGCAAATTTTGAATTTCCACCTCACGCTTGTTCGGATCGATGAAGTTGAACTTTAATGCTAAAAATGCTTCACGGTGAACCTTTGATTTGGACTACTTTTCAATGCTTTAGGCCCAAAGTATTTTTTCTTCGTCGTGTTGCCGCTCTACCTTACGAAAATCATCGAAGCTTTCCCTTTTGAAAGCTGCTTCGTAGAAATTTTTCCCGAAGTAGCTACTGAAAATACTTTGGGTGCGAAGCTCTTTGTATGCCTTCATTCAAATTTTGGTTCAGTTTCCTTTTAGGTAACACGCTTTGCAAGGAGCCTCTTATAATCCACTTCACAAAAATGCTGCTCGAAGTATCTGCTAAAAATACTTCGTGTGCGAAGTTCTCCTTTTTGAAAACCGCTTCGCAGAATTTTTGCCTTTGGTAACCTTCATTGCAGTGAACCTTCTTGTGCTTGCTACTTCACATCAGAAGTCCTCAAAGAGGATTTGGAATTGGTACTTGGCTTTTGTGATCTTGGAAGAGACTGTATATACAAATGCAAAATATATACAGAAGTATATATACACACATTTTTTTTTTTAAAGAAAGAAATCGAATTATACTTAGTAGTGAAAAGTCTTCAGATGAAGACCATTGACAGAGATTGGTAGAGCTTGACCATCTGCATCTTTGAGGATGAATGAATTGGTCAAGTTTACCTTCATAATTTTGAACGGCCCATCCCACAAGGCGTCCATCTTGTCATGATTCTCGGGCTTGGCCTTCCAAGAGTCCCACTTCAATACCAGGTCTCCCACATTGAATGTGCGATCAGAAGACCTTTTATTGAACCAGTCTTGGGTGACCTGAGTGTGCTTGGCAAAGTTTTGGTATGCTTCTTCATGATCTTATTATAGTCACAGCAGCTGAGCTAACCTATTTTACATCGAACTAACTCCATCCTCTGCTTCTAATAGCTGCAGTGCAGGGATCTCAACATGGATGGGTAAGATATCCTCCTTGCCATAGACCAGGGCATAAGGCGACATTTTGATAAATATTTTAACAAAAATCCGATCGGCCCACAAGGCCTGATCTAGAAGGAGATGCCAAGCCCTTTTTTTTATTTCTATGAGCTTCCTTAGCATTATCAATAGAGTCTTATTGGTGGATTCTGCCAAGCCATTGCCCTATGGATAATAATTGGAGGATACTTTATGATATATCCCGTATCTATAGAGGAGTTCATTGATTTTAGTGCCTATGAAGCCGGGGCCATTATCTGTGATGATTGCTTCGGGGATGCTGAACCTGGTGATCAATCCTTATAGGAAGGTGACTACAGTCTCTTGATCTGCATGCTTGGTGGGAATCGCTTCGGCCCACTTGGTGAAGTAATCGGTTGTGGTCATGATGAACTTATGTCCCATGGAGGAGTTTGATGATACGACCCCTATAAAATCCAACCCCCATTGCTAAAATGGAGTTTCTACCTATATCGGGTGAAGTGGCATCGAAGCATTTCTGCTTCGGTCGACGAACTTTTGACACTGCTTGCATTTGCGGCAAATGACGAAGGCATCAATGAAGAGTGTAGGCCAATAATAACCTGATTTGATAATATTTAATGCCGTTGTTCTTCCTACGAAGTGACCTCCAGATAGCCCCGAATGGAACTCTCCTAGGACTTTTCTTTTATCATCATCTTTGATGCATTTGAGAAGGACCCCATCAATATTCTTGAAAAATAGGCCTTCGGGGTGTAGAGTGTACCGAGAGGATCGCATCCTGAAATGTCTTCGTTGCAAAGCATTTAGATGTGAAGGAAAACTTCCAGTGTTGAAATATTCAACTATTTCACTAACCCAGTCTCTCTCGTCCTCCTCATGGTTAGCGAAGCATTCATTGAATGGTAAGTCATCCCTTTGAGGTTCTACAGCTTCGGCCGCTGCGTTATTTGCTAATTATTGACATAATGCACGATCGTGAACCAATTTTGTGGGCTTGATCTCAATGTCAAACTCCTATATCTTGTTCACCCAACCAGCTCTTTTGCTTCCCAATTCTCCTTGGATGATGAAATTGCGCACGTCGGGGTGAATGACAAAGACTGTGACCCAAATTTGAGAGATGAACTGTTTGAATTTTCTAAGGGATTTCATTACTGCATGTACCTGGCGTTCTATGAAATTATACTTTTCTTCATGAGGGTTGATTTCCTAGATAAAAAATGCAATGGGGCACTCCTCGCCATCTTCCCCATTTTGTGTTAGGACAACAACATAACTTTCGGGTTCTCCTATAGCATATAGGATGAAATCCTGACTGTAATATGGATTGATCAAGACCGGTGCCTGGGCGATTCGTGCCTTAATCTCTTCAAAAGCTTCTTTTCTTTCTTTGGTCTAGCTAAATTTGGTGCCCTTCTTCAGGATTTGGGACATTGGCTTGATGACTTAGGCGAAGTCGGGAATGAACTTCCTTACGAAGTTAATTTGACCAAAGAAGGATTGAAGTCCTTTCTTGTTCGCTAGGAGTGGGAGCTTCATTAGAGCTTCGACTCTATCAGGATCTACAATGAGCCCCTTTTTTGATATCGCGTGTCCCAGCAAATTTACTTCGTTGACAGCAAATATGGACTTCTTTGGATTAATTGAGATGCCGAACTCTTGGCACTTTTCAAAAACTTGTTGTATATGTAGTGGATGATCTTCCCTTCTTCGAGAGAAAACGGTCATGTCATCCAGATAGATGACAATAACCTTATTTAGAAGCTCACCAAAATCAAGATCCATTGCTCTCTAGAAAGTGGCTCCAGCATTCGAAAGGCAAAATGACATTCACTGATAGGCAAATGTTCCCCACTTGGTGGTGAATGTTGTTTTGTGTTGGTCTTCATCCCTGACCTAGATCTGATTGTATCCAGAAAAACCATCGAGCAGAGAGAAGCGTTGAGCTCTAGCCACTGAGTGCAAAATTTGATCGATTTGTGGGAGAGGATAGTGGTCCTTGAGGGATGCCTGGTTTAGATTGTGGAAGTCCATGCATAACCTGATATCTCCATTCTTCTTTCTAATTGGGACCAGGTTTGCCACCCATGAAGAGTGCTTGATGGGATATATGATCTTTGCCTCAAGCATCTTTAAGAGTTCGGCCTTCATTAAGACCTCGATCTTGGGATTCATCGGTCTTTGATTTTGTCAGAAGGGTTTGACCCACTCCTGCAAATCGATTGTGTGTTGAACCAGCTGTCGATTGTATCCTCAGAGATCTTGATAATACCAAGTGATTATATCAAAAATTTTTTTGCACAAATTCTGTATCTGTTCTATCTCCTTTGTAGTGTAGTCGGTCCCAACCTTTATTGCTTTCCCAGGTTCGAGCTCCAAATCTTGATACTATTTTTCATTGACTTTGATCATGTGAGAGAGAGCTCGGTAATTTCAATAAAAGAGGATTTCAAGGGTGATTAGTCCCTTGGGAACATGATTATTCTTCAATTGAATCAGCCCTTCATACTCTCCTTCATCAGAGCTTCGGTCTTCGACTGTGGTGGCTTCTTGGATCAAGAAATTTACAATCTGCTCATCGTTATCAAACACTTACCAATGCAGATCCTTATCTAGGATAGAGGGTCTATAGATCATCCTCACAGCTCTAGGCTTGTGCACCATGTCTTATGTTAGAGAGTACTTGGCTGCGATGGATGCCATAACATCGGCATGTCGATTCTTATCTCGTGGGATTGACTACAGATTGAGAGATTTGAATTGCTCGAATAGGTCCCATACCCTATTGCGGTATGATTTTAGATAATGCTTTTTTAAAGTACGCTTATTTGTGACCTGGTTGCAAACCAGTTCAAAATATCTGAAGATTTGGAGATGCTTTATGCCTAACCTATCAGATTTTTGAAGTCCTAGGCACAATGCTTCATATTCTGCTACATTGTTAGTGCAGCTCCATGTCAACTAGTAGCAATATTCCTTCTGCTCTTTGGAGGGTGAAATTAGAAGAATCCTTGCCCTAGCACCATTTTTACATTAGGCACCATCGAAGAAAAACTTCCATAGTTCTTCCTGGGCACTTGTTCTATTCTCAGGTTGGGAGTGATTTTTAGACTTGGCGATCGCATAACATCCTATTTCGGTCTCCACCATGGCGTTGAAGTCTGCCAATGAAAACTCATCTTCACAAATTAACTGTGCAAGAGACTCCTCAACCAGATCTACCTTTTCTATTTCCTCCACCATTGCGTTCACTGGTTCGCTGCTTTATTCCTCGGAAATATTTTGTACAAGAAAGGAAGAAGGCTTTTCATTGTAGATCTTTACCTTCTTTCCTTTGTAAGGAATCTCTATATGGGAGTAATCCATGGACAGATATCTGCCCAGTTTTGCCATGAATTCCCTCGACAAGCACATACTAAAATATGGCTCCAAGTCAACTACGACTACCTCTTGTATGACTATGATCTAAGGCATATTATGTAGTCAGATAGGAATGTCCTTGATCACCCCTATAGTCTTCATTGGAGTACCATCCAACTGGAGTACACCTTGGCTGCTTCGCGTATACTCCATCCCTATTTCTTCACAGACTGCTCTTGGCATTACTGTTGTAGCAGCCCTAGAGTTGATCATGTAATTATGCACAATATACCCTTCCATTTGTAGGGACAGGTAGAACGGAGGTGGTATATTCTTCCTCATGATTGACATGGATAGGGTTTATACCAAGGCAAGTGGTGCTACATTTTTTACTTTAATTATCTTTAATGATTCCTGTAGTAGGTCTACTTGTCCAGGAGGTTGTAACACATTGTATAGGCTGATCTTGGCCAGAATCTTCTTTAATTCCTCTACAATATTATACGCCAGGGATTTGGGTGCTTTGGGATCCTTTCTGGGCTCATATTTTGTGCGATACTTCTCTATAGCTTCCACTCTTTGTCACTTAATCAACGAAGGAAACTTAAGCTTTTCCTTAGCATGTTCTTTAGTTTCCACTTGAGGTGGTTCGACAGAGGCCTTTTGAGCCTTTCCTGTGATTGATGTAGGCGAAAGAGCTTCGCTCAGGGCCAAAGTAGACGATTGTCATTTCTCAGGTTGAACTTGCTCTTTTGAAGGAGTCAGCTGAGTGACATCTGCTTCTATTGTCTTTTTTCCTCCTTGAGTGAGTACTGCAACTGGCTCCTCCTCGCCAATTGCCAATTATGACTCATCTACCTAATGAAATTTACTTGACCACTGTGACTACTATTTGCCAGTGTTTGTACATAGTGTTGGTGTAGGGTGTAGGTATTATCCTCATGTGGATCATTGCACATAGAGCACCAATACACATAGTCGAAAGTGCTCGGAGCCTCATCAATTGCAACATTTCTTGCCGAAGCCTTCCCTTGTTGGACTACTTGGTCTTTGGTAAGCGCAGGTGTAGGATAAGATCTTATTGGTAGGAACTCCTGTTGTGCTTGCTTATTTTTTACAATAGTCATGTCATTAGACAACATCTGAATTGTAGAGTTCAGAGATTGCATTTCTTGCAAAATTTTAGTTTGTATATCATCGGCTTTCGGAGTGAGTGGTAATGGAGCCATCGTCGATATGGGAGGAAGGGCAGGGTTTTGAGGTGGTGCTGGTAGTACAGGAAATGTCGAAGAGACAATGGGTTGTGAAGTTGAAAATGTAGGGAAATGAATTTGTGGAGTAGTGATTTGAGACATGATAGGATTCGAATTCCAAGATGAAATCGGGAGTGCGGGGGTGGTGGAGATTTGCAAAGCGGCTACGCTTGCATACTGGAATTGTAAGAATTCAAGAAGTATGGGCATCGACATCCTTTGGGGGAGCTTGCCCATAGCTATTAAATCCATTTCTGCTCTCTTATCTAACTCATACAACTCAAGAAAAGTATTAACGTTAGAATATCTTACCATGAGACTAATATCGGGATTGAAAACCCGAAGGAAATAGAGTGTTGTAGCTTCGTCGGTTGGCCGAAGTCCAACTGGTACTCTCTACTAGGTTCGAGCAAACCTAACATTGAAATCTACAATTTCTTCTTGTGGATGTATCTTGATCGAAGTGAACTGATGCAAAAGAGAAGTAGGATTGAAAGAATCATTGAAGTTTCCCATAATTTGCCCAACTAATTGGTCCCATCCCATAATGCTACTGGGTGGTAGAGATATGTACCAAAAGAGGAGTTTTCCTCTAAGGGAAAGAACCAAAAGCTTTACCATAATTTGTTCTTCCGTAATGTCATGGATCATCGCTAGAGATATTATGTCTTGGATATGCTCTAAGGTAGTCTTCCCAGTTCCATCGAACGTTGGGATCTTCTTTATGGCAATAAGAGGCACTTGCCCTTGTCCTACTAAATTCAACGGTGACAAGGAATCCCATGCTGGACACAACCTGGGCGACTGTGGCTACTGCATTTGCTATTGTTGTTGTTGTTGCTATGCCATACTCGCTCCTAGATTTTGAGAAATAGGAATTCCTAAAGCTCCCCCTTGAATGCTAATAGGACAACTAATAGGAATAGAGGGACTAGGATGCTTTAGAGAGTTGGGAGGATTGGGAGGAAAACTAGACGTTGTACTATCAAAATTTGATCTTTGTCTACCAATAGAGGATGTTCCTTGTAACAGTGATTTGGGGGTGATCAACCTTGATTGGTCCCCGAAAGCATCAATATCTAGCTCAAAGAATTCGGTTTTCTCTCCTCTATTCTTGACTCTCCATCTTGTTTGCATGAAGGCATAGACTTTTGGTACCGATCTTTACTACTTAAAGATTTTTGGGTAAGCAGAGTCACCAGATGCTAAAAGTCTTTCAGTAATGAGGGCATCGGTCCTCACTACCACTATTTAGGTGAGACTAACCGGGTCACACCGGGAACTGGTTAGCACTATTGGCCCCGATGAATATGGGTTTGATATTTAAAGTATGGGACCTTGACTGGTTATGGATATTTCTAAGACAGATACAGTCGATCCCACCGGGCATGCCAAAAATTATTGGTCATAAAATCTACCCAGGTAAGGATTTTGAGTGAATGTATGTGGCCTAGACCTGGACCAACATTGAAAGGCTAAAGGGAAGAGATGCCCCTCGTGCCAATATCCAGAGAAAGGCCGACTCCTATACAAAACTACTTGGGTGTTTAAAGACAAGAGTGCAGGAAATAGATAAAAGGAGTTAGGGTTAGATAAATCAATGATGTAAGGTGGGAGAGAATAGGAAGTAGGATGCCTAACTAGCAACTTGAATAAAAACAAGGAACATCGAGGATAAATGAAAGAAATGCAATATCGATTTTCCTATGTATCCTTCAAGCAAGTTTCAGGGTACCTTCCCCGATCGCACACCAGATGCAGAGTTTAGCATCCAATATACAAACAAAGAAATACAAAAGAATCAAGCATAGAAGGCAGCATAAAATAAATCCAATACAACACTTTTCAACTCCTATGTATCCTTCAGAACAAGTTTTAGGGCCCAGTCCCCGATCACACACCGGACGCAGGGTTCAACATCTCGATATACAAACAAGGAAAGGCAAAAGAATCAAGCATAGAAGGCAACATAAAAGAGAATAATTGAGCTCAAAGCCTCTTAGTATTTTGTAGAACATCAAGTTACAACAACTTTCTAGCAGATAGTTCCCCCCATTTTTCCATTACAATTCCTGGGTTTTTATAGAGGACCCGGGCCTCTGAATCATAATTACATAACGAAGGAGAGTACGCTCTCGAGCCTTGAGAATTCGACTCATCGAGGCTTTCATGACCAAACTTTCAAATCTATTACCAAAATTGGCAACTGCATCCAGGTCAACCATGGAAAGGTGCATTGATGAGTCATCTGGACATCCTTGGTCTTCAGGTGCGGTGCTCGAGCGATCACCATGCTCATTGGGCTCTCCATCGTGGCTTGATACTTCGTTTCTAAATTCAAAAAATGAGCAACGAGCTTATCAGGCACAAAAAAATACATTTATGAGGCACTTGATCACCTCAAGAAAATACCCGTCTTGGAACATGTGCCCGTGAAGTGCTTCGCTAAGTTTTCATTCACCACTTCACTTCGCAATGGTTTTGGGCCGAAGCAAAGCTCCTCCTTGGATTATACTTCACAAAACTGAGGTTCACAAAACTGCTTCAGGGTTAGTTTATGTCGAAACATATCTGCTTTGCAAAATGGTTTTCTTTGTCGTTGCTACTTTGTTGACAAAACTGCTTCGCTGATGCCTTGGAGAAATGCTTCACTGCGATCTTCTTTCAAAACTGTGGTTCGAGAAGGTTTTGGCCAAAGCAACTGTCTTCCAAAATATGTTGCATTCCTTTACTTTGAGTGGAAGTACTTCACACAAAATTAGCCGAAGCAAATGCTTCGCAATGAGCTTTTGGCGAAGTGAAAATGGTTCACTGATGGAGGGGCCCGAAGTGAGTACTTCGACAACTTCTTGGCAAAGTACTTTCAATGCTCCTTGAGTTTCACTTTGTTAATTTTCTCGCCGAAGTGATTGATGAATATAATTTGAATGCGAAGTAGTTTTCTTGATGACTCCTTTGTATATCTCTTCGATGCAATGCTTCACAGGAATCTTGCCCGAAGTAGCTGCTTGAAGCGCTTTGGGCCTAAAGTTCTTCTTATTGCTATTCTTGTATTCTACTTCGGTGATACTACTTCGCAAAAAACTCCATCCAAAGAAGTTTTGAAAATGCTTCGGGTGCGAAGCTCTCTTTTCTTCTAAATGCCACTTTGCCCAACTTTCACCTGAAGTAGCTGCTAGAAATGCTTCAGGCGCGAAGTAATTTCATTCTTTTTCCTTGTATTTTCTTCGACAAAAACTACTTCACAAAAATTTTACCCGAAGTAGTGCTGGAAATACTTTGGGTGCGAAGCTATTTTATTTTCCTTCGACGAAGCTCTTTTCTCTAGCTTATTTGGTAGTTAAGTCCTTTATTTTTTACTTTATATACAAAGGGGTGGCATTGGAAGCCAAAATTGCTACAACTTTTCAAAAAAATGACAAAGCAAAAAACTTTACTGTACAAAACTTGTTTCTTTTTTTTTCTACCCCTTAAGAAATGTGACAAAATTGTCAAAAGTACCTTCAGAACTGGAGCCATCCAAAGAAATGATATAAAGAAGAGCTTCCCTAATTTGAGAAGCCCACCATATAGGAGGGTGGCCATAACAAGTAAGATCACATTTTTCCAAAGCCCAATTAGCTAAAGCATCAACACTCTTGTTTTGATCTCTAACCACATGATTGTAATCAACTTTCAAAAATCCCATATGGATTAACTGAATCTTCTCAATAATTCTTTTTATTCTCCAATCCACCTTATGATTCTTAGAAGGAGTCTTCAAGAGATTAATCATAAGTTGAGAGTCAGACTCAACTAACACCTTTTCCCATCCAACCTTAGTAGCCTCCTGAAGGCATCTAAGGATACCATACCCCTCAACAAGGTTATTGGAAAGAATACCCAAATTTTTATCAAAAGTAAAAACTAGGGAGCCATCTAAAATTCTACCAATTCCTCCCACACTGGCTTTTCCAGGGTTCCCTCTAGAGGCTCCATCAGTATTGACTTTTCCAAAATCCTTAGGAGGAGGTTGCCAATTTCTAGTCCTATCCATCTTACTAATACTCTCATTCCATTTAAGTTGGTTGCCCTTAGAAGGTTTAATCTTCAATCTTTGCATCACTTGATCCCATATTTGGTGGGAGTTTTGGGGGTGATTAAGGAGTTTATGGTCTGATTCAACTAAGTTGGCTATGGTCTTTTTCAAAATATAATGAATATCCTTCCTATCTTGATTAAAAATTTGGCTGTTCCTTTCATTCCAAATATTCCAAAGAAGAATGGTAGAACCCATCCAAACTAACTACCTAATAAAATGATCAACACCCTCTTGATTAGGCCAATCCCTCCAAAGATATTCAAAAGTGAAAAAATTGGACCACTGTAAGCCAAGTAAAGTTGCCATTCTCCTCCATAGCTCAGAGGCTAAAGTACACTCAATAAAAATATGGTTGATATTTTCTACATTCTTTTCACACATTTCACATCTAAAAGGGCCATGAAAACCACGCTTCATAAGTTGCTCACCAGTAAGAACCCTACGATGCAATACAATCCAATTAAAGAACCTCACATTAGGTCAGATCTTTTGAGCCCACAATTGAGAAAATATGTCAGAAGAATGGTTGGGATTATTATGGCATAAGGTCAAATAACCTTGAGCAACTGAATACTCACCCTTCGTAGTGTTGTTCCATCCAAAACAATCTTTTTCATGGGACCAAGAGAGGGATCTCATATGAAGGATGCCTTGGATATCTTGTCTTTGCATTTCTGGTATTTGAATAGGCCATTCCTCAATAGGGATACAATATCTACCAACATTTGAATTACCAGTATGGTACCGACAGTAATTAGCCACCTTTATCCAATTAGCTCTATGAAGCTCCTCCATCCAAGGCCTCCAATCGAGAAACTGAGTTATCAAAGGCTTGTGACCATCCCAAGAATCTGTCCAAAAATTTGAATTTTGACCATTATGAATGATCCAAAATAATTTTTTCTTTATCAAATCCTCACCAGTCTTAAGAACTGCTAAAATGGGAGAACCTTTCGTAGGAAGTTGATAGCGAACAAGGTCTTCAGGACTTTTGTTCTCAGCATATTTAGCACCAAGATTATTGGCCCAAAGAGCATTGGGGTTATGCAACATCCTCCAATATAATTTAGCAGCTAAAGCTTTTTTGTTATTAATAGAATACCGGAATCCTAACCCCCTTCACTCTTAGGAAGACATAAAGTATTCCATTTCACCAAGGCCCATTTTCTTTTCTCCTTAGTACCACTCCAAAGGAAACGATGACTGATTTGATCCAATTCTCGAAGAACAACCTTTGGTATATTCAAAACAGAAGAAACATAAATAGGAATAGATTGAAGGACTGATTTTACCAAGGTGATTCTAACCCCAGAAGAAATCCACTTGTTGGTCCACTTTCCAATTTTCTTCTTGACTTTGTCCAACAACCAATTCCAATCTTTATTTTTTTGCCTTTTAATATTTATGGGAATACCTAAATAAGTGATTGGAAGAGAGGTCTTCTTATATCTTAATTTATCCAAGACCATGGATTCCTGTCTAGCGTAGTAGTGAAAGAAAATAACTTTAGATTTGTCTTCATTGATTAACTGCCCAAGTAGCCTTAGAAAAATAGCTAATGATTTGCTTAATATTAGAAGCTTCCTTAATCGTAGCTTTACCTAAAAGGGTAGAGTCATCCACAAATTGAAGATGAGAGATAGGTCTAGCTCCATGAGCAATGGTAACTCCCTCAAGAGTTTTGTTTTCCCTCTTTTTTGTTATAGTCCTACCTAAGCATTAAGCAAGAATGATGAATAAATAAGGGGATAGCGTGTCACCTTGCCTAATACCTATGGAAGCTGGGAAAATTTGAGAAGGCTTGCCATTGATGAGAACTAAGTAGGAAACTGAAGAGATACATCCCATAATCCAATCCATCCAATCCTTAGAGAAACCAAATTGCCTCAAAACTTTGATAAGGAAGTGCCAATCCACTCTGTCATAAGCTTTGGATAAGTCTAACCGGATGAACATAGAAGGAGAATTTTGCATATCCATGGAATGGATGGATTCCTGAGCAAGAACTATCTCATCTACTATTTGACGTCCTTCCACATATCCCCATTGCTCTGGGGAAATAATCTTATGAAAAAGAGGCTTCAACCTTTCTGCCATGATTTTAGTAATAATTTTGAGAAGAACATTACATAGAGCAATAGGTCTAAAAGCTAAGATATGATCAAGCTCTTGAGCTTTTGGAACAAGAGTAATATAAGTTTTATTGATAACCTTCAATTTTTTTTTGGATTTCCTGGCTTCTTCCACCACCTCTAATAAATCAACATGAAGGATATCCCAGAACTCTTGGTAGAACTCAATAGGAAAACCATCAGGACCTGGGGTTTTCCCTTTTTGTATTTTAAAAACTACTTGTTGAAGCTCATTGATAGTAACAGGAGCAATCAAAATAGAGTTCTCCTCATAAGTGATAAGAAAAGGGATTGCTTGAAGAACATTTTGTTGTGAAGTTGAGTCAAGAGGAGTAGCAATAAAAATATTGGAAAAGTAATCAACAACAATAGAGTTCATGCCATCCCAAGTATAAACAACATCTCTAGAATCTGATTTTAAGGAAGAAATAAAGTTGTGAGATCTTCGAGCTAGAAGATATTTGTGGAAGAAATCTGTGTTTTGATATCCTTCTTTGAGCCATTGAATTATAGATGTTTGCTTTCATAATATTTCTTCTCTTTTTTCCCATTCCTCTAACTGAGTTGTGAGTTTAATTTCATCTACACTTCTCTTCTCTATGAGGCCATCTAAACAGATTTTTTGATTCAAATTTTCAAGATCAGCAATAACTTCATGTTTTTTTTATGAACATCCCCAAACTCTTTCCAGTTCCAAGTCTTGATTTTGGATTTAATGTATTGTAGTCTTTTGGCAAAATAGAACATCTTAGTCCCATGACTAGGTTTACCTTCCTTCCACCATTGTTGCACACAAGGTCTGAAGGAAATGTCTCTAAGCCACATTAATTGAAAACAAAAAGGAGAGAAACTCACATTGGTTTTCCATATTTCAATCATGACTGGCCAATGATCCGAACCAACATTATTAAGAGTCTTCACTTTAGGAATGTGACCATGGATTAAGAAATTTTTAGAGATCAAAAACCTATCCAATCTCTCCATTATACAAGCTAAGCCTTGCCTTTTGTTAGACCAAGTCATAAGGCCATTATCAGGTTGGATATCCACAAGATGGAGGTTTGCAATATATTCGCTCATGAGGTCAATACTTTTGTCCAAATTTCTATTTCCCCCCCTTTTCTCATCCTGAGATAGGATGGTATTGAAATCTCCTCCGATCAAGATCCAAGCTTTAGGAAAATGAGAGATAATATGAGTAATATCCTTCCACTGTCTTCTTTTTTCCTCCAAAGAAGTCAGGGTATAAATAGTAATGCAAAGCATAATCTGGTTGGAATGTCTACTTTGAATAGCTACAGCCAATAAACCCCAACTACCAACCATATGGTGTATAACTACCTCTTTTGGGTTCCAAAGACAAGCAATGCCACCCGAAGTCCCTTGGGAACTGAGGGAAACCACTTTTCCAGCTGGCCAAATATTACTGGAAATTAAGTCTATATCCTCCATTGACATCTTTGTTTCTTGAAGGAAAACAAGATGTGGATGATTTATCTGAATCATTCTTCTAATTTCATATTGTTTTGAAAGACTCCCTTTGAGTCATCTAATATTCCAAGTGATGATCTTCATTAATACCAGGGCTAAAAATGTTGGGAAGGGTATTAATCTTACCTTCCTCTACAAGATTTTCACCTTCTTTTACCATATGATATTGATTGGTCTTGCGACCTACTTTTTGATTAGAATCCATCTTCAATTTTTTTTCCTTGTTTCTTGACTTATTCCAATTGAATCTGAGATGGCGTCTAACCTTGAAGAATGCTCATACACATCCAAAATTTTACTAGATGGTTCAATGGAGTCTATATTGGGACCTGCATTATTTGAAGTTTTAACATTTGAAATATTGTTTTTCTTATGTAAATTTTATCCTTTTTTTTTTCTATTGAAAACCTTTGATTTGTTGGTTTGTCTCCGAGTTCTTTCCTTCATATTTAAATTGTGTTTCTAAGATTTCAGTTTCCATTATTTCCTCTTCCTCACTTGGGACATCATTTGTGGAAAGGATTTCAAACATATTAGCAAATGACTTTGATTGATCCTTCATTATTGGTTTTTTTTGAGTGTTCTTCTTCTTAGGTATTTGGAAATCTGCTGAGTTTATATCTTCTTTATTTTGATCAGGAATTTTATTTGGGCAAGCACTGGCCAAATGAAAATATTCATGGCAAATTCTACAATGAAAAGGAATGTTCTCATAGTCCACTACTTGCTCCCAAGTGTCTTCCCAAAATTGTAATGTGATATTTTTAGGTAGGGGTTTGTCAAAATCTATTAAAACACAAATTCGAGCATAAATAATATGTTCAAAATTTTGAGTACAATCAACAATCATCATAAAATTTCCTAAAGAGTTTCCAATTGAAGAAAAAATAGTAGGATTCCAAAATTCAATAGGGAGGCCAAAGAGTCTAACCCACATGGGAGCTATAGAAGGCATCTCTTCTTTGGCTTTAAATTTAGTATGCCAAGGCTTCATGAAAACCCTTGCCCTTGCAAAAAACCAAGGACCCCCTTGAAAAGTTTTCTCTCTATCTTCATTGTTAGCAAATAAAATAAGAAAATAACCATTTGGATAAATAGAGATTTTTAACTCACCTTTAATTTTCCAGATTTTTGCAGCCCAGACTTTGAAAGCAGATAGACTCAGACGAAAACCCACGAACCGAAAAATTAGTCTTCTTTTTTCCAAATCTTCAATGCCAGTCTAAATGTTACCCATATCAAGCTTAACAATAGGAGTTCCATCAGCTGCTTTAAGACATCCTAACTCTGTTTTCTTGGGATCAATCTTAGGCATTCTTAGAGGTTTATGAGAAGCCCTAATATTGATATTAGCATTGGGCTGAGGCTGTCCACCATGAAGGGCATCCCTAAAATTCATTTTTGGGACCGAGTCTTCAAAATTCTTACCCTTGATAGGGGTTTTCACAGTAGAATTATTTTGTGGGTGCCCCTTAGCACCAGATTCACTTGAGATATGAGCCATTTTTTGATCCACTGCTTGAAACTTATTTTGTGGTCTCTTTAATCCTTGTCCTAGACACCATGGAAAGGTATGGTTTTCACTTTTCTTTTGTGCAAAAAATTGGAAGCCGTTGTCACTCAAGTTCATAGTATGATTTGTTGAAAGACAAATTTCTAACCCATCTTGTATCCCCTACAAAATTTCCTACTAAAATATTGAGCAAAAACCACAAAAATATTGGCCTCTAGGGCCCGAAGGCCCTAAAAACCAACCTCTGGAGCTGCTTGCACTCAACCCAGATGAAACCCTCGCATAGCCGCTTACCAAATATATATTTCAAACATATGGATATGCTAGGATATATGTTGCTCCAAATGATATGAAAATTTTTGGAGACGTTCGAGGGTTTTTCAGGCATCTACCCTCAAAATTTTAGCTCAATTCGAGTTCGGATGAGTGAGATATGGCCGAAACGAGTTTGGAATTTTGGGCAGTCCTGCGAAAAACGTCTCTCTTTTCGTATTCTTGTAAACCCTATCCCACTTGCAAAAAGTAAATCTATTTTTTTCTTCATATCCTCTCCAAAGAAAATATCTTTGAATTTTATGAATTTATGATGCTATCCCAATAACTAATCTTAAAAAATTACATCATATAAATGTGGATAGATTAAAATTTTGTCTTTGTGAGTTATAGCCTTATAAAAATGGTTAAGAAATTATCTTTCCAACCTATTTCATTTTATCCAAACATGAGTAGAAAAGCTCATTTTTTTAATTTCTTTATGAGATAAAGGAATACCTAAATAGGTTGATGGTATTTTTTTTTTCATTTTAAATCCTAAAATGTCCATAATAATCATTTGTAAATATAGGGAAATGTTAATAAAAAATTCATAGATATTGTAGTATTAACCAATAGTCTAGTAGCCTTAACATAGCATTATAATATTGATTTAGACTCTATGATCTCATTGAATAGGGAATAACCCAAAAGAAAAGTAGATGAAATTTGAAGGGATAATTTATTGAAACCTAAAGGTCTTTTATTTTGTATTCCATATTTTCCTTTAAGAAAACTATCCCTAATGATTACACATGAATAATAATTAGATAATAAGATAGTGGATTACCTTGGTGAAGTCTATGGGATAACTTAAAGTATCCAATAGGGGATCCATTGATTAAAATAGAATATTTTAAAGTTATGTAACAAAACATAATCCATTAACACCAACCTTGTTCAAAACCAAATACTTCTAGAATATCATGTATAAACCACTAAGAAACCCTATCATATACCTTGTTCATATCTATTTTTATAAACATAAATTTTTAAGGAATAAAGAGGATGTACGACCTCTTAAGAAATGGCTAAATCTTTAATAAGTTATTTACCATGAAAAACCATATTTTTATCTAATATGACATAATCTAGAATGTTTTTCAACCTATTTACTATAATTTAAAAATAATGTTATAAATGAAATTATGAAGGCTTATTGGATGAAATATAATAAAAACAATTTGTATCTCCATACTTGGTATCCAACGTAATAAAGATAAAATTTATCTCAATTATTATAGCCTTCCTTTTCTAGTCTTCTTCAACCACATTCTTCATAATCCCAAAATTTTGGAAGATAATTGTATGAAATCCACTAGCATCGAGTGTGTTGCTAGGATGGAAAGAGAAAATTACTTCATGCAGATCCTCCATATATATATTTTCCATAAAGGTTCCATTTTATCCCTATGTAATAATTGATGGAATATTTAACAAAATCTTGCCCAACATCTAACATAATATTTTAGAAATATATTATTGCTCCCTTCTTGATATCTTCTTCTTAGTCAATATTTCTCCCATATAGAGTTAGAATATTTTTTATGCAATGAAAAGAAAAAAAACGTGGTATCATGAATATAATGGTATTTCTATCTCCTTCATCTATCCATTTATTCCTATATATTTTGAAATCAATATGAATCCTCCTTTTTCAATACATCATGATAATGAAAAGTAATTAGTTTTCTTGCACTATATCTTGTAAATTTTAAATCTTGGATTCATTTGCATTTTTTTTTTTAATTTAAATATGTTACAAAAATATTTGGCATTCCAAATATTTATTTATACCCTTAGATATTTATATATTTTGAATAAATATTTACATATGTTTACTTCATCCCACAATAACATAATAATTTGGAAGAAGTAAGGGTCTTGAAGCCACATAGACTACAAGCAAAATGGCTTTAGATGACCATTATTGAGTAAATTGTAGGTCAAGAGAATTGGTTTGTGATATAATCATGTTCATAATAAAATGTCTAAAAATATATTACTCTTTTTGTAACTATGTGTTCGATAACAAAAACCTATCTAATTTTTTGGTGTATGAGTTTACCCAATTCTCATATTAATCCATGTATACTACAAATTTGAAGGGACATTATTCTAAAGCTCATTTGAACAATGAAGAATTTTTTTTCAATTAGTTTAAACCATTCAATAAAACCACCTTTATTTTTTAGAGAAGATAGGACTATGTTGAAATCACCCCCAATAATCCATAAATTACAATTATGAATCATCATTATATTTCAAAATTATGTGAAGTTCCTTTAAACATATTTCACATATTTATAACCCCAACTTTGATATTTTCCTCTTTGTCACAAATTAGTCCAGCAAACCTATTACTTTTTCCTTTTAACAATTATCCATCCCATTTGCATTTGTCCCCTATTAAAACAATATCCCTAGAAGATCCTATAGAAGAAATTATAAAATGATTCCACATCTTCCAAATATTTTTGAAACTATCCCTACATTTCTTACTATTCAAATTTTTTTCTTGAATTGAAATAAACTTAGGAATATAAAAATATATTAAATCCTTAATAACTATTTTTCTTGGGATCTTATTCATACCCCTAAAATTCTACAATATCATCTTCATCATAGTTTTTCCTTTATATTAGTGGGCTTATCCCCACTTCCTGTTAATACTTCGACATTTATTTTTTTGGTTTCTTTATTTGATATTTCTTTAATTTTATATTAATATTTTTTCTTACTTTGATGATCTTCCTCTCTTTTTTTAATTCCCACCAACACTTGTTTCTTCACCAATATATTTTTTATATTTTCATAATGAAATTTTTCATATAAAGCTATATGTTTCCCTAAAGAATATGAAATACAAGGAGTCACCTCATAAACACTTTATTTTTTATGTTATCCAAAAAATCGTAAAGTACATGGATGCTCCTCCATAGAAATTACTTTCTCATGCTACCCTAGAAACCCTAAATTTCTATGGATATCATATATAAATTTGTTTATTATGTTACTCTTTAAAACCTTAAGTACAATTGATAGACTCAATACTACTCTAATTTTTATTGCAAGGAGAGGATTAGAAAAATGAAGATGATTTACTTGGATTAACCTTGATATCTTTCACCTTTATTGCCTCATTTACTTTACAATTTTTATTCTAGTATTTCTTCACACATTTAACTCTTTTTGAACTTGAATTCATGAATTGCACTTCCTTATCTCTTGTGTCAATTTTTTTAATGGTTGTATCAATTTCTTGGGAGTGTAAAATACTTTATTTGATCTAACATCTACAATAGTATGATATTGTTTATTCATATTGTATTATGTATCACGCCCAAAATTTTTTATCTCTTTCTCCATAATTTTCACTTTGTAATCTCTTGCCATGCATCTAGTCTCATAATACTTGTGATATTAGAATGAAATATTTTCATAATCTACTTGTTGATCCAATTCTCTTGATTAAAATTCAATATTAATGGACTATAATAAATATTTTTACATATCAACAAAAACATATAATATAGTGTATACAACATGTTTCTCTTTTTAGTAGTTGGCCACTCTTGGATGGAATTCCCAAGAGTATTCCAATATTCTTCAAAATATGTTTATTGATAAATTAATAAGGAATCTAGAAAACCTAATCCACACTAGAATATTTTTAATAGTATATATCTCCACAAAAAAATTCTCACTTCATGTTCTTAAATATAATATATCTTTATCCCTAAACCAAGGGTCACCATCCAATATTTTATCCCTGATTTGTGAACTACAAAATATTATGACGAAAAACCTTTTTTTAAAAGAAATGTAATGGATTAATTTAAATTCAATCCACACTTTCACTTGATTCAATTTTGAATCTTTGAAAAACCTATCTAGTATCAATAGTACTTAGATATTAACTCTTTTGATTTTAAGAACCATTATATTAAGATCGATCATCTCATCCTTGATAATCACTTTCAATATATTATCTATTATCTATATAGGTCTTAACATAGATTTTTCTTCCTCTTATCCCTAATAAGAGAATCCTTACTTCCAATAAAGACTTTCAAAAGTGAATTTCCTATCATGCTCCCTAGATTTTCTTTACAAGAATCCTTTATTTTTAATTTATTTGAAGAAATGGAACAACAAGAAGTGTTACTTGCTCCTTGTTCACACGTTTCTTCCTTCTTGTACTCTAATACTTGCTAGCTTTCTAAATTATAAAAATTTGAGGCTCACTCTTGGCTCATACTTGCTTTTGGATTCCACTTGGTACCCATAATAAAAATATTTTGTAGTAGTTTCTTAACATTGTATGATCATTTTTTACAACAAAATTTAGTCAATGAATTAAATTGTTTTCTAGTTTTTCATCAATTAATAATTACCACTACACCCACATACATGTTTTTATTTTTTTGTGGAAAACATCCCAAATGGGATGCCACTTTCAGGTAAGTCCCAAGGAGGCAGAGGTATCTACTCACATACATATTTTTATTATAAAAAAATTATATTTTATAATAAAATTTTAATATTTATTATTTTACATGATGAGTTGTTATTTATTTATTTAATTTTATTACATGGAAAGAGGATTTTTGAAAGGATCCCTAAAAATTTTACATAATTACAATGGGAACAACTAAGCAAGCTTTAAGATAAACCAACCAAGAAGGAACATAAAGGTAAAAAACCAAGACTTAGCCTAAAAGAACCAAGAGAGAAAATAGGGCAATGAGCGAGCAAGAGAGGAAACCCCAACCACAAGAGAAGAATTGAACTAGCAAAGCTAGAGAGATAAAAAACCAAAAAACTCCCAATCTAAACAATAGGCTTGAAAAAACTACAACATACCTCGATCATAACTGCTTTGATTATTAATGGAATTCATTACCCATGAAAGATATTCCACATACATTGCCAATATCTTCATAGCACACAAGCTGCACACAAGATCAAGAACCATCCATGAATCTAGTGATGACTTTTCTAGTAATAAAATTAAGATTTTTAAGAAAGCCTCCCCTCTAGATGAGTAATTTTTCCTAATGAACTTCTAATTTGCCATGAAATCAACTACCATGTTTGCTTCTTTGTAAATATGATGGTATTGATTGTTCTCAAAGGTACTTAGGATTCAATTTGACTCAACCATTAGATATGTAATATTCCAACTGATATTATGGATGCCTTTAAGGGATTTGATTAAGTTTAGGGAATATCCCTCTATCATAACCTTCTTAAATCTCAGGTATTTCAACAAAAATAGACCTTGGAAGAGGGCCTTAGCCTCAACAAAGTGACTAGATTAGATTCCAAGGTTCTCAACATAAGCCAGAATAATATCTCCTTTATTGTTTCTAATAATTAAATATTCAAGGATTTAAAATAATTTATAATCATTTTATTATAATAATTAATATATTAAAATATTATAAATAATTAGAATAAGGATTTTCTCTCTTTTTATTTTCCTTACTTAAGCTAAATTGTGATAGTTTTTGCCAACACATTAACTTGTTTCATAGTTTTTTTCTCAAAACTAGACCTCTTACCACTACACCCACATACATGTTTGTATTTTTTTAAAGTACATTTCTAGAATTTATTAATAAAAGATATTAATAAGTTATGTCCAACTCCTCTATTGGATTTTGTTGCTATTAAAATAGAAAACATTATATTGCTCCCATTACCTTCTTGTCCAGTTAATTAAATTATATCCAATATAAATTTTTATCGAAGATATTGTTCATTTGCATTTCTATCAAAGCTATTGGCCATGCTCCTGAAACTACTATATTCCCCTAATCAACTCATTGATACAATTTTATTTAAGAGATAAAATCTAAGTCCTCTAGGTACTTTCTACAATCTAAAATTTTTCAAGATGAAAACCAACATGAAGAATGACTTAAATATCTACTATCCAATTTTCATATCTAAAAATATGCTACCTATAACAAATTTTCAATTCCTAATACCATTTTTATATGGGTCTTATTCATACCCCTAATATTCCAAGATATCATTCATATTTTATTTTTATTTTTGGGCCTAGCTATCACTTTTTGTTTTTCAATAAGTTTACATGGGTTTTTATGAGGGGTCTCAGTCCCCTCATATTGAGTGGGGTTTGAACCTTGGACTTGTTAAAGAGAGGCCAAAGACATTACCACTATAGTAAGCTTACAACTTTTTCAATGAGTTTACACAAGTTTTTATGAGGGGTCTTGGTCCTAGGCCCCACTTTTTTTTTTTTTTTGAAAAAATTGAAAAACTTGTATTAATACAAAAGGCAATTACAAAAGGGAGAAAACTCATCCCAACCAACAGCAGAGAACTAGACAACAAGCGGAGAGCACAAAGGCAACGCTAACCCCCACAGAGCACAGAAGACAACAAGGCGCGAAAACGCGACATGTCGCGAAATCGCGACATGTCACGAAATCGCGGCAATCAACCCCGTCGCGGCCGCAGCAGCGCCATCAGTCACGAAAACGTGACATGTCGCGATATCGCGACAGACAAAGCCCTCCGCGTCCGATCGCCAAAAAAGTCGCGAAATCGCGACAGCAACTCCCTCCGTCGGTCTATCATCACAGGCGTCGCGAAATCGCGACAAGAACTCCAAGAAGCATCAAATCTCCAAAAGGGTCGCGAAATCGCGACGAAATTTCTCCGAAGCGCCCAGCCAGCAAAAGTGTCGCGATATCGCGACGAATTTTCAACTTGACTCCCAATCCGCAAAAGTGTCGCGATATCGCGACAGTTTTTACCAAAGCCATCAATGTGCCAAAAGTGTCGCGAAATCGCGACGAATTTTCCTTTCAGCTCCCAATCTTCAAAACTGTCGCGATATCGCGACAAGTTATCCTCATTGCAACCAGTCTTCAAAATTGTCGCGATATCGCGACAAGTAATCCAGATGACGCCAGTGTGCCCCAACTGTCGCGATATCGCGACGATTTTACCATGCAGCTTTCGATCGACAGAAATGTCGCGAAATCACGACGAAATGTGCCCTTTGCTCAAGTTCACCAAAAATGTCGTGATATCGCGACGATAATCCTCCTTATCACCCCTACGCCAAAAACGTCATGAAATCACGACAGCAAGCAACCAAAGGCCGCGACGGCGCAACAGGTCATGAAATCGTGACAAATTCCAACTGGAGGCAACGACAGCAAAACAGGTCGCGATATCGTGACATTTTTCAACCTTGTCACCCCTTCGCCAAAAACGTCACGAAATCGTGACGGCTTCCATCCACAGGCCGCGATGGCGCAGTAGGTCGCGAAATCGCGACAAAATCCCATAGAAGGCCTCGTCAGCAAAATAGGTCACGAAATCGCTACAACTTCGCATCATGGGCAACGAAAGCGCACCAAGTCACGATTTTGTGACATGTTCCCTTCGAAGGCTGAGAAGGCGAAACCTGTCGCGATATCGCGACAACTTCCAGCAAGAGGCCACGTCGCCGCTACAGGTCACGAAATCGCGACAAAAACCTTCCTTAGCAGCAAAAACTTTGCACATTATCATAGGTAGCATTCAAGGCCTTGCCTAATCACAACATCCTCCACAGGCATATCACTATGCATCTGCACTCCAACTTCCTTCTCAGCACCCATCTTAGCAAGGAAATCGGCCGCCTTGTTGAAATCCCTACTCACATAGATGGGAACCACATCATCTAATTCCTTCCAGAGATCCTTTATCTGAGAGACAAGACTCCGCAACCTCCAGGATTGCAAATCAAAGTTCCTCATGCAATCGAGAGCGCCCACCAGAATTTGGGAGTCGGACTCAAGAATTATCTTTCTATGGCCCTGCTTGACAGCCCAGATAGAAGCAAATTTAATAGCCAAGGCCTCCGCTTCATTGTTTGTGGCATGACCCAGACCGTGCAGTTCCCAGTAAAGCACGGACCCACCATGATCACGGCACACAACTCCAGTACCAGCACTACCCGGATTTCCTTTTGCAGCTCCATCAGTATTGATTTTGATCCAGCCTGCTGGGGGAGGGTGCCATCTATCATGAGCCTGTCTTTCAAGAGCAACAACTCCCTCAACCAATGGCACAGAAACAGACTGATTTTCCTCCTCAACGTAGATGGCAACCGTTTCCACAACTTTGCTCCATATGACCTGCCATATTCCATCAAGTGAAGAGAATGTTTCACGGAAAATGCGGGCATTTCTCTCCAACCACACCTGCCACCAAATAAAAAGAAAGCCCAGCTCCCAGCCAATTCGAAGAGCTTTGGATTTAAATCTGCCTCTCTTCCATCTGTCCCAAATATTGGTCCGAGTCACATCACTGTTGGCTTGGATTTTGAAGTGGGAGAACCAGCGCATCCAAATCTGCCGTGTGAAGGGGCATTCAAACATCAAATGATCAGCAGTTTCCTCATGCTTGCGGCATAAAACACACTGAGAAGGACCGATGATGCCTCTATGTCTGAGATTGTCAAAGGTGAGAATTCCATTGTGCATAAGTTGCCAGGCAAAAAAATTCACCTTCGGCCAGCCCTTGGGGTGCCATATCTTCTTCCAAACATGGACCGAAAAAGAGTGTGGGGGGGGCTCTGGAAGAATCTGATCAAATCCCGCCTTCACAGTGTAAACCCCAAGGTTCCCATAGCCCCAGGCAAGTTCATCCTCCTCATCTCTCCCAGTAAGAAACCTAGCTTTCAAAATTTTTTCCAAGATGGGTGCCAGCTCCGGTGGGATTGGAATTGGCCACTCTTCCAACCTCTTGAACTTTTTGAACTTGTACTCCCCAATTTGGCTGGTATTGAAATAACTCTCAATTTGAATCCAGCCCTTGTCTTCTATGGCTGATTTAATGGGTTGCAATTCGGGAAACACAACAATGATGGGAGGATGCTGATCCCAGGAATCAGTCCAGAAACGGGCCTTCTCCCCTCTCCCCACTTTCCAAAACAATTGATCTTTGATAACTTGAGCTCCAAGCTTGAGAGTCTGCCACACTAAGGATCCATTACCCTCCAAAGGGAAACGACCCAGATCATTGGGATGAGCATGGCCCAGGTATTTACTAGAAAGAATTCTGCTAAAGAGGGATGTTGGTTGGGAAATCCACCTCCAGTACAGTTTACCAGCCAAAGCTTGATTATTAAGCTTGGAGCTTCTCAGTCCCAGCCCTCCTTTATCCTTGGGCTGGGTAACCTTATCCCAGCCAACCAAGGCCCATTTCTTCTTCCCTTTTGCACCCTCCCATAAAAAGCTTCTGGCCATTTTGTCAAGCTCTTTCCATATAGAATGTGGGGCAGCCAGGATGGAGAATTTATATATTGGCATTGCTTGAATAACTGATTGTAAGTAAGTTAGTCGGCCTCCATAGCTTAACCATTTATGAGACCAATGATTCATTTTCTCTTTGATGCCATCCAAAAGATCCTTCCAGATATCAATTTTTAGTTTTTTGAAATGCAGAGGAACCCCCAAGTAAACAACAGGTAGAGAGGTCCTAGTAAATCCCAGGATCTCAGTAACTCTTTCCTGTAACCTTCGGTCAAGATTGAAGAAGACCACTTTGGATTTTTTATCATTAATGACTTGATTTGAGGCCCGAAGGTAGATGTTTAGAGTATCTCTGATTCCTCTTGCTTCCCTGAGGCTGGCCACTCCAACCAATCCTGTGTCATCCACAAACTGTAAGTGGGTCAAAACTTTCGTCCCCACTTTAATACCTGTTATCAAACCTAGATGTCATCTTCTCAGGAAGAGTCTGCCTAATCCTTCTGCTAAGATGAGGAAGAGGTAAGGAGAGCAAGGGTCTCCTTGACGAAGACCCCGAGAGGCTCCAAAAGGAGTCGAGGGGAGCCCATTGATTAGAACAGAGAAAGAAGGTGTGGAGATACAGCTCATGACCCAGTCAATCCAGTCCTGAGAGAAGCCAAAGGCTGCCATCATCTTTGCCAGGAAGCCCCACTCCACCCGGTCATAAGCCTTAGACATATCCAACTTTATGAACATTCCTTTGTTGCCTGATGTTTGCATTGTATGGATTGCCTCCTGAGCAAGGACCACTTCATCCAAGATCTGTCTTCCTTCAACAAAACCCCCTTGCTCAGAGGAAATTATTTTATGGAGAAGAGGTTTTAGCCGTTCAGCCATAATCTTCGTGACTATTTTATAAATAACATTGCATAAGGCAATCGGTCTGAAATCAGAGATATGAACCCCCCCTCCCCTTTTGGAATTAAAGTGATGAAGGTGTGGTTGAGAGCCTTAAGCATTCTTTTATTAGTTCTGGACTCCTCTGCGACAGCCAAAACATCCTTCTCCAGAGTATCCCAGAAGGCCTGAAAAAACTCAATAGGAAAGCCATCTGGACCTGGCGATTTTCCAGTGCTCATCCCAAAGACCACTTTCTTTAGTTCATCACTGTCAATGGGTCTAAGGAGAGTCTGATTCTCTTCGTGAGAGATAATAGAAGGTATGACATTAATAACTTCATTTTGAGCTTCCACATCTTGTTCCATACTTTCCTTAAAAAGGTTTGAGAAATAATCCATTGAGTGGGAATGCATTCCAGGAAGAGTATCAAAAGAGTGTCCATTCTCATCTTGAAGGACTTCCATGTTATGCATTTGTCTCCTTGCACAGGCTGAGCGGTGGAAAAATTTTGTATTTCTATCACCTTCTAGTAACCAAGTGATTCTTGCTCTCTGTTTCCAGTAAATTTCCTCTTGATTATCAATGTCCTCAACCGCTTTGCGCAGAGCATCATCCTCAGCTTTAAGGTGCTCAGTAATGGTACCTTCCCTGAAGTGTTTTTGCACCTCCTCCCATCTAGCCATCAAGGGGGCCCTTTGGAGCTGGAAGTCCGACTTATTGGTTTGTCTCCACTGTTTCAATTTACACTTGACAAAATGAAGCTGTTTATGGAATTTGAACATTGCTGTCCCAAAGGGTAGGCGGCCTTCTTCCCACCACTGTGGAATTTTCCTTCGGAGATCCTCCTTTTGCAACCAAAAATTTTCAAATTTGAATGGCTTGTGGTGTTGACCTGTCATCGTCCCTCCCTCCAACAAAATGGGATAGTGGTCTGAGACTGGGCCTTCCAAAATCTGGAACTTAAGATTCCATTTAATAAATGCCTCTTCAGAGACCAAAAACCGGTCTAACTTAACCTTCCTGCTGTGTGGCTCTCTCCTCTTATTTGTCCAAGTAAAGTAGGTTCCGGGGCCTTTGATATCAACCAGGTTAAGGGCCTGGATTTGGGCAATCAAGAACCGGTCCCCTGGATCCAAAACTGGGGCACCACCTTCCTGATCCCTAACAGACAATTTGGCATTAAAATCCCCAGCTATGATCCAGTCAAAAACTTCCCGGGAGGACCTCATGTTGTGTACAGCTTTCCATTGGAGCCGCTGGCCATCAAAGCATTGAGCCCCATAGAAGTTTGTAATAAGAACATGTTCAGCTGTGGCATTGTTTCTAAACAGAGATGTGAGAACACCCCTCCAAGCTATGTGTTCTAAAGTTGTCCATTCCTGAGGGTTCCAGAGAGTAACAATCCCCCCCGAGGCACCTTGAGCAGCCACATCCATATAATCAGCACCCCGCCATATTCTGTTAGCAGTCTTGCACATAAGATCTACAGACATTTTTGTCTCCTGGATGAGCAAAAAGTCTGTTTTACATTTTCCTAAAAGTCTTTGAACAGCAGATTGATGGGTTCTGCTGTTTAAACCCCTAACATTCCAGGATTGAATAATCATTGAGGACCTTGAGAGCAATAAGACTCAATTGGCCTCACCGATCCTCCATTGATCAGCTTGTCTCCTTGTACTGCTAGTAGATCCTTATTGGATTTTCTGCCTGCTCCTTGGGAATTACTATTTTTAGACCTCTTCTCCACCTGGGTAATCCCTAGAACCGGCCTTTCCCTGTTCTTTTTAGAGCTTCCCATATTGACATCCTTAATAACCGGCTATGCTGGGGAGTGGATTACCAGTGCCCCTGAGTTCTCTGGCTGCATTGTCCCAGAGGGTTCCATTACCTGTTCTAAGACAGGAGTAGAAGAAGGGGAAGCCTGAGAGTGAATGTTAATATCCTCAACATTCCCATCCACTCCCTCCATAACTTGGTCCTCTTGATCCACTAGGGATTTAAAGATTTCATACCGATTGGTTGGCTTAAGTTGTGCCTGCTCCTTGGAATTTTTCTTTTTATTTCTCCTTCGCTTCGGTTGTTCAAAACCATCTTTCTGGAGATCAGAATCCTGAGGAATACTAGATGGTTCTTGGACAGGGGTAAACTTGCCCTCTCTGGGGCGATTTGGATTTCCAAGCGGAGCCTCCACTTTTGTGCTCAGAATATTTGGGCAGAACCTCGCCAGATGGCCGTGCTTATGGCAGACTCTGCATCTAAAAGGTAGTGCCTCATAATCTAACTGTTGTATCCAGGAGAGCCCTGTCAACTCAAGTTCCACCTCGACTGGTAGAGGCTGGCTAATGTCCATTTCAACACAGATCCTAGCAAAGACAACTGTGTTTCCCTCTATAGTATCTCTGGAGACTCCTAGAAATCTGCCTAATGAATTACCAATCATTTCTAGAACCTGCTCACCCCAAAACTCCATCGGGAGAGCATACAGTCGGATCCAGACCGGGACTGCCGTGGGTTCAATACGAGGGTCAAAACCCACTCTCCATGGTTGAACAAATAACCCAGCCGGGCCATGGTTCCTCTTCTCTGATTCAAATGCTCTGTTTCTATCTGCTAAAGAAGAGAAACTAATAATGAAATAACCATTACTGATAGGCCATAAGGAGTACTCACCTAGTGGCTCCCAGTTCTGTCTAACCCAGGTGTGCAGAAAGTTCAGAGTGGGACGAATACCCATGAATTTGCAAATCAGGTCATGGTGAGCACGGTAGGAGATTGTGTCTTCAACCAGCTTCGGTTCTATAACAATCTTTGGTCTGGTAGCGGATTGCGGGAGGCAGCCATTAACTCGGTGTGCAGATGCACCCTTGCCAGCATTCTTGAGTAACGTTTGAAAAGCACTTCGCTGAGCTTCATCAGAGGAAGACGAAGGGTTTTCTTTTAACATCTCAGCATACGAACTCTTTCTCCCAGCAAGAGGAACTGGAGGAGACCCCATTGGGCCCTCCCAGGGCAGCGGAAGAACCTTCAGCCAAGCACACTGTCAACCCACCACAGTCCCTGGTAGAGCTTCCACACCAGAAACCCTAGAGAAACGCCCGACACCAGCTCAGAGGTTTTTCCCGCCAAATCGCCAGAGCTCAAAAAATCCCCTAGGGCAAAGGAATTCAGCCCCCACTTTTTGTTAACACTTATAATATTTGCTTTTATTTTCTCATCTTAATACTCTTAAGTTTATTTTTAAATTTTTTATTTCTTGTCTCTTCCTCTTATTTTTTTATTACCATGGTACTTTCATCTTCATCAATATATTCAATTTTTCACAATGTTCATAGTGATACTTATGATTTATATGTTTGTCTTGGATTTGAAGTGTAAAGAACAACCTCAAATGCACTTTATTATTTATGTTATAATGGAAACCCTAAAGTGCAAGGATGCTTCTCCATTGTAATTACTTTCTTATGATTATCTAAAATTCTTAAATTTCTATTGATATCATTCATATTTAATTCTTTACTATGTTTCTCTTGAAATCCTAAAGTGTAAGGGATAAACTCTACATTACTTTTTGTTAGAGTTAGAGTATATTACATTATTTAGGTACATGATTATGTACCACCTTAGGTGTATTATTAGATAAGAAGTTACTTGGGGAAGAAGGAATATATGCACAAGTGTAAGAATGTGCAATGATGTAAAAGGACATGTGTCCTTCATGCAGTTAGGAAGAGTAAGGCCCAAGTAACTCATCTTCTTATATATAGGGCTCATTGTAATGAAGGATTTATACTCCATGTATGCACTAATAGAGAGCTCCATATGTTGTATTCTCCATTTTCATGAGCCTTCATTAATGGCTATTGCATGTGTTATTCCTAAATATTTTCTTGTCATTCTCATGCTTATTAGTTAGCCATTATCATAGCTATAAGGTTGCTTACTAATTTCATTACTTGTGGCTTAATTTTATTTTAGCTTATAGCTTCAAAAATTAACATGGTATCAGAGCATATGGTAGATCCATAGGAAATAGGAAAGCCACATAAGGTGCAAAAATTAGGACTTTTCAAGAGGTCACCCAATCGAGCACTACTCCAACTAAAAATGCTTAACTATGGAGTTTTTTTGATGGGTTGAAAAAATAAATGCCTTGCAGGCCTTACAATGAAAACCCTCTTTTTGGGGTTTTGGGGGAAATATTTTTTCTCTTCTATTTTCTTGCAAGTTCCTCATCCACTAGTTGAATTTTCACATGTACTTGCAAATCCACTCCAACCACCACTTTGCATGAGGATTTCTCGCTACCTAGTGTAGACACCAAAACAGCACCAATCCTATTATGTGACAACAAGCACTGATCGAATTGACATACATAGCCCCTAGGGCAACCCCTAGAGGTTAAACAGTGGTCCTAACCACTCCCACAATAGTTTGGAAGGTCAGAGGTCAATTTGGCACCTTTTTGGCACTTTGCTCTCTACTCGTCCCACCCTGGGATGATTACAAATTGGTATTCGTCCCACCCAGGGACGATTATCAGCATTCGTCCCAGGGTGGGGCGAATAGCAGGGTTTGACTGGCAAAAAGTCAAACCTCGATAGGTCCACTAGTTAACTGCAACTTCAGGACATGCAATTGTGAGGAAAAGATTCAAATCAAGGAGAGAGACTTTAGTCATGCATGTCTTTATTTTGGAGGCCTCATGCAAGGAGACTCTAAATCAGGGAATAATCTTTTCTCCCAAAATAGGACAAGCAACTCAAGTGGCGCCCTCGCATGCACATTCAAAGAGAGAGACCCTAGGTCTATAAATTGGTGAGTCTTCTCACCCAAAAAAGGAGAATAGAGAGGAGCTCTTGGAGCAATGAAGTGCTACCAAATTACATCCTCACCCATCATTTGTGCTTTCACATCCTTGATCTCTCTTTTGGAAGGGAGGTTATTGGGTGATTATTGGAAGCGCAATCCGAACCCAAACCCAAACATTTGGCCACAATATCCCACCAAATTTTTTTACACAACCCCATAAGAGGTTTTGGACCCATCCCAAGTGGATTGGTGCCAAAATAGAGTCCCAAACGGTGGGCGTCCTGCCCCCGGGTGCCCCCCAAACTATCGCAGTTCTAATCGCCCCACCCCGGAGCGATTAGAAATCTGTGGTAGATTTCCATGATTTTTCTTTTGCATCTGATTCTAGGTTGTTTACATATGCTGTCATTTAAATTTCATGTGATTCTGACAAGTTTTGATCATGCTTTTATCATTTCTCGCTTTCACTAACATGCAGATAGCATCATCATATTTTGGGTGATAGAGGCAAAATTGGCAAAATATGACCATCTGGGTCATCCCAAAATACCCATTTTTACCTAACCCCAACTCTGTAGGTGATTTGGAAGCTTATGGATTGGACATTTAGGAGGTGGCTTTCAGATAGGTTATGACAGTTCTAATCGTCCCACCCCGGAGCGATTAGAAATATGTGCAATATTTTTGGACTGTTCCTTTTGCAGTGGCTTCCTGGTAATTTTTTATTGCTTCTGTCAAATTTTTAGCTCATTTTGATATGTTTCAGTTATCATTTTAATCATCTTATGTATACACTGACCGCAGGCTTGGGGATCACATGTTTCATTTTATCTACAGGTGCTACTGACTATTTTTTGTTTCCTTGAATGCAGGATCTCGACATTAAAGGAGCAGCAAGGAGTCAAGACTCATCAATGCAAGTGGCGGTGATGTTTGGTCCACCCATTTTACATGTGGGCACGTGGAAGAAAGCGTATAAATCCGTGGTGTAATAGAGCCCTACTTAACGCTCCTAGTCCCCAAAATGGAGGAGACGTATTGTAACCTGATTTTAAAGAAAATTAATAAAAAGGGTTGTACTCGACATTTGCTTTCTATCTTGTTTCAATTGGTTTACGTTTCTTTCCTTTCATGCATTTCAGTTCTTAGGACTTAGCATTACGTTTCTCTTTTGCATACATCGCACTTGGCATTTTCGCTTTTGTTTTCGTATCCTCGTGCTTTCAGTGGCGATCACGGTGGGACCTATGTCCCTTGATTTTAAGATTAAATTTTTGATCAAAAGTTGTGTGTTTTTGCTTACAGGTATCAATATTTCAAGCATTGGACTGCTGCTCGTTCCATCCTGTAACGAATATAGATAGAATTTGTGCCACCCTGAGATGAATAGGAATTCATCTTACCCTGGGACGAATACATATCTATTATTCATCTCACCCCGGGATGAATAGCTCTCTATGCAATTTTAGGGTAGAAATTTAGAGGCATCCGATTTGGGCAGAGAAGAGGTAGGGGTCCTAAACACCTTCTATCATTTTCAGCTTTCTATTTTTTGTTTTCTGGTTATTTGCTTGCATAGGAGAGTTTTAATGCCTATTTTCTTCATTTATGCAAAATAAAAAGAACCTCACACATCACGAGATAATCTGAACACCAAGGAGTTGGTCGTAAAACCCCAACCCTTGATCAAGACCAACGATGGATTTCATCACCACCTTGGCTTGAAATATTGCATACATAACCCCGATCGTGACTGTTGCTAGACGTAAATCCTGATGAAAGCTGACCAAGTGTAGTTGGGGTGATTCCCAACGCATGAGGATAAGTCTTCTATGGTAGGTGTCATAAATAGAGTGATTCCCCTTCCATACCGCCTATGTTCCATGTACTTTTCTGCTCTCACGTACCTATAGTCTCCCTCACGTAAGGGTGGGTATATAGAGAGGTTTGGTATAATGGCCTGGCAGTGGTATATTGAAGGGGAAACCATTTTTGGGAGATATAAGAGCCCTCATATTGCATATACAAAAATTTCTTTACAAGGTTTTCAAAACAAACATCAAAACACACTGGACCAGATTTAGGGCACACTTTTAATCCATAAACAAGATAATCATTGCTTTGATTGTGTGTTTCCATTTTGTTTAGTGTAGCATAAGAAATCCTAAAGAAGATAAAAATGTACACATATTTAGGTAAACATCACCATGGTGTACACCCGTAGCCGAGCCCAATCACGGGCAGGAGCTGTAGAAAGTGTACAAAGGGGGACAAGTCACCTCCGATATAGTCCTGAGGACTTGGTCATACCACCTTGGTGGCCTGATCCACAAGATAGTCCACATCATGCCATTACAGAATGGGACTATGGAGGCACCCCTTTGAGGGGCACTCCCACTCAACATAGACCCTTTCAAGAGGAGGACCATACACGTGGCACTCAACATAGATGGGAGGGCTCCCTTAGATGCTCGTTATGAGTGGCCACCATGTGAGGAAGCACTAGAGCAACATAGGGTCCATAAAGAGGGGCCACATGATTTCGTCATCCCTCCTTTACCCCTTATTACTATCAGAAACACTAGGCCAAATCTAGAGCACAAGGCTCTTCAGACAGGGCAAGCCAATTCTTCCTGCCCCTTTCACACATACAAAAGGGAGTACGAGGAAGACCACTACATTCCTCAAGAGCAATACACAGCATGGGAGCAATGCGCCTCCGCACCTGCTATGTATCAGGATCACCCACTGAGGCCAGAGCCTCGGGTGAATGCCGCTAACCTCGACAGAGGAAAGCAACCCATAGGGATCTCGGATCACCATGACCGAGATAGACATATAGGAGAGGCATCTAGGCTTCCTAAACACAAGACGATAGAACAAATTGACTTGGCATTTGCCAAACATGCCACCCACCAAGTGCAAATCATGCAGCTTAGGCAAGACCAACAATAGTTAGAGCATCTGTATCGCCTTAGCAAAGAGCACATTCGGTGTCAGACAAATGAATTGCTCTAGAACACTATGCCTGAGAGGGTCCCAACCCCTCGCGTGCATAAGGTAGAAGTGTATGAGAGGCACAACCCATTGGTGCGAGACAGGTCCCCGTGACCTTATCAAATATTACCTCCAAGACCTCCTAGACCTGAGTGGGAGGCCACTCCCAGAAACAATGATGGGCACCCTCCGCGGGCACCCACCCATGTTTATAGGTCTCGCCCAGGAACTCCTCAAGAAGCCTATGAGGAGTATGAGCAAGAAGAAGAGTGGGCTGAAACACCCTACCAAGGCAGGGGGGATGCTTTTCGGCTACCCCTCCATAGGCCTCAAGTTCCCCGCAACCCACAATAGGAGCAAACCAAGGAGGAAGAGATCAAATCCTCCGATGCATATAAAGCACTGCTAGAGCACTTAGAGTCTATGGAGACCAAGACTTCTGGGCCCCAAAAGCCCACTTTACGCCAGCTTCGTAGTCACCCTGTGCATCCGTCAGTGTCGGCACCCCCATACCCTGAACACTTTAAACTGCCCCAGTTGGCACTCTTTAGAGGGGAGGAGGATGCCCAAGAGCACGTGACTAGATTCCTGAGCCAATGCTTTGGCATTCAGGACAATGATGCTTTGTTGCTAAGAACATTTATAACCACATTCGTAGGCCCTGCCTTGGATTGGTTCACTCAGTTGCCAAAACATAGCATCAGTAACTTGGATCAGCTAGTGGACGCATTCCTCGAATGCTTCACCTTCAACACCAAGAAAAAGGCATCACTAAGTGACCTAGCTAGCCTCAGCAAGTATGAGGAAGAAACCATGGTGGCCTATGGGAATCGATGGAGGACGTTGCTTTCAAAGCTGCCCTACCTCCCTCCCATGTTCGACCTGACCCAAATGTTCTCAAAAAGTTGTTTGAGATTGATCTCCATGCTATTGTAGCTACAACAATATGCCACTCTTGAGGAAGCCCTGGTGCAAGCCAGAATCATTGAGGAGATCAAGATACAGGATGGCGAGATTGCCAAGCCAAAGAAGAAAGAGTGGTCTAAAAACACCAAGACAGGGACCACGCAACCGAAACCCACTGCGGTCAATCAGGTTGCTATAAACGTCCCTAAGCCTACACAAGCAACACAGCCCCAAAAGGCTAACTATCAAGTGGTGCCTCTTAACAGTTATGACAGAGAAAATTAGAGGCAAGAACAAAATCAGCAGCGTCACCCTAGGCGACAATTCACACCTTACACAGAGTCCAGGGACTCCCTGTTTGACCGCTTGTCAGTGGCAAACTTGATCAACTCTGCTCGAGATTCAACCCATAGACCCCAATGCGCCAAAGCCTAAGGGCTACAGGGAAGACTTGTACTGTAGGTTCCACAGATGGGAGGGACATGACCTTAATGCATGTTGGAAGTTTAAAGGCTTGGTGCAAGACCTAATAGACAACAAGATGCTGGCGGTGGACAACCCCGTAGCACCAAACAACCAATAGATGGGAGTCTTCAAAGACCCCCTGCCTGCCCATGATACGCAGGAAAAGAACCTTCAAGTCAATGAGGTAACACAGAATTGCCCCATGCAGGGGTATGTAGGGATGATAAGCATAGTGACTAGGAACAAGAGGTACCCAGGAGCTGCCCCCGCGGTAGCCATAGGAGAAGTTCCATCGACGTCACAACCTCAACAACACCCTACGCAACCTCCCCCACCTAGACCAGTGGCCACGATTCGGACTAGACTTACCCAAAGTTTAAGGACCACGTCGGCTAGGCTCTCCATATACGAGCTCATTCAACAATCATCGCCCCATCGGGAGGCTCTAATGGAGATATTAAAAGCCATCGAGCTGCAGCCCCATGAAGCAAACTCTTTCAACAACTTTGTGGGACATGTAAAACAATGTACAGAACCAATCATCACCTTTAGAGAAGATGAATTGAAATCGGTGACTGGTGATGTGGCGGATCCACCCTTGCACGTCATTGCATGGGTCAACGGGATTCCGTATAAGAGGGTGTTGGTGGACACTGGCTCATCCAGTAATATCATTACAACAACAACATTGAAACATCTGAAGTTGCCGACATCTCACATCGTGGCCTCCACCTATACTCTTCGAGCATTCAATGATGCGATATGCTCGACGGTTGGCACAATTGTCCTACCCATCCAAGTGGGACAAAAGACTATTCATACGTTGTGCCACATCTTGGAAGGTGAGATGGCCTATAATATCTTGTTGGGCCGGCCTTGGATCAGGGACATGAAGTGTGTCCCTTCGATAGCTCATCAGTGCCTAAAGTATACATTTGAAGGATAGGTGCATGTAGTCCCGATAGACTTAGAGCCCTTCAAGTACTGCAATATGGTGCAACTAATGCCACAGTCGACCCTTCCATCAACACATTTGGATTTTTAGTTGAATCCATCTAACCAGGGTCCGATTCCACATGCATCCCCGCTGTCAAGTCCATCAAATCCCCAATCGGGTCCATCTTCCTCATCTGGTCCTTCAACAACGACGCCACCTATGGTGGCCACACCAAAGGACAAGGGAAAGAAACCCCTAGAAGAGGCACCACCCCTAGTCTCAACCATCTCTACCGAAGAGATGCCTAGCCGAATGGAAGTCGAGACGCCTAGTTCGCCCTACATGGAGTGGACTTAGGAAGAACTCCCATTCGCTCCCCCTCAACCACCAATGATCACCATTGAAATGGCCAGTACGGGCCTAGGGGAGTATCTAGTGTGGAACATTGTAGCAACACCCACACTTGAGTCCATGCAAGACATGGGGAGACCTCGACTCCCCATCGACACTGTGGTTCCTCTAGGCTACCCACCCAATCAGACAAAATTTGTTTATGGGGGCCTGGATAATGGCATTGAACCTTACATGCAAGAAGAAGAAGATGAAGAGCCCTTTTTTGAGGATGTCAACTATTTGTCCAACCCAGATTTTGCTTTGAGATATCTTGGCCAATGTAATTGGCATGGATATGGGTTGGGCAGGTATGAGCAAGGAGTGCGTGTTCTTTGCCAACCAAGATATCAAATGTCGTACGACAAGTCAGGAGTAGGGTTCAATCACCCCCTGCCCCTTGACATCTTGGTAGAGAACATGCAAGGCCTAGGGATAGGCAACAAGGATGGGTTGGCATTAGATCCATATGCCAATCCTAACACAACGTACACATTGGGGGATTATCTCCCATTGCTAACAACCAACCTTGTTGACCTTAACAACCCTTTCCCTTCGGTCGAAAAGGGAGAAAGTTTGAGGACTCACCTACAAGAGGGATATAGACAAGACCAAGAAGGGTCTTCAGAAGATGAGTCAGAGTATGAGGTAGCGCCTTGGGATCCTTTCGAGTCTGATAGCAATCATTCACAAGTAAACCCCATGGATGATTATCAGGAGAGCTTCATGACAATGTTCCCTTTAGATGCTCCAATCGAGCATATGCCACCTCAAGAGAATCAGGTCCCCCCGTAGAGAGTGGAACAACCTCGATGGGACCACATTAATTTGCTCGAGCAGGATGAGCCTCACATGTCGCAAATAGCTATTGGAGCCAACGAAGGCCTTTGGATCTCTGATAGTGATTATGAAGATGAAACTGAGATGGCCTATCTCAATCATATGCGATAGCAACAATACCCCGTGGACATAGACGACATGTTTGAATAGCTACACATAGGGCCAAGGCATAGGTGGCACCTAAACCAGGCATAGTTGGACCAACTACTGCACCCGCCACTTTAGGTATACAGAGAGCACCTTCCACCTGGAGACCCTATAGAGCCATCAGTGCCTAGGGTAGACCCTGTCCTCTTATCCGCACATAGGGCCGATCCATTTGTGCCAATACCCATAGAGCCAGATCCAGAGCACAAAGATCACCAAGGATGTCCGAGTAACCACACCCATGGTAATGGAGACCAAAATCATTTCATCAACATGATCTCCATTGATTTAACCGCCCCCATCCATAATCTAGCCGACCCAACATGGTCATTGCATCTAGACCTAGATGCTATAGACTGGGATCGCATTGACACACCACCATCCCCATCATAGTACTGGCCTTGTGGTGGGATGTTCCATTTCACCCCAAGACAGACTCAGGATGTCTTCCATGCTGAAGAGGAACCCGACGTTCCAAACGTAGATCTAAATTCAGCAAATGATATCCACTTGATCCCAACTCCACACCAGTTGGAGGATGGGTCCCACATGTCGATCGAGGAGATGACTGACGTAGACATTGGCTCTGATCCAATGAATTTGCAAATCATCAAGCTGGGGGTAAGTCTATCCCCCGAAGAGCAAGCCGACTACATTGCCCTTCTCAAAGAGAAGAAGGAGGTTTTTGCATGGTCCTACAAAGACATGCCGGGGCTAGACCCGTAGCTAGTCACGCATAATCTAACGCTTGATCCGACAGTCAAGCCAGTAAAGCAAAAACTACGTAAGATGCATCCAACAATAGCCTTAATGGTCAAATATGAGCTACAAAAGTTGTTGGATGCATAGTTTGTCATCTTCGTGGATTACCCACCATGGTTGTCTAACATGGTGCCCATCAAAAATCTCGACGGGAGGATTCGCATATGCACCAATTTTTGAGATCTAAACAAAGCGAGTCCTAAGGATGATTTCCCCTTGCCTAGCATCGACGCATTGGTAGATGCTACAGCGGGCCATGAAATGCTTTCCCTCATGGATGGTTTCTCGGGATACAATCAAATTCGTATTAATCCCGAAGACCAACTAAAAATGGCGTTCACAATGCCTTGGGGGACATTTTGTTATAAGGTCATGCCCTTTGGCCTTAAAAATGCTGGCGCCACCTACCAACGTGCCATGACATACATCTTCCATGATCACATGCATAAAACTTTGGAAGATTACATGGATGATTTGTTGGCCAAATATCTTTTGTGCCCAGATCATCTCGATGACTTAAGCAAGATCCTCGATCGCCTCATTGAACATAAAGTCAGACTAAACCCCAAGAAGTGCATATTTGGCGTCACATCTGGAAAGCTCTTGGGTTTCATAGTCTCCAAATGAGGAATCGAGGTAGACCCACACAAAGTCAAGGCAATCCTTGAAATGCTTCCCCCAACTACCATCAAGCAGCTCAGAAGCCTATAGGGAAAGGTCGCGTCAATCAAGCGCTTCATAGCGTAGCTATCTGACAAGTGCCGACCCATGAATAAATTATTGCACAAGGGGGTAGCATTTCACTGGGATGACGAGTGCTAGTCAGCCTTTGATGACATCAAACAATACTTGGCTTCACTGCTAGTATTGGCACCACCTAGACCAGGAGTGTCATTCTACTTATACATCTCAGCTACTGAGGTGGCATTGGGTGCCATGCTATCCCAAAAAAATGAACTACACAAAGAATAGGCTACTTACTATCTTAGCCGCACCCTGGTCAGTTATGAACTTAACTATGCATACGTTGAGAAGCTCTGCTTGGCAGTGGTGTTTGCTACCAAAAAGCTATGCCACTACATGCTCGACAATACGATGTATGTTGTGTCTAAGGAGAATCCATTGCGATACATGATGAGTCGTACTTATCATAGTAGCCGCACGACAAAATGGATCATGTTGTTGATGGAGTTTGACATAGAATTCATTGGACAGAAATCCATAAAAGGTCAAGTCATCGCCGATCAACTAGTAGAGGCTCCTCTTGAAGATGATCAGCCTCTGACCGTAGAACTACCTGATGATGGGGTCTTCCATGTTTCAGAATCTCCAGATTCTAACGAGCCTGAGTCACAGGCCGACATGACCCTATTCTTTGATGGTTCTAAATGTGAGCAAGGGGGTGGCATGGGAATTGTATTCTTCACACCGCAAGGGGCTCCAATGCCTCTATCATTTAAATTAGACTTCCCATGCACCAACAACAATGCCGAATATGAAGCCTTGCTCATAGGTCTTCAGACAACAATCACCATGAACATCAAATGTTTAAACATCTTTGGTGATTCGCTGTTAATTGTTAACCAAGTAAAAGGGGTATTCCAATGTAAATGCCCAGTTCTACAGGCCTACAAAGCCCTTGTGGACAAATTCTTGGCACATCTTGAATGGTACGACATCGAGGCACTCCCTCGATCATCGAATCATTTTGTGGACACTATGGCCTCCTTGGGGTCACTAATCCCGCAAGACCCTTCTGGTGAGATGACAACCATTCAGGTCAAAACATTATCGCAATCCATGATGGAGCGCGCAAGCTCTGACCTAACGCCAGGAATCCACCTGATCCAGATTGAACCATCTCAGGATAGGTTCTCTCGAATCCATGATTGTCTGAATCATGCCAACTAGGGGTCCTTGTTCTCCCCGACCCCTCTTAATAGCAACACAACACTATTTTTACAAGTTCTTTCCCGCTCATCTTTTGCTAGGGATGAACTTCAAGAGGGATTGGCCGTTCATACCATCGAGGTTTCTGATCAGCAGGATTGGTACACACCCATTAGGGATTACCTCAAGTTAGGTAACCTCCCACTTGGATTGACACAAGCCGCGAAAAGATCATTTAAATAGAAAGCGGAAAAACATGTCTTGCTAGGAGACATTTTGTATCGTCGGAGCTATGAAGGAATCCTCCTCCGTTGCTTGGACCAGCAAGAGTCCACTTGGGTGATCACCCAAGCCCACGATGGTACATGTGGTGGCCACTTCAGCGGTATGGCCATCACAAAGCGCATTCTCTGCATGGGCTATTATTGGCCATCTTTAGAGCGAGATTGTTGTGCATATGTAAAGAAGTGCATGAAGTGTCAACACCATGCTAATTTGACACACGTACCTTCTCAGGCCTTGCAACCGATCCAATCGGCTTGGCATTTTTTGTAGTGGGGCTTTGATCTAATCGAAAAGATCTCCCCTACGTCGTCAGGTCATCACACGTTCATCATAACGACCACAGAGTACTTCACCAAGTGGGTGGAAGCAATTCCGCTAACCTCTACGACTGGAACCCACATTGCGGAGTTTATTTTGCATAACATCATATGTCATTTTGGTATTCCATCCAAGATCATCTCGGATAATGGGACGTCATTCAAGAATAAATATGTGCGTGCTTTGACAACAAAGTACAAAATTCAGCATAGTTTTTCAACACCCTATTATCCATAGGCAAATGGGCAAGCAGAGGCGTCAAACAAAATGCTAGTCGCCATCCTCAAAAAGACCATCGTAGATAGTCATAAGGATTGGCACATTCAAATCCCGCTTGCCCTATGGGCTTATCGCACTAGCATTCGGACGCCCACTGGGGCAACTCCATTTTCGTTGGTGTATGGCTCCGAGGTAGTCATGCCTCTCGAGTTGGAAATCCCTTCACTACGCATATCAATGCAAGAGTTCATCGATGATGACACTGCGTGGCAGGCTCGGTTAGACCAACTTACATTGCTCGATGAATGACGCATCAATGCTCTCGAGCATTTGCGTATCTATCAAGAGTGACTTAAGAAAGCATACAACATGAAGGTTCACCTAAGGGACTTTCAGGTTGGTGACTTGGTCTTAAAAGAGAACCAACAGAATTCTAATTTGTCGCCCCATCTAAGGGACAAGTTCATGGCAAACTGGTTAGGTCCTTATGTGATTGATAGTAAAATAGGACCTAGAACATACCGGCTCGCCTCTCTTGAAGGAATCAAGGAACTAGAACCCTTGAACATCAGTCATTTGAGGCCATTCCACATTTAGAGAGAGCCATAGTCCACCCAAAAGCTCCAAGGATTCCCACAATCGCTTGGTCAATACCAAAAATGCCCCAAAGGTATCCATAAACCCTTTGGTCAAACCAAAAGCTCCAAGGATTCCCACAATCGCTTGGTCAACCCCAAAATGCCCCAAAGGTACCCATAAACCCTTTGGTCAAACCAAAAGCTCCAAGGATTCCCACAATCACTTGGTCAACCCAAAAATCCCCAAAGGTATCCATAAACCCTTTGGTCAAACCAAAAGCTCCAAGGATTCCCACAATCGCTTGGTCAATACCAAAAATGCCCCAAAGGTATCCATAAACCCTTTGGTCAAATCAAAAGCTCCAAGGATTCCCACAATCGCTTGGTCAACCTAAAATGCTCCAAAGGTATCCATAAACCCTTTGGTCAAACCAAAAGCTCCAAGGGTACCCATAATCGCTTGGTCAAAACAAATATTCAAAAACAAACAAAAACAATAAAATCATCAAAAATACCAAAAAAAAAATTGCATCTCAATTCTATGCATACTCGTAAAAATCAAAATACAAAAATATAAGTTGCATTAGGCATCGCATCCATACATTGCATATTTGTTGGTCATACAGGTCAAAGGCACCATAGACTGTAATTGCTCGGCAATTCCTTCATTTTCCACATTCCATCCATTTTATAAACACATACATCCAGAATAACACCATCCCCATTTTTAGCATAGTCAGTTGTCTCCTAATGTATGTAGGGTTTTCATCATTCAATTGTCTTTAAATTTCTAGCCAAAAACTGTACAAAGTTAAATGGATTTTACAAGGGAAAGTTTTACTTGGATCACGCCTCGTTATGTAACATCCCTACACAAGTTAAAACACATAAAATAATTCCCAAGTTGTGTGAACGGAAGATGAAAACTACAAAGCTAGTCTAGGATACCATAGGTGAAAGATTAGCCTGTTCATCCCCCTGTGCGAATGGTTCAAGAGTGCTGAGAATTGACAAAAGGACAAGCTCTTCCCCATCAATTCCCCCTAATAAATAGTGGTTTTCACCACTAGCAAAAATCCCAATCACCATTGGTCCCCAAAGTTGTAAGGATTCGTACTACACGCCCCTGACAAGGATGGGTAGTCATCCCCAAGGCCTAAAAGGATCAATGCCATTCAAAAGCAAAATCCCAACAAGCCATCATCACGAACATCTCCAATCACCTTTGGTCTCCAAAGTCGTAAGGATTCATACTACACACCCATGACAAGGATGGGTAGTCATCCCCAAGGCCTAAAAGATCAATGCCCTTACTTCATAATATCCCTAATCCCCTTTGGTTCCCAAAGTCGTAAGGATTCATACTACACACCATTGAGAAGGATGGGTAGTCATCCCCAAGGCCTAAAAGGATCAATGCCATTCACAAGCCACAAACCTACAAGCTCAACCTTATGCAAGCTCAAAATGCAAAATCAAATAACAGTGGTTATCACCACTATTCAAAATCCTTGCTCAAAAAGAAAAACAAAAGAGAAAAATAAATAGTGATTTTCATCACTATGTATACGAGCAAGTATCCTAACACGTTGAGCAAATAAAAGATGCCTGAGCTTGAATCCCTAGAATTCTCAGCATTTGAAAAACCATCTAGGTGATCCTCATTACGGGTTTGGTGGACAACCTACCTGGCAATGGCGGTATCCTAAACGCATGATGATATGTCTATCACATTAGCTTTGCGTGTGAGCAGACCAATGTTTGCATGTGGATGAGCTAGCTTATGGTACCTTAGATTGTCCCATGGATTAATCTTACTAAATACAACAACGGAGTTAGTGGAGCTAATTAGGTGATCCTCGATACAGGTTTGGTTGATAGCCTATCTGGCACTGGCGGTATCCTGACAAATACCACATAAACGAACTCAATTGCACACACAAGGATGTGAAATAACTTGGTCAAACTCAAGTCTGATTTATACCTTGTTCAAAAGTCTTGCGAGATAAATGTACAGTCTTGGCTAGTTAGTTAAAACATCTAAATCTCAGAAAAACTTAACTATAGTTTACAACAATTGGTACATTTCATTACGTACATCACCATCAGATAATACAAAAAATACAAAAACAAAATTATCACATGCAAAGTCATTCCACAAAGCCATCACATAAGTACAGAAAGCCGATAAATCTTGTACAATCTATGGTGCCATCGACAAGTTATCAACAACTCATTTCATTCATTCCATATGCATACATCATATAATTAGAAACATCGCATTCATAATACCACATGCATACATCATCATAAATAACTATGCATAAATAGAAAAACAAACCACGACAAGTGTCTAAACACAAAGAAAGTCATCTGTATATATATATCATCAAAAATTCCCGTAGGCTACAATAAACCGGTCCTCTGACCTCGCAACAAAGCAAAAACTCAAAAACCCCCAAGCCTAGGGCGTCGGCCACCATGATCACGCAGGATCGGTGCGACGGGAACTACCCCCCATGGTGTGGGTCCTATGGGACCTCTCAAGGTGGTTGCTACTCGCCCCCGCATCATGCCCACTAGCGCCCCCCTCATCCAATCGCCTGTGACGAGATGATGCTGACTGCTCAGTATCGTTGCCCCTCGTTCGATGTGAAGACCCACCTCCAGAGAGCTCAGGTAACCGCCCCCCGAGGCGGATAATCTCTCCCTCCAAATCCATCCGATATTGAACCACTCTGCCTCCCACCATCGGTATGCAACCACTACATCATCGCACTGTGCCAATGCCTTCTCCCTCTCTGCCAACTAAGTTCGTAGGAGATCCCTCTCCCATGTAGCATCTATATCCCCATCCCACCGATGGTACACAGCAAATGCATTCTCCCTCTCAGCCAACTGAGTCCGTAGGAGATCCCTCTCCTACAGAGCCTCCCCCAGCTCCTCATCTCACCTCCAAAGTAGGTCCTCCAATCATGCTATCTCAACATGATGCCTCACCTCCACACCCTCCAGGACTACCTGGTGCATAGGCATATCCGAGACTACGAGCTGCTCAGGCTCCCACTGCTTTGGAACCCCAAAATCATCCCCCCAAAATCTATCCACCTCTACCATGTCCGCATCCTCCAGTAGAACCCCCCAGACCTCTCCTGATGCCTCTACATCCTCACCACATACTGCTACCACCTCTACACCCCCTAGAGGCCCCTCGCCTCACCACCACCGTAAAGTCCACCAATGGTCATACTCAACAGTAACCCCGACGTCATCCACATCTAGGACGTCAATCATAGTATCCAAATCCTCACCCAACGGTGCAATGATCGACCAGACAAGAGTCCTCTCATCCCCTCGACATCGATAGATCAAGGGCTCACCAAGCAACCCCTGGCGCACCCCAAACTATCGTGTCACCCGACCATACGAGAAGAACTCCTGCTCGATCCTGTGCCACCCAATCAGCCACCTCCCCCTGCAAACCCACCAGAGCCACTCTCCAGCCTCAAGCCAGGCTAGACAGTCATGGTATGGGCGCCAGAACACCTCCCCTAGAGCAAGCCAAGAGAAGGCATCAACATAGTGCCCTACGACACCTACCCACCGCTGACTCTATCCCTACTCCTCAGACCATCGCCATAGTGCCCCATACCCGATCTCTCTATCTACCATCTCCGCCCGAGTCATCCATGGCAACCCCACCGGCCTCTCCACAGCTATGTGCTGCCAAGCCCAACACTGCAATAGATAACTGCATCCAATACCCTTTCACCTCCGATAACGGACCTCGTACAACTCATCATAGAGCTGTGCCAGCAGTGTCTGACCCCACCTCATAATCAAGGGTGCCTCCGTTGGACACTCCACCAACCTAAAAACCACCTCCAGCAGGTTCCAAGAGAACCTCACACCCGAAGAGTCGAGTAGCAGCATGTTGGAAATGAGGCCCATCAGTAATGCATGCCTCACTCCCAACACGCCCCTCTCTAGCCACCATCGTACCAAAATCCTGCCAATCTGGAAGTCGCCCTCTACCCTCTCCACTAGGCTATCCACACCCAACTCCTCCCCATGCCTGAAGCATCACGTCAGTACAGTTATCCGTTGATCACGCGACATCGTCCTGATCGGTAGCCCGTCTATCGAAATCCATAGAATCCGATAGACGTCCTCCAAGGTCACTATCATCTCCCCTATTGGGAGATGGAAGGTATTGGTTCGGGGATCCCACAAGTTGATCAGGGCCATCAGATAGGCCCGATCCCCGACCACAGGCTCTAGTCGAGTCACCTGCTTGAGCCCAAGGGCATCAAGCCACTCCTAGTCAGCCAAAGTCAGTGCCTCCCGTGCTTCAGAGAAAATCGTAGGCACACGGTATCGGCTCTTCACAACCTGCAAAAGAAAACAAAACAAAAACATTAAAAACATGATAAATTGTACAGTAATAACATGAATATACAAGCAATGCATAAAACAATGTACAACTAAAAACAGACAAATAACGAGCAACAAAATTCAAAAACAATTCAAACAATAGTTTGTCAGTACCTAGGGTTTTTAACTCTACATTTAAACTAAAAAAAAAAAAAATCAAAAATAGTTTGTCAGTTCTAGGGTTTTTAACTCTAAGTCTAAACTGATAAATTAAAAACAAAAAAAAATTCAAAAAATAGTTTGTCAGTACCTAGGGTTTTTAACTCTACGTTTAACTGATAAGCAAAATTCAAAAACAATTCAAAACAGTTTGTCAGTACCTAGGGTTTTTAACTCTACGTTTAAACTGATAAACAAAATTCAAAAAAATCAAAAAATAGTTTGTCAGTTCTAGGGTTTTTAACTCTAATTCTAAACTGATAAATTAAAAACAAAAAAAAACATTCAAAAAATAGTTTGTCAGTACCTAGGGTTTTTAACTCTACATTTAACTGATAAGCAAAATTCAAAAAATAATTCAAAATAGTTTGTCAATTCTAGGGTTTTTAACTCTAAGTCTAAACTGATAAATTAAAAACAAAAACAAAAAATTCAAAGAAACAAAATTTTCAGTTAACCTAGGGTTTACCCTTAGTCTACACTGACAAATAACTACAAAAAAACAAAACAACCAAAAACATTTTTCAGTTAACCTAGGGTTTACCCTTAGTCTACACTGACAAATAACTACAAAAAACAAAACAAACAAAAAAAATTTTTCAGTTAACCTAGGGTTTACCCTTAGTCTACACTGACAAATAACTACAAAAAAAAAAACAAAAACAAAATTTTTAGTTAACCTAGGGTTTACCCTTAGTCTACACTAACAAATAACTACAAAAAAAAAAACAAAAAAACAAAATTTTTTAACCTAGAGTTTACCCTTAGTTCTAAACTAAAATAACTAAAAAAATCTTTGTTAAACTAGGGTTTACTTTTAGTTTACAACAAATGCAAAATAAAAATTTTTTACTAGGGTTTCCAATCTACATAGTTTCCACTAGGGTTTCAATCTAAGTTCTAACTTAAAACACAAAAAAAAATAATAATAAAATTTGCACACACCAAACATTTCACTAGGGTTTTCATTTTTAATTTGAAAAACAAAATACAAAAGAAAAAACAAATAAATTGTGGTTTTAAAACTGTAACACAAACAAACAATAAAGAGGAAGAGCACTCACTGGTCTCACTTTGGCTCCACCGCTTGATGATCCGGTCCATGAACTCATGGTGTCCAAGAAATTTGGCAGTGCTTCGCTTCGCAAACTCGACCTCCTCCTCCTCAGAGCTCCAAATCGCTAGGAAAAACAAATGCAAATGAGCCCAAAACCTAGTTTTGGCCCTTAAATAGGCTTTTTAGCCTGTAATCGTTCCACCCTGGGATGAGCACTCTAGTTGGTACTCGTACCACCCTAGGACGATTATAAAACTAGTATTCGTCCCACCCAGGGATGATTACAGAGCAAAAATTTCAAAAACAACAAAAACTGCACCAAAATGCACAAAAAATAGCAATAAAATTGTCCAATAAGAGTGCTTTTGCACTTGACATTTCGGGCATGCAAAATAGATGTCGGGGTCACAAATCCTCACTATCCTACTCCCTAAGAAGGCTACCATAGCCGGACCGCTCCACGGGAGGACGGATTTTTGAGAATTTCATCCCCAAACGACGTCCCAAAAGGGTCAAAACCCACCCAAAAATAGCAATAACATTGCCGAAACGAAGGCGCCTTTGCGCCTGACATACTTGGCATCCAAAAAAGACATTGGGGTCACAAATTGTCACTATCCTACTCCCTAAGAAGGCTACCATAGCCGGACCGCTCCACGGGAGGATGAATTTTTGACAATTTCAGCTCCAAAAAGCGTCACAAAAAGGGTTAAAACCCACCAAAAATAGGTCAAAATGTTCGGAAACTGCGTAAGCATTCAACGAAAAACAACTGAAGGCACCCTTACCTAAGTCATCTTGGGTCAAGCGACTCGTCACTTTTCTCATGTTGGTCATTCCCTCATCGATTCGTCGCTTGAGGGGGTAGTCACACTTAGTCACCAATCAACAAATACACACCCAATCAAGGAAATGGCACGCATTCAAAAGATCATTGACAAAGACAATCACGCTCCTGCTTGGGGCAGCAAACAAGCAATAATCACAAGCTGATCAAACACTTGGCATTCTAGAATCATGAACTCAAGGTTCCCACAAACAAAAGGTTGCGCCCTTTGCCTATTCATGACTGAACAATGTCCAAGATCAAGTAACACCTCACCGAAAAAGGTTAACACTTGAATTAAGCTCCTTAGCTCATCAAAAGCAAGGATTCAAGAATGCGTGCCCTTTCCATACTTGGGGCATCAAGAGTTGGTTAGGTTACTAAGAAACCCTAATCATTAGTGCTTTGGTTATCTATTTTTGCTCAGCGCTGCGCCTTGCACAACGCATCCCAAAAAGGGGCATCTGTAGACACCAAAACAACACCAATCCGATTATGTGATGACAAGCACTGATCGAATTGACATACATAGCCCCTAGGGCAGCCCCTAGAGGTTAAACAGTGGTCCTAACCACTCCCACAATAGTTTGGAAGGTCAGAGGTCAATTTGGCACCTTTTTGGCACTTTGCTCTCTACTCGTCCCACCCCGGGACGATTACAAACTGGTATTCGTCCCACCCAGGGACGATTATCAGCATTCGTCCCAGGGTGGGGCGAATAGTAGGTTTTGACTGGAAAAAAGTCAAACCTCGACAAGTCCGCTAGTTAACTACAACTTCAGGACATGCAATTGCGAGGAACGACTTCAAATCAAGGAGAGAGACTTCAGTCATGCATGTCTTTATTTTGGAGGCCTCATGCAAGGAGACTCTAAATCAGGGAATAATATTTTCTCCCAAAATAGGACAAGCAACTCAAGTGGCACCCTCGCATGCGCATTCAAAGAGAGAGACCCTAGGTCTATAAATTGGTGAGTCTTCTCACCCAAAAAAAAGAACAGGGAGGAGCTTTTGGAGCAATGAAGTGCTGCCAAATTACATCCTCACCCATCGTTTGTGCTTTCACATCCTTGATCTCTCTTTTGGAAGGGAGGTTATTGGGTGATTATTGGAAGCGCAATCCGGACCCAAACCCGAACATTTGGCCACAATATCCCACCAAATTTTCTGACACAACCCCATAAGAGGTTTTGGACCCATCCCAAGTGGATTGGTGCCGAAACAGAGTCCCAAACGGCGGGCGTCCTGCCCTCGGGTGCCCCCCAAACTATCGTAGTTCTAATCGCCCCACCCCGGAGTGATTAGAAATCTGTGGTAGATTTCCCTAATTTTTATTTTGCATCTGATTCTAGGTTGTTTACATATGCTGTCATTTAAATTTCATGTGATTCTGACAAGTTTTGATCATGCTTTTATCATTTCCCGCTTTCACTAACATGCAGATAGCATCATCATATTCTGGGTGATAGAGGCCGAATTGGAAAAATATGACCATCTGGGTCATCCCAAAATACCTCGTTTTACCTAACCCCAACTTTGCAGGTGATTTGGAAGCTTCTGGACCGAACATTTAGGAGGTGGCTTTCGGATAGGTTATGACAGTTCTAATCGTCCCACCCCAGAGCGATTAGAAATCTGTGCAATATTTCTGGACTGTTCCTTTTGTAGTGGCTTCCTGGTAATGTTTTATTACTTCTATCAAATTTTTAGCTCATTTTGATATGTTTCAGTTATCGTTTTAATCATTTTATGTATACACTGACCGCAAGCTTGGGGATCGCATGTTTCATTTTATCTACAGGTGCTACTAACTTTTTTCTGTTTCCTTGAACGCAGGATCTCGACATTAAAGGAGCAGCAAGGAGTCAAGACTCATCAATGCAAGTGGCGGCGACGTTTGGTCCACCCATTTTACATGTGGGCACGCGAAAGAAAGCGTATAAATCCGTGGTGTAATAGAGCCCTACTTAACGCTCCTAGTCCCCAAAAGGGAGGAGACGTATTGTAACCCAATTTTAAAGAAAATTAATAAAAAGGGTTGTACTCGACATTTGCTTTCTATCTTGTTTCAATTGGTTTACGTTTCTTTCCTTTCATGCATTTCAGTTCTTAGGACTTAGCGTTACGTTTCACTTTTGCATACATCGCACTTGGCATTTCCACTTTTGTTTCCGTATCCTCGTGCTTTCACCTAGTGCTCTATTCTTTCCACTCTCCATGCACTTGTTCACACCTACTTGAGAATACTGCTACTATTCCTTTCAATTATGTTGTAGAAACCTCATCATCACTATCAAACCTACCTGCACACTCCATTCATGGACCAAACCTACCATTTCACTCACACTTGTATTATTATTTTTTTTCGTGAGCCTTTCCACTACGAATATCCTCTTTAAGCCACCTCAAATTCAACCCCTATCGCTCCTATACTATGCTTCCTAGCACATAAATTACCTGCATAACCTATTTGTTGTTTGTGAGGGTTTACAATGCACCCATTCCAACCTGTATGTCGCTCCTCTTGTGACTCAGAACTGCATGCTGCAAACACTTCCAAATAATATTTTCCTATTGTAATTCACTCACAAAGCCATCATATTGTGTGGATGTTACCCTAGCATGCACAATGAAGATTGGTGTTACCAAGCAGAGATCATGAACATTCATGGTACACACCAAGGCTACTGACAACTACCATGTTCTACTAGCAAAATGCATGGTAAATGGTACTTACTTATTGCAAAAATAACCCTCATAGCTATTGTAAAAAATAAAGTGTAGCCACGTGGTTGCTAAAATAAAAGAAGGTTGCATGCTGAAGAAAGAAAATTTGAGGTAATTTTGTTATTTCACTAAAATGCAAGGAGTTTTTTAGGCTTTATAAGATTCCTTTAAAACATTAAAATTAAATGGAGGTATAAGGTATATTTAAACTTCTCTTTCATTAAATATTAAAGGGAAGATTTAAGATGATTAACATAAGGTTAAATATTATTGCATTATCAATCTTAGAAAGCAATTTTAGCTAAAGGAGCATATCTTATAAATTGATTGATATTTCATACCTTACAATATTCGCAAATAATTGATTTAGGAGGTATAAGGTTTTCAAAATTGGAGAATTATAATTATTTTGCAATAATTATTTTTAATTTCTAATATTCTAAATTAGGGAGTTATAAGGCTTTACTACATTAAACCTTAGGATATTGGAAATATTTAATTATTGCAAATTTAATCATTTAGGTGCCAAAAGGGTTCCTATATCAAACATTAAAAAATATTAAATTTTCAAATACTATTAAAACCTAGGGACTTATAAGGTAATCAAATTCAAAGGAAATATCTTATTCAAGAATCTTCTTTTTTGAATCTCAATTATTAAAAATGACCTAATTTTGCTCCATGGAAAAATAAAATGAAGTCAGTACTTGTTGTTGAAAAAATTTGGGATATGTAAATGGAGAAATGCAAATTCTAGCAACAAAAATAGGAATTAAAAAATTAAAAAAATATGATGTTAAAGCCATGATGTTAATTCTATTTGCCATATCTAATGAAATTCAAGCACACATTAGTGAAGCATAAACTTAAAAAATAGCATGGGATAAATTGTGTATGATATTTGTAGGAAAGAATAAGATAACTCTTCTACATCTACAATCACAACTACATACAATAAAAGTTCATTATGGAGAAACTATAGAACAATTTCTTCAAAGAATATTAGAATTAAAATCAAAATTGCATACACTAGGAGAAAATGCTGAAGATGATCATTTAGTTTTAGTTACACTTAGAGCACTTTCTTAATCATTCAAAGCGTTTGTTACATCTCTTCTAGTATCAAACCAAAATGTATCATTTGAGGAATTGATATATATTCTTCAACAATATGAACTTGAAAACTAGGTGAAGAGTGAGTCATCTAATAAGGTTCATGCATTAGAAAAAGGATTGTGCACTTCATCACAAAAACAAAAATAAATAAGTATTGTTATATTTGTGAGAAAGAGGGCCATAATATAAAATCTTGCAAGTATAATGCATTGACAAGGAAAAGTCAATACAAAGAATATCCTAACAAGGAATCTCCTAAATAAAATTAAAATGATCAATCAGATCATGATACACAATCAAAACCTACAAGTAAAACACTTATGGAAAATAATATATATTTGTTAGTGGGTAATGAGAAATCCAATGAAGACCAAGAACTCACAGATTCTAGCTCAGATGATTTAAGTTCAGTTCATGATTGGTTAGAGAAAGCTTATCCGGTTAGCATTGATGATGATAAATATTTAAATGATAACAAGGATAGTGATGGTCAGAGTTGTATTGATATTGATAGATCTCAGTCTAATGATGCTTTTGGTCATTTTGAAAAACATACTAAAGGAATTGGTTCAAAATTGATGAAGAAAATGGGATATAAGGATATAGGTTTAGGAAAACATGAATAGAGAGTATAATAACTAATTGTATAAAAAATAAGACCAAAATATGAAGGTATTAGATATATAGGTCAAACTAGCAACAACAAACAAGGAACCAAGTTCATAACAAAAAATAGTACCATCAAATCAGTGATACAGTTTGATAGAATCAACTATAGTAAAGGATAGAATGGTAAAAAGAATATTAGATGCAATCATTGGTAGACATGAACATAAAATAGAGAGATGTTGGAATCTTCATAGTTGTAAGACTTGTGGAGGACATAATCATTCTCAAAAAACTTATCTATATAAAAGAAAGGAAATCCAAACATTAAAAATGAATTGTGGATGTATAAGTATAGATGAATGGAATGAGATGAAAAGAATGTTGTATGGTTTATACAAAATAAAACTAAACATGATAAAGAATCAAAAAACATTAAATGAAAATAATGCTACTAATTTTTGAGTAATATTTTTATCCAATTACAAGAATATACTCATAGTTAGGATTCTGCTCGGATATCCTCTTTTGCAAGGAAATATTTGTAATTTTCCCAAGGTTCTGTTTAATGTATTAATTTTCTTGCAATGCTTAGTGAAAAATGTGAAATGCTAAAAGCTAATTGAATACCTTAGTGTCACATACACTTGTTAACGAGGGGTCTATTTTGGTATTGATTTGATTTACAATAATTTTGTTGTTCATGGAATTATTGAAAATGTGAAATTGTTAATCAACTAACAACCTTAAAAATTTGATAATTATTTGATTTCAACCTTTGAGAATTTGATTTTAATTGATTTCATCTCAAATTATTAATCAAATTTTATCTTTGATTATTAAACAAGTTTTATCTTCGATTGTTAAACAAGTTTTATCTTTGTTTGTTAACCAATATTATTTTTGTTTGTTAACCAAATTTTATCTTTGATTGTTAATCAACTTTTATCTTTGATTGTTAATATTTGCTTGAAAATAAAAATAAAAATGATCAAATCTCACTTTGCAATTTAGGAACTTTAGAATATTATATTAATTGTTCACTTTAATGAAAAGTTGGAATTTATTGAATTTTCCATTTTCATAATGTGAAATTAATTTTATTATTTGGAAAAATTGAGTTTCGAATATGCACTTGCTCCACAAAGTCTCCAACCTTTATTTAGTGCGTTTTAATGGATATTTAAAATTTTCAAAATCCTTTATTTCCTTCCCTTTATTTAGTTTTGTAATGCTTTCTATAATATGCATATGTTCACCTTTGTCTCTTTTTGTTGAGTGCAAAACACTACCAATATACCCATTTTAACATCTTTTTAAAGCTTACTGCCATTTTCTTTTATCTTTAATGAATTGGTCCATCCTTTACATTATTTGATTTGTAACTACAATGTTTAATATTTTTTATAACACTTTTGTTCATTTTATTTTCAACTTGGATGTACGACCATGAGATAATTGACGTAGGCAGGGACCACAATGTCAAATATTTACAAGGCATCCTTCAAGTACCATAATAACATGCCTAATATGTGATCAAATTTCAAATTCTAACCTCGTTCACATATGTATAGGTTTTGACAAACTCGATTAATAGTAAAACACACATTGAAGGAAAGTAAACAAATGGACAATAAAATCCGACCTCTGATGAATGGCCAAGTAGAATAATTGGAAACAAATCCAAAACTGGTTTGGAATTTCTAGCAAATTTTGACATCAAGATTCCTATCTTCATCGCATTTATCCTACAATTTTTGTGTAAAAGTTATACGTCTTTCTTATGAATTCATCAATTTTTAACTTCATGGATATTGAGTCTAGAAATAATATTCTGATATGAGCAACCAACATGGTCATTGCAGATATCTACAAACAACTGCAATGTAGACAATGTATTCACCCTCTGAGGTTTTGTCATCTCTACTTTTTAATTTCTTCACTAAAACATAGATTTCAAATAGTGCCACAACGTTACCTATGGTTGCATGTCAAAATATAAAATTGTTGTGCTTTGCAATAGATCACATAGCTACACTAAACCAACATCTTCAAAATAGCTTCATGAAAATTTTTAGAATTCAAATACGCAGTTTGACTTTGTCCCTGATTTTTGTGACACTTCCAAACACAACCAAAAAATTATGTAGTCATTGGGAATATGAAACAATACCTCATACAAATATTTAAAGTATAGTATATATGATTATTACACTGATGAATATCCAACGTAATCTTATCTCTCCCTCTAGCCAATAATGCATCAAAAATGTTGAAGCCTGGAAGGAAGGAATCCACTCTAATGTCTTCATATTTTAGCCCTGTAATCTAACCTCAGTGTAGCTATGCCGAGCTAAACTATTAACATCAAAATATGATCAATATTTATCATTAAACTTCACAAAAACTAAGTTAAGAGAGTTGCACAAGTTTATATTGTACAACGGAACTAGTTGCTAAAATAATATTCACTTTGTGGGTTAAGTTAAGAAACTACTTCAAGTATCTACCTACTGTGATGTTGTCCAATGCACTTGCTCATGGTCCAATACAAATACCCAGTTGTTCTTGGTGCCCTTGCACCACTTCTTTCCTAATCACTCATTGACACGATCTACAATCTTCTCAGATTTGGTGATCTATGTTATTTTGGAAGATCTTACCGTGTTACCACATAATATGAATATTATTATTTTTGAAAAAGGAGTGTACAAAAGCACGAAATATCTTCCTACAAGGTATTTTAATTTTGGGTTTGCTAAAGTGAGTATCAACTCTATTTAATTATCTGCGATGACTATGTTAGGACCATGGTGAATATCTTGATCTCATTCGGAGGATGCAACCTCAAGAGTAGGAGGGATAGAATCATGTGTTGTCTCAATCTGTTTATCAAAGTTGTGGTCCCAAAAACTAGATGTTTTAATTATTCACTGTCGGTCGAACACTCATATTCCATCTTGTTATCCAACGTTGATATCTTACCCATATCATTTTATTCCCACATGCAGGATGCAATGGTAGTGAATATGGTTTAAAAGAAACAATGCACAAATTATTTGATTACCACATGGTGATCTAGACCCTTCACACGTCCTCCCTTGCCTACCATGTAGCTGTTGTCATTCTACCATAGTCTATGTCCAAGTTATCACCAAGCCAACCTAAAAAATTATCCAAATTATTCACCGTAATCTGTATCCAAAGTTGTCATCATGTCAGCCTCAAAAATTTTCCAAGTTGTCACCATGTAAGCCTAAAAAATTATCTAAGTTATCACTATGTCAGCCTCAAAAATTATGTCGGTTGGGAGGGTTCGCTCCAAAATATCATACCATATTTTTTGATAATCTGAATACATAAATCCCAAAAACATTAAGTCAAAATTATTTTATACAAGATTAATTCGAAATTTCTTTATACAAATCTATAAGGTGACAAAGGTAATTAAATACAAAATGAATATTTAATTTATTATCTTTTATTTATTATTTTTTATTATTATATTTTTATTTTTTATTGAAATTTAGTTTTAATTAAAATGCAACTATTCATGGATTGGTCTCAAAATGGATTATATAAAATATTAATTTAAACTTATATATGAAGCTAAGCAAAGCCACTAGAAACATTGTATGAATAGATGATAGCTATATTATACTCAACTCTTAGTAGATTGATTTAATCAACTATTTTGATTTCATTCAGAGCATTTTGAGGACTTTATCCCAATTTAAACATGATCCTAGGGGAAAGAATATATTTGGCAAACGTAAACTTATGATATCATAAACTGACATAAACAATGAAAGCTAAAAGTTACCTTAACATCAAAAATTTCAAGTGGGTCTCCAAATTAGGGTACGTTGTGTAATGGCAACAACAAATGGCAACTCTGTTGAAAAAATGCTCCTAAATATTTTAGACAAAAAACCCAGTCTAAAATAAAGAAAACCAAATATCATAAATATAAATCATCCAATATGTATCCAAGAATTATGGTGTTGGATAATTTCAATTGAACACAAACACTTCATTTGCTTTAGCTAGTGTATGTTTTATGAACTCATTCTCTATTTTTGAATCAATTAGATTCTTCTTATCAATTTTATAATTAGGCTATGAAAAATATTACTCATAAAAATTTACCTCTATATTGATTCACTGTCAATCAAGCATCTATAGCTCTGGTGGAGATGACCTTGATCTCTTATGGGCCTTACTCTATTTCCAACTAGGTGTCTATAGCCCCAGTAGAGATTATATAAAACACCAAGTCATTTGATTGATTTGAATATTTTAATATATAATCATTTAATTGCTTTGTAAATATCATATGTGCCTTTTGGGTTAGAGATCATCTAAGGGTTAAGATGGAGTCTATAAATTTTTTTACTTAATAAATAAACTAGAATGATTTCATGCATCAGGAGTCAAACATATCCTTTTAATATAGTGTTACATGTGAAGCTTTAGCAAAATGTTGTATTATTTAGATCTCCACCATTCTAATCCATAATTCAAGAAAAACTACTAGATAATCTAATTTTGCCAACTTTAGTTTCACTTCATATCAACCAAGAAATTCATCTTCCATGACTAAGAAACATTTCCCACAAAGTGACAAAATTTTATTGCAACTACACAACTATACCACAATCTGGAAAACCAATATAAAACACACTATGAAAATGAATAAACAAATATGTAAACACAAACCAAACCCAAAATTTTGAATGAACTTGTATTATTGAAAGATAAAAATAAAAAAAAGAAAATTTTCAAAATGAAAATAACCAAAACAAACAAATAAGTGATGATTGTATCCAAATAGTACATACCCACACAAAACCATGCACAAGTGAAAAAAAAATAAAAAATAAAGTTACATACAAGAAAAACTTACAAAACCCAAAATGATGTACATTACAAGTGACAAGTATGATTTCTGTCTCAGGGATAGAAATAGTGCTTTAAAAATTACCCATTGATAGGTAAAAGAATGTTCTCTCCACTTAAATTTAGCAATATAAAATCATTTTTCTCAAGAATATTGAAAATTTGGTAGGAGCCTTACCAAAGTTTATCAAATTTATCATGATCATCCTTCTTTTCATGTGCCTTATCCCACAATAAAACCAAATTAACAGTCCTAAAGGATTTGACCTTGGTTCTCTTATCAAACCACCTTTTGAAAACCCCTTGGTTCTTACTAAAATGCTATAGAGCATCTTATCTCTTTTCATATAGACTCATTAAATGAGTAAATATTACCTCTATTTTATCATAAGTTTCAATATAATATTTCATAAATTGAAGAGTCTACAATTTCAAGTTAGTAGGAAAAATGAGATCTTGAACATAAAATAAATGATTTGGAGAAGTGCCTATGGATCCTTTTGATCTAGTTCTATCCACCTATAAAGAATCCTTCAACATGTTATGTGAGTCTCTAGGATTCATTTCCAAAAATTTCTTACTAATCGACAATAAGTTCTTATTAGTAGATTCTGCTAAACTATTACCTTATGGGTAATAAATTGAAGAAAAATTTATATTTACCTTATTGTCATAATCCCATTCTACAAAAAAATAGTGAAGTGAAAATAGAACCATTATCACAAACAATAGAATATGGCGTACCAAATCTAGTAACAATGTGTCCTAAAAATTGAATGATCACTTTAGAAGTATAGTTCTTAGTGGGAATGGCTTTAGTTCGTATGGTACAATAATATGTGGTGATTAAAATGTATTTATGGCTAGGTGAACATTTTGGGTTTATAATCCATATAAAATATAAATCCCATTATGCAAATGGTCTAGCCTTAAATATAGGTTATAAAGGCACGGTGACATTTCATTCTCTATTGGCAACAATATGACATGTATGGCAAGAACAAATATGGGCATTCACATATTTGAAAATGTGGATCCAATAGTAACAAGATCTCAAAATCTTGTGTGTTGTGGCATTAGATGATCAATGCCTAGTCACATGCTTACCATGAAAATCCTTAAGTATTTGTATGGATTCATCCTTACTCAAACATCTAACAAAAAGTCCTTATTGATTTTTTCTGTATAACACACCAACTTTAATCATGAAATTAGATAACCCAGGTGTTGTAGGTGAGTTGGACAGGAGAGGGCAATCCTCCAAGGGAGGTCCCAGGTTCAAATCTCCACCCTCCCAAAAAGTTGAATTGGGTATCCAAAATCTAATTGATAATGTTGGTGCGGGCAAGGTCGGATGTGACTCCCGGGTGACTTTGATGGTGTAGAACCCCCTGTTCGTGGTCTCTCAGACCAAGGCGGCCCCTCAAGGGGTTTTTTTCTTAAAAAAAATCATGAAATTAGATATTTTTAATCAAAGTGCTCTTCTTGTGTAGCATTAAAGTGATCGGGGTACTTACCATTCAATATAAAATACACAATGTCATTATACCATTCATATGTGATGATGCTTTTTGCAATGTATTTATGACACACGATTTGGGGGTCAATTTTAGCTAGATACTTTTTCAAACCGTATCCTCTAACATTATTAATCAGATGGATCTCCAAATAAAACTCCTACAAAGTAGCCAACCATTTGCATTTTCTTTTTTCCAATTCATTCTGCATCAACATTGTTTTGACAATTGGGTCAAGTGCTATTGTAAAAATTCTACAATGCAAATTGTAATGTCTAATCTTCTTCACAATTTTAAAAAGAGCATATACCTATTTATCTAGAATAGTGTACTTCAACTTTACATATTTTAGTGGAGAACTCAATAAAGAAATAGTAATTTATAAATTATATTTGTTCTTTTGAGTTAATACACTAGAAAAATAATGCTTAGAAGTAAATGAATAAATATACAAAGGTTTCTTGTAATTAAGAATCACAATCACAGGTGTAGAATATATTGTATTTTTTACATCCTGAAAAGTTACTTTAGCTTAACTGGTCCAATTAATGTTAGCATCATTTTTCAACATATCATTTAATGGTTTGACTATTTCAGCAAATCTTGAGATAAATTTTTTGATAAGATTTCACTAGTTTCACTGGTAGGTCTCTCGGTTCCCCAGTAGGCAGCGCCACATTTTTTTAAAGATATTTCATTGGGTTGGTGCATGTTACTCTATACACCGAGAGAGCACCTATTTAGATCATTGGTTTCCAAATCTATTTTTTTATATATATTCTAACAATTTAAGCCAGAGTTAGGGTTTTACAAAGCTAAGGAATTTTTTTATTTTATCTTCTACTCCTTCACGATTTGTGACACTAGAGTGACTTCGATGGCTTCTTCTGTCCAATCGTTCCCTGGTTTCACTTTCTGCCTCTTCTTTTTCAAAGGCTGAGAGATTGTATTTTTTTATTTTTTTGCATTTCCTTTTCTTGGCATTTGTTTCTTTCGAATCATGGTGTTTCAAAATTTCTTTGTCTACCTTTTTTTTAGGAGGCCTTAAATATTTTTTGGCTCTCTAAAAAAGAAAAAGGGTGATACCTACTTTAAATTTACAATAAAAATTTCTTTTGGGGGTCTCTTAGGGTGCAAGTTTTTGCACACTTGTGTGACAAAGTGGGGTTAAATTTCTTGCATATCTCCTTCAATAGTTAATTAGCTTCTAGTAAATCTAATATTTCTTTATCTTCTTTATATTCCATTTTATTGCATAAAGGAATTAACGATATCAATATTAGATTAAATTTTTTAAAGGTCTAAATATTTCCTTTTATCATATTGGCATAATAAAATATCATTTTATTTTTTGTTTAAACTTTTTATAGTTTATAGGAAATCTAAAATTCATTCTGAATTTTAAATTAAGTAATTTTATGCATATATAATTTTTTGAAAAATTATCACATCTAATAAAATCTAAATTTCGTATAACCCTATTTTTTAGAAATAAAAATATATATATATCCCTCAAATATCTTTAGTCTACGTTCCTCGTATAAAGCAATAAAAAAAATATAGTCTTCCTCACGTAAGTGCAATTTTTTTGGACACTTTTTCAAACCCTATACTCTAACAATATTCATCAGATGGATCTCCAAATAAAACTCCTACAAAGTAGCCAACCATTTGCCTTTTATTTTTTTCCAATTCATTCTGCATCAACATTGTTTTGACAATTGGGTCAAGTACAATTGCAAAAATTCTACAATGCAAAATGTAATGTCTAATCTTCTTCACAATTTTAAAAAGAGCATATACCTATTTATCCAGAATAGTGTACTTCAACTTTACATATATTAGTGGAGAACTCAATAAAGAAATAATATTTTATAAATTATATTCGTTCTTTTGAGTTAATACACTAGAAAAAGAATGCTTAGAAGTAAATGAATAAATATACAATGGTTTCTTGTAATTAAGACTCACAAGCACAGGTGTAGAATATATTGTATTTTTTACATCCTAAAAAGTTGCTTTAGCTTAACTAGTCCAATTAATGTTAGCATCATTTTTCAACATATCATTTAATGGTTTGACTATTTCAGCAAATCTTGAAATAAATTTTTTGATAAAATTTCACTGGTAGGTCTCTCGGTTCCCCAGCAGGCAGCACCATATATTTTTAAAGATATTTCACTGGGTTGGTGCACGTTACTCTATACACCGAGAGAGCACCTATTTAGATCATTGGTTTCCAAATATAATTTTTTTATATATTCTAACAATTTTTGCCAGAGTTAGGGTTTTACAGAGCTAAGGGATTTTTTTATTTTATCTTCTGCTCTTTCACAATTTGTGACACTAGAGTGACTTTAGCGGTTTCCTATCTCCAATCATTCCCTGGTTTCACTTTTTGCCTCTTCTTTTTCAAAGGCTGAGAGATTATATTTTTTTATTTTTTCGCATTTCCTTTTCTTGGCATTCGTTTCTTTCGAATCATGGTGTTTCAAAATTTCTTTGTCTACCTTTTTTTAGGAGGCCTTAAATATTTTTTGGCTTTCTAAAAAAGAAAAAGGGTGATACCTATTTTAAATTTATAATAAAAATTTCTTTGGGGGGGCTCTTAGGGTGCAAGTTTTTGCACACTTGTGTGACAAAGGGAGGTTAATTTTCTTACATATCTCCTTCAATAGTTAATTAGCTTCTAGTAAATCTAATATTTCTTTATCTTCTTTATATTCCCTTTTATTGCATAAAGGAATTAACGATATCAATATTAGATTAAATTTTTTAAAGGTCTAAATATTTCCTTCTTAATATTTCCTTTTATCATATTGGCATAATAAAATATCATTTTATTTTTTGTTTAAAATTTTTATAGTTTATCGAAAATCTACAATTCATTCTAAATTTTAAATTAAGTAATTTTATGCATATATAATTTTTTGAAAAATTATCACATCTAATAAAATCTAAATTTCGTATAACCCTATTTTTTAGAAATAAAGATAAAAAAATATATCCCTCAAATATCTTTAGTCTACGTTCCACGTATCAAGCAACAAAAAAAATTATAGTCTCCCTCACGTAAGGGCGGTTTTTTTGGACCCTTGGTATAAAGGCCTGACAAATATTTTTATCAACAACTATTTTTGGAAATATCTCAACTTATAGTCTCCCTCACGTAAGGGCAAGTTTTGAGAAGACCAACTAAACTAGTTGATCCCCTGCATTTCAAACCAAAACCCTTCTTATTCTCACATTACTTATAGTTTCCCTCAAGTGAGGGTGGGTACTGTGATAAATAAAGGATTTGGCAATCTAAAGCAAACAATATTAGGCCTCATTATACTTATAGTTTCCCTCTCATAAGGGTGGGTATATTTGAGTTTTCTATATATTGAACAACTTCATTTTTCTTAAACACAAAAATTATTTCCTTTTTTGAAGTTTTAAAGGGGGAGTATTGGTAATTTAAATCTTCAAAAATGAATTCAATTGAGCCTCTCACCCCTTATAATTTTCACTCTTGGAAACCTAAAATTTTAAATCTCATCTCTCAAAAAGGTCTTACTCATTTATTAGAAGAAAAGCAACCATAATTTTATAAAGAATATGAAATATTTGTTCATAAAGGAAAAATGCATGAAATTATGGGTATTATTAGCACCGATGTTCATGAAATTTTTTGGTTTCATCTTACAGATTGTAAAACTCCTCATGAAATTTGGGAGAAACTAAAAAACTTGTTTGGAAAAATAGATTAGATGAGATCAATGCAAATAGAAGCCGAACTACCTTCTTTATCTCCTAATGATTTTAGTAGTATTATTGATTTCCTCACTAAGTTCAAAGAAGTCCTCACTCAATACAAAGGTATTGGGAAGACTAAGACAAAAGAAGAATACATTTATCTAATCCTTTCTAAGCTAAATGGTGTTTTTCAAATTTTTGCAACCACCTTCATATCTACTAAAGATGCTCTTGGTGCAACCTTTAAAATGTCCTCTTTAGAAGAATTTTGTGATAGATTAACTAGGGAAGAAACAAAACTTGCTAGATATGAAATCTCTTCTTCTTCTTCAAAAGCCTTAGTAGCCTCCACCTCCTCTAAAGAAAAATTCAAAAATAAGGAGAAAACTCCCATTACTTGTACTCACTATAGAAAGAATGGTCACTCTACTAACAAATGTTGGAAAAAATTATAGCAACTAGAGGTAGCTATAAAGGATCAAAAGATAGAAAATAAAAAGCAAATAGGAAAAGCCCTTAATGTTCAAGGAAAAACCTCCAATTCTTCCTCTAATTACTAGGTCCTAGATTCTGGAGCAACTCATCACATGACTGCTTCACATAAGTCTTTCTCTTCTATCTCCTCTAGCTCTACTCATAGCATAGAAGTAGGTGACTCTTCCTTCATCCCTATCAAAGGGAAAGGGGATATAACCATTGATGGTGGCTCTATAAACAACGTTCTCTATGTTCCAAAAATTGCCACCAATCTCCCATCCATTTATGAAATTTGTACTTTTGGAAATGGGAAAACTGTTCTCTTCTCCCCAATAAGAATTGAGATAAGATATTTTAAACCCCCTCATTTTATTGTAGCTAAAGGGAATATTGATTATAAATCTCATCTTTTCCACTTCAAAGGATTTCAAAATATAGAAGGAGCCTCATGTTTTGTAGCTCATAGTAATCTTGAAAGTCAAATTTGGCATGAAAGGTTTGGTCATCTTAATAATAACTACCTAAAGGATTTGTGCACCCATAATATGGTTACAGGATTACCCCAAGTATCTTCCAATGATGGGGTTTGTCTTGGATGTGCTCTTGGAAAGTAGCATCAATATCCTTTCCACCCAAGTAGTTCTCTAAAAACCTCATCTCCTCTAGATTTAATCCATAGTGAGTTAATGACCTTTCCTGAAACATATTTCAAAGGAGTAAAGTATGCTCTTACCTTTATTGATGATTTTTCTAGAAGGTCTTGGGTCTACTTCCTCAAATATAAAAGTGATGTGTTATCCCACTTTAAAGTCTTTAAAGCCTTAGTTGAAAATAAGGCTTCTTGCAAAATCAAGAAGGTTCAAACTGATAATGGGGGGAATACTATAGTAATGAGCTCTCCATATTCCTTTCTAATCATGGTATAATACATCAAAAATATGACTACCATAATCCTCATCAAAATGGCATTGCAAAAAGAAAAAATCAGACATTAAAAGAGATGGCTAATTGTATGCTCCATTCAAGAGATCTTCCAAAAGTTTTTTGGGCAGAGGCTATTAATTATGCAAATTATATTCAAAATCGCACACCTCATAAATTTCTTGACCAAATAACCCCTGAAGAAGCATGGTCTATATTAAAAATAGATGTTTCCAATTTTAATATTTTTGGATGTACTGCTTGGGCTCACATCCCAAAGAAGAAAAGGAAGGATCTTGATAAGAAAAGCAAAAATCTCATCTTTATCAGTTATTGTGAAGAATTTAAAGCATATAGGCTTCTTGATGCCTCAACTCATGAGGTATTCTTTCATAGGAATGTCCAATTTGATGAAACATTCCCTCAAAAAGATCCTCCAAATGCCTCTTCCTCCATCGAGCCTTCTCCTATAGTAGAACCTCAATATTATGAAGATCCAACCCTTGAAGTTAATTTAGTTATTGATAATCAATATGAAGAACCCGTAACTCCTTCTCAATGTCTTTCAACTCCTTCAACTCCTTCTTCTATGCCAAAATGGGCCCGCACAATTGTTAAAGAAGCTACTCCCTATATTCAAAATCTTCCTTCAAACAGATCTTCCAACCTCATATGTACTAGTTTTGTATGTCAATATATTTTGTCTAATCCCCAATCCTTCAAAGAATCCTCAGGTATAAAAGAATGGGAAGACGCCATGGATAACAAATTTTCTTCCTTGATCAAAAATGATACTTGGGATTTAGTTCCCTTACCTAAGGGAAGAAAATTAGTTTGTTGTAAATAGATCTTCAAAACCAAATATGGGCCTAATGGATAAATAGATAAACACAAGGTTCGTCTTGTAGCCAAAGGTTTTTCTCAAATAGAGGGTATTGATTATACGAAAACATTTGCTCCTGTTGTTAAAATGGATTTTGTTAGATTGGTTCTTGCTCTGGCCACTTCCTATAAATGGCCAGTCTATCAAATGGATGTAAAAAGTGCCTTTTTACATGGAAATTTAAAAGAGGAAATATTCATGGAACAACCTGTTGGTTTTACTCAAGACTCCTCTCTTGTTTTTTGGCTTAAAAAATCTCTATATGGCCTCAAACAAGCCCCTAGAGCTTGGTATGAAAATATGGACTCCTTCCTTCTTTCAACATGTTTTTCTCATTGTGAGTCTAACAATACAGTTTACATTTGGAGAAGTAAAGAAAATATCACCATTCTTGTTCTTTATGTTGATGATCTTCTTCTCACTGGTAGTAACCTCACTCACATTCAGAATATAAAAGACTCCCTCTCTAAAAAATTTGAAATGGCTGATCTAGGTCTAGCTCATTTCTTCCTTGGAATTCAAATAAAACAAAATAAAGTAGGAATCATCTTATGTCAACAAAAGTACACCCAAGATCTCCTTCAAAAGTTTAAAATGACAAATTGTAAACCTTCTCCTACCCCCTTTAAATTTGGTATTCATATCAGTGCTTCCTACGCATACCCTCCTTGTGATGCTACTCTATACTATCATCTTGTAGGTAGTTTGTTATACCTTAATCATACTCACCCTGATATCTCCTATACTATTGGGCTCATGTCCAGGTTCTCTCATAACCCTCATTTTAGTCATTAGAAAGTAGCTAAAAGAATTCTTCATTATTTTTAGGGTACTATACACTTTGGGCTCATCTATAAGGGAGACTCCATGGATATCATTGGCTATACAGATTCAAATTAGGTAAGATCAATAGGTGACAGATGTTCTACCTCTAGATATGTTTTTCACCTTGGTTCTTCACCAATAGCCTGGTTATGCAAGAAACAACAGACAATAGCATTATCTTCTATAGAGGCAGAATATAGAGCAATAGTTTTAGCTAGTCAGGAAGCCTTTTGGCTTCATAAAATTCTCAAAGAATTTTGTTTCTTCCATTAGGAGCCTATAACTCTTTGGTGTGATAATAAAAGCATAATTCATATTGCACACAATCCAGTTGAGCATAAGTGCACCAAACACATTGAGATCCACATGCACTTCATCAGGCAACATATTCAAAATGGTAATATACACTTGGAATATATTTTGATAGAAAATTAACTTGCAGACATCTTCACCAAGTTATTTCCTTCTTCACGTTACTTTCAGTTGTGAGAAAAACTTGGAGTGTTACAACTACATTGACAAAGAGGTCTTCCACCTCTCACTATATTGTACATGAGTACCTCATCAGACCTTCTTGTTGGGACTCATATTTTATTTGTTAAAGAGGACAATATTCATCATCTGAAGACAAGCCTCTTTCATACTTCTTTGCTTTTGATTGGTGGCTTTTCCCATTGGGTTTTTACCATCATTTCAAAACAAAGAAGTGATAGTTGGTTTTTTCCCACAGGGATTTTTTCCACCAACTATCTATGTTGTACATCAGTACCTAATCAGGTCTTGTTGTCGGGACTTATTTGTAGAAACTCCCCTAGTATCACTTAAGGGGGGTGTTAGAATAAGTGAATATTTTCTTAAGTTCACTACAATACACACTTGAATTTCCACTCCTCCATGTGTTAGGATAACTCTAAGTGGTGTCTTCATCAGGTTTGATGAGTTGTTGTAATCCAACGACTCTCAATGATCAACTCTGCTATTTATACAGAGTTGATCTTAAAGATAAATCAATCAATTTCACTCTTCTCTTCATCTTTTGTGTAATACTTTGCATATCTATTATTGTAAAATTCTAACAAATTTGAATCTTACCAACCCTACATGTAAATCTATTTATCTATATATAAATAGATACATAGACCTCCCACCATCCACTTTATTATATTTAAAAAAAAATAATAATAAATAAAATTCATACATAAACCTCCGCCATTCACTTTATTATATTTAAAAAAATAACTCTAAATAAAATTAATAGGTCACACAAAGGTTTTGACATAAGTAGAAGCAAAGAGTTTGATTTTCTAAGTCAATATTTAATTTTTATCTAAATATTTATTTTAAAATATTATTATTAGATGAAGTAGCAAAAGCTCAAGTGAATAATAATAATGAATTTCAACATAAAAATCAAGGTGAATCACACTAGAAACAACAAGAATCACACTAGAAACAACAACTTAATGAGCAATATATATTTATTATTAGATTGAAAAATAGAATCAAACAAATGAACCAAACTTACATAATTTATAACAGGATTCTAAAATCATCTTAGATAGTAAGATGAAAGTTTATAGATTAATAATAATGACTTTCAACATAAAAATTAAGATGAATCACACTAGAAACAACAACTCAATGAGAAAATATATATAAAAAAGGAGAGGAGAGGGTAATATTCCAAAGGAGGTCCCAGGTTCAAATCTCCACCCTATAAAAAAAGTCAAATTGGGTATCCAAAATTCAATATCCACCCTATCAAAAAGTTGAATTGGGTACCCAAAATCCAATTGATAATGTTGGTGCGGACAGGGTTGAGTGCGTCTACCGGGTAACTTTGATGGTGTAGAACCCCTTGGTGGTGGTCTCTGAGACCAAGGAACCCCCAAAAAAGTTTTTTACGTATAAAAAATTAAAAATAAAATGCAACATTTTAATATGTAAAAAAATATTTTATATTATAAATTAAAATTTTAATTTTTATATAAAATGTTATTATCATGTGAAATAAGATAAGTTGAGGTGGTAAATAAAAATGATTCTCAATAATTCTCAATGTGAAACCCAGGTTACTCAGACAATGTTAAGTTTATAAGCAATATGTTCTTATTATTAGCTTCTAAAATCATTTTAAACATACAATAATTAGATGGAAGCTTGTACAACGACCATGCATCCAGCGCAAAAAAATAAACAATGTTTTAAAAGTTATGCTATTACATTTTAAAAAATATGTTAAATGAAAAAGGCATATTGAGATTTGTGAATAATCTTTATCATCCCCAAACAGTCTTGTCTTAATATTAAAAAAAAATTCTTATTGTTTTCTTATTAAATAACCATAAATAATTAAAAATAAAAATTATGAAATTACAGATAATTATTATGTAATAAATATTTTTTTAAACAAACTTTATCTAATTTATATTATAATATATTATAATTTATATAAAATTATTTTAAAATTTTATATTAAAATTTCTCACACTAAATCTAACATTCCTTCACACTCGCCAATATTAACATTTGCATTTAAATGAAACCATTTTGTACTTCTATCTGAATTCATAAATCTAATCTTTAATTGAACTTTAGTTCTTAACCAATCCTAAATTTAAAAAACAACACTTCAAAAACATTGAGCAACATCTTTACTTCCAACCTAAGTAAGCATGGATTCTGTTCATAAACCGGTAGGTAAGACTATCACACCAAACAAAAAACCACAATCGCTCCAAAAAATTCAGTACGGGGCTGTGCTCAACCATAAAGTTTCAAACAAAGCTTCTCGATTTCACTCAAACCGCTCCATCAAACAAAATCTCATTGCCCTAAGGATACACTAGTTAACTACATACTTCTCCAAATTATAAGTCCGAGTCTCAATCGGAATCCTCTGATCTTTTCAGGAAAGGCGCCTGCAAAACCCATAACAACATACCAACCTAAGCACCATATTCATATTTAAAGTCAAGAACCCTAACACACCATTCGGATCAACACTGAAATCTTACAAAACTATAAGAAAATCTAAATAACAGAGTCTAGTAAGTATTGAAGTCACCAAATCTAATTACAACCTCTTTCTCTTTTTTTGGGATGAACGTCTCCCACTGGCTCCGCGTTTGCCATAAATGTCACAACCGGGGCAGGTGCAGCCAGGAGGACGCCGCTGCCCTCTCGGATGTTGAACGCACACAACACATCTACAGCCAGCCCGATGTCGAGGATGCTTCGTTGTCGCCAAAACATTCATGGAAGTCTCACCCTTGTCTTTCTTCGCCATATTTCCCATCTCACCTGGTTCCGACTGAGCTCTCTCTAGGCTTCTAGTCATTCCCACCACAGGGGGCTCGTCATTCTCCTCAAACTCGGCGCCGCCAACCATCACAACACTGGGGTTTCCCCTCGGACGCAGCAACTCCATACCTTTCCTTAACCCTAACCCCAACATATTTCGTTCACTGACGGCGGTGGCGTCTTCTGTATCTTCTTCTTCGTCGTCGTCGGGCGTCTTGTTAAGATCTAGAAGCCTGACGGGGGTTGGGAGCGGCGATTTTGTTTGGCGTTCCACACACTCCACTCCATCCTCGGCGGATGCGGTTGGGCATAAAACGCACTGCACCCCTCCCTCCTCCAAGAACCAAAACGAACCCAGGGAGGCGATGCATCCGGTGTGGATGGGTTTGCGACAGAGGTTGCACCGGGTCCAGCCATCCTTGCCATCCTTGTCGCTGTGATAATACCGGCAGAAGCGACCGCGTTCGTAGAGGAAGCTGCAGGGATGGCAGAGGTCTGCTCTCTTACCAGAGGGGAGGAACCATCCCTCCTTCCATCTAATGCTGGAGCTCACGCCACAGTACGTGTTCGAACACTTCTTGCTCATGCTTCCGTCACTTTCCATGCTGAATTCCCACAACGAAACTAACATAAAGACTACCCGGAAAAAGAGAAGTAACAAATTATAGGTTCCTTCCTACCAGATTTAGAAACGCAAATGTTTCTAAAATACAAAAGTCACCCTTAAATAGAGCGACCAGGCGGACCTCGAGCTCTTTCCGGGGTCCGCATAGTTCACGTTGCCGCGCATATTAAATTTCAAACATATTATAATATAATTTAATAGTTTTTTAACTTTATCTAAGTTTTTTTATTTTTTAAATGAAAACCCATATATCAATCTAATCTCTTTCAACTCAAACATATTATAACATAATTTAATAGTCTATTTTTATCTCTTTTATTTTACTTCTAAAATTATCTTTTAGAGGGTAGTTTTAAATTTAAGTTTTTTTATTTTTATGAAAACCCATATATCAATCTATTCTCCTTCAATTCAAACATATTATAATATAATTTAATAGTCTATTTTTATTTATTTATTTTTACTTCGATAGAGTAGTTTTAAATTTTATTTTACGTCTAAAATTAGTTTTAGATTTAAATTTTATTTTACGTCTAAAATTATCTTTTAGAGCGTAGTTTTAGATTTTATTTGACGTCTAAAATTATCTCTTTTAGAGGGTAGTTTTAGAATGCAATGGGATCAAATGGTCTCATACATGGTGTTACTCGAAGTCGATGTGTTGTTTTAGGATTTAATTATAAAGACTTAAAAGGTTATATAATATAAAATTTAAAGTTTTAATTTTAATATATATATATATATATATATATATATATATATATTTATAGATTGAAATCAAAATAATTTATTTCGGGTCCAAAACAAAGATTGTTTGCTATATTTTAATTTAGAGTGAGGCCAATAACAATTTATTTTATAGGACATTTAGTTGGAGCATGGAAAGATAGCAAGTTCAATTATTTATTTATTTATTTTTTATATATGGTGGAATTTCAAAATATATATATATATATATATATATAGTGGAATTGATGGTCGTCGTAAATATAGGCAGGCTGTCTAGCTTTTATGACTACCACATTATTCTATGTTGTGATCATGCGCAATCCACATATTGTGATCATGCGCAATCCGTCACTATAATCGCCATATCACAATCATTTTAAACCTTTTATGCTGTTGAAATCACCAAAAAGGAACCGCCACACATATTGTGATCATGCACAATCCGTCACTATAATCGCCATATCACAATCATTTTAAACCTTTTATGCTGTTGAAATCACCAAAAAGGAACAAGTGCAGGATTTGAAAGTTTAATGTATTTGTTATTCATATATAATTTTAATTTAAATATGGTTTAAATTATTTTGTTTGCCTACCATATTATATGATTTTATTGTAAAATTTATGTAATAATCATATAAAAGTTAAATTTTTAATGATATTGTAAAGGCAAAAAATAAAATTGTTTTAAAAATTTATAATTTTTTAAATAGAGAATTTTATTTATTAATATATGTTTATTTATTATTAATTTTATTTTTTGATTAGAAGTAGTAAGTTTAGTTGAAGTGAGCAAGAAAATATTGAGTGCGTAAATGGAGTAGATTTACTTTAACATTTTTGAATGAAAATATTTTCTTTATTTATAATATCAATGTATTTTTATATAAACTATTTATTACAAATTTTGTGGTTATACTTGTGCTTCAAGAAGGAAACTAACAATCCAAATTTGGTAAATTTGGTACTGCAATGTTTTGAAAATATTACTCTGATAATATGCAATGCATAAGTTTTGGTATTGTGTGCAGGAAAATGTCAAGAAGAGTGTTGGATTTTGGAATACTTGTATTCACACAAAATCCTAAAAAAATGAAAATCAACAATTCAAACATTTTATGTAAAATGATATAGCAACTCAATTGGGATGGTCACACAAGGTTTTGACATGTGTAAAAGCAAAGAGTTTTATGTAGTGAATCAAGATTTTAATTCTTATTAAAAATATTATTATCACATGAAATAAGATGAATTCAAGTGGTGGAAAAATGGCTCTTAATGTGGAGACCCAATTTAATCACGTTGGAAGAAACATTAATTTTATTAGCAATATTTTTTTTTATTAACTTGAAAAATGAAAGCAAAGTAATGAACCAATAACTTAAATAATATAGAAAAATATTCTAAAATCATATTAGGAATATAATAATAAGATAGATGCTTATATAATAATTGTGTCCAACCAAAAAAAATAAACAATGTTTTATTTTTATTTTTACAATGATCAATACAACTTTAGGTATTTGAAATTATAGATCTAAGTTTTAAATACAATAAAGGTAAGGTTTGCATGTATACTTAATTTAAGTAATTCTGATTTATTATTATTTTAATTACATATAATTTAGATTATTTTACATATGAAATTTATGTTTGATGGTGAAAAATTTTAGTTTTCAATATTTTTATCAAAATTTAATTTCTAAAATTTAAATTATTTTTTCAATTTATTATATGGGAATGAATCAGATCTCATTTGTATTACATCAACAACACATAGTGGTATTACAACAAAAATCAGATATTATCTATGTATTGTTTGGCAAGATTTAAACTTTGGTCTCCTTAAATATTGAGGAATCTAACCGGTTGAGCTAATGCTACTTGATTTCTTTTTTTTTAAAGGAAAATATTTTTTTACATAACAAAAAGGTACAAAACTCTCTAATTAGAGAGATCAAAGTGAACAAAATTTTTAAAAATACAACACGAAGATATAAAGGAACCTAATTATTGGAGTCTTTGGCATCCTCGCATACCACCCCTGTCCTTATGCTTCTTGATGATTTGGCAGCAATAACCAGGGGCTATATTTATTGTCTAATTCGCTAGTGTGTCAGCATCTTTGTTGAATTCTTGTCTTATGTATAGATAGCATATTTTACCTATTATCATGCCTAGCTATCTAATCCTGTCTTGAATAATATTCAATTGTAAAGATCTAAAATCTTTATTTTTGGTAAGAGTTGTTATTTTCAGTTTAGAATCCATGTAAACTATGACCTGAGTAATTCTTTTCTTTACCACTAATTTTAAGTTAATTTTACATCCAATAGACTGCCATGTTGTTAGATGTTTTTTGCCAAGACGTACCAAGAACAAACAACCAAATCAAAAACCCTCCAACTAGAGAGGTTAACACCCACTGCTCCCAACCCTCACATGGGGATACCATGTTGTTAGATGTTATTCCCAATATGATCATGTATTTGAGTAGGATCTCATGGGATCTTGTAAAAATCAATTTCCCTACCATCGCTTGATCAAGGTTGGACTTGGAAGCACCATAAAAGTTTTGTGTGAGAGCGTAGACAAAAAAACATTAAACAATATATTAATAATGCATTGTGTATATAGTACAAGTATTAGGCTAGAAATAGCCTAGGAATAATATAAAAATATTATCTCCTAACTTAGCTAACAAATGTGCTATGAGCAATTAGCGCTTAACTTACTAACAACTAACAACTAAAAATGTAGTCAAATTGACTATGACTACTAACCTACTAACCAAGATAATATCCAAATCAAAGATAAAAAGTAAATACTAGTGGTAAAAAATAACAAACTACTTTCTACCATACGGTAAATTAAATCTACCTATGTGAATCTTAAAAATTACCAAATGATGTAATTTTTATAGTTACTATGGCATAGTAACTCTAACATCCTCCCTTATTACATTATTTGGGTAATGTATACAATTGTCCTAATATAGTGAAAAATATGCTTGATATGTTGGATCTTGCTCTGGATCAAGATCTATCACAGTGCTTTGGCTACTTTAAGAAAAAAGTGGATCATTCCTCACTTTGTATTCACATCAATGAATGTCATTATTTTAATCTTGTCATCCAACTAGATTACATGGGTAACCAACCATTACAACTGCTGGGTGTACTAGATCACTTCATACGAGGTTCATTCAGTTTACAATATGATTTTGCAAAAGTTTTGATAAGATAGCTAGGGTGTCGGTCACTATTGAAAATGCACCCTTATAAGTTTCCTCCCTTGTTGCAAAACATATTGTAATGGAATTTCTACAAGAAGTGTGACTAAGGTGTCGGTCACTGTTGAAAATGTACCCTTATAAGTCTTCCTCACTTTTTACAAAAAATATTATGTGAAGTAGGAAAGAAATGTTTATCCCCCATTAATTGCAAAAGATATGCAACTCATGAAGCTTGTTAAGTATTTTACAAAGATTACCTTCTAGGAACATTTTACACCAAAAATTCCCTCTTTTATTACAAGTACTTCAAAGAATACCATCCACATGCATAAAATTTATTAGAAATTTCCAATATATTGCCAACATGAGAGATTTTTAAATGAATACACTTTCAGAATACCTTGCTTTAATAGATTACAATAGAATTTTTTTGCAGTCTAGCAATAACGGAGGAGAGTTTTTTTCAAGAAAATTGAGTTTCCAATGTGCACTTGCTCCACAAAGTCTCCAACCTTTATTTCGTAAGTTTGAATGGATATTTAAAATTTTCAAAATCCTTTATTTCCTTCACCTTGTTTAGTTTTGTAATGTTTTCTACAATATGCATCCCTTTGCCTTCGTCTCCTTTTTTGAGTGTGAACCACTACAAATATACCCACTTTAACATATTTTTAAAGCTTACTGCCATTTTCTTTTATCTCTAATGACTTCGTTTGTCCTCATTTATGTTATTTGATTTATAACTATAATGTTTAATATTTTTGATAACACTTTTGTTCACTTTATTTTTAACTTGGATGTACGACCATGAGATAATTGATGTAGGAACGAACCGTAAAGCCAAATATTTGTAAGGCATCATTCAAGTACCATAATAACATGCCCAATACATGATCATATTTTAGATTCTAACTTCATTCATAGATGTATATATTTTGACAAACCCAATTAGTAGTAAAACACACATTGAAGGAAAGTCAAAAAATGGACAAAAAAATGCAACCTCCGATGAATGGCCAAGTAGAATAATTGGAAACAAAACCAAAACTGGTTTGGAATTTCTAGCAGATTTTGACATCAAGATTCCTATCTTCATCACATTTATCCTATAATTTTTATATAAATTATTTTTCTTGTGTAAAACATATATGTCTTTCTTCTGAATTCATCAATTTTTAACTTCATGGATATCGAGTCTGGCAATACGATTCTGATATGAGCAACCAACATGGTCATTTCATACATCCATGAACAATTGCAATTTATATAATGTATTCACCCTCGAAGGTTTTGTCATCTCTACTTTCTATTTTCTTCACTAAAACATAGATTTTAAACAGTGCCACAATGTTACCTATGATCACATGTCACAATGTCAAATAATGGTGCTTTGCAATAGATCACATAGCTACATTGAACCAGAATATTCAAAATAGCTTCATAAAAAAATTTAGAATTTGAATACGTAGTTTGCCTTAGTCCCTTTTTTTTGCAACACTCCTAAACATAGCCAATAAATTATGTAGTCATTGGAAATATGAAATAATACCTCATACAAATATTTAAAGTATAGCATATGTGATGATTATACTAATGAATATCCACCATAGTCTTATCTCTCTATCTGTCCAATAATGAATAAAAAAATGTTGAATCCTGGAAGGAGAGGAGCCCACTCCAATGTATTTGTATTTTAGCTCTGTAATCTAACCTCAGTGTAGCTAGATTAAGCCAAACTATTAACATTAAAATATGATTGATATTTATCATTAAAATTCACAAAGGCTAAGTTAAGAGAGTTGCAAAAGTTTATATTATACAACATAACTAGCTGCTCAAATAATATTCACTTTGTGGGTTAAGTGAAGAAACTACTTCAATTCTCTACCTACTGTGATGTTGTCCAATGCACTTGCTCATGGGTCAATACAAATACCCAGTTTTTCTTAGTGCCCTTGCACCACTCCTTTCCTAGTCACTCTTTGATACAATTTGCAACCTTCTCAAATTTGGTCATCTATGTTATTTTGGAAGATCTTACCGTGTTACCATATGATATGAATATTATTATTTCAAAAAAATAAGTGTACAAAAGAACAAAATATCTTCCTACCAAATATTTAAATGTTGGGTCTCCTAAAGTGAGAATTGACTCTATTTAATTATCTATGATGACTATGTTAGCACCATGGTGAATATATTAACCTTGTTCAGAGGATGCAACCTAAATATTAGGAGGGATAGGATCATGTATTGTCTCACTCCATCTGTCGAAGTTGTGGTTCCAATAATAATATGTTTTAATTATTCATTTCTTGTCGAACACTCATATTCCATCTTGTTATCTAATGTTGATAGCTTCCCTATATCATTTTAATCCCACATGCAAGATGCAATGGTAGTGAGCATGGTTTAAAAGAAACAATGTGTATATTATGTTACGATCACCACATGGTGATCTAGAACCTTCGCACGTCCTCCCTCACCTACCACATAGCCACCATCATTCTACTACAATCTATGTCCAAGTTATCACCAAGCCAACCTAAAACATTATCCAAATTATTCATTGTAATAAATGTCCAAGTTGTCACCACGTCAACCTCAAAAATTATCCAAGTTGTCATCATGTAAGCCTAAAAAATTATCTAAGTTGTCACAATTTCAGCCTAAAAATTTTTGTCAATCAGGAGGGTTCGCTCCAAAATATCTTACCATAATTTTTTATAATATGAATACATAAACCCCAAAAACATTAAATAATTTTTTTTTAATACAAGATTAATTCAAAATTTCTTTATACGAATCTATAAGGTGACAAAGGTAATTAAATACAAACTGAATATTTATTTTATTACCTTTTATTTATTATTTTTTATTATTAATTTTTATTTTTTATTTTTTATTGAAATTTTGATTTTTATTAAAATGCAAGTAATCATGGATTGGGATCAAAATGGATTATATAAAAAAATTGATTTAAAATTCTATATGAAGCTAACCAAAGCCACTATAAATGTTGTATGAATAGATGATAGCTATATTATGATAACCTCTTAGTAGCTTGATTTAATCAACTATTTTGATTTCATTTAGAGCATTTTGAGGACTCCATCCCTATTTGAACATGATCCTAGAAGAAATAACATATTTGACAAAGGTAAAGTTATGATATCATAAGCTAACACAAACAATGAAAGGTAAAAGTCATCTTAACATAAAAAATTGCAAGTGGATCCCCAAATTGGGGTACGTTGTGTAATGCCAACAACAAACGACAACGTTGTTGAAAAATGCTCCTGAGTATTTTGGACAAAGAACCTAGTCTAAAATAAACAAAACCAAATATCAAAAATATAAATTATCCAATACATATCCAAGAAGTATGGGGTTGGATAATTTCAATTGAACACAAACACTTCATTTGCTCTAGCTAGTGTGTATTTTGTGAACTCATTCTCTATTTTTGAATCAATTAGAATCTTCTCATCAATTTTGCAATTAGGCTATGAAAAATGTTACTCATAAAAATTTACCTCTATATTGCTTCATTATCAGTATAGCATCTATAGATCCAGTGGAGATGACCTTGATATCTTATAGGCCTTGCTCTACTGCCAACCAAGCGTCTATAGCCCCAGTAGAGATTATCTAAAACACCAAGGTATTTGATTGATTTATAGTTTTTTATATAAGCATTTAATTGCTTTACAAATATCATATGCACATTTTGGGTTAGAGATCATCTAAGGCTTAAGATAGAGTCTATAGTTTTTTTTTCCTAATCAACAAATCAGAATTATTTCATCCATCAAGAGTCAAACATATCCTTTTAATGTAGTGTGACATGTTAAGATTTAGCAAAATATCGTATTACTTCTATCTCCACTATTCTAATCCATAATTCAATAAAAACTACTAGATAATCTAATTTCACCAACTTTAGTTTCACTTCATCTCAACCAAGATATTCATCTTCCATGACTAAGCAAAATTTCCCACAAAGTGATAAAATTTTATTGCAACTACACAACTATACCACAATATGGAAAACCAAGCCAAAACATGCTATGAAAATGAAGAAACAAAAATGTGAACACAAACCAAATCCAAAATTTGGCATGAACTTGTATTATTGAAAGATTGAAATGGAAAAAAACAAAATTTCAAAATGAAAACAACCAAAACAAACAAATAAGTGATGATTATATCCAAATGGTACATACCCACATAAAACCATGCACAAGTTAAAACAAAAAAAAAAATAACAAAGTTACATACAAGCAAAACTTACAAAACCAAAAATGATGTACAATACAAGTGATGAATATGCTTTCTGTCTTAGGGTTAGAAATTGTTATTTAAAAACTACCCATTGATAGGTAAATAAATGTTATCTCCACTTAAATTCTGCAATCTAAAATAATTTTTCTCAAGAATATCAAAAATTTGGTAGGGACCTAATCAAAGTTTATTAAATTTATCATGATCACCCTACTTTTCATGTGTCTTATCCCACAACAAAACCAAATCAACAAACCTAAATGATTTGACCTTGGCTCTCTTATCAAACCACATTTTGAAAACCTCTTGGTTCTTACTACAATGCTATAGGGCATCTTCCCTATTTTCATCTAGAATCAGTAAGTGAGTAAATATTGCCTCTGTTTTATCATTAGTTTCAATATAATCTTTCATAAACTGAAGAGTCTGCAAGTTCAAGTTAGTAGAAAAAATGAGATCTTTAACATTAACTAAATGATAAGGAGAAGTTCCTATGGACCCTTTTGATCTAGTTCTATCTGCCCATAAAGCATACTTCAACTTGTTATGCGAGTCTCTAGGATTCATTTCCAACAATTTCTTAATGATCGATATTAAGTTCTTATTAGTAGATTATGCTAAACCATTACCTTGTGGGTAATAATTTGAAGAAAAAATTATACTTACCTTATTGTCATAAGCCCATTCTAAAAAATTGGAGTGAAGTGAAAATAGAACCATTGTCACAAATAATAGAATATGGCATGCCAAATCTAGTAACAATGTGTCCTAAAAATTGAATGATCACTTCAGAAGTATAGTTCTTAGTGGGAATGAATTTAGTCTATCTGGTACAATAATATGTGGTAATTAGAATGTATTTGTGGCTAAGTGAAGAGTTTGGATTTATAATTCCTAAAAAATATAAACCCTATTGTGCAAATGGTCTAGCCTCAAATACAGGTTGTAAAGGCATGGCAACATTTCATTATCTATTGGAAGCAATATAACATGTATGGCAAAAAAACATGGGCATTGAAATATTTGAAAATGTGGGCCAATAGTAACCAAATCTTAAAATATTGTGTGCTATGGCATTAGCTGATTTATACCTAGTCCCATACTCACCATGAAAATCCTTAAGTATTCATATGGATTCATCATTAATCAAACATCTAAGAGAAATTCTCTCATGATTTCGTCCGTATAACACACCAAATTTAATCATGAAATTATAGATTTTTAATGAAAGTGCTCTTATTTGTGTAGCATTAGAGTGATCAAGGAACTTACCATTCAAAAGTAAATACACAATGTCATTATACCATTCATCTATGGTGATGCTTTTTATAGTGTATTGATGACAGGCGATTTGAGGATCAATTTTGGCTAGAGACTTTATCAAACCCTGTCCTTTAAAAACCTTCATCAGATGGATCTCTAAATAAAAATCCTAAAAAGTAGCCAACCATTTACCTTTTATTTTTTCCAATTCATTCTACATCAACATTGTTTTTACTGCTGGGTCAAATACTATTGCAAAAATTCTACAATGCAAAATGTAATGTCTAATCTTCTTTACAATTTTAAAAAGAGCATATACCTATTTATCCATAATAGTGTACTTAAAATTTACATATTTTAGTGGATAACTCAAGAAAGCAATAGGATTTTCTAAATTATCTTCATTCTTTTGAGTTAATACACTAGAAAAAGAATTTTTAGAAGTAAATGAATAAATATAGAAAGGTTTCTTGTAATTAGGACTCACAAGCACATGTGTAGAATATATTGCATTTTTTACATCCTGAAAAGCTGCTTTAGCTTCACTAGTCCAATTAATATTAGCATCATTTTTCAACATATCATTTAATGGTTTAACTATTTCAGCAAATCTTAAAATATATTTTTTGATAAAATTGATTTTCCTAAAAATAATTGTAACTCTTTTTTTCTACTAGGAAAAGGAATTTTATGGATGGCTTCGATTATTTCAGGATCTATGGAAATACCATATTTTGATATGACATAACCTAAAAGTTTACCTCCAGTTACTCCAAAAATACACTTTTTGAGATTGAGGGAAATGCCATGCTCTCTATACCTTTGAAGAAATTTCCTTAAATTATCAACGTGGTCAGATATGTTCTTTGAGAAGACAAGAATATCATCAATATAAATGACTATGCATTTACCTATCAAATATCTAAATGCATAGTCCATGACTCTCTGAAATATGGCACATGCGTTTAGTAATCCAAAAGGTATTCTTCTGTAAGCAAAGGTGCCCCACTTCGTGGTGAAGGTATTTTTCATTCTATCTCTTGGGTCAATAAGAATTTGTTTATATCTAGAATAACCATCAAGAAAAGACATCATCTCAGGAAAAATTCACTATTTATAAAATATGATCAATGGAAGGTAAGGGGTAGTTATATTTTTGTGAAGCATTATTGAGATTCCTAAAATCAATACGCAAACAGATTTCACCTATTTTTTCTAACTGGTATAATGTTTGTAACCCATGTAGAGTGTCTGATTGGAAAGATAATATTATCATTTAATAATTTATTAATCTCTTTCTATATAAGAGGCTCTAGTAATGTGTTAACTTGTTTTTGTTTTTGTCTAAATGGTTTGGAATATGGATTTAAAGGAATAGTATTGTAGACACCAAAACAGCACCAATCCGATTATGTGACTACAAACACTGATCGCATTGAAACACACAGCTTTCAGGGCAGCCCTCAGAGGTCAAACAGTGGTCCTAGCCACTTACACAACATTTTAGAAGGTCAAAAAGTAAACAAAGCAAAGCTGGTCATTTTAAGAAGCCTTTATCAAAAGCAAGCCTTAATCAAAAGAAAGCCTTAATCAAAAGAAAGCCTTTATCAAAAGCAAGCCTTAATCAAAAGAAATCCTTAATCAAAAGAAAGCCTTAATCAAAAGCAAGCCTTGGCCGAAGTGTCACGATATCGTGATGTCACGATATCGTGACACTTCGGCCCAAAGCAAAGCCTTGGCCGAAGTGTCGTGATATCGCGACACTTCAACGCCCAAAGCAAAGCCTTGGCCGAAGTGTCACGATATCGTGACACTTCGGCGCCCAAAGAAAAGCCTTGGCCAAAGTGTCGCGATATCGCGACACTTCGACGCCCAAAGCAAAGCCTTGGCCGAAGTGTCGCGATATCGCGACGTCACGATATCGCGACACTTCGACGCCCAAAGCAAAGCCTTGGCCGAAGTGTCGCGATATCCATCGCGATATCGTGACACTTCGACACCCAAAGCAAAGCCTTGGCCGAAGTGTCGCGATATCACGACGTCATGATATCGTGACACTTCGACGCCCAAATCAAAGCCTTGGTCGAAGTGTCACGATATCACGACGTCGTGATATCGCAACAAACTTCGCATTTGCGCCTGGGCGGACTTAACCAATCAAAGGCAAAATTCAACCAATCAAAGGTAGACATTAAAACATTTAAAAGTGCCATTAAAACAATTTAAAGTAGACGTTAAACAAGTGGCAACCAAGGACAGTCAGTTATTGCCACCTACTGTGCATGCGCATGTAGGTGGACAGATTGGCAGTTAGCAGACTATCACAAGGGCAGTCATGTAAGCCCAAGTCAAGGAGGAGTCTCCTCCCTTTTGGGAAGGCATGGCCACCACATGGCATCCCTGCGTGCCCCTCCAAAGAGACCCCATGGGTCTATAAAATGGTGGACTTTCCCGCCCAGAAGAAAAGAAGTTGGTAGACATTTTCCAAGCAACGAAGTGCTACCAAACCAAACACCCGATTGCATTCCTTTTCGATTCATCTCTTCTACATCCGTAATCTCTTTCGCAAGAGAGGTTATTGGGTGGTTATTGAAAGGTGAATCCGGACCTTAGAACCCGACATTGGACCATAGTAATCCATCAATTCGATGACACCACATTCTTTGAGATTTTGAGCCCATCCCTAGTGGATTGGCGTCAAAGTCAAGTTTTAACGGTGGGCGGCCAGCCCGGGCGCCCCGCACGTTCTTAGTTTCAATTTAATTTATGTTGTTTAAATAGTTTACGCTTTATGTTCGAATATATCCTACAGTTAACAGTGTTCGAATATATATTTCAGAAGACAGTTATCGAATATATCCTGCGATGCAATGAAATACTAACTTGCAGGTAACAGCGATCAGAATCGATCGACTATTTTAATGACAGCGGCCCTTTGGTAAAGTTTTTGGCTTCTGTCAAATGTGCAGGTCGTTAAAAATCACTTTACTCACTATTTTAGACAATCGTTTACATGCATATTTTGTTAAATTCAAAGAACAAACTTTCTCTATGTGCAACAGGTGCTACTAATGCTTTCATTGTTTCTTTGATTGCAGGAGAAGTAGCAGCAAGCAAGGATTCATCAGCATAAGCGGTGGAAATACTTTGGCCCGCCCGTTTCAAATGTGGGTATGCTAAAGGAAGAAGTATTGATCACGATTGTAATCAACAACATGCTAACACTCCTAGCCCCTAAAATGGGAGGAGATGGATTGTAACCGAGTTTGGAATTAATATAAAAGGGTTGTGTTCCTGCTTCCTCTTTATGTTTTATCTCGATTTGATTACGTTTGTCCTATTTCATGCATCGAGTTAGTCTTTGTTTATATTGCATCTCAATACTATTTTTCTTCCGAAATCTCATGCTTTCAAGTATATGTTATGATATTCTCATTATAATTTTTAAATTCTCATAACTCCATGCTATTACATCCTTGTAATATTTCAAAGCCTTAATTATTCCTTCTTTTTCATGATGAGTGCAAGCCTTTCCTATGAGTACATTATATGGGTCTTTACTAATCTTGAGATCAATTGAATTATAAGCATCCTGCAGGAGTAAGGATTAATTACAACTTTTGCTTTTGTAATCAATATCAAAACACTTTTCAAGAGAAACTATACCTTTAGGAATAACATTAATTTTCTTTGTTACCTCATGATATTTATTTTCATACTCTTGCAATATTTCATCCTCATCGATCACTTGATTTTCAAAAATACCTGAATTAGTTACAAAATAAAAAATATGCTTGTCACTTTCAAATACATGTAAAGTTTTTACATTGTCACGTATAGAACGATGGGGTATCAACTCAATTGAAAATTTCTTTGACCTCATATTATCAATAGGCTTAAGGGTACCTACTATGATAGCTAAAGAATCAATAATTCAATTGTTCTTCCTAGATATCAATGAAATATTGAAAGCATAAAATTCATCAATCAAATCCCTAACTCTATTTTTGTATTGAATTAGCCTTTTATCATGAGATGTGTATTGGCCTTTCACCTGTTTAACAACCAACTCAAAATCTCCTAACACTTTCAAAAATTTAATATTTTTATTTAAGGCCAACTACAAACCGAATATTAAAGTCTCATATTCTACAATATTATAAGTGTAAGGAAATTGTAATCTATAAGTTGCCAAAAATGACTTACCTTTAGGACTAATCAATTCCACATCAAATCCACTACCTTTTTTAGATTTAGGTCCATAAAATTTAAGTATCCAAACAAGATACTCATCCTTAGTTGGATTAATAGATGCTATTTCGTTTTCAAATTTATTGATATCCAATTTTATTTTCAAAGTGTAAACACCTAACTCAGAATCATTGTAAATAATTTCATTGGTTTGTTATATTTAGTAATAAAATCCTTGAGTCTAGGTTATCTTTCAACTATGATTTGGTTAGCAACACCCTTTCATGGTAGCTACATATGTGAACAATCTGTGGCCATGTATCTGTTTAAGTTTCTAGACCAGTCTCTGCTCAACAACATCCCATACTTATCAGGTATATCTACAACATGTATATCAATATACTATTATATCCTAGGTTCTAAGGCTAGCTGTATGCGAATATTCTTAAGAATTTTAACCACATGAACTTTAGATTTGTCTAGTTGAACAACTATTCTGTTAGAAGGGATGGATTTCAAACCTAATTTTTGATAAATAATGTGAGGCATGACATTACTGGATGCTCCTAAATCAACAAGATAATTATACAAATTTCTTCCTATGATTATTATGGTCAAAATAAAGGGATGAGCTTCTCCTTTGTCCCTTCAAGAAAACAATTGCACATCCAAGGCATTTTGGCATTTGGTTTTGCTTTGATCACCAAAATCCTGCATCAAAAATTCTTCCTGATTAGTCAACTTAGCAACATCAAATAAAGAGATATTCACTTTTGTTTTCTTTATATCCTCCACAATATTATATGCAATTTTTTTAGGTGGTAGTTGAGGAAGATTAAATTTATATGGATGCATAGGATTGTTACTAGCCTATGTGTCAAGAGGAATGATGGTGGCATTTGGGGGAGTAGAAGAAGTAAAAGGAACTTTAGCCTTACACCTAAGATTGTAATTATGATTCCACTTTTTAAATTGTCTGAAAGCTTGAACTTCCTCTTTTATAGACCCATCATACCCTTCATATTATTTAGCTGATTCACACGTTTCAACTACTAGCACTGATTATTTCCCTTTGCTAGTACTAGCCTGTTGGGAAGGATCTTCATCTAAAATAATTTCCATGTTATCCATCTCTTTTTATAGAATATGTAGTTATATTTTGAATTAAAGGTACTCATTCTCACTATGTTATAGAATGCACCCTACACCAATTATTTAAAGCTAAATCTAAAATATTAATAATAGTGCTAGTTTAATTGGAACTAGTGATAGCATTATTATGATTAACCACGGGACTAGGTACTCCTCCATTGTTTGGTCGAGTATTCCATTGTTTTCTATAAAAATTGAAATTTCTATTTTGATGAGAATTTTGAAGCAATTTTTTCTGCATTTGAACCATGTCACTACTGAGTTTTTGGACAATCCTCTGTAGGTATTTTACCTAAGAATTAGGTTTATTAGTTTATCCTATAGTAGTTCAATTGGTTGTGTTACTCGTAGTTGTCAGGGGATTTAAAAAATTTGGTAAACTTTGATTTTGAATAACTTGTGGAAAGGCCATGTTATTTTGATGAAAATTTGATGCATTTAGAGTGGGTGTTGTATTGAATAATGAAGACATGATTTGAGCATTTTTTTTAGCTATTTTATGACTGGTGAATTGATTTTCTAAATATAGCAAAGTGGAAGGATAAATGGGAATGCTAGGTGGATTGTATGGTAAATCGAAGTTATTGAATGACATGGTATTCAAAATAGGTATTTGTTGAGATAAATATTAATTGATCATAGGTACTCGATTATAAGCACTTGATTTTCCTATGGAAGGCAACTGTCTTATCTTGAAATATTGTGGTATCAATTATTGTTCTACAGTCAAAGCCTCACTATATGCCATGGGAAGTATAGTGATTTGAGGATTTTTCTTTATAAAAATAGATGTTAAAAGGTCTAATAACCTAAAGTACATCTATATAGTAGCATCTACCTAAATAGTATAAGTAGTAACTAACCTATTATAAACTTATGTAAATGAGTATTGAATAATATTAAAGGTTCATTAGGATCTCTCCTGGCTGATGTAAATTGGTGATATATTATAGTTGGATCTATGGGTAGCCTAAATTGGTTCATGAAAGTAGTTTCCAATTGAGCCGAAGACGTAATGAAATTGGTATATAAACTAATGTATCAATCATATGCCATTTTGTCTAAGGTGAGAGAAAAAATTCTACAAGATACATCCTCATATTTAACTTGCAGTTAAATTAAGGTATCCTTGTAAGATTGAATATGCTCTTCAATAATTCTAATTCCATCATGTTTATATTTAGGTAAATACCTTTCTACATTTTTTGGAATATCATGGGTTGTTCCAGTAATGTTTAAAGGATTGATATGATCACCTAACCAAGTTGCAACTCCTGCAACTCCTACCATTGGAATTATGAGTGGAAGAACAAATGGAATGATGGGTAGTGATGAATCACTATTGGATAGAATAATAATCATCTAACTATTAGAACTTCTAATCCTCTTTGTAGAAGAAATTCTATGGCAATTAGTATCTTTCGAAGTCTTAGATCTTGTGATTATGACTTTTGGTTCTAAACTTAACAATGGAAATATTTGCAAGGCATCCTTCAAGTACCATAGTAACATGCCCAACATGTGATCATATTTCATATTTTGTTCTCGTTTGCAATCATATAGATTTTGACAAACTTGATTAGTAGTAAAATACACATTGAAGGAAAGTAAAAAATGCATAACAAAATCCAACCTCCGATGAATGGCCAAGTAGATTAATTGAAAATAAATCCAAAAATAGTCTAGCATTTCTAGTAGATTTTGACGTCAAGATTCCTATCTTCATCACATTTATCCTACAATTTTTACGTAAATTATTTTTCCTATGTAAAATCTATACATCTTTCTTCTGAATTCATCAATTTTTAAACTCATGGATACCCATTCTATCAACAAGATTCTGATGTGAGCAACCAATATGGTCATTGCAAATATCCATGAACAATTATGATGCAGATAATGTATTCACCCTCAGAGGTTTCATCATCTCTACTTTTTATTTTATTCACTAAAATATAGCTTTCAAACAGTGCCACAATGTCACCTATGGATGCACGTCACAATGTCAAATTATGGTGCTTTATAATAGATTGCATAGCTACACTGAACCAACATCTTCAAAACAAATTTATGGGAAAATTTAGAATTCAAATACGCAGTTTACCCTAGTCCTTAATTTTTGCAACACTCTGAAACATAACAAGAAAATCATGTAGTCATTAGAAATATGAAATAATGCCTCACATGGATATTTAAAGTATACCAGCTATGATGATTATGCTGATGAATATCCATCGTAATATTATCTCTCCATTTGGCCAATAATGAATCGAAAATGTTGAATCTTGGAAGGAGAGGAGCCCACTCCAATATCTTCATATTTTAGCCTTCTAATCTAACCTACTGTAGCTAGACTGATCTAAACTATTAATGCTAGAATGTGATTGATATTTATCATTAAAATTTACAAAGGCTAAGTTAAGAGAGTATGCAAGTTTATATTATACAATAGAACTAGTCGCTCAAATAATATTTGCTTCACAAGTTAAGTGAAAAACTATTCAAGTCTTTGCCTACTGTGATGATGTCCAATGCACTCACTCATGGGCCAATACAAATACCCAATTTTTCTTGGTGCCCTTTCACCGATTCTTTCTTACTCACTCTTTGACACAATCTACAACCTACTCAGATTTAGTGATCTATGTTATTTTGGTATATATTACGATGTTACCATATGATATGAATATTATTATTTTCCAAAAGGAAGTGTACAAAAGAATGAAATATCTTTCTACCAATTTTTTTAATGTAGGGTCTTCTAAAGTAAGAATCAACTCTATTTAATTATTTGTGATGACTATGTTAATGTTGTAGTGAATATCATGACCTCATATGAAGGATGCAATCTCAAGAGTAGGAGGAACAATATCATGTGCTATCTCACTCCATTTGATGAATTCGTGGTCCTAACAATCAGATGTTTTAATTATTCACTACCTATTGAACACTCATATTCCACCTTGTTATCTGATGTTGATATCTTCCCTATATATTTTTAGTCCCATATGCAGGACGTAATGGTAGTGAATATGGTTCAAAAGAAATAATGTATGTATTATTTTTTGATCACCACATGGTGATCTAGACCCTTCATGCATTCTCTCTTACCTACCACGTAGCCATTGTCATTCCACCACACTTCATGTTCAAGCTATCACCAAGCCAACCTAAAAAATTATCCAAATTGTTCATCGTAATCCATGTCTAAGTTATCACCACGTTAGCCTAAAAAATTATCAAAGTTATCACCATTTTGCATCAAAAATTGTCTAATTTGTCACCACGTCAACCTAAAAAATTATGTCAATCACTAGGATCCGCTCCAAAATATTTTACCATCATTTTTTATATTCTGAATACATAAACTCCAAAAACATTAAATCAAAATTATTTTGTACAATATTAATTCAAAATTTCTTTATACGAATCCATAAGGTGACAAAGGGCATTAACTACAAAATAAATGTTTATTTTGTTACCTTTTATTTATTATTATATTTTATATATTCATTTATTTTTCATATTTTATTGAATTTTTTATTAAAATGCAAGTAATCATGGATTAGATTCAAAATGGATTATATAAAAATATCGATTTCAACTTCTATATGAAGCCAACCAAATACACTAGAAAAAACTCTTTGTAGCTTGATTTTATCAACTAGAAATAGTGAATATTGGCGTTACAAAGTAGATATCATGAATATTCTTAGTACATACACCAAGGCTACTAACAACCATCGTGTTCTATCAGTAAAAACTTTGATGAATGGCCAAGTAGAATAATTGGAAATAAATCCAAAAATAGTCTGGCATTTCTAGCAGATTTTGATGTCAAGATTCCTATCTTCATCACATTTATCCTACAATTTTTATGTAAATTATTTTTCCTATGTAAAATCTATACGTATTTCTTCTGAATTCATCAAATTTTAACTTCATGAATACCCATTCTATCAACAATATTCTGATGTGAGCAACCAATATGGTCATTGAAAACATCCATAAACAATTGTGATGCAGATAACGTATTCACCCTTAGAGGTTTCATCATCTCTACTTTTTATTTTGTTCACTAAAATATAGCTTTCAAACAGTGCCATAATGTCACCTATGGATGCACATCACAATGTCAAATTATGGTGCTTTGTAATAGATTCCATAGCTACACTGAACCAACATCTTTAAACCAACTTTATGAGAAATTTTAGAATTCAAATACGTAGTTTACCCTAGTCCCTGATTTTTGCAACACTCTCAAACATAACAAGAAAGTCGTGTAGTCATTGGAAATATGAAATAATGCCTCACATGGATATTTAAAATATAACATCTATGATGATTACACTTATGAATATCCATCGTAATATTATCTCTTCATCTGGCCAATAATGAATTAGAAACATTGAATCTTGGAAGGAGAGGAGCCCACTCCAATATCTTCATATTTTAGCCTTGTAATCTAACCTAGTGTAGCCAGACTAAGTCAAACTATTAATTATAGAATTTGATTGATATTTATCATCAAAACTTACAAATACTAAGTTAAGAGAGTATGCAAGTTTATATTATACAATAGAACTAGTCGCTCAAATAATATTCGCTTCATAGGTTAAGTGAAAAACTACTTCAAGTCTTTGCCTACTATGACGATGTCCAATGCACTCACTCATGGGCCAATACAAATACCTAGTTGTTCTTGGTACCCTTTCACCACTTCTTTCTTAATCACTCTTTGACACAATCTACAACCTACTCAGATTTAGTGATCTATGTTCTTTTGGTATATATTAAGGTGTTACCATATGATATGAATATTGTTCTTTTCCAAAAGGAAGTGTACAAAAGCATGAAATATCTTTCTACCAAATTTTTTAATGTAGGGTCTTCTAAAGTAAGAATCAATTCTATTTAATTATTTATGATGACTATGTTAATGTTGTAGTGAATATCTTGACCTTATCCAAAGGATGCAATCTCAAGAGTAGGAGGAACAATATCATTTGCTATCTCACTACATCTGATGAATTCATGGCCCTAACAATCAAATGTTTTAATTATTCACTACCCATTGAACACTCATATTCCACCTTGTTATTCGATGTTAATATCTTCCCTATATCTTTTTAGTCCCATATGCAGGACGTCATAGTAGTGAATATGGTTTAAAAAAAATAATGTATGCATTATTTTTTGATCACCACATGGTGATCTAGACTCTTCATCCACCACACTTCATGTTCAAGCTATCACCAAGCCAGCCTAAAAAATTATCCAAATTATTCATCGTAATCCATGTCTAAGTTGTCACCACGTTAGCCTCAAAAATTGTCAAAGTTATCACCATTTTGCCTCAAAAATTATCCAATTTATAACCACGCCAACCTAAAAAATTATGTCACTCAGTAGGATCCGCTTCAAAATATTTTACCATCATTTTTAATATTCTGAATACATAAACCCCAAAAATATTAAATCAAAATTATTTTTTACAAGATTAATTCAAAATTTCTTTATACGAATCCTTCTTGCTCATTCTTGCCTCACTTTCCATGCTGATTTCCCACAACGAAACTAACATAAAGACTACCCGGAAACAGAGAAGTAACAGGTTATAGGTTCCTTCCTACCAGATTTAGAAACGCAAATGTTTCTAAAATAGAAAAGTCACCCTTAAATAGAGCGACCAGGCGGACCTCGAGCTGTTTCCGGGAGTATGGTCCGTATAGTTTACGTTGCCGGCGCATATTAAATTTCAAACGTATTATAATATAATTTAATAAATTTTTAACTTTATCTAATACCTTAAACTTAAGTTTTTTTATTTTTTAAATGAAAACCCATATATCAATCTAATCTCTTTCAACTCAAACATATTATAACATAATGTAATACTCTATTTTTATCTATTTTATTTTACTTCTAAAATTATCTAGTTAGAGGGTAGTTTTAGATTTTATTTTACCTCTAAAATTATCTTTCAAAGGGTAGTTTTAAACTTGAGTTTTTTTATTTTTATGAAAACTCATATATCAATCTAATCTCCTTCAACTCAAACATATTATATCTATTTTTATCTATTTTATTTTACTTTTCAACTCAACCATATTATAACATAATTTAATACTCTATTTTTATCTATTTTATTTTACTTTTAAAATTATCTCGTTAGAGGGTAGATTTAGATTTTATTTTACTTCTAAAATTATCTTTTAGAGGGTAGTTTTAGATTTTATTTGACGTCTAATTTTTTTTTAGGTAGTTTTAGAATGCAATGGGATCAAATGGTCTCATACATGGTGTTACTCGAAGTTGATGTGTTGTTTTACGATTTAATTATAAAGACTTAAAAAGGTTACATCATATAAAATTAAAAGTTTTAATTTTAATATATATTTTATAGATTGAAATCAAAATAATTTATTTAGGATTCAAAACAAAGATTGTTTGTTATATTTTAATTTAGAGTGAGGCCAATAACAATTCATTTTATAGGACATTTCGTTGGAGCATGGAAAGGTAGCAAGTTCATTTTTTATTTTTTTTAATATATATGGTGGAATTTTAATTTTAATTTTTTTTTATATATAGTGGAATTTTAATTATTATTATTTTTTAATATATCGTGGAATTGATAGTCGTTATAAATTTGGACAGGTTGTCCAACTTTTATGGCTGCCACAGTATTCTGCACTGTCAGTTTCAGAAGCCGTCACATAGATCATTGCGCAATCCACCCCTATAATGGCCATACCACAATCATTTTAAACCTTTTACGTTGTTGAAAGCACCAAAAAGGGACAAGTGTTCAGTCGAGAGAGACTCGAGATTTGAAAGTTCAATGTATTTGTTATTCATTTATAATTTTAATTTAAATATGGTTTTAATGATTTTGTTTTCCTACCATATACAAGTTAAATTTTTAATGAAATTGTAAAGGCAAAAAAATAAAATTGTTTTAAAAATTTATAATTTTTTTTAATAAAGAATGTTATTTATTAATATATGTTTATTTATTATTAATTTTATTTTTTGATTAGAAGTAGTAAGTTTAGTTGAAGTGAACAGGAAAATATTGAGTGCTTAAATGGACTAGATTTACTTTAACATTTTTGAATGGAAATATTTTCTTTATTTTATGATATTAATGTATTTTTATATAAAATATTTATTATAATTTTTGTGGTTATACTTGTGCTTCAAGAAGGAAACTAACAATCCAAATTTGGTAAAGTTGGCACTGCAATGTTTTGAAAATATTACTTTGATAATATACAATGCATAAGTTTTGGTATTGTGTGCAGGAAAATGTCAAGAAGAGTGTTGGATTTTGGAATACTTGTATTCACACAAAATCCTAAAAAAATGAAAATCAACAATTCAAGCATTTTATGTAAAATGATATAGCAATTCAATTAGGATGGTCACACAAGGTTTTGACACGTGTAAAAGAAAATAGTTTTATATTGTGAATCAAGATTTTAATTCTTATTAAAAATATTATTATCACATGAAATAAGATGAATTCAAGTGGTGGAAAAATGGCTCTTAATGTGGAGACCCAATTTAATCACGTTGGAAGAAACATTAATTTTATTAGCAATATTTTTTTTTATTAACATGAAAAATGAAAGCAAAGTAATGAACCAATAACTTAAATAATATAGAAAAATATTCTAAAATCATATTAGGAATATAATAATAAGATAGAATCTTATATAATAATTATTTGTCCAACCAAAAAAATAAACAATGTTTTATTTTTTTTTTACAATGATCAATACAACTTTAGGTATTTGAAATTATAGATCTAAGTTTTAAATACAATAAAGGTAAGGTTTGCATGTATACTTAATTTAAGTAATTCTGATTTATTATTATTTTAATTACATATAATTTAGATTATTTTACATATGAAATTTATGTTTGATGGTGAAAAAATTTAGTTTTCAATATTTTTATCAAAATTTAATTTCTAAAATTCAAATTATTTTTTCAATTTATTATATGGGAATGAATCAGATCTCATTTGTATTACATCAACACCACATAGTGGTATTACAACAAAAATCAGATATTATCTATGTATTGTTTGGCAAGATTTAAACTTTGGTCTCCTTAAATATTGAGGAATCTAACCAGTTGAGCTAATGCTACTTGATTTCTTTTTTTTTAAAGGAAAATATTTATTTACATAACAAAAAGGTACAAAAATCTCTAATTAGAGAGATCAAAGTGAACAAAATTTTTAAAAATACAACACGAAGATATAAAGGAGCCTAATTATTGGAGTCTTTGGCATCCTCGCATACCACCCCTGCCCTTATGCTTTTTGATGATTTGGTAGCAATAACCAGGGGCTATATTTATTGTTTGATTCGCTAGTGTGTCAGCATCTTTGTTGAATTCTTGTCTTATATATAGATAGCATATTTTACCTATTATCATGCCTAGCTATCTAATCCTGTCTTGAATAATATTCAATTGTAAAGATCTAAAATATTTATTTTTGGTAAGAGTTGTTATTATCAGTTTAGAATCCATGTAAACTATGACCTGAGTGATTGTTTGCTTTACCACTAATTTTAAGTTAATTTTACATCCAACAGACTGCCATGTTGTTAGATGTTATTCCCAATATGATCATGTATTTGAGTAGGATCTCATGGGATCTTGTAAAAATCAATTTCCCTACCGTCGCTTGATCAGGGTTGGACTTGGAAGCACCATAAAAGTTTTAGGTGAGAGCGTAGACAAAAAACATTAAACAATATATTAATAATGCATTGTGTATATAGTACAAGTATTAGGCTAGAAATAGCCTAGAAATAATATAAAAATATTATCCCCTAACTTAGCTAACAAATGTGCTATGAGCAATTAGCGCTTAACTTACTAACAACTAACAACTAACAATGTAGTCAAATTGACTATGACTACTAACCTACTAACCAAGATAATATCCAGATCAAAGGTAAAAAGTAAATACTAGTGGTAAAAAATAACAAACTACTTTTTACCATACGGTAAATTAAATATACCTAGGTGAATCTTAAAAATTACCAAATGATGTAATAATTATAGTTACTATGGCATAGTAACTCTAACATCCTCCCTTATTATATTATTTGGGTAATGTATACAATTGTCCCAATATAGTGAAAAATATGCTTGATATGTTGGCTCTTTCTCTGGATCAAGATCTATCACGGTGCTCTGGCTACTTTAAGAAAAAAGTGGATCATTCCTCACTTTGTATTCACATAAATGAATGTCATTTTTTTAATCTTGTCATCCAACTAGATTACATGGGTAACCAGCCATTACAACCGCTAGGTGTACTAGAGTAGATCACTTCATATGAGGTTCATTCAGTTTACAATATGATTTTGCAAAAGTTTTGATAAGATAGCTAAGGTGTCGGTCACTATTAAAAATGCACCCTTATAAGTTTCCTCCCTTGTTGCAAAACATATTGTAATGGAATTTCTACAAGAAGTGTGACTAAGGTGTCGGTCATTGTTGAAAATGTACCCTTATAAGTCTTCCTCACTTTTTATAAAAAATATTATGTGAAGTAGGAAAGAAATGTTTATCCCCCATTAATTGCAAAAGATATGCAACTCATGAAGCTTGTTAAGTATTTTACAAAGATTACCTCCTAGGAACATTTTACACTAAAAATTCCCTCTTTTATTACAAGTACTTCAAATAATACCATCCACATGCATAAAATTTATTATAAATTTCCAATATATTGCCAACATGAGAGATTTTTAAATGAATACACTTGCAGAATACCTTGCTTTAACAAATTACAATAGAAATTTTTTGCAGTCTAGCAATAAGGGAGGAGAGTTTTTTTCAATAAAATTGAGTTTCCAATGTGCACTTGCTCTACAAAGTCTCCAACCTTTATTTCGTGTGTTTGAATGGATATTTAAAATTTTCAAAATCCTTTATTTCCTTCCCCTTGTTTAGTTTTGTAATGTTTTCTACAATATGCATCCCATTGCCTTCGTCTCCTTTTTTGAATGTGATCCACTGCAAATATACCCACTTTAACATATTTTTAAAGCTTACTGCCATTTTCTTTTATCTCTAATGACTTGGATTGTCCTCATTTATGTTATTTGATTTATAACTATAATGTTTAATATTTTTGATAACGCTTTTGTTCACTTTATTTTTAACTTGGATGTACGACCATGACATAATTGATGTAGGAAGGGACCATAATGCCAAATATTTGTAAGGCATCATTCAAGTACCATAATAACATGCCCAATACGTGATCATATTTTAGATTCTAACTTCATTCATAGATGTATATGTTTTGACAAACCCAATTAGTAGTAAAACACACATTGAAGGAAAGTCAAAAAATGGACAAAAAAATGAAACCTCCGATGAATAGCCAAGTAGAATAATTGGAAACAAAACCAAAATTGGTTTGGAATCTCTAGCAGATTTTGACATCAAGATTCCTATCTTCATCGCATTTATCCTATAATTTTTATGTAAATTATTTTTCTTGTGTAAAACCTATATGTCTTTCTTCTAAATTCTTCAATTTTTAACTTCATGGATATCGAGTCTGGAAATACGATTCTAATATGAGCAACCAACATGGTCATTTCAGACATCCATGAACAACTTCAATGTAGATAATTTTCTCACCCTCGAAGGTTTCGTCATCTCTACTTTCTATTTTCTTCACTAAAATATAGATTTTAAACAGTGCCACAATGTTACCTATGATCACATATCACAATGTCAAATAATGGTGCTTTGCAATAGATCACATAGCCACAATAAACCAAAATCTTCAAAATAGCTTCATAAAAAAATTTAGAATTTGAATACGTAGTTTGCCTTAGTCCCTTTTTTTGCAACACTCCCAAACATAGCTAATAAATTATGTAGTCATTGGAAATATGAAATAATACCTCATACAAATATTTAAATTATAGCATATGTGATGATTATACTAATGAATATCCACCATATCTCTCTATCTGGCCAATAATGAATAAAAAAATGTTAAACACTGGAAGGAGAGGAGCCCACTCTAATGTATTCATATTTTAGCTCTGTAATCTAACCTCAATGTAGCTATATTAAGCCAAACTATTAACATTAAAATATGATTGATATTTATCATTAAAATTCACAAAGGCTAAGTTAAGAGAATTGCATAAGTTTATATTATACAACATAACTAGCTACTCAAATAATATTCACTTTGTGGGTTAAGTGAAGAAACTACTTCAATTCTCTACCTACTGTGATGTTGTCCAATGCACTTGCTCATGGGTCAATACAAATACCCAGTTTTTCTTGGTGCCCTTGCACCACTCCTTTCCTAGTCACTCTTTGATACAATTTGCAACCTTCTCAAATTTGCTCATCTATGTTATTTTGGAAGATCTTACCGTATTACCATATGATATGAATATTATTATTTCAAAAAAATAAGTGTACAAAAGTATAAAATATCTTCCTACCAAATATTTTAATGTTGGGTCTCCTAAAGTGAGAATCGAATTTGTTTAATTATCTACGATGACTATGTTAGCACCATGGTGAATATATTGACCTCGTTCAGAGGATGCAACCTAAATATTAGGAGGGATAGGATCATGTATTGTCTCACTCCATCTATCAAAGTTGTGGTTCCAATAATAATATGTTTTAATTATTCATCTCATCAAACACTGATATTCCATCTTGTTATCTAATATTGATAGCTTCACTATATCATTTTAATCCCACATGCAAGATGCAATGGTAGTGAGCATGGTTTAAAAGAAACAATGTGTATATTATGTTATGATCACCACATGGTGATCTAGAACCTTCGCACGTCCTCCCTCGCCTACTAAAATCTATGTCCAAGTTATCACCAAGCCAACCTAAAACATTATCCAAATTATTCATTGTAATATATGTCCAAGTTGTCACCACGTCAACCTCAAAAATTATCCAAGTTGTCATCATGTAAGCCTAAAAAATTATCTAAGTTGTCACAATGTCAGCCTAAAAAGTTTGTCAATAAGGAGGGTCTACTCCAAAATATCTTACCATAATTTTTTATAATATGAATACATAAACCCCAAAAACATTAAATAATTCTTTTTTAATACAATATTAATTCAAAATTTCTTTATACGAATCTATAAGGTGACAAAGGTAATTAAATACAAACTGAATATTTATTTTATTACCTTTTATTTATTATTTTTTATTATTAAATTTTTTTATTTTTTATTGAAATTTTGATTTTTATTAAAATGCAAGTAATCATGGATTGGGATCAAAATGGATTATATAAAAAAAATTGATTTAAAATTCTATATGAAGCTAACCAAAGCCACAAGAAATGTTGTATGAATAGATGATAGCTATATTATGATCAACTCTTAGTAGCTGGATTTAATCAACTATTTTGATTTCATTTAGAGCATTTTGAGGACTCCATCCCTATTTGAACATGATCCTAGAAGAAATAACATATTTGACAAAGTTAAACTTATGATATCATAAGCTAACACAAACAATGAAAGGTAAAAGTCATCTTAACATAAAAAATTTCAAGTGGGTCCCCAAATTGGGGTATGTTGTGTAATGCCAACAACAAATGACAACATTGCTGAAAAATGCTCCTAAGTATTTTGGACAAAGAACCTAGTCTAAAATAAAGAAAACCAAATATCAAAAATATAAATTATCCAATATATATCCAAGAAGTATGGGGTTGGATAATTTCAATTGAATACAAACACTTCATTTGCTTTAGCTAGTGTGTGTTTTGTGAACTCATTCTCTATTTTTGAATCAATTAGAATCTTCTCATCAGTTTTACAATTAGGCTATGAAAAATGTTACTCATAAAAATTTACCTCTATATTGCTTCATTATCAGTAAAGCATCTATAGATCCAGTGGAGATGACCTTGATATCTTATAGGCCTTGCTCTACTGCCAACCAAGCGTCTATAGCCCTAGTAGAGATTATCTAAAACACCAAGGTATTTGATTGATTTATAGTTTTTTATATAAGCATTTAATTGCTTTACAAATATCATATGCATATTTTGGGTTAGAGATCATCTAAGGCTTAAGATAGAGTCTATAATTTTTTTTTCCTAATCAACAAATCATAATTATTTCATCCATCAAGAGTCAAACATATCCTTTTAATGTAGTGTGACATGTTAAGATTTAGCAAAATATCGTATTACTTCTATCTCCACTATTCTAATCCATAATTCAATAAAAAATACTAGATAATCTAATTTCACCAACTTTAGTTTCACTTCATATCAACCAAGATATTCATCTTCCATGACTAAGAAAAATTTCCCACAAAGTGATAAAATTTTGTTGCAACTACACAACTATACCACAATATGGAAAACCAAGCCAAAACATGCTATGAAAATGAAGAAACAAAAATGTGAACACAAACCAAATCCACAATTTGGCATGAACTTGTATTATTGAAAGATTGAAATGGAAAAAAACAAAATTTCAAAATGAAAACAACCAAAACAAACAAATAAGTGATGATTATATCCAAATGGTACATACCCACATAAAATCATGCACAAGTTAAAACAAAAAAAAATAACAAAGTTACATACAAGCAAAACTTACAAAACCAAAAATGATGTACAATACAAGTGATGAATATGCTTTCTGTCTTAGGGTTAGAAATTGTTATTTAAAAACTACCCATTGATAGGTAAATAAATGTTATCTCCACTTAAATTCTGCAATCTAAAATAATTTTTCTCAAGAATATCAAAAATTTGGTAGGGACCTAATCAAAGTTTATCAAATTTATCATGATCACCCTACTTTTCGTGTGTCTTATCCCATAAAAAAACCAAATCAACAATCCTAAAGGATTTGACCTTGGCTCTATTATCAAACCACCTTTTGAAAACCTTTTGGTTCTTACTACAATGCTATAGGGCATCTTCCCTATTTTCATCTAGACTCAGTAAGTGAGTAAATATTGCCTTTGTTTTATCATTAGTTTCAATATAATCTTTCATAAACTGAAGAGTTTGCAAGTTCAAGTTAGTAGAAAAAATGAGATCTTGAACATTAACTAAATGATAAGGAGAAGTTCCTATGGACCCTTTTGATCTAGTTCTATTTGCCCATAAATCATACTTCAACTTGTTATGCGAGTCTCTAGGATTCATTTCCAACAATTTCTTAATGATCAATATTAAGTTCTGTAGACACCAAAATAGCACCAATCCGATTATGTGACTGCAAACACTGATCGCTTTGACACACACAGCCCCCAGGGCAGCCCTCAAAGGTTAAACAGTGGTCTAACCACTTTTATAGCAATTTTGGAAGGTCAAAAATCAATTTGGCACATTCAAGCACTTTGCTCAGTATCCGTCCCACCCTGGGAAGAATTCAAAATGGGATCTGCCCCACCCAGGTATGAATTCTGAATTCTCTCTGGTGTAGGGCGAATTCCAGGTTCAACGGGCAAAAAGAGAGATTGTGCCAAATGGTAGCTCAAGACAGTCAATTAATGCCTCATGCCTTGCATGCGTGTGTAGGTGAGTAGAGTGAACGTTAGAGGACTGTCACAAGGGTAGTCATGGAAGCCCAAGTCAGGGAGGAGTCTCTTCCCTCTTAGGAAGGCATGACTACCACATGGCACCCATGCATGCCCATCCAAAGAGACCCCCTGGGTCTATAAAATGGGGAGATTTCTCACCCAAAAGGAGGACAGGTTGGAAGCATTTTGAAGCAACGAAGTGCTACCAAATTTGATATCATGCTTTACCTTTGATTCATCTCTTCCACATCCTTGATCTCTTTTGCAAGGGAGGTCATTGGGTGGTTATTGGAAGTGTGAATCCGGATCCAAAACCCGACACTTGACCACATAGATCTACCAATTCACCAAACAACCCATTACAAGAGATTTTGGGCCCATCCCAAGTGGATTGGTGCCGAAATCAGGTTCCAATAGTGGGCGGCCTGTCCGGGCGCCCCACATTGCTGTGAGCCTAATCTTCTTTTTTAAGAATGATTGGGAATTCATGGCAGATTGTTCTTTAGTCATTTGTGTATTTTTCATTCCATCTTATGCTACTTAAATAGCTCGTAATCCAGATTTCATAATGCTTTGATTAAATCTTATTATGTTTTATCGCTTTTATTGTCTTCACTAACTTGCAGGTAGTAGAAAAATTCCCATGGATGGAGGCCAAATTGGGGAAATTTGACCATATGGGTCTTCCCAAAATGCCTCCAATTAGCTAACTCCAAGTTTACAGATTTTTTGGAGCTCCCTAGATGCGACATTTGGGGCAGTATCACTTTGGCACTTTGTCGTAGGTGAATTCGTCCTACCTCGGGATGAATTACAGTCGAATTCATCCCGCCCAGGAGTGAATTCAAATCGGTGAAGAATTTCCCAATTGTTTCATTTGCAATGACTTTTTGGTGATGTTCCCTTGTTTATGTGAAATTTGTAGACTATTTTGATTCAGTTTACTTATCCTTTTATTCAGTTTCATGCATGCATCCGTCATTGTTTTTAGAGAACAATCGTTTCATCTTTGCAACAGGTGCTACTAATGATTTTGTTGTTTCTTTGAATGTAGGAGGAGCAGCAAGGATCAAATATTCATTCACACTAGCGGCAGAAAAACTTTGGCCTACCCATTTTGCATGTGGGCATGCGGAAGGAGGATCACTAGTCACTATTGTAATTGAAGTATGTTAACGCTCCTAGCCCTTGAAAAGGTGGGAGACATCTTTGTAACCGATATTGAGAGAGTATAAATAAAAATGGTCGTGCTTTCTATACTTCTTTCATTTTGTCTCCATTCGTCTCTTTTCCCTATTTCGTGCATTTCAAATTTCTAGGATAAAAGCGTTACATTTCGTTTTGCATTACATAGCTTTAGTGTTTCTTTTCAACTTCCAAAATCTCGTGCTTTCAGTGGCGATCACGGTGGGACTCTGGACCCTAATTTTTGAGATCAAGAAACTGATCAAAATTTATGGTTTGGTGCTTACAGGTATCATTTTTTGAGCACTGACTGTGGTTCATTCCAGCCTATGGTGAACACAGTACTGGAATTCGTCTGACCCTAGGATGAATTCGAATTCATCTCAGCCTGGGACGAATTATGTTCTATAATTCATCTCACCCAGGGACGAATTTCTGTCCACGCAGTTTCAGAGCCAAAAATCAGAAACATCCTTTTGGGCAGAGAAGAGGTAGGGGTTTTTAACAAGCCTCTGTCAAATTTTTGTTTTCTGTTTTCTGATTTTTAGTTTTTGTATGGCTTAGGGAAAGTTTCCTTTTTTGTGTGCTTGTTTCATTTTTTGCAAATTAAAATGAACCCCACACACACCACATGGCATTTTTAAACCAAGGAGCTGGTCGTAAGACCCCAGCCCTTGATCAAGACCAACGATGGGTTCATCACCACCTTGGCTTGAATTTTGCATTCATTTACCCTGATTGTCACTGTTGTTAGACGTAAATCCTAACGAAGGCTGACTGAGTGTCGCTGGGGTGATTCCCAGCACGTGAGGATAAGTCTTCTATGGTAGGTGTCATAAACAGGGCAATCCCCCTTCCATATCGCCTATGTTCCACGTACCATTTGCTCTCACGTACCTATAGTTTCCCTCATGTAAGGGCGGGTATATAGAGAGGTTGGTATATAGGTCTGGCAATGGTATATCGAAGGGGCGACCAATTTTTGGAGCCATAAGAGCCTTCATTTTGCATTTAAATGTTCTTTACAAAAACCTCAAAAACAACAACAAAACACACTAAACCAGTTTTAGGACACACTTTCAACCTTTAAACGAGATAATCATCGTTTGTGTATGTGTGTGTTCTTTTATGTTTAAGTGTAGCATAAAAAATCATAAAAGAGATAAAAATCTGCTTAGCTTGTAGAAGAGCACCACCATGGTGTACATCCGTAGCCAAGCCCAATCAAGGGCAAAAGCTACGAAAAGTGTACAAGGAGTGGGCACAAGTCACCTCCGCTTTAACCCTAAGGAATTGGCCATACCGCCTTGGTGGTCTGACCCACAAGAGAGTCCACATCATTCCATGTCAAGGTGGAATTATAGGGATACCCCTCTAGGGGACATGCCCATTCATCACAACCCCTTTTGGGAAGAATCTTTACACGTGGCACTCAACGTAGATAGAAGAGCTCCCTTAGAAGCTATATATGAGTGGCCATCGCGTGATGAAGTGCTAGAGAGGCATAATGTCCATGAGGAGAGGCCACGTGACTATGGCATCTCTCCTTTGCCTCCCATCACTGTTAGAACCAATAGATAAACCCCAGATATTAGGGCTCTCCAAATAGGGCAAGCTAACTTCACCCGCCCCTATCACACCTATGAAAGGGATTAAGAGGAAGACCATCACCTTCCTCGATAGCAATATATAGCATAAGAGCCTTGCACTTTCACACCTACTAGATACCATGGTCACCCACTGAGGCCAGAGCCTCCGGTAAATGCCACCAACCTCGACAGAGGGAAGCAACCCATTGAGATCTCAGATCATCATGACTAAGGCAAATGCATAGGTGAGGCATTCAGTCCTCCTAGGCCCAAGATTGCAAACCAAATTGACCTGGAAGTTACTAGACATGTCATCCATCAAGCCTAGATCATGCGGCTTGAACAAGATCAACAGCAGCTAGAGTGTCTATATCGCCTTACCAAAGAGCGCATTCAGTGCCAAACAAATGATCTAATTTATAACTTACCTAAGAGGGTTCCAACCCCTCACACCCAAAGAGCAGAACCATATGAGAGGCATAATCCCTTGGTGCGGGATAGGTCTCTGCGACCTCATCAAGTTTTACCTCCGAGACCCCATAGACCTGAGAGGGAGGCCACTCCCCAAAACAATGATGGGTACCCTCTACGGAGACCCACTCAAGGTCATAGGTCTCACCTAGGGACTCCTTAAGAAGTTTACAAGGAGTATGAACAAGGAGTAGAGCGGGCCAAAATGCCCTATCAAGGCAGAGGGGTTGCTATCCAGCCACCTCCCCATAGGCCTCAAGTCTCCCACAACCCCCAACAGGAGTAAACTAAATAGGAAGAGATTAAATCTTCTGATGCATACAAAGCACTGTTAGATTGTTTGGATTCTATGGAAACCAAATCTTTTGGGCCCCAAAAGCCCATGTTACACCAACTCTATAGTCATGATGCATCTGTCAGTGCCCGCACCTCCTTACCCCGAACATTTCAAGTTGCCTTAGTTGGTAGTCTTTAATGGTGAAGAGGATGCCCAAGAGCATGTGACAAGATTCCTGAGCCAATGCTTTGGCATTCAAGATAATGATGCAATGTTGCTAAGGACATTTATAACCACATTCGTAGGCCCTACCTTGGATTGGTTCACCCAGTTGCCGAAGCACAGCATCAATAACTTGGATCAATTAGTGGATGTGTTCCTTGAACGTTTCGCCTTCAACACCAAGAAGAAGGCATCACTGAGTGACCTGGCCAGCCTCAGGCAATATGAGGAGGAGACCACGACGGCCTATGAGAATCGGTGGACTCTGCTTTCCAAGCTACCCTACCTTCCCCCTATGTCTGACCTTACACAAATTTTCTCATGAAGTTGTTTGAGATCGATCTCTAGGCTATTGCAGCTGTAGCAATATGCCACCTTAAAAGAAGCTCTAGCGCAATCTAGAATTATCGAAGAGATCAAAATACAGGATGGCAAAATTTCCAAACCTAAGAAGAAAGAGTGGAACAAGAACACAAATATAGGGACTACGTAACAAAAACCCACTATGGTTAATCAAGTTGCTCTAATGTCCCTAAACCTGCACAAGAAATACAGCTTCAAAAGGCTAATTATCAGGCAGTGCCTCCTAACAATTATGGAAGAGAAAATCAGAAACAGGAGCAAAATTAGCAGCGTCACCCTAAGCGATAGTACACCCCTTATACAGAGTCTAGGGACTCCCTATTTTACTTCTTGTCAGTGGTGAACTTGATCTCCCTTCCAGACATTCAAACCATAGATCCTAACGCTCCCAAGCCTAAGTGATATAGAGAGGACTTGTATTGTTGGTTCCACAGGCGAAGGGGACATGACCTGAACGCATGTTGGAAGTTCAAAGGATTGATACAAGACCTGATTGATAATAAAACATTGGCAGTGGACAACCCCATAGTGCCAAATAACCAGTATATGGGGGTTTTCAAGGACCCCTTGCCTGCCCATGAGGCACAGGAAAAACCCCTTCAGGTCAATGAGGTGAGACAGAATTGCCCCATGCAAGGGTATGTGGGAATGATAAGCATAGTGACTAGGAACAAGAAATACCCAGGAGTTTCCCCCGAGGCAACCACAAGAGAAGTTCCATCGATGTCACAACCTCAAAAACACCCTGTGCAGCTACCTTTGCCTAGACCCGTGGCCACGATACAGAAAAAACTCACGCAGAGTTTGTGGACCATGTCAGCTAGGCTCTCCATATATGAGATTATACAGCAATCAACGCCCCATAGGGAGGCTCTCATGGAGATTTTGAAAGCCATCGAGTTGCAGCCCCATGAAGCGAATTCCTTCAATAACTTCGTGGGACATGTAAAACGATGCATGGAGCCAGTCATTACCTTCCGAGAAGATGAAGTTAAATCAGTGTCTGATGACATGGCAGATCCACCCCTACACATTATCACGCGAGTCAACGAGATCCCATATAATAGGGTGTTGATAGACACTGGCTCATCCAGTAACATCATTACTATAGTAGCATTGAAACATCTGAAGTTGCCAGCCTCTCACATCATGGCTTCCACTTACACACTGCGAGCATTCAACGATGCGATATGCTTGATAGTTGGCACAATTGTTCTATCCGTTCAGGTAGGACAAAAGACGATACCTACATTGTGCCATATTTTGGAAGGTAAGATGGCGTACAACATATTGCTAGGGCGGCCATGGATCAGGGACAAGAAGTGTGTCCCTTTGATAGCTCACCAGTGTTTGAAGTATGCATTTGAAGGGGAAGTACATGTAGTCCCAACGGACTTAGAACCCTTCAAATATTGCAATGTGGTGCATTTGATGCCACAATCGATCCTCCCATCGACGCACTTGGATTTTTAGTTAAATCCATCTAGATAGGGTCTGACGTCACGAGCACCACTGGTGACTAATCCATCAAAACCCCATCCAGGTGCATCTTCTGTTGGCAATTTTGGGTACCTTGGATACATTGCCTTTGCTCAAGTTTAGAAGTTTTCATTGATGTCAAGAAGCTCTTGAAGGTTTTTGATTTAATGTCAAATAATTTGCAGGCATGGACAATGAGTTTCCAAGAAGATCATAGTGGCCCACTTGCAAAATATCAAAGAAAAAGACAAGAAAAAGTATGCAGCAGGCAAGAAAAATAGTCGCGATTTCATGACATGTTAGAGGAGAGAGAAAGTGTTGGCAAAATTGTCGCGATTTCACAACATGTTGGAAGAGAGAGAAGAAGCTGGCAAAACTATCACGATTTCGCGACATGTTGGAAGAGAGAGAAGAGCTGGCAAAATTGTCATGATTTCGTGACATGTTGGAAGAGAGAGAAGAAGCAGGAAAAACTATCATGATTTCATGACATGTTGGCAAAGAAAAAGGCAAGTGGAAAAACTATCGCGATTTCACGACATGTTGGCATAGAAGGAGAGCAATATGGAAAGTGTCACGATTTCGTGACATGTCACATTTTTGTGACTCAAAAAGTGCAGGAAGGCAAAGAAGGAAAAGTGTTGCGATTTCATGACATAATGCAAGGAAGGTTGTACGAATAAAAAAGTGTCGTGATTTCATGACATGATGTAGAAGAGAGAGTCCGCAGTGTGAACTGTCGTGATTTCATGACAAGTTTGAAGAGAGAGAAAGTAATTCAAAAATTGTCATGATTTTGCGACATGCTACAAAAGACAAAGTGAGGATTGTCATGATTTCATGACATGCTACAGAACTCAAAGTGAGAACTATCGTGATTTCATGACATGCATCAAAGGGAAGAGTCTAAAATGAGAAGTGTCATGATTTTGCGATAGGCTACAAAGAAAGCGTACGGAAGCTGAAAGCGTCACGATTTCACGACAAGATGAAGTAAAAGCGTATAGATGCAAAAAGTGTCACGATTTCGTGACAAGCAGAAGAGAAAGCAGATGGAAGTAGAAGTGTCATGATTTCATGACAAAAATAATAAGCAAGGTTTCATCAGTAGAAGTGTCGTGATTTCATGATAGAAACTAAAAGCATGTCTTCCATAGGTGAAGTGTCATGATTTCATGACAAAATCAGAGAGGAATGCTATGAATATAGAAGTGTCACGATTTCATGACAGAAGTGAAGACGACGTTAGTAGAGGCAGAAGTGTCGCACTTTCATGACAAAAGCAAAAATGAGGTCGACAAAGGCTGTAGTGTCACGATTTCATGACAAAAGGCAAAAGAAAGTGTATGGCTACACATATGTCATGATATCACGACATGTTGTAGTTTCATGAGAAAAGCTACAGAACCTCAGAGGCGGTTGAAGCCGACAGAGTTGATTTTGATCCGACACAATTTAGGGTTACAGCCGACTAAGATTAAGTTGTTGATCTTGAGAATGTTTGTTATAAAAGGAGGGCTATTTCGATATTAAAAGGCATAAAACATGTGCAAGTTAAGTCTGTGATGCACAGAGAGCGAGTCGTGTTGAATCAAGTGAAGTGTGTGAGATGCAGCCATAACAGTGCAGATAGCATAGAAGTGGCGAGTTGATGCAGAGAGTGAGAAGTTCGATTGTCGAGAGCTGGGTGCTACTGTGTTTGCACATATAGTGCAAAATTTGGTTTCAACCAAGTGCAACTGTGACTAAGCAGAGAGAACTGTTGGACAGATTTGAGCAAGCTTTTGTTGATCTTGTGGAGCAGTTTGGGCAGGTTCTATTGAGAACTTGCAAAGCAGATCTGAGACAAGTCTTGGTGAAGACTTGGGTGAAGATCAAGTAAGCTTTAGTGAAAGCTTGTGAACCACTTTTGTGAACTAGATTTGAGTACATTTGTGCCAGACTGAAGGACTGTGTTTGGTGCAGATCAGAGAAACAGAACGAGGACATTTGTGCTAGACTGAAGGACTGTGTTTAGTGCAAATTTGAGGACCAGCTTTGAGGTGATAGAGTTGAGGACAGAGGTCTTCACCCAGAGTAGGGAGGATAGGTGTCTTTTGTGGATAGAGTTCCATTTTCTAAGGGTAGCAGAGGCAAAGGTCTTCTAGAGGATCACTAGACAGAGTAGAGTTAGGGGAAGGTATCTCCTTTGAGCAGAGGCTCATAAACATTGTAATTGGGAAGGTTTCCCAAAGAACTTTGAGATAACTTTTATAGAAAAGTTTTTATGGACATAGCCCAAC